>OX359295.1:4639000-5965500 GCA_947179395.2 Pulicaria dysenterica
TACTTGTGGTGGTGTATATATCTGAATTGTTTTATACTTTTTAATTAATATGAAGAAGTCTTTAAATAAACTTCTATTACAGGGACTCTACTTGGGGAGCGACACGAGGATTATTATTGGTCGTTATATTAATTAGGAATTGGGGGACTCAAATTGAGGGCAACGAGTGAAGGAGAAGTCGAGATCTAATTAAGAGTCCGCCTGGCCTGGCTGCCTACTTATAAATTGCTAATTTTTGTGTTGTTAATAATTAAACCAAATGATCTATTTATTGAACATCTTTGAGGCGCAACTCTTGCAGAGATTTGATAATTTTCATGGTTTTGACCCATTTATATCTTAATTGTATTGACCTGAAGCATGTGTATGAAAAGAAATTAAAAAATAAAAAAGAATTCAAGGTTATTACTTGCATTGTTTTTATTTAAGGCCGGGCGAATGCCAACAAAGCAAGCTTATTACACGTGTTATTTTTCTTTGTTCTTGCCTAAATAATCAATTAATTCATGGTTTTATTTGTATATCATCTAGATAAAAAAAATATAAGTGTAAATAGTTGTAGCTAAAAAGTGTGCATTTTTCAACATATATATGCACTCTTGAACATTTTATCTTGAGGTGGTGTCTTATTGATATAAAATAGTTTTTAATCTACTCTATAAATAACCTTAACATTTTTTTACACTACATTCTCTACTTATTCTCTCTATACTTTATAAAATTCTCAATATTTTTTTTTTTACTAAAATGGAAATTTTTTTCCAACACCCCAAACTACTCTCAATTCAAAAGCCGTCAACCAAATCCGGGTTTCTATGTAAACTTGATACGCCACCACCTATTAAGGGTGAGCAGAAAAAACCGAAACCGAAAAAACGGAACCATTGTAGAAACCGATGGTTTTGGTTTTTAATTTTCAAAAAACCGAAATTTTCGGTTTGGTTCGGTTCCTGATTTTAAAACCGCCCATAAAAACCGAACTGAACCGATTTATATAGAACCGAACCGATTATATATAAACTGAACTGAACCGTTGCATATACTTAGGGTTTACTTAGGTATTATGGTTATATTTGTAACATACTAAACACACTTCCCCCCATTTGCGTCGTCGACTTCTCTCCATTCCCCCCATTCCGCCATTTGGTATTTCGTAGTACTAGTTCGTAGAGAGACTCCCTGGTCGACACTCGACAACGATAAACCTCAGTCACGCTCCCCTCAACGGCCAACGCTGGTCGCAATCGGCAGTCGCCATCTCCCTCATCGCCGGCCGCTCGCAGTCGCCATCTCCCTCATTGCTTGTCGCTCGCAGTCGCCTCTCCAGCCCCAGGTAAACAAATTCGAGTTTGGTTTAGCAATTGCTTGTTGTTCATTTTTATGAAAAGCAATTGTTTAGAACTGAAATTTCATTGGTAATCATTCATTGTTTGTTTGTTCAGAACTGAAATTTCTCCAGCCCTAGGTAATCATTCATTGTTTGTTTGTTCATAGCAAATTAGCAAGTGTTTCTGATCCTTATGTACGTTTCTGTAAGGTGGAGGATTCAGATATACATAAAACAAGGCATATATGTTTCTTTTTTAGCAATTGGATTCTGTTATGACTTGTAATCTATATAGTTATATATTTGATAGCCCATATATGTTTGTTGTTTCTTTTTTTGGTAGATGGAAGCAAGTCAAGCAAATGCTAACAAGGATTCGAGCCAAAAGGAAGATGAACATGTGAATGTGATTGATGTTGATAATGAAAAGTCAAATGAACCGGTGAATGACGCGTTGAATGATGATAATAAGAAAAAGGGGGGTAAGAGATCTTGGGTTTGAAAACATTTTATTGAAGTAGTTGAGGGTGGTAAGAAATCTGTGAAATGCCCGTATTGTAAGACCTTGATGGCTGGTCATTCAAAGAAAAATAGTTCAATGTCTAATCATTTAAGTAATGTATGCACATTATCACCCGTTATCAAAAAAGTAGAAAACAAAAAACAAACCACTTTGAATTTTAAGCCCGCGGTCAAGGGGAAAAGGGGGGTGCTTCTTTGGCAACTCATTCGTTTAGTCAAGAGAAATGCCGAAATATCTTCCAAGAATGTGTATTAAGGATAACCGTACTTTTAGTATAGTTGATGATGAGGGTTTTAGAGAAGAGAGTAACACTCTTAAAAGTCTTTTAAAAGGTCAAACCGTGTCTCTTACTACTGACACATGAACATCCGTTCAAAACTATAATTATATGTGTCTTACAGCACATTGGGTGGATGATAATTCGGTATTAAGGAAGAAGATATTAAACTTTGTCAGTGTTCAAATCATCAGGGTAAGACAATAGGAAAATGGTAACAAGTGTTTGCAAAAGTGGGGTATTGATCGAGTTTTCACGGGTGACTGTTGATAATGCTTCATCAAATGACTCGGCCATTAGATATTTAAAGACGATGCTCAAGGGACCTAATGTCATCTTAGATTGTAGATATTTACATTTGAGATGTTGTGCACATATAATTAATTTGGTAGTGAAAGATGGTCTAGATGCGCATTTTGATTCCATTTCTAGGATAGGAAACGCTGTTAGTTATGTAAGATCGTCTCCTTCAAGATATGATACTTTTCTAGATAGTGTTTTGAAAGTAAAAAGTAATTGTAAACGAAAGCCATGTCTTGATTGTGAAACAAGATGGAATTAAATTTTCCTAATGTTAGAAACCGCCGAGAAATATGCGGATACGTTTGACAGGTACAATATTAATTATGCTAATTTTTTAATGTTTTAATACGTAAGACTAATCATTTTTTATAGGCTTTATTTGATAGATGAAAACTATTGATCATACTTTCGAGGTGCCGATGTGGATGATGAAGACAATCCTTCTTCTACCCGAAAAAGAAAAAGGAGTGAAAGAGTATTGGGAGCTCCGAAAAAAGAGGATTGGGAGAATGCTAGGTATATTATTTGTTTACAATAATTTATTTACTTGCTTTAATTTATTTTAAGTTTTGTGTTTGTTTATAATAGGGGTTTTATAGAATACTTGAGAATTTTTCTTTAACGTAACCGAACCAAACCGAACCGAGCACACCCCTACCGCCTATCTATTTACCAAGCCATGTGTTTGTGCAACAACTACTGTACTACTCCCAAGTCCTTGTTACCAAAGCGGCTACAATCAACCTCCACCCAACAATCCAAACTTTCCGACATAAGCATCCTACAACACGCACCTTACTGACATTCGAGAATCATTTGCAAGAAGAAAAAGAAAGGAGAAAGGCGTCTCAATTTCTAAAACAATCCGGCGAAGATTTTGAATCTAAACATCTCGAGATCGTGTTTAATGCAAAATAAGCAATTAGGAAAAAAGATTATCAAAAAAATAAGTTATATATGTAGTTGTATTAGTTGTAGCTATTTTCTTTTCTATGTTATTTGTAATTTACTCTATTTTCATTAACTAGATGTAATTTTTTATTTTAATGAAAATTAGTTGTTAATTTTATTTTTTATTTTGTTTTTTCGTACTCCATAAATATTTGTAATCTAATTTTATTAATTCTCATAGTAATAAAAGTAGAATAAATACATATAATTAATTTAAAATAAAATAGTTTGAAGCATGAGCGTTTGTGTTTCATGGGTTTAAGCATAGAGAGGTAATGAGGGAGTGTTGGTGATGTGGCGCTAACGTGAAAGTAAAGCATGAATCGTGAAGCATGGGTACTCATTTGCTCTTAGAGGGACTTGTTGTACACACATCCATCCATGCGGTGGAATTGACAATGAAGGGATATGTTGAGTAACTAAAATTAAGGACAAAGAGACAATGAGTGCCGGAGAAGTCAAGGCCTAAGAGCTGGCAGGCTAAATTGCTAATCTCTTTCTAATATCCAATCTATCTTCAAGATCTCCGAGATGTTATCGTAAAGTCAATCTTTCTTCGATGGCTTCAATTGCTCGCACAATCAAGATGCGAAGCTTTGTATCCATGTGATGATCAAAGGATTTTCGAGCATCCTAACTAAGGCGCTTATTAGCTCGAATTGAATTTTCTTGAGCATACGATCACAAAATTAAGATATTTCACTAATACGAGAAATCTCTTAGTCTTGAACAAATCCATGTACACAATACCAAGTTCTGTTTTATTAATAACATTAAATTCATCAAACTTTTCCAAGTCTTTAACATCTTGGTTAGTGTAAGTCAAGTTAACTTTTCTCGGCCGACTCTCGAGTGCCATTTGTAGGTTGGATACGTCATAAAAATCTAACTTGACGGAATATGAATCTCTTCAAAGCATCAAATCCAATATGGAAATCACGATTCTTGGATAAGAATGAACTTTGTCTATAGCTGATGGATATCTAAAATGTCTTGTAGAGAGACATACTCTAGATCACTCTCCAAAATATTATATTTTTGGTCATCTTCTCTCTAAACTTCATATGTCGCGAAGAATCACTTACTGTACTTTCCGCACTCAACTTTGAGAATTTTTAGTTATGAGAAAGTTTTACTTTAAGTTATCTCTGTCTTTTGTACAAGAGTATTTAGTCATGAGAGAAATGTTCAATATAGTCCATACTTATTGCATAGTCCCGAGGGACTAATCTTAGTCCTTGGATCAGCCCTATCAATGGTCCAGATTGAATTTTAAAAATTTGGGCGGAGTGACATTTTCGTAATTAACATGTAATGATTTTACCATCACATGTGATTGTATAGTGAATCACATGTGATTTTATATTGAATCACATGTGATTAAATATTAAAATTTAGGACTATGTTTTTTATATGGACTATATTGAACACAACTCTTAGTCATGAACCTATATTCATTAGCTTTTGGAGTAGCAACAAGATATTCTAGATCTTTGAAAGTTCTATTTCCTCCAATTTTCTGATTTTATCCGGATGTCTCGAGATCTTGCCAAAACACTCTTTATACGGAGTTCAAATCGTCCCATTTACTTTCAACATGTACGATGTTGTATGACTTTGTGACAGTTTAAACACGGGCTACGACTTCCTTAGTAACATTTAGCTCTTCTCATTGTCCTACATCATTAAGAAAGTCAAACCGTTTCTTAATTTCTTCCCTATTCCTTGTTCTAACAAGCTAAATGTATAACAATTCAGCTTTAGAATCTACATATTAAGCATGCTCGGGATTTACTATAGGAACTTGTAGCCTCCTAGCAGTTTTAGCAACGCTAACCTCATCTCGATCCAAAGAAATCTCTAAGGAGATGTGCTTGGTAACTGCTAGTTCGGATATTTCGGATTACCGAATTGTGCGAAAAATGCTATCCGGATTTTTGGATAATTCGGATAGGATTTTTTGGATTAGCGGATTTCGAATCGGATACATATATTTTTTGAATACCCATACGTCACATAGTCTGTGTTCTTTAGCAACGGAATGCACCATTGACCAGCACCAACGTCATTGATATTGACCTCTCTCTAGCATAAGCGTTTTCCATACTTGGAGCTTTTCACGATGCTAAAAATAACTTCGGCCAAAATTTTCTTGTTGGGATCCTAACCCCTTGACCCTCTCCAGCACACTACTTACTAAGTCTCTTCAGTGGCAATAAAATTAATTGGTGAGATCACTCAACAATTATATATTATATAAAAACCCAACAAAGATGTCACTCTTGGTTGCTTTCATGGGGCAAAAAAAAAAACTTTTTCCCCCTTTTTTTTAACAATTTTTAGTCAATACTTAAATCATAGTTCTAAGGGACTAATTTTAATCTTTGGCTTAATTGCATCAACGGTCCAGATTAAATTTTGAAATATTGAGTGGAGGGGCATTTGCATAATTCACATGTGATGCTTTTACAAATCATTTGTGATTGTATACTGAATCACCCGTCATTGCATATTAAAATTTTAGAACTATGTTTTTTATATGAACTTTATTAAACACAACTATTTTAGTCCTTAAACTTAACTGGACCAAAGAAATGAACTTCATCACTAAGAATCCTATATATTATTCATGAAATCTTTAAGGAGGTATTTACATATGCATCAAGTATTCTCTACCAAGTAAAAAGTGTAATAGTAACAAGTAATGCAAACTACAACTAATCATTTCATTAAGAAAGAAGTTTAGATAGTTCACCGATAAGGGTACGATCAGTTTGTGCAAGCGCTCCAATTCGTCGGAAGCCAAGGAAGGCATGTTGCGAACGTTAATGTCAACAGGGAGCATACGGTATTTGTAACATCCTCCTTACCGGCCTAGATTAATTAAGGTAATTAAGTAATTAATCTTGGGATTTATTTGGTTTATGTGTTTTATTTTGTGAATATGTGTTAATTGACAAGTATTTGGGATTTTATATTGTGTTATTATTTGGGAAATATAGTTAAATAATATTATATTTGGGTTGTTGGGGGGGGGGGGGGGGGTATGGCCGAATTATGGGTTTAAGCTTCAACCCACACTCCATGCCACATTACTTGCAACTTTGGACAAAGTGTGTGTGTGTGTGTGTGTGTGTGTGTATTCTTGTTGCTCTCGGCCGAAGAAGGAGAAGAAAGAAAGGAAAGAAGAAAAGAAAATCAACCTCCATCTTGCTTGCATTATTGTGGTTGTTTGAAATCATCTAGAGGTTAGATTATTGATTTATAGTTGGTTATTTGTTTATATGTTCGGTTTTGATATATATATATATATATATATATATATATATATATATATATATATATATATATATATATATATATATATATGAATATCGATTGTTTTGATGATTTGATGATCTTAGGATGAATGTATGTTAGATTGTGATGATAGAATATGTTCATTATATGTTTAGAATGATTTCTGGTAACATATATAACTTGTATGCATGAAATCAGTAAGATTTAAGTTAGAAATAGATTTATGCATGAAGTTATGATTCTGTCGGATTTGTGGTTGAATGACTCGGAATCCGATAGAAGTTTTACTCGGATTTGGCCCTAACTCTTTATCGGATTGTGACTTTACCGGATTGTGATTTTATCGGATTGTGCCTTTTCTCGGATTTGCCATTACTCGGAATCCGATAACTTAATATCATATTTGACCTTAACTCTTTTATCGGAATCTTGGATTATCGGATTTACACATATGATCGGATTGTGATTTTATCGGATTTAGACATTTACTCGGATTTCCATTCCATCGGATTTGGATATTATCGGATTTGGTATTATCGGATTTAGATATTTATTTGGATTACCATTCGATCGGATTTGGATTCAATCGGGTTCAATGATTTGTATATCTTTGGGATTATTGTATGATGAATATGTATATATGTTATTATGTACATACATGATTAACATGGTTAGATATGATATTTATTTTGGATCAGTATTATGAATTGAATTCTGACTTGGGTTACTTCAATCTCAGGAACTGAGAAGACTCGGTGAGTTAGTCACTCGAGTGTTCCAGAGTTTGAAGACTTTGTGAGTGTATTTATATCTTCGGATATACAGGATATGATATCCTATTTTGAATGCTCTTGTTTGGATTGTATATACATGTTTATTTGGAGATCAGTTTTATGCTGGGCCTATTGCTGGGGGATTTACGGTATCTGGCCTTGATGTACATTTATGTTATTCAAGGAGGCTGATACTGTGGTCCATATTTGCAAGGCTATCGGTAAACCTTGGTTTTGGCCGACCTTGGTTGTAGGTGCTTGCAACACCGCCGGTTCTCCTGGGATTCATGAGCTATTTGGGTTTAGGCATGTTTGCCTTGTGTATGTTTAGATATTTGTTCCCTCACTTAGCTTTGTGCTAATTTCACACTAGATTGTTTTGCAGGTTCTCTTTTGGTGGGCTTGATGCTTTTGGGCTGGGAATATGGACGGACCAATACTCTGATGTCAAAGTTTTTAATAGAGCCTGTTTTGTATTAACACTGTATAGGTCTTTGTACATCAAACAAGTGAAATCATTTTGTACCTATATTGTAATTAAGATAATTATATGTAACTAGCTTCCGCATGCAGTAAAGTATTTGTTTAAAAAGTACAGTGTTACAGTATTCAATATCGAGGTCTCTAAATATCTTAATCATCTCTTCAACTAAAAGAGCTCTTTTTTTGCCATCTTTCACCCATGTCTTGGAAGTTCATACGATGTGAAAGCCAGATTGATATTTTCAGCCGATTTAAGTCCTCGACGTCTCTAATCACGATCATAGATGTAGGATACCAATGATCACTCTTGTTTTCAATGTAACTGCAGTCACAAGAAACCAAATCAAATTAGATATACGGGTCAATAAGAGCTTCGTTAAAAGATTCTATAAAAAAAATTGTCGTGATATCATGCAAATGGATTACGATTAGAAAGGTGAGTATTGAGGCATACCTTGTTATCCTTTCCTTCATCAAAGCAACCTTTTCTACAGGAGTTGATACATGTATATAGAAATCAATAGCATCGCCCATGTCGGGACTTCTGTAGCAATCGGCTTTGTGGCCAAGACGCTATTTGGGTATATGATTTTATGGTTATCGTATCTTAAAAAAACTGTTGTTAATATATTCATCTCTTCAACTACCATATGCCATAAGCACGGTTAAGCATTACAACGATAAGAACAAACTTATGATGGAAAAATAAATATAAAACGGGAAAATAATATTGAAATATATACCTGAATACCTTCAACCTCACAACGATCGCCTACATCTTGAAAAGCATTCCTGATTGTTCATAATCTTTGATTGTTCAAATATTCCTTGACAATCCTTATCAACATAATCTTTCTTGAAAATCATTCGTGATCACATGATTTCTTTTATCATTTGAAAATGATAAAAAGTGTCCTTATGTATCCAACAACCAGAGATACATACATCAATCTGGAAAGAGAGTTTGAGGGAGAAGTTGAAAAATATTTCGAGAGCTGCGGGTGAGACAGGATCAAAAGAAAAGCAAGATCCTTACCAAATACTATACATCTGGGTAGCCACATCTGCTACTGGATCTCATTAGTTGAGATTTGGTATTGAAATAGACATCATGGACCCAGTGATGCAATGCACTAACCCCACCCAGCTACTCAATTATCTCTTAAAAGATAATTGTTTCAACTTCACACGGAGATTTAGCACATTTCTATTGATATCTCGCTTGGAGATTGTTGATATTGAAACGAGGAGGACAGCTACTCCGTCACCGACTTCTTTCATGCACTTATCGAGTCTAGAGCTTATTTGAATATAAATTTCTTTTCTTAGGACACATGTTGGAACTTTAATGCATATCTAGTCTTTCGTGACTACCGGAACATCTTGGAGTGATATCTTATGTGATATTCATGATGATTAGATGGAAATCCTACCGGGGCTAACATCACGCCAACGCTGAAAGTAGGTCACACGGTTTATTTAAACTGTTATGTTAACGAGAATCTATGTGATCTCGGTGTTATACCACGGGAACTTTGAGACGATGCCCTCAAGACTGTCTCTGATACTTTCATTTTCATATCATTGTGGTGACACCGCTACTTCAACTGAGTCTCATGATGCGGGTTCTAAAATCATATACATGATGTTCATGACGAATCCTGATCATCATGAGGGGGAGAAATTTTAATACTAAATCAGTTGATTTGGAGCCTATCGATCAAGAAAAGATTCATTTGTTGAGGGGGAGACAAAGAGAGCTAAATTTGAAAATTCATATGTCAAGTCAAGGGGGAGCAAAGAAGAGAACAACAGAAGAAAAGAATTCAAGTTCAGAACAGAAAAAGTGCTTAATCCTGGTTTTAAAGAAGTTCTGAAGAAATAAACCAGATCTAGAGCTACATTCAAGGGGGAGAGATCGTTTATTCTTCCTAAATCGTTTTTTCTTAAAGGCTCAAGATCGCGTATGCTGAAAACCACTTCAAGCTAAACCGTTC
The DNA here is from genome assembly GCA_947179395.2 of Pulicaria dysenterica. Taxonomy (NCBI): domain Eukaryota; kingdom Viridiplantae; phylum Streptophyta; class Magnoliopsida; order Asterales; family Asteraceae; genus Pulicaria; species Pulicaria dysenterica. The sequence continues at coordinate 4,648,935 of OX359295.1, forward strand.
ATACAACCAAAGGTTGAAAAACCTTAGGTTACTGGTGCAAGTTCGAAAATCACAAGAAAATGGATGTTACTGTGAACTTTAAAGATTCAAGTTCTCATCGAGATTTTAAATTGAAGACTATTCTAAAAATTGAAGAGTCTAATTTTTAAGATGAGAAGACACTCTGAAGACATCCAATCAAAGACTGAAGATTCAAAAAGAAATCATTCAAGTCTTGTCTCCCAAAAGCTTCTAAAGAATGCAGCAAGAAATATGCATACTTGTAAGGGGAGATTATTAAAGATCGTATGATGCTGAAAAGACCAACATCTTCTATTTTCTATACACAGGGGGAGATTGTTAGAATTGAATATTGTATAGAATAAAAGATTGAATTCTAGGTGATGTTTGTACTGCGTACAAACTAGAAGGACTAAATATGTAAATACCCTTAGGGGTATATAAGCCAAATAACTAGTTGTCATTTGGTGGACTTTGGCATAATCTCAAACTTATGTGTGTGTTTTGTATGGTGAAATTTATTCTCTCTACATCTTATAGATTATTAGTCATTGTTCCATCCATAGATCTTGATACCTGAACTACTTGAGACCAACAAGTGGTATCAGAGCTTGATTAGGATTGATTTGAGTTATTTTTGATAAGTTTTCACGGATTTTTCGAGAATTTTCGTCACTTTATGAGCTGAGAATTTCAGAAAATCGTAGAAAAATCATACGAGCTCCGTTTGAGCTTATTTTCGGGTATGTTGTTCCTCTAGATGAAAGGAACATCCTGTAAAAATTTCATGCAAAACCTCCTTACGGTTTGAGAGAAATCTGAATTTTCGTTTTCTTGGTTTTTCATGTGTTCTTCACGTTTTTTTGCCCAAATTCGTGAATTTGGATACTTGTTTTCGAGATTGGAGTACATAAAAAGTGTTGTGTAAGTGGAGATGCATAGATCTGAAGAGAAAAATCATTTTGGTTAAGTTTTAAAAATCGTGTTCTTGAGTTGGTGATAAGGAAGAAGATGAAGTTTTGATTGCCAGATCTGATTGGGTTGGTTAGTAGGTGTAAAAGGTGTTTGTAGGTGTTTTCGGTCCTATCGACCGTCACTCGTGCCAATCGCACGGACCCATCGCATGCGGTTGTTTGCAACAACTTGTGTAAAGCCCAATCGCATGGTTCTATTGCATGTACCTATCGCACAAACCCTATCAAACCAGTCTATCAGCCGCGTTTTTGTCTGAGATTTTCAAATCTGACATTTTGATAATAGGACATGTCTAATCAATACAGCTTTTTATTTAATTTTCTAGAATAATATCATTTTCGAGGCTAAGCATTAAATATCAGACAGCGTAGGCGTGTGAAAAAATTAATTGTTGCCTATTTCCGAGATACACAGCTGACCATTTAATACTTTTTAATTTCAAAAATAGTATTAAGGGTGTTGATAGAGACACCCCACTCTACAAAAACCCTACTCTATATATTAATCATATATTAATAATACTTTAATGATTAACACCTTAATAAATTACATACATCACATCATTTATTACTTTAATTATATCATAATAATTAATATCTTTACTTACTTTATTATTTTTATTCTTTTACTTTATTTCTTTTCTTATTTAATTATTTTTAATTACGTTATTATTATTTTATTTTCTTACTATTACTTTAATATTTTTTTATTCTTTTCTAATATTTAAATTTATGTTTTATACTAAACAAGAAAATGAAGTAATAAAGTAAAAAAACATAATTTTTATTAGTTTGTGATCAAAGCACACTTATTATCGCCGGAGACGCCACTGGTCTTGCCGTCGCCATGGCCATCGCCAACGTCGCAAACGCTACCGCACCCACCATTCTCTTCTTGTAACAAGTTTTAGTGTGTATGAAAAGAGGGTGTTGGCATTTTTTTAATCTCTGTTTGGCCAGAGTTTCGCCGAAGTCGCCACTGGCAGTGGTTACAACTCTAAAAAACATAATTAAATAGTTAACTTTTATTTTGTATTGATAAAAGTTAACTTTATGTAATTTCTTAAATAACTAATTCAGACTATGAGTTAATGGGATCGAGATATTACGATTCATTTCTTTATGTTAGCTAATTTCTTAATTAAAAGTGTAGATAAAAATGATATGAATACGAATATGTAATTATATTTACATAGAATATTATATATTAAAAGTTATAGAAGAAAAACAAATAAGATACAAAATTAATTGTGTTCAAATAATAATAGTAAATTGAATAGATGACTCAGCGCAAAAGAAAAAAAAAGAAACTGAAACGTGAGTAATAAATAATAAATTTATTACCAATTAACATAAAATTTAATTTTGAAAAAAAAAACCCATTTGAATTCCCCACTACTTTAAAATCCCTAAAACCCCATCCCACTCCTGTTCTCTCTCTCCATCATCTCTTGCACTCACGTCTCTCTCTCCCTCATCGGCTCTTTCTCTCTCTCTCTCTCTCTTAAACCCTCGCCGCCGGACACACCAACAACCACAGCCCGTCGTCATCGTCGCCGGAGACGCCACCGTGACCGTGACCAACATCGGCTCCCCCTCTGGATTTTCATTGTTCTCCATTTTCTAGTTCTTTTTCTTGAGATCTTTTCAGATCTGGGTTCTCAACGTGAAACCGTCGCCACCGTCGCCATAGCCATCGCCACCGTGGCCAGAGGTTTTCAGATCTGAGGTTTTTATTGTTCTCCATTTTCTAGCTCTTTTTCTCGAGATCTTTTCAGATCTGGATTCTCAACATAAAACCGTCGCCACCGTCGCCATAGACGTCGCCACCGTGGCCGGAGGTTTTCAGATCTGAGGTTTTTTAATGTTCTTTATTTTCTGTGTATCGGAATATGTAGAGTGTATTTTTGTAGTATATCACATCAGTGTTGAGTAAAGTCGAACTTCTTGTATACATTTTAACATGTTGCAACATTTTTGTACTTCTTCTGGTTGCTAGGGGGTGTTTCAGTGTTTGCGTAAAGATCATTTTCTTAAACTTAATTCAATGAGTTTATTAGATTAAAAAACAGAATATGATGATTAATTATCTTTCTTTGTAGTTTTTCTATAAAAGTTGTGTTTTCGATGTAATTATGTATGGAAAAAATAAAAATAAAAATTATATCTGATAAAGTTGTATTTGATGAAAACACAAAAAGTAAATTATATCATAAAAATTTACACTATCAACCAATAGAAATCAGTCAATATATTAAATTAAGTGACCTAGACCCTTGACTAAGGTGTCTTGATCCTTAGACAAACTCAACAAAAAGTAAATTATATCATAAAAATATATAGTCTGCCATCGAGAACTATAGACGTCAAACTCAACAACTCCTTGCATTTATTGTGATTGATATTTGTGCCTGCAACGCATTCATTGATTTAACTTGGCACGTGAAAATTAAATCCAAATAGCCTGACATTTTAATTCTTGCCACCTGCAATATTAATTGTGTTCACGAGAATTACTTGTTGATTATTAATACATCCATTACTTGATAATTGAATTAACCAAAATATTCCATTAGTTGAGTTAATCCATTAAATGTGCATTGTATCATTCGAATTCAATGAGCACGTTTGTAAGTGTTATCTTTTAAATTGAATTGAGTTTTAATATACATCTCGCTTCTTGCTATATCATTGTTATCGCAACTTTGTTGCCTTTTGTCAAATCGTGCTTATTGCTATATCATTGTTGTCGCAACTTTGTTGACTTTCATCAATTTGATCTTAATTGTCGTAAATCATTGTTGACGCATATCATTGTTGCCGTTAATCAACTCATTCTAAATTGATTTTAAAATCATTTTAGTTGATTAACTTTTTGATCAAATCAAATCAATCCTAAACGATCATAATTTTCAGGTATCACGATGAATCCTACAAGGATAACAATTCAAGAAGATTTATCCAATTGGAGTGCAATGAACATTTTCACGACAAAAGATGAACAAATGTTACGAACAAAGTTTTGAACGAAATGTTTCTTTTATATGATGATTTGGTAGAAGAAAATGTCAAACTTGAAATAAAATCATCTCAACTTTGTAAGACACATCAAGATTCATTGAAGAAAGATCATGAGAATGCTCGCAAACTCCGAGCGTATAAAGCTGAAAATGAAAAGCTTTTGACTCAATTGTCTGAACTGACTGGAAAAATGCAAAAGGTTAAAGGTTGATATGAATTGTCAGCTTAACGAAGTTCTGACAAAAGAGAATGACAAACTAAAAGAGCAGGTGTTTACAGTGTCCGAGCAATTTCAACTTGCTGAACAAAAATGTACATCTTATGCAGTTGAATTAGAGCAGAAACGAACACATATTGAGACTGCGATGAATAGGGTTAACGATTTGACACAAGCAAATGCCAAGCTGAACGACAAATTGTCTATTGTGGTGCACAACAATGAGAAGATTATAGACAAACTGTGCATTGAAAAAGCTGATTTCCAACGAAAAGTCAAAAGAGTGGAGCAACAGCTACTTGTGTCATCTCAACCATTTGTTCCCAGCTCAGTTTTGGAGAAGAAAATATCTGATCTTCAAAAGACACTGGAGACTGAGAGAAAGAGTTTTGAGAAAGAGAAGACAGAGTTAATGGCTAAAATTCTAAACGCTGAGCTTAGCGCTGCAAAACTTGCTGAATCAATCAAGACTTCCGCTGACCTTATCAATTTGATTCAGTTTCATATTGTAGTAGCCAATCTGATTCTTATTTCTCTATTGCAGGTTCTGATTATTCAGCGAGAGATTTCACCAACGCGTCAACTACTGCGAAGCATCCTAAGATCACAGTATCTGTCGGATCTTCCTATCAAGTGAAATCACATTAAGCCGCAACGGCTCACTCTCCGAAACAAAACCCTAAGCATAAACAAGCTGCTTTCAATTATAAACAGAATACTTGTGTATCAAGTAATTCTAATTCTGCTTGTTCCGTGATTACAGAAGATGCTTTGCCGAAGACCAAACAAGCGTGGATTTCAAAGAAGAATCCATCACACACATTTGCAAAGTTAACATCTTTCTGTAATCCATCAACTTCACAGACGACTACATCATCCTGGATTGTAAAGCAAAAATCTTCTGAGCCCACTCCAAGTACATCAGAGTACAGAGTACAGAAGGTTATAAATGATGATTTTTCGTCAGATACAACAACAACAACGAGGATTCCACAGACAGAGGTTCGAGCTGCTAAGCCAAGTCATATACCTCACAACAACAAAAGACGCAAATCTTTCTCAAAACCAAGATCAAATGGGGATTTTGTGCTCAAGACCGACATACAGTATCCTTTTGTGGTTTACTCAGCCAAGCACCTAATCCGTCTATCCAAAAAGAAGATTTGTAAGACGTCCCGAATTAAACAAGAGTTTGTTGTTCGAAATGTAATTCCTCAGTGGCATTCAGGACCTTGGAACAAAAAGGTCCATAAACCCGTGATTGTTACAAATACACAAAAATGGATGCCTAAACCTGCTACTAACAACTCTGGACCCACAAGAAAATGGGTACCAATTTTTGTTAATCTGTTTTGCAGGTAAACGAAAAGAGACATTGTTGGAGCACAATGAAGATCATTCAGAGGCAGTGAAGATCATTGTGTTCAGTGTGCTGATAAGTTTTAAAACTCATAATTTTCAAAGACAAAGGATTTCCCCTGCAATTTCATTCCAATTTAATTTTGTTTAGCATTAGCCCGAGTCTAATGTATGAGAAACTTATTTTGTGCAGTTTATCATTTCATGATATAACTTGCTTTCTAATGGATTGTTTATTGCAGGGGGAGCAAAATATTTTTATCTTCACCTAATTGATGAAAACAATTTTCATGCATCAATTTAGGGGGAGTTTTTGTATTTACTGTTTTATATCTTTCGAAAACTCCAAAACATTGAAAAATGAAAATCCAAAAACATTATAAAATTTCAAAATTCAAAAATATTTTTGGTTTTCATTTGTAGTTAATTGTTCAAGAAGGTATTCATTCTTCGATTAATTATGATATCTTTCTTGATTCACTCTTCGTTGATCTTTTGAAAGATCGCCTTTCATTTCAGCGAATCCAACTCATTATCTCATTGATATTCTTCCTTCTGTGCTGAATGTTTCATTCTCAATGAAAACCGCTCATTCATGTGTTATTATTCAAATGATCAAAAAAGCACCATGAGTTAGGGAGTGTAGGCAATTTATACTCCTATGGTCTATCCAGAACCGGAAGGACCTTCCCAGGAGCTAATCTTATTCTAGAACGAGATAGTAAGGGTTACTTACTAGGTCATATAAGTGAGCAGAATCAGTTATCACGGGATACTGATTGGTGTGTAGAGATAAAATTAAACAGAGAGAGGTGGAATAGAAGATGGGGTGCATATGATCAACAAATTATCTTGAGCTTATCTTGTTAAAATCATTGTGTGACATTTTTGTCAACATTCCTGATTGTTCATAATCTTTGATTGTTCAAATATTCCTTGACAATCTTTCTCAACAGAATCTTTCTTGAAAATCATTGTTGTTGTAAATCACATGATTTCTTTTATCATTTGAAATTGATAAAAAGTGTCCTTATGTATCCAACAACCAGAGATACATACATCAATCTGGAAAGAGAGTTTGAGGTAGAAGTTGAAAAATATTTCGAGAGCTGTGGGTGAGACAGGATCAAAAGAAAAGCAAGATCCTTACCAAATAGTATACATCTGGGTAGCCACATCTGCTACTGGATCTCATTAGTTGAGATTTGGTATTGAAATAGACATCATGGACCCAGTGATGCAATGCACTAACCCCACCCAGCTACTCAATTATCTCTTAAAAGATAATTGTTTCAACTTCACACGGAGATTTAGCACATTTCTATTGATATCTCACTTGGAGACCGTTGATATTGAAACGAGGAGGACAGCTACTCCGTCCCCGACCTCTTTCATGCACTTATCGAGTGTAGAGCTTATTTGAATATAAATTTCTTTTCTTAGGACACATGTTGGAACTTTAATGCATATCTAGTCTTTCGTGACTACCGGAACATCTTGGAGTGATATCTTATGTGATATTCATGATGATTAGATGGAAATCCTACCGGTGCTAACATCACGCCAACGCTGAAAGTAGGTCACACGGTTTATTTAAACTGTTGTTTTAACGAGAATCTATGTGATCTCGGTGTTATACCACGGGAACTTTGAGACGATGCCATCAAGACTGTCTCTGATACTTTCATTTTCATATCATTGTGGTGACACCGCTACTTCAACTGAGTCTCATGATGCGGGTTCTAAAATCATATACATGATGTTCATGACGAATCCTGATCATCATGAGGGGGAGAAATTTTAATACTAATCAGTTGATTTGGAGCCTATCGATCAAGAAAAGATTCATTTGTTGAGGGGGAGACAAAGAGAGCTAAATTTGAAAATTCATATGTCAAGTCAAGTCAAGGGGGAGCAAAGAAGAGAACAACAGAAGAAAAGAATTCAAGTTCAGAACAGAAAAAGTGCTTAATCCTGGTTTTAAAGAAGTTCTGAAGAAATAAACCAGATCTAGAGCTACATTCAAGGGGGAGATATTGTTTATTCTTCCTAAATCGTTTTTTCTTAAAGGCTCAAGATCGCGTATGCTAAAAACCACTTCAAGCAAAACCGTTCATACAACCAAAGGTTGTAAAACCTTAGGTTACTGGTGCAAGTCCGAAAATCACAAGAAAATGGATGTTACCGTGAACTTTAAAGATTCAAGTTCTCATCATGATTTTAAATTGAAGACTATTCTGAAAATTGAAGAGTCTAATTTTTAAGATGAGAAGACACTCTGAAGACATCCAATCAAAGACTGAAGATTCAAAAAGAAATCATTCAAGTCTTGTCTCCCAAAAGCTTCTAAAGAATGCAGCAAGAAATCTGCATATTTGTAAGGGGAGATTATTAAAGATCGTATGATGCTGAAAAGACCAACATCTTCTATTTTCTATACAAAGGGGGAGATTGTTAGAATTAAATATTGTATAGAATAGAAGATTGAATTCTAGGTGATGTTTGTACTGCGTACAAACTAGAAGGACTAAATATGTAAATACCCTTAGGGGTATATAAACCAAATGACTAGTTGTCATTTGGTGGACTTTGGCATAATCTCAAACTTATGTGTGTGTTTTTTATGGTGAAATTTATTCTCTCTACATCTTATAGATTATTAGTCATTGTTCCATCCATAGATCTTGATACCTGAACCACTTGAGACCAACAAGTGGTATCAGAGCTTTATTAGGATTGATTTGAGTTATTTTTTATAAGTTTTCAAGGATTTTTCGAGAATTTTCGTCACTTTATGAGCTGAGAATTTCAGAAAATCGTAGAAAAATCATACGAGCTCCGTTTGAACTTATTTTCGGTTATGTTGTTCCTCTAGATGAAAGGAACATCGTGTAAAAATTTCATGGAAAAAATCCTTACGGGTTTCTGGGTTTTTCATGTGTTCTTCACGTTTTTTTTACCCAAATTCGTGAATTTGGATACTTGTTTTCGAGATTGGAGTACATAAAAAGTGTTGTGTAAGTGGAGATGCATAGATCCGAAGAGAAAAATCATTTTGGTTAAGTTTTAAAAATCGTGTTCTTGAAATGTTCTTGAGTTGGTGATATGGAAGAAGATGAAGTTTTGATTGCCAGATCTGATTGGGTTGGTTAGTAGGTGTAAAAGGTGTTTGTAGGTGTTTTCGGTCCTATCGACCGTCACTCCTGCCAATCGCACGGACCCATCGTTTGGGACTTAACATGCCTTGACCCATTTGACTCTTTCCTTTTTTAACTAATGTTTTAATTTTGTGTATATAACATGCTAGAGATTAAAAAAGTAACCTAAATCGACCCATTCACAAGTAATATGGCCGGATTTGCCACCCATACAAATCATGATTTATTGAATCTGAAAAGTTGATTAATAGGAAGAGAAATAGTCATACCACCCAGTTTTTGAGTGCTCGCTTGCTAATTCCTTTAGTTTCACTTTCTCCTTCAAAGAGTCGTATTACCTTCAAAGCTTCATCCTCTCTCAAAAACCGTATCAAGTCGGCTAAATATATGCGTCTGTCCATGCAAAAACATAAAATATGAATTATAACTTGTGAATATTGACTAGGACTTCCAAGACAATCCAATATGACAGTAAAATGTAAATGCGAAAAGTAAAGGGGTCATGTTTTGTCCATATTTCTATTTTCTAAGCTTATTTGCGGGTTTACTCACCCGTTGACTCACACACATGTCAAACTCCTTGATTCGTGTTTCAAGATGAGCCGAATGGGTTGCCCACAGGCCTATGCCAATCCAATAATTATTATAAAAACTACTTTCTTAAAAAAATATTCCACATTTAATAAAGCAATTTAAAAGGTTATTATGCTTTAGTATACACGTCAGAAGATTTCAACCCACTCAACTCATTTTCTTATTTGTTAAATATGTGGCTCAACCCATTTGACCTCATAGAAATAGAATAAAACCTAAATAAGTTGGTTGAAATTACCACCCATAGTAATATGGTCGGCCGCTTCTCCATCTATAATTCTTACCCTTTTTTATTATAAAACCCTAATCCAAGATCTATAGATTGACTTGTTAGTGTGGTTGTAAACAGGGGTAACTTCTTGGCGAACCATCTGTCATGTCCTTATTTGTGCTGGTTTTCAACTTTTTACAATTATGTTACTGTTTTATTGTTGAACTCATATCCCTAACACTAGCTTATTTCCGTAGCACGCCGTGCCTGGAATTTACGGCCCACCCCTCCCATGTCTGTAATTTATAGGGGTGTTAAGTAATTTATAGATTAAACTTTAAAGAATTTCCCATCTGGATGGATTTTTGCATCTCCACTGCCATTAACCTAAAGGGTTGACTGATTTTATCACACTTAATCATCTCTTAAGTAGAGGTGGCAAAATTAAATGGTCATTTGGATTCAATGATGGGTCAAAAGGTTCGGTTCAAACGTGTACCCTTTTATACATTCGTAAAAACAGGAATTACTTATGTATCCATACGAATCAAGTAGAGATAATCAATGAAATCATGGTGGCTTCTACTTCTACTACATAGATTTAGGTAATTTTAATTTAATTTAAAGTCAAAATTATAGGTTTTTTACGATTCTTGTTTCTGCCTTCATTGTGTTCTCTATCGTATGGCACCATGATGATGATGATCACGTAAATTACACACTCACAAGATAGTAATACGTATGTGCAGATTGAAACAAGAATGTATATATGAACACTGAATTTCTTATTCCACACACACTGCATAATCTGATTACACATACACATATATATAGGCCACATGGTGGCAGTTGTTCTCCCGCCAAAAACTGCCTTGCAGTTGGCGGTGGTGGCGGTGGCCCATGGTGGCTGTAACCGCCATATAAGTCTCAATATTATTCCTATCCTAAGTACATATTAATGTTTACATATCATAAGTATTTAATACCGTAATACTAGTTGATCGCGCATCGCGCATCTCCTCCTCCTGGATCGTCGGAAGGATACGTGAGTGCTGTTTTTGTAGATCCAACTGAAGAATACTCCTGCGAAACAATTAAAACCTAAGGTTAGAGGGAGACGGGGATGGATCCCCGTATCCCTCTCCAAAGCTTAAGTCAGGGGGTGTATATGGAGAGAGAGTTTATGTTTGTGGTATGTATGCCTGAGATGATAATATGTGAATTGTAAGTGATGTGTGTTCCTTATTTATATTAGGAAAGATCATACCTGAGCCCTTGGATGACTATCCAAGTGTTGATCATCAGACGACTGTGCTGTACTTAGGTGTAAGGACAGCTGTACCTATCATCCTTTTGGGAATATGTGATATGCATGTCTATAATAGTGAGGCAGAAGACTCTCCTGGCAGTACTCAGCTCCAGGAGGGTCTTCGGCCCTGCTTACAGCTCCAGGAGGGTCTTCGGCCCTGCTTACAGCTCCAGGGGACAGGGGTCTTTGGAACCACTTAGAGCTTCTAGGACTTACTCCTTTCCTAGATGGTGGTAGGTTCCGGAGCATCGAGTTTGGGGTCCTACCCCACTAGTGAGGCATAGGCTCCACGACAAGCGTAGGTCCCGGAGTACCAGACTTGGGACCTTACACCATCACTAGTAATGCCAAATTCCTAAGAGTTGAAACATTATAGGTCCAACATCACCCCCTTAATGTTTCAAACTTAGTTCCCATTCCATGCTTTCTTCAGTCCACGATGATGTACACCTTATCCTCATGTTTGTTGCTGTTTCCATAATGCTGTTCGTCCTTGGTTCCCTTTTCCTCAATGCCGAATGTCTTCCCTTCCAAAGGTTGCGTGTTCTTTTTCGTAGACAGCATTATGTCCTCACTTCCTTGCACATCCTTGCTCTCCATGGCCACTGATGTCAAGTCCTCCATTGAGTAATCCCTTGCTATCTCGTAGTACGCCTCTAACATTCCCAAGTGAGTGTTGTACACATCTCGTAAACCAAGTGCAGTTCCTTTAGAACAGCCCATCATACGTGCAACTTGCTTCCACTTATTTTTCACAGCAACAAAAGCATGTCCACCCACTCTTTTCACAGTAACATAGAGATCCAACAGGCTGATCTCATTGCCATTTATTATCATGGGTAAGGTTCTTTCACCATATTGTAGGTAATCACGATAGAACCAAACAATGAGTTTGTCAAAGTGATTCTTTACATATGGTTTACAGTTCTCTTTTATCTCCTGGTCACTCACCATTCTCATGAATGCTATCAAGTTATCAAAGTCTTGCTTCCTAGGTACCCTAGTTTCCTTTCCAATCAGTTTGTTTTCTATATATTCACCAATTGTTAAATCATCACAGTAGTAAAAAGATTGTAATGCTTTCAATACCTCTTCTATAGCCCTTCCTTTGATATCATGTATCTGATGGAGTGCTTTACTTTTGCTTATTCCCTCCATCTCATCTTCACTATCAGTCGTGTTTTCCTGTTCTTCAAACTGTCTCGAAATAATGCACCGTTCTCCTTTAAGAATCACTTTGAATCCTTGAACAAGAAGTTGATCAAGACTCAAAGTATTGTACCCTACATACGGTACATAGTATACACCGGGAATCAAATAGTTTCGTGTCTCAGTGGCCACAATTACTTCACCGAATCCATCAACTCGCAGTCCTTGTTCACTGTTGCTTGAACCTATTGTTCCTGCTTTATAATTTCGAAATGCTTCCAGGTGTGATGTCATGTGTCTCGGATATTCATCAGACACATACCACAAATCGTTCCAGCCTCGTTCATCAGACCCTTCCACCAACCAAGCCGGTTTGGGTGTGATAACTTCACACACGAATTCTGTTTTAGTATCCTTTATCACTTTCATTTTCCCTTTATCTTTTGATGTCATCTGCATTCCGAGTTTCCCACTGTTCTTGTTCTTGAAATTCGATTTGTTATGTTTGTTTGGACAATTCCAAAACGCGTGTCCTCTTGTATAACAAATATAACAACGGGATTTCTTCAATTTCTTACTTCGTTTACTGATCTTCGAATCATGATCATGTAAATGGATATTCAGATTGTTAATGCCCTTCAGTACTTCAGTTCGACATTTGTTCCATGTATCTCCACATGTTTTCCCTATCTTTATTGAGTTTTCAGCATCTTCGAATTCATTCCAGACTTTATCCATCTCTTCCGTCATCGTCCGTTGTTTACAATCGTGATTTCTAGGGGTGGTCTCCATCTGCACAATCTTCCCTTTGTTCGAACACCCCTCGTTACTGCTATCGGAAGTCTCTTCCGCCGTGCCTTCCAAACTGTGGTTAATTCGTAAATTTCCTCCCAAGAAAGTGTTCCTTGGGCTCTGATACCATATAGATTTTTTACGATTCTTGTTTCTGCCTTCATTGTGTTCTCTATCGTATGGCACCATGATGATGATGATCACGTAAATCACACACTCACAAGATAGTAATACGTATGTGCAGATTGAAACAAGAATGTATATATGAACACTGAATTTCTTATTCCACACACACTGCATAATCTGATTACACATACACATATATATAGGCCACATGGTGGCAGTTGTTCTCCCGCCAAAAACTGCCTTGCAGTTGGCGGTGGTGGCGATGGCCCATGGTGGCTGTAACCGCCATATAAGTCACACTATTATTCCTATCCTAAGTACATATTAATGTTTACATATCATAAGTATTTAATACCGTAATACTAGTAATGCCAAATTCCTAAGAGTTGAAACATTATAGGTCCAACAAAAATTGAATCTATTATTTTGACCAAGAAAAGTCAAAATTGGATTTTTATATTTTATCAAAATGAATGGTTAAGATTTAACAATTAATATTTTATCTAAATTTAATGACAAAGATTATATAATAGATATAACTGAAGTTAGTGTTAGTCTTTTATTTATATTAGAAGATTATTTAAAAATGAAATACTTGGAAGATAGTAAGCCTATGGATACACATTTGACAACTTTTGTCCCAGTTACACCATCTGCAATTGACCATTTCAGTTTTTCTAATGTTATTTAGTATATTATTTGACTGATTATCAATAAACTACATTTAAAATTGACCTACCACCCTACTATTTAAAATTTTAAACACAAACAAGAACAAGTCAGCTATGTTGATAAGTTCTTCAGCAAATTTGAACACAAAATATATTGATTATAAAAGCATCAAATTATGTTGGCAAACTTACTTGGAGCCCGGTTTAGCTACATTGCCGAATATTCTCTTCGCTGCAACCTTAGCCTGCTTTTCATTTGTGATTTGAACCGCAGACTCATCCTCATCCCCTGTGGTACCCTCCAGTTGCTCATCTAAAGTAGATAATACCCCCATACGCACTATATTCATCAACCTTTTCATATTCCAAGCTGATATATTTTTCTGGTTTAACCTATGCAAATGATCAATAGTAATACCATCATCAACCTTTTTAGGCGTAGTAGTTTCAGAAAACTTGCCACTTTTACCAGCCATGGGAGTATTGGTTCTTGGAGTTCCAATAAACCTCCCGCTTTTCTTGAATATATTTGCCTTCGGATCGGGTGGTAATGTGGCCCCCGCGTTCTGAAGCTTTTGAACTTCTTCTATCACCCTGTCTTCCTCTTCCCGTTCTTGTTGAATCTCAATCAATGGTGGACCGGAAAGTGTCTCGATTACATATTGATTAAACAAAGATTCTTGAATTCGGTCAAAGAACGTGCTCACATGGAAAGAAGAAGCAAGAACTTTAACTAGCAGTGTTTTTAGTAGCCAGACAAATGTGCCCACCAAAAGACAGATCAAAATCTTGGTTACAAAAGGCAAAACATTGCCACCATGAGTCAACCTTTCGACTTTTTGATCAAATATTAGTTGCCAAGCAATCAAAACTAATGTTAACTTGACACAATTTTGAACTGCTTTACGCAGCCCGTAAACAAAGTATAAAACCCTTTTTCTCAATACGAAATTTCATTCTATCAAGATTACTATAACCCTTATCCCCCAACCAGAAACCAGTCTTCCACAGATCAAAACCAATATCATAACACCCCATTTCCATAATTCAAGATCATACAAGGTTTTGTGCTTCAAAAATGGAATAGTGAGTGTGCAGACTAAAGCTCCAAGAATCAGTATTAAACTGAAGTAAAGTCCATTTGCTATACCTCAATTGCTTGTATTCATCTGGTAGATCATAGTCTAAAAAGGGATCATAGCCTAGTGGTAAGCACCAAGTGCTTTGGTGTGGTGCCCCATTAACTAAGGGTCATGAGTTCAAATCCCATGGTGTAAAATAAAAAACATTTATCTTCCGTAAGAATAGGATTATAGGAACACTATTAAAAATAAAAAAAGAAATTAATTTGTTTTATATAAATAATGTAAATAAAGAAATGATTCTTTAATAAAAGAGAAAAAGAACTATATAAAACGAAAACAATGAAAAAAATAGATACATAAAGGAGAAAATAGAAAAGAGAAGAAAAAAGAAATAGATAAAAATTTAATAACAGTTATTAGAATGTAGAATAAGAAAAAAAGAACGAATGGGCCTTTTAAAAGAAAAAACGGATGAAATTGTACGTATATATCATTTATTTATAATATCTTCTAATATATATAAAAGACTAATTTCAAAAAAATTATTAGACAATCTTGACATTTCATTTAGTAAAATATTTAATCTTAGCCATTCATTCTTATACTTTTAAAATTTTGATTTTGACTTTTTAGAGTCAAACTAATGTGACTAAGCAACTAAACATTTTGAATTAAGATAAATATAACCCTAATTAAATTATAATATTTATTATAACAATCAAATTAATCTAAATCTTATCTACGTGTGTTGTAGAATAAATAATGTGATTTTGATTTAATTATTTAAGATAACCCTTAAATTTATATTTTCATTTTATTGCTTATAATTGTAACAATAATAATCAGCGACTTGTAAAAAAATTACAATCACGTCTCTTTATAGTATGATACCATGTTTTTGTCATCACGTTAGCTTTCTTGCGTCGACGCTTCCATCGCTGATTTTGGTGTTCTTTTGTCTTTGTTTTCTTAAACTCTCAAATCTTTCGCATTTTATAATATTTAATATTTATATTAATTATTAATACTTATTATTTTTTAAACAAACCCGTGTAGCACACGGTTATTTAACCTTAACCAATATGAATTATTATATTCTTGTCTTATAATAATTTAATATTTCCTATTAGTTTTAATATTTATCTTTTTTAAACCACCGTGTATCACACGGGAATTACTCTAGTTAATTAATATGTAATGAAGCATAACTAAAAATCTTTAGAAAAGAAACTAACAATAATTAACAGAGAAAGGAAATAAGAATTATGTGATAGAGTGAATTGTGGGAAGAGAAAAACAAAAAGAGAAGGTGATTGTGAGAGGGCTGGGTTTTGAACTCCAAACATAAGGATTTAATGTAGAGGTGTCTAACCACTAAGCTATGATATTTTTAAATTTCTGTAAGTCTATATTATAACCAATAAATTGTTGATGCTCCACGCGCAATATCCCTCTTCATTACGCGCTCTTTTTCCTGATAATTGTTTATATATATAATGTGTTAATCTTTTAGAGTGGTATCATGATATTAGTAAGTTAAATTAAAGAGTTGGTGAATTGGAGACACTATGGAAGAAATACAATGAAGATGCTAAAAGTGCCAGCTCGTGTGGAGTTATTGAGGTTGTTTCAATCTTTTCTTCTTAACTCAACACCACGAACACGATATCTAAAGTGGCCCAATTACGGGTGAAGTTTAATTTCTAAAAAAGCCGACCCCTTAAATCTGAAACATGATTGGGTTAATTCCCCTTGGGTAGTGTAAATTCCTTAAGGGGGGTGAGAAGGAATTTGAATTCCTTGAAAAGTTTTTTTTTTACCCTAAACACCCTGTTCGGGCATAAAATACTTTACTTCCAAATACTTTCTTTTTTAAAATAAAAGATTTTAATGTAAAATACGTGTAAGTTCTTCCTCTTAATTGCTCCATTTCATTTATTTTTCATCCAAATCTTTCCCTTAAATTGAACCAAACATAGGATTATGCAAAAATTGGATTCTAAATTCCTTTAAGAAATTCTAACGAACTAAAAGCAATTTGTCAAATTGCGCTGTCACTAGCTATCTTTTCTTGATTGAAGATCAGTTATAAGCTTGTAGATTTAAGGTGTTTGACCCTATATGAGATTTTGTTCCTTTGGAATTTCCAAAAGTCAAAGGAGGGGTCAAAGTGATTCTGAACAATTAAAGTCCAGATTTATTAATTGTAAGTACTCAGTAGTTGTGTATATAATATCTTAATCTTAATTCTCTATAATTCAGTAAGGAAATTTGTTGTCTTGGCATTCTTAATCGTGGAGTTAGCCCCGAATTCTGCGATTTCGTGTTTGATGATTTCATTACGTGGCGTCAGTTCAACCTTCCTGAGATTCCAATGAATGTCGTATCATCCTTCCCTCTCCTCAATTCAAGAGTATAATCATGGAGCTGTTGTTCGACTTATGGAATTGTTAATTTTACCAAGAATCTCAAGTTTGCAATCTTGGAGACCTTTATTTTTTATTTTTACAAATTCAATGTTGTTCAATGATACCCAGATACAGGTTTCAAGAAAATGGTTTGATGATGATCAAATGTTGAAATACATTTCATGTGTGTGTAATTGACACTCTCTTCTTTTTTATTTTGTTATTTTTTTATTTTTTGCCAATGTTGTATACTCAAATACATGTTCATAAACTACAGGTTCCTACCACATGTCCGAAACCAATTTCAGATCTTGTTTGCTGACTCAATCACAAGGTTCATGTTTTCATTTGATTCTTAATAACAACGTTTTAAGGTCTTTTTCCTCTGACGAAGCTTTAGTCAATAACTATGCGTCTATGGCTTTCAAATTTTATCTTTAGGCGCCTCCATTGATTTGGGCCTTTTTAGTTTATAAATAAGCTTTGTTATTACTTGTCATAGGTTGCATAAATTGATGATTTCAATTGTCAAAAGTGGGGTTGCTTAGGTTTCTGAAGCTTGCACTTTCATTTAGAAAATGCGCACCTCCTGTTTGTGTTTATGCCTCAAGGAGCTTTTATTTTTGATGAATCTCCTCCTTATACTACTAAAAGAAGATTTGATGACGTTACTCAAATAGAAATAGGTTGAATCCTTCAATGTGAATACTCTTGGTGTTTTTATTAATATTGAGATTGGGTACTCTTGCTGTTGTTTTTTCAAAGCCTCAGGATAAGTATCCTTTTAACCTAAAATACCCTTCTAGTACACTTGTTAACAACCATGAGATACAACAAATGGAAGACCTGCTCTAACAAAAATTTAGTCTCAGTCGCCATATTAAAAAACAAGTGAGAATTTTTCACATCCATATACTAAAATTCATGGTTGTTGTTGGCAAGACCATAAACTAGTGGTCATGGGGTTGGATATGTATTGAGCAGCAATAGTTTCGCATATTATGTGAAGGCAAGAAACTTTGTGGAATTTGAAGAATTGGTGATAAAGATAGGAAGATCAAATTGAAAGTGCAGATTACGATTTGTTGTTTATGGGTCAATAGCCACTGTTCACGAGTATTTGAAGGCTGTGATGCATTGAAGAAGGGATGGTTGTGGATTGGATGTGGGAGTATCACGTTGCATTGGAATTCTTTGAAAACAAAAGTGGTTGATGGAAGAGTATTTGAAGCAATGCAGAAGTCAAGGTCTTAATTTAATTAATTGTAAAATTAGAAAAATCAATTTAGAGGATTGGGACTTTTGGTATAGTTTTTTATGTATTTACTTTAAGGGCTAGGTTTTAGAGTTGTGGTTTTGTTGTTGGTTTTATTCGTTAAACATGGTCTTGGGAAGCCAACTAGAGTAGATTTTATAATGGGTATGCCCACTTAAACTATGTAAATATTTTTCTTCATTTTTAATAAATTTTGCCGGTTACCGTCTCTTTACCCAAGAAATAAAAAAAGGTTATTGAACCTTTTTGCTATTGCTCTTATTTTTGAATATTTTTGTTTACTAAATTAATGTTATATTGTTGTTTGTCATAATTTGCCAACACTATCTAACGAAATTGATTTTCTTATCATGTTCTCATACTAGAATGACAACAATCACCAATATTACAATTATAACTTGACTATCATCATGATGTATTTAGTAACGAAAACAATCCGTGGGCCGTGCGTATGCACGGCCAAGACCATAACTAGTGTGTGTGTATGTATGTATGTATGTATATATATATATATATATATATATATATATATATATATATATATATATATATATATATATATATATATATATATATATATATGGAGAAGTTCATTTGAGAACCATTCTTAGTGTGAGAACCGCGAGAACCAATATGTGCCGTCCAATTCCTCCTACTTCAATGTCATCGTTCACCCATTAATTCCCCACATGCACTCTGCCACACTTTATCCCTCCGCTCTCTCCATCCATGATCTTTCCATATGTCGTCGAATTTAGATGAAAAGCCAACAAATCTTGGTTAAAATTGATGATACGGTTACTTGAAATAAATGATAAATGATAAATCTTTCAGCAGTTGTAACTTGCTAGAAATCCGGCGATACTCTTGCTATTCATCAAATTTTAAATACCAAATTCTCACAATAAATATTCATCAATCTTTAAGAGATTCACACTGCTTCTTTTTAAGAGATTCAATGTTGATACAAATGAATTTATAGAAGGTTTGCCCTAATACCTAAACAAAAAAAAGGTTGAATCAAGATTATAGAATATTATTCATGGATGCACTGTGGTTCAAAATACATCGTTTATAAATTCTGATGAACACAAATAACAGATAAACATCAACTTTCAGTAACTTAGTTCTCCATCTTGATTTCCACCTCGGGCACCAAAGAAATTGATGAAAACCCAATTGATTCTAATGTTCCCATTCAACTCTAACCAATAACCCATTTGAACGAATACATTCTTTGACTGGACACATTCCCATTTGAACACATTCTCATGGGTTCTTTTATGAACCAAGTAACCAAGTCGAATGAATACCAGGCCGCGAGTAACTTTGATGAAAACCCAGTTGATTTCCACCTCATGAATTACCGAGAGTTGTAATACCCGGTTTTCGAAAAAGTATGTAAAAGGTATTTAATTTGGTGATCGATGATTTTATGTAGGAGCGATAATATTGAGATTTATATTTGTTGAAGCACTTCGTACAATTATTAATATGATGGTTTTAGTTATTGTAGATGATTGGTATAAGAGTTAGAAATATTTATAATGATGGATTCTTGGGCTTGTATTATTATTATTTTAAGAGAGTAAGAGATAAGGGGCTTGTTGGTGCATAATTGTAAATCCCTAGTTCTTATCAATCAAATACATACATGAAATATTAATTCAAATGTGTTTTGGTTAATTGTTTGCATGTGTATATGTTCTTAGTGATTCTTTGTGATGATCTTAAGCTTACAAGTACTTAATCATGTGTTGATGTGTGTTTGGAAGTTTAAGTCTGTGTGAGAAATCACCACGTGCGAAGTCAGGCTCACTACGTGCGTAGTTGAGCTCACTACGCGCGTAGTGATTAGGTCGGTTAAAAACTAATTAATTATTATTAAAATAACCAGTACGTGCGTACTGGACTAGCTACGTGTGAAGTGAATTGCATCACGTGCGTAGTGAGATTAATTACACTATAAATATTTCTTAACCGCTTATTAGCGCGGGTAACCTACGAAAAATCGAGTAATTGACAGGTAATCAACCGGGAGCCTTCGTAATCGACCTTATCCGACCTTAAGCCTACAAAATCGCGACTTTGACCTCATAATTCGTAATCTTAGTAATAAATACGAAAACCAAGGGCAGCCTTAAGCATCTCTGTGTGAGTTCTTAGAGTTTGTTCTTGTTTCTACTCTGTGTGTTTCTTAGTGTTACTGTGTGCCGGACACCTAAGCAGATCTTAGAATCCTTAGGAGGTTTGGGAAATAGATATTCCGCACTATTTCTCATCCTAGATCAGTCCTAGCGTAAGGGTGTTTTAGTTTAGTTTAGAACCCCGTCCCCCAGCCGGTCCTACAAAGTGGTATCAGAGCCTTGTGCTTTGATTGATCACTTTTCCTTTAGGATTTCGTGATCTAGGTGTCGATTAGGCCTGTGTGTTTGTCCTTTTCGTCGTTTTAAACCGGTTAGTAGGTCGAAAATAGGTCGTTTTGCGTAAAAAAGGGTCGGTTTTTACGTCAACAGCTTGATTTTTAACCGTGCGTAGTGAGCTCCTTGTGCGTGCGTAGTAAGCTTAGTGCGTGCGTAGTGTGTCGTAGATCTTCTAGACTCTTCGATTAACTGTGTGTTCATTCCGTATGTAGTAGATCCCTAACGCGTGCGCAGTGCCTCCAGTACGTGCGTGTTGAATCTGTGTGTTATTTTACTTCATTCGTGCGTAGTGTGTGGTCTCCGTGCGTAGTCAATTAAGTCCGTGCGTAGTACTGTGTGTTCGTGCGAAGTGCCTTCCCACTTCGTGTGTGTTGAATCTGTGTGGTCTATCAAATCATAATTTCAGTCTGTGTGTTCTCAGCTCTTGATTACTGAAATGGCATCAAAATAGACAACAGTTTTAAACAACTTACTATTAGACAGTGAAATGGGGAGTGCCAATAAAGTACCTAAACTGTTAACCATGGAAGACTATCCTATGTGGAAGCCCAGGTTTGAAATATTCCTCGATGGCCTTGACTGTAGACTTCGGAGAGCAATAAGCACCGATTATATGGTTCCCAAGGGGGAGGGAATTATTGAAACCCCCTATGATGGAATGACTGTTGAACAGAAGAGCAGGCATGATGCAGAGAAGAAGGCCTATGCTCAACTAATCCAGGCGATTCCTAATGAGATCTTCCATCAATTCAAAAGATATAAAACTTCCCACAGCTTGTGGAGAGCACTAGAGAAGAGAAATGAGGGAAATGCCGCCCTCAAGGAATTGAAAGCAAGTCAATTGAGAAAGGAATTAGATCATTTCATGGCTACTAGAGATGAAAAAATTCCTTCTCTTATTACAAGATATAATCATCTTCTTAGTGAATTGGACAGTCTGGGTGTTACTGTTCCAGAGAAGCAGCAGGTGGAAATTTTGGCAAAAGCCTTGCCCAAGAGCTGGCGGCCATATATTATGATACTGAAGAACAGTGGTGGCTTTGACGGGATGGATCTAAATGATTTCATCACAAAGTTGAAAGAGCAAGAGCAGGAGGAACAAAATTTGGATTCCATGTCCAGTTATCAACAAAATCCTTCTCTCTACTACTCTGGAACACCTGTATCGTCATCCACTTCTTCAAATGCCCCCTTACAATCTGCCTATGTGAGTAATGTAAATGATTCTGGCAGATCTACACCTGAAGCCTCATCTTCTGGGCCATCCTATACTGTGTCTACTTCTGGATTCAATGTCGAGCATTTCAAGTATGGGAGCGCAGATGAAGTAAAAGCACATATGAGCATGCTAAGTGCGCTAGTCTCCTCTTATGATGATCTACTGAAGGGGAAAATTGGTAATGCTCATCTTACTCAAGAGGATTATGAGCAGATTGATGACGATGAGATGGAAAGACAAGATATCCTCTGGTCATATGCTAACTTAGTCAGGAGGGCGAGAGCATATGAGAAAAGAACAGGAAAGCAAATATCAGCTACAAAGGATACCAACCTTGGTTTTGATAAGTCTGCGGTAACATGCTATAATTGCGGTGAAAAAGGTCATTTCGCGAGAGAATGTGATAAGCCGAAGAGTGTGGGACCGAAGTATCCTTTTAAAACCAGTCCTGGCAGTAGATCATCTTCCTCTTCAACCATAAAGTCTGAATCAACTCCAAAACCGGCTAAGGCAATGGCAGTTGTTCAAAAGGACGAGGGAATTGACTGGTCAGTACAATTTGGGAATGATGGTGTTGATATTAATGTGGCAAATGTTCATGTGTTGAACGAAGATTCTCAATCCGAGACAGAAAGTTACTCAAGTGAGGAAGAATCAATTGCCAGCATTGATGATGAATCAGCCTCGGTTCCAGCTGTAGAAAAGACACCAGTGAAAGTTCGTGCCAATGAGTCAAACCAAAAGGTGTGCAGTTGTGGTCAATCATCCGAGGAAAAGGTATGTACTTTTGGCTTACCTTGTGGTTCTTGTAATGATTATGTAAAACAGATAGTGTTCCTAAAGTCTACAATTTCAGAGCTCACATCTAAGTTAGATAAAAACCTGTTGATAAAAGAAAGAGAAAAACAGTTAAAAGAAAAGAATGAAAGTTTAGGCAAACAGGTGCATGAACTAGGTGTGGCTCTGTTAAATAAACAGGATGCTATAGTGTTTTACATAAATGAGATTGATAAGTTGAAACGAGACCTTGCTACTTCAAAGGTCGATTATGAGACTCTGAGTCAAAAACTCAAAAGTTATTCCACGTCTTCTTACTTATTTGAGTACATAATCGATCAGAGAGGTCAAGGTACTGATTCAGAAAAGAACAAGAAGTTATACTCTAAATGTCCACCACCAGTGTTAAATCAACTGGTGAATGATGATGTTCACTTTGAATCTGACCCACTACTCACAAAGGTTGATGAATCTTCTGCATCAACCCCAAAAGAGGATTTAAAGTTACTCGAGAATGTGGGTGAGCCTCAGAAGAATGAGGTTCAGCAAGAAGAAATTAAAAAGGCTGAACCAGGAATGAGAAAACTGTTGGCAAGTTCTAATGTCAAAGATCCGTTGATGCATCGTATCCACGATGCCCTTCGGAAACTTGAAAAGATACCCGTCCATACCAAGAGGTCAAAATCTTACCCAAACATCAAGGGTTAGGGTATCGATCTCAAAGGATGTCGAAAGGTTCTGTAAAGCAATATCCAGACAGGATTTGCTATGTGTGCAGGAGACCTGGTCACCTCAGTTCCGAGTGTGATCAGCAGCCACATCAGCGCTGTAACAGGAAAGTTGAGACTAACCAAAAGAATAAAACGTTTACTAAAAACAATCAAAAATCAACTTTTCAAGTTCAGCATCAAAGGACAAACGGGGATACCATAAGAAAATCTAAAAATCCCGAAGTTGTTAGCAAAAGAAAATCTTCGCTCAATCAGACTTCTAAGTGGACTAACAAACTGTGTGTTCAAATGTCTAAGGATTCGAGTGACAGGTTCAGCAATGCTGCTGAGAAGACTGGAACTTGGATGAAACTTCCAGTGATTGGAGAAGACGGGAAACCCATGACTATTCGGGCTTGGGTTTCTAATGCTTTCTAATTCTTTCTTCTATGTGAAGGGTGTCAACCGCTATAATCAAGTGTGAGGTATTTGTGACTGTGTGTCTATTTTCTGTGTGACTAAATTGTTCTTTTGTCTTTGTGTTTATTTCCTGTGTGTCTTTGCGTTTCTATTTTCTTAGTTTTTAGATTGTTTAGTATTTTAGGGGGAGATAATTAATAGTTCAGAAAACTTAGAAAATACAAAAAAATCAGAAAACTTAGAAAATACAAAAAAATCAGAAAACTTAGAAAATACAAAAAAAAAAATCAGAAAACTTAGAAAATACAAAAAAAAAATCAGAAAACTTAGAAAATACAAAAAAATCAGAAAAACAAAAATGAGAAGTTGATCCAACTCAAATTGAAAATGATGGTACACTGGCTTTCAATACAAAGTATGTCTAGTAAAATTAGGACTGAAGGCATGTACATATTCTTGAGAAAACTGTCTGAAAAATTTAGTTAAATCAGATAAGAAACAGATGGCATGTAAGGCATATGATGAGAGTCTAGGCTGATAAGTGGTTATGCATGTGGAAATCCATCAAAGATTCAAACTATCGAGACATTCCAAGTCTACAAGTCAATATCAGTTGAGACTAACTTAGTCTGGTGCACACACCTGTTACCATGCCAAATGTGCTTAGATGACAATGAGCAAAATGTAAAAGAGGGTGAAAAATTGACCCAAATCTGAGATGTCAAAAGAAATAGATACATTGATCTATCAATGTTGAATTGTCAAAGAGCATAAAATGCAGTGACAAAAGCTATATTGATCTATTAGTGTTGAATTGTCAAAGAGCATAAAATGCAGTGACAAAAGCTCAACAAAATTATCAGAAGAGGTGAAAAATTGACCTCCATGTCAAAGAGCATAAAATGCGTTGACAAAATCACAAAGCACATAAGCATAGTGGTTGGGTAATCAAGTTGTGCATTCTACTGAGTAAGTCAAAACACTGTGAGATTTTAAAGGAGATAGTCTTAACCATGTACTCAGTTCTAGATAATCAGAAAATGTTGAAATCAAATCTGTTATTATCTGAGGAGAGTTAGATTGACAGACAGAAATTGAAGGAGTATGTTTGTGCCTAAGGTTCTGAAATGAATGATAACTAAGTATAGATGTGCTGGTACTGATTCCATCTTGGAACCTTCTCACAAAAAGATTTAATTTCAGTAATTTTATTCCTGCAATTTTCTTAGTTTTTTTAATTCTGTTCTTTAGGTTTTAATTCGTTAATAGTCTACTTCTGCATTTTCATTTTCTTTATAATCAGAAAAATACAAAAAGATTTTTGGTGTGTTTCTTATTTCTGTTGGTATGTTTATTTTCTATATATATATAATTTCTTGTGTTTGCATGTGCTTAAATGTTTTTATCTGCATTGAAGTTACTGACCGCTGTGTGCTGAGTACAGGATCATCGAGAAAAAGTTTAACTCTATGTGAGAAAGTCAATTCGCACGAAATATCGGTAACTCGCACGAAGTGGAAAAACATCACGTGCGAAATGGATTGAAGTATACGAAGTGAGATCCAATTCGCACGAGGTAATATCCACCACGTGCGAAGTGGTTTGTCACTTCAGGTAAATACTTTGGATAACATCATGCGAAGTGAATCCACTTCGCACGAAGTGGAACAGGGTATATATACTCGTCCCGTGCGTGTTATTCATTACGCGTTCATATTCTCTACAGTATACTTGCATTCTCTCTCGATTGTGATCTTGATTCCTGTGAGAAAAGAGTTTTTCGATCCACGATTGTTGAACGCCTTTGCCTTGTGAACATTCTGGTATAATTTTCGTCTCAATCCAACGGTTAGATCTGAAGTTATAGCCGATTTTGTGTTCGAAAGTCAAATAACCTTTAAAACTGAGATTTGAGATCTACACGTGTTAATTTGTTAGATTTAAGTGAAAAGGAACCTTAGTGGACTTAGTTAGATGACTTCTAGCCACTTAATCGAGACAAATACACTGAAAATCGAGGGTTTTGAGTCAAACACATCGTCAAACTGTTCTTCGATGTTGAACCTTGGCCGTGCGAAGTGAAGGCCAGCTCGCACGAAGTGGGATTCACCTCGCACGTACTCAACAGTGGGGATGATGAAGCCGATGAGTTTCAGCCGCACGAAGTGAATTTCAATCCGTGCGTGCTGCGCCCATCACGTGCGAAGTGAATCGATTTTTAATTAAAATTAAAGTTTATTACCTCCAACCACTTCGCACGTAGACTTTTCATCACGAGCGTAATGATGGTCATTTCGCACGTGGTAGAATGTCAATTTTGAAACGAACGTTTATTTTAATCTACAGATTTTAACTGTGTGTTCCGGTCTGTTGAATGTTTCTCACTAACGGGCTAAATGTTTTGTTCGCAGATTTTAAGTAATGGAACCTGCTCAAATTGAAAGTTCATCGACTCAAAGTGTGGCTCAGACCGCATCTGGCAGCCAGACAAAGGCAGACTTGAAAGCTGGGGATATGCACAACATCCGGGCCTGTGTGACAAAAAGTAAACTGACCAGGGATTGTGACGAAATCATCGATTACCTGACAAGGTCGCGGATATATAAAGCCATTACTACAGCTTGCACGGCATACGCTCCACATCAGCAAGAATTCTGGAACACTGCTGTATATGATGAATCCCTGGGTGGGATTCGAGGGGAGGTGCAAAAACAACCTGTGTTTGTTTCAGAAAGGGTATTGAATGAGTTTCTTGAGCTCGGGGATGACTTAGCCGATCCAATTGCTCTGAACAGCTGCCGAGTAAAGGGCTGTTTGCTAAGATGTGGTTATACGGGGGAGATCCGTAATGAATCAATATACAAAACCAAGCTTTGCCCCCCGTATCGTTACCTGATGCACGTCATTTCTCACTGTTTGGGGCCGCGGAGAACAGGCCATGATCAGCTGAACCAAACTTTCTCTCATTTATTCGTTGCTCTGGTACTGAACGTCAAATTTAACATCTCCAGGGCGATCTTCAATTGCATGAAAGAAAACCTGTCTAAGAAAGAGGGACAGTTCCTGATGTACCCCAGGTTTGTACAGATGGTCATTGATACACAAGTTCAGGGGTTGATAAAAGAGGATAGTGATCGAATAAAGTTGAAGCATATGAATGATCAGACTGTAAGACAGATGAGCCGATATATTGGTAACTCTATTCCTCCTAAGAGACGCTTGATCTGTCATCTGGGCAACCAAGACTACCAGGCTCCAGAACGAAAACACTTGTGGAGGAATGAGGGTTCAACCTCTCAGGTGGAGAATATTGAGATCATCTCGGATGATGAGGATGAGGAGGCCGAAATTCAAAGTCAAGAAGTCCGTGATCCCACAGGGGGAGAGGCTATCCCAGGAAGCCTGGATGATATCAACGTCGATGATTTTTTCGAGGCAGATGAGGATGAGGTGAGTAGAAAAAGGAAGGAAAAGGCTGTAGTTGATGAGCCAGAGAAAAAGAAGAAAAAGGGTTATAAGTTCAAGCCGCTGGTTGCTTCTTCAGAAATCATTGTCAAACCCTCCACAGCAACAGCCGCTCCAGTCATCACTCCTGCTCCAGGTGCTGAAGGCTCATCTCAGACCAGGTCCCAGCTGCCTTCCCTAACCATGGAAGCAAATCTAAACAGACTCCAAGGCTACATGCTGTAGATGATCAAAGATGAAAGTAAAAGAAAGCTGGAGCTGGCAGAAGTCAAGCAGAAACTGATCGAGAAGGATACTCAAATAGAAAATCTGCTGAAAAGGGATGCGCAGATGGAGGACTTGTTGAAAAGAGATGCTGAGAGGATTGAAAGCTTAGAGAAGAGTAATGAGGAAAGGGCTATGATAATCAGCGAGCTTGTCAAGAAAAACGAGACGATAAAGCAAATCCTGCTTGAATATACCTCTGAATTCAAACGGTTGAAAGATCATGTTGAAAAGCAGGATGAGGAGGTGCTCAGATTGAAGGAAGCCGCTGAATCTGAACAAGCTGGTACTTATTCTGGCGATGAGCAAGGTTGATTATAGTCTGTGTGACTTTGTAATTAATTTTTATTGATGTACTTTGTGTGAATGATGAACTTATGTAATGAAATATCTATTTTATCTTTGTGAAATGAAATGGTTATGTTAACTTACAAATGTTTATGATTTCTTATTTCTGTGTGAAGATCCGTTAATCGTTCAGCCATTGAAAGCTGATATTCCTCAATCGTCTCGCCTACTAAGTGTTGAAGGGCGAATTGTTCCTCAGAATGAATACGATGCAGAGGAAGGGGAGATTCTTCCATTCCTGACCAAGGAGAAAATCGCCGAACTTTTACAAATACCAATTGAGGATGTCATTTTTGAAGAGGTGAATGAAAGCTCTGTGCCACCACCTCGGGCTGAACAAGAACCCATATTTGATACAGATGAAATGGAAGTAGAAGACGAAACTGAACAGCATTATCCGAGTCAACAAGAAGCTGATCTGCCTGATTTTGCTGAGCTGTTTAGAAATGCAAATGCTGATGAAGTTAATCGAAGAGCTGAAGCTCGCGAACAGGTTAAGGTTGATTTTGACTTGGAGAAATATCTTGGTGATAGGAAGTCCAAGGAAGAAGAAAGGACAGAAAGAAGAAGAAAGTATCAAAGATTCCTGGCTCGTCAAGCTGGGAAAGAAAAGAAATCCGAAAGCTCTCCAGAATACTCAAAGTTTTATCAAACACTGGGGAAGAAAACGGATGGTGAGATTGTAGGTTGGTGTTTCATGCCTGAATTCAATGTTTATGCAATCAAAAGGGAAAGAGGAGTTGAGTACTTCCAGAGGGCAAACGATATACAGACTCTGCCATTCTACGATATTCGACAACTCGCTCGTCTGCCACTTTTAGACTGTGACGATCACAGCATGGCAAAATGGTTTGAGACGCTGGTTAAGCGTGAGGCTCAATACGGATGGAAGAATTTAAAGCCTTACATACCGGGGGTCAAGATCCATCCAACCAAGATTGACCCACTGACAGGGAGGAGATTCAAAGTGCTTAACTGTAAAGCTCCCCGTTGTATGAAAGAATTGCCATTAAGGATCATGCGTACTGGGTGGAGCGCAAGGTTCAAATGGTGGTATTTCAACGAGAAAACAACGGAGGCAGTAATCGTTCTAGACGACAACCTGTCAGGGGGTGAAACGGTGAAAGTATTCGATCCTATATGGATCAGGAATTTTGGCAAGGACGATATAACTGTTCTGTACTACAACCCAATTCTGTACAAGCATCAATATATGGAGTTAGCGTTGCAGTTTCAGAAAGTCGTCAGAATTTGCTTTGCATTTGACATCTATGCTGGTTCTGAAGAAGTAAAGTCTACAACTGTGTGATAACTAGATTGTCAGTTTTGTTTACTTTGTGTAAATTTTGCTTAGTGCAAGTTTTGTTGATAGAACTAGGTCTTAGGGGGAGTTTGTTGGTGCATAATTGTAAATCCCTAGTTCTTATCAATCAAATACATACATGAAATATTAATTCAAATGTGTTTTGGTTAATTGTTTGCATGTGTATATGTTCTTAGTGATTCTTTGTGATGATCTTAAGCTTACAAGTACTTAATCATGTGTTGATGTGTGTTTGGAAGTTTAAGTCTGTGTGAGAAATCACCACGTGCGAAGTCAGGCTCACTACGTGCGTAGTGGAGCTCACTACGCGCGTAGTGATTAGGTCGGTTAAAAACTAATTAATTATTATTAAAATAACCAGTACGCACGGACTAGCTACGTGCGAAGTGAATTGCATCACGTGCGTAGTGAGATTAATTACACTATAAATATTTCTTAACCGCTTATTAGCGCGGGTAACCTACGAAAAATCGAGTAATTGACAGGTAATCAACCGGGAGCCTTCGTAATCGACCTTATCCGACCTTAAGCCTACAAAATCGCGACTTTGACCTCATAATTCGTAATCTTAGTAATAAATACGAAAACCAAGGGCAGCCTTAAGCATCTCTGTGTGAGTTCTTAGAGTTTGTTCTTGTTTCTACTCTGTGTGTTTCTTAGTGTTACTGTGTGCCGGACACCTAAGCAGATCTTAGAATCCTTAGGAGGTTTGGGAAATAGATATTCCGCACTATTTCTCATCCTAGATCAGTCCTAGCGTAAGGGTGTTTTAGTTTAGTTTAGAACCCCGTCCCCCAGCCGGTCCTACAGGGCTTAGAGCCCATGTTGTTAAGAATAGAATTTGATGGGCTAATTTAATGGCTAGTGGGCTTAAGCCTTAAGAGTGTAAAACATATATATATATATATATATATATATATATATATATATATATATATATATATATATATATATATATATATAGCCAATTAGGTCTTGCTTGTTGTTACTGTTGCATTGAGCAAGGAGAAAGGAGAGAAAGAAAGGGAGTGTAGTGTTCTTGAGCAAGAAAGCAAGATATCTCCATTTAGGAACTTCAATCTTCAAGGAATTTGAAAGACAACCATAAGGTAAGGTTCCTTGAACCATAGTGATCCTTTTAGTGTGTTTTATTTGTGGATTTAACATGATTGGTGAGGTTAAAATCTAAGTTTTTGAGTGTTCTTTGTGGGTTTTGAGTCAAGAAAAAGAATTGGGATTTTGTGGTTTTTAATCTTGTTTAATTATGATCAAAATGATAGGAAATGGTTTATATAGGTGGAGAAAGGTTTTGGTCTAAAAAGAATTGGAAATGGTTAAGTTTTATGAAGTTATGATTTTTGGAAATGGAGTTACTGTTGCCTGTTCTTGAGCCAGGAAGATGACGTCTGAACATTGAAAAATTCGACATACACAAAGTACAAAATTAGACATTTGAGATCCTAATTTTAAGTTCCTAATTCTGAAGGAAAATTAGAAACATTGGTAGTGCATAACATACTTGTACCTAATGCTTGCATGTATGTACTCAAGGTAAAATTCGATACTTGGACTTCCTAATTTTTGAGTTCCTAATTTTGAAGGTCCTAAGTTCCTAATTCTTGAGTTCCTAATTTTGAAGGTCCTAAGTTCCTAATTCTTGAGTTCCTAATTTTGAAGGTCCTAAGTTCCTAATTTTTTAGTTCCTAATTTTGCTATATTCACTTTAAGTTAACGAGAGATGTTTATATAGGTTGCTGACTGTTGCGCGACTCAAAATACTTTTAAGCTTTTGTTGTTAACTAAATCGCGAGATCAGGTGAGTATTCTTACTTACTTTTTAGATAGACATCGAATGTGCCTAATGGCAAGTATGAAAGTAAACTATGTTTGAAGGTAAGAGAATGATATGATTAGTCCGGCTCTTCGGTGTCGGGTATGTTTAACAGAATGTTGTATATGATTAATGATGAGTAAAACAAATAATAAGTAATAAGATACAATAATTGACAAGTTGGACCGTTTACTTCGGTGTTGGGTATGAGATCAGTGTTCTGATGAATTGTTTAAATTGTAAGTAAAGTACTCGCTAAGGTTTGTGCTTACGGTTGTTGTTAACCGCTTTTTCAAGAAATGACCACGGCGGGACTCCAATGCGTCAGTGATAGCTCATCATCTTTAGCAACGTTTCCGCAAGCTTTCAAATGGTTGTTTTATTCCATTATCAAAGACAGTATTTACAGTTTTAATAGTTTCAAATTACTTGCGTTGTAAACAGTTTTAATGTGTGGTTATTTCAAGTTAGTTTGTTGTTGACCCGATGTTTTTTATTCAATCGTTTATGTCGTTATTAAAAACAAAATTGGGACGTTACAACTAGGTATCAGAGCCTTGGTTTAAGGGATTCAGATGCGTTTCTTCGCGTTTGGACTTAAACCTTGGTTCTTAGCATTTCAAAACAGTATTTTCTAAACCTTTTAGTGTCAACATTCTTCGATGAGCTATCGGCTGGAGTTAGTCCGAGTGGTCGCGAGTATGGAGTTCAAGGTACATTAATTATTGTATGATGATCAAGTTTATGTGATTTCGATATTGAATTGCTTTAGAAAAAGTAACAAGGAGATAGTACAGCTTGTATGTGATTATTATACGTGAAACTTGACATGAATATGAATGAAATGATTATGAGTCTTATCTATTAACGGATGCTCCATGCCATGAGTTATGGATGAGTTCATGAAACTAGAACAAACCACTGGAACTGTTAACCAGATAACTGCTATGTTTAAGGAGAAACTGCTTTACTGCCTGGCATATGCAAGCGATGAGAGGTTACAGATGCATCGTTATACCCAGATGCTGAGAGAAGACATACGAGAGTTTGTAGCAGGTGGTCAGTATTCCACCCTGGACCAGTTGATTGAGGTATCGAGAAAGAGAGAACTATATCTAACTGAGAGAAATAAGAAGAGAACTGCGGAACGGGCCGTTTTGAATAACAACCAACCTAACACGGGGATGAGATGTGAGAGATGTGGGAAGATGCATAGTGGAGAGTGTCGTCTGGGATTGGATAAGTGTTTCAGATGTGGAAGGAATGGGCATCAGAGTAGAGACTGTAAAGCTCATGTGAATGTGTGCTTTAGGTGTAACAGACCAGGGCACCGCATGGCAGAGTGCCCAGAGACAACAAGAGGAGGCGAGAGAATGCATTGGCAGCCTCCACTCAGGATCACCAATGGCGAGACGGGAGAGAAGCCATAAATTTCAAACCCTAGGGGCCGTGCATTCCAGATGACGGTTCAAGAAGCCTTGGGAGACCACGACATTTCAACAGTAATAGAGTTGATGAAACTGGAGACACCACCAGAGTAGAGACAGCTAGAGGTAATATCTCGAGTACAACTGTTAATTATTGGAGCGGATGAATGTGTTAGTCGGTGTAAAAAAAATTCATGTAGACCTCGTACCGATCCTCTGAGGAAATCTTACGGACTCACAGTCCAAGTGGGGGAAAACCCACTGCCTACATCAAATGACAGAATTAGTTTAGAAACAGTGGGAGTACATCCAGTAGAATCGTGAAAGATTAAGAACTACTTAGAACGGACAACATAGTCATGAAAAGAACGATAATCGATACTATAAAACCTAGATATGAGGTTATGCTTTGCTTAAGGTAACTCCGTGAGAAGGAGCTATACCACAAAGAAGATAAGAGAAATGGAACCCTACGTTTGTTAGGACGTGTAAGTAATCGTAGGAGACACGGTGTTTTCAGCACTTAATTTTTTTTTCAGCAAGTCAGAACTTTGTGAGGGAAACGTGTCAGACGTTCCAATAATACGTGAATTTCGAAGAGAATTTGATGATAAGACAACGAAAGTGGACATAACTGGAAGAATTTTTCGACCATAGGACAATTTTTCGATTACCAAGGAGTATGAGTGTTGAGAATTATGTTGACTCTAGCATAACTGAGCTCAATCCGAGCCGTCTAGCAAGGGGCCCTGAGAGACGAGAACCAGTTGTGTGAACATTAATATGGTATGAAGCACTGGTGAACAGAATTAGACACGAATCAATGATACGGTAAGACTGCCTAGGTACTGAAGACGATAGAAACCCGGTAGGGACGAGATGAGGATGCTTTACCCTATACTGTACGAGTATAGATTTCGAGGACGAAATCGTGTCTAAGTGGGGGAGATTTGTAATACCCGGTTTTCGAAAAAGTATGTAAAAGGTATTTAATTTGGTGATCGATGATTTTATGTAGGAGCGATAATATTGAGAATTATATTTGTTGACGCACTTCGTACAATTATTAATATGATGGCTTTAGTTATTGTAGATGATTGGTCTAAGAGTTAGAAATATTTATAATGATGGATTCTTGGGCTTGTATTATTATTATTTTAAGAGAGTAAGAGATAAGGGGCTTAGAGCCCATGTTGTTAAGAATAGAATTTGATGGGCTAATTTAATGGCTAGTGGGCTTAAGCCTTAAGAGTGTAAAACACACACACACACACACACACACACACACACACACACACACACACACATATATATATATATATATATATATATATATATATATATATATATATATAGCCAATTAGGTCTTGATTGTTGTTACTGTTGCATTAAGCAAGGAGAAAGGAGAGAAAGAAAGGGAGTGTAGTGTTCTTGAGCAAGAAAGCAAGATATCTCCATTTGAGAACTTCAATCTTCAAGGAATTTGAAAGACAACCATAAGGTAAGGTTCCTTGAACCATAGTGATCCTTTTAGTGTGTTTTATTTGTGGATTTAACATGATTATTGAGGTTAAAATCTAAGTTTTTGAGTGTTCTTTGTGGGTTTTGAGTCAAGAAAAAGAATTGGGATTTTGAGGTTTTTAATCTTGTTTAATTATGATCAAAATGATAGGAAATGGTTTATATAGGTGGAGAAAGGTTTTGGTCTAAAAATAATTGGAAATGGTTAAGTTTTATGAAGTTATGATTTTTGGAAATGGAGTTACTGTTGCCTGTTCTTGAGCCAAGAAGATGATGCCTGAACATTGAAAAATTCGACATACACAAAGTACACAATTAGACATTTGTGATCCTAATTTTAAGTTCCTAATTTTGAAGGAAAATTAGAAACATTGGTAGTGCATAACATACTTGTACCTTATGCTTGCATGTATGTACTCAAGGCAAAATTCGATACTTGGACTTCCTAATTTTTGAGTTCCTAATTTTGAAGGTCCTAAGTTCCTAATTCTTGAGTTCCTAATTTTGAAGGTCCTAAGTTCCTAATTCTTGAGTTCCTAATTTTGAAGGTCCTAAGTTCCTAATTCTTGAGTTCCTAATTTTGAAGGTCCTAAGTTCCTAATTTTTTAGTTCCTAATTTTGCTACATTCACTTTAAGTTAACGAGAGATGTTTATATAGGTTGCTGACTGTTGCGCGACTCAAAATACTTTTAAGCTTATGTTGTTAACTAAATCGCGAGATCAGGTAAGTATTCTTACTTACTTTTTAGATAGACATCGAATGTGCCTAATGGCAAGTATGAAAGTAAACTATGTTTGAATGTAAGAGAATGTTATGATTAGACCGGCTCTTCGGTGTCGGGTATGTTTAACAGAATGTTGTATATGATTAATGATGAGTAAAACAAATAATAAGTAATAAGATACAATAATTGACGAGTTGGACCGTTTACTTCGGTACGTAGACCGTTCACCACGGTGACGGGTATGTAGAGACCACTACTACGGTAGTGGGTATGTTTAGACTGACACTTCGGTGCCAAGTATGAGACTGTTACTTCGGTGACAAGTATGAGACCGACACTTCGGTGTCGGGTATGAGACCGTTGTGACCACAACGGGTTGGTAGACCGTTCACTACGGTGACGGGTATGGAGAGACCACTTACTACGGTAGTGGGTATGTTAGACTGTTACTTCTGTAACAGGTATGAGACCAACACCTCGATGTTGGGTATGAGATCGGTGTTCTAATGAACTGTTTAAATTGTAAGTAAAGTACTCGCTAAGCTTTGTGCTTACGGTTATTGTTAACCGCTTTTTCAGGAAATGACCACGGCGGGACTCTAGTGCGTCAGTGATAGCTCATCATCTTCAGCAATGTTTCCGCAAGCTTTCAAATGGTTGTTTTATTCCATTATCAAAGACAGTATTTACAGTTTTAATAGTTTCAAATTACTTGCGTTGTAAACAGTTTTACTGTGTGGTTATTTCAAGTTAGTTTGTTGTTGACCCGATGTTTTTATTCAATCGTTTATGTCGTTATTACAAAAAAAAAAAAAATTTGGCACGTTACAAGAGTAAGCGATGATATCAAAGAAAATGATAACGAGGTGATTAAAACCCAAGAGTGGGTGGGTGTAGGGACAGGTTAGGGGTGGGGTAGGTGCGGGGTAGGGTAGGTAGGGGTAGGGGTAGGGGTATAAGGAGGTAGGGTAGGGTAGAGGTTAGCGGAAGGGTAGGGTGGATGGGTGGAGGTGGGGTGGGGTGGGGTGGGGTGGGGGTAGGGCAGGTGGGTTAGGGTGGGATTAGTCTATTAGGGTTAAATCAAGGATGATCTTGTCTTTTGTCAACAATCCTTAGGAAAATGAATTGAATTCCATCCAAAACTATTAAAAGAATTGAATTCCATTACTTAAAGGAATATCTAAATTCAAAAGAATTTGATTCCATTCAAAAATTTTACCAAACGCAAAATATACATTCCGGTGAAACAAACAGACCTAATAGTGTGTTATTATCAAAGTTTATGGAATGGATCCATCCATCTTGTATATCTTCTTTTATATATAACTAAGTTGGAGACCATGTATTTCACGTGTTGATTCAAAGAAGTAATAAAAAATTTCAAAATGTATTTGATTAATTATAAATAAGAACAACACTACAAGAAATCAGTTGATTAGTGACGGTCATATCCGTCTCTAATCCGTTGCTAATCCCATACTAATTTGCCACAGATTTCGACAAAAAATTTAGCCATGGCATATCCAACAACAATAAAATCATCAATCAATCGGTTTAATAGAACAAGATTATAGTAAAAGAAACCTAATTTAAGTATGATCTCATGAATAAAATCATCAATCAACTGAATAAAATAAAATCACAGATTTCATTCAATCGAAGAAGCAATTTAATTGAAGTTATTGTCACTTAACATTGACTATGACGACTTGTATGAAGAAAATTATGATCGATCAATTTTATCTCAAACATGTTCAGTTTCATCTAATGATTATCGAAGAATCAGAGATGGTTGATGATTAACAAATGTATGTTATGGTATTCACAAAAAAAGCCTACTGACCGGAATCATCACCCCTTGTAGAGGTCGAACACAGAAATCTGAAATATAGAAAATGCTTAGGTCTTCTTGTTGCTTCCAGGAAGAGTACGTGAATAAGAGATGACAAAAAATGGGAACCGAAGTACTAAAATCAGAAAACCTAGTGCCATGATAGTGAGCGAGAGAAGAGGGACACGTGAATCACTGAGGAAGGTAGGGTTTAGGGTTTAACAGTGAACGGAAAAATAAAAAAGAAGTAGTCTAGGAAAATAGCATGTGTCCATCTATTTACTTGTTTTCTAGAATTAGAAGATTTGTCATTCAATTATTTTTGATATGTTTTGTTATTTGACGATAAATATTGTCACCTATTGTTACGATAAAAAAGGTCACATTAAATTTATGACCAAAAAAGTCGTCACTGCTATCAAGTTGTGAAAACAATAAATAGTAATTTCTACCATACCCTGCGATGAATTGATTGTACATGTTAAACTACTTTTAAGAAGTAATGAAGTATTTATGCGGTTAAAAAAAAAGTAATTTCTACCATACCGTATTGTATAGTGAATTAAAACATGCTAATTTGT
This sequence comes from Pulicaria dysenterica, assembly GCA_947179395.2. NCBI lineage: Eukaryota > Viridiplantae > Streptophyta > Magnoliopsida > Asterales > Asteraceae > Pulicaria > Pulicaria dysenterica. The sequence continues at coordinate 4,686,152 of OX359295.1, forward strand.
AGCAACAATCCATATAAAAATGTAACTTTATTTAAAACCTAAAATTATCAACACACATGCATAGTCACCATTACACATTTACACGTATAAAGTCATCTCCGATATATATTGCCTCATATTGTTCACGCTTCTAATTTGACTTAGAATCTATAAGAAAAAGGGCAAATTGCCGAGAAAGGTAACTAAAAAACCCAAATTTGTCAAAAAAGGTAACGCTAATTTTTTTAGGCCAAGAAAGGATTATCAATTTCAATTTTTGACAAAAAAGAGAATAATGACTTGTTCTACCTGCTGACCGCCCAGTCAGCAGGTTACTGATGATGTGGCTGCATACGTGGCGTCCAGTCATCTTCATGAGATATAAAAGCTGTACACGTGGCAATCCATCCATGTCATCATTATTTATTTTACTTTTTTAAATAATATTAATCATTTATGTAATAGATTACCAACTAATTTATTATTAACTACAAATTAGCATTTTATAATAATTGATTAACTATTAATTACTTACCATTTAATTATGAATTATTTTAAACATTGATTAACTATTAATAACTTACCATTTAATTATAAATTATTCTAAATATTAATTAACTATTTTATTATTATTTTCTTGAAGATGTTTTATGGTGTTCAACAAAGATAGAATTTTTAATTAATTTTTAATAAGAATTTAGGTATGAGTTTAATAAGTTACGTCACAGTTCTTGAAGATTTGAACATTTTCCAGAGCCACCGCCGCCCAGCCCATAAAAACCGTGAACCATCGCCGGACCACCGTGAACCTTCGCCGGACCACCGTAAACCATCACTACGTCCACACAAACACAATAATCACACACACGAACACCATGAACACCCACAACCATAGAAAGAGGAAGATCTGAAACTTGAAGAACAGAAAGAGAGAGAGAGAGAAAGAGACGAAACTCGAAGAACATAGAGAGAGAGATCTCGAAGAGATCTGAAAACCCTAAACTCACAAACACATCTGGAGAAACACATCTGGAGAGAGAGAGAGAGAAAGAGATGGCCCAAATTTCACCCACCTTTGAAGCAACGGTGGAGCGACGGTGGCGTAGATCTGGAAAAAATCGACTGAAGGTGGCGGTGTAGCGATGGTGCAGTGGAGCGACGGAGTGTGCCAGCGAAGGAGGAGCGATGGTGGTGCCGGTGGTGGATTGGTGGAGTGGCGGTGGCGGTGGGTCTGTGTAGTGGTGGTGGCGGATTAGAGAGAGGGGGGGGGGAATCAGGGGAGAGAACGGTTAAGAGAGAGAGAGAATGGGTAATTGATGTATAAATTACATGTATTAAATTTAAACTTTTTCTAAAATCAAATAAAAAAGCCACATCAGTTTTTAAAATCAAATAAGAAAGCCATATCAGAATTTAATTGCCACCTCACTACAACTTTTACCGGTTACCGGTTACCTTTTTTGTCAAAAATTAGAATTTATAATCCTTTCTTGGCCTAAAAAAATTGACGTTACCTTTTTTAGCAAATTTGGGTATTTTAGTTACCTTTCTCGGCAATTTGCCCTAAGAAAAATAAAAGTTTGTAGCTCAGATCTTGCATCTTAAGCATCGCATAGCATCTCTTTTCCCATGAAAAGCTCAAGTTGTTGATTAATACATATACATAATTGTAACACCCTCCTTACCGGCCTAGTTGAATTAAGGTAATTAAGTAGGATTACTCTTAATTGAATTGTTGATTAATTATAGTATGTGATTTAATTAATTTGATTATGTGTTGTAATTGAAAATATGTTAATTAATTAATTTATTTAATTAATAGAGTGGGTGGGGCGGTGGTATTGAGGTGGCCGTAGTGAGGGTGGTTAGTCACCACCCTAACCCCTAGGCTTGCCACCAACCCCATTTGAGATTATGTGTTGGCCGATTAGGAGAATAAACCTCCTTTCCATTCTCATTTACATGCAAACATAGAGTGTGTGTGTGTGTGTGTGTTTACTCTCGGAAGAACAAGAACAAAAGAAGGTCCGATTATGATCTTCAAGAACTTGTTTGAGATTAGAGTTCAATAAATCAAGCTTCATAAGGTTAGAATTATATGATTCTTGTTTTTAATTGCTATTTGAAATCGGTTCTTGAATCGCATGTTATTTTTGAAAGAACATGACGAACACATGATGCATGTAGGAGAATCCATGTTAGAATGAATTTATTTATATACCATTTCTGTGTTTTAAATGATGTTAGAATATGCATGTTAGAAATGGTAGAAATCTGGATTGAAATGGATAATTGGATGATAATATAAATGACTCGGAATTTGAGGATGAAGCAATCGGAATTGGATGAAATCCGGGTTCTTTGGTTTGAATCGCATATGGCCCGAATCGCATTGGATTTGTATGACTTGAAATTGCATTCGGATTGAATCGCATTGGATAGTGGATGTTTGAATCGCACTTGATAATAATGGATGGAATTGAATTAAATTTCCCTAACTCCTTGGATCGCATTTGATTGAATGAAAGGGTAATGATATAATGCATTAAATGCTGAAGTTGAATTGCATTGAATTGGATTGCATTGGATTTGACTGATATGTTTGAATCGCATGGAAACACTTAGTGTTGATCGCATACGATTCGCATGAATCAATCGCATGCGATTCACAAAGGATTTTTTGGTTAGTATTTGATTCGCATGCGATTCACGGTGGGAATCACATTCGATTTATATGGGATTTGCATGGAAGATCAAATGCATTGATGATATGAAGATAAACATGAACTTGTAGCCTTTGCTTATGAAAGGATGTATGAAATGCCTAAGCTAAGGAACTGGATGAATTCACAGGATTACAGTAAGTAAAGGGTAATAGTGAATTATGGTGTATTGTTGCATACACGTGAATTGATATGTACTTGTGGTTTTATATGTACATGTATGTTTGATTTCAGTATTATGCTTATTGTTTGTTGATTAAGCAAATACTGATTGATAGTTGTTTGTTCAGGTGGTGGAAAGACTCAATAGTAAGAAAGATTGAGTTCCCTGAGCATTGAAGATATCGGTGAGTGGATATATATCTTGGATGTATAAGATATATCACCTGATTGTTGCTCCTTTCTGTATATATATACATGTTGCTGTGATATCAGCTTGGCGGTGGTTATTCAGCTGGGCCTATGTTTAGAGATATACAGTATTAGTATTTGTCTTGATGAGCATTTGTTGTAATCAAGAAGTGCTATTATTGTTGTCTGTTGTAACTAGGCTATCGGTAGACCTATGCTTTGGCCGGTATTTGGTTGAAGGTCCCGCAAGACCGCCGGTTCTCTTGTTTGTTTGAGCATTGTTGGTTTGGGCTTGATGCCTTGTATGTTTGTGGTATCTATTCTCTCACTTAGCTTTGTGCTAATTCCCCACTGTTGATTTCTTTTCAGGAGAATCCAGGTAGATGGATTAGAGCTAAACTGGAATTTTGGGACTGATCTAACTCTGATATCTGATGTTTTTGGAAAGAGCCTGTTTTGTAGTAACACTGTAAATGATTTGTAAACAAACCTGTTTAGTTGTGTTTGATCAAATATATATTATATTATATTTTGTTAATTAAGCTTCCGCGCGTGTTTGAAATAGTATTAATAAGAACAGTGTTACAAATTTGGTATCAGAGCCAGGTTTGAGGATTTACACTGTAGTTGTGCAATACTTGAACCGAGGCTCTGATCAGTCCAATATTCCAGGGTGGGTAATTAGTAGAGTAGCTATAAAGAATTTGATGCGGTACTAACTGATTATAATCTAACAACTGGTGAGATGTTGTGTAGAACAGATTATGGCTGATAACAACGAGATCCCGGTATTTACCCCACAGTCCCCAAGGAGACAGCATAACAATGTTTCATCTACTGCTGTGAATGAACAGCACGGAGCAGGTACTTCTCATCATGGGGAGTCAGACAACCCAGATTATGTGTTACAGTTGGAAGACACTTTACAGACTCAGAGGGATCGGATTCTTGAACTGGAGCAACAGTTAAACCAAACTCAGTCTTCCCAACTAACCACCACTGTACAGATGCCATCAGTAACAGCCCCTGTTACTCAACCGATACCACCCCCTGTATATACTACTGCACCTGTGAGCACGATGTCCACTCCATATGGATCTTTTCCATTTTTCCAGATACCTCAGGGAGTGTCAAGCCAACCCCAACCGCAAAATGTTTTTATTCCTTGGTTTCCTCAACAAGAGAATAGGAACAAATGTCAGTATAAGGATTTCGTGGCGTGCGGAGCACCTGAATATTCGGGAAGTTCGAACCCGAATGTTACATTAAACTGGTTGAAAGAGACAGTGAAGACTTTGGAGGCAAGTAATTGTGAGAAGTCAGATTGGGTCAAATTCGCAACTAGACGTTTCAAGGATCAAGCTTTGACTTGGTGGGATTCGTTGACGGCACATTTACCTAGAGAGATTGTGAATGCCATTACCTGGGAGCAATTTCAGGATAAGTTCTGTGAGCAATTTTGCAACGCTTTTAATATGGAGAAAATTCAAAGGGAATTTCTGGATCTTGCACAGACAGATAAGATGTCTGTTGAGGAATTGATTACCAAATTTCAGGAGACTTTGAGGTTTTCAAGGCAGTGGGTGCCCAGTAAGCATTCACAAATACAATATTTCGTGAAGGATTTATTGCCTGAATATCGGGGTAACACCCGTATGGCAACTTCACTTGTTCAGGCGTTCACTCTAGCCAGATCTGCAGAGTCAGATGCCCAGGACCGTGAAAAGATGAACAGAGGGTCGTTTAACAAGTTTGGTGGAGGCTCCAGTGGGAATCAAGGTAAGGGCAAAGGGCAGAGTCATCACGGAAAGTCAGATCAGAGACCAAAGGGATCAGGGTATCCTCAGAATAAGCCATGGTGCCATAGTTTCAAAGCTCGTCACACGGGGCAGTGTACATCGCAAACACGGAGATGTTTGAGGTGTGGTGAAACAGGTCATGATATCGGTGCATGTAAGTTCAACACCTTTGTCTGCTGGAATTGTAAAGAAGAGGGGCACAGGGCTAGTACGTGTCCTAAGTTGAAGACTGCGGGGACTGGGGCAGGGGTAAATATCACCGGGGGATCGTCTTCTGCAGGTCAGAAGAGAAAGATTGTACCTTCTGCTGAAGGTAGGGCATTTAAGATGACTGCCAAGGAAGCTACTGGCAGTGATGATGTAATCACCGGTATGTTCATAGTTAACTCTATGCCTGCACGTGTTTTGTTTGATTCTGGTGCAAATAGGTCATTTATATCTGTGACTCTATGTGAAAAGTTGAAATTGTCTGTTTCTATTAATACTACTCCTTTAGAAGTAGAAGTAGCTGATGGTAGTATAGTACCTGTGACCACTTCTGTGACTGGAGTTCAGATTAGTATTGATGGTACTAGTTTCCCTGTAGACTGTTTGATGATGCCTATACCTGGTTTCGATTTAGTATTAGGCATGGATTGGTTGAGTCTTCATAGGGCTAGTATCCAGTGTCATAAGAAATTGATCACTATTCCTCTGGCTGACGGGTCGCATGTCGTGGCTCGTGGGGATAGATCTTCGTCTTCTCTTCCGATAATCTCGTACATGAAGGCTAGAAAATCTTTAGCCAAAGGGTATGCGTCGTATCTAGCTTATGCTATTGATGTGAAGAAAGAGAAGTGTCCAGTTACCGATGTTCGTATTGTTTCGGAGTACCCGGAAGTATTTCCCGATGATCTGCCAGGGTTGCCACCTGTTCGAGATGTCGAATATAAGATTGATCTGATACCTGGTAGTACACCGATTGCGAAAGCTCCGTATCGATTAGCTCCTTCAGAAATCAGAGAAATGATGACTCAGATACAGGAACTGTTAGACAAGGGGTTTATTCGTCCAAGCTCTTCGCCTTGGGGTGCACCAGTATTGTTTGTGAAAAAGAAAGACGGGACTATGCGTATGTGTATTGATTACAGAGATCTGAATAAAAGAACTGTCAAGAATAAGTATCCGTTGCCAAGGATAGATGATTTGTTTGATCAACTTCAAGGAGCTTCATACTTCTCGAAGATTGATTTGAGGTCGGGTTATCATCAAGTAAGAGTAGCCAAAGAGGATATACCAAAGACAGCTTTTCGTACACGGTATGGTCACTATGAGTTTCTTGTAATGCCGTTCGGTATGACTAACGCTCCAGCAGTGTTTATGGATCTGATGAATCGGGTTTGCCGACCTTTTCTGGATAAATTTGTTATTGTGTTTATAGATGATATCTTGGTGTATTCTAAATCGGAGAATGAACATGATCAGCATCTGCGTCAAGTTTTGGAGATTCTCAAGCAACACAAGCTGTATGCCAAGTTGTCTAAGTGCGAATTTTGGTTGCGTGAAGTCAAATTTCTGGGTCATGTAATTTGTGAAGAAGGAGTGAAAGTGGATCCATCAAAGATAGAGGCTGTAATGAATTGGGATGCTCCAAAGACACCGACAGAGATCAAGAGTTTTCTTGGTTTGGCAGGTTATTACAGGAGGTTCATAAAAGACTTTTCGATGCTTGCTGGTCCGTTGACTAAATTAACCAGAAAAGATGTTCAGTTTCAGTGGAGTGAGACTCAGGAGACTGCTTTCCAGATTTTGAAGCAACTTCTGTGTCAGGCTCCTGTTCTTGCGCTACCTGAAGGATCTGAAGATTTCGTGGTTTACTGTGATGCTTCACATGCTGGATTAGGGTGTGTACTGATGCAGAGAGGTAAGGTGATAGCTTATGCTTCCAGACAGTTGAAACCCAATGAGAAGAACTATCCGACTCACGATCTGGAGTTAGCAGCAGTAGTGTTTGCTTTAAAGCCGTGGAGACATTATTTGTATGGTACAAAATGCACGATTTGCACTGATCACAAGAGTCTGCAGTATGTATTTACACAGAAGGAATTGAATATGAGACAGCGTCGATGGTTAGAGTTGATTAAAGATTACGACTGTGATATCCAGTATCATCCCGGGAAAGCTAACGTAGTAGCTGATGCACTCAGTCGGAAAGGTTCTGCAGAAACAGTAAAGTTTTTGAGATTGGAAATTAAGTCAGATTTGATTGATCAATTGATGACTGCTCAGTTGGAAGCACTCAATACCGAGAACTTGAAAGATGAATTGATGGTTAAGAGACAGCATGAGTTGATTACTGATTCTCGTGGATTAAAGATGTATCAGAACCGTGTTTGGGTGCCGAAGTTTGGTAATTTGCGGGATTTGATTTTGAATGAAGCACACAAGTCTAAGATGTTTGTTCATCCAGGTAGCACCAAAATGTATCACAGCTTGAAAGCTTTCTATTGGTGGCCTACTATGAAGATTGATGTTGCACGTTTTGTAGGATCGTGTCATATATGTTCACAAGTGAAAGCCGAACATCAGAAGCCGTATGGAACTTTGACTCAGTTGAAAATACCTGAATGGAAATGGGATCACATCACAATGGATTTTGTAACAAAGCTTCCGAGGACTCAGAAAGGTAATGATATGATTTGGGTTATCGTGGATAGACTGACCAAGAGTGCACATTTCCGGGCTACTGCTGAGACTGCAAGTTTGAGTAAACTATCCAAGTTGTATATTGATGAGATTGTGTCGAGACATGGAGTACCTTTATCGATTGTGTCAGATAGGGACTCGAGGTTTGTGTCGAATTTTTGGAACAAATTACAACAAGAGTTGGGATCGAGGGTACATTTGAGTATAGCTTACCATCCCCAGACAGATGGCCAATCAGAAAGAACGATTCAAACTTTAGAAGATATGCTACGGGCATGTGTGTTAGAATTTGGAGGTTCTTGGGATTCACATCTACCACTGGTTGAGTTTGCTTACAACAATTCTTATCACTCCAGCATCGGGATGCCGCCGTATGAGATGTTATATGGACGACCGTGCAGAACTCCTACTTGTTGGTTAGAGGCAGGAGAGAAACAGTTTGCTGGGCCAGACATTGTTCAAATTACAGCGGATAAAGTTGCAGTGGCTCGAGAAAAGTTAAAAGCTGCAAGGGATAGACAGAAGATGTATGTTGATCCACGTCGACGACCAATGACTTTTGTTGAGGGTGAATGAGTCTATTTAAAGGTTTCTCCATGGAAGGGCGTGATACGCTTTGGGAAACGTGGAAAGTTAGCTCCTCGATATATTGGTCCGTTCAGAATCAGAAAGGTAGTGAATGATCAGACAGTAGCTTTGGACCTTCCTGATGAATTAGCTGGGATACATGAAACGTTTAATATCTGCTATCTGAGAAAGTGTAATGTGGAAGATCAGACTCAGGTGTTACCAATTCAGGATCTGCGTGTGGATCATAATAAAAGGTTGATTGAGGAACCTGTTGAGTTGTTGGATCAAAAGGTAACTAAGTTAAGGAAAAAGCAGATACCGATGGTGCTAGTAAAGTGGAAACACAGTTTGGGCTCTAATTTGACTTGGGAGACTGAGGATGACATGAGGAGTCGTTACCTAACCTTGTTTGAGCGCGATCAGATTCCGAGGACGGAATCTTCTTAAGGGGGGAAGATTTGTAACACCCTCCTTACCGGCCTAGTTGAATTAAGGTAATTAAGTAGGATTACTCTTAATTGAATTGTTGATTAATTATAGTATGTGATTTAATTAATTTGATTATGTGTTGTAATTGAAAATGTGTTAATTAATTAATTTATTTAATTAATAGAGTGGGAGGGGCGGTGGTATTGAGGTGGCCGTAGTGAGGGTGGTTAGTCACCACCCTAACCCCTAGGCTTGCCACCAACCACATTTGAGATTATGTGTTGGCCGATTAGGAGAATAAACCTCCTTTCCATTCTCATTTACATGTAAACATAGAGTGTGTGTGTGTGTGTTTACTCTCGGAAGAACAAGAACAAAAGAAGGTCCGATTATGATCTTCAAGAACTTGTTTGAGATTAGAGTTCAATAAATCAAGCTTCATAAGGTTAGAATGATATGATTCTTGTTGTTAATTGCTATTTGAAATCGGTTCTTGAATCGCATGTTATTTTTGAAAGAACATGACGAACACATGATGCATGTAGGACAATCCATGTTAGAATGAATTTATTTATATACCATTTCTGTGTTTTAAATGATGTTAGAATATGCATGTTAGAAATGGTAGAAATCTGGATTGAAATGGATAATTGGATGATAAGTATAAATGACTCGGAATTTGAGGATGAAGCAATCGGAATTGGATGAAATCCGGGTTCTTTGGTTTGAATCGCATATGGCCTGAATCACATTGGATTTGTATGACTTGAAATTGCATTCGGATTGAATCGCATTGGATAGTGGATGTTTGAATCGCACTTGATAATAATGGATGGAATTGAATTAAATTTCCCTAACTCCTTGGATCGCATTTGATTGAATGGAAGGGTAATGATATATTGCATTAAATGCTGAAGTTGAATTGCATTGGATTTGACTGATATGTTTGAATCGCATGGAAACACTTAGTGTTGATCGCATACGATTCGCATGAATCAATCGCATGCGATTCACAAAGGATTTTTTGGTTAGTATTTGATTCGCATGCGATTCACGGTGGGAATCACATTCGATTTATATGGGATTTGCATGGAAGATAAAATGCATTGATGATATGAAGATAAACATGAACTTGTAGCCTTTGCTTATGAAAGGATGTATGAAATGCCTAAGCTAAGGAACTGGATGAATTCACAGGATTACAGTAAGTAAAGGGTAATAGTGAATTATGGTGTATTGTTGCATACACGTGAATTGATATGTACTTGTGGTTTTATATGTACATGTATGTTTGATTTCAGTATTATGCTTATTGTTTGTTGATTAAGCAAATACTGATTGATAGTTGTTTGTTCAGGTGGTGGAAAGACTCAGTAGTAAGAAAGACTGAGTTCCCTGAGCATTGAAGATATCGGTGAGTGGATATATATCTTGGATGTATAAGATATATCACCTGATTGTTGCTCCTTTCTGTATATATATACATGTTGTTGTGAGATCAGCTTGGCGGTTGTTATTCAGCTGGGCCTATGTTTAGAGATATACAGTATTAGTATTTGTCTTGATGAGCATTTGTTGTAATCAAGAAGTGTTATTATTGTTGTCTGTTGTAACTAGGCTATCGGTAGACCTATGCTTTGGCCGGCATTTGGTTGAAGGTCCCGCAAGACTGCCGGTTCTCTTTTTTGTTTGAGCATTGTTGGTTTGGGCTTGATGCCTTGTATGTTTGTGGTATCTATTCTCTCACTTAGCTTTGTACTAATTCCCCACTGTTGATTTCTTTTCAGGAGAATCCAGGTAGATGGATTAAAGAGCTAAACTGGAATTTTGAGACTGATCTAACTCTGATATCTGATGTTTTTGGACTGTTTTGTAGTAACACTGTAAATGATTTGTAAAGCAAACCTGTTTAATTGTGTTTGATCAAATATATATTATATTATATTTTGTTAATTAAGCTTCCGCGCGTGTTTGAAATAGTGTTAATAAGAACAGTGTTACAATAATGGATCTTTATCAATCAATTAACATGAATTCTAGAAAACTTACTTGATTGTCCAAGTTTGGTGGGTGTTAAAGGATTTGTAGAAGAAGATGATCCAACCATGATTGTTGTTCTTTACTTGTAAATCCTTGATTGCATCATACCCGATGGAGGGGTCTGAATCATAGTTCTTCCTTTATCCTTGATGGTGTTCGGCATGAGAAGGAAGAAGAAACCAGAATTCTATCGTGATATAAATCATGTTTTATTGAGGGGAGAGAGGTTTCTTAATTGATTCAACAACGAGTATAGAAATCCGCGCTTCACTTCGGGTTTGCATCTTCTATTTAATTTTGGGCAAATTGCATTAAAACACAATTAAACTTTGACTTAGTTATCATTATATAATCAACCTTATTTTTAAAAAAACAATACAATCAACTTTCATAACTCTACAATGTATGCAACTTGTTGTACTCTATAAAAGTTGTGGCAAAGTTCATTATATACAATGGTAACTAAACATAAATACATAAAAAAGTTATTTTCATACAATGAGAAAATTATGAAAATTAAATATATTATTTTTAAAAATTCAAAGTTGGTTTTATATAATAGTAATTAGGATAAAGTTTATTGCATTTTCATGCAATTTAAACTTTAATCTAGGGCAAAATGCACGAAAATACAACAAACTATACCAATATTACCATTGTATACAACCAACTTTATTTTCTACCTAAAAATACACACAACTTACAAATTTGGTTCATTGTATACAATGGGTACCTCATGTTACTACCGGTCATTAATTGTATATAATGAACATAATTTGAAAGTTGATTGTATATAACGAACAAAATTTAAAAGTTGTTTGTATTATTAGGTACCAACTTTTATTTATTTTTTAAGAGGTAACCGGTAAATTACCTATTGTTATATGTAACTTGCATACAATAAAACAAATTTGTAAGTTGCTTGTATTTTTAGGTAGAAATAAAGTTGGTCGCATACAATGACAATATTGACATAGTTTATTGTATTTCGCGCAATTTGCCCTAAATTAACTATCAAAGTATTCAAATGATTCAACTAATCAAGTGGTTTAAGTAATTATCAACTTATCAAAACAATTACTAATCTTGACCCTTGATCAAAATTAATCAATAACTAAGAATTATGACGGCTCTTTAGTGACTCACTAATGGCCTGTTAATGAAGTCTCACTCATTAATGACGGTCCATCTGGATGCAATTCATTGTTGGTTAAATATATAAATAATCAAAATACTCATATTAATAAGTCATTAATGATGTTATAAACAGTGTTCGTAATTCTCGTATGAAAAACAGCTTCCGTTTATACTATTAATGAATTATTAAAGGTGGTTTTAGTCACGCCATTAATTCTGGAAACACTAATAAAATCAAATCCTTTCTCGATCATGAAATCGAACTTGAAATACTAATTCTATGTATATATTGCTCAGGGTGAGTAGATGATTTACTTATTTCCAACCGCTGGATGAAGGAATCTCATCTGTTTAAAATACATCACTGAAAATTCGCATCGATTCTTAGCTGAATTGCGAACGTGATTAAAATTTAGTCACAGCAACTAAGCATTTTGACTTTTGACCGTGTATCTATGCCCGCTTTCTTCATCTTAATCTAAACTGGCAATTCTTTGATTACTACAGAGTCGAAAGAACATTATAAACAAATCACAGAAGCAGCTGTTACTACAATCAATGTGGATATAAACCGTAAAAACTTCAAGGAGATCGAGGCTAGGATTTAAAGAGTGGTTATTGACTAGAGGAAAATCATCACAGAGTTGGAAGAATTTCTTTGAAGATTCTATTATAAGTAGAGCTTTTGAAATTGCCACTTTTAATTGTTCAGTTTTTCTCTGTTTTTTATTCGGGTCCAAAACAACAAATGGGCAAAATAATGAAACATTTTAAATATGGTTGAATCATCTTATATGGGTCTGTTTGTTTTTCTTTCTTGTTAAGTTCTATGTGGATAGAGGGTCTCTCTGAATATATGATGTATGCATGAGATAAGTAGTACTGTTGCTTGTTTTATATAATAAATGAACTCTGTGTATATGAAAAAGAATAAAATTATTGACTTAATATGGAAAGTACCATTCTTATAACTTATTATGTTAAGTCCTACTTTCTGGATAAAGTAAAAAACAAACAATACGAATCTAACTTATCATAATAAGTCTCTTCTCAATTAAGTTTATTAAGTCAAAATTAAACACCACCTATGTGTGTTTGTATAACAGGCAACCATGGTAGATATGTCATCAGCAATATTATGGGCGGCTGGGTGCATGCTTTATCAGGATCCTATTTTTTTCATCTGGAAGTTTGTCATCAATTTCCAGCAATGGCCTTGGATAAGGTAAAGTGGTTATCCGTTAATGATATACTCCGTCAACATAATGCCTCGTTCTCTCTCTCTATCTCTCTCTCTCACACACACGCACACACATTCTGTTTCTTAAAAAATGATTTATGGATAAGTAACTGAGAGCATTATTGGATGATTATGGGAACAAATCGTGAAAAATGGTTTGAAATGTGCGAATCACTTGTACAGGCTGTTTGTTGATCAATATACTAATATGTCAATCGTATGCTACTCTAGAAGGGACCATACTAGCATGTATCTACTTCCGTGTTTAATTGTACCTTTCTTTCATTTCTTTAGTTTCCGTTTAAACAATTATATTATATATGTAATACTTGAACAACAAAAAATGAAAAGTTATCATGTTGCTAACTCTTTTTTATCCTAATTTTTGTTAGGACAACAATGACTTATCCAAACTTCTTGTTGCTGTTATGCAATCTAGCTTGGTATCAGCCTTATATGAAGTCTATGGCTCACTAAATTGAAAAGCGGTTGCAAGATTTTGACACCCTTGAAGAGGTAAAGTTCTTTCTTATTTACCTTTTTTTATCGCTAGAGTTATGGCTCCAAAATCGCACCTGCGGAGTGTTATTTCTAATTAGTGTGTGTTAGATATTTGATTGCCAACATAACATAACTGCTGAAGTTAACCCGTAAAATTAGAACCCATGAGCGACTAGGTTACTCAATATATAAGAAAGATGTAACGCATTAAATACCATGAATCCCTTTTGGTCTAGTGGTAAGCTCCTTGATCCTAACAGGATGCTATGATTTGTCATTCCTCTTTTCTTTTTATTTTGGATATCAAAGACTTACAAACCTTCAATATAGTCGTTATGTTTATCCGAGTTTTATCCCACAACCTCTTGGTATGTTGCTGGGCGACTAGATTCAAATTTGCACTCAACAGGGTATCTATAATTTTCTTATATTAATGCTTAAGTATGTTATTTGCATATTGATTATATGTTGCTAATATGCCACTGGATTTTACAAAGCACTCACTAGAAAATAAATTGAAATGTGGGAAATGGTTTCTTGGAAACTTAAGTCCAAATACATGAATCGATTGCGATTCTTTTCCACTTATTCACCTTCAAATGCAAGTTATGGGTTTCTATCGGGATTAGATTCAATGATTTTTGCTTAGATGGTATTCAGATGGAGATAAAAGACAGAATATATGGTGTTCAGATGAAAACAAGTATCGATTGTGTTTGATGGTGCAACAATTGTTCTTGTTTAATAATAATAATAATAATAATAAAAGTAATAGTAATAATAATATACAGATGGCTTAGATGAAAATAAAATAATATAAAAGCAAAATGAGACCTGCTAACCTACAATTGCACGTCATATTACATACAACATGATCATTCGGAAACTTTGTTGTATTAGTCGCAGAAGAATATGACTTTAGTATATTAATATCAACAAAATATTGTTCGTTATACAAAATATTAAAAAGGAGATACTTCGTTACATTTCGTTACATTTAATTCAATCTTACTTTGCCTAAATTTATTCAAAGAGAAGTGATGTATTCTTCTACTATTTATTCCTACTTAGACCATGTGCATCCAACCCTTACTTATCCTCTCAAATCCACTGCCACATCAGCATCCACATCATCCTCACCTCCAACCCTCTTTAACCCTCAATCCCCCACAACCAACCAATACTTACCCTCTTAATATTTTATTATAAAATACATATTTCATTTATAAAATATTAGTATGAGAGAGAGAGAGAGAAGAGAGAGAGAGAGAAGAAGAGGATTAAAGGAAAAGAAACAAAACCCTCCACAGGTAGGCAAGCCCGTCTGCTCCATGAACCCGCCCCAACCCTTGGCTGTGCGATGGTGTGCTGGCCAGGGTCAGCCCCAACCCTTGCCTACCCGTGCTCCGATGCTCATAGTCTTATCCTCTTACTTACAAAATCAAAACAAATGTCAAAATCAATAAAGAAGATGCATAAAAAGAATTAGTTGATTTCACATGTCATATTATAGATAACAGCTAGAAAGATGAAGTCAGAAAAAATAATATAAGGATATATTATTTTTCTTATTCAAAATTTTAGCTCAGAAAATGTCAAAGAAATAAACATATAATTGACTGCTTAAATGTGTCATAATGAGTCTCTAGCTACTACCAAAGGTACACTATCCAACCACCATTTAATCTTATCATAACTTCAGAAATAAATACACAAGTGATCATTTAAGCATTGGTGTTATAGAAACCCGGCCCTTTATATTGACGATATAAAAAATGTCTAACATTCTTTTCAATCCTTCCTAGATTAGTTTAACAATGTAATTATGCTTCATTGTTCCTTCCATATCTTTAACTAAAGATTGATGCTTCATTGTTCCTTTAGTATCTTTAATTAATGATTGATGCTTCATTGTTCTTTGTTATTAATAGTGATTCATTACTATTTAAAAGACCTTTAGGCCCGGTTTTTTAAACTAGTGACTTGATAAGTGTTCACATTTAACGAGTTTCTTGTAGTAATTCTTAATATATGAAGGGTTTTTTTTATTTGATCAAACCACCCTAAGACACAAACTGGTCTAACCCTGGGTTTGATTCTACTGGTTCAATCCTAAAGCGGAACTGGATTGAACACAACCCCCTTAAACCCTGAGAGGGTTAGGATCTTACTAATGATCTAATCAGTTTCTTAAGAACAATCAAGAACAGAAGTTTAAGGGATTACCTCTTTGATCTTGGGATTGCTAAAGTTAGTCCACAGCTACTGCACCACCAACGAACTGCTGCTAGACCGCGATAGGAATAACTCGGATAATACACGAAAGTTGTGTATGTGTGTGTGCGTAAAATGCAAAACAGCTGAGAGGCTTTTTTGCCTCTTGTTGCCGTCGACGCAGAGGGAGAGAAGGGAGGAGGCTAGGGTTTTTCTTCTTTGCAAAAATTATCTCTTATGGATAATGAACTTTTTCTAGGTTTAAATACTTTAAACCTTATCTAAGCCCAAGCCCGTTCAATTAAAGCTCATGTCTTTAATTGAACTTTCATTCTTTGCACGTTGACCCCCTGAACCTTACTAGTTAATTAATTAACTATTAATTAACTGATCCGTTAAATATTAAAGCTTAATACTTAATTTCCTTTAAATAATAAATAACTATTTATTATTTATTTCTCTCAAATAATTAATTCAACTGATTAATTATTTCCACACATATTTGTTCTAATTGTGTGTGTAGCTGTGTGACCCTTTAGTCTCTCATAACATTGGACACAATGTACCCATTAATTATCTGTGCACATAATCCAATAATATATACATTCATTATTTTATATATATATATATACATATATATATAGGACGGTTAAAACGAGAACTGTTTTTCGTACGAGAATGCGAGAATCAATCTTAGCCGTTGATTTGATAAAGTGGAACTCATGGATGTGGAGCGTGGGGGTATCAAGTGCGGCAGGGTGCATGTGATGAATTCATGGGTGGGCAATGACATTGAAGGAGGAGGAATTGGACGGCTCAGATTGGTTCTCGCAGTTCTCGTATGAAAAACAGTTCTCGTTTGAACTTTTACCTATATATGCAAAAGTTCAAACCTGGACTGTTTTTTATACGAGAATTGCTTTGACGCAATTAATGACTCATTAATAGAGATATTTTGGTAATTTATATAATTACCCAACCATGAATTGAGTCCGGATGAGCCGTCATTAATTTGTTAGACTCAATTTTTCTAAAATAACCTTCATTAATGCATCATTATTGAGTCATTAATGAAGCATTAATGAGCTGCCATTGGTATCTCCATATTGCGTTAAGTGAAATTGACAATGGGTTTGAGTCGGTGATTGGAAAACTTCCTTTTCTAGATCTTGATTCACGTAGAAATTCCGCAATTATAGTCCTAGTTAACCGCCGGGACTTGAACCCCCCCGGTTCTATTTCTCGATAAAGAGAAATATAGCAGAACAACCCAATATTAGTTACGAATAATGCTTCACTGCCTGACAATAATATACAGATGGTATTTAAAAACTCATATCTACACTTTAATAGGTTTGATTACATTAAGCGACCATAACTCATTTTAACTAAAACTACAATTTGTTTAATTATATTAATATGTTTGATTTACAAGCCACAATATATTTTTTTATGTTTATTTGTCTTAAGCTCTTATATAAAAATAATAATAATGTAGAATTAATTATTTTGAATTTTAAGAAAATGATGAGGTGAGTTAAGTAAGAGGCAATTGTGTTAAACTCATCATTTTCTTTCCTTTATGACCTCTTGTTATTATGTCTCTCATCTCACGATCCCACCTACCGCAATACCTCACCACTACCGCCACCAAAAAACATTTACTCAGTTTCTCTATTATGAAACCATTCATTCATCGCATCACCATATGCTCTACTGGCCATATATGAACGTCCCTCATTGTCGCCTTATCGCGGAACAAACATTATGAAGCAATATAAACATCAAATTAAGGTTTGTTTTAGGGTCTTTAACATATTGATTTGATTTCGCGTTCTAAAATCCATGTGCCCCATTAGAACTACATAAAAATGACCGTTATGTTTCTGTGTAGCCTATCGTTAGCAATACATACTAAAAATTAATTATCATCTTTACAAGCGAGTAATTTGTTTTAGTAATTTCAATTACTTCTTTTTTAACGATAAAAAAAGGAGTATTATGGCCATGGAAAAAACATATAGTCTAATTAGAAAAAATATAAGTGGAATTATGTGGTCAAGGATATGCATATCGGATAGTCTGAGTAGTTTAGAATTTTGAATATCTGGTGCATAAACCCCAGGAACATTAGTAGCTATAAAAAAAGGAAATGCTATGAATAATCATATGATGTATTTATATATGGTTTGACACTTTCACTTATATGGAGAGTAAATTTTTTTAGATCAGGAACCGCATGGACATTTTTAAGAATTAATCGTGAGTGGAAAGTTTTAAGGAAAGCATAGCCAACATCCGTCTAAGAGACGTACCATCACCAACAATCACTCGATCCAAAACCTATATACGGTTTAGCATCACAAACAATTGAAGAGTTAGATGGTAGCACCAAAATTAGTATTCATGTGTCGATCATTTGGCACTCCTAGGAAAATTAAAGGATTCGTTTGAACCGACAAACCAAATTAAGACCCTATATTAATTTGCGAAGCCCATATATTAAAATCAGTTGAACTAAAACCATTAAAGCTTAACATGAGGAAAATAATTAGCCATTCATGTACTGTAAAGCATTCGGCCCAAAAGATTGACATGTTGGCCCACCTGCAATGAATCCATTCAGATTTAGGGAGACCGAATTGAGAGCCATTACCAACGTCCAAACCATTGCCTCCATCAGATGCCATTGTCGGCGATTGCGAGATGTTCAAGTTACCACCGTAGGATCCCTTATGGACAAGATTCGCAGAGAAATTCCCACCATTCCTGCCACCATAACCTCCTCGAAATTTGTTCCTTCCTCCACCTCTATCTCCACCTTTACCTGTTCGACCGCCTCCTCGCCCCCCACGGGAACAGTTGCGCGATTGCGACCCAAAATTAGGCGTGAGTTGGGTGGTGCATACCGCCAGTAGCACTTGGATGCCTCGTGACCCTCTTTTTGACAAATTTGACAAGTGGATTTTGGGTTTTGGTTTGAGTTACCTTGGTCTCGATGAGGAGCAGATTCACGAGAGGCATCACGAGAAGCAGTTTCACTCACTGTTGCTTGTATTGCTGAAATAGATGATGGTGGCTCGGTGACTTCTGACAATCTCTCCTAAAAAATCAGAAGTTGGGATCGAAGTTGAGCAAATGTAAGTTCAGTACTTGAATTTTTCACATGTAAAACAAAAGCTATGAAGAATTCAAACCATGTATAGTCTACATAACCAGTGCAGATTGAGAAATAGGCTCTCAGCTCTCCAATATATTTCAAAGAATCTATAATATGATTTATTTCCCTATTTAATTGTTTGAAATTGTGTGTGAAGTTGTGACTTCTTGGCAAAGCCATTCTAAAAACACGTCTTCTATAATCTTCCACAATTGTACAGCAGAGGTAGTGTCAATGCCCAAGTGTGCAATAGTAGGATCAAGTGTAGCATTTATACATGCTGAAACATAGCAATCTAACCTTTCAAAAATTCCAGATTGTGGGATTTTTCTGGCGGTGGCGAGACGTGTTGGTTTATAAACTTCAATAAACCAAGGGTCTTGAGGATTGTCACCATTTGATGCTAGGTAATTTTCATTGTTTAACTTCACTGAGACGAAACTTGATATATTTGCAAGACATTTCATTGAATGTTGAACAGAATTTGAAGTTGAACTGGGCGCTGTCATCTTGAATGGTGTCTTTCAAATGGAACTAAGATATGTGATTTGAAAAATAAAAGAAGGCATAGAGATGTCGATTGTCAGGCTTGATACCATGTGAAACTTGAAAATATTAAAGAAGAAGATAAAGATCAATTGGAGTATTTTCTATATTTCTCAATAGTCTATACATGTGGCTATATATAACCAAAGGAGAACCCAATGTAGGCTACTAAAAGTCAGCTAATGAGTCTGACTTATTGCCATCATATTAGGTAACTAACTTATGCAGTTGACCCACAAATCCTAAAATCTAACAATTTCATTATTTACTTTATGTTTTTGTTACATACATATACAACTTTCTAACTGTTAGTGTTAATATTCTGTAGTTATTATTCTTGATATTGGGCTAATATCAATTGGGCTTGTTAATTAGATTTAGGCCCTTATGGGCTTTAGGGTTATTATGTATATATTGTTTCCTTGTTATTTTGTAAGTAAGCAATCAGATATCAAATGAAAGGAGCTCTTGTCATGGCATCATATATCAAAATCATGGTCATCACATAATAGAAGGGTTTACTGTTGCTGACTATGGTGGAGACCCTACTAGCAGACGGTCTACAACAGGCTATTGTGTTTTCGTTGGAGGGAATCTGGTGTCTTGGAGGAGTAAGAAGCAGAATGTTGTATCAAGATCAAGTGCCGAATCTGAATATCGTGCTATGGCTCAAACCACTTGTTAACTTGTATGGTTACGCAATCTACTTGATGAGATTGGGTTTCCCCAGTCAAAACCAATGAATCTATGGTGTGATAACCAGGCTGCTATCCATATTGCCAATAACCCGGTATTTCATGAGAGGACTAAGCACATTGAAGTGGATTTTCATTTTACTCGAGAAAAGATAGAAGGTGGAACGATTACAACATCTCATGAGAGGACAGGAGATCAGCTTGCTGATGGATTCACCAAAGCCTTGTCGGGGAATAGAGTTAATTATATTTGTAACAAGCTGGGCATGATCAATATCTATGCTCTAGCTTGAGGGGGAGTGTTAGTGTTAATATTCTGTAGTTATTATTCTTGATATTGGGCTAATATCAATTGGGCTTGTTAGTTAGATTTGGGTCCTTATGGGCTTTAGGGTTATATTGTATATATTGTTTCCTTGTTATTTTGTAAGTAAGCAATCAGATATCAAATGAAAAGGTTCTTTCATTTGGTGGTCTGATAACACTAACTAATAACCTTAAGAGAAATTATCATTTTAATAATTAAGACACACCAGCTTAATGCAATGGAGAACAACTGTGGTATTTATTAACTGCATGTAGACTTCCATTTTCATAGTGTTATCTTGTTGATTATTGGTTTTTTTTTGGTTTCTAGGGTTATATTTGTTGGTTCAAGGTTTGTTTTACTAAAATTGAGTAGAGAAGCTATGAAATGTGGTTTGAATTGAAGAAACGTATGTCCTGTTATGATTATGCAATTTCTGCTTGTTATTGCCTTTTGTGTTCATAGCTGGTAATATATTGTGGATTTAGGTATATATGTATAATGTATTTATACGTAGGTTGCAAGTATGTGAAAACTTTTTCTTCATAAATAATATATATTATTGATGTGTTTTTTTTAATTATTGGTAGATCTTTGTTTTCTTGTGGTTATTGTCTTAAGAAAAACCACATAAAACATGCACTTTGTTATCGAATAAATCTTGCAAAGGCTTTAGCATATTTACCTAGAGGGTAGCATTAGTACCTGTGAACGACCTCATTCATATTGCATCTTGATCCTCGATGATGATCATTGGAGTACTGGTGTCAGTTTTTGAGTTCTCAATGATTCTATATACAGAGTTCTCAACGACTTCCATTGGAGGAGAGTTATTGGCTTGAGAGTTATACAAACCTATAGTAATGGCTTTGAAGAAATAATGAAATGTGAAAAAATGTAAGTGCCTTGTGATTTTTTATATTCAAGGTTTTTCTGAATTTATTATGGAAACCTGTAGGCTGGAAATTAATCAAATTTGGATTTGATTTGATTGTTTTTACTAAGATAAACGTGTAGATGGTAACAGAATGAAATGGTTGGACATTAAGGAAATTACCATTCCAGGGTTTGGTGAATCAATTTCATTTTGTTTATTTAGTGATTTGATTTTCCATAATTTCATTTCTTATTGCTTGGAATATTGCTACAGTTTCATCTTCTCTTGGAATAATTTATTTAATGTGAATGAAGATATGCTTCGATCAATTCTAAAACAAATATCATAATTTTGAATGTTAATGGTTTTAAGAAAGTGTTGACATAACTATATTCTATTGTCTGAATTGAAACCCACTTATAAGAAATCAATTTAATTTCACACTTTCCATTTTAATTGTGAGTTGTACGTATTAAACTTGCACTACATAATACAATCCATTTAATATTCCAGCTTACTTTAAGAAAGGGTATTAGAGTCATTTCAAGTTACTTAATTTTTAAGAGTTTAAGCATTTTATCTAAATGCTTTATATAATAGTAAATATATATATATATATATATATATATATATATATATATATATATATATATATATATATCATTATAAAAATAGATAGTCCTTTAAAATAAAAACTATGGAACACCTTAAAATATTATTACTTTTTTAAACGACAAAAACACACCTTATAATATACACATACATTTACACAGAAACTTGAATATCTTAAACATATATTGATTCGCAATAAAGTAAAAGAAACAAAAAGGAAAAAAACGTATAGTTTCTTATAATAATATAGTTGAATATATATCCATAAAAATCGATGTTGTAATTAAAGATAGAGACAAAAGAAGTAATAAAAATATTTACTTTATGAAAAATGAATATCGTAAAAAAAAGGTTTAGTGAGAAGAAAAAAAATAAAATGTAAAAACTTTGATCAAAATAAAAAAGAATAGGCTGACAGAAAAATCATTATCGAATTTCTTCTTGCTCTCCTTCGGGTACATTCTTGGTTAGTTCTCTCCGTTTTGGCGTTTGATGACTTTTTCTTAGAATCCCCTCGTAGCCTTCCTTTCGTATGGAACAAATGGGTCCCCTCTAAAGTAAACATCAACGTATGGAGGGCCTTGCATAATAAACTGCCTACCAAGAACAAGTTAGCTAAAAGAGGTATTCAATATCAACTTAGCCTTCCTCTTAATCTGGAAAATGAGTCGGTAGAGCATTTATTCAATGGCTGTGTTGTTTATAAAAATATTTGGGCCCAATTAAGAAGGTGGTGGTAGAGATGCACAAAATCGGTCCTGGACCACTGTCGGTCCGGTCCGGTCCTCGGCGGACCGGTCCTCGCGTAAGACCATTCGGTTTTTAAGCGGTCCGGACTTTTTTCGGACCGGTCCGACTTCGGTCCAGACTCGTTCGGTTTTCATTCGGATATCTTTCGGTTCGGTTTTGAATTTTAAGTTTCGGTTAAAATTTCCGGTTTTTGGTTTCTTTTTCGAATTTTTTTGACAACTTATAAAGTTGAGAGAATAATATAAAGAGAATATGTAAAAAGAAGTTTTGTGTAAAGAAAAAAGGAAGAGGTAGTGAGGAATTTCCGGTTTTGACTCTTGGACCGGCTCGGTCCGGACCGACTCTCGGACCGTTTCGGACCGGTCCTTGACGGTCTTCCGGTCCGGTCCAGTCCGGTCCAGACTGAAGAGTGGCATGACGGTCCTGAATCGGTTCAGGACCGATCCGGTCTTGGCGGTCTTTGTCGGACTGGTCGAACCAGTCCCATTTGTTCACCTCTAGGTGGTGGGATTTGTCTGATGGGCTAGAATTTACTAATGCATGGAATTGGGCTCATAACATACGACCCAAGGAGAGCAAGAATATGGCAATATTGTGTGTACTGTATCTGTATGTATACATATGGGTGTAGGGGCGGATCTATGTGTAGAGGAGGGTATGCACTTGCATATCCTTCAAAAAAATCCTAGTGTTAAATTTTAAAAAAATGATTATTTTTTATAAAAAAAATAGTGGCAATGCTTGCCTTCTACAAGAAATGTTTGTATAGTGCATACCCTCAAACAAATTCCTAAATCCGCCACTGTATGGGTGTTATGGGAGTGCAGAAATTTGATCACCTTCTCTTCAAACACAGGAACGAAGGTCGAGATGGTGTCGCCTGCTGACATTTTTTTGGATAAAACAACGGTCTGCTGATAAGTTCTTCAAGTTTAAGTGGAATGTTTGGTGTCTGAGGCCTTTTGATTGTTTTTGAATTGTATGTCTTGTTGCTGCTCTTTTTTCTGTTTTCCCAATTGTATTGATGAATCTAGCTTCTGGCTAGATTGTTTATATTTAATAAAATTCTTTCTGAGGTCCTCGAGGTTGGGGTGATGGCGGAGCCGAAACTTCTCCTCGGGGGTCTCCTTTGTTGCCGTTAAAAAAATATAACAAAGTGTCGTATGTAATTTATATTTAAAGCTGTGCACCTAACATTTACATTTTTTATGCATTTAAAAAAAAAAGTAATTGGCAAAGGCTGAACTCCCAACCATTTCTTAAAATGACACTACCTTTGCCATTGGCTTATAAGTTCTCATTTCTTTAATCGTAATACAAAGGAATATAAATGATTTTAATTCCATCTATGTTAGTTATGGAATGACGATTCTTTACCTAAAAGAACATTAATACTTTAAAGAATTTAATTCCAGTCTAAATAATGTTAACAAACGCAATATACAACGAAATTTGATTTTGATTCTATTACATTTCTTCACATTACGATGAACCAAACTAGACCTAAATAGTTGTTGGATTCTTTGAGCCAGTAAAATACATAAAGCGTAACTAGCGCATGTTAGCATTCACAACGCACTTTTAAGACTTATGAATTGTATATAATTATAATTATAATTATAATTATAATTAGAAGCCGATAGTCACTATAGTAGCTCCCTGTCCCTAGTTTTATGAAAAAAAATTAAAAATAATAATAATAAAGAAAACACGTGAGACCCATATCTGCCTATACCTAACACAGCAAATATACCAATAATTGAGTTAAGAAATAATAATAATAATAATAATTCTTCTCCTGTGTTACTTTATCACTCACTTCCTTATCTACTAGAACTCTCCTCCTCATCTCTCTAAAATCTGCAATTTTACAAACAATTGGAACTGAAGATCGATAGCGAAGAAACAACTAAACTTACTTAATTACAGGCCAGTATTCTCTTCTATTCTATTTATTCTTATATATGTATGTATTCGATCTTTTACTTACTTATATATGTGCGTAATTAGCAACTGTAGTACTCCATCGATCTGTGTGTAATTAGCATGATGATCAGATTGATTTAATTAGCGAGGATATGATGTGGGTGTAAAAACCATCTGCGATTTTATGTCATTTTTCATCCTCTTCATCATCGTCGGTCTGACTCGGGCAAAAGATACATACGATTTTTGAACAGGAGAAGCAGATTGAGAAGAAACAAACGTATAAAAACATCTTTTCTTTTTTTTAACCTTAAAATAAATAAATGATTCTCCTTCGTAAAAAAAAAGACTTAAAAGATACATACAAATTTTTTTTTTTTTTTGAAAGGCAATACTTGTTATATATAAAATGTATATTTACAACGACAATACAAAGACTTACTTGGAGATATACCACTCCACAAGAAGTGAAAAATTATACCTTTATAAGTCTCCGTTCGACCGAACCTTTACAACTCAGACTACACTAATGGTTCTAAAACTACTTTTCCATTACGTTATAATCGTCGCTCCCGCCGGGTTGATTAGCCAATCTTGCCACAGAAAATGTTTAGAGTTTTTTGCTCTACCCTTTAGCCATTGGAATAAAATAGCTTTGGTTTCCAAAATGATGTACTCTAAGTTTTTTTTCTTTCCCCAAAAAACGATGTTGTTTCTATCCCACCAGATTAAGTACGAGACCACCGTAACTGCTAGGCTCCATAACAATCTCTTCTTTGAACCGAGAGTGTGCAAGGCATTCCGGTCCAGATCTTCGTAGTCATCGAATTGCCTTAGGGGGACTCCCCACCAACTATGTATCCCTTCCCAAAGTAGCATTAACGATTTACATTTGAATATTGCATGGTCCACCGACTCTACACAATCTTCACATCTTGGACACAATGTTGAATGAAGATCAATTCCTTTGTTATCTAAGTTTACCCGAACCGGCAATCTTTTTCTCATCGCTTTCCATTTAAAAATACAAACTTTCTTTGGCACTAGTCTTGACCAAAAAGTCGGTTTGGAGACCCCCGACTCAATGGATTCTGAATCTTGTAATATTTCCTTCAAACTCTTAACTGTGAATTCATTATCCTCGCTTGGTAGCCAACATAAGTTATCCGATTTGCCTTTGATTAGCACCACCACCTCCAACTTTTCTTGAAGTCTTTTTAACTCCTCTTCCACTCTTCCTCTAAACAAGACTTGTTGACCCAAATTCCAACTCCAACTTCCATCCCTCCAGCTTCCATAATCTGCTACCATCTTCTCACTTTCACCAACTTTTGCAAACACCCTTGGAAATTGTTGGGCTAAAGTTGAATGGTCCAACCAAGCATCATGCCAAAAGTTTGTTGAAAGTCCATCTCCCACTTCAATCTTTTGCAATTTGTTGAAGTCGACTCCATTAGCTAGTAACAACCTGCGAGACTTGATAACCCCAGCCCAAATTCCTCCCCCTTTTTCTGCCGGAACCGAATTATTAAAGGAAAAGTGAACCCCCGCCCCCCCTTGAAAACCGTAAATACTTTTAATAATCGTAACCCAAAAAGAATTTTTTTCTTTCCAAAACCGCCACCACCACTTCCCTAGAAGACTAAGATTGCAATGGTTCAAGTTACCTATCCCAAGCCCACCCCTTTCTTTTGAGAGTACTATATCTTTCCATTTGACCCAACAAATTTTATTAGGAAGACCCTTCCCCCCACCCCAAAAGAAATCCCTTCTACATTTATCAAGAGAAAGAAGGATACTGGTTGGAAGTTGGAACACGGAACAGAGACAAGAAATATACCGGCAAACTGGATAACACCGAATTTATGAGCGTCAATCTTCCCCCGCTTGAAAGAATTTTCGATTTCCACTTGGACAACTTTGAATCAAAATTTTGAGTTACCGAAAGCCAATGCTCTTTTCTCTTCATAGTTAGGTTGATAGGAACACCTAGGTACTTGAAGATCCCACCTCCTTGTTTAAAACCGATCACTTTTGCCAACTTTTGACCTTCTACTTTAGAAACCCCATAACTCCACACGCTACTTTTTGACGCGTTAATTTTAAGACCCGAGGTTCTTTCCCACTTCTTTAAAAGGAATGCCAATTTTTGCAAGTTTTTAACGTCCCCCCGACCAAAGATAATGGTGTCGTCCGCGTATTGAAGATGAGACACTTTGATCCGTTTCTCTCCAATCTCCAATGGTGTGAACACTCCTTTAATGCAAGCTTCCTTTATCATAACGTTGAACCCTTCCGCCGCAATAAGGAAAAGATAGGGTGACAATTGGTCTCCTTGCCTTACCCCTCTAGAGACTTTAAATTCCTTTGATGGTGAACCGTTTATCAAAACTGAGATTGAAGCCGAGGATAAACATAACTCCATCCACCTTATCCATTTATTACCAAAATTCATTTGTGACATTGTATCAAATAGGAACTTCCAATTGAGGCTATCGTATGCTTTCTCAAAGTCTATTTTGACCACTGCCGCCTTCATTTTCAATCTTTTTATTTCCTTTAAAACTTCCGCCCCGATTAATATACCATCCAAAATTTGTCGATGTTCTATAAACGTGGATTGCTCTTTACCAATGACCTTGTGGATAACCAATTTTAATCTTTTAGACAATACCTTCGATAGTATCTTGTAGTAACAACCTATCAAATTTATTGGTCTATAATCCGAGAGACCAATCGGGTCAACTTCTTTAGGGATTAAGGTAATAAACGACGCATTACAACCTCTATTAAGCCTTCCTTCCCAAAAACCCGCAAGCGCTTGTAGTAGCTCCACCTTGATTAAATCCCAAAAGTGTTTTAAAAACATGAAGTTGAAACCATCCGGACCTGGCGCTTTATTGCTCCCACAATCCCAAACCGCATCTTTGACTTCTCTTTCCGTAAAGTCACTTTCCAATAACAAGATATCATTTTCCTCCAACTTGGCAAAATTATCACTCTTGAAGAAAAGTGACGGGGGGTTTTCTTCTCTATAGAAGTTGCTAAAGAAATCCACCGCCTCGTCTTTGATCTTATCCGGATTCATTTCCCAAACCCCACCAATTTTTAAGCCCGCAATATTGTTTTTTCTACATCTAGCCTTAATTGAAGCGTGAAAGAACCTTGAATTTTCGTCTCCATGAACTTGCCACCTATATCTCGATTTTTGCTTTAAAGATTCCACCTTTCTTTCTTCTAACTCTAGTAGTAACTTTTTATCATTCAACCAATTGAGTCTTTCTTCGTTTGATAATAAATTCCTTTCCGCTTTTAGTTCCCAATCCAAAATCTTTTTTTTCATGTTGTTTGATTCATCCTCTATCGTACCAAATTTTACTTTGGCCCAATTTTTTAATTCCACTTTCACATTTCTCAACTTCTCTAAGAAAATTTGATCCGGCTCCTTCGATTTTGTAACTTTTGACCACGCGACCTTTGTAATTGTATCACAATCTAATTCTTTTAGCCAAAAGTTAAAGAACTTAAAAGGTTTCGGGCCAAAATTAACAATATTATCAAAGCAAATAATTGGGCAATGATCGGATAAGTGTCTATGTAAAGCCACAGATGCTAACGACCCCCAATTTTGTATAAACCTCTCAGTTGCCAAGAATCTATCAAGTTTACTAAACTTTATTCCATTGGAACAAACTCTAGTGAAATTTCTATTACCCAACGGAATATTGATCAAACTATTTTTTGCAATAAAGTCATTGAAGTCACTTACATTGGGTATGATGGACGATGCATTCAACCTCTCCTTTGTTGACATCACCTCGTTGAAATCTCCAAACAATATTACATTGTTGTTGCAATTTTCCAAACATGTCGAAATTGAATTCCAGCACTCTTTCTTTTTCATTGAACTATGTGGCCCATAAATGTTAAATAATGCTTACCTCTTCGTCTTTGCCTTTCCACCTCCCTGTGATTGCCACAAAATATCTCGATCCCGTAGCCACAAATTGATGAAACAAGTTCGAATCCCAAACTAGTAATAGACCTCCCGATTTCCCAGTAGCACCCCATTGAGCAAATCCAAACTTCTCATCCCCTCAAATTCTTTCTACCAGTTTCTCATCAATGTTTTCCATCTTTGTTTCTTGCAAGCCCAAAATCACGGGTTTCTCTTCTTGGCATAACTCTTTTACCCAATTAATTTTGTCAATCGATCCCAACCCTCTTACATTGAGTGATAGTATCTTCATTTAATTTTCAGCTTCAAACGAACACACTACACCGGGCACAACGTTCTCCGACCTCCTTGAGCAAAATCCGATTTGTTCCATTTCTTGTTCAAGTGATAATGGCTCCGATGTCGAAGACGAATTACATGTTCAAGTGATAATGGCTCCGGGCTGTCATACATACAATTTTTTATGTTGCCTCTATGAAAACAAACACTACCGGTAGTTATGGAAAAGTGTTAGCTAATTAAAAGAGCTGGAAAAATTTAAAATAAGGTTTGCGGATGAATTATCTTTTACTAAAATTGTGTATATTCCATGTTTATAGCCATATAAAATAATTAGGTACAAGTGGTTAATGCATATATTACACTCAGTTATCAGACTAGCTAGGGAAATATAAAGGAATTATAATTCATTAATTATTAAAAAATACAAATAGGTATATGTTTATTTCACTTTGTTGCATTAATGTTAATATCTTAAGGGTAATACGGTAACTTTAATTAATCAAAATCAAACCTTCAATCGATAGCAATTAATCATAAATTAAGCTTTCGTAATCTTTCTATTAAGCACACACATTTGTCTCTTTGGGTTCGGTATCTAATCCTTTAGAGTGACCCATCGCAACAGTTGATTGTCTTTGTATGTTTTTCTTTTCTAAAACAAAACCTATGTCATATAGTTATCTAAATTGACCAATTTCCTACAGCCAACTTGATTCTTACATTTTATATAAAACTTTTTGTACAGTCCATAGTATTTTCTTTTCACTAAAAAATAAAATATTAAGTAAAATATCCACCTTCATTTATTTTATGGTATTGAATTCTCTTAACTTCAATTTTTTTTTGTCACTGTGCAGGTGCTATCAGAAGTAAGAACAGTGAGCAATGGATGTTGTTAATGCCATTCTTAAACCTGTTGCTGACATTCTCATGGTTCCTGTTACGGAACACCTTGGCTACATGGTTTCATGCACAAAGTATGTGAGGGATATGAATCTCGAAATGAAGAAGTTGGATGATACACGAAAGAGTGTTGAAGTGCTTGTGAAGCGTAATAAATCCAAACAACTTGTGATTCCATCGGAAGTCGGCGATTGGTTGAAAGAAGTTGGGGTTATCGAGACAAAAGTAGAAAATAATCGTATTGATGTTGGCGGTTGTTTCAATCTCAAGATCAAGCACAAGGTCGGAAAGGAAGCCTTCAAAATAATCAAGGAGATTGATGTTCTCAGAACGAAGCACGAGCTGATCAACTGGACTGATGATCCAATTCCTCTGGGAAAAGTTGTTTCCATGAACGCATCTACCTTTACACCATCAACTCATCATCAAGACTTCGAGTCAAGACATAACACTTTTATGGAAACACTGAAAGTGCTTGACCCAACCCACAAATCCCGCATGATAGCCTTATGCGGGATGGGTGGTGTTGGAAAGACGACAATGATGCAAGATTTGAAGACGGTTGTGAAAGAAAAGAGAATGTTTAGTTTTATTGTTGAAGCAGTAATAGGTGAAAAGACAGACCCCATTGCCATTCAAAGGGCTGTAGCAGAGTGCTTTAGTATAACTCTAAAAGAAGAAACTAAACAAAAAAGAGCTGATAGGCTTCAGAAATGTTTTGAGGGGCAATCGGAAGGAGGTAAGAATAAGATCCTTGTAATACTAGATGATGTATGGGAGTTTGTTGATCTCAATGATATTGGTTTAAGTCCTTTTCCAAATCAAGGTGTCGGCTTCAAGATCCTGATGACATCACGGAATACCGGTGTTTGCCGTCGGATGGGGGTTAACGCTGCTTCAATTATTAATGTAGAACTATTAACATATCCAGAAGCACAAGAATTGTTTCTGAAAAATGCAAAAGATTCAGATGATGCTGACCTGCATCCCGATTTGCAACGGATAGGAGATCAGATTGTACGTAGATGTCAGGGTTTGCCCATCGCCATCAAAACTGTTGCCTTCAATCTTAAAGGTAAAAGCAAGGATGCTTGGGACGATACACTTTCTTGTTTAGAGCTCGGTGACATTGACGACATTGTGCATCAAATTTTTTCCATGAGCTACAAAAATCTCAAAAATGAGACTCAGTTAGTATTTTTGTTATGTGGTTTGTATCCAGAAGACTTTACTATTCCTACAGAAGACTTGGTGAGGTATGGTTTGGGCCTGAAATTATTTAATAAAGTGAGTACAATAAAACAAGCAAGAAACAAACTCAACACATGTATTGAACAACTCATACATGTAAATTTGTTGATTGGAACTCATTGTTTTGAACGGGTCAAGATGCACGATCTTGTGCGTGCTTTTGTATTGAGTATGATCTCTAAAGGGGAGCATGCTTCGATTGTCAACCATGGAAACATGGCAGAGTGGCCATCAACAAGTGAGTCTTGCAAAAGGCTTTCTTTAACATGCAATAATATGCGTGAATTTCCTGGAGAGTACTTTAGGTACCCAAACCTCACACTTTTGAAGCTAATGCATGGAGACAACTTGCTAAGGCATGCTCAAGATTTTTATGGAGGAATGGGAAACCTTCAAGTTATAGCCTATGAAAGAACAGATTATATGGCAATTCCCATATCACTTCAATGCTCCAATACCCTTCGAACGCTCTGCCTTGAACACTGCTCGTTGACGTTTGATTATTCTATTATTGGAAATCTTTTGAATTTGGAAGTGCTAAGCTTTTCTCATAGTGGCATTCAGAAGTTACCATCTGTAATCGGAAATTTGAGAAAGCTAAAGCTACTAGACATGACAGGTTGTGATAATCTTCATATAGATAGTGGTGTGTTAAATTATTTGGTTAATCTTGAAGAGCTATACATGAGAGTTAAGAATGAAAAAGCCATTGGCTTCTCTGATGGCAGTTGTAACGACCTCACTGAATGTTCAAAGAGGCTTTCTGCTTTAGAAGTCGAGTTGTTTGAAACCAATGCCCAACCGATCAACATGTCATTTGAGAAACTTCAACATTTTAATATCTCTCTACGATGCTTCTCAGAGGATATGGGTGAAAAGCTCCTCCCATCTGAAAACAAGTTGATGTTGGTGACAAGCAAAGGTGAACTACTAGGATCTAGAATGACTGAATTGTTTAAAAAAACAAAGGTGCTTTATTTACAAGTGACTGATGTATATGATCTTGAAGAGGTTGATGTTGATGCCAAACCCTTACATCCTTTCAATCAGTCTTTGTTTTTCAATTTAAGATTCCTTAGTGTTTCACAGTGTACAGAGTTGAGAAACCTTTTCACTCCTCATGTCGCAGCAACTTTGTCGATGCTTGAGGATCTTCAAATTTCCTCATGTCCTAATTTAAAAACACTCATACATTTTAAGAATAGTGGATCAGAGAAAATCACATTTCCAAAGTTGAAGCGTATAATCTTGAGAGATCTAGCAGAGCTATCGAGTTTGTGTCATACTTCCAATGTGATTGAGCTACCACAACTTATTGAGTTAGAACTTTATGACCTTCCAAAGATCAAAGATTTATATCATGGAAACAAATTAGCAACGTCTTCTATAGCTGATAATATTTCTATGGTGCAACCTTTGCTGAAAGAAGAGGTATGTGTTCTAGCTTCAATAATCTATTTCAAAGTCTACTAATTATTTAGGCCCTTTTCCTTAAAAAGTTGTTTACAATTATTCTTGTTAAATTTGATTTGCAGATTAAAATATCCATGTTGAGAAAAATTAGAGTGGAAAATTGTGGAAGCCTTGTGAATCTATTTCCGATAAACCCAATGCCAATGATGTGTAATTTAGAAGATCTTCAAGTTAGATGTTGCGGTTCGGTTGAAGTGTTATTCTACATCGATCTGGGATGTTTAAATGAAATCGAGGGCAGCAGCAGGTTGAAAAGTATTGAAGTAAGTGGATTACATAAGCTAAAAGAAGTATGGAGTGTGAAAGGTGTAAATAACTCTATTCTTCCCATCCATAGCTATCAGGATCTTGAAAGCTTAGAGATAGAAGATTGTAGGAGCTTTCAAAACTTATTCACACCTACCACTTCTCGTTTTGATTTTGGAGCACTTACGAGCATTTCAATGAAAAGAGTAGGGGGAAATAGTGAACTGGTTGCGATTAACCAAGAGCAAGAGGTAAGTTTTGTCACCTTAACTAGCATCTAATTTCTATTTAGTTACTTTTATATATTAGATACGAAGTAAACAACTGATATTGGCTTTTTAATTCTTTTAAAATAAGAATTTTAATACTTAAAAAGTAGCATAAATCTGCTTGGTATTTTGCACATTGAAGTCCCAATGTGCAATGCATAAATTCATCCTTCTAAAATGAATTTGGTAAAATACGTATAAATTAATCGAGGAGAAGTTTAAAAGTTACAAAAACAAAAGTGAAATAATTTTTAATTAACACAATCAGTTTTTTGTGTATTTGTAGATGATCGGTGATACGAAGGAAGAGATATTGGAAGTGAATGAGAGGATTCATAGTTTTGCAATCTCATCTAAAGTGATGTTTGATATAGAGATAGAGAGTGCTTCAAATAGTAGAGAATTGGGGAATAATCAACAAGCATTATTGCTCCCTCACCTCACGAATATAAACTTAGACGAGATGGAAGAGATGAGTCATGTATGGAAGTGCAGCAACTGGAATAAATTCTTCATTCTTCAACAACCACAAAACTCCTCGTTCCACCTCCTCATGAAAATATCGTTGTCCAAGTGTAAAAGCATAAAGTATTTGTTTTCACCCCTCATGTTCAAACTTCTCATCAACTTAAAACAAGTCGACGTACGTGATTGTGATGGCATTGAAGAAATTGTTTCAAACAGAGATCATGAAGATAAAGAAGTGACCCGTACATCTATATCCACCCACTCAAACTCATCGACATTTGTGCCTCTTCTTGATTATCTCAAACTTAATGGCCTAGAGAGTTTATCGCATATAGGTGGTGGTGATGGTGGTAATGTAGCTGGTATAACTGAAGTCTCCTCAAATAATATGGCTACCACTACTTCCATAGATTTTGAAGTCCAGGTATACTTCTTTTTCTTCTTTTTATATCACATATTAGATTATTCTTCCATTTCTTTTATAATTTTCTTTTTTTTCATTACTTGTACGTTTATATCATTCTCTTATATAAATTTTTTGTAAGATCATTTTTCATACATATAGATAAGGTATAAGATATAAAAGGTAAAGTTGTTCTTAAACCGTCAAACATGCATCTTATTACATATTTGAATAAACTAAAGCTGGAAAAATCAAAATAATCATGTATATATCGATCATTTATTTTATTTTAATATTTCTATCCAATAATAATTATTAGGCAATTGATTTTTGGTTTGATTTATATAATCATGATACGGAATTGATCATAAACTAGGTTACGATAGCCTGTGTTTCGCGTCGAGATGATAATTTTTGTTTATATTATTTCTATATATACGGTTTCACTTCAAAATTACATTTCCTATTTGATTATTTTCTAAATGTGTCCTTAATAATGCACTTTGATATTTGAAGTCATCATTTACATATTTTATATAGATTGATTTCTATTCATATCATGAAAAACAAAATTAAAACTACTTTCCGTAACATTTCTTCAAAAACATGTGAAAAAAATTATATTTGTTAATTAGTTCATTTCTAATTTCAAAAGTCAGAAAAATCATTTAGATAGTAAATATTAGAAGAAAATCTCACTTGTAAAAGATAAAATATATATACACTGATTAGAAATAAATGTTATAAAAGTTTATTTGTCATCAATCATATTTTGGCTCCAAAATAAGTGCTTAATTTTAAAATAACAAATAAAATATACATCTATGTAACCAATTTCTTTTTTCTATAAATCAATCAAATTTATTAATAGGACTTGTATTAGTGAATTACCTTGCGCATTTTACAAAGATATCCTCAATTGAGGCATATGGGTACTTAATTGATAGCTACATTATCTCATTAGATTTTGATTTATCATGTTTTCTTTTTTGCAAATTTACCAAATTAGTCCTAATATATCATGATTAAATGGCAGTTTACTTTGTCAATTGATAGATATAAACACATTAACATGATGAATCAAGTTCATTCCATGTGATATATACCACTACTTGTCTACTTGTTATCTCTTGTTGTAATGATAATTCTATTTCTCATCTTAAATCAATTAATATCACGTGCGAATATTGGTATCTATCCCCCTTAATTTTGTTGTAATATTACTTTTTTTCTTTCATCCGATTCTATCTCACAAACATCAAAGTTCGTCCCATATAATATATTTTTTTAAGTTGAAATAAATAAATTTGTATTTTCATTAAAAAATCGCAGCCCTAAGAGTAAGAGGTAACAAATGTTTCTGGTGAATTGTTATTATTTATTTAAAATTTTCACATTAGATGTTAAATTCTTGATTTTTCTAAAAAATTTTACCAAAATTTTTTTAATGATTTTTTTATTAGTTATACAGAATTTAACTTTAATTTAAAATAATCATTTTCAAAAAAACGTTAAAAAGAAATAAATAATTAAATTAAGGACCAATCAATCTATTCTAGTGTTCCATATCTGCTTTTCCTTCTATTACTTCTTTTGTTTTTCTCCATATTTTTTACTCTCACTAAAAAATAATAAAAGGCAACTAATAAGAGGAGAAAATGAAGAAAAACTATTGGAAGCATCTAACTTGAAAGTGAGGTGATATTAATTAAGAGAGAGAAAGAAAGAAGAGAGAAAAAAAGAAAATATATATAAATTTAGGTGTAGTATTTTATATATATATATATATATATATATATATATATATATATATATATATATATATATATATATATAGGGGAGAGTTCCATTGAGAACCGATTTTAGTGCGAGAACCGCGAGAACCAATCTTAGCCGTTAATTTGGTAAGTTGAATTTATGGATGGAGAGCGTGGAGGGATCAAGTGTGGCATGGTGTATGTGAGGAATTCATGGGTGGACAATGACATTAAAAAAGGGGGAACTGGACGGCTCAAATTGGTTCTCGCGGTTCTTGCACTAAAAATGGTTCTCAATGAAACTTCTTCCTATATAAATATAGGGGAGGGTTCATTCGAGAATCGTTGTTAGCGCGAGAACCGCGAGAATCAATCTCAGCCGTTCATTGGATATGGGAAGTTAAACGGATGGAGAGCATGGAGAGATAGAGTGTGGTAGGGTGCATGTGAGGGGGTGGGCAATGACATTGAAGGAGGGGGGATTAGACGGCTCAGATTGGTTCTTGCGATTCTCGCACTAAGAATGATTCTCGCATGAACTTTTTCATATATATATATATATATATATATATATATAGGGAAAGGTTCATGCGAGAACCGTTGTTAGTGCAAGAACCGCGAGAACCAATTTCAGCCGTTCCTTGGATATGGGAAGTATCATGGATGGAGAGCGTGGAGGGATAGAGTGTGACAGGGTGCATGTGAGGAATTCATGGGTTGGGCAATGACATTGAAAGAGGGGGAATTGGACGGCTCAGATTGGTTCTCGCACTAAAAATGGTTTTCGCATGAACTTTTATATATATATATATATATATATTCAGATAATTAGTTTTATATGTTTTCTATTTCTTTAATAACTTTTAACAAATAACGTCTATTGCTATATATATATATATATATATATATATATATATATATATATATATATAGGGTACGGTTCAAACGAGAACTGTTTTTCGTACGAGAACTGCGAGAACCATTTCTGGCCAATAACTTAATTTCCTGTCTTTTATATTTAATTTAAATAGAAAAGGGTAGTATGGACATTATGACATTACCCCCATTTTTTTAAACTAATATATCTATCAAACAAGAAGGTGTTAAATTATGAAAAATATTCTAAATTAACGAGAAAATTATGTTTTTTAATATAAGACCGATCTTGATATATTTTTTTGGAAGAAAAAAAGTCATGTGATGCTGGGTTTTTTTAGTACAGCTCGACTGTGCACAACTGCAAATTTTGCACAAGTGCAAATTTTGCACATGTGCATATTTACATCTGTCCTGAAAAAACTGGGTGAATCAGTGCATATGCACATGTGTGCAAAATTTGCACTAGTGCACATGTCGCTGTATTGAAAAAAAAACCAGGAAACACACAAATTTTTTTTTGAAAAAATATATCAAGACCGGTCTCAGATTAAAGAGTATAATTTTGTTGTTAATTTGGTATAATTTTCGTAATTTAACACATTTCCGTTTGATGTATATAGTAGTTTAAAAAATGTGGGGGTAATATAAAAATGTCTAAATTACCCTTAGTTAATTAAGGTTAAGTTTGATTAGTTTAAGGTTATCCTTAACAACCTTTTAATCTCAACCCTTTATCTCTTTGATCAATGGTTGTAATTGGTTCTCGCAGTTCTCGTACGAAAAACGGTTCTCGTTTAAACCTTCTAAATGTTCTAAATGTTTATATATATATATATATATATATATATATATATATATATATCAAAAACTTATAAGAAAAAATATATTAGACATGATATGAAAAATAAAATGTACATCGGTTTAAATATGAACATTCTAAATGTTTAAAATTTTCATGTTTAATTTTGTTTGTATGTTAGATTTTATATTGACATTCAGTCGCAGCGTGTAGAGAAATAACAACTCGTTTAAGTATATATATCACGTGCATGACCTTACGATAAAACACGTGAAATAAATTGATGACAATATATGTTGCGGTATCTATTTAATCTATAAGACTATAAATATAGTCTTTTTCTTTGTTTTAGTTAATTATTTCTAAGTTAATTAGTGATGATGTAATTATGAGTTGTATCTAATAAAGTGTATGTAAAAAATACAGTTTTAAAATTTTAATATGCAATTAGATGTGATTCAGTATACAATCACATGTGATTTGTAAAGCATCACATGTGAATTACGAATATACATATCCGAACAAAATTTTAAAATTCAATTTGGACCAATAATGCGATTTATAACGCATAAATTACATTTTATTTGTTTTATTTATTTTGATTGTACTATCCAAATTGATATACATGAAAAATCTATATAATGTACAACTAATTGAGCTAGTTGTACACGTGGCAGTAAAGTAAACTATCTGTCTTTAACAATATGCATGAAAAATCTATATATATTTAAGCCTACAAAATATATGTTAATTAGTGCACTTGATTTTATTTTGTTATTTAATTTAAATTAAATGCCCTTAATTTCATATGCAATGACAAATTAACATGAATTATATATGAACGTACTATTAAATAATTCCATGATTTATTTTTTTATGTGTAGCAGCGTACGCAAGTGGACGTTCCTTTGTGGTCATTATGCCAATACTCAAGAAGGATTCAAATACGGAGTTGCAATTCACTGTCAAATTTGATTCCATTTCATGCAGTAAGTCACTTGCAAAACATTGAAGAGTTGGAAGTAGGTAGTAAGTCAATGACAGAGGTGTTTGAAAGTGGAAGCAATGTTGTAAGTGAAGGCAGCAGCAATGTTGGATCAACAAGTCATGAAAGGTCAATTCCAAATATGATTATTAATGCGCCTCAACTCTGCAATCTAAATAAAATGATAATCTCTGGTTGTACCCGTTTAAGATATATATTCACTTTTTCCACACTTGAAAGCCTTGAGAAACTAAGAGTGTTAGAGATCTGGAATTGTGATGATATCCAAGTGATTGTGAAGGAAGAAGATGGAGCGGACACATCTAAAGTTGTGGTCTTCCGATGTCTCAAGTCTCTAAAACTAATCGGTCTACCAAATCTCGAGGGATTCTTTCAGGGTGTGAATGAATTTCGATGGGATTTACTGGAATATGTTCGGATCGAAAATTGTCCAAAAATGACAAGATTCACGCATGGTCACTCCACTTCTCCGATGTTGAAATACATATGGAAGGAGTTTGGAAAATATAGTTCGGAATGTGGCCTCAACTTTCACATGACCACCGCCTTGCAAGAGGTACGTACGTTTTTACTTTACTCGAATAAGTATCTAATTAAGAAACCATATATACTCAAATTGATGGTTGGGGGGAGGGATATTGCAGCTCACCGATGTCACCCTGTGTCCCCATTCGCATTTTCATTTAATTGGACAGAGTGTAATTATTTCTTGATAAAGGAGATCGAAATATGCTGATTATGAGATATTTCATATATATGATTTACTAATAATCCTAGCCCAACAATCTATTTAATGCCCCAGCCCAAGAACCTTCTTCTACAACACTAAGCTATTCAATACAGCCCAAGTATAACCATATATGTTTGCTACTAACATAAGACAGTCAATTTATTCTTCCTATTGGCCATTATTTTATTTATAATGCAGTTTTATAATCAACATTGTATAATACAATTTTCTTTTTGTTTTACAGTCACCATTTTCTAGCTTGATTGAATTTTATCCTCGTGAGTTGGGAAATAAGTATGCTGTTCCATACAATGAACTG
The DNA here is from genome assembly GCA_947179395.2 of Pulicaria dysenterica. NCBI lineage: Eukaryota > Viridiplantae > Streptophyta > Magnoliopsida > Asterales > Asteraceae > Pulicaria > Pulicaria dysenterica. The sequence continues at coordinate 4,725,436 of OX359295.1, forward strand.
CAACAACTTGAAAAACTTGAGATGATTCGAGTACGGTTTAAAAATGATGTAGAGGAGGTATTCCAAGTATTAAGAAGAACAAATAGTGGTTCCAACGAACCACTACCACCTGCCGTTATTAATATTCCAAACCTAAGAGAAATGAACTTGTTGAATCTAGGAAGACTTGAGTGTATATGGAAGAGCAATCATCTGACGGTACTCGAGTTTCCCAACCTAACAAAACTCACTATTCGTGATTGCGAGAGTTTGGGAGATGTTTTAAGTTGTTCCATGGTTGGTAGTCTCTTACATCTCCAGAAGCTACGGATACAATATTGCTCAGCCATGAAGGCAATTGTGAAGGAAGAAGAAGAAGAAGAATGTAATGCCAAAGCAAATCATGAGATTGTATTTCCTTCTCTAAAGTCCTTAAAACTTTTTTATCTTCCAAACCTTGAAGGATTTTGCTTAGGGGGTCATGACTTTCAATTTCCATCGTTACTTACTCTGAAAATCTATAAATGTCCAAAACTAGAGGTTTTCTCCAAAGGGAAGTCAACTGCACCAAAACTCAAAGTAATAGATACAGAGTTTGGGGCATTTGAAGCAAAAGAAGGTCCCAACACCATTATAAGCATACAAAAAGCAACAGGTTTAATTAATTCTCTCATCCATATATTTGTGCATTTCTTTAATTAATTAATTACAATTGGCTTGCAGAATTTAATTTACTTGTGGTGGTGTATATTTCTTAATTGTTTTATACTTTTTAATGTGAAAAAGTCTTGAAATAAACTTCTATTACAGGGTCTGCACTTGGGGAGCCACTCGATGATTATTATTGAATTTGCAATTTGGGGATCCGTCCGAAGGAGAAGTCGAGATCTAATTAAGGGCCTGCCTGGCTGCCTACTTATAAGTTGCTAATTTTCGTCTTGTTAATGATTAAACCAAATGATCTATTTAGTGAACATCTTTGAGGCGCAACTCCTGCAGACATTTGATCATTCTCATGGTTTCACCTATTTATATCTTAATTGTATTGACCCGAAGTATGTGTATGAAAAAAGTTAAAAAATAAAAAAGAATTCTAGGTTTTTACAAGTAATGTTTTTATTCAAGGCCGCGCAAATGCCAACAAAGCATGCTTATTGCACGTGTTATTTTTCTCTGTTCTTGCCTCAATAATCAATTAGTTCATGTTTTCATTTATATATCATCTAGATAAAAGAAATATAAGTGTAAATAGTTGTAGCTAAAAAGCGTGCCTTTTTCAACATATATATTCCCTCTTTAAATGTACACGTAATATTTTATTTTGAGATGGTGTCTTCTTGATATAAATTAGTTTTTAATCTACTCTATAAATAACCTTTACATTTTTTTACACTACTTTCTCTACTTATTCTCTCTATACTTTATATAATTCTCAATTATTTTTAACTAAAATAATTTACTCTCAATTTAAAAGCCGTAATCCATATCGGGTTTCAATATCTTCAGACTTGATACGCCACCACATATCTATGTACTGAGCCATGTTTTTGTGGAACAACTAGTATACAACTCCCAAGTCCTTATTACCAAAAGGGCTACAATCAACCTCCACCCAACAATCCAAACTTTCCTACACAAGCATCCTACAACGCGAACCTTATCAACATTCAAGAATCGTTTGCAAGAAGAAATAGAAAGGAGAAAGGTGTCTCAGTTTCTAAAACAATCCGATGGATATTTGGAATGTGAAGATCTCGAGATCGTGTTGAATGCAAAATAAGCAATTAGGAATAAAGATTATCAAAAAAATAAGTTATGTAGCTATATTAGTTGTAACTTTTTTCTTTTCTATGTTATTTGTAACTTTTTCTATTTTCCTTAACTAGATGTAATCTTTCTTTATTTTAATGAAAATTAGTTGTTAATTTTATTGTTTATTGTTTTTGTTTTTTTGGTACTCCATATATATTTATAATCTAATTTTATTAATTTTCGTAATAATAGAAGTAGAATAAATACATATAACTAATTTAAAATAAAATAGTTTGAAGCATTTGAAGCATGTGAAATGTTGGTGTTTCATGAGTTTAAGCATAGAGTAATAACGAGGGAGTGTTGGTAATCTGACGTGGAAGTAAAGCATGAATCGTGAAGCATGGGTACTAATTTGCTTTTACAGGGACTTGTTGAACACACATCCATCCATGCGATAGAATTGACAATTGAGGGATTTGTCGAGGAACTAAAATTAAGGACAGAGAGACAATGAGTGCCGAAAGTCAAGACCTAAGAGCCAGCAAGCTAAATTGCTGATCTCTTTCTAATATCCGACCTATCTTCAAGATATGTGAGATGTTATCTAAAGTTAGCCTTTCTTCGATGGCTTCAATTGCTCGCGCAATCAAGATGCGGACCTTTGTATCCGTGTGATGATCAAAGGATTTTCGAGCATCCTAACTAAGGCATTTATCAAGCTCGAACTTAATTTTCTTGAGCATACGATCACAAAATTAAGATATTTCACTAATATGCGAAAGCTCTTAGTCTTGAACTAATCCATGTACACAATACCGAGTTCTGTTTTATTAATAACATCAAATTCATCAAATTTTCCAAGTCTTCAACATCTCGGTTAGGGTAAGTCAAGTTAACTTTTCTCGGCTGACTCTCGAGTGTCTTTTGTAGATCAAACACAACATAAAAATCTAACTTGGTGGAATATGAATATCTTCAAAGCATCAAATCCAATATGGCAATCATGATTCTTGGATAGATTGAACTTTGTCTATAGCCTATTGATATCTAGAATGTCCTGTAGAGAAACATACTCTAGATCACTCTCCAAAATATTATACTTTTGGTCATCTTCTCTCTAAACTTCATATGTTGGAAAGAATCACTTACTATACTTTCTGCACTCAACTTTGAGAATTTTTAGTTATGAGAAAGTTTTATTTTAAGTTATCCTTGTCTTTTGTACAAGAGTATTTAGTCATGTACCTATATTCATTAACTTTTGGGGTACCAACAAGATATTCTAGATCTGTGAGTTCTAATTCTTCCAATTTTCTGATTTAGTCCGGATGTCTCCAGATCTTGCCAAAACTGTCAAAACACTCTTTAATATACGGAACTCATCACGAACAATTGTCCCATTTAAGTTCAACATGTACGATGTTGTATGACTTTGTGGCAGTTTCAACATGGGCTATGACTTCCTACGGAAAATGCTATCCGAATATGAAAAATAGGATATCCGGTTTTTTTAGTAATTTCGGATCGTATTTTTCGGATTATCGGGTTTCAAATCGGATACGAATATTTTTGAACACCCATACCGCCATAGGTCACTCAGTCTTTGTGTTCTTCAGCAACACAGTGTACCATTGTCCAACTTCAATACCAACGTCATTGGTGTTGACCTCTCTTGAGCGTAAGCATCGTCCTTACATGGAATTCTAACATGGAGCTTTTCAATGATGTTAAAAAATAACTTCGGCCAAAATTTTCTTGTTGGGACGCCGACCCCTCCGGCTCTCTCTCCTTTTACCTTTTATGATAAATTAGCGCCAAATTGCCCGAAGCCTATGTTTTTTTGAATCCAATCGTAGATGTTATGCCAGTCATACCCCTGTTCTTTACGGATAAAAATAGTCAGAATTGGGGTGGTCATGACAATTACAATAATGTTGATCTGTCTGAATCGATATTATTCCATTCCAATTCCTTCCCGATACCTCTCAAGGAAAATCTTGAATTGACAGGTTAGTGTGAGCTTATCCATGCAGTTGCCACTCATAATTAGTTTCATGGGGCAAATCTTGGTTATTACTATAGAACCAACCCCCCCCCCCCCCCCTCCTCTTTTAAAAAATTGTATTAATTCATAAAATTGCAGCGGTTCCCTTCTTGAACTCTTTAGCATTTTTAGTCCATGTATTCACAAAATAAAAAAATATCCACAAAATAACACAACAAACGTAACCGGACCAAAGAAATGAACTTCATTACTAACAAAATCCTATATATTCTTCCAAGAAATCTTTAAGGAGGTATTTACATATGCATCAAGTATTCTCTACCAAGTAAAAAGTGTAATAGTACCAAGTAACCCAAACTACAACTAATTGATTCATTAAGAAGTTTAGATAATTCACCGATAAGGGGACGATCAGTTTGTGCAAGCGCTCCAGTTTGATGGAAGCCGATTTGAAGCCAAGGAAGGCATGTTGCGAACGTTAATGTCAACAGGAAGCATACGGTATTCAATATCGAGGTCTCTAAAGATCTTAATCATCTCTTCAACTAAAAGAGCTCTTCTTTGCCATCTTTCACCCATGTCTTGGAAGTTCATACGATGTGAGAGCCAGATCGATATTTTCAGCCGATTTAAGTCCTCAACGTCTCTAATCACGATCATAGGTGCAGGGTACCAATGATCACTCTTATTTTCAATGTAACTGCAGTCACACAAAACCAAATAAAAATAGATATACGGGTCGTCGTTTAATGATTCTATGAAAAAGTGGCCGTGATATCGTGCAAATGGATTATGATTAGAAAGATGAGTATCGATGCATAATACCTTGTTATCCTCTCCTTCATCAAAGCAACCTTTTCTACAGGAGTTGATACATGTATACAGAAATCAATAGCATCGCCCATGTCGGGACTTCGGTAGTAATTAGCAATCGGCTTTGTGGCCAAGACGCTATTTGGGTATATGATCTTCTGGTTATCGTATCTCAAAAAGACAGTTGTTAATATATTCATCTCTTCAACTACCATCTGCCATAAGCACGGTTAAAAATTACAACGATGAAAAGAACAAACTTATGAAGGAAAATTAAATATAAAAAGGGAAAATAATATTGAAATATATACCTGAATACCTTCAACCTCGCATCAAAGCAACCTTTTCTACAGGAGTTGATACATGTATACAGAAATCAATAGCATCGCCCATGTCGGGACTTCGGTAGTAATTAGCAATCGGCTTTGTGGCCAAGACGCTATTTGGGTATATGATCTTCTGGTTATCGTATCTCAAAAAGACAGTTGTTAATATATTCATCTCTTCAACTACCATCTGCCATAAGCACGGTTAAAAATTACAACGATGAAAAGAACAAACTTATGAAGGAAAATTAAATATAAAAAGGGAAAATAATATTGAAATATATACCTGAATACCTTCAACCTCGCAACGATCTCCTACATCAAAGGGGTGCATTACGAATAAGAAAATAATTGCCTCGAATGTTGTCTTGCATGTGTTACCGAACACAAACACGACCAAAAGCAGCTGGGAACTTAGGAATATGAAGAAATGTGTAGTTGCAACTTTTAGTATAAGAAGCCAGATCACAATTATTAGAATTCCAACAACTATGTTCAACATTTGGTGGAGTTTGTTTACGGCTGTTTTTGTGTCGTTGAGAGATAGTGCAAGAGCTCTTCGCTCTCTAAATACATTAACCTGGGAAAAGAACAACATAGTTTAAGGATTCCCATGTCCAACATAGTTTAATAATTAGTATGCCACATATGAAAATAAATTGTAATATTACAACTTTTTAATATCAATCTGACTTTTTGAGTAATTCATGAGGTATGTGTCAAAAAAACGTTCGGGACTTAACCTGCCTTGACCCATTTAACTCGTTCCTTTTGAACGAATGTTTTGATTTTGTGTATATAACATGTTAGAGACTAAAAAAACTAACCCAAATAGACCCATTCACAAGTAATTAAGCCGGATTTGCCACCCATACAAATCATGGTTTATTAAATCTGATAACTTGATGAATAGGAAGAGAAATAGTCATACCACCCAATTTTTGAGAGCTCGTTTGCTAATTCCTTTGGTTTCACTTTCTCCGTCAAAGAGTCGTATTGCCTTCAAAGCTTCATCCTCTCTCAAAAACCGCATCAAGTCAGCTAAATAAATGCGTCTGTCCATGTAAAAACATAAAACATAGTGAAAAAGTTGATTGATACAAATACAAATTATAGATTGTGAATAGTGAATAGTGACTAGGACTTTCAACACAAGACGATCCAAGATGACAGTAAAATATAGAGGCAAAATTTTGTCCATGTTTCTATTTTCTAAGCTGATTAATGTCCAATAATTATTATAAAAACTAATTGTTTTAAAAAATAAACCACATTTAAAGGAGTCATCCAAGATGACAATAGTATTTATGTTCATTTGTTCACCAACCCAAAAGACATTAGGTTTCTTGATCCACTGAGTTTATCACACTAAATCATCTCTAAGAAGAGGTGGCAAAATTAAATGGTCATTTGGATTCATTGACGGGTCAAAAGGTTCGGTTCAAACATGTACTTTTTATTCATACGTAAAAACAGGAATTACTTATGTGTCGATAAGATCATGTAGATATAATCGATGAAGTCATGGAGGCTTCTACTACATAGATTTAGGTAGTTTTAATTTAAATTAAAGTTAAAATTGAATCCAATATTTTGACCAAAGTCAAAATTGGATTTTTAATTATTATTAAAATGAATGGTTAAGTTTATAATTAAAATTTTATATAAATTTAATGGCTAAGATTATCTAATTATAGAAGTTAGTCTTTTATTTATATTATAAGAATAGAAGATTATTTAAAAATAAAATAATTTAGAAGATAGTAAGCATATGGATACACATTAGACAACTTTTGACCCAGTTAAACCATCTACCATTGACCATTTCAGTTTTTCTAATGTTATTTAGTATACTAATTTGACTGATTACCAATAAACTACATTTGAAATTGACCTGCCACCCTACTATTTAAACACAAACAAGAACAAGTCAGCTATGTTGATAAGTTCTTCAGCAAATTTGACACAAAATATTGATTATAAAAGCATCAAATTATGTTGGCAAACTTACTTGGAGCCCGGTTTAGCTACATTGCCCAAGATCCTCTTCGCTGCAACCTTAACCTGCTTTTCATTTGTGATTTGAACCGCAGACTCATCCTCATCCCCTGTGGTACCCTCCAGTTGCTCATCTAAAGTAGATAATACCCCCATACGCACTATATTCATCAACCTTTTCATATTCCAAGCCGATATATTTTTCTGGTTTAACCTATGCAAATGATCAATAGTAATACCATCATCAACCTTTTTAGGCGTAGTAGTTTCAGAAAATTTGCCACTTTTACCAGCCATGGGAGTATTGGTTCTTGGAGTTCCAATAAACCTCCCGCTTTTCTTGAATATATTTGCCTTGAGATCGGGTGGTAAAGTGGCCCCCCGCGTTCTGAAGCTTTTGAACTTCTTCTATCACCCTGCCTTCCTCTTCCCGTTCTTGTTGAATCTCAATCAATGGTGGACCGGAAAGTGTCTCGATTACATACTGATTAAACAATGATTCTTGAATTCGGTCAAAGAACGTGCTCACATGGAAAGAAGAGGCGAGAACTTTAACTAGCAATGTTTTTAGTAGCCAAACAATTGTGCCCACCAAAAGACAGATCCAAATCTTGGTTACATAAGGCAAAACATTGCTACCATGAGTCATCCTTTCGACTTTTTGATCAAATATTAGTTGCCAAGCAATCAAAACTAATGTTAACCGGACACAATTTTGAACTGTTTCCACAGCCCGTAAACGAAGTACAAAACCATTTTTCTCAATACGAAATTTCGTTTGATCAAGATTACTATAACCTTTATCCCCCAACCAGAAACCAATCTTCCATAGATCAAAACCAGTACCATAAATCACTCCTAAAAGAGAAGATGACAAAGTTTCAAGGAGAAGAAGACAACTGTTCACAAATTTGAAAGAGAGCAAGGTTCTCGAAAAATTTCAAATTTTAAAGATCTTGAGCTACTTTCGAGGGGGAGCAAATTTTGTTTAAAGAAAATTTCAAAGGTGCTGAAACAGTCAATCCAACCCTCGAGTAACATATGTGCGTAATCAAAAAATATTATTCTCGTGTAATGCTCAAGATTGTTCCCGTGAAGACAAAAGAGATGATCATGGTTGTAAATTCTGATAGGCCCGGCGCTTCTACTGCAACTCCGATAAACAACCTATACAACCTGATCATGCTGAGTCTTTGAAGATCTCGTGAAGACTCAAAACTTCAAAGAACGATCTCCTAATATTGAATGCAGAAAGAAAAAGAATCTCTGCATATTCTCAACACGAAGATTGTTTAGTGCTTAAATCGAATATATTTATTATTATGTTTAATTGTAAATTGAACACAAAGGGGGAGAATGTTAGGTCCTAAATTGTGTTCAATATATTTTAGTGAAGTTTAATATTACATATGACATTAGTCATAGTTGAGGGTAGCTATTGTAAATACCCAAGGGGTATAAATACAAGTTTGTAAACCCTAATTCAATAAGCAATTTCATACGTATCATTCTAAACTCTCGGTTCGCTCATTATCGACAAACCTACAACCGAGATCATTTTGATGATTGCTTCGATTCTTGTTTGATACTTGATACAATTGAGTCCTACATAGCACCACATTTACACAATTCAAGATCATACAAGGTCTTGTGTTTCAAAAATGGAATTGTGAGTGTGTAGACTAAAGCACCAAGAATCAGGATTAAACTGAACAACTGAAGTAAAGTCCATTTGCTATACTTCAATTGCTTGTATTCATCTGGTAGGTCATCATCTAAAAACGGATCATCTTCATCTTAATCTTAATTCTCTATAATTCAGTAAGGAGATTTGTTGTCTTGGCATTCTTAATCGTGGAGTTAGCCCCGAATTCTGCGATTTCGTGTTTGATGATTTCATTACGTGGCGTAAATTCAACCTTCCTGAGATTCCAATGAATGTCATATCATCCTTCCCTCTCCTCAATTCAAGAGTATAATCATGGAGCTGTTGTTCGACTTATGGAATCAACATATAGAAATGAAGCCTATCGGGTTGAGTTGTTTCAGGCCATCCCAAGTTCTTCATCTTCAATCCCAATACAGCTGTCGTCAATTACTCAAATACAGGATGACACACATAAGGTTAGTCTCAAACTCTCAATGTAATTTTTTATTTTTACACTGAATCATAAGTTTGCAATCTCGGAGGCCTTTTTTTTTACAACTTTAAAGTTGTTCAATGATACCCAGATACAGGTTTCAAGAAAAATGTTTTAATGATCAAATGTTGAAATTCATTTCTCGTGTGTGTAATCTGACACTCTGTTCTTTTTTATTTTTTTGCCCATGTTGTTTCTGAAGCTGGCAATTAAATGCACACCAGGTGTTTGGGTTTATGCCTTAAAGAGCTTTAATTTTTGGATGACTCTCTTCCTTATACTAAAAAGAAGATTTGATGGCTTTACTAAAATTTGGGCTGTGTAGAAATAGGTTAAATCCTTCAATGTGAATTTTCCTGGTGTTCTTATGAATATGTTGAACCCTTCTATTACAAAAGTTTCTTGTAGTTTATTATTTGATGTAACTTGTTAGACTTCTTTCTTTTGGATAGTGCTAAATTATTTAACTTCTAATCATGTTCTAAATTTTGCAATAAGGCAAATAGAATGAGAGCCATCATGCATAGATTGAAATAAAAAACCAAATGGCTTTCATTACCACCACAACATATATTCATTCATAAGACAATAATCCCATATACACTTCTTTTGTAACCAAATATGAAATTTAATCCCAAATACAGAACACATATTACAGTATCAAAACACATAAAAGCGCATTTGAGTAGTAAGGATTAGGCTCAAAGACAACTCGTAAACCCATTTGATCATTGATTCGTTGACGAAAATTTGAAACCGGCCCCTAATTCCCGATAATCATATGATTGACAGCTGTGGGTCTTCAAAACTATAAAGGTTAAACAATCAAACATCGAATGCCGTAGTGGTGATTGGTGATTGGTGATTCATTGACGGCTAAACTTCCTCCAACCTTCGTTCCAAAAGTGTCTTCCTCCGACCTCCTCCAGGTAATTTACTCCCGGACTTGATTTCTTAAGATTGTTTACTTTCAAAGAAGCTTACCGGTCATTAAAATGATATGCAAAGGCAAAAGAAGCTTATCAGTCATTAAAATGTATGATACCCATGTTAATTTTTTTTAGGGACAATATTATTAACAGACAAAATATAATTTACATAAAACCTTATACGAGTAGCAGAAGCAGCCCACTTAAAATACAACATAGAACTGCTGTGCGGACCCAATAGCCTTTGCAAAAACTGCTGGTCAAATTCAGACCTGCTCGGTTTTCTTCCCCAGTTTTTAAATCCCTGATTGTTGATGTTCGAATCGACATTATCACTGTTCTACAAAGCCCTAAACTACTTATGCTCGTTTCAATTCGATGGTTCTACGGAGCCCTAATTATTGATGTTCGATCAAGGTGAGTCCCATTTGTCGATCAGGTGGTTAATCTGAATGCTTTCAGAAACTAATGGTATGTTACCTTTGGTCTCACTTTTCCTTGTGTCTCATAATATTCTGTAACAACTTTAGGGTTAAAGAACCGATTTTGATTTCAGTTAGGTTGAAGAACCCAATTTCGATTTGATTTAGGTTGAAGAACCCGCTCAATTTAGTGAATCGTGATCTATACTTTTGCTACCTGATTGTTTCATTAAGTTTCTATGGGTCAAATCAACTAAATCACATACTTTATAGTGAACATGGTGCTAGATTTGTTTCCTGTTGATTAAGTTGGAGCTCTAAAAGTATCAAAATAAGAATTAGTCACACCATAAGGCATTCATGGACTGTGTTTGAAACTTGGTATTAAGCTAAAAATCACCACTGTTACTAATTCAATAGATGGTACTGGGCAAGTGTTAATGTTTTAAGAGTTACATGGATTTATTTTATGCTTTTCAAGTTTATGGTTAAACTTTTAAGAACATGCTGGAAAAAAAAACAATGTCATCTAACCTTAATTTACTTCTCTTGTCAATGTGGATGTAAGAATCTATTTTACTATCTTAGCAGTACTAATTGACAGCTAGTATGCAGTTGGTGTTGCTTCTGTGAATATACTGTCTATGATTCCTTACCTGGGTTGGCATACATATGAAATATTTGTTCTAAGCCTGCAACTGCTTTGATGAACTCTCAACATGTGCTTCTTCAGTTTTTTGCATGATTTTCAAGCTGTAAAATTGAGTAGAAAATACTTTATAAGATCGAGAAAATTTTAATAAAGCAGAGATTTTCAGTATTAGAGACGAATAAAGTGATCGAGGTAAAAAATTGTAATATATAACTTTAATATATTAACCTTAAGTGATGAATAAAAAAGTAAGTTTACAACAAAAACAGAGTTGCTGATTGCAGTGTCCAGGGAAATATTTGCACACAAATTATAAACTGCAGCAGGAATGAAGACAGTTCCTAATTTGGTCTCGGCTGTAGTTGTAACAACACTACCAGCTATCACAACCACCTGTAACAAAAACCAATAAAAGTCAATCAAGAAACCATTGAGGATGTACAGCAATGAAAAGAGGATAGCAAGGACATTTGAAGCTGAAATCCAAATTTGGAAGACATAATTGAAATCTTCATATATGTCATTAATGTAGCTTCTCTTTTATATAGAAGGAGGGTTGTTATATGTAGGACCTGATGTCTTTCTTTTTACCATTGTGGGATTAGATTTGCACCCAACATAATTAAGATAGTTAAAATCAAGTAGAGATGATGAAAAACTAGAAAAAATGATCTCAGGTAGCTTGTGTAAGCAACATGGCTGAAAACGGGTTGAAATTACAGTGATCAATGTACATATTTGACGTTAAAGTAAAAGCCACCCTTAATATAGCCTTAAGATGATTGTTTATTGAGAAATCAATAGACCCATTGTCATCCCTACTTCTATTTTAATTCAGAAACTTAAGGCAAAGCAAGTCTTCGATTTGTTTACTGTGGAATGAAAGTTGAACTTGTACTGCCAGTCTGCCCTTTCTCCTAAAGGTTCTATGTCAAATTAGACTTGGTGCTTAAAATATGGGTAACCTATGTTCTTATTTTTTCTTTATATTATTGGCGTTGGATATGTTCAGCAGCTTTTTCAGCATTGTCGCGTATAAGTGTTAAAGTGAAGTGATATAAGTTTGCTTCTTGTGATGGAAAAGTGGTGTCTTTACATATGCAATGATCAATTTAAAGGATTCCTTTGTTATGTACAATCACTAACAGAAGGGTTATAAGTAGAGTGATTGATTAATTTGTTAAGTTATTGCGTTAAACTTTTTTCTACCTTTTCAGGTTTTTGATTCATTTGTAACACATAGGTCTCACCAAAAAGTTACCAACAAGCTCTCCGTGAAGTTTACTTTTACGTACAGTAAGGTTTCCCAATAACTTTCTTGGTGATTAAGTACTTTAAAATTCACTTTATTCTTGGTTAATTCTCATAATCTTTTTTCTTCGTTAAAAATTTTAATTAACCCTTCGGCTACTTTTCTCAATTAGACTTCGATATTCGGTGGTGTTCACGTATCTTCCTTCGGCTACTTTTGTCAGTTTTTTACTTGGTTCCATAGGTATTTTAGCTTCGTTGCAGTTTGAGTATCTTGTATGCATATCCAGTTTGCTTGATTGAGATTTCTTCTTGACTTTGTGTGACTTCAATTCCAAGATAATAAGCGAGAACTCATTCAGGCTCATTGTCAAACACTAGGCTTAGTGAGATCACTATTATATTAATCAATACTATAACAACTCTTGTAAATTATCTATATTAACTTTTGATAATTCAAATATAAACGCATTATGTCACTGAGGCTCATTGTCAAACACTCTAGCTTGATTAATTAATCTCTATATAAAGCACGTCACTCAGGCACATCATAATACTATTTAAGTATTTTCTTTTGCCACTCAGACAACTCTAAAGGCACTCTGACTACTCTTTCTCTCAACTCAGGTATCAATAATAACTTTGTATACACAAATCACATTTATAAGAACCCATTCATACATAGCAACAGTTCACAAACATAAGCATAGATAGAGAATAGTGAAACTCACATATATTTTGGGGTGTTACAACTCTTCCCCACTTGTTTTTTATTTCGTCCCCGAAATCATTCTCTGAAAAGCTCTGGATAATTCCGCCTCATCTCATCCTCTGGTTCCCAAGTATACTCAAAACCATTTCGATGTTTCCACTGAACTTTAACAATACTAATTTGTTTGTTGCGTAAAGCTTTCATCTTACTCTCAAGTATGGCCACCGGTTGCTCTACATAATTAAGATTTTTCATTGATTGACACATCCTTTAAAGGATATTTGCTGATTGATCCGCTAAACACTTGCGTAATTGAGATACATGAAAAGTGTTATGAATCTTGGATAATTCCTCGGGTAGCTCTAAACGATAAGCTACTTTCCCAACTCTGTCAATAATCTTGAAAGGCCCAATGCATCTAGGACCCAACTTACCCCTCTTTCGAAATCGAATTATTCCTTTCCATGGAGATACTTTCAGCAAAACAAAGTCACAAGTCTGAAATTCTAATGGAGACCGTCTCTTATCTGCATAACTCTTTTGTCATGTCTGCAATCTCTCTCTGATTTTTTGTATTTTATTGATGGTTGTTTGAATAATCTCAGTACTGGATAATACTCTTTGGCCGACTTCTCCCTAACAAATGGGAGTTCTACGTTTACGCCCATATAGCATCTCAAATGGAGGCATACCAATGCTCGTGTGATAACTATTATTATAAGAGAACTCCGCAAGTGGTAAATATGTATCCCAACTCCTTCCAAAATCAATAACGCATGTGCGTAACATATCTTCTAAAGTTTGAATAGTTCTCTCACTCAGACCATCGGTTTGTGGATGATATGCAGTACTGAAGTGCAATTTAATTCCATTTCATCATAGAATTTCCTCCAAAGTCGAGTTGTGAATCGTCTATCTCTATCGGATACTGTTGTGACATGTATTCCATGTCTTGCGACTCTCTCTCTCTCTCTTATAAATATCTCTGTCAATTTCTCAGATGAAAAGGCTTCCATAATAGGAATGAAATGCGTACTCTTGGACAGTCTATCAACAACTACCCAAATAGCATCAAAACCTCTGGGAGTTCTAGGAAGCTTGGTAATTAGATCCATAGTAATATGTTCCCTGAAGCTTGGTAATTAGATCCATAGTAATATGTTCCCACTTTCACTCAGGTATCTCTAGTGATTGTAGTTTCTAGTGTGGTTTCTAGTGTTCAGCTTTAACTTGCAAACAAGTTAAGCACTTTTCTACATACTCTGTTATGTCTCTCTTTATCCTAGGCCACCAATAATCAGATTTCAAATCATGATACATGTTTGTTGCTCCTGGATGAATCGAGTATTTGGATTTGTGAGCTTCATCTAGTATCTGGTCAACTCATAATACTATTTAAGTATTTTCTTTTGCCACTCAGGAAACTCTAAAGTCACTTTGACTACTCTTTCTCTGCCACTCAGGCATCAATCTTACCTTTGTATACACAAATCACATTTATAAGAACTCATTTATACATAGCAATAGTTCACAAAACATAAGCATAGATAAAGAATAGTGAAACTCACATATATCTTGGGATGTTACACTCTCAGGTGTATGATCAATTCGTGAGTCTGTTGTTGGAGGTGCTTTTAGTTCTGAATGAATACGAGATTGTTGTGGAGTAGCTGGCATTGCTTCTTCTGGACCATCCCCAATACGCCCGTTTGAGGTTTCATTATCTCCAATGTTGAATTCTGCCCATTCTGGTCTATCTTTTGTAGTATTTTCTTCCTAATTCCAAGTTTCATCTTACTTCAATTTTACATCCCGAGTAATGAAAATTCTTTTCTTTATTGGATCAAATAGATAATATGCTTTTGATACTGTTTTACCGCCCAAATATACTAAACATATACTTCTGTCAGCTAATTTAGTCAAATGTTGTGAAGGTGCCTTAGCATATGCGATGCAACCAAATATTTTTAGATAATGTAAATTTGGTTTTCTGCCTTTTAATGCTTCATACGGGATGTAAAGTTTAGTATAAGTATAGCATGTTTGACTGCTTCGGCCCAAAAGTTCTATGAGAGATTCGTTGCTTTCATAATACATCTTGTTGCTGAGAGTACGGTTGTATATTTTGGTTCAACAACTCTATTTTGTTGGAAGAGTATGGTGCGGTTAATTGTCTTGCAATGCCATTGTTTTTTGCAATATTACTGAAATTCACTTGATGTGAATTCTCCTCCTCTATTTGTTCTTAACACCTTTAATTAGACTCCAAGTTCATTTTCAACCTTTTGTTTGAACTCCTTAAAGATCTTAAAACTTTGATCTTTTGAATCCAAGAAATATTACCACATATATCTCAGGTAGTCATCTACTAAGAGAAATATGTATCTCTTGCCTGCGTAGGTGGCTATGTCGGACCACAACGACGCTTCAAATCTTGATTTTGCTTGTTGTGGAAAATGTGCTCTACTTTGCTTTCCTATTAAGCATATATCACAAACACTTGATGTATACTTAATAGGTGGTAATCCTTATACCAAACCCTTTGTAAACATATCCTTTATTGAGCCAAAGTTTAAATGACCCAACCTTGCATGCCATAACCATGTTTTATCATGTAAATTTGCCAGAAAGCAAATAGGTTTTCCAATCTTCAAATTAGCCTTGTATATTCGATTCTTCGTTCTTTTGACTCTTACCCGAATCATATAGTAATAACAAATCTTCTTTCATAACTATCTTGCAACCACTTTTGGTTAAGTGTCCTAAACTCTCTATATTATTCCTTAAGTTTGGAATATAATATACCTGTGAGATAACCCATTGTTCTTTGTTTTTGCATTCCAAGAGAATTAAACATTTCCCTTTGATTTCTACGTATATTCATCATCAAATAGTACGTTTCGAGAAATGTTTTCATCAATTTCCTTGAAGTGATCTTTCACTCCCGTCATGTGATTACTTGCACCATTGTTTAAATACCATAGACATTCAACACTTTCGGATGACTTAACTAGATTAACTTCCTTGTGTGGTGAAGTGCTTTGACTTTCTTCAATTGTTTCCATAAACAGTGTCGGTTCTAAATCTTCTTCTATGAGATTGGATTGCTTTTTGTCATGATCTTTCGGTGGACATTTGTTTGCAAAATGTCCAAACTTCTAGCATTTATAGCACTATGCATTCGTGTTGCTCAAGTGGTGTAGTTTGTTAACTTCAACATCGGGCTTTGAAAATGAGTTACTAACTATGTTTCTTTAATTTTAGAACTTTCTCCATGTTCTAGATCATCCTTACCCATTTGATTTTTTTATTAAATAGAATTTATCCTTTTATATATTTTGAAAACAAAAACTTGACTATTTATTTATCTATAAAATACATTTGTATCTTATATCTGTAAATTAATATTTAATAGTAATAATAGTTTGTTTTTAAAAAAAAAAATTAAGGAATAAAGTTCTTTTTATATTATAAAATTTGAAAGTGTTGGATTACTATTTTTAAAGAAACAAACTAGGGTATGTATACCCTTTCCTTTCTCTTGTGTCGTTATCGATAAAACCCTGGATGGTTTTTCTTCTTCGGCATCTTTCGTGAAAACCCTTCTAGTTTCTTCCTTCCGATCGATGATGATGGCTTCACCGCTTCGAAGGTTTTGTGTCTTTCTTCTTGATGCCTTCAATTGTTTTTCTTTTTATCCGGTTGACACCTACGGTACCGTTCATAGGTTAGTGCCCTTTTCTTATGGTGGGTGCCAGTAGGTGGTAGATCTACTTCTGATCGGTCGCCTTGTGTATACCCAATCAATCTTCAAGTGAACCCCAAATGATTTCTTGATGGTGGTTCTGTTAGATTTGAAATCGATGGTTTCAAAGAACAACATTATAGTACCAAAGTTTAGATCTCTATTAAAATCACACACTTGATTTTACAATCGTTTGAATACATATATATAGGCCTACAAGCGGCGGTTTTCTGTGGCAGTTACATATGGAGGCGGCTAATGGTGGTTATAGGTCGGTTTTGTGTGTGTGTGTGTGTTATACGATACATAGTAGTGAGAATAATAACTATTGTTTTCTAACTAAATGTAATGTCGAGATTAACTTAACAACTCTTTTCATACAAAAAAGTTGAAAATCTTCCTCATTTTCTATATAAAAAAGTTAAATAGCTTCTTCAACCTCCCGGTTTGTGGTATGAATGTTGCAAATCATTTATAACAGATTGTTATCTTTAATACTTGTTGTAAAGCATCAACTAGAATTATATTGTTAACTCGTAACAAAATTATTTAATTGGGTTGACCCGAACCCGAATGAAGATACATAAATCAACCCGAAACAGGATCCTATATATACTTCTAGCTTGTCGGTCAACTTGATTAAGCATTTAAATCCTAGTAAGCTAATTCAGTCTCTAAGTCGAGTTCGGGCACTATAAGGGGCTGTTTGTTTCATTGAATTCAGGAGGAATGGAATGGAATTTAATTCAAATTTCATTAGATAGTGTGTTTGGTTAACAGCTTCTGCATGTAATTCAATTCTCAGGCGTATTTAAATTCCTTTCTGTATATGAAAGTCATTCCTTCAGTAACATCAAAGTAATTAAAATCCTTTCCTTAAGTAAACCTGACAAAAGACCTATTTACCCCTTTAAACCCTATTCTATATCACGCCATTTCTCTGTCCTCATTTCACTATTTCACTTTCACCGTCAAGCGAAGAGACAGTGAGACGCTGCCGCAATCGGTGCTTCATTCCGTCGTCGTCGCCGTCGCCGTGGCCGCCGACGTTGTCGTCGCAATCGCAGATCTGAATCACGTTCACCGTTTCACAACACAGAACCTTCATCTTCACAAATCAGATCTGAACTTAAGGTTTGTATTCAACTTCAGTTTTCGATGTTCGGTTTTGATTAGGGTTTATGTTCAAATGTTGATTGAATTAGAGTTTTTCTGGGGGAAATTTTTCAACTGCCATGGGGTTAATGTATCTCATACCTTGACGTGCATCATATGCTTGCTCTTGATTGTAGTAAATCCTCGTTAACTCATTGTGATGTTTTTTTTAATGCTTTTAGCTTGTGGTTCGACCATCATATGATTCAATGTTAAATAGACGATTTTTGATAAAATTATGTTAGATGCATTTCGAAGCTAATAAACTAGAAACGCTGACATTCATTTCAATTTTAGTTTTGAGATCGAGCTAGGATTTAAATTTAAAGCCAGATATGGACTTTGTGATGTTGGGAGCAGTATAGCTTACTAGATCCTATTAGCCTGCATTGCATTGTTAATTTGGAATGCAAGATTCAAATGATTTAAACTTTTGAAGGGGTCCTTCAAGTTGGTGGTTATGTTATAAAAGTTATTTTTCAAAGGGAGATAGCAAGTTAAGGTTCTGGAACATAACCCACTTGTGAATTTGTTAATAAATAACCAACATTTTCATGATATCTTGTTTCATTACAGTTACTATTCTACACTACTGGTTTTGTTGATCCACTAATACGATTAAGTGGAAAAAGATAGGAAGGGGTCCTTCAAGTTGACAAAAACAAATGATTTTGCGTTGGTTTAGCAGGCCTTATTATTTTCCTTTATCCTTGTAGTTAACCATTTTAAACATGAAATAAAACATGAATTCTTTTGTAGCACATTTCACCCCATTTATAAATTAAAGTGGTCTCATCTGTTATTGTTGTGCAGTTAAGATTGGTCGGCCTGGCTACCGAGTGACGAAGCAGTTTGATCCCGAAACCAAGCAGA
The DNA here is from genome assembly GCA_947179395.2 of Pulicaria dysenterica. Lineage (NCBI taxonomy): Eukaryota > Viridiplantae > Streptophyta > Magnoliopsida > Asterales > Asteraceae > Pulicaria > Pulicaria dysenterica. Next base: position 4,744,192 of record OX359295.1, read on the forward strand.
TCGTTGCCTTTGATCTACTTTTGTAAGCATTGTAAGTTCTTCGATACTTGTTTTTTTGGTTATTTGGTTGGTGGGTTTTCTTAATTTTAGCTGGTTGTTTCTTGATTTAAATTCAAAGCTAGTCGAAAAATAATGCGCGAGCCTGAAGCAGTTTTAACTTTTTGGAACTTGGAAGGAAACGAGCGAGAGGATTTTGTGAAACTTATGTTAGAGGAGTGATATATTTTCGAGCTATTTTGTAGTTGGAGAATTATATGTCGAGTACTTTTTCTAATTTAGTATTTTAGAAGTTGATGTGTTGCAAATATTTCATTTTAATGTGTTGCATATATTTCCTATTTTAGAATTATATGCCGGACATAATCGATATGATCTCATAATTCCATTTGGTAGATTGGTTATATCTGTGCCGGGGAGGGGGAGGGCGGTGGCGGGGGGCGGGGGGTGGGTGGGCGGGGGGTAGCGGCAGGGCCCGGGGGGGGGGGGGATACAAACCCGAAACGTTAAAACAAGTGTAACATCTTCAAAAGGGCCTAGTCGTATATACTATTGGTGCTTTAGAATCTAGAATTTAATAATAGATATTAGAATTTATTTAATTAAGTTAATATTAAATTATTATGAAAACGAATAAGAGACGGTGATATTAAAATAATAACGAAAATGATTAAAACTAGTATATTAGTAAATAGTTTTGAATAAGGATTCCGGAAATATCCCCGTTAGTTGAAACGGGTAAACGGGTATTAAGTTGTAAGTTGAGAAGGGGAACAAGATACCCCATTTGGATAATATTGGAGACCAAAGTCGGTCTCCTCTCTATACACATACACAATATACGTACATAACACACACACCTCTCACTCTCACTTGTTCTTGAAACCTTTGAAGCTAACTCACGGGAGAAATCATCAAGGCTAATTCCATAAACAAATCCAAGTTATTATCTGCTCATAATCTCAGAATCATCATCTTCTTCATCTAGCTTCAATTGTAAGTTCATCCTCTTTGTTCCTTTGTTCTTGAAGCTAGGTCAAATTTAGTCAAATCTGAAATTGAGTTTAGGAAGTGGATTCATGTATTGTAATCTGTTTCTACATCATTTCTAAGTAATTAGAATCCAAGTGTATGAATTAAAATGAAGGATTTGCTCTTGTTCCATGAATTCTTCAAATGGGTCAAAGAATGAAGATTTTGATCACATACCTTCAATTCTTGATTAGATATTGTTATATGTATGTTTTTAGATTCATTATGATGCCTAGTATGATATGGAATCACTGGAAATTGATTTGGAATGCTGGAAAGTAAGTTTGGTGTGCATAAGGACTGAACAGGGGCTGGAAAAACGACACTGGACTGTTCTGCGGGGCTTTGCGATCGCATGGCTTTCCTATGCGGTCGCATAGGGTGCCTTGCGATCGCATGCATATCCCTTGAAATCGCATGGGGCCTAACCAGATCACATGGGGCCCCACCAGCCACAGTGCGCGGTTTGTTTGATGTTTTTCGACGTTTTATCGTACGGGATGTTCGTTTAGGATTCTAAATAGTTTAATGGCAACATCAAGGGATTTATATTAGTTATATTAGTTATTGTACTCGTGTGAAGTGACTAAACATGAGTATTATCTTATAGGTGAACCGAACGACCCAGACGATCAAGACGATCAAGACGATCATTATATTTGTTTGCTTTAACCTCTCAGGTGAGTATAGGATAACATAAGAATTAATATAACCGTATTATATGTTATCAGTATGTGTTAGTAATTCCATGAAATGAAATTAATCTTGATGTATGCTATGTTTATGCATGACACACGTAACAATTGAATCATGATTATAATAAGATTATGAATATGCAAGAAGCATGTATGAATGGAACCATGGATATTATATGGTTATGATATGCGCGCTATGAGGCCCGTAATGGGTCAGATTTGTGTTTATGATCGGATCCGAGATATGGGGACTGGATATAGTCCTTGATCGGGGCCAGTTTCGGGCTGGGGCGCTTTGAGACCTGCGGGTCGATGATACCGTCAACGGTTTGGGGTTGCAAACCCAACGTTCCTCGTGCGATTTGGGGATCAGTTACCCGCTGTATCCCATGGAGTCGATGACTTCATAACGCAATGGTGGACCGCTACCCGCTCACCCACCCGCGCGGTTGATGTGTCTGGTTTCCCCAGTTAGGAGTGTTGAGCCGGGCTAGCTACCCTGCAAGATTATGCTTCCTTCTGGCTGTGCCAGCACATCGCGAGATGCTAGGATAGCACTGTTTGATACTATTATTGATAACTGATATGTTTATATTACTGATTGTGCTATCTTGTGCTCACTAGCTTTAAATAGCTAACAGATACTCTCCCCATGATGCAGGTGATACTTAGGCATGTGAGCTTGGGTGCCTGCTGGATGTATTTATGTTTTGGAGGAACACTTTGCATGATACTGTGTTTGTATATAGTTATTTTGTGGTGGTCGGACGAAATCATGGTAACACCAACAGTATCTTTTGTACGTCGTGGCTGACTTTTGATTGTAAATTAATAGCCACTTTATATTCCGCTGCTTATGTAAGTTTTGAAAAATAGGTTTGGTTTAAGTTATGTTTACAAACGGATCTATGCAGTTTGGATTCTTGAATTTACTAATTTAAAAAGTAAAATCTGGTTTGCAAAATCGCGGTGTTACAACAAGATTAAAGGGTATTTTGGTCTTTTAATATAATTCCATTACAATTCTTTCAATAAATGTACAAACAAACACAAAATTAGAATGTAATGTAATTCAATTACGTTTGCTTTTCCAGCGAAACAAACATGCATAGGAATCTCATTCCTTAGGAATTGAATTCCTATAGGAATTGAATTCATAAGAAATTCAATTACATTCCTTCACATTTCGTGAAACAAACAACCCCTAAATGTTTTTATGTTTGACAGCTCTGTGATGAGATGGCAAGGAATAGTTGGTATGATGCATGTGTTCAAGGTAGCTGTTTTGGATGCCCCATGCCCCCATAGCGCTATTATAGATGTTACATTTGCTTGTAACGACTAAATGAATGGTTTATGCTAGAACTTAGAAGCGTTTGTTTTTTTTTTTTTTTGACCGGCAAATGGGGACACTTTCCCGCCTCTCCAATGTGGGCTCGAATTGCTTTGTGTCGGGTTTTCAACCACCTCTCGTTATTTGGCTTTAACCAAGTTTCGAGCACCACGCCTTCACTCCATGAAGGAAACCCCTAATGGAAAAACCTCCAACCCACTGCATGCAGCAGGATTTGATCCCCCAACCTCTTGTGAAGAAGGAGGACGCCTTACCATATGGGCTAAACCCCATTGGCAACTTAGAAGCGTTTGTAATAGTTGTTTTATGGTTATTATGAGTTTATAAGTTGAAACTAAAATAATAATTTCTTTTGCATTCACTGAAGTTGTATGTTGCATGTATACAAAAGAAGTTTTTGTTAAAATTCTGAATTATAAGCTTTTAACAATCCTATTATTTTTTTCAAAATTTAAATATAAAATTATTTCATATTTTTATATAGTTTTTTTATTATTTATAAATTATTTAGAATCAACTAATGTAATATATAGGTATCCAAACTAGTGATTTAATAAGTGTTAACATTTAATGACTTTCTAGGAGTGATTCTTAATTTTTCGAAGCTTTAGTGAATTCATACGATATATATTTGTTTAAATTGTGTCAGTAGGGAGTTGTGGAGTTATCAACTTTTACTATAGTTATAAGAAACATGACTGACGGCTGACCCGAAAATAGTGTTGGTTTTTCGGTGAAGTTTTTTCTTAAAGAGATAGTGATTGATCAAATCCTATTATTAAGCAACTTTAAATATATTGTTTTGCATGTGATTAAACATATAATGACCCTTTATGTGTTAATGATGTTTTGTTGATCATATGAAACATTAAAGGTTAAGTCTTTACTTGGTAATCGAATTAATTGGCTAATTATCCCTTTTAAACGCACTTTTGACCATAAATGCTATTAATTGGTGTAATTAGACGGTTATAACCGCATCAAGGTTTTAACTAATTTAGGAATCGATGCATGAATGTTTTAAATGCAAAATGCAAAACCCGAAAAACGCAAAATATAAAATGCAGGTCATCTAGATGCTTCAAAAATGCAAAAATTATGAAAATCCAAATTGCAAATCCAACATGATTCAATGAAAATGCTGTCTAAAATGCAAAATTACACATTCAAACACAAAATGCAAAATCCGTACAAAACACTACATACTGCCCAAAATGCAAACAAAAATTTCATGTTCAAAAAAAATTTAGAAAAATATGGGAAGAGTGATCTTGTTTGAAAGAGGATTAAAAAACTAAAAGATTTGTATAATTTTTTTTTTGTTTAAATTCACAAAACTTAAAAAGTTGTGACAATTTAAAGTTTTTAGGGTTTTTTTTTTAATCGTGGGTTGTTGGAGGGGGGATTTTCCATGTTTGCCCTTTTCTTTCTATATTAATACATCATAATTACAGTTTTGCCATCGTTAAATCTCATCCATTAATTTTGATGATCCAATGGTCCAGATTGGTTGTTTAGGTACTTTGTTTAACACATGGTTCTTTATTGATATATATATATATATATATATATATATATATATATATATATATATATATATATATATATATATATATATATATATATATATATATGTTAGAAACTAGAGGGGGGTGAATACGTTTCTTTACCGATTTTTCGTATTTTATTCGATTGATTATACGTAAGTAAAAATGCAAGTAATAAAAGATAAGGGATAGAGATTATGACACCGTATGTATAGTGGTTCGGTTGAAACTAACTTCAACCTACGTCCACTCCTTGGCCTTCAATCCAAGAGTTTTCTCCACTATAACGTATCTCTTGTTCGGAAGAGATCACCGTTACATAACTTCTCACTATTCAAGGAAGTGATCACCTCTACGTCTCACTATTCAAGGAAGTGATCACCTCTATGTCTCACTATTCAAGGAAGTGATCACCTTAACTTCTCACTTAGCTAGGAAGTGATCACCTAACAAACTTCTCACTATTCAAGGAAGTGATCACCTCTACGTCTCACTATTCAAGGAAGTGATCACCTTAACTTCTCACTTAGCTAGGAAGTGATCACCTTACATGAACATCTCACTAATACAATGGTAGTGATCACCGACAACTTCTATTACAAGTATGTGTATGAATATGAATGAGTTCTTCTTGAAGTGTCTTCTCTTGCTTCAATAATTGATCTTCTTTCTTGATCTTCAATGATTGAAGAATGATGAAATTTGAGAGCTTTAGATCAATATATTTCTGGAGTATTTTCTATGCAAGAGTCTTGGTTGAAATGAAGACTTGAGCTTGTTTAAATAACCAAGGAAAGATATTCCAACTTTTGTCCAGATGACTCACGGTCGATCCACGGTCGACCGTGGATAAAACCGTCGGCCTTCTGCATTATCTTGAGCTTTGCAAAAGTTGGAATCTCTTGAACTTTGCAATGTCTTGAGCTTTGTGATGTCTTGAGCTTTGCAATGTCTTGAGCTTTGTGATGTCTTGAGCTTTGCAATGCCTTGGGCTTTGTAAGGATATTTATTGTATATATAAAACATGAAAGGTTATAAAACATTTATTATCTTTTTATAAAGATGTGTATTTGTTTTAATGTTTTATATCTTATAAAAAACTTTGTATATATAAATGTTAAACTTTTCTTGAGCCTTGGACTTTCTTGAGTTTTGCAAAGACTGTTGATTGAAATAAGAAAAGTTTAAACCACAAAATCTGTCCATTATGTCTACGGTCGAACCACGGTCGACCGTGGGTCGACCGTCGGCCTACTGGACAGCCTTTTGCTTTGTGAGTGCTAGACAACCTTTCTTGTGCCATGTATAAAAGTTCCTTGATTTATGTAATTGGTCATTCTTGAGCATTGCACAATATTAGAAAATGATTTGTTTTCTTTTAATAAAGTCTTTGTGTTTAATTACAAGTTTTATAAAATTTATATAAATAATTTTATAAGAACTTAAACTTATTTATTTTGTAAACACATAAAATCAAATATAACTATTTTCTTTATTTTAAAAACTTATCATTTGATTTTATAGACGTTAAAACTTGGTTTGTATAAAAACAAATTATATGAGTGAATGTATGTTTAAACACGTATGATTTATCTTTCTTGTTCAAACCTTGTGTAACATTTATATGCATGGATTTGTCAAATAGGTTTTATATAAATGTTACCAAGAAATTCTTTGAAGTTTATATATCTTTATAAATCATAATGTATTCATTTTATTTAATCTTTAAACTCGTCATTTGATTTTATAAAGTTTTAAACTTGGTTATTTATAAAATCGTTTTAACAAATGAATGCATATGTGTTTTAGATTTAAAACGTTGTTTATTATTTTCACTATCGAAAATTTAAATTATGTATTATAAATTATTGACTATGTATTATAATTTATTGACTCGAATATTATAAATTTGTGATCATCAAAACGTTTAAATATATTTTATAAATTTATCGGATCGATTGACCCAACAATAAATATATATATATATATATATATATATATATATATATATATATATAAATCTCCGAGTTAATCGCTTTCTTACTTCTTTGCATGCTTTAATGGTATTCTAGGGTTTGTAGTGACTTAGTTGGTTGAAAGTTCTCAACTTTTACCATAAATCCCCCTTTTAATTGCTTTATTTATTTTCTTGTCCTTAGGTTAGTTTATTTGGTTTCGTAGTTTAGATTAGTTTAGTTGCGTTTAATATTTAAATCATTATAATTTTATCAAATCATATCCGTTCCCCGAGAGTTCGACACTCGTGCTTACTAATTATACTATAAAAACCCCATTAGGTACACTTGCCTATTTGGGTCGTTTTTGGTACAACTTAACACAAAATTTATAAATATAAAACTAGTACGTAAAACGCACATCAGTATAGCATCGAGGGTAAGATCTCTTGGCTATGAGCTCGAAGAAGTTGATTTAGTAAAAAGATTGCTTGACTTGAAGGCAAAACCGGTTTTTCAAATCTTTGCCTCAATGGAACAATGTTTCGATTTGGACATGATGTTATTTGATGAAGCAGTTGGAAGACTCAAGGCGTTTGAAAAAAGACTAAAAGGCCAGGAGGAAGAGAAAGACCAACTCTTGATGGCCGAACAAATGTATGGTGAAAGTAGGGGACGAAGAAGGGGTCATGGAAGAAGCTACGGTAGAGGTGAAAGAGTTCGAGGAAGAGGTATGGATCGAGGTGGTAATAAAACAGATTCCGGTGTTTTGATTGTGGAGAATTTGGACATTTTGGTTATGAGTGCACGAAATGGAAAGACAAGGAGAACGAAGCCAACTTGATCTACAATGAAGAAAAAGCACTACTTTAATGAAGAAATGAGTCTTGATTAAGTGAGCGAATATTAGATTTAATCTTGACATATTATCTTGTTCTAGTTTTTTAGTACTATTTTAGTAATTCCTCTGTTTAGTTAATTAAATAAGTAGGTAGCAATGACTGGAGCACGTGGTAGTATTATTTAATGGAATATGTCAATATGACTAGATATATGAGTAGTGAAGGTTGGTTGTTGCTAAATTAGAGTAACGTGGGTTATTTTGATTGAGTGTATTGGCTATTATAAATAGTCACTTATTCATTGAATGAACATGCAATTTTCTCTTCTTTGAAAAAAACGAATCGTTCACTACTTTCTTTTCTTTCTTCCCGTGGAACCACAAACACATAAACACTTTAGAGAAGGCTTGATATCCAACATTTGGTATCAGAGCCACTAGGCTCATGTCTGGTTTGTAGCAAGGAAGAAGAGAAAGAAAGAAAGAAGCTGACTTAGGTCGGTAAAGAAGAAAGAAAGAAAGTCAGGTGCCGTGAGAAAGAAAAATAGGATGAAATAAAAAAGTAAGAAAGAAGAAAGAGACCAAGAAAGAAGAAAGTGACAAGGAAAGAAAAGCCAGCCGATTCAAAGAAAAATGAAGTGAAGAATGGCGTTGAACCAAGCTAAAGAAGTCGGTTCCATGACGTATCAATATCCGGTTTTGATAGCGAAAACTATCCCGTATAGGAAGTCAGAATGAAAGTGATCATGGATGATCACGGTTTGTGGGAGACCGTCGAACCAATGAATTTAGGTGCAGAATCGGATGAGAAGAAGTCGAAACAAGCACTTGCCTTCTTATTCCAAGCTATACTGGAAGAGTTAGTCTAGCAAATGTCGAGTCACACGGACCCGAAGAAAGTGTGGGATGGTTTAAAATTACGGTACTTAGGCCTAGATCCGGTAAGAGCGGATCGACTTGAAACTTTAAAGAAGGAGCTTGAAACTATACGCATGAAGGAGGGTGAAGCGGTAGATGATTTTGTGGCGAAACTGAATGGTATAGCATCGAAGGTAAGATCTCTTGGCTATGAACTCAAAGAAGTTGATTTAGTAAAAAGATTGCTTGACTCGAAGCCAAAACAGGTTTTTCAAATTGTTGCCTCAATGGAACAATGTTTTCGATTTGGACATGATGTTCTTTGATGAAGCGGTTGGAAGACTCAAGGCGTTTGAAGAAAGAATAAAAGGCCTTGGTGAAAAGGAGAAAGAGAAAGACCAACTCTTGACGGCCGAACAAACGTATGGTGGAAGTAGGGGAGAAGGAAGGGGTCGTGGAACAAGCTACGGTAGAGATGAAAGAGGTCGAGGAAGAGGTACGGATCGAGGTGGTAATAAAACAGATTCCGGTGTCAGAATAATGCGGAAAACAGAAAATAAACAAACACGAGATTTAATGTGATTCGGTCCAAACACGACTTACGTCCACGAACAGGAACACAGACTTCTTTATTATGACTTAAGAGATATTTCGATGTACATATGACTTTACCTTAGCCTTGGTATTTATAGGCAACAAACTAGATACCTAATCAAGCTCTAATTAATCCATAACTTATTAATTCAAATAAACCAAAGATAATCAACATTTAAATCGGCCGTATCTTCAAATCTAGGATAACAAAGCCCACATTTAAATTTCCAATCTTATCCATATTTGAATTCAACTTCGTCCGCAGATAGCATGCAAACTTATCCATGCAAATTAATTAAATTCCATGCATCCCACGTGAATTAATTCCACACGCCATGCACACATTAAAAACCGACAATTTTCGTTTACGTCGAGCTTCCGATTAGTTCTAGTTTCAAATACCATTACGCTAATCAAGTCACACCCAACAATGTAAGCAACTATACGCACCTTCATTTGTTGTTGTAGTCTTCTTCATGTCATTGTTGGGGCATTCTATTGTCTACAGCAAGGAATAAATGGGAGAACATTTTAGCAATGTGTTAACTTGAATGTGTCAATAACATGCAAATTTGGAAATTAAATCAAATGTGAAAATAACTTATCATATTGTTTTACGCTGATTAGTATAATTCCATTTAGTAGTTTGCATATGTGGATATATTGAAACAGTTTGCTAGCTACAGCCTATGAATAGGCCAAATTATGTTTCAACCAAATTTAATATAACTCATTTGGCTGTTTTTAATGTGATAGGAGAAATTTTCAAAGATGGTGATGTAAAAAAAATAGTTCTTTAAATGTTTTGAGTGTCGCAAGAGTGGATACCATAGCTAGAGGAATGAGACACAGACTGCTGATCTAATGTAATGGATTTCACAAAATTGAAAACATAAAAACTGCAACATTATATAGCATAATCATTACATTCAAAAAAATTTATTGTTTTTGGTCTATATAACTAAATAGATAATTAAACCATAACAATAACCAACGAGGAATTAATTCAAACTCGAGAAAAATACATCTCGGGTAGAATATTCGACCACTGATTTGGCCTTGCATATGACGCCAACTTCATAACGACAGGCAACTCTAAACATAATCTTACATTGTTAAGAAGTAGAAGGAAAAATTAAAAAGTTTACAACCTAATAGCTATGGAGAAACAGAACATAATGACAAAAAACACACACACACACACATAATAAGAAACTACTCAATTACCTATACTATCAATTAGCGAACTGATTTGGTAATATATCGTGAGATTTTGAAGGGTGATTTTGAAATTTACACAAAAAACCGTGAGATGTTGTAATATCATGAGATACAATCATGTGCCTCTCTACAATATGTCAGAGCTCTCTCTCACACACACTCTCCATCTCTCTCTCTCTCTCTCCGCTTTCTCTGTTCTTTATCTCCCCACCTCTCTCTTCTCTTTCTAAACCAAGACAAATGGGTTTAAGTGTGCTCCTATGTGTTCTTGAGTTTTTGTTTTTATGCTCTCAAATCCATGTCTTGATTATGGCGCTCTGTTTTTGTTCGGTGATGGTGGTGGTGACGGTTCAGTGGGGTGGCGACGATGGTGTTAGAGTGATGACGAGTCTGACATCCCATTACTCTTCCACATCCCCCTCCCTCCTTTTTTCCTATGCTCTCTTCTATTTTTTCCTTTTAATTCTTTATTTGGGTGGCGACGATGGTGTTATAGTGATGAAAGCTGTTGATGGTGGGTTTTTGCCGGAGGAAGATTGACGAGGTGGCCCTAACTTGGTGCAATGACGATGATGACGCAATCCAAAAGTCAGGTGGAGGTTAGTGTGCTGTGTGGTCGGACCTCTGGACTCCGGTGGAGGTCGCAGATCTTGGAGAGAGAGAGAAACGGGAGAGATCGTTTAGTGTGTGTGAGAGAGAGAGACAAAGGGGAGAGAGAGAGAGTGAACGGAAGAGGAAAAAAAACCTTGAATATACAAGTTGCAACTTCCAAGACAATAACGTGATCATGTATATATATTTTAAAACAAATTTATTTCTCAATTTTGTTTATATACTGTAGATTAGGTTTTTAAATTATTTATTTTAAGATATCCAAACCATAACAAATTGTAAAAAATAATAATAATAATAATTGCAGCTTCCAAGACAATATTTCTGTATACAAATTGCAACTTTTTCTGATCTGGATATCTCGAAACCAAAACAAATTTATTTCTCAATTTAGATGAAGTTGTTTAAATTATTTAAGAAGTCATTTAAGTTTATAATCTTTTTTATTAAAACATATACTATCACCTTTATTGTTAACTTTTAATTAAAAAAATAGTAGATATTGAATATTATATAATACATTAAATAATTATCTTATATAAAATAAACCCGCGCAATTGTGCGGGCCAATAAAAAGACTCGTTTTATTCAAATAGTATATTCAGTGTCTTAAAGATAATCAACTATAGACAAAGCTCTGATTAAGAGTATTACTATCGACATTATCACGTGAATTCTCTTCTCCTAATCATAAAATACAAACAAATAATCCAATGCCATAATCAAAATACGAAAACAACATAAAAATTTTAAAAACAAAACTACTAAAATACCGAAATGGTTTGCAAGAAATCCACATTATACAAAAAGTTTAGACAAACACATCAGGCATTTTCAAAAAACATAAAACATAAACAAAAACATTGACTCCACTACACATATGATCAACGAACAGGGGTGCTAACTTCTAAATTTTGTATGCAAGCTAACTTCGTATTATCAAGCTTTGTATTTTTTAAAAATGGACTTAAGCGGTTGAAGTTGGAACGCACAAATTGTAATAAAAGAAGCACAAACATCTTTTTTTGAGTGCATAGGGTATTCTTGTGGACATAGCTTATTATTCTTTCTTATTGGACAATATCGATATGTTATGCTTCTTAACGAATGTAATGATAAAACGAATAAAGACATTACCTGATTTCTTGTACAATGCTGCAAAGTACTCCGCTAACAACTCCAAAGAAAGTGTAGAAGGAAGCTGCTATCTTCTTCCGTGTTTGGACCAAGTTAAGAAGACAACAAAACATGTGTTTACTTCCTAATGTGACAGTTATCATCTCCCCTCCACTCACCCAGTAAAAGACATTCTGTCAATTCTATTAATTGGTACAACAAAATGAACTCAAAAAGCAAGCACAAAAGAATACTCTGAGAAGGAAATTAAAATAAAAGGTTAAAATAACAAAAAGAATAGGAAAATCTAAAACCAAACCACTAGCTACTACTGTTGTGACCGGAAACTATACGATTTTTTTCAGAAGGTTATATATATTTGTTTGCAATCAAATGAACTATAACCACCATGAAATGAAAATTCTCACGGTCACTGGCTACATCGAAAAGGTTTGTCAAGTATCACAAATTGTGCAAATGGAGGTCAAATGGTTAATGGATTTTGGGAGATGGAAATGTGTTTCATCTACATAGTTTACATACCTGAGGTTTATGATGGTTCTACATTGGCTGCACTGTTAGCCTGCCCTCCACCACATTACATCATCTTCACGACTTCACCTTCATCACCTTAAGCCCTAGGTTATGATTATGATTTTTCCTCCATAATTTCTTGAGTAAAATAGCCATTCACCAAGTAAATGCTTTTTAATTCAGTCAGTGATTTCCACCGAATTTCACTCACCAGTTGACCCACCATCGTCACATAGTTCACTTCCTCGATCAACCCCTGTACTGAGACAAACGGCAATGCAGGTGGAAATGGAGATAATGAGAGTGCTGCTACGAAAGGAAAGGGAAACCTTATTGGAGGAGGAGGCATATCGACTCAAAGGGGCTGCAGAGTAATCGGTGGAGGAGAAGACGAAGAGAGAAAACTTCATTTTACTCACAGAGCAAAAAGAGAGAAAGGATGAGAAATTATTATCTTCAATATATCGCGAGAAAAGGTAAATTGACTATATTACCCCTCTATATATCATGAGAAAATGCATCTTTCCTACTCAAATTGATAGATAGGAGAATTATCCCGATTTCATTCTTTGTGTTATTTCATGGTTGTTTGTTTGGCTTTGTCATTAGTACGTTGCTAGTGGTAGCTTGGTGACTTTCTATAGTCTGTCCGACCAACCTCCTGTTACGAAGGTAGATACGTATATACGCTATCACAGTTCCGGAAAAAAATAAAGAGAGAAATAGGATGCTGGTGTGCAAATTGTAATGCTTAACATCTTCTTTGGCATAAGAATAATAATAATAATAATATACAGTAATATTAATTAAAAAGACAAGTGTCATTAAGTAATTTCTTGTTCCTAGATAACATCATACTATCTTTACACTCATACACTAATATCACAAACATGTATAATTATGGATTTATTTTTTTCTACATTACAACATCATAAAACTTTACATGCCCACTCTAACTGAAGGAACTCCTTTGAATCCATCCTAGCATGATCTTCAATGGGATAAAGATATATAGAAAGTGATAAAGATTACCAATAATCTCCACAAGAGCATAACCCATCAGAAAAATGGTGAAACCTTCTTGTATCACGAATGATAATCACACGCTTTTCAACAAGTGATACAAACTTCGCCATGTTATGGCAATCGCCACAGATCCTAAGGTTCTTTGTGATTATAAGAGGAATATTCTCATTGCACACCATAAGACCAAACACAATCGCCAACTTTTCACTGTGCTTTCTGACCAAATCTCCTTTAACTTCTTCCTCTACATCATGAAGAACAAACTCTGTATTGGCTACATATCCAGCCTTTTCAATTTTCTTCATAACTTCATTTAATTTAGCATATATACGATCACCTTCAGGGTGTGCTTGATCACTCGCGATAAACTTATGAATCTTATTGTCATGTTCAATAAAACTGCATCTAGTGGTTTGTACAAGACCTTGCTCCTTCATTAAAGCCCTAACTTTTGAAAATTCGATCCAACGACCCGCTTTAGAGTATATGCTTGATAGCATAATATAGTTTCTAGGGTCTAAGGGGTTTAGATTAATCAGTTTCCCTGCAACTTCCTCACCAAGCTCTGTGTCTCCATAAACCTTACAACCATTCAGCAGTGCTCCCCAAACACCCGAGTTAGGCTCCATTGGCATGCTATCGATTAAAACACGTGCATCTTTCAAACGCCCTGACCGACCATAAAGATCCACCATACACGAGTAATGATCCAACCTTGGTTCAACTCGATAAACACTAGACATAATCTTGAAAAATCTTTTTCCCTCGTTTACAAGGCCCGAATGGCTACAAGCACTCAACAAATGAGTGAAGGTAACATGATCTGGTTCAAGGCCTTTCTGAACCATGAGCTCAAAATGCTCAATAGCTTGTGAGCCATAGCCATGGATAGCATATGCAGCAAGCATGGCAGTCCAGGCAATCATATCTGGTTCGTTCATTTCTTGAAAGATTTCATGTGAAGCCGTTAATCTTCCAGATTTTGCATAAACACTTATTAAAGCAGTCATGATGGGAATATTTTGGTCTAGACCAGAGCACAAAATGTTACAATGAAATGCATCGACTACTTTCCCAACGCCCATATCAGAACAACCCCGAAGTATTGTCACAATTGTAGCTTGATCAGGGAAAATCTCGTCTCTCCGCATTAGATTGAAGTACAAAATGCTTTTCTCGAAAAGCCGGCTTTGAATATGAATATTAATGATTGAGTTCCATGACACCAAATTTGGTAAATTAATCATCTCAAACAACCTAGAAGCTGTACTCAAGTTGCCATATTTCCCATACATGTTAATAAGAGAATTCAAAACTTTTTTTTCAGATAATAAACCAGTTTTCACTGCAATGCAATGAATGTAACCTCCTTCCAAAGTACTACAAGCTGAAATCAAAGATATCAGGGTTATCTCATTGGGGTTCATCCCATCCTCATGTCTCATCCTATAAAATGAATTTAAGCTCAAACTTACGTTCCCCATTTGAGAAAATACTGAAATAATGGAGTTCCATGATACTAGATCTTTGTTAGGAATTTCGTTGAACAGGTTGTGTGCATCCTTAATAGATCCCAATCTGCCATACAGTGATACCAATCTGTCACCAATGAAGAAATCATTATAATTTAAGCATTTGACAATTCTTGAATGAATCAACTGGCAAATGGGTATCGAAGAACATAGGCCTATAGATCTTATTATTGACTCATGAAGTGAAGTTGAGCTATGTTGATCTTGGAAATCATACTGATTACCGAAAGGATAGCAAAATCGTTGGGTATCACTTAGATTATGAAGAAAACTAGTTTGAGATTTTAATAAGTGCCTTAAAGACAAGAACTTGAAGTAAGAACAAGGGAAGTGAGTTGAGGACAGCATCTCCCATTTTTCGGAAACTGGCGTCCACGTCTACTGTATATTTTGATGCTTATTTTACCCATAAAACGATAGAAACGAGAAATAAATAAGTAGTTTTTTTTAGCTTTTACGTTCCCTTTGATTCGCATAATATAAAAAAATGAAATTGTATTTTTAAAGAAATTGAGTTTCTTAAAAATGAGATTTTATCAGTCTTTTCATAGAATGAAATTTAATTCTATTTTAATTTTATTTTCTGTTTTGTTAGTAAATATGTCCAAAGAAGTGGAATAAGGTTGTATGGGGAAATGATATATATATATATATATATATATATATATATATATATATATATATATATATATATATATATATATATATATATATATATATACTAGCAGCGTACCCGTGCAATGCTGCGGCGGCAATAGTTTATGTTTTGCGCATGTCATTTTCAAGAATGTATATATGTTATTCGCGCGATTTAATTTCATGAAAAAGCTTTCAACATCTTCGTTTTTTCAAATTTTCTTATATTTGTAGCATCTATTTTTTTAATTTTAAAAATAAATTCTAAAGACATTAAAATAAGAACAAATATTTATATTTATGAAATAAGGATAGAAAAATTAATAAGATTTTGAAAATAATATTGATGTAGTTGGATAATTATGTTTGTGTGAAAATGTGTGTTAGTGAAATAGTATATTTTAAATAAATAAAAAGTTAAAGGAAATTAAGAGAGTGAAATAGTTAAATATTGAGTGGATGATATTAATTTATATGAAAATAAGGGTGATTTGAAGGTTGTACATTATGCATAAGTGTTTGAACTACTTAAATTTAAGTAGTCTTAAAATTTGAAGAGAGAGTAACATAAATGCATTATATAGTAGTAAGATAAGATATATATATATATATATATATATATATATATATATATATATATATATATATATAGTCAAGGGATTATTTGCGAACACTATATTTCGTTCGCACGGTGCGAACAGCTCCAAACAAAAGCCTGCATTTTTTTTTTCAAACTTGGTCAACTATTGTAGGCAAATAGTATGTGTATATATATTACTTTATTCACTTTTGAACAGCTATGCATATATTATTATTATTAGTATAGTATTATTATTTTATTATTATTATTATTATTATTATTATTATTATTATTATTATTATGTGTGTAAAGATGAGATGCAGTGTTTTTAGATAAAATGCAGTGATTTCATATTAGATGCAATATTTTTTAAACAACATGCATTGTTCTTAAATAAGAATCCATCGATTGATTCATGCATGATGAACTAGTTTAAAGAAAACTCCATGTTTTTAGATAAGATGTAATGATTTATAGTTGGATGCGGTGGTTTATAGAAAAGATGCAATGTTTATACTAGATGCAGTGTTTCTACCGTTGCGCACTGTTTCTATTAAAGGATCAAATAGAAACGGAAAATTTTTACGAACGCTGCGAACGATTTAGGATGGTTGGATTTATATTTTGGACGGTGGCGATGGATTTGTTGATTGTGGCGGTGGAACTCCTAATTAATTCATACATATCACTTGCAACAATAAAATAATAGTGTGGAGTTCAAAAATAATAATGTAA
The DNA here is from genome assembly GCA_947179395.2 of Pulicaria dysenterica. Taxonomy (NCBI): domain Eukaryota; kingdom Viridiplantae; phylum Streptophyta; class Magnoliopsida; order Asterales; family Asteraceae; genus Pulicaria; species Pulicaria dysenterica. The sequence goes on from OX359295.1 coordinate 4,761,057, forward strand.
ATTTTAATTAGTTAAATAGTAAATACGGTGATGGAGTATTGTGTCATTTATTTTTTGATGTAATTAAAAAAATATTAGTTTAAAATATCTAATATAATAAAATTATTTAAGTGTGGAGATGGGATGTAATGTTTTTTACACAAGATGTAATAGTTTTAGAATAGATGTAATAATCCTTTTTAATGAGAAACCATTAATTTGAATATTCAACTAAGATGCAGTAATTTCAAGCCGGATGCAGTGTTTTTAAATAAGATGCAGTGATATTTTAAATGAGTAATCATCGACTCATTCATTCAAGATATAGTAGTTTTAACAAGATTGTATGTTTTTTTAGATACAAGTCATCATCCAAAACACTACTCCACGTCATGGACTAAAACCCCACGATGTGCGAAAACCAACAAGATCCCATGCTATGCTTAACATCTCAACGTCATGCACCATTCTTGAATTTATTTCTATGTAACTAATTCTTCCATGTGTCAAGATATAATAAATTATTTAGCGCCGAGTCAAAATGAAATATTTTTAAGTAACATATAGTAATTTTAAAAATGTAAATAACTATGAAATATTAATGTTTTAAAATGAGATGAGATGCAGTGTTTTTAAACGAGATGCAGTATTGTTAGAAAAGATGCAATGGTTTAAGACTACAATTACTTGTTTTTTAATGAAAAACCATTGACCGCTTCAATTAAGATGCATTAGTTTTAAGTGGATTTTATGTTTCTTTAGACGGGATGAAGTTATTTTAATCGAGATAAAATTATTATAAGGAATCGATGGGTTACACAGACGGCATCTCGTCTATAAATACAAAGTCCTCATAAAACTAGTGCATCTTGGTTAAGTATTCAATGGTTTAAAACAACTACATCTTGCCTAAACGTACCGTGTCTAGTGCAAATACGCTACATGTTGAGGATTCAATCGTTTCTTGTTTAAAAAATCCCTTCATCTAGTCTAAAATAACTGTATTCCGTCTACAAACATTATATCCAAAAACACTAATCTTCTCATTATATTACGTATTACACATAAATATAAGTTTAAAACATGCATATAATAACATAATAAAAAGGATAAATATAGGATGATTTAAAAAAGAGAATAAAAAAGAAACTTAAGAAACAATATATATGTATCTATTAGCAAATAGGAAATATCATGGTGGTGCAATATTGCAAATAAAGAAAATAAATACTAGCAAATAGGAGATAAATATGGTGGTGGAATTTTGCAAATAAAGGAAATAATACCGCCGCAAGAATTGACTAATTCTTTCCCATCGTCCGAAGTTTAGAATCTAAACACACAGTTCGTACGTTCGCATTTTAATTTCCGTTCGCAATCGATCCCCACCCTATATATATATATAGCTATACTACTATATAATACATTTAACACTCTCTCTCCTTCTATCTTAAAACTTCTTAAAATTCAACCAACAATCAATATCCACCCTTCTTTTATTTAAATTAATCTCACCCACTCAATTTTTAAATATTTCTCTCTCCTAATAAAATGTAACTTTTTATTTACTTAAAATATATTCCCACACTAACAGCATCTCTTACACAAACACAATATAATTTTCAAAATCTTATAACTTCTCTTTTTCTTATTTCATAAATATAAATCTTTTATTATTTTTTTAATGTTTCTTAGAATTTATTTTTAAAATTAATAAAATATTTGATATAAGTATATGAAAAATTGTAGAAAAAACGAACATGTTGCAGAAATTTTTTCCGTGATATTGAATTACGCGAATAACGTGTCATTAAATCATTGAAAACGACATGTTGCAAAACAGAAACTATTTACCGTCGCAGCATTGCGCGGGTACACTGCTCTCGTTGTTAGCGCGAGAACCAATCTAAGCCGTCCAATTCCCCCTCCTTCAATGTCATTGTCCACCCATGAATTCCTCACATGTACCCTGCCACACCCTATCCCTCCACGCTCTCAATCCATGATACTTCCTATATCCAAGGAACGGCTGAGATTGGTTCTCGCGGTAACAACGGTTCTCGCATGAACTTTTGTCTATATATATATATATATATATATATATATATATATATATATATATATATATAGGGGAGGGTTCCATTGAGAACCGATTTTAGTGCGAGAACCGCGAGAACCAATCTTAGCCGTTGATTTGATAAGTGGAATTCATGGATGGAGAGTGTGGGGGAATCAAGTGTGGCAGGGTGTATGTGTGTAATTCATGGGTGGGCAATAACATTGAAAGAGGGGGAATTGGACGGCTCAGATTGGTTCTCGCGGTTCTCGCACTTAAAATGGTTCTCAATGGAACTGCGAGAACCAAAAAAAATATCTACCAAACGGAAAGATATTAAATTATGAAAATTATACCAAATTAACGACAAAATTATGCTCTTTAATATGACATCTATATTGCTATATTTTTTTCAACAAAAAAAATTCGTTACATATATGTAACATACCTTATAGTACTGATTACAAATATGTTAAGTATTGATTACATATATGTAACATACCTTATAGTGATAGAAAAAAAACCCGGCAAAAACGAATTTTTTTTGTTGAAAAAAAATATAGCAATATGAATGTCATGTTAAAGAGCATATTTGATATAATTTTCATAATTTAATATCTTGGCGTTTGGTAGATATTTTACGGTTTCGGTTCTCGCAGGTCTCGCATTTTTTTTTGGTTCTCGATGGAACCCTCCCCTATATATATATATACTAGCATTGTACCCGCGCAATGCTGCGGAGGCGAATAGTTTGTACCCGATAACATACCATTTTTTATATAATATATGAGTATGATAAAATAATTTTTACTCGGTAATGTGTCATTTTATTTATTTTTTCTTTTTTTCATAAACTATTTTCTTTTTTAAACATTTTTTTAAAAAATAATCAAACAACTTTTTCTAATTTAGAAAGTTTTTATTTTTCATTTCATTTTTTTATTTTTTATAAACTATTTTTTTAAACATATTTAAAAAAACAACCAAACAATTTTTTCTTAATTTAAAAAATGTGTAATTATATAATAATTTTATTGGTGAGTGTGTAAGTTGGAGAGAGAGATGAATGTTATTTTTTATTTGTAATTTAAAAAGTGTGTAATTATATAATAATGTTTATTGGTGTGTGTGTGTGTAAAGTAGGAGAGAGATGAAGGTTATTTTTAGGGGTATAAAAGTAATTTCAAAACACTTAATTTTAAGATATTAAGTAAAATAGGAGAGATAGTGTTAAATGTATTATATAGTAATATATATATATATATATATATATATATATATATATATATATATATATTGTTAGGATCAAGGGAGAACCCTCTTAAATAGAGAACAAAGAGAACATTTTTGAAACTTTGATTTCATTGATCAGATGGTTCAAAAATTGTCACAATTTATTTAGGCATTTGATTCCATTGATCATAGGATTTAAAATATGTCACGTTATTTTGATAATATGTTCGAATATAATCCTGATGCATCGATGCATACAAAAGTGTTATTTGATGCATCAATGCATACAAAATTTTAAATTGTTAATAATTATATAAATAATTTTGATTTTAAGAGGTTCTCCCTTGATCCTCACCCTATATATATATACTAGCAATATACCCGCGTAATGCTGCGGCGGCAATGGTTTATGTTTTCTTATACGCCATTTTCAAAAATGTAATGATATGTCATTCACACGATTTAATGTCATGAAATTTTTTCAAGTAACATGTCCGTTTTTTTCAAATTTTTTATATTTGTATCAACTATTTTTTTTTCATAAACTATTTTCTTTTTTTAAATAAATTTTTAAACATATAATCAAACAACCTTTTTTTATAAACCATTTTTTTATAAAAATATAATAACTTTTTTCTTAATTTAGGAAATATGTAATTATATAATAATGTTTATTGGTGAGTGTGTAAAGTAGGAGAGAGAGATTGAGGTTATTTTTTATTTATAATTTAAAAAATGTTTATTGGTGAGTGTGTAAAGTAGGAGAGTGATTAATATTATCTGAGGGGTATATTAGGAAGTTTATTGGTGAGTGTGTAAAGTAGGAGAGAGATAGGGGTTATTTTTTATTTGTAATTTAGAAAATATGTAATTATATAATAATATTTATTGATAAGTGTGTAAAGTAGGAGAGAGATGGAGGTTATTTGAGGGGTATAAATAATGTTTATTGATGAGTATGTAAAGTATGATAGAGATGGAGGTTATTTTTTATTTGTAATTTAGAAATTGTGTAATTATATAATAATGTTTATTGGTGAGTGTGTAAAGTAGGAGAGAGATGGAGATTATTTGAGGGGTATAATAGTCTTTTCAAGTTACTGAAATTTTAAGAGATTAAGGAAAATGTGTAAATGTATTATATAGTGTATATATATATATATATATATATATATATATATATATATATATATATATATATATATATATATATGAGTTAATTACAAAGATGGTCCCTGTGGTTTGCGCTAAATTTCACATTTAGTCCTTTAAAATCGAAAATTACACTGGTAGTCCTTATGGTTAACGTTTTGTTTCACTTTCGGTCCTTTAGCTTAACTTCTGTTAACTTTGACCGTTAGTCAAAGGGTATTTTGGTCTATTCTGATCTTATCCTTGTTACCAAACATATGTCACATATTATTGTTATTACCAAACACTCATTCCCTTAAGCTTATTGCCAAACACCTATTTTCCTCTCACTTATATCACCTCTCTCTCTCTCATCTCCCTATTCTTCATCCTTCAAGTTTCTCTCTATATGCTTTAGTCTTAACAGCCACCATCCGGAACCCTTAGACTGTCGGCGCCACCACCGCCACCCGTACGACCGCCGGTCACCACCAACGCTCCACCACCTCCGTAGAGCTCTCTCTCTCTGTCTCTCTCTCTCTTTAATTAACACTAGCCGCCGCCTTATTCTCTCTCTTCTCTCTACCCTGGCCACCACCACCCTCTTGACTGCCAGCAACCACCACCGCACGACCACCCCATTGCTAAAGCAACTCGGATAAGCATCGGCGCCGCCGCAGATCTTATTCCGGTTTAGGGTTTTCATTTCCGGATAAGCATCGGCGCCGCCACAGATCTCCGCAGATCTCATATGATTGTGTGTTTATTTCCGATTTAGGGTTTTTACTAGGTGTTTAATCGAGTTATTACGACCAAGATCTTCTCATCTTCCTCATCCTTTTCTTTTCTTTTTTTAATGATCTGTCCCAGATCTGATTTCTACATCAAATATGCAACTGTTGTTTGTTCCAGATCTGAGTGTTGTTTGACCATATGGAAGGTGAATCGAGTTCTTTTTTCCGATTTAGGGTTTTTACCATATCTGGGTGAATCCTTTGTTCATGATGTGTTCAGATCTAGGTTGTGTTCTTGGTAAGCAATAAGAACATAAACCCTAAAAAAACAACGATGAACATCAAGAATATCAAAGAATAATGCTGAAAAATAATTAAAAATAAAAATTAAATTTTATAAATGCAAACCACATAATAAAATTTACTTAACATTATTAATTATAATGTGTTAGTCTTTTTTTATGACAGGAACTAAGTATTGTTTAAATAATACAAGTTTGTATTTTATTTTACTAAATAATACATTTAGTATAATTAATTGTAATTAGAAAGTTAAATTAGAAAAAAGGATAGGAAAGAGGCATTAGACTGTTTGGTAACAAGGATAAGATGGAAAAAGACGAAAATACCCTTTGACTAACGGTCAACTTTAACACCAGTTAGTTTAAAGGATCGAAAGTGAAACAAAACGTTAACCATAAGGACTACCAGTGTAATTTTCGATTTTAAAGGACTAAATGTGAAATTTAGCGTAAACCACAGGGACCATCTTTGTAATTAACTATATATATATATATATATATATATATATATATATATATATATATATATATATATATATACTAGTAAAGTACCCGCGCAATGCGGCGACGGCTACAAATAAAAAGGGATGGTGGCCGTTTGTCGTGATCGTTTGCGATAGATAAGATGTAGGAGGCAATGATCATTTTCAAATCTAAAATTACATTAAAAGTAAAATATTCCAATATTAACTAAAATTACAATCAAATAAACTCAAACTACATTAGAGCACTAATAAAAAGAAATAGACTTGGTGAGGCTAAGGTAAGTAGATGCCGATCCGGATGAAAACAAATACTATCTATTTAAAAGTAGGAAAAATAAATATCAACGCTGCCAAGTCTATCCGCAAGGTCAATAATTGATTCAAAGTTATCGTCAATTAGCAAAAATGTTTTTTCCAATAAAGTCGAAGGGGGCACAAAAAGACAAATACGTAAATTTGCTGAACCTCCAACACATGAACTTAAAAAAATCTAAAATATTCCAGCCAGTAATATCAAGATTCTCAAGTCTATACATCTTTCCACCTTAAAAATGAGGGAACAAATTTTTCTTAACATTACCACAATGATAGCAATTCACAGTGATAACTTGACGAGCCGCGAAATGAGGGGATAGAGTGTGGGTTGGAGATGCTCTAAGGAGTCAGGTAACTGAGACATGCATGTTGTAGTTGATTTCAAAATTGTTTATTCAACTGTCAATTTTCTGATCTGTTTTCATGATAAAACTTAATAAATACTTGGTATTTTTATCTGATGTTATTTGTTTTGGGTATTGGCTTGATTTCTTATAATTTACCTTAATAAAACTTAATAAATACTTGGTATCTTTATCTTTATTACTTGTTCTTATTCTCAATATTAACTGTCTAAATGTATATATGTCTACACTTGGTGTCTATCATTACAAATGTTTATACATTACAACTTTTGTCTATGAAAAAGCATATGACAATATAAATTAAGAAGAACACTCAAGACATAAGCCAAACTGTTCTTATATTTGTTGTTGAATTTAAATATGGCATGTAACATAGAGCAATCAAGTTATCCATTGTTGATAATTTCTCCTATTTCAACCATTTCTACAAAGTTTATAGTATCTTCCAGGTACCATTGCTCCAGGTAACATGCTTATGGCTGGCACAAGTCTTGATCTTAGTTTTTTTTGGCTTTTTCTTTAAAAACATTATTTTCACTCATGGTTGAAACTTAATATAATGGGACCACATTTTTTCATATTTTTTACTTCTTTGTGTTGTTTACGTAGGATACATGGGACGCTGATAAAATAATTCACTATATTTCTGAACAGGTCGTTTTATAATAGGCTATAATGTTAGATTAACACTATAATTTTATCTGTTTTTATAGAAGATAGGATATGATTACAGCAAGTAAACACATAATTATAATATTTTGCAGTGCTTTCTGATTTGTTATTACTGTAAAATTTACCTCATTTTGGTTGACAAGATCGACCTTCATTTCAGTGTCCATAGATGGAGGAGTGTTGGCATTGATTGCAATGATTTCTAAGCTCCTATTCTCATGCTGCAAATTGTTAATATGGTTAGTCTAATTAAACTGTTATTGTTGAATGATAATTGATTAATTGGTCATTGTTTGAGTCTAACTGCCTAATTGTGTGAATATACAGTTGCTTAGAAGGGTTGCTGATTTAGCACGAGAGATGAAGACAAGATAAGAATAGTAAGCACCTTCAACATTCATACTGATTGTACACCTATTAAACACCTATTTGGTTCATATATATATATATATTCAAAAATTGATATCACGGTTCGTTAGGCTGTCCATATAAAGAAAACAATTTGAAGGATTTTGTAGGTTCATTATATAATGAAAACAGGTTATTTCAAACTAAGGTAAATAAGCTTATTTCAAAATCGACGGCATGATGGTGTGATCTCAAAAAGAAGATATATCATAAATCAGAACATTAATAAGAACATTAATCAGAACATTGAGTATTTCAGAAAGCAGAACATTAATAAAGTTATATAATGTAAACTTTACCTCATCTTGGCCACCAAAATCGACATTCATTATTATGCTCATAGTTTATTGCTTGATATACAGGATATTGGGTGGAGAAGAATGGGTTGCACAGTGGAACCCTTATTAAGTATATATAGTGGTTTTTTTATAATCATTCCTGTTATTTTGCAATCTTCTATTGATTTCCTGTGATTGTGTAAATTTTTATTGCCTTTTTAATAGGAAAAGCTTCCAGCAAAGAGATATAGTCGTAGGTTTGATGTAATCTTTCATTGCCTTGTATTATAGGCGTAGGTTTGATTTCCAGCAGAAAGAGATATAGTATATATTTTACAATCTCTTATTTATTTAAATTTGTCATTGCCTTGTATTGTTTTTATTATTTGAATCAATTTATTTTTGGTATTTGAATCATTTGTTTAATGATCCAGCTCCATGTGAGTTGTTATTTTTGAATCAATTGTTCAATGATCGTGAGCTGTTATTTGGTCCTATTTTTTTGCCAAAGGCTTTTTGTTTGTTTGAGTTAAGGGCATAATAGTAATTTTAAGTGACAGTTTTAAGCAAAAAAGCTTAAATGCTTTATATAATATAGTAAAGATATCTTCGTAAATCATGAAGCAGAAGCACTAGTTTAATATATTATATATACACATATTAGTTGATTTTTACTCATAAAGGTTAACTAATAACAAAAAAGCTAAACGGTTTAAAGTTAACAGTAAAAAAACTTGAAATCGTAAGTAGACATGCATACATTTTTGACACTAGCATATGATTAAAAAATAAGAGTTCGTTGACTTCTTTTTTACAAACAATAATCATTAACCATATCACTAACGATAATATTTCAATAACTAACCATATCACAAAAAATAATAATTCATAACCAACCATATTACAAATACAAAATCACAAACCAATCGGTTTCGGTTCTAAGACCGAATTACCCGATAACCGGTGGAACCGGAACCGAAAGAACCGAAAACCGAAAATGAGATTTTAAGAGAACCGATAACCGGACCGAATATTCCGGTTCCGGTTCCGGTTCCGGTTCGGTTTTTCGGTCTAAAAGCTCATCCCTACATGCAGCTAACATCACCTAACATACCACTTAATGAAGGGTATTAAGGTCATTTGAGTGTTTAATGATTTAAATGATATGCAAGAGCAACATCACCTAACTTAGATGATGTTAGGTGCATGTATCATTTCTCCAAGATTGTATAAATGACTAAAATACTTTTTATTTATTTTATATAAAACAACTTTATTATTACGCACATAAACGCACAAACACGTATATATACAGAACGGCTATTTATCAAATAACGCTTATTATGATAAGTAGCAACGATTCTTCCATTTGATTTGTAATACTAGTTGTACCTTCATTAGGAAGGGAATTAATTATAAATTCATGGATTTGGTCTAATACTATATATGTAATGGGCTAAGAAATCTGTAATGGTGGCGGTGCCGCAACCAATGGAGTCAATGGTAGCGCAAGCCGGGGGCGATCAGTGCGCGGTGGGCCATGTCCAATATTATCAGTAGAGACAGGAGGCGGAGACGTTGACCAATGGCGGCAGTGTTAAGTGGTGGTGTGCCGTGATGGACATCAACGGTTGGTGTTCATAACACTGTCGACCTGTGATGATCAATGGTGGTGGTGGCGGCAGGTGTCGACCTTGGTGCCAGCAAAGACCGTGGTGGTGAATGGACGGACCTAAGAGTAATGGAGGGGGGTCACGGGACACCGGTCTTTTGACGGTTCGTAGTGTTAATTTTTGATTTTTTGAGACGATGCTACCGGTAAATTTTCAGGGTGCTACCGGTGATGTCACAAAAATCAAAGGAAAAATGAAACTTTTTTAAAAAAATGATAAGAAATAGTTTAATCTTTCAATTTATACCTTTAAAATACTTTAGTTTACCTTTAAAATAGCCTATTAGTTAACATGGCTTCATATAAATTGTGTTTTGTTTTAAATTTTGGCCCTAAAATAACAGAACAACAGCCAAAACGTGGTTAATCCGACCCGATTAACCGGAAAACCGAAAAAAACCCGAACCAGATCCGCTATTTAATTTTATTTTATTTTTTCGTATTATATGGTGCTACCGGTAAAAAAAATTCCTGGGTCCACCCCTGTGGTGGTGGTAGTCAGTGGCCAACGACATTTGTTGACCGTGGCAGTAGTGGTGAGCAGGGGGTGGGAAATTGGTACAGATGGTGCACGGTGGCTACTAGGGTTGGTGACTTGGTGGTGGTGACCGGTGGCGGCAGTGGTCGGAAGTGGTGGGAACCATTGCGGGCAGTGGTCAGCAGCTGTGGTGGTGACCCGCGGCAGGAACCTGTTAACAGAAGGCGGTGGTGATGGCGATTGGTGGGCCGATTAGGACGTCCGGTATAATTTTTTTTTTTTTACCAAGTTTCTTCAAGGAATGGAATGTGAACCCATCTCTCTATGTCAAGAAAAGATCATTTAAAGAATGTCTAAATTCTTTGGAACGAAATTCCAACAATATAGTAGAGGAATATCATTCCAATTCATAGGAAGTCCTTGGAATTTGTGCGATATTAACAGCACCTTAGTGTTTAGCATGGGTTGAGTAACAAACTATCGTAAGTAATCGAACTGTCCAAACCAAAGTTAAGTGTTAGGTTTAAGAAGTGGATTGTTTTCAAACATAAACCGTAAATTGAAGTACTGAACCATTAAAGTCAGTCATACATAAACCAAAACAAACGGTTTAACACTACACTTCAAAAACCGGCCATTAACTTCTGTATAGACAGTTTCGTTTCGAGGGTTTCATGTATAAAGCAGAAAGTTCGTATGCTTTTTAAACAAATGAAAATGAATGGGATTTTATGTTCATTTAAAGCATCTCCAACCAACCTCTATCCCTCCATTTTGAAGGGAAAAACTACTCCAATCAACCTCTATAACTCCCTCTATATATGGAGGGAACAAAAACTCCCTCTATATTTGAAGTGAGAAGATAAGCCCCTCTATCAATGGACCCCACATAAATTATTTACTTTTTCTTTAACTTTTATAACATTATATGTATAATACCTATTAATAATTTGTATTAATTAAAAGGTTTATATATACTTTTAAAAATTAGTATATAAGAAATTTTATTTTGATATAAAAATAATATATTGGAATTAACAATAAGTGAATAAAAGATATATTTATAAAACAAATACATAAACTTTAAAATACATTAGACATGAAATGCAATAGACATTTATTCCTAACCCATAAACATATAGATTAAAATATTGATTAAAATATTTATTAAATATATGATTTATTAATTATTTACTATTGTAATATTAATATATATAAATTATAGTTATTGTATTTAAAAATAATATTTATTATTAATGGAATATGGGTCCCACTAGTTTTGGAGGGATGAATAGAGTGTATGATTGGAGTTGGAATTTTGTTTAAAGTGGATGGTCCCACCATAAATAAAGATAAAATGTGAATTATAGAGGTGAAGGTTGGAGTTGCTCTTAATTGAACGAATAAACATGATCAGAAGAGTAAACATGATGAATCAACAATGTACGTAGAAGACGATTTGTTGAAACACGATTTCGTTTCACAATTTACAAACTAATACCGTAACATCAATACATAATCAGACGAGAGCACAGAACAACTGAACAAAAAAGGAAACGAAAAGCAAAAAATCAAGAAAGTAATGTGAAGAATCTGGAATGTGTCACATGCTACATGAAGATGATAGAGTGAACAGACGAAGCGATGCTTTGTAATTGTTAATGAAAATGAATACAAACCTGTAGATACACGATCCATATGTTCTGATTTTGATTCAAACTTCAATGGCCGATACTTGAATTCAGTGATATCGATCTTCCCATTGATGTTGATTTTGATGCAAGTAGTAATCGATTTTGTTCTATGAGTGTGATTCTGAGTGATTGTATGAAAGGGAGTTGTGGAAGATTGTTGAGAGAGACGAATGCCAGATTCGTTCAAATCCAAAACCCTATTTTACGGAGTTTGTTACAACTTTTAATTTTTCCTATTAAGTTATTTTTTTTAATTTTAAAAAGAAGATTTACTGTCTTCATGTTCTTCCGAAGGTGCGCGTCTTTGGATGCTGTGATATACGTGATCTAAACGGTGTTACTGGTGGCTGTTTTCGAAAAAACCCATGGACAAATGGACTATATATCTAGCATGGGGAGTGTTCATGCGAGAACCGTTGTTAGTGCGAGAACCGCGATAAACAATCTCAGCCGTTCCTTGGATATGAGAAGTATCATGGATGGAGAGCGTGGAGGGATAGAGTGTGGCAGGGTGCATGTGAGGAATTCATGGGTGGGCAATGACATTGAATGAGGGGGAATGTGATGGCTTAGATTGGTTCTCGCGGTTCTCGCGCTAACAACGGTTCTCGCATGAACTTTTATCTATCTAGCATAACCAGATATAAAACTTCGTGGATAAGAAGAGAAAAAAATGATTAATCATAATTAGGGATATAAATGAGCCGAGTTACTCGTGAGCTACTCGAGATCGAATCGTTAAAAGCTTCATACGAATCGAGCCTAAACTAGCTCGAACTCGAGCCTAGATTAAAGCTCATTTAGAAACATGGGTGTTGCTTGTTGTTTTGTTCGGGACTGTTCTAAGACTATTAGTTAGCACCAATGAAATATATATTTAAATTACATAACATAAGTACTTAAATAGTAAATTAGTGTGATCTTATTAATTTTTACAAGCTATGTGTGCAAAATCTTTTTATTTAACAAGAAATAAACGATTTTAAAAGAAAGCATTAATTAGACAAACATATCAATCAAACATGTTTAAAGATTACATTCAAATAAATATAATAAGAGTTAATTTTCAAAATGTTCCTTTAACTTTACTGTTTCTTTCGATTTGGTCATCTAAGTATAAAACTGACCAAAATGACACTTTAACTACCACTTTGTCACCAACTTGGTCCAAATTAACAATGGACGTTATCCTTCCACATTAAATCTGCCCACGTGAGTTGCACACGAGGGATTTTAAGTCATTTTACCCTCTCCTTCTTCCTTACGCGCTTAAATAAACTACCCTTTTTACTTTCTTTTCTCATTTATATTGAAGAACACGAAGAGGAGAGCAGTGTGGTTCCATTCGATTTTGCAAGATTAAGCTATATGTTTTGTTCTTGTGGTAAACTAGCTATGATCTTCACTTCATGTACCTCTTAAAATCCCAGTAGAAGGTTTTTTTCATGTCCTCATAAGGTACTTATTTTCTGTTTTGTTGACCTAAATTCAAGGTTAGAACACAAAAATTAGATGTTTAAAGTTAGTTTTTATTACATTTCAGGATTCAAGAAGTAGGTTTCTTGGTTGGTTGGACCCTGTCACGTGTGCAAGATCAACTATGATCATTCCTGGGTTGCTAGGGTCAAAGAATGAACTTGAAATACAATTAAAGGAAAAGGAAGCATTTTGTTGGAAGTTAAAGTTTTATTTACTAGTTAGCTGGATAGTCTTCTTTATTATTGCAATTTCCTATATGTAATTTTGATTAATGGTCAAAGATTGGATTTTTTTGGTGAATTTTGGTAGTTGAAGTTAGTAAGGAACAAGTATTAATGTAAGGACTATTTTTTTTAGTTTTGGGTTGTTGCAATTGAATGGACATGTATTTATGGATGAAATTAGTGGTTTGGTGGTGTATTTGATAGCATATTAAATGTTCATCTATTTATATGAGATGGTGTGGGTTCTTGTATTTGTCACAACAACACACATAATACACAATGATGAATGAGAACAATCCCTCTTCTTTCTACATTCAGTTTCAGAAACATGTTGGTAAGCTTGGCAGATTGGTAAGTGTCTAATGTAAATTATGTTACTATTGTTAGTTTATTTGTAAGTTTGTGACCATCAATTTTTTATTTTAATAACAGACTATCCCTGCTGAGTTTGTAAGGATGCACGAGCTAGAAAACTATCGTGTTGTTTTTCTTAGGATGGATAACATTGAGCATGTGATGGAAATGAGGCTCTATGATGATGCAAGGAGGCCTTACAATTTCCTCGATCATCTGACCATCAAAAGGTGGCTTTGAGTATTTCAAACAATCACACAAGCTTGCATACAAGAAGTGGTTGAAGTTTCAACTTATTCGTCGACATGGATTTTCATCATGTGCTTCAACAGTTGGAGTTTCCATTTGGGTTTGTTCAATACTTGGGCCATAATTGCAATTGGTATCAATATGGATCGTTTCAATATGGGTTGCACACTTGATTCACTAGTTTGAACATGGGTTCTTTTAGTTGGTTCATCATTGTTTACCCATTCTAACAAAAGCCTCCTACTGTTTTGGGGTCGAGTTTCAATTGAGTCAATTTCTTTGATGATCACCTTAGATGGTGATGTAAAATAAGTGTGCAAGTTGGTTCTCCCTATTTTAGTTTATACTACCATCAGTTTATGAACAGATACAAACTTTGTCGTGTTTAAAACATCACTATCGCTACCTAAAGCTTGTAGACCAAAGTCTAAATCACCTCCAAGAGTTAGGAAATGATAATACCTTTTCACATTGTACTCGTATCCTAACTCCTCTAGAATATCATTCAACTCATGCACATAAAACATATTGATGTCTACTTTATCAATACAGCTAACTTTACCTTTCAAATATCTTCTCCCTGGAAAATTCTTGAAGAAACCACCATGGTGAAGTTCAATAGAAAACATGTTAGGAATACCACCTACAAAATCAAACATCTAACTCAGTGTCTTGTTCTTGGTAAGTAAAATTAGGTCAAATATACACAATCAATGTCACATACCACATGATCTCTCTCCAACAACATCGTTTTCAAAATGGGTGCGGATGTAAGTCATGATCTTCGTATGAATTCGTCGAATACAGGAATGGTTTTGCTTAACTGCTTGTGTTTGGGGATGACGACAAGAGTTCAGGGGACTAAATGTTGAGTTTAATTGAGAGGGAGATGGTAAATGACTTAAAAGCCCTCGTGTGCAACTCACGTGGACAGATTTAACATGGAAGGATAATGTCCATCGTTAAATTGGACCAAGATGGTGACAACGTGGTAATTAAAGTACCATTTTGGTTACTTTTGTAGTTAAAGGACCAAATCGGAAGAAACATTAAAGTTAAAGGACCATTTTGATAATTATCTCTTAATAATGACCGGACAAAATAGAACAATATAAAGATTTGGTGTTATAGTGAATTAATATACCAGGGTAGATGAAAGAAATAGGTCATTAGTTTTAACTTTTAAAGTGCTTTAAAATGACTAACTTAAAATAAAATTGTGTGATACAATAGAATTTTATCACCTTTTGATCTCACTCTTCACTCAGATACCATTTGTAGGTTCCAAGTTATCAAGTATCAAACATATATTGAACCAGTCATGCAATGACAATGTCTTGGTAAATGTATGTATGCGTATAAACAAGAGAAACCAAGAACACAAATTTTAGGCATATTGAATGCTTCATCCAATTAGGTTACAGTACATTGTTTGTATGCCCACTGGGTAGCTACATAATATATCCTATACTATCACTTTTTTAATATGAAATAACAAACTTTACTAAAATATATGAGTTAATTATCAAAATGGTCCTTTAACTTTGTTGTTTCTTCCAATTTGGTCCTTTAACTTCAAAAGTGACCAAGGTGGTCCTTTAACTACCAATTTATCACCTAATTGGTCCATTCGTTAGTTGACTGTTAGTCAACTCCGTTAACTTAAGAGTATTTTGGTCCTTTAGTCCTTTTTTTCTTTTTTATTAAATAAAATAATATTTAATCATTTTTAAATATATAAAATTATTATTATAATTAATATTTATTCATCTCTCTCTCTCACCATCGTCTAAATTTTTCTCTCTCTCACTCTTACTCCTCCATCGTTTAACCATTAAAGAAACAGATCCGAGAGAGAGAAATGTCGAGAGAGAGAAAGATGATAGGGTTTTTTTTGGGGGGGCGGCGGTGTACTTCGAGCAGATACGGCGTAACCATCGTAAACAAATAGTGGTTGTTTGGGGCGGTGGCGTAACCATCGTAAACAAATCTAGGGTTTCATGTTCCTTCACTTCAGATCTAGGGTTTTTTTGGGGCGGCGTCGGTGTTCTTCACGTTCCTTCACTTCAGATGTAGGGTTCCATGTAACGACCTGAATTTTACATTTCTCGTATTGTAATGTTATTATGAGTATTAATAATAAGTTGTGTATGTTGGCTTTATTTTGGAGATATTGAAAAGAATATTCCTTGGAATTTTTATCGAAAGTGCAAGTATACGTGACGCGGCGCGGGATTAGTTGAGTCCGCGACGCGGCGGTTCTACGGCGCGGGAGTATTTTGATGCGCGACGCGGTGACGTCACAAGATCTGAATTATTGAGGCGGCGGCCGAAAGTTTCCACCCATAATTATATATTAATTCTTTATTCCGCGGCGCGGTTTAAAGATGGTCCCGCGGCGCGGGAATTGAGTTTTCAGTCTCTATAAATAGAACTCGAAATTTCCTCATTTCACACACCAAAACTCTCAACTCTCTCTCAATCTCGAATATTCAGCTTCTAAGGGCTTTAGTAGGCGGTCTCGGTCTCGGTCTCGGGGTAGTACGGAGTAAGCACGACGGTTAAGATATCGAGGGAGCCTTAGGGACTTCGACAAATATTCTGGACCGAGGTGAGTTCAGTTATTTGTAAAACCGAGTACGAAGACAAAAATATTATTTTAATATTACGATGTTTTTTTTAAGATGATTATCAATGTGTTACATTATATAGGATGCATGATAGATATTATTTAATGTTAATGTTACGAGATGTATATATATATATATATACATATATTATGTGGATATACGATTGATAATTATGATGTATTTAGATGATATTAAGATGATGTTATTATGAGGTTATGATGACTTGGGGTGGGAGTAGATACACTCCTATAGATGATGCCTAGTAGGAAAGTTATGCCTTCTAGGATATGCTAGCAGTACGATGATTAGTTACCGGGCTTCTAGATAACCTTGGTAACACAGGGTATGTGAGTATCTTGGTACTCGTATACTGGAGTGATGTATTGACCATAAAGGTTGGGTCATGTGCATCATGTTGGTTTTAGGAGGGCCTATCGGAGATTTTGGGGTACCGGTTGTACTTTCACCTGAACGACTTATGTCGGAGTAGCTATAATGGACGGACTACGGGAGTTTATGTACAAAAGGGAGTCGTGCCCCACTTTGTACTAAACTTGCCGGGCACACTATAGTGAACTTATGCCAATGTGGACGGACCTTGGAACTCTAGTGGTTGCCAGGAACGCATATGGTATTTGGGGTAATGATTATATAAGATGTTTATGATAGACCCCAATTAAGATGACTATGATGATACAGATGTATAGGATGATAAAGATGTATAAAGATGATAATGATGTATATGTTGATAATGATGATTTATGATGTTTATACTTGAATATACGGGGTATTATGATGACATGCGGGTGGGTCAAGTATTGGATTGGGATTATTATAATCTAAAAATGATAATGTTTTACAATTATTTTAATTGGTGATTTTGTCGATAACTAAGCTGACTCACGAGGCGTAAAGCTGACACTTGTTTTCTTGAAATGTGTCTTGTACTCATGCAGGTTGCTTAGGTATGCATGGCCTTGTGAGATTGGGTACTGATGGGTAGTATCTTTATTATAATGTATCTTAATGTCAACTTGTGGTTGTACTGGTTTTTAAGATGGTATGTTTTGGACGTAACGGGTGGTTTTTACGATGTAAGTTTAAAACGGTTTCTGCCGGTTTTAATAAAGCGTGTTCTTAAGTCTTCCGTTGCGATGTTTCTGATTATTTAGAAAAGTTTTTGTAAACCTCAAATTTTAAAAACCACGGCTGTTACATTCCACGTCCTGATCCGTTTGTGGGGTAGTGTCCGGTGGTGGTGTTGTTAGATTGTACGTGGAGATATAGGTAGTTGTGGCGGTGGTTGTGTCATTTGGTGGTGGTTTGTTTGACTCTTTAATGGATTCATTGACTAGATTGTACGTGGAGATGGTAGTTGGCGGTGGTGGAGAGAATAACCAAAAAACCCTAGAAGGTTGGCGGTGGCGTGGTGGTTTGATGGTGGCTCCGGCGGCCAACCCTTTCACTGTGTGTGGTAGAGAGAGAGAGAGAGAGAAAAAGCAGGTTGGCAGCGACGTGGTGGTTTGATGGTGGCTCCGACAGCGAAGACACCGTGAGAAAGAGAAAAGGGAGATGAGAAGGCGGTGGTGGGGAGACGATGTGGTGGTGTAAAATGCTAAAAATAAAAATTTAATATTATAAAAGTCTGATTGATTATTATATATTTAAATAATATTTAATTATTAATTAATGTATAAATAAAGAATAATTAAAATTAAAAGAATAAAATAGAAAAAAGGGTATAACGGTTATTTTACCCTCACTTAATGGAGTTGACTAACACTCAACTAACGAATGAACAATTAAGTAATAAAATGATAGTTAAATGACTATCTTGATCACTTTTGAAGTTAAAGGACCAAATCTGAATAAACGAAAAAATTAAAAGACCATTTTAATAATTAACTCAAAATATATTTAACAGAATTTTGAACACGTAACACATGGGTCCCATATCTCCCCCATCGTGATGGAACAAGTAAGCAAAGGATCAATTCATTTATGTATATTTTCTTTTGTAGATTCTTTTTGAAGGAAGCTTTCTTGACAAGTATAACATGTCTTTATCACAAGGCTCTTTATGTTGTGAGGTTTGCAGGTTCTTTTTCATAAGCTCTCACTCCTATAAAATTAAGGTTTCTCCTAAATAAGCTTGTAACCTTCACAATTAATTGTTTTTCACAAGCTCTCATTTAATTCCTGTGAAATCTTGAATTTTCACTGCTGCGAGTTATCTTTACCAAGAATTGAAGAAAATCTACTGTTACAGGTATGTATTCGATCAATTCTAGTATGTATGTATGTATGTGTGTGTGCGCTAGTTACTTTCCAAGCCTGGTCCAAAAATGACCCAAATCGTTTTTCTTTTTAATAAGAAGCCAAGATTTTTATAAAATTAGTGAGTTTGGATTTTAAATTAACGTATGGGATGCTAGGAATGTGAATAAAACCTTAAAATAACATCATAGGAAAAAGAGATTTCGAGTTTAGCTTCAAAACCTTACCTATTTCACTTGAAACTCCCAAGATTTCTTCACGAAAATTTCCTGCTATGCTTCCTAATCCATACAACATACTTGAGGGTGTTGCTTCCTAATCCATACAACATACTTGAGGGTGTTTTATTTCACACACTAGCCCCCAAATGTTATCCTTAAATGCATAAAACATTCGAATAATTAAATGGGATAAAACACCATCTTAAGAAATTAATTAAAGAGAATTTTCACGTCGTTACAAAAAGCCATGTGTGATCGTTAGGATTCTTTCGTGTGGGTTCGTTCATCATTTAGGCATAATCTACAGGAAAAGTTACTCTCTTGGAAAATTACAATGAAAGAATAGTTGATCTTCTTACCACACAAGAGTGCTCGAGATATTTAGAAGAGAGGCAGCCAAAAGGCGTTCAAGAGACACATTCTTCAATAAGCACATAAGGTGGATCTATTCTCTAATTACACTTGAAAAATTCATTTTACAATATATATATGACTTGTTGGTGCTTAAGTACAATTTATTTTAAACAAGTTGTGTAATGCCTACGCGTTGCGTTGGGATCGACGTAAATTTATATGTTAGTTCTTTACTTGTCTTCATTTTTTTATAAAAATTATGCCACCTAATAGTAATCAACTTTAATATTATTGTTATTCATATTTTATACACAATTTATCACATAATAGTAACCAACTTTAAGATTATTACGTTTTAACTATTTAATAAATTATTAAAAAAACTTTAATAACTCCCTATCGATCTTGACAACAGTTAGAAGAAAACTTGATCCGCAATGAGTTTATATATATAAGTTTATAAATATTCAGATGAAATGTAAATTTAAAATTAACTCACATATAAAAGAATTGAGGTTAATAATTATTTTCGTTGCATAAATATGCTATTTTATTAATATTTCTTAATTTAAATATATCGATAATGAATGTGGGGACATAACTTTAAGTTTTAAAATTCCAATATATATTTTAGAGTTGTGTTCAAAGTCCATATAAAAAACATAGTCTTGAAATTTTAATATTCAATCATATGTGATTGTAAAAGCATCACATGTTAATTATGAAAATGTCACTCCGTCCAAAATTTTAAAATTCAATCTGGACCATTGATAGAGTTGATACAAATGCTAAAATTAATCCGACTATACGTTAAGTATGTACTATATTAAAAATTATCACTAATATATTTTTTATTTATTTGTAATATGTGCGGTAACGAAGCTTCAGTGAGTTTGCAACTCTGGATACATTAAGCATTATATATAAACACACGTAAACTAGTTGGTTCTTTTCCTGTTGGCATTAAGCATTATATACGGTCTTTATTATTATTACTACATATATACACTTCTTAGTTTATACCATATATCTATATCTATACTGTATTATAAAACATTTAACTTTCTCTCTCTTAAAATTTTTAAGACTACTTAATTTTAAGTAGTACAAGTTTTTAAACTTAAGATACAAAACATTAAAGCAATAGCCTAATCAATCATCCCTTAATTGTTTCATCTAATTTAAGACAACTATTAATTTAATAACTATTTAATATATCGTTAAACATCACAACAACTATTTAAATTATCTAATTTTGACTAAATTACTTGCATCAATACAATTTCAAGGCTATAGTATTTTTTTCTCTAATTATTTAATAATAAATTTTTTTAATTGTTTTATAAAAGCTATTTTAACAACTAATAAAATGCTTGATTGTAAGAAAAAAGAAAACAAATCAAGAAAAAAGGAGAAAAAACATGGATAGGTTGAATAACACCGTATTCCACACATACCATACCTTACTTTTTGAATCAAGCATATCGAGCACTAACTATTGTCATCGCCGTCGCATTGCGCGGGTGCAATGCTAGTTAATATATAAAGCATTTAGCTTTCTCTATTTTAAAATTTTTAAGACTATTTAATTTTAAGTAGTACAAATGTTTTTGCTTAAGATACAAACTCTCAAAGCAATAGCCTAACCAATCATTCACTTGATTATCTCAACTAATTTAATGCAATTATTACTTTAATAAATCATTAAACATCACAAAAATTATTTAATTTATCTCATTATAGCCAAATTACTTACATCAATATAATTTTAAGACTATAATATCTTTTTCTCTAATTATTCAATAATAATATTTTTTTGTTGTTTTTCAAAAATATTTTAACAACTAATAAAATGGTTGATTGTAAAAAAAATAAAGTAATGAAATGTAGAAAATGTAGAAAATACATGGATAGGTTGACTAACATCGCATTTCACATACCATACCCTACTTTTTAAATCAAACATGTTATCGAGCACAAACGATTGTCATCGCCGCCGTATTGCGCGGGTGCTATGCTAGTATTTGTTAATTTGTTTGAGTAGTTTTTAGTATGTAAGTAGGTGTTGTAGAGGGGCGGAGTTTAGATTATTAGTTGAGGGGGGCTATTAACACGTACTAATGAAATATAGTATGCAAGTAATATAACATAAGTACTTCAATAGTAAATTACTGTGAGATTAACTTTTTAAAGCTATGCATGCAAAACATTTTTGCTGAATAAGAAATAAACGATTTTAAAAGAAAGCATTAGAATTAGAAAAGTAGGGCTGTCAATGGGTCTGATCATGATCTAGATCCGATCCGATCTACTCAATTTAAATGATTTAACGGGTCCAAAATCTGATCCATTGACCCAATAAAAGATCCAATGGATCGACTATTTAATTAGATTACTACATGGGTTAATCCAAGATCTATCTGAGTCGATCCATTTAACCTACTAAATAATAAATTGTATATATTTATAAATATACCTCAAGACCTCTGGTAACTTTACGTGAATTGTGACCTAATCTTGGACAAAGACTTCAAACTTTCAAAGTTTATGATACGATTACTCAATATAGGTAAACTGAGAATTAAGAACAGTTCACGAGCTTGGTAATCAAATGTTATACAGAATAAGAAGTAGAAGAACAGAGGTAATTGTCATTTATTTGCATACCTATCACCTCTACATCTTTACTTATTTATAGTGCTAAAACAATGTAGTAATCTGTTACAAACTAACTTCTCAATCAGTTACAGTTAGTTACACGTATCAATACCCTCCCCTTAACATGATCCTTGTCCCCAAGGATCAAAAGAAGGAAACCTATCCATAATGTCTTGAGCAGACTCCCATTTAGCATCTTCGACAGGTTGATCTTTCCACTGAACTAACCATTCCACATGTGCTGCATTATGACGTTTAATAGTTCTAACCTCCAAAACTGCAGCTGGTACTAAAGAATCTTGACTGGAACAATCATAAGCTGGAAAAGTAGCAACAGCAGAAGTAGGACGATGATGTTTTTTTAGTAATGAGACATGAAAAGTAGGATGTATCATTGAAGTTGCAGGTAACTTCAGAGTATAAGCGACTTTCCCTACTTTAGCAAGAATAGGATATGGTCCAAAGTACTTAGCTGAAAGCTTCACATTCGAACGAACACCCATAGAAGACTGTCTATAAGGTTGCAATTTCAAATAAACCAGATCACCAACTTGAAATTCACGATCAGATCTGTGTTTGTCAGCTTGTTGTTTCATACGATTTTGAGCTTTTGCCAAATTATCCTTTAAGAGTCGAATAGTATCCTCTCTAGCCAATAAGCTCCGATCAACAACATCCACTTTACTTTCACCAGCCAAATAAGGTAAATGTAAAGGAGGTGGTTGTCCATACACAACCTCATAAGGAGTAAACTTCGTAGCTGAATGATAAGTGGTGTTATACCAATACTCAGCAAGTGGTAACCACTTTGACCAATCTTGTGGTTTCTCATGACACATGCACCGTAAATA
The DNA here is from genome assembly GCA_947179395.2 of Pulicaria dysenterica. NCBI lineage: Eukaryota > Viridiplantae > Streptophyta > Magnoliopsida > Asterales > Asteraceae > Pulicaria > Pulicaria dysenterica. The sequence goes on from OX359295.1 coordinate 4,784,156, forward strand.
CCCTTCCAAACATCGGTTTAAGACTTCCGTCTGACCATTTGTTTGTGGGTGAAAAGCTGTAGATAGCTTCCGATCAATTCCTTGTAATGATAAAAATTCAGTCCAGAAGGTACTCAAGAAAACTTTATCTCTATCTGATACAATAGATTTTGGAAACCCATGAAGTCGAAAAATGGTATCCAGAAACACTTGTGCCACATCTAAAGCTGTAAAGGGATGTTTAAGAGCAATAAAGTGTCCATACTTGCTCAATCTATCCACAACCACAAGTATGACAGAAAATCCTTGAGATCTTGGTAGACCCTCAATAAAATCCAATGAAATGTCTTCCCAAATAGCATTAGGAATAGGTAAAGGCTGTAACAAACCCGGATAAGCGGCCAAATCAGCTTTACATTTCTGACAAACATCACAATTCCTTATGAATTTAGTAACATTAGCCCTCAATTTGGCCCAAGCAAAAAGAGATGAAATTCTCTTCATGGTAGCTGTAATTCCTGAATGCCCACCTTGAGGAAAATTATGAAACCAATTAAGAATTTTTATCCTTAATTCAGAATTGTTAGCTATCACCAGTTTCCCTTTTTTTCTCAATTCCCCATTATTCCAAGTGTACTTCGAATGAGACCGAGAATCTTGTTGTAAATCTTGAATAAGGGATTGAGTTTTAGGATCTCCTGTCCATGCTTTCTTTATATCAAGTAACATGTCATCAGATATAACAGAAAGAACAACTTGAAATAATTCAGAACTTTGAACCCTTGATAAAGCAACCACATTTTCTACTCCCTTCTTATGTTGAATCTCATAATCGAAACCCAACAACTTTGATAACCATTTCTGCTGAAAAGGAGTAACCAATCTGTTTTCGAGTAGATGTTTAAGACTTTCTTGATCTGTCTTAATAATGAAATGTCGATCTAACAGGTATTGACTCCATTTCTGAACTGCATGAATAATGGCTAACAATTCCCTCTCGTAAGTAGATAGCATAGCATTCCGTGGAGACAAAGCTTTACTGATGAAAGCAATAGGATGACCTCCTTGCATTAAGACAGCTCCTATTCCATGATTAGAAGCATCAGTTTCAATTACAAAAGTAGAATTAAAGTCGGGCAAAGCCAAAACAGGTGGTTTAACCATAGCAGCCTTCAAAGACAAAAATGCTGTATTTGCTTCCGGTGACCATAAGAAAGAATCTTTCTTGAGTAATTGAGTGAGAGGTTTAGCAATTGTACCATAGTTCTTCACAAAACGTCTATAGTAACCAGTTAGCCCCAAAAATCCCCTTAATTGTTTCAAATCAGTAGGAATTGGCCATTGTGATACAGCTTTGATTTTTGAAGGATCTGTAGCTACACCTTCTTTAGAAATCAGATGACCCAAATATTCAATTTGAAGAACACCAAAAGAACACTTGCTTCTTTTAGCAACCAAAGAATGTTGCTTAAGAAGCTGAAAGACAGCCGTAAGATGTTCCAAATGACTCGACCAAGTCGGGCTGTAAATCAAAATATCATCAAAGAAAACCAAGATGAATTTTCGAAGATAAGGTTGGAATATCGTATTCATAAGTGTTTGAAAAGTGGAAGGAGCATTAGTAAGTCCAAAAGGCATTACTAAAAACTCAAAATGACCACAATGTGTTCTAAAAGCTGTTTTATGAATGTCTCCATCCTCCATTCGAATCTGATAATACCCAGACTTGAGATCAATCTTAGAAAAATAAGTTGTACCGTGTAGTTCATCCAATAATTCCTCAACTAAAGGGATTGGAAATCTGTCAGGAATGGTGATTTTGTTCAAGGCTCTATAGTCAATACACATACGCCATCCCCCATCTTTCTTCTTAACCAAAACCACAGGTGAAGCAAATGCACTGTGACTTGGTCGAATCGCTCCTTGATCCAATAATTCTTTCGTCATCTGCTCAATAACATCTTTCTGCACAAGAGGGTACCTGTACGGTTTCAACTTAACCGGATTAGAACCTTCTTTGAGAACAATTTCATGATTAAATCCTGGTCTTAATGGAGGTAATCCTTTAAGATCTTGAAATACTTCAGAAAATAGCTCTAATAACTGCTGTAAATCACTTGGAATTTCTGCTTCATGTGAAATTGCATTGAGCTGAGGGAAAGCATCATTATCATGAACATGAGTAGCATAAACCTGTAACATAGATAACTCTCCAGTAGGCTGCCCATTTCTGATTAATTTCTTATCAGAAACTGTTTGTAATGACAGCCGTTGGGCCCCTCTGATTTTTATTCTCTTCCCCTTATAAGTAAACTCAATGGTATGTTGAACAAAATCAAATTCAACCTTCCCTAAAGAAGTAAACCACTAAACTCCTAACACAATGTCACAGCCTCCAAGGGGCATCAAATACACATCTGTAGTGAAAACTAAACCCTTCATACTCCATTCAAATCCCTCAACAACAGTATCACATTTAACAGGATAACCATCAGCTACATTTACACTCATAGGAGGTCTTTTTGTCAATTTGCAGCCTAACTTAATTGCCAATGCTGAATTGATAAAGTTGTGAGTGCTTCCTGTATCCATCAGTAATTGTAAGCCTTTTGTACCTTTATGCCCTGTTATTCGTAATGTTTGAAAATCATTTACACCAGCCAAAGCATGTAAAGAAATTTGAGCCAATTTTGTTTCAACCACTACCTCATCAACTGCATCTTCAAACACTTCTTCCTCCATCTCCTCTACTTGTAAATGATACAATTGAGGTCTTCTACCGTTACATTTGTGACCATACACGTATTTTTCATCACAAAAGAAACATAAGCCTTTAGATCTTTTATCATCCATTTCTGCTTGGGTTAAGGTCTTTGAAGAAACTGATCTGATTGGATTAACTACTGGTTTTGGTAATAAAGGAACACTTCTATTATTTGACATTAATAGATTAGAATTCCTATTACCTATCCCATCCCTCACATATCTCCTTGAATCAAAAGAACTGTTAGTCGAATACACCTTGTTACCAGACCTATTCTTTTGCTTATGTAAATTCATCTCATGCAGTTTAGCCAATGAATAAGCTTGTTGAATTGTAGTAGGATTAAACATACGTACTACATTCTTAATATCATCCTCTAACCCCGTTATGAAACAGCTAAGAACATGAGAAGGAGATAAATGTAACCTGCTAATGATGCTGTCAAATGCATCATGATATTCCTTGACTGTTCCAGTTTGTCTGAGTTCCATCAGTTCTGCCATTGGATCATCATACGGTTCTCCAAATCTCGCCGTTATATCGATTACATATTGATTCCAATCAGGTACAGAATTGTTTCTATTTTGCATGTAACCTTGATGCCACTGAAGTGCTTTACCTTCCAAGTGAATAGCAGCTAATGGAACCTTAGCTTGTTCTACAACCTTGTCCAATTGAAAAAATTGATTGACCTTGTATAACCAAGCCTTAAGATCTTCTCCTTGAAAGCGAGGAAACTCTATCTTTGTTAGTCTCGAAAAATATTGACTCTGATTGCCAACCAAATCCACAATTGATGGTCCTGATGATTTATCCTTCTTCTGATTTTTTTCTCCTTCCTCTCTTCGATTGCTACCAAAAACAAATGGTGAATCTTCTTGTTGTTTTTTAGTAGAATTTGATACTAACCTTGTCATTTGAAATGAAATTCCAGATAAGAGATCATTAATTTCAGTAATTGCTTTTGAATTCGCCCCAATTTTAGAATCTTGTTGCTGTCGGTGATTTTCCATGGTCGCTCCAATATCTTCGGCCATCGTCTTCAACATATCTTTGAGATTATCGATCGTAATCGGATGATCAGCACCATCGTTACGTTTGCTGGTAGAAATTTCTTCAAATCGATCTTCTGAATCCATTCCATGTTTCCTTGCTGTTGAACGCATGGTAGTCATTATCACAGCCGAAGAATCGACTGCTCTGATACCACTGATACGATTACTCAATATAGGTAAACTGAGATTTAAGAACAGTTCACGAGCTTGGTAATCAAATGTAATACAGAATAAGAAGTAGAAGAACAGAGGTAATTGTCATTTATTTGCATACCTATCACCTCTACATCTTTACTTATTTATAGTGCTAAAACAATGTAGTAATCTGTTACAAACTAACTTCTCAATCAGTTACAGTTAGTTACACGTATCAGTTTACCACCGTCGTATAACCACCGCGCGCAGCTCCAACCTTCACACCTTCACTCACCCAGATAAAAAGGTATATATAATTTATGTTGAGAGTCCACGAGATATAACAGTCACACACAAGGGTTCAGGTCAATAAAAAGATGTAGACCTGAGAATTATATCAACACTTATGCTAGGTCTTGTTGGCTTTTTAAAAATAATTGTTACATCTGACTTCTTTCACTATGATTGTACATAACCAGAACGTGTATAGCTATTTGTCTTAATGTTCATTGAATCATGCCCGGTCTGAATGGCTGAATAAAAAACATTTACAAATTAACCAGGATTTTGAAAGTGTGAACTGTGAACATTACGAACCAAAAACATTTGGAGAATATATGTACTCGTGCTGCTGCTCGTTTATGTGCTGCTCCTTGTTCATTGGTGTATAATGGTACAAGGTTTCAAACTAAGAGTACTAGTGGATAATGCATATTATTATATATAACTATATAAGTTGTGTTGTGCTTACACAGCTGCACACTATTTCGACAATACATGAACAAAAAAAGATCCAATGCTAAACCTTCACAATTCACTGTTGGAGTTAATCTTGATGGGTTAATTGTTACATGTGAATGTTGATAGTACAACAAGTTTTGCATTAGTTACAACACCTCCATGCATGTGTTTCATGGCTTATTCACATGTTTGGAATCTAGTTTGCAGATAGTTGAATTAGTCTATTTGGTTAGTCTTTCAATTCCACATTTTCAGCAGTCAAAGAAGTGGTAGGTTCCACTTGGTTAGTGGTAGCTTAAAAATAGGACTAGTGGTAGATATGCATGTAGCCCTTGTAAGGCTATAAATATAGCCATTGTACGCAGAAAGCAACGAGCAGATTAATGAATGAAGAGTGAGCAGTGCAAAAAGCAAGTTAGAAAGTTTCCTTCTTCTTCCTTTATATTCATATATCAGTAAGTTGAGTGTTTGTTTAGTAAGCTTTGAATCAACATTTGGTATCAGAGCAAAGGGCTCGTAAAGAAGGCCGGTTTGAGAGTCGGTTCAAGATATAGTGTAGCCTTTGCTACACGGCAGAAGCAGCAGCAAACCATGTGTTTTTAGAGAGCTGTGATAGTTATGATCATAGGGTGAAGGTCTTGAAAGCACGTTGTCCGTACGTAGCAAAAAGAGGGCAGATTGCAAGAACGAAAGAGAGCAAGAATGAATTAGCAGCAAAGTTGAAGGATTGAAGCAAGCAGCAAGTATGATCATGTTCATAATCAGAAGCAAGTTCTCGAAGACAGAAAGCAAGAAAAACAAGTAGCAAGGTTTGGTTCATGAAAACAAAAAAGCAAGAGTCTGTAGGAAGTAGCAGACAAGAAGAGTAGAATGCAGCAAGCAAGAAAGCAAGAGTCGAAAAGCAAGAAGCAAGGAACAAAAGGCAAGTAGCAAGAAGAAAAAAAAAGAATCGAATCAAGCAAGCAAGCAAGTAGTAAGTTGAATGGATCAAGATCATCAAGATTAAGGGGGTGAATGTTGGAGTTAATCTTGATGGGTTAATTGTTACATGTGAATGTTGATAGTACAACAAGTTTTGCATTAGTTACAACACCTCCATGCATGTGTTTCATGGCTTATTCACATGTACGTTTGGAATCTAGTTTGCAGATAGTTGAATTAGTCTATTTGGTTAGTCTTTCAATTCCACATTTTCAGCAGTCAAAGAAGTGGTAGGTTCCACTTGGTTAGTGGTAGCTTAAAAATAGGACTAGTGGTAGATATGCATGTAGCCCTTGTAAGGCTATAAATATAGCCATTGTACGCAGAAAGCAACGAGCAGATTAATGAATGAAGAGTGAGCAGTGCAAAAAGCAAGTTAGAAAGTTTCCTTCTTCCTTTATATTCATATATCAGTAAGTTGAGTGTTTGTTTAGTAAGCTTTGAATCAACATTCACATATATTTGCTATTGGGCTGTAATCTATTTATTTAGGCCCACCAAAGAGAATTAATCCAATCTACTGTTGAGCCCATAAACCTCTTCGATCTGTGTAACATCCATGAGTATGCTTGTTAGAGATGGGCAAAATCGGTCCTGGACCACAGCCGGTCCGGTCCGGTCCGGTCCTCGGCGGTCCTAGACCACTTCCGGACCGGTCCAAGTCCGGACCGGTCCGACTTCGGTCCTGGACCAGTCCGTTTTTCGTTCGGGTATTTTCCGGTTCGGTTTAGACATTTCCGGGTTTTTTTTAGTTTCGGTTTAAAATTTTCCAGTTTTCGGTTCGTTTTTTTGTTTGAAAAAAAAAGTGACTTGTTAATTTAAAAAAAAATTGCAAGTTATAAAATATAAAGTGACTTGTTAATATAAAAAAAATGGGGGGTATTTATAGGAGGAATTGAAAAAAAAAAAATCGGAAACTAGCAGTTGGGACCGGTTTGGACCGAAAAACTAGCCGTTAGAATTTGAAATTGGACCGTTGGGCTTGGACCGGTCTTGGACCGGTTTGGACAGAGTTTGGACCGGTTCGGTCTGGACCGTTTTGGACCGGTTCGGTTCGGGCGGTCTTTCTTGGATCGGTCCGTTCGGTCCTAACAGCCCATCTCTAATGCTTGTGGTTGAAATTCCACAAATGGTGCCACCACATCCTTTTTTGCATTTTCAAACACTATATTATTTCTATTCCTCCATATCAGATACAGAAATACCCATATGCTTGCACGCCATTTGTATCGAACTCTCCCCGAATTCCAGTTTGCATTATCAAAAGTTAGTAATTCCTCTACTGTTGTTAATGTGAGATCTCCACATCTCCACCATCTAAAAACTTCTTGTCATATTTTTCTAACCTCCACACAAGAGACCAAAGCATGATTTATATTTTCCACTATTTCCTCACATCTAGGACATAAAAGCGAGTGAATATCGATCTCACCAGGATTCTTCCTTGCTTTACCCTCCAAATACATATCGATACTTCTTTGGGAATTTCTTTGATCCTTTTTGTTTCCACAGCACTGGATTCAATTTGCAGAATCTTCTCGTCAATCACGAGTCTAAACTTTTTCACTGAGAACTCTCCATTTGAATCTAACCACCAATGAGGTTTGTCTTCCCCGAATTGCTGTGGTTTCGTGTCTCCGAGCAGCGCCATCAGACTCTCGAACTCTCCTCTTTCCCTCCCTCGCAGTTCTCTTCTCCACCTCCATACCCATTCCCATCTTTCTTCTACAAAGATTCCTTGATCTCTTCCAACATGAACAGATGCTTAAACTTGTCTTTTAGTCGAAATTGCCCAAGCCACCTATCTGACCAAAATTTAATTGCTTCTCCACTTCCCAGATTCTTACCCATCGATGATCACACGTTTATGCCAAGCTGTTCCACTTGTGATCCTGCTTTCATAATGTTTCCCGAGGTGCTATTTTTCTTAGACGCATTACTTTGTGTTTCCAGTCCACCGTCTTCTCCATAAATGCTTTTTATTACTCTCACCCAAAGCGCTTTATCTTCTGAAGCCAATCAGATCCACCATTAGTTAGCAAGCTTAAATTTGTACGTGGAAAAGATCCAATTTGTAACCCCCCCCCCCCCCTCCCGTACGTGTTTTGTATTTTATCCCAATTGACCCAATTGATTCCCGATTTTCCCCCACCCCCATGTCCCAAAAAAAAAACTCTCTTCTCACCCTCTCTAGGCTATTTAAAAAAAACTCTTCGGAGCACGAAACAAAGAAAAGAGTACAAAAGAATACTACTCAATACCGATTTCACAAGTGTTAACATGCCTCCACTTGAAAGCATTTTAGACTTTCAATTCAAGAGCTTTTCTTTCGGTTTATCCACCACTCCCTAGCCGTTCATAACAAAACTCATTCGAAGACCTATCGCTAGACCAAGATATTTGAAAGGCAGCCCTTCAATACCACAACCAATGGAGTTAGCCCAACTTTGAACTTCACTCTCCACAACTCCAATACCGATCAGTTTACTTTTATTGAAATTAATCTTCAATCCCTCTGCCCATTCAAAACATGTCAATGTTTTAATTAAGTTTGCAAGGTTATTCGCTGTACCTTCTCCGAAGAACAATGTGTCGTCCGCATTAAAGCTCATTTATTAAACGAGCTCGAGCCTAAACGAGCTCGAGCCCGAGCTCGAGCCTAGATTAAATGAGCCGAGCTACTCGTGAGCTACTCGAGCTCGGATCGTTAAAAGCTCGAAACGAGCCGAACCTAAACGAGCTCGAGCCCGAGCTCGAGCCTAGATTAAAGCTCATTTATTAAACGAGCTCGAGCCCGAGCCTTGTATACTGGGCTCGTTTAAGCTCTTTGATATAATATTTATTTTTTATTTTTTATTTAATACTTATATAATTGTAATATGTATTTTTATATTATTATATATGAAAAAAGTTTAAAATTCAAAATTCAAATTGTTTATATATCATTATAAATGAATTTTTTTTAAAAAAAATAACAATTTAAAGTTCAATTTCTATTTATTTATTATTTAAATAATATAAACTATTTTATATAAACAAAAAAAAATAAACGAGCTTTAACGAGCTTTTAACGAGCTTCGTAAAACACTACGCGAGCCGAGCTCGAGCTTCAAATCACGAGCTCGAACGAGCTCGAGCTCGAGCTTCTGCATATTTAAAAGAGCTCGGCTCGATTAGTCTAAAGCTCCGCTCGGCTCGGCTCGTTTACATCCCTACGCATATTGAATGTGAGACACCATTGTCATCAATCGTTTCCCCACTTCTATTTCTTTAAAAAGGTCTCTACTAACAGCTTCCTTCATCATAACGTTTAACGCCTCGCCTACTATCACGAACAAGAACGGGGACAACGAGTCACCTTGTCTTAGACCCATTGATACTTTAAACTCACTAGTAGGTGATCCGTTAACTAATACAGACACCCTACTAGATTTCAAACAAGCTTTCACCCATTTGATCAACTTCTCTCCAAACCCCATAGACTTCATTGTGTCAAACAGAAAAGTCCAACAAACGCAGTCATATGCTTTTTCATAATCCACCTTGAAAGAAAACATTTTATTTTTATTTCTTTTTGCAAAATCGATTACTTCATTAGCCACCAAGACACCATCCAGGATGTACCTGTTCTTTATAAACGCATGTTGTTCTTCACCAACGACTTTACCTATTACCTTCTGAAGTCTTCCTGCTAGAATCTTTGAAATTATCTTTTAATAACTTATGATCAGACTTATAGGTCTGAATTCGTTCAATCCCAGTGGATTCGCTACTTTTGGAATCAGAGATGAGATACGAAGGAGGAGTTGCATCCTTCACTGATCTTCTCATTTTTCCAAAACCATTGTATACTCCGTATGAAATCTTGTTTAAACAAAGGCCAAAACCGTTTTACAAATGGGGCTCTGTTATTTTCATAGTTTTTAATCGTCGTCCATATTTCTTCTTCGACAACTAGTTTTTCCAATTCTTCAATATCACGAGGGGATCGTTTTAAAAATTTTGAACTTCTGAACCTAGGCCTGTCTTTCACTTCTTCTAAGAACCTATTTTCGAAAAATCTTTTTGCTTCCTTCTTTATTTTCTCTGGATCTTCTTGCCATTGTGCTTCCACCATTAATCCCCTGATGTTGTTTCGTCTTTCCCTATAACGAATAGATGAATGAAAAAATCTCATGTTTTCTTCTCCTTCAACTTGCCATTTCACTCTCGATTTCTGCTTCATCATAAGGTTCTTTTCTCTGTCCAATTGAATCCAATCCAATCTTTCTTTTTTCCATCTCTGTAATTCATCATCTTCCAAAGTTCTGGTTTCAGCTGCTTCTTCCCACCATGCCACCTTTTTTCTTCTCCTCTATCTCAGAACCAAATCTTTCTGCACTCCACTCTTTCAAAGCTAGCTTCACATTTTTCAGCTTGTCTCTCAATCTTCGATCCGGTTCTTTCGATGTTACTGGTTTCTCCCAAGCCAAATGTACAATCACCTCTATATCTTTTTCCTCCAACCATACATTAAAGAACCAAAATAGAATTGGTCCAAAGTTCATCTTCTTATCCGATAGCATAATCGGGTTATGGTCAGAATATTTTCTTTCTAATGTGATAGTTCCCAAGTTTCTCCATATATCATAGAAACAAGGAATCTATCCAATTTACTAAACTTTCTTCCATCATCACTCACCCTTGTAATCTTCTCCCTCCCAACGGTACAACAATCAGATTATTGTTTGTTATAAACGTGTTAAAAGTCTCTGGGCTATGCCTGTTGAACTTTGAATTTAATCTTTCAGATTCTGATCTAACTTTGTTGAAATCTCCCCATATGCACCACCTTACTTCTTCATTTCAGATAAGTCCACTAAGTCTATCCCATAGTTCCTCCCTTTCCCCCCCCCCCCCCCCCCCGGTTTACCATAGATATTAACAAATCCCATCATTGTTGTATTCCCATACCAGTATCCCAAGATCGCTAAAAATCCTTCCCCTTCTACCTTACTCATTATTGACAGTTCTTTACTATTCCACATTGTGATTAAACCCCCCGATCTACCCTCGGAACTTTTAAACACAAATTCTACGTCATCACTGCCCCAAATTGATTTTATAACTGCCTCATCTATGAATTTTAGTTTAGACTCTTGTAACCCCATTATCGAAGGCCTTTCTTTGTAACATAATTGTTTAACCCACCCCCTCTTTTCTTCTGTACCTAAACCCCTAAAGTTTAAATATATTATCTTCATTATAAACCTGAGATATCAAAAATTCCCTTGGCTCTACACAATGAAGCTTGTGCTCTTCCTTCCCCAAGTGAGCCGTAAACTTTCTCCGTGCTTTCGCAAGCTCTCTTGACTTTCTGTTGTCGAAATTTCAATGAGATCTCCTTTTGAGATTCCTATCTTTTCTTTCCGTTTCGACTTGTCTATCGCTCCCGTTGCCACATCTCTTTTGGAATTTTGAGACAATCTTGAATCCGCTTGTTCCTTCCCGTTATTTCCCTTCTTCCAAGAAAATTTCTTTAGCAAATGTAAGCTTCTTCTGCCTTGTCGAACCACCAAATCAATCTTCTTTTCTCTCATCCCCTTTCTCTTTTGACTGATATTCCTTTAGGCCCGGTTTTTTAAACTAGTGACTTAATAAGTGTTTACATTTAACGAGTTTCTTGTAGTAACTCTTAATATATACGATCATTATTTTATATATATATATATAGGGAAGGGTTCATGCGAGAACCGTTAGTGCGAGAACCGCGAGAATCAATCTTAGCCGTTCCTTGGATATGGGAAGTTTCATGGATGGTGAGCGTGGAGGGATAGAGTGTGGCAGGGTGCATGTGAGGAATTCATGGGTGGACAATGACATTGAAGGAGGGGGAATTGGACGGCTCAGATTGGTTCTCGCGGTTCTCGCACTAAGAATGGTTCTCGCATGAACTTTTTCATATATATATATATATATATATATATATATATATATATATAGGAGAAGGTTCATGCGAAAAGTATCTTATTTGCGAAAAGTGCGAAAATTAATTTCAGCCATTGATTTATTTTTTATTTTATGGCTTATATTAATCATATTTAATTCAAAAGGGTAAATTTATAAAAAAAAATTCTCTTACCTAATTTTCTCCACATTTATAAAATTTATTTCGGTATTCATTACTGAACACAACGTAGGTATTCATTACTGAACACAATGTATGATTTACAATTTTTTTTTCAAGATTTATAAAATTTATTTCGGTATTCATTACTGAACACAACGTAGGTTTTATAAAATCTATTTTGGTATTTATTACTTAACAAACTAGTGGTCCAGAACGTTTTTTCGCACTTTTCGCAAATAAGACACTTTTCGCATTAACCTTCCCCTATATATATATATATATATATATATATACACTATTATATAAAACATTTAAGCATTTTCCTTAAATCTCTTAAAATTTCAGTCACTTAAAATTACTATTATACCCTTAACACAAACTTTTAATATCTCCATCTCTCTTCTACTTTACAGACTCATCAATAAAAATTATTATATAATTACACATTTTCTAAATTACAAAAAAACAAATAACCTCCATCTCTCTCTCTCTATCTTACTTTACACACTCATCAATAAAAATTATTATATAATTACACACTTTCTAAATTACAAAAAAACAAATAACCTCCATCTCTCTCTCTCCTACTTTACACACTCACCAATAAACATTATTATATCATTACACACTTTCTAAATTACAAAAAAATTTATTTGATTGTTTTTATAAATATGTTTAAAAAAGAAATAGTTTATGAAAAAAAATGAAATGAAAAAGAAAATAGTTTATGAAAAAAAAATGAAATGACATATTATCAGGTAAAAATTATTTTATCATACTCCTATATTATATAAAAAATAGTGTGTTATTGGGTACGAACTATTCGCCTCCGCAGCATTACGCGGGTATAATGCTAGTGTATATATATATATATATATATATATATATATATATGCAAAAGTTCAAACTTGAACTGTTTTTCGTACGAGAATTACTTTTAACGCAATTAATGACTCATTAATAGAGGTATTTTGGTAATTTATATATTTACCCAACCATGAATTGCGTTTGGATGAGCCGTCATTAATTTGCGAGGCTCAATTTTTCTGAAATAACTCTCATTAATGCATCATTATTGAGTCATTAATGAAGCATTAATGAGCTGCCAAATAATCTTAGCCATTAATTAATTTTAATCAAAGGCTAAGATTAGTTCTGGCACGAAAGACAGTTCTCGTTTGAACCCTCCCCATGAGAATTGTTTTTCGTACGAGAACTACGAGAACCAATCTGAGCCGTCCAATTCCCCCTCATTTAATGTCATCACTCACCCATGAATTCATCACATCTACCTTGCCACACTTGATCTCCCCACACTCTACATCCATTACTTCCACTTATTAAATCAACGGCTAAGATTGGTTTCCACAGTTCTCGTACGAAAAACAGTTCTCTTTTGAGCTTATCATATATATATATATATATATATATATATATATATATATATATATATATATATATATATATATATATATATATATAGAGAGAGAGAGAGAGAGAGAGAGAGAGAAACAAAGCAGTTACCATTATAAAAACAAATAGTCCTTTAAAATAAAAACTATGAAACACTTTAAAATATTATTACTTTTTTAAACGACAAAAACACACCTTATAATATACACATACATTCACACAGAAACTTGAACATCTTAAACAAATATTAATTCGTAAGTAAAAGAAACAAAAAGGAAAAAAACGTATAGTTTCTTATAATAAAGTAGTTGAATATATATCCATAAAAATCGATGTTGTAATTAAAGATAGAGACAAAAGAAGTAATAAAAATATATACTTTATGAAAAATGAATATCGTAAAAAAAAAGTTTGTGAAAAGAAAAAAATAAAATGTAAAAACTTTGATCAAAATAAAAAAGAATAGGCTGACTGAAAATAAAAAGTGCTATTAAATAAGAATACTCTGGTATGCAACAAAGTTTCATATGTAATTTATATTTATAGTTGTGCACCTGACCATTTACATTTTTTATGCATTTTAAAAAATTAATTGGCAAAGGGTAAACTCCCAACCATTTCTTAAAATGACATTGTCTTTCCTATTGGATTATAAGTTCTCGTTTCTTTCATCGTAATACTAAATAACATAAATGATTCTACCTCCGTCCCAAATTAATTGTCCAGTTTTGACTTTTTAAGTCTTTCTTTTTCAACTTTGACCTTAAATATTTTTATTTGTGTTATATATTACTTAATAAAAATTAAATCAAATAAATATACGTTTAAAACACAATCAATTCATATATTTTACATCAAGTACTATATAACATAAATAAAAATACTTAAGGTCAAAGTTGAAAAAGAAAGACTTAAAAAGTCAAAATCGGACAATTAAATTGGGACGGAGGGAGTAATAATTACATCTATGTTATTTATAAAATGACATTCCTCTGCCTAAAAGAATATTAATACTTTAAAGAATTTAATTCTTTTTAAATAATATTAACAAACGCAATATACAACCAAATTTGATTTTAATTACAGTACATTCTTTCACATTAAGACGAAACAAACTAGACCTAAACAGTTGTTGGATTCTTTGAGCCAGTAAAATACATAAAACGTAATCGGCGCATGTTAGCATTCATAGCGCACTTTTAAGACTTTAGAATTGTATATATTCATAATTATAATTATAATTATAATATAATTAGAAGGGGCCGATAGTCACTATAGTAGCTCCCTGTCCCTAGTTTTATGAAAAAAAATTTAAAAATAATAATAATAAAGAAAACACGTGAGACCCATATCTGCCTATACCTAACACAGCAAATACACCAATAATTGAGTTAATAAATAATAATAATAATAATTCTTCTCCTGTGTTACTTTATCACTCACTTCCTTATCTACTAGAACTCTCCTCCTCTTCTCTCTAAAATCTGCAATTTTGCAAACAACTGGAACTGAAGATCGATCGCGAAGAAACAACTAAACTTACTTAATTACAGGCCAGTTTTCTCTTCTATTCTATTTATTCTTAAAAATATGTATGTATTCGTTCTTTTACTTATATATGTCTGTAATTAGCAACTGTAATACTCCATCGATCTGTGTGTAATTAGCATGATGATGAGATTGATTTAATTAGCGAGGATATGATGTGGGTGTAAAAACCATCTGCGATTTTATGTCATTTTTCATCCTCTTCATCATCGTCGGTCTGACTCGGGCAAAAGATACAGACGATTTTTGAACAGGAGAAGCAGAGTGAGAAGAAACAATGTTTTAATTCGTGAATCTCTCTTCATATGTTAATCGAACAAACAAACTGCACTTCCTAATTCAATCAATTTGATAATGCGAAAATGAAGAAAGCAATACACGAATGAATATACAGGAAAACGATTACATTAATTCAATAGTGTTTACACACATATATAGCAGTGGTTTTGGCGGTTAATTACGCGCCAAAAAAACCACCTAACAGAACGACTAAACGTCTGTTTGGTCAGGGCATCAATACAAACGATAAACAGCCCTTTGAGTTTAAAGACCAAACTTATTTAACACAAAATAACTAGCTAATGTATATACAGATTAATTGTCTTTAAAGATCCTAAACATTAATGTCTAACAAACAAACGTATAAAAACATCTTTTCTTTTTTTTAACCTTAAAATTAACAAATGATTCTCCTTCGTAAAAAAAAGACTTTCTCTTGTTGGCAATTAAAAGATACATACAATTTTTGATGTTGCCTCTATGAAAACAAACACTACCGGTAGTTATGGAAAAGTGTTAGCTAATTAAAAGAGCTGGAAAATTTTAAAATAAGGTTTGTGGATGAATTATCTTTTACTAAAATTGTGTATATATATTACACTCAACTAGCATGGTTACCCGCGCAATACTGGCGGAGGATAATAGTTTTTCGTTTTACAACATGTCACTTTCAATAATTTAATAACATGTTATTCGCGCGATTTAATGTCTTAAAAAGTTTTTTACAACAATGTCTGTCTGTTTTCAAATTTTCTTTTATTTGCATATAACTATTTTATTAATTCTAGAAATGTATCCTAAAAAAAAATTTAAAATAAGATTACTTTATATTGATGAAATAAAGAGAGAGAAGTTAATAAGATTTTGAAAATTATGTTGGTTTGGTGGATAATTTTGTTTGTTTGAAAAAAAGTGTTAGTGTGAGAGTATATATTGTAAATGAATTAAAGATTAAAGTAATTAGGAGAGAGAATTAAATGGTTAAAAATTGAGTGTGTGAGATTAATGTAGATAGAATGAATGGTCAAGATTTTATATTGATTGAATTTTAAGAAGTCTTAAAATTTAAGAGGAGAGAGAGTGTTAAATGATTTATATAGTAGTATAGATTAATGTTGTATCAGACTAGCTAGGGGAATATAAAGGAATTATAATTCATTAATTATTAAAAAAAATACAAATAGGTATATGTTTATTTCACTTTGTTGCATTATTGTTAATTTCTTCAGGGTAATACGGTAACTTTAATTAATCAAAATCAAACCCTCAATCGATAGCAATTAATCATAAATCAAGCTTCCATAATCTTTCTATTAAGCACACACATTTGTCTCTTTGGGTTCGGTATCTAATCCTTTCGAGTGACCCATCGCAACCGTTGATTGTGTTTGTATGTTTTTCTTTTTTAAAACAAAACCTATGTCATATAGTTATCTAAATTGACCAATT
This sequence comes from Pulicaria dysenterica, assembly GCA_947179395.2. Classification (NCBI taxonomy): domain Eukaryota; kingdom Viridiplantae; phylum Streptophyta; class Magnoliopsida; order Asterales; family Asteraceae; genus Pulicaria; species Pulicaria dysenterica. Next base: position 4,800,609 of record OX359295.1, read on the forward strand.
TCCTACAGCCAACTTGATTCTTACATTTTATATAAAACTTTTGTACAGTCCATAGTATTTTCTTTTCACTAAAAAATAAAATATTAAGTAAAATATCCACCTTCATTTATTGTATGGTATTGAATTCTCTTAACTTCAATTTTTTTTGTCACTGTGTAGGTGCTATCAGAAGTAAGAACAGTGAGTAATGGATGTTGTTAATGCCATTCTTAAACCTGTTGCTGACACTCTCATGGTTCCTGTTACGGAACACCTTGGCTACATGGTTTCATGCACAAAGTATGTGAGAGATATGAATCTCGAAATGAAGAAGTTGGATGATACACGAAAGAGTGTTGAAGAGCACGTGAAGCGTAACAAATCCAAGCAACTTGAGATTCCATCTGAAGTTGATGGTTGGTTGAAAGAAGTAGGGGTTATCGAGACAAAAGTAGAAAATAATCGTACTGATGTTGGCGGTTGTTTCAGTCTTAAGATTAAGCACAAGGTCGGAAAGGAAGCCTTCAAAATAATCAAGGAGATTGATGTTCTCAGAACGAAGCACGAGCTGATCAACTGGACTGATGATCCAATTCCTCTGGGAAAAGTTGTTTCCATGAACGCATCTACCTTTACACCATCAACTCATCCTCAAGACTTCGAGTCAAGACAGAACACTTTTATGGAAGCACTGAAAGTGCTTGACCCAACCCACGAATCCCGCATGATTGCCTTATGCGGGATGGGTGGTGTTGGAAAGACGACAATGATGCAAGATTTGAAGACGGTTGTGAAAGAAAAGAGAATGTTTAGTTTTATTGTTGAAGCAGTAATAGGTGAAAAGACAGACCCCATTGCCATTCAAAGGGCTGTAGCAGAGTGCTTTAGTATAACTCTAAAAGAAGAAACTAAACAAAAAAGAGTTGATAGGCTTCAGAAATGTTTTGAGGGGCAATCGGAAGGAGGTAAGAATAAGATCCTTGTAATACTAGATGATGTATGGGAGTTTGTTGATCTCAATGATATTGGTTTAAGTCCTTTGCCAAATCAAGGTGTCGGCTTCAAGATCATGATGACATCACGGAAAACTGATGTTTGCCGTCAGATGGGTGTTAACGCTGCTTCGATTATTAATGTAGAACTATTAACATATCCAGAAGCACAAGAATTGTTTCTGAAAAATGCAAAAGATTCAGCTGATGCTAACCTGCATCCCGATTTGCAACGGATAGGAGATCTGATTGTACGTAGATGTCAAGGTTTGCCCATCGCCATCAAAACTGTTGCCCTCAATCTTAAAGGTAAAAGCAAGGACGCTTGGGACGATACACTTTCTTGTTTAGTGCTCGGTGACATTAACGACAATGTGCATCAAATTTTTTACATGAGCTACAAAAATCTCAAAAATGAGACTCAGTTAGTATTTTTGTTATGTGGTTTGTATCCAGAAGACTTTACTATTCCTACAGAAGACTTGGTGAGGTATGGTTGGGGCCTGAAATTATTTAACAAAGTGAGTACAATAAAACAAGCAAGAAACAAACTCAACACATGTATTGAACAACTCATACATGTAAATTTGTTGATTGGAACTCATTGTTTTGAACGGGTCAAGATGCACGATCTTGTGCGTGCTTTTGTATTGAGTATGATCTCTAAAGGGGAGCATGCTTCGATTGTCAACCATGGAAACATGGCAGAGTGGCCATCAACAAGTGAGTCTTGCAAAAGGCTTTCTTTAACATGCAATAATATGCGTGAATTTCCTGGAGAGTACTTTAGGTACCCAAACCTCACACTTTTGAAGCTAATGCATGGAGACAACTTGCTAAGGCATGCTCAAGATTTTTATGGAGGAATGGGAAACCTTCAAGTTATAGCCTATGAAAGAACAGATTATATGGCAATTCCCATATCACTTCAATGCTCCACCACCCTTCGAACGCTCTGCCTTGAACACTGCTCGTTGACGTTTGATTATTCTATTATTGGAAATCTGTTGAATTTGGAAGTGCTTAGTTTTTCTCATAGCTGCATCAAGAAGTTACCTTCAGTAATTGGAAATTTGAGAAAGCTAAAGCTACTAGACTTGACAGGTTGTGTTACTCTTCATATAGATAGTGGTGTCCTTATAGACTTGGTTAATCTTGAAGAGCTATATGCGAGAGTTAAGGATGGTCCATATCAAAATCCCATTAGCTTCTCAGATAGCAACTGTAACGACCTCGCAGAATGTTCAAAGAGGCTTTCTGCTTTAGAAGTCGAGTTGTTTGAAAGCAATGCCCAACCTATGAATATGTCATTTGAGAAACTTCAACGTTTTAATATCTCTCTACGATGCTTCTCAAGGGATATGGGTGAAAAGCTCCTCCCATATGAAAACAAGTTAATGTTGGTGACAAGCAAAGGTGAACTACTAGGATCTAGAATGAATGAATTGTTTAAAAAAACAAAGGTGCTTTATTTGCAAGTGACCGATTTGCATGATCTTGAAGAGGTTGATGTTGATGCCAAACCGGCCTTACATCCTTCCAATCAGTCTTTGTTTTTCAATTTACGGTTCCTTAGTGTTTCACAGTGTACAGAGTTGAGAAACCTTTTCACTCCTCATGTCGCAGCAACTTTGTCGATGCTTGAGGATCTTCAAATTTCCTCATGTCCTAATTTAAAAACACTCATACATTTTAAGAATCGTAGATCAGAGAAAATCACATTTCCAAAGTTGAAGCGTATAATCTTGAGAGATCTAGCAGAGCTATCGAGTTTGTGTCATACTTCCAATGTGATTGAGCTACCACAACTTATTGAGTTAGAACTTTATGACCTTCCAAAGATCAAAGATTTATATCATGGAAACAAATTAGCAACGTCTTCTATAGCTGATAATATTTCTATGGTGCAACCTTTGCTGAAAGAAGAGGTATGTGTTCTAGCTTCAATAATCTATTTCAAAGTCTACTAATTATTTAGGCCCTTTTCCTTAAAAAGTTGTTTACAATTATTCTTGTTAAATTTGATTTGCAGATTAAAATATCCATGTTGAGAAAAATTAGAGTGGAAAATTGTGGAAGCCTTGTGAATCTATTTCCGATAAACCCAATGCCAATGATGTGTAATTTAGAAGATCTTCAAGTTAGATGTTGCGGTTCGGTTGAAGTGTTATTCTACATCGATCTGGGATGTTTAAATGAAATCGAGGGCAGCAGCAGGTTGAAAAGTATTGAAGTAAGTGGATTACATAAGCTAAAAGAAGTATGGAGTGTGAAAGGTGTAAATAACTCTATTCTTCCCATCCATAGCTATCAGGATCTTGAAAGCTTAGAGATAGAAGATTGTAGGAGCTTTCAAAACTTATTCACACCTACCACTTCTCGTTTTGATTTTGGAGCACTTACGAGCATTTCAATGAAAAGAGTAGGGGGAAATAGTGAACTGGTTGCGATTAACCAAGAGCAAGAGGTAAGTTTTGTCACCTTAACTAGCATCTAATTTCTATTTAGTTACTTTTATATATTAGATACGAAGTAAACAACTGATATTGGCTTTTTAATTCTTTTAAAATAAGAATTTTAATACTTAAAAAGTAGCATAAATCTGCTTGGTATTTTGCACATTGAAGTCCCAATGTGCAATGCATAAATTCATCCTTCTAAAATGAATTTGGTAAAATACGTATAAATTAATCGAGGAGAAGTTTAAAAGTTACAAAAACAAAAGTGAAATAATTTTTAATTAACACAATCAGTTTTTTGTGTATTTGTAGATGATCGGTGATACGAAGGAAGAGATATTGGAAGTGAATGAGAGGATTCCTAGTTTTGCAATCTCATCTAAAGTGATGTTTGATTTAGAGATGGAGTGTGCTTCAAATAGTAGAGAAATGGGGAATAATCAACAAGCATTATTGCTCCCTCACCTCACGAATATAAACTTAGATGAGATGAAAGAGATGAGTCATGTATGGAAGTGCAGCAATTGGAATAAATTCTTCATTCTTCAACAACCACAAAACTCCTCGTTCCACAACCTCACGAAAATATCGTTGTCCAAGTGTAAAAGCATAAAGTATTTGTTTTCACCCCTCATGTTCAAACTTCTCATCAACTTAAAACAAGTCGACATACGTGATTGTGATGGCATTGAAGAAATTGTTTCAAACAGAGATCATGAAGATAAAGAAGTGACCTGTACATCTATATCCACCCACTCAAACTCATCGACATTTGTGCCTCTTCTTGATTATCTCAAACTTAATGACCTAGAGAGTTTATCGCATATAGGTGGTGGTGATGGTGGTAATGATGCTGGTGGTATAACTGAAGTCTCCTCAAATAATATGGCTACCACTACTTCCATAGATTTTGAAGTCCAGGTATACTTCTTTTTCTTCTTTTTATATCACATATTAGATTATTCTTCCATTTCTTTTATAATTTTTTTTTCATTACTTGTACGTTTTTATCATTCTCTTATATAAATTTTTTGTAAGATCATTTTTCATACATATAGATAAGGTATAAGATATAAAAGGTAAAGTTCTTAAACCGTCAAACATGCATCTTATTACATATTTGAATAAACTAAAGCTGGAAAAATCAAAATAATCATGTATATATATCGATCATTTATTTTATTTTAATATTACTATCCAATAATAATTATTAGGCAATTGATTTTTGGTTTGATTTATATAATAATGATACGGAATTGATCATAAACTAGGTTACGATAGCCCGTGTTTCGCGTCGAGATGAGAATTTTTATTTATATTATTTCTATATCTACGGTTTCACTTCAAAATTACATTTCCTATTTGATTATTTTCTAAATGTGTCCTTAATAATGCACTTTGATATTTGAAGTCATCATTTACATATTTTATATAGATTGATTTCTATTCATATCATGAAAAACAAAATTAAAACTACTTTCCGTAACATTTCTTCAAAAACATGTGAAAAAAATTATATTTGTTAGTTAGTTCATTTCTAATTTCAAAAGTCAGAAAAATTATTTAGATAGTAAGTATTAGAAGAAAATCTCACTTGTAAAAGATAAAATATATATACACTAATTAGAAAAAAATGTTATAAAAGTTTATTTGTCATCGATCATATTTTGGCTCCAAAATAAGTGCTTAATTTTAAAATAACAAATAAAATATACATCTCTGTAACCAATTTCTTTTTTCTATAAATCAATCAAATTTATTAATAGGACTTGTATTAGTGAATTACCTTGCGCATTTTACAAAGATATCCTCAATTGAGGCATATGGGTACTTAATTGATAGCTACATTATCTCATGAGATTTTGATTTATCATGTTTTCTTTTTTACAAATTTACCAAATTAGCCCTAATATATCATGATTAAATGGCAGTTTACTTTGTCAATTGATAGATATAAACACATTAACATGATGAATCAAGTTCATTCCATGTGATATATACCACTACTTGTCTACTTGTTATCTCTTGTTGTAATGATAATTCTATTTCCCATCTTAAATCAATTAAGATCACGTGCGAATATTGGTATCTATCCCCCTTAATTTTGTTGTAATATTGGCGTTATATTACTTTTTTTCTTTCATCCAATTCTATCTCACAAACATCAAAGTTCGTCCCATATAATATTACTTTTTTAAGATGAAATAAATAAATTTGTATTTTCATTAAAAAAATCGCAGCCCTAAGAGTAAATTGATGACAATATATGTTGCGGTATCTATTTAATCTATAAGACTATAAATATAGTCTTTTTCTTTGTTTTAGTTAATTATTTCTAAGTTAATTAGTGATGATGTAATTATGAGTTGTATCTAATAAAGTGTAGGTAAAAAATACAGTTTTAAAATTTTAATATGCAATTAGATGTGATTCAGTATACAATCACATGTGATTTGTAAAGCATCACATGTGAATTACGAAAATACATATCCGAACAAAATTTTAAAATTCAATCTGGACCAATAATGCGATTTATAACGCATAAATTACATTTTATTTGTTTTATTTATTTTGATTGTACTATCCAAATTGATATACATGAAAAATCTATATAATGTACAACTAATTGAGCTAGTTGTACACGTGGCAGTAAAGTAAACTATCTGTCTTTAACAATATGCATGAAAAATCTATATATATATAAGCCTACAAAATATACGTTAACGAGTTAATATCTCCCCACGCGTTGCAGCGGAAAAATTACATTTTATAATTATTTTACTATGCTAATCAATCCCTATCCACCTCTTTGAGCTTCTGTTTTGTTAATATTTTGATAGGTATTATATCTTTATATATTTTATAATATAAATTATAGAAGAATATGAATTTGCTTTAAAATAAATATAAAACACTTTTTTAATTAAATATTATATCATAATAAAATTTGTGTTGAAATAGATATACAAATAGGTCGTGCATAAATATATGTTTATATAATTTATATAAAATATAATATATTAAAAGTTATCAAATAAATAATAAAGAATATATTAAAACGTATTTTAATTTAATGTATAATAGTAAGAAATAAATTCTAAATTAAAATAGTAGATACAATTCGTAGCATTTATGGAAAATAGCAGGAAAGCTTTACTGAATGGACATTAGAATTTGTGGTGGAGAAAGAATAAAAAAAGCCAATCACAGCCTCGAACTCATGACATGCATTATAAAAAACGAACAACTTGCCATTCCGCCAAATTCACCATCTATTCCTCTTGCATTTTTAAAAAATATAAAGATTAGTGGGGAGGTTACTGTTCATTGAACAGTGCCTTCCCTGGTAAATGTTATATATATAAATTAGTGCACTTGATTTTACTTTGTTATTTAATTAAATTAAATGCCCTTAATTTCATATGCAATGACAAATTAACATGAATTATATATCAACGTACTATTAAATAATTCCATGATTTATTTTTTTATGTGTAGCAGCGTACGCAAGTGGACGTTCCTTTGTGGTCATTATGCCAATACTCAAGAAGGATTCAAATATGGAGATGCAATTCACTGTCAAATTTGATTCCATCTCATGCAGTAAGTCACTTGCAAAACATTGAAGAGTTGGAAGTATATAATTGTAAGTCAATGATAGAGGTGTTTGAAAGTGGAAGCAATGTTGTAAGTGAAGGCAGCGGCAATGTTGGATCAACAAGTCATGAAAGGTCAATTCCAAATATGATTATTAATGCGCCTCAACTCTGCAATTTAAATAAAGTACACATCTCTGGTTGTTCCCGTTTAAGATATATATTCACTTTTTCCACACTTGAAAGCCTTGAGAAACTAAGAGATTTGGAGATATATGAATGTGATGATATCCAAGTGATTGTGAAGGAAGAAGATGGAGCGGACACATCTAAAGTTGTGGTCTTCCGATGTCTCCAGTCTTTGACACTATCCTATCTACCAAATCTCGAGGGATTCTTTCAGGGTGTGAATGAATTTCGATGGGATTTACTGGAAGGTGTTCGGATCATAAAATGTCCAAAAATGACAAGATTCACGCATGGTCACTCCACTTCTCCGATGTTGAAATACATATGGAAGGAGTTTGGAAAATATAGTTCGGAATGTGGCCTCAACTTTCACATGACCACCGCCTTGCAAGAGGTATGTTTTTACTTTACTCGAATAAGTATCTAATTAAAAAACCATATATACTCAAATTGATGGTTGGGGGGAGGGATATTGCAGCTCACCGATGTCACCCTGTGTCCCCATTCGCATTTTCATTTAATTGGACAGAGTGTAATTATTTCTTGATAAAGGAGATCGAAATATGCTGATTATGAGATATTTCATAATTCATAAGGGTATACTAATAAACCCTTAAAACATCCACTTCCCTTCCCTGGAATCACAAGGGACTATTCAACACACCTTCTTCTACAACACTAAGCTATTCAATACAGCCCAAGTATAACCATATATGTTTGCTACTAACATAAGACAGTCAATTTATTCTTCCTATTGGCCATTATTTTATTTATAATGCAGTTTTATAATCAACATTGTATAATACAATTTTCTTTTTGTTTTACAGTCACCATTTTCTAGCTTGATTGAATTTTATCCTCATAAGCTGGGAAATAAGTATGCTGTTCCATACAATGAGCTGCAACAACTTGAAAAACTTGAGAAGATTCAAGTATGGGCTAAAGATGATGTAGAGGAGGTATTCGAAGTATTAAGAAGAACAAATAGTGGTTCCAACGAACCACTACCACCTGCCGTTATTAATATTCCAAACCTAAGAGAAATGAACTTGTGGAATCTACCAAGACTCGAGTGTATATGGAAGAGCAATCATCTGACGGTACTCGAGTTTCCCAACCTAACAAAACTCACTATTGATAAATGCGTGACTTTGGGAGATGTTTTAAGTTGTTCCATGGTTGGTAGTCTGTTACAACTCCAGAAGCTACATATACAACAATGCTCAGCCATGAAGGCAATTGTGAAGGAAGAAGAAGAAGAAGAATGTAATGCCAAAGCAAATCATGAGATTGTATTTCCTTCTCTAAAGTCCTTACAACTTCGTAATCTTACAAACCTTGAAGGATTTTGCTTAGGGGGTCATGACTTTCAATTTCCATCGTTACTTACTCTGAAAATCTATGAATGTCCAAAACTAGAGGTTTTCTCCAAAGGGAAGTCAACTGCACCAAAACTCAAAGTAATAGATACAGAGTTTGGGGCATTTGAAGCAAAAGAAGGTCCCAACACCATTATAAGCATACAAAAAGCAACAGGTTTAATTAATTCTCTCATCCATATATTTGTGCATTTCTTTAATTAGTTAATTACACTTGGCTTGCAGATTTTAATTTACTTGTGGTGGTGTATATTTCTTAATTGTTTTATACTTTTTAATGTGAAAAAGTCTTGAAATAAACTTCTATTACAGGGTCTGCACTTGGGGAGCCACTCTATGATTATAAAATATGATTATAAAATATGGAACAGTTTTTATTGGGTAGTCTGTTACAACTCCAGGAGCTATACATAGTAAATTGCTCAGCCATGAAGGCAATTGTGAAGGAAGAAGAAGAAGAAGAATGTAATGCCAAAGCAAATCATGAGATTGTATTTCCTTCTCTAAAGTCCTTAAAACTTCGTAATCTTTCAAACCTTGAAGGATTTTGCTTAGGGGGTCATGACTTTCAATTTCCATCGTTACTTACTCTGATTATCCGTCATTGTCCAAAACTAGAGGTTTTCACCAAAGGGAAGTCAACTGCACCGAAACTCAAATTAATAGATACAACTTTTGGGACATTTGAAGCAAAAGAAGATCCTAACACCATTATAAGCGTACAAAAAGCAACAGGTTTAATTAATTCTCTCATCCATATATTTGTGCATTTCTTTAATTAATTAATTACACTTGGCTTGCAGAATTTAATTTACTTGTGGTGGTGTATATATCTTAATTGTTTTATACTTTTTAATTAATATGAAGAAGTCTTTAAATAAACTTCTATTACAGGAACTCTACTTGGGGAGCCACACGAGGATTATTATCGGTCGTTATATTAATTAGGAATTGGGGGACTCAAATTGAGGGCAACGAGTGAAGGAGAAGTCGAGATCTAATTAAGAGTCCGCCTGGCCTGGCTGGCTACTTATAAATTGCTAATTTTTGTGTTGTTAATAATTAAACCAAATGATCCATTTATTGAACATCTTTGAGGCGCAACTCTTGCAGAAATTTGATAATTTTCATGGTTTTGACCCATTTATATCTTAATTGTATTGACCTGAAGCATGTGTATGAAAAGAAATTAAAAAATAAAAAAGAATTCAAGGTTATTACTTGCATTGTTTTTATTTAAGGCCGGGCAAATGCCAACAAAGCATGCTTATTACACGTGTTATTTTTCTTTGTTCTTGCCTCAATAATCAATTAATTCATGTTTTCATTTATATATCATCTAGATAAAAGAAATATAAGTGTAAATAGTTGTAGCTATAAAGCGTGCCTTTTTCAACATATATATTCCCTCTTTAAATGTACACGTAATATTTTATTTTGAGATGGTGTCTTCTTGATATAAATTAGTTTTTAATCTACTCTATAAATAACCTTTACATTTTTTAACACTACTTTCTCTACTTATTCTCTCTATACTTTATATAATTCTCAATTATTTTTAACTAAAATGGTGTCGTCTTCCAACACCCCAATCTACTCTCAATTTAAAAGCCGTAATCCATATCGGGTTTCAATATCTTCAGACTTGATACGCCACCACATATCTATGTACTGAGCCATGTTTTTGTGGAACAACTAGTATACAACTCCCAAGTCCTTATTACCAAAAGGGCTACAATCAACCTCCACCCAACAATCCAAACTTTCCTACACAAGCATCCTACAACGCGAACCTTATCGACATTCAAGAATCGTTTGCAAGAAGAAATAGAAAGGAGAAAGGTGTCTCAGTTTCTAAAACAATCCGACGGATATTTGGAATGTGAAGATCTCGAGATCGTGTTGAATGCAAAATAAGCAATTAGGAATAAAGATTATCGAAAAAATAAGTTATGTAGCTATATTAGTTGTAACGTTTTTCTTTTCTATGTTATTTGTAACTTTTTCTATTTTCATTAACTAGATGTAATCTTTCTTTATTTTAATGAAAATTAGTTGTTAATTTTATTGTTTATTGTTTTTGTTTTTTTGTTACTCCATATATATTTATAATCTAATTTTATTAATTTTCGTAATACCAACGTCATTGGTGTTGACCTCTCTTGAGCGTAAGCATCGTCCTTACATGGAATTCTTACATGGAGCTTTTCAATGATGTTAAAAAATAACTTCGGCCAAAATTTTCTTGTTGGGACGCCAACCCCTTGACCCTCACCGGCTCTCCTCCTTTTACCTTTTATGATAAATTGGCGCCAAATTGCCCGAAGCCTATGTTTTTTTTAATCCAATCGTAGATGTTATGCCAGTCATACCCCTGTTCTTTACGGATAAAAATAGTCAGAGTTGGGGTGGTCATGACAATTACAGTAATGTTGATCTGTCTGAATCGATATTATTCCATTCCAATTCCTTCCCGATACCTCTCTAGGAAAATCTCGAATTGGCGGGTTAGTGTGAGCTTATCCATGCAGTTGCCACTCATAATTAGTTTCATGGGGCAAATCTTGGTTATTACTATAGAACCAACCCCCCCCCCCCCCCCCTCTTTTAAAAAATTGTATTAATTCATAAAATTGTAGCGGTTCCCCTTCTTGAACTCTTTAGCATTTTTAGTCCATGTATTCACAAAATAAAAAAATATCCACAAAATAACACAACAAACGTAACAGGACCAAAGAAATGAACTTCATTACTAACAAAATCCTATATATTCTTCCAAGAAATCTGTAAGGAGGTATTTACATATGCATCAAGTATTCTCTACCAAGTAAAAAGTGTAATAGTACCAAGTAACGCAAACTACAACTAATTGATTCATTAAGAAGTTTAGATAGTTCACCGATAAGGGGACGATCAGTTTGTGCAAGCGCTCCAGTTTGATGGAAGCCGATTTGAAGCCAAGGAAGGCATGTTGCGAACGTTAATGTCAACAGGAAGCATACGGTATTCAATATCGAGGTCTCTAAAGATCTTAATCATCTCTTCAACTAAAAGAGCTCTTCTTTGCCATCTTTCACCCATGTCTTGGAAGTTCATACGATGTGAGAGCCAGATCGATATTTTCAGCCGATTTAAGTCCTCAACGTCTCTAATCACGATCATAGGTGCAGGGTACAAATGATCACTCTTATTTTCAATGTAACTGCAGTCACACAAAACCAAATAAAAATAGATATACGGGTCGTCGTTTAATGATTCTATGAAAAAGTGGCCGTGATATCGTGCAAATGGATTATGATTAGAAAGATGAGTATCGATGCATAATACCTTGTTATCCTCTCCTTCATCAAAGCAACCTTTTCTACAGGAGTTGATACATGTATACAGAAATCAATAGCATCGCCCATGTCGGGACTTCGGTAGTAATTAGCAATCGACTTTGTGGCCAAGACGCTATTTGGGTATATGATCTTCTGGTTATCGTATCTGAAAAAGACAGTTGTTAATATATTCATCTCTTCAACTACCATCTGCCATAAGCACGGTTAAAAATTACAACGATGAAAAGAACAAACTTATGAAGGAAAAATAAATATAAAAAGGGAAAATAATATGGAAATATATACCTGAATACCTTCAACCTCGCAACGATCTCCTACATCAAAGGGGTGCATTACGAATAAGAAAATAATTGCCTCGAATGTTGTCAAAAAAACGTTCGGGACTTAACCTGCCTTGACCCATTTAACTCGTTCCTTTTGAACTAATGTTTTGATTTTGTGTATATAACATGTTAGAGACTAAAAAAAACTAACCCAAATAGACCCATTCACAAGTAATTAAGCCGGATTTGCCACCCATACAAATCATGGTTTATTAAATCTGAAAACTTGATGAATAGGAAGAGAAATAGTCATACCACCCAATTTTTGAGAGCTCGTTTGCTAATTCCTTTGGTTTCACTTTCTCCGTCAAAGAGTCGTATTGCCTTTAAAGCTTCATCCTCTGTCCATGTAAAAACATAAAACATAGTGAAAAAGTTGATTGATACAAATACAAATTATAGATTGTGAATAGTGAATAGTGACTAGGACTTTCAACACAAGACGATCCAAGATGACAGTAAAATATAGAGGCAAAATTTTGTCCATGTTTCTATTTTCTAAGCTGATTAATGTCCAATAATTATTATAAAAACTAATTGTTTTAAAAAATAAACCACATTTAAAGGAGACATCCAAGATGACAATAGTATTTATGTTCAGTTTTTCACCAACCCAAAAGACATTAGGTTTCTTGATCCACTGAGTTTATCACACTAAATCATCTCTAAGAAGAGGTGGCAAAATTAAATGGTCATTTGGATTCATTGACGGGTCCAAATCTTGGTTACAAAAGCCATGGGAGTATTGGTTCTTGGAGTTCCAATAACCTCCCGCTTTTCTTGAATATATTTGCCTTGAGATCGGGTGGTAATGTGGCCCCCGTGATCTGAAGCTTTTGAACTTCTTCTATCACCCTGTCTTCCTCTTCCCGTTCTTTCTGAATCTCAATCAATGGTGGAACGGAAAGTGTCTCGATTACATACTGATTAAACAATGATTCTTGAATTCGGTCAAAGAACGTGCTCACATGGAAAGAAGAAGCAAGAACTTTAACTAGCAGTGTTTTTAGTAGCCAAACAATTGTGCCCACCAAAAGACAGATCCAAATCTTGGTTACAAAAGGCAAAACATTGCCACCATGTGTCATCCTTTCGACTTTTTGATCAAATATTAATTGCCAAGCAATTTAGACAAATGTTAACCAGACACAATTTTGAACTGCTTTATGCGGCCCGTAAACAAAGTACAAAACCCTTTTTCTCAATACGAAATTTCATTCGATCAAGATTACTATAACCCTTATCCCCCAACCAGAAACCAATCTTCCACATATCAAAACTAGTATCATAACACCCCATTTCCACAATTCAAGATCATACAAGGTTTTGTGCTTCAAAAATGGAATAGTGAGTGTGCAGACTAAAGCTCCAAGAATCAGTATTAAACTGAACAACTGAAGTAAAGTCCATTTGCTATACCTCAATTGCTTGTATTCATTTGGTAGATCATAGTCTAAAAAGGGATCATAGCCTAGTGGTTAACACCAAGTGCTTTGGTGTGGTGCCCCATTGACTAAGGATCATGAGTTCAAATCCCATGGTGTAAAATAAAAAACATTTATCTTCCGTAAGAATAGGATTATAGGAACACTATTAAAAATAAAAATAAAAATTAATTTTTTTTATATAAATAATGTAAATAAAGAAATGATTCTTTAATAAAAGAGAAAAAGAACTATATAAAACGAAAACAATGAAAAAAATAGATACATAAAGGAGAAAATAGAAAAAAGAAGAAAAAATAAATAGATAAAAATTTAATAACAGTTATTAGAATGTAGAATAAGAAAAAAAGAACGAATGGGCCTTTTAAAAGAAAAAACGGATGAAATTGTACGTATATATCATTTATTTATAATATCTTCTAATCTAATATATATAAAAGACTAATTTAAAAAAAATTATTAGATAATCTTGACATTTCATTTAGTAAAATATTTAATCTTAGCCGTTCATTCTTATACTTTTAAAATTTTGATTTTGACTTTTTAGAGTCAAACTAATGTGACTAAGCAACTAAACATCTATATATCTATATATAAGAGGCTTACCAATTTTCCTAAAATAACTATAAATTGAATCTTAATCAACCAATCACATTCTTCAATTTTGAAATTACTTAATTCTAAAAACAATTTTAGAAAGGTTTAATACGATCGGAATTCAATTTAAAATAAATTTGTAGGGGGCTAGATGAAAATAGTGAAGGTGTTTTATAAAACATGTGAGGGGTTTTTATGAAAATATGAGGGGTTTATATAAAAATTGTATATTAGTGTTATTAATTATAAGCTTTTTATAAATTATGTTTAGTAACTTTTTATATATTTTGTTTAGAGAAAAAATAATTATATATTTACGACCGTCTCATTTTTATCTACGTTTTGGTATAAATTTTATTGTAATATGACACTTTTTTAAAATTAATATATTTTTAATTTTTTTGTTATCCATTAATAGTAGTGAGCATGTAATATTTTTAGCCGAGTGAGTTTTTATGGGATTATGGTTATGAACTGAGTGGTTAACATTAATATCCTATTTAAAGTGTTTAGTTATTGATTTTAAAGTATTTTCAATCTTATTAGAAAAATGTATGAAACATTTTATAAATTATGGTTTAAAATAAAATGTATCATTAAAAGATGATATATTATATATTAAAAACTAAATTCAAAGATGTAAAGATAATTATTCTTGATGGTCATGAAACTATATTATTAGTGTAGGTAGTTAGCCAAAGGTAACACTAAAATAGAAGTGTTAATTTTTCATACACAAAACAGGAAACCAACCATTTTTGATTTTTTACTATTTAACACATTAGTCATTATTTTTTTTATTTTACTTGCAAGGTGTCGAAAATTCGGCTTTAGAACTGAAAATGCATTTGAGCCCGTTCAAAAGGTAAGACATATGGTAATTAGTAGATGATTTAAGCATGGAGATGAGTCTCTTTATCAACTAATTTGATTAATTAAATTATCAAACGATAATCTATTGGATTATGTTGTATTTCAGGTTTAGTTATTTTTTGTGTTACAAATTATGACATGTAAGTTTCCGGCGATATTTTATTTATTACATTATTATTTTTTGAAAATTTTAATATCTCAAATACACTTATAAAATACCCGTGCATGCACGGGTCAATAAACTAGTTTTGAATTAAGATAAATATAACCCTAATTAAATTATAATATTTAATATAACAATCAAATTAATCTAAATCTTATCTACGTGTGTTGTACAATAAATAATGTGATTTTGATTTTATTATTTAAGATAACCCTTAAATTTATATTTTCATTTTATTGCTTATAATTGTAACAATAATAATCAGCGACTTGTAAAAAAAATACAATCACGTCTCTTTATAGTATGATACCATGTTTTTGCCATCACGTTAGCTTTCTTGCGTCGACGCTTCCATCGCTGATTTTGGTGTTCTTTTGTCTTTGTTTTCTTAAACTCTCAAATATTTCGCATTTTATAATATTTAATATTTATATTAATTATTAATACTTATTATTTTTTAAACAAACCCGTGTATCACACAATTATTTAACCTTAACCAATGTGAATTATTATATTCTTGTCTTATAATTATTTAATATTTCCTATTAGTTTTAATATTTATCTTTTTTAAACCACCGTGTATCACACGGGAATTACTCTAGTTAATTAATATGTAATGAAGCATAACTAAAAATCTTTAGAAAAGAAACTAACAATAATTAACAGAGAAAAAGGAAATAAGAATTATGTGATAGAGTGAATTGTGGGAAGAGAAAAACAAAAAGAGAAGGTGATTGTGAGAGGGCTGGGTTTTGAACTCCAAACATAAGGATTTAATGTAGAGGTGTCTAACCACTAAGCTATGATATTTTTAAGTTTCTGTAAGTCTATATTATAACCAATAAATTGTTGATGCTCCACGCGCAATATCCCTCTTCATTACGCGCTCTTTTTCCTGACAATTGTTTATATATATAATGTGTTAATCTTTTAGAGTGGTATCATGAGATTAGTAAGTTAAATTAAAGAGTTGGTGAATTGGAGACACTATGGAAGAAATACAATGAAGATGCTAAAAGTGCCAGCTCGTGTGGAGTTATTGAGGTTGTTTCAATCTTTTCTTCTTAACTCAACACGACGAACACGATATCTAAAGTGGCCCAATTACGGGTGAAGTTTAATTTCTAAAAAAGCCGACCCCTTAAATCTGAAACATGATTGGGTTAATTCCCTTGGGTAGTCTAAATTGCTTAAGGGGGGTGAGAAGGAATTTGAATTCCTTGAAAAAAATTTTTTTACCCTAAACACCCTGTTCGGGCATAAAATACTTTACTTCCAAATACTTCCTTTTTTAAAATAAAAGATTTTAATGTAAAATACGTGTAAGTTCTCCCTCTTAATTGCTCCATTTCATTTATTTTTCATCCAAATCTTTCCCTTAAATTGAACCAAACATAGGATTATGCAAAAATTGGATTCTAAATTCCTTTAAGAAATTCTAACGAACTAAAAGCAATTTGTCAAATTGCGCTGTCACTAGCTATCTTTTCTTGATTGAAGATCAGTTATAAGCTTGTAGATTTAAGGTGTTTGACCCTATATGAGATTTTGTTCCTTTGGAATTTCCAAAAGTCAAAGGAGGGGTCAAAGTGATTTTGAACAATTAAAGTCCAGATTTATTAATTGTAAGTACTCAGTAGTTGTGTATATAATATCTTAATCTTAATTCTCTATAATTCAGTAAGGAAATTTGTTGTCTTGGCATTCTTAATCGTGGAGTTAGCCCCGAATTCTGCGATTTCGTGTTTGATGATTTCATTACGTGGCGTCAGTTCAACCTTCCTGAGATTCCAATGAATGTCGTATCATCCTTCCCTCTCCTCAATTCAAGAGTATAATCATGGAGCTGTTGTTCGACTTATGGAATTGTTAATTTTACCAAGAATCTCAAGTTTGCAATCTTGGAGACCTTTATTTTTTATTTTTACAAATTCAATGTTGTTCAATGATACCCAGATACAGGTTTCAAGAAAATGGTTTGATGATGATCAAATGTTGAAATACATTTCATGTGTGTGTAATTGACACTCTCTTCTTTTTTATTTTGTTATTTTTTTATTTTTTGCCAATGTTGTATACTCAAATACATGTTCATAAACAACAGGTTCCTACCACATGTCCGAAACCAATTTCAGATCTTGTTTGCTGGCTCAATCACAATGTTCATGTTTTCATTTGATTCTTAATAACAACGTTTTAAGGTCTTTTTCCTCTGACGAAGCTTTAGTCAATAACTATGCGTCTATGCCTTTCAAATTTTATCTTTAGGCGCCTCCATTGATTTGGGCCTTTTTAGTTTATAAATAAGCTTTGTTTTTACTTGTCATAGGTTGCATAAATTGATGATTTCAATTGTCAAATGTGGGGTTTTCTTAGGTTTCTGAAGCTTGCACTTTCATTTAGAAAATGCACACCTGCTGTTTGTGTTTATACCTCAGAGAGCTTTTATTTTTGATGAATCTCCTCCTTATACTACTAAAAGAAGATTTGATGACGTTACTCAAACAGAAATAGGTTGAATCCTTCAATGTGAATACTCTTGGTGTTCTTATTAATATTGAGATTGGGTACTCTTGTTGTTGTTTTTTTTAAACTTCAGGATAAGTATCATTTAAACCTAAAATACCCTTCTAGTACACTTGTTAACAACCATGAGATACAACAAATGGAAGACATGTTCTAACAAAAATTTAGTCTCAGTCACCATATTAAAAAACAATTGAGAATTTTTCACATCCATATACTAAAATTCATGGATGTTGTTGGCAAGACCATAAACTAGTGGTCATGGGGTTGGATATGTATTGAGCAGCAATAGTTTCGCATATTATGTGAAGGCAAGAAACTTTGTGGAATTTGAAGAATTGGTAAAAAGATAGGAAGATCAAATTGAAAGTGCAGATTACTATTTGTTGTTTATGGGTCAATAGCCACTGTTCACGAGTATTTGAAGGCTGTGTTGCATTGAAGAAGGGATGGTTGTGGATTGGATGTGGGAGTATCACGTTGCATTGGAATTCTTTGAAAACAAAAGTGGGATGATGGAAGAGTACTTGAAGCAATGCAGAAGTCAAGGTCTTAATTTAATTGATTGTAAAATTAGAAAAATCAATTTAGAGCATTGAGACATTTGGTATAGTTTTTTATGTATTTAATTTAAGGGTTAGGTTTTAGAGTTGTGGTTTTATTGTTGGTTTTATTCGTTAAACATGGTGTTGGGAAGCCAACTAGAGTAGATTTTATGGTGGGTATGCCCACCTAAACTATGTAAATATTATTCTTTATTTTAATAAAATTTTCCAGTTACAATCATTTTACCCAAGAAATAAAAAAAGGTTATTGAACCTTTTTGCTATGCTCTTGTTTTTGAATATTTTCGTTTTCTAAATTAATGTTATATTGTTGTTTGTCATAATTTGCCAACACTATCTAACGAAATTGATTTTCTTATCATGTTCTCATACCAAAAGCACAACAATCACCAATATTACAACTACGGTTACTTGAAATAAGTGAGATACAGGGGCAAAATTGGAAGAAAGATAAATGATAAATCTTTTAATTGTTGTAAATTGCTAGAAATTCGGCGATATTCTTGAATATTCATCAATTTTAATATACCAAATTCTCTCAATAAATATTCATCAATCTTTAAGAGATACACTCTGCTTCTTTTTAAGAGATTCGATGTTGATACAAATGCATTCATAAAAGGTTTGCTTACCTAAACAAAGAAAGGTTGAATCAAGATTATAGAATATTATTCATGGATGCACTGTACGTAGTTCAAAATACATGGTTCATAAATTCTATTGAACACAAATAACAGATAAACATCAACTCTCAGTAACTTAGTTCTCCATCTTGATTTCCACCTCGGGCACCACAGAAATTGATGAAAATCCAATTGATTCTCATGAACCCATTCAACTCTAACCAATAACCCATTTTTTTTAACCAATAACCAATAACCCATTTGAATGAGTAAATTCTCTGGCTGGAAATCAATTAGTCCAATGAACCCATTTTTTCTGCAAATGGGTTCTTTGAATGAATACATTCTCATGGGTTCTTTTATGAACCAAGTAACCAAGTCGAATGAATACCAGGCCGCAATTAACTTTGATAAAAACCCAATTGATTTTCACCTCATGAACTACCGAGAGTAAGCGATGAAATCAAAGAAATTGATGAAAATCCAGTTGAATCTGTTCGGAACTACGGCGAGAAGGCGATGAAATCAATGAACCCATTTTTTGTACAAATGGGTTCTTTGAATGAATACATTCTCATGGGTTCTTTTATGAACCAAGTAACCAAGTCGAATGAATACCAGGCCGCAAGTAACTTTGATGAAAATCCAGTTGATTTCCACATCATGAACTATTGAGAGTAAGCGATGAAATGAAAGAAATTGATGAAATCCCAGTTGAATCTATTCGTAGCTACGACGAGAAGGCGATGAAATCGAATAAAATGATGAAAACCCAAGTGAAACCAATAAGACTGACCTTGACCTACGAGTAATCAATGGGTTCTTTCGTGAAGGCTTATCGGATTGACTAGGCCATAGCCACTGAATTCGGATAAATCGACGGCGGAATCGAGAGGTGGGTCGACCAATCGCGGACTACGCTTGTGGGGGTCGGTGGTCATCTATGGTATACGACGACTTCGGATAGGCTATGATCCACTTGATCGCCGACTAAGGCTTATCCACTTATGGCGACACTGATCGAAGTGATCGTGGCACTGGGGGTGGTGATTTAGGGCATAAATCGTGAATATGAGATTGGAGGTGAGAGACAGTCGCTTTTTTGTGGACATGTGAGGGGAGAGAACAAATTAATAGGAGAGATGAATATTAGATAGTACCTAAAATACCCTTTTAACTTTCATGCCACATGTCGTTTTCATATTCCATCTTACACCTCTTATCTTTAAACCATTCTTATTTGATCTTATATATATATATATATATATATATATATATATATAGGAGGGTTCCATTGAGAACCAATTTTAGTGCGAGAACCAATCTTAGCCGTTGATTTGATAAGTCGAATTCATGAATGGAGAGTGTGGGGGAATCAAGTGTGGCAAGGTGTATGTGAGGAATTCATGGGTGGGCAATGACATTGAAAGAGGGGAAATTGGACGGCTCAGATTGGTTCTCGCGGTTCTCGCACTAAAAATGGTTCTCAATGGAACTTCTTTCTCTCTCTCTCTCTCTCTCTCTATATATATATATATATATATATATACACACACACACACACACACACACACACACACACACACACACCCACACCCCTAACATCATAATGACTAACATGTTATTGGGTCATAATGACCCATTAACACCTATCACTAACCTTATGACACGTTAGAACCATATATTATAATTGATTTCATTTAGTTGATAAAAATCATCATTAAAACGCAATTTCAACCATATTAACTAATTACCGTTAATCTTTCATTTTATCATGACCCATTCATACTTATGTGGTCCATTACAACAATATTTGACTAGTTTATAACATATATAAAAGATATTACCTCATATTGACCCATTCATACTTATTTGGTCCATCATGACTGATTCATACTCATGTGGCCTATTAGTGAACCATTAACACCCATTATTACCCGCATTAACAGTTAGTAGTTTTCTATCAACAATATTCATACTCATATCACACTTTATGATTAAATTTAATAACTTTAGGTTGGATATTACCCATATTAGGTCATAATGACCCACTAACAACCGTTACTACCCGCAGGACCCATTAAAAACCCAACATTACCTATTATACTTAGAACATCATAAAACCTTCAAACACAAATAAGCACAAATTCAAGTCAAATTCACCAAGAACGTCATAAAACCTTCAACACAAATTTTCAAATTACTCCTTGTGTGTTTGGAATTTTGATATGAAACTTTTCAGAATGTTCAAGATGTAACTCTTTTAGAATTATAGCCCTTAACATCAAGTAGATCTCGAAATCTCAAGTTTCATCCTCAAGAACACAATGTAAAAACCCAAATAAACGAAAATTTTGATTTTTCTTAAACGGTATGGAATTTTTGCATGAAAATTTTACTACAGATGCCTTTCATAATGATGAACATTAAGTAAAGCTCTTAAGAATTTTTCAAATTCACAACTCAACTTGAACTCGAAAATTTTAAAAAAGTTCCTCAATTTTCATCCAAACTCAACCCAGATCTTCGTTGTTTGTGATGTTTCAAATTAAATGTTCACTCCTGTGGCTCTCATGCCACTTGTAAATTATATATTATAGTATCATAAGTGGTAGATTGAATGATTGCAATATGTAACTAGAGAGAAAGGGTGAAACACCTCCAAAAACACATAGTTCTCACATTGAAATGGCAATCCTTACACATTTACACTAAACAAAAGACTTATATACTCCAAAAGTAGATTTACATAATAGCCCCCTCAAACATAATATTAACTACTATTACACATGATATTAACTCCTATTACATTACAGTATATTTGAACCTAACAGCATCATCATATTTGTCCCCGACTACTAGAAGTCACATTGACTTTTGAGATCACATTGATAATTGGATGCTACATGAAATCTTACTAGTATCATTGACTAATCATACGTGCCACTTAGTCTTCTCATCGTCATTACATATCACATATAACACATATTTTACCTACAACCAAATTCATAGTATAAATCATGTAATTCACCTCGTGCAGTCTTATATTTGAGTATTCTATCCCGTTGGATTAGTTTTACACAATTCACAAATCACCTACAATTGATCCTCATTTCATGAAAGACTCATGAACACTTTATATTTTGACCCATTTGGTTATTACTCACAAAATCAACAACAATTTAGTAACTAAACATTACTTTACTATTAATCACATACAAAACTCATACACATCATCACCATGATGATTCTATCTTAAAATCCTCACACAATGAAAGAAATTCACAACTACTTATATCGAACGGGTAAAAATCACTTACCTTTTAAGTTGAATTAGATAATCGCACTAAATTTCTCCTCGATCTCCTTCAAATTTGGTTTCTCCTTGGGTTGTTTAAATGTCTCGTTGCTGTTTACACCTCCACATACACACTTATGGTTTAACTAATATGACCAAACTCTCTTTCGTATTTAGTACTTATGTGAAATGGCAAGTTTAGCCATTGATTAATTTTTGATCTTGTGGTTCACATTAATCATAATTTATACTTTTTTCAAAAGGATAAATTAGTAAACAAAAAAAATCTTCTCCCTCATCTTTCTAATTAATTTCTCTTTTTCTAATTAACTTCTTTCTAGATTTTGTTTTTTCTTTTGTTTCTATTAATTTCTTAGTAATTCTTTTTTCCCATAAATTTCTTTCTGTATTCATCCGTTCATTAATGAATCATAACATTTTAGTAAGATTTTCTTTTATCTTTTATTATCATTCCTGTGTTCAATAATAAATATAACAAAACTATATGAGTTTTAAGATATATTTCGTCTGCCCAAAAGGTTTGAATATTCTTGTTTCTTGTTCTGCCCCTACAATTAAAACAACAATCTATATTTTGTAAGCTAATCTCAGCCATTAAAATTTTCAAACCAATGGCTAATATTTAGTCTCTCATTCTAATGTATTATTCTATTCTTAAAATAACCTTCCCCAATATATATATATATAAGAAACATGTAACTAGGAATTCATTTTGGTCAAGTGGTAAGCGCCTTGAACCTAAGGCCGCGTTTATTTCACGGAATAGTTTTAAAGGAATGGAATGTCATTTCTTAAATGAATTCTTAAAGAATGAGATTCCTAGTCATGTTTGTTTCGCAGAAAAGTACATGAATTTGAAATCCATTCCAATCCTAATTTGTGTTTGTTTGTAAAATTATTGAAGGAATTGCAATGTAATCATAGCAAAAGACTAAAATACCCTTTATTCATTTTTGTAATAAAACTTTATATAACTGTTTATGTAAAACCAACCTACACCAACACCCAACCCCACCCAACCCCCTACCCTCCGCACCCATCCCTACCTTACGTACCCCGACCATCTCCACTTACACCTACCATACCCTATCCCACCGACCCCTTACCCGACCGTTTACCTTACCCCTACTACCCCACCCCTACACCGCCCCTACCCCTACTCTAATAAAATATAGCCAAATATGCTTTAAATGTTCTCCTATTTTATACGTGGCTATTTGAGGTAAAAATTGCTAAAAATGGATAGAACACGTCGACGAGAGAAAATATCGCGCAAAAGACGACAAAATCGTGAAAAAGGCATGACGCGACACGTCCATGATGCCTGACGCGATGCGTCGCTACACGACAAAGTCTCGAGCCACGAAATGTCATAACGCAGAAGTCAAACAGCGCAAATTCCCTTGGGGACTGTTACGCTACGCGTTGCCTACGCGTACGCGGCACGTCTAGACCGTTTCACCTATATAAGTACGAGTTCAAGCCCCAGCCTTCCACATATCACTCCACATCACTTCAGACAACTCGAGGGACTGCCCCCTGGCTGCTCTCGATGTTTTTCGGAGTTTTCTCACCCAAAACTCACGTAAATACGTAGTTTTTACGGTGGTTTTAGCGTTTATGTAGTGGTAGTTGTGTTTATGTGTTGGATTATGTGCAGAGATAATTAATGGGCATACTGTATCCAATGTTATAAGAGACTAAAGGGTCACACTGCTACACACCCAAATCAGAACAGTTGGATTTCACCATAAATCTGTGTGGAAATAATTAATCAGGTTGGATTAATTATTAAAAAGAAAAGTAAATAATTAATCAGTAGTATTAATTATTGAAAAGAGAGAAACAAATAATTAATCAGTTTGTATTAATTATTAGAAAGGAAATAAATAATAAATAGTTATTTATTATTTAAAGAGAATTAAATATTAAAGTTTAATATTTAACGGACCAGTTAATTAATAGTTAATTAATTAACTAGTAAAAGTCCAGGGGGTTGAAATACAAGAGATGAAAGTTTAATTAAAACCAGTGGGCTTTTAATTAAACGGGTTTGGGTCCTTTTGATTATCTATATATATCCTTAAGCCTTAAGGATTAACACAAGACAACAAGGGATTAAGGAGATAACCCTAGCCACCATCTCTCCCTCCCCCTTGTCGAACTCTCTCTTTCTCGTCGCACTCTCTCTCTCTCGGTCTCTCTTCTCTCGTCGAACACAAACCAAGAACACAAGGGTGTGTTTTCGGTTTAGGTGGTTTACGAAGAACACACACACACTCTCGGTTTTTCGAGTGTTGTTGTTTTGGTGATCTAGGAGCGGTCAAGCAGCCAGTTCAATAGAAGGTGCAGTAGTGGTGGATTGTCTTTAGCAATCCCAAGTCATTGATCAAGTATATTTTCTTGTAACATTATCTGTGGATTGTTGTAAATAAGAAGCTATATGATCATGTAAGTTTTAAAGATCCTAACCCTTTTGGGGTTTAGAGGGTTGAGTTCAATCCAGTTCCGCTTTAAGATTGAACCAATAGAATCAAACCCAGGTTTGACCAGTTTGTGTCATTGGGTGGTTTGGTCAGGTCAAAACCCTTCAGTGGTATCAGAGCCTCGGTTCTATGATCTATAGTTTCTAGGTTTATATGTTTCTAGATTTAAGGTTTTTGTTCCTGATCTTAATATTGTTATCAATTTTTTTCGAAAATCAATAGGTAGCAAAAACAGTTGATTTTTGCTATCAGGTTTAATCCTATTAATCAGAAAATTCAAACAGTTAGTTTGAATGGTTGAAAAGGTTATGATTTTTGGATAATGATAAGTTTGATCAAGAAAATTAAACAGTTTGTTTAATTAAGTTAAACCTGTTTTATCTAGTTAGTAGGTTTGTTCAGGATATTTGATCTTTCTTCATCTTGTTCTTCTCCACACTATTTTTCGAAAGCCATAAGGTATAAAAACAAGTTTTTCCGTTTTTATCCAGTTAAAAGGTTTGATTTTAACCAGTTAGGTTTAAACCAGGTTTGTGTTTAAACAGCTAAAAAGAATGAACCTTTTATCTAAAACTTAATCTTAACCAGTAAGTTTTGAACTTTTGTTTAAAAAGGTTAATGTTTAGTTTTAGGATAATCAATTGTTAAAAAAACTAGTTTTAGTTAATATTAATAATTGACTTTTTTGGTTTTTTAAACTAAATCCAGTTTTTTTTTTTTAATCAGAATATTAAAACAGTTAGTTTTAATAGGTTAAAAAGGATTTAAAATTTTTTTATTAATCGGGAAAACGCGAACCAAAACTTTCACCGTAACCGATAGCGACGCTAACAGGGGTTTAGCGGCGCTAAAGGCCCAGCGTGTTTTCGGCCCAAGGGGTTTTGGCCCAAGATGGTTTTTTGGTCCAGGAGTTTCTCGGGCCAATAAGGGTCTCGGCCCATTAGGCTTCGGCCCAAAAGGAGGTCAAGGCCCAGGTAGGGTTCTCAACCCAGGAATTTTTGGCCCAAATAGTTTCTCGGTTAAAATAAAAGTGATATTAATTTTAAGTTTTAAAATTAATAAGGTATTATATAAACTAGTATTATATATTTTAATTAGTTTAGTTAAAATATATATTTTTAGATATTTATTTATTATGACTAGTTTAGTCGTTTTGAATAAATTCTAAAAGGGTGAAGTTTATATAATAAAATGGAGAAACAAATAAGATAATATTTAATTGACCAAAAGTTGTCGGTTTGAGTTTTTGGAAAATTAGTAACAAAACCCAACATAGGGATTTCATTCAAGTTTTGAATGAGATCAAGTTTTTTAAAGTTTTATTGAAAAACTATTTTGGTTAAATAAATTTAATTAGAAGATCACGATTCTCATTTTTGTTTAATAGGGATTAATCAAAGGGTAAATGAGGATGTTTAAACAAATCAGGTTATGTGCTTAACAGCACAGTTTATTGTTTATATATTATAACTGCGTGGTTGTTTATATATATATATAATATATATATATATATATATATATATATAGTGATTATATATAATTACGTGGTTGTGATACATATAGCTATAGTTTTGCCAACTTAGGACTCGTTTTTTCTTCTTCTTATTTTATTTTTGGTTTCGGGAAGGCCTGCGTGCCAATTACAATACCTTTCTTATTTGTAATATTGTACTGGTTCGGGGAGGCCTGCGTGCCACTTACAACCCCATTCAATATTGTATTTGTAATAGATTAGTAGTAGTTTTATCCCTCAACCGAAATGGGCTCTAAGGAGGTGATCAAGAAAATGATGTTCTCACACGAAGCACGGATACTTCGGGGAGATGTCAAGGCTAGTGGGAGCAACACATCAAGAAGGCGAATCCAAGTCATTTTATCCTTAGGATTGACCTTAGGATTAGTTGGCAAAACTATAGGTTTCATATGCTTATTATTATCTGCGTGGTTGTGATTTTATTTACTGTTTTTCATATTTGCATATGATATGTGTGTGATGGTAAATAAAAAGGGGTTTAATAGCAGGTTGTTATTAAACAGTGAAAAACCACGTGTTTTATGACAAACTAAAATATGACTTCAGTTTGGTAGTCGTATTAATTAAATTTTTATAAATTTAAAGTTTTGTCAAGGTTATAAGTTTGGAACTTATAAAGGCCGTTTTGTGCACCTAGTTTACGTACGCATGTAAATCGTATTTTTAAAACAGTTAGTTTTGAAATGGTTTTTCAAAAACTGAAAAATTAAGTTTTTTAAACTTAATAGTAAAACCCATTAAAATCTTA
Organism: Pulicaria dysenterica; assembly: GCA_947179395.2. Classification (NCBI taxonomy): domain Eukaryota; kingdom Viridiplantae; phylum Streptophyta; class Magnoliopsida; order Asterales; family Asteraceae; genus Pulicaria; species Pulicaria dysenterica. Next base: position 4,827,747 of record OX359295.1, read on the forward strand.
GATCAGTGTGCTACCCACCTAATGGTACACCCTTGCTGTTAAACGGTACTCGGGTGTCGAAAGTGCCCAAACCTTGGGCATCCGGGTTCAAACCATTGCGGGAAGGGGCATGAAAGATTCTGCGATAATCGGGTGTCCCGGCCAGAATTCATGCTATCTTCGGTGGTGCGATCTATTTTGGTGATAATCGGGAGTCCCGGCCCAAAAAGCACTAGAGTAGAGTTAAACATACTGGACTGGGTCTAAGTGCTCTACCAGGTTCTAGGAGTCGTATCAGTTAGGGACAATTGGTATAGGGTGTTACCTACCAGAAATAGCATGACTTGGCGGGAAGTGCCCAAACCTTGCGTCAAGTATGTGAAATATGGGTCCTAGGTCTAACATATGTTATTTATGGGTTTGATGATATATGATTAGAAAAGTTTATCTGCAATTACTAATTAAACCAAAGTTTTAATTTGTAGATGGCAACCAACGTTACTAGTACTAACAATCTCTCTCTCCGCTCCATCCTTGAGAAGGACAAGCTTGCCGGACCAAACTTTCTCACGTGGGAGAGAAATCTCCGAATCGTGCTTAGGCACGAGAGAAAGTGGCATGTCCTAGAACAACCTCTAGGAAATCCTCCTGCCAGCAATGCTAGGTCAGATGTCATGGAGGCTTTTCAGAAGCGCTCCAACGACGCCCTGGATGTCAGCTGCCTCATGCTTGCAACTATGAGTCCAGAGTTGCAGTCTAGCATGATAGAGACTCCTGCCTATGACATGATCCGCCAGCTGAGGGACATGTTCCAGGAGCAAGCTCGCACAGAACGTTATGATGCCACCAGGGCATTTAACTCGTGCAAGATGGCTAAGGGGACCTCGGTCAATAACCACATCATGAAAATGAAAGGTTACATGGACCACCTAGAGAGACTTGGGCACCCAGTACCGTTGCAGATGGCAACATATACGATACCCAACTCGTTTTCAGATGACTATAAGCCTTTTATAGTCAACTACAACATGAACAACATGGAGAAATCCGTGGCTGAGTTGCACTCTATGCTCAAGACAGCTGAGCAGAGTATCGGGACCAAGTCTAAGGATATTCTCATTATGGGACAAGGCGGACATAAGAAGAGGAAGGGGCGCAACGAAAAGGGAAAGGGCAAGGCCCAGCCTAGCCAGAATGCACCCAGGGCTAGTAATGACAACAAGGGCAAGAAGCCGAAGCCGAACAAAGCAAGAACCGAGAATCGCTGCTTCAAGTGCGGTGAGGTCGGGCATTGGAAAAGAAATTGCCCGAAGGGTCACGAGGCAGGTGGAAAAGAAGAGGAAGGGACGCAACGGAAAGGGAAAGGGCAAGGCCCAGCCTAGCCAGAATGCACCCAGGGCTAGTAATGACAACAAGGGCAAGAAGCCGAAGCCGAACAAAGCAAGAACCGAGAATCGCTGCTTCAGGGGCCAACCCTCAGGTATCGTGTGAATAGCTTCTTAATCACTTTTCACTTGTAAAAGTTTATACGAGTATTCTAATATCTTGCAATCGTTTATTGCAGGAGGAGATGGAAAGTGATGCGGCCCGGCATGAAGAGATCCCGCGTGCAGCCTACGGATATTTTAATAATTTCTATTTTCTAGTTTATTAAACTCTTTTTAAAGTTTTTATGAACATGTTTTATCTTGATTGTTTGAAACTTATGGCTTTGAGTTCTATGGAAATTTAAATTATTCAGTTCATATATATGCACGTATTTTTATGAATCAGGATTAGTCCAGTTGTGACTAAAAGAATACCAATAAGTCAAGTCTTGACTTGATTGGTGATTCTTTGTGATCTTATGCTATGATTTGTTGTAATTACATAAATACTGGCTCCCTATTCAAAACACTTAAATAAACAAGTATTGTTTATAAAGTTAGATAGTTTTTCTAATTTAACGAGTGTTTAAGTTTTTATGAAAAGTAAATGTTCAAGGTCTTGAAAAATGGAAATAATAGCCATTATTTATAAGAAAATAGTTTTTGATAAAACATTTAAGATAGTATAAAAGTGATTATGGTAGTCACTATAATCAAGGGAGTTTTATACTAAATGTTTTATGGGAAAGAAATTTAAAATGCCTTCACAAGTGTTTTGCACTTATGGTAAGTTTAATGAAACCACTTTCTGTAATTAGAAAAATGGATATATGGAGATCCAAATTTTTTGGTTTCATAAAACAAAATTTTTGCAAAAACTAAGTTTTAAAACATGTGTTTAGAATACAAGTTTTAGGCATCATAGTCAAGTATTGACTAAGCCTAAAAAGGATGTTTTAAAGTAATGCACTTTTTCATAAAAGATAGTGGGAGCATCTGACTAATGTATTTATCAAAGTTAATAAAAGTTTTTCTTTAACTAGTATGATAAATACAAGGTTGAACTTTTAGAGTATATAATTATCGGATGATTTTAGAAGTTATCTAAAATAGTAAGTTCTTGATAAAAGACTAATTCGAGGAATGCATGACTTATTGAGAGGTACTCAATAAAGATATCATTGCAAGTTTTTGAGTCAAGTTATGACTTGAATTTTTTTTATACACGTTTTAAAATGTTCAGCAAGTCAGTTTAATGATTGTTGGTTAGTCAACGTTAGAAATGATGAAATAAGATGTTCTTTAACATTCTTAATAATGATATTAGATTAGTGTTGGTATACACAGGGAATCTAATTTCAAGGTTCTTACAAGTAGGTGTAAGAAAGTTTCATCATTTCAAATGGATAATAAAATCTAAGTAAGATTTTAATATGTCTACAAATGTAATTTAAGTTTTAATTACAGGAAGGTTGTTTTATAAAATCAGAAACTTAGGAGTTATTTTCAGTTTCTCCAAGTTTAAGGAATTCTATAAAACAAGTAAGTCTAGAATTGTTTCCAAGGTTGCAAGAACGATTTCTAGCAAAATCAAGAAGGAGTACTTCAAGGTACTAGTCTTGAGTTTTAGGTTTATAACCATATTAATTTTTCTTTGTAATCTGTGATAAGTTACAATGCAAAAGTAATAAGTAAGTCAGATACACATCGTGAATAGAGTCAATGAAATGGTAAAAATTATACATCTTTATTCCAGGGCGGAATATGGAAGGGTGTAGAAATTAGTTTCATTGTTCTTCACCAATTTTGTATGTTTTGGCTCATCCAGGAATAAACTAGGTTTATTCAAAACATTATCCGTGACTACTTATCATGGTGGGAACTATGATAGGGCTATAAAGTCATCGTAATTTTGGGGTAGATTCGAAAGTATGTCGAAAATAGCTGCAAAAGGTTTTTGCGGACCAAAATTGACGGGTATTCGTTAACATTACGAATATTGGATTGACCCACTGTGAAAAATACTTCGTGGATTCATGTCAAAAGTATTTATCACATAGGTTATCCTTAAGCCTGAGATATTTGGTTTGGGATGCGGTAACTGTTGTCTTCTTAGCGTGTTTTAACGCCACACCGTAACAGGGTGGTCATAAGGAACGTGTCTAGATTCAGTGGGAGCCGTATTTCCAGATGCAAATATGCAAGATGGTAATTGCACCTTCTTTTTAGAAGAGATATTTCGGGCCCCTTGACTGATTAGAGAAACTGGTAAAGGCACGGCCGTGCCCAAACGAACTGATCTGTTCTTTGTCGTTTATCACGCAGTTTTGAAATCAAGTATGTCATGAACCAATTTTTGAGTCTCTGAGTTGAGTTTCTCCATGCTCATGCTCAAAATTAAAATATCGCGCTCCAAGGGACAAACCTATATATATATGCATGTATGTATATATAAAAACGTACCCATTCATGAACAGGGAGTTTATGATAGTTTAGTTTATAAACAGTTAGTTTATAACAGGATACTTCTAAGCAGGTTGCTTATGAAGTTTTATCACATGTTACTTTGAGGTATAAGAGTTCTTATAACCTGGTTACTGTAAGTGTCTGGCTAGGGACCTCCTTAGGCTAACAATGTACAGTAACTATTACTTATCTTGCACAATGGGAGTCTGTTAGATTATGTGCAGAGATAATTAATGGGCATATTGTATCCAATGTTATAAGAGACTAAAGGGTCACACTACTACACACCCAAATCAGAACAGTTGGATTTCACCATAAATTTGTGTGGAAATAATTAATCAGGTTGGATTAATTATTAAAGAGAAAAGTAAATAATTAATCAGTAGTATTAATTATTGAAAAGAGAGAAACAAATAATTAATCAGTTTGTATTAATTATTAGAAAGGAAATAAATAATAAATAGTTATTTATTATTTAAAGAGAATTAAAGTTTAAAGTTTAATATTTAACGGACCAGTTAATTAATAGTTAATTAATTAACTAGTAAAACTCCAGGGGATTGAAATACAAGAGATGAAAGTTTAATTAAAACCAGTAGGCTTTTAATTAAACGGGCTTGGGTCCTTTTGATTATCTATATATATCTTAAGCCTTAAGGATTAACACAAGACAACAAGGGATTAAGGAGATAACCCTAGCCACCATCTCTCCCTCCCCCTTGTCGAACTCTCTCTCTCTCGTTGCACTCTCTCTCTCTCTCTCTCGGTCTCTCTTCTCTCATCGAACACAAAACAAGAACACAAGGGTGTGTTTTCGGTTTAGGTGGTTTAAGAAGAACACACACACAATCTCGGTTTTTCGAGTGTTGTTGTTTTGGTGATCCAGGAGCGGTCTAGCAGCCAGTTCAATAGGAGGTGCAGTAGTGGTGGACTGTCTTTAGCAATCCCAAGTCATTGATCAGGTATATTTTCTTGTAACCTTATCTGTGGATTGTTGTAAATAAGAAGCTATATGATCATGTAAGTTTTAAAGATCCTAATCCTTTTGGGGTTTAGAGGGTTGAGTTCAATCCAGTTCCGCTTTAGGATTGAACCAGTAGAATCAAACCCAGGTTTGACCAGTTTGTGTCATTGGGTGGTTTGGTCAGGTAAAAACCCTTCATTATGCATTTCAGCATTTGTACGGTAGTTTTAGCATTTGTCAGTTTTATGTTATTCTGTTTTCTTATCGTTATGTTTAGCTAGTCGTTTTTGCTTAGTAACGATGAATCCGAATTGATACTAATATGCAGTTGTTATAAGATGGCTTATATTAGGATGACTTTGGAATGGTATAACTGAAATAACGAAAAATTATAATTGGTTATTTTGATAACACTATCAAAATTTACGGATATTCGGCAATGTAAACATTGAAAAACCATTTGCTTAAGATATTTGTATTTGTATACATATATACCTCAATCAGACATTATATATATCTATTGGACGGTTCAAACAATAACTATTTTTTATACGAGAACTGCGAGAACCAATCATAGTCATTGATTTGATAAAGTGGAATTCATGGATGTGGAGCGTGGGGGATCAGGTGTGGCAGGGTGAATGTAATGAATTCATGGGTGGACAATGACATTGAAGAAGGGGAAATTGGACGGCTCAGATTGGTCGGTTCTAGTACGAAAAATAGTTTTCGTTTGAACTTTTGCATATATATATATATATATATATATATATATATATATATATATATATATATATATATATATATATATATATATGGAAAAATGAATATGGGGTTGTTCCGCACCTAAGCTTAGATTCGAAACCATCATAAATACGTCGTTTCAATAGAAATCCCTTATAGATTAAACCAAATTCCTAATATTTAAAAGCTAATTAATAAGAATACTATAAAAAAATCCTCACGCACGTTAATAAATTATCAAGGCTACAGATCCTACACTTGACATCTTTACATATGTGTTATCGGAACATTAATGATTTTGAATAAAAATGTAAGTTGCTAAATTTAATGAATTTTGATCTTGTATTATCAATAAACTAGCAGTGTACCTACGCAATAATCAATAATTAATGAAGAAGAGCATGTATGTTGAGTTTATAGCATGAAATTGTGGATGAAGAAGAGCATGTAATTTTATGGATTATGGGATGAAGAAGACGAGATATATTTATGGATGAATAATATAAGGCATGCTTTATAATAGTATTCCTATTAAATATGAACTAGATATTAGGGACTTCAATTTAATTCTTAGATGATTATAGATAAAACAACGTAGTTTTGATGGTTTCGCATCTAAGCTTAGTGTGGAACAACCCCATATTCACTTTTCCCATATATATATATGCATTTACTCATGGATCCACTTGAGGTGTAGAATACTTATAAGTCTGGTATGTGTATATGGTACATATGCTCATGGGTCCACTTGAGGTGTTGAATTAATATGCTATCTTAATACACAATTATATATCTTTATACCTGCTTCCGAAAGGAGAGGTATCTACCATTTGTATTTACTCATTATGAAATAATTCTAAGCTTTCAAACTAATGACCGAGACCAGAAAGTGAGGTTTTATTCACAGGTATTTTTAATATACAAGGATTAAATCATTATTACGTAAATCTTGTAACGAAATGATAAATGATTGGTACCAAATCAACTTTAGAACTCATCTTAATAGAATCGTTCTTTTATAACCGGATTAGTTAACACTACCAATTGATATTGATTTGGAGGATTCATGACTAGGTACTTTATTTATTATTGCTTTAATTATTTATTTTTGTTTTTATGCCTAGTAGTTAGTTTTATTTATCCTTGTTTCTTTATAGCTAGACAATAGGTTTGAACAAAGTAGCATAAGATATCACTTACCTCGAATTCGATAAATTACCAGTAGCCTATACTATATATGTTGTGTGTGTAATTAGTCTAGTAGTAATTCCAATTAAAATCTTGGTGTGCAATCGATCTCAAATGTACATCATAACGCGTCGACGGACAACCGCTGCGTAGAGAGCAATGAGCAACGCACGGACGGATACACACACCACCTACCTTCTACCCTACCCTTACCCCCACCCAACCCTCAAGTACCCTACCCCACCTCTACCTTACCCTAATGTTGACCCTACTTCCCCACACACCTCTACCCCCAACCCAAACACACACCCCTACTTATCCCCACCGATGAGTGGTGGTCGGTGAAGGTGGCGACATCGGTGACAATTGTGGCGGTGGCGGTGGCTGGTGGTAGCGGTAACGAGCTGCATTAACGATGGTGGCGGCTGGTGATGGAAGCAGTAACAAGTAACGGTGGTGATGGTGGCAGCGGCCGGCGTTGGAGCAGTAACGGGCTGCGGCGGTAGTGGCGACGGAGGCCGTGACGCTGTTGAAGACGGTAATGGTAACAAATGTTGGTGGTGGTGGTGGGGGGACAACAGGTGTTGGGTAGGGTAGGTTTATGTGGGGTAGGGGTAAGGTTATAGGGTAGGTGGGTAGGGTTGGGTAGGAATTAGTGGGGGTGGGTAGGGTAGGGTAGAGGTAGAGATAGAGGTGCGGGTTAGGGTGGGGTAGGGGGTTATGGTAGGTTGCAATGGGGGTAGGGTATGGTTAAGGTAGGGTGGGGTGGGTGGTCTGAGGTGAGGGTGGGGGTAGGGGTAGGATGGATAGGTGGGGGTAAGGGAGGTGAGGGGTAGGGTTGGGTGCGATGGGGTAGCGTGGGGTAGGTAGGGTTGGGTGGGGGTAGGTATTAGATTTGTATGCATAGTCAGTTAACCATGATGCCACATCCAACACAATAGGGAACTCAAGGGTCACCCTCACGAGGACTTGTAATTCGAGAAGTAATGCAACCACACTCGGAGAGAAAAGATTTATAATTAGTTAATTATAAATCAGGTATCGTAAGTTACGGTTTTAACTTACAGAGGAGAAATAATATCAAGTTAATTAAATAATAAGTAAATATATATTTATTAGTTAAAAAATATATATTGTTAATTAATTATATTCGAGTTTAATGTTTAAGTTTAATTATTACTTTAGATAATGTTTATTAATTAATAATTAAAGAAAATCGCAAAAGAATATATATATATATATATATATATATATATATATATATTACTAATTTCTTGTAATTATTATTAATAATAGATAATTTGGTTATTAAGTTTTGTTTAATCCATCTAAGGATATGTTTAGACATTTCCTAAAATCAGCCAAAATCCCTATTAGTATAAATAGGAGGTTTAGGTTTAGGATTAAAGTTGTACCAATTCAAAAACTTAGAAAATTATCTTCCTCTCCCTCTCTTCTTGTGTTCGGCCAAGAACCAAAGGGACAAAACCGTAGGGCTCAGTTTTGTCGATCTCGAGTATACACACACACGTAAGACAACTGGGTTGGTTGTTTTTGCAAGTGGTTTGCCTACCCCTCCTAGCGGGACTCATGTGTTCATCACTCGTGGACTAATCTTGAGCATCCGAGGTATAAAGTCTAATCATTATTATATCCTATGATTGTTCATACATGTGTGTATATATATATTTGTGAGATTAATAAATATCCTAACCCTTTCGGGTTTGAAGGGTTAGTGTTACCATTAAAGTTTCTGCCTTGTGAATGATAACGAGGTGATTAAAACCTAACAGTGGGGTGGGTGTAGGGGCAGGATAGGGGTGGGGGTAGGTGCAGGATACGGTAGGGTGGGGTGGGGTGGGGATGGGGTAGAGGTAGGGGTAGGGGTATAAGGGGATGGGGTAGGGTAGGGTAGAGGTTAGCGGAAGGGTGGGGTGGATGGGGTGGGGTAGGTGTGGGGTACGGTGGGTAGGGTACCGGTTGGTAGTAGGTCGGGTGGCGTAGGGGTAAGGTAGGGTGGGGTGGGGGTAGAGCAGGCAGGTTTAGGGTGGAATTATTCTATTAGGGTTAAATCAAGGGTGATCTTGTCTTTTGTCAACAATCCTTATGGAAAATGAATTGAATTCCATCCAAAAGTATTAAGGTAGTGTTTGGTTTGATGGATTGTTTTTGAAGGAATTGGATTGTTGGAAGGAATTGGATTTTGAAGGATTTGGAATTTGAATCTAATTCCTTCCTTGTTGTGTTTGGTAGTTTCAGGAAATGGAATTCACTCCCCCACCCCCAACCACCATCGCCACCTTCACCACCACCTCACTGCCGCCGCCGCCGCCGCCGCCCCACTGCCGTCGTCACTACTTCACTGATGTTGCCACCATCACCACCTCACTGCCGTCGCAACCTTCACCTCACTGGTCGCCGTCGAAGGCCTCGTATGTCGAAAAGAAGAAGAAGAAGAATGAAGAAGAGAAGAAGAGGTTACCTCGTAGGCCTCGTTGTCGCAACCTTCAACCCTAGATCGTCGTCGCCCTTTGGTCGTTGTCGAAGCCCTAGATCGCCACCACCTCACTGCCGTCGTATGTCGGAACCCTAGATCGCCATCGCCCTTTGGTCTTTGTCGAAACCCACCACCTCACTGCTGTCGTATGTCGGAACCCTTCGATCGCCGTCGCCCTAGGTCGCCGTCGAAGGCCTTTAGCCGTCGCCCTTTGGTCGCCGTTGAAGGGCCACCGTCGTCTGGCGTCGCCCTTTGGTCCATGTTTCACGAAGTTCAACTCGGGAATTTAGATTCCATAGGGTAAGGGAAGGATTTTGAAATCCCACAGCTGTGGGAATGTTTTCCATGTTTCAGATTCCTTTTCCTTTCTCATTTTTGAACCAAACATATGATTTGGTTGGAATTGGATTCCAATTCCCATCAATTCCCAAGGAATCCATCAAACCAAACACCACCTTAAATTGAATTCCATTACTTGAAAGAATATTTAAATTTAAAAGAATTTGATTCTATTAAAAAAATTTACCAAACACAAAATATAATGGAATTTGATTTAAAATCCATTCCATTATTTCACATTCCGGTGAAACAAACAAACCTAACAGTATGTTATTATGGAAGTTTATGGAATGGATCCATCCATCATGTGGATTCTTCTATTATATATAACCAGGTTGGAGACCGTGTATTTCACGTGTTGATTTAAAGAAGTAATAAAAAATTTCAAAATGTATTTGATTAATTATAAATAAGAACAACACTACAAGAAAACAGTAAATTAGTGACGGTCATATTTGTCTCTAATCAGTTGCTAAACCCATATTCGCCACGGATTTCAACAAAAATTAGTCGCTATATGATCGTCGCTACTTTTTGGTTAGTTTGCATTAGAAAACAAGTATGATAGTTCACAAGATTAATTACTTGTCAAAGGTTGAAACCCAATATAAAAGATAAAAATAAAAAGTATCTTGTTACATACACGTATCGAACCGAAAGCAAGGGCAGCAGCTTAATCCTTTAAATGAAATAAACAAAACACTACCAATACCTAAAATTTATTATCCATCAGCTAAAATTTGGAATTTAGGTTCCCTCTCAACATAGGATGGAATCTGATCACCATAATAGTTAATGTTGTTAATATGAGTCTTCTATGATATGAGCATTTCATCTATCACCTTATATGCAGCATCTATAACAATCAAGTTAAACTTCATGTCTAGCCATGGCACATATATCCAAAAACAATAATGTAGAAACTAGAAGGGGAGGGGGGGTTTGAATAGTTTCTATGTCAACTTTTTTAAATATTTATACAATTAAATAAATAAATGCAGAAATAAATAAATGCTTTAATGCATGTCGGAAATGTAAAGGTGATATATATATATATATATATATATATATATATATATATATATATATATATATATATATATATAATTATTACTACATATATATATTTATATACTTTACGCATCTTTACATTTATGCATCAAACATATATATATATATATATATATTGATGAGAGTACCAGATATGTATATATATATATATATATATATATATATATATATATATATATATATATATATATATATATATATATATATGTATATATATAGATATATGTATATATATAGATATATGTATATGTATATATATATATATATATAAATAGTAATAAGTATATATATATAGTATGACGGAAATGTAAATGACTTGAATGTAAATAAATAAAAGTGTGAGAAATTAAAATACAAGAAAATAAAAGTGCAAGAATGTAAAAATGCAAGAAATGTAAATATGCAAATGCAAGTATGAAGGAGTTAAGGGTTTAGAAGGATGACATCAAGATTTTTATCAAGATCTTTGACCTCCAACCTATGAAGGATTCCAATAGCAACACGTGCAAATACCTCTTAGCCCGGAAGAGATCACCGAAATACAATCACCTTTTCGGGTAGGTGACAACCACCAAAAGATCTAGTCCAAGATCTTACAAATGTTCTTCACCAAGAACATACCACCTTCTTCAACAAGAAGAAGAACAAGTTCTTCAACAAAAACTCAACACTCTCAAACAAACAAAGTGGGGAATAGTCAAACCCACCAAAAGATCAAAGTGTTCTTCACTCAAGAACACCTCACCAAGAACACCAACAATGGTGTATGAACTATAAATCTCTCAATACAAGAAAAGATGAATACTAAGTATATCACTCAAAAAACTTTTCTTGCTTCCCTTTTTCTTGATCTTGAAGAGTTGTATAATCTCACAATGTGTATAAACAACTTTAAGAATCAACACACTCAAGAATGTATATATAAAAGATGGAAGATCAAGTGTGTGTGTATAAGTGTATAGGAGAGAGTTCTCAATTTTGCAAAAGGTGAGAATGAGGGTGAATGTTTTGGTATTTATAGAAAAAGAGAGAAGACATGTGGGGTCACAAGGTCTAGTTCTGGCCGGACGGTCGTGTTGAGTAATGTCCCACATAGGACGGAAAGTGACTTTGTAATGAGCTTATAAGAGTCCTGGGCTACTCCTCTCATAACCAATTGGTTTTGAGTTGGAACCCCACAAACTTACATGGTATCAGAGCTCAGGCTCTACCCTCCCGCCGGAACCCTACCTTTTTCTGGCGCCGTCCTCACCGGAGTTCTCTTCTACTCCGGTTACCACATCATCTCTCTACCTCTCTTTGCTCTGTTCCAGCTCTAAGTTATCCTCTCTAAATACATCTTTTCCCTAAGAAAAGCAAATCTGTTCGGCCGCCGCCGGACTTCTCTTCTTCTCCGGCCGTCTTTCTATCTGTCTTTATTATCTTCCCTCACTAGTCCTCTATCTTCTTAAAAAAAATTTGCCGGAACCCTAAAATTGTCCGGAGCCGTCATCGCCGGACTTCTTCTACTTTCCAGCGCCTTCTTTGCCGGAGTTGTCTTCTCCTTTTTACCTTCCGGTCATTCTTCTTCATCTAAACCCTTCTCTCTCTCTCTCTCTCTCTCTAAACACTCGAGTCTCTCTCCTATCTGTTTAATATAAAAAAAAAGAGGGTGTCGGTTGTTTCGCTGCCCTTGGCTGAATCTTCAGTCCATCTTCTTCAAAACTGCCCACGTTTGATGTTGGTTCAAAAGAAAAAAAAAGGTCCGCTGCCGCCGCCGCCCGCCGCTGAAGTCACCGGCGTATATCGTCGTCACCCCTGCTTTATTTTCATTCTGAAGTTTTATGCTAAAGTTTTTATGCTGCACTCTTGTCATAGCATCAAAAGACGAACTGTTGCAGAAACTGTTGGCCAAAAAGACAAGAACTTTCTCCATGAAATCCACTATGGTGGTGCTCGAGAATGGCAAACGTCAAAAGAAAAGGGGTGTTTACCCTCTTTGCTCAACTTTTCCTTTTTCTTTATCATTATGTTTTTTTTTCTCATTAATTTATTTTGTTTTTTTATTAGTTTCGTTTCGGTTTGATGCTTCGTAATTAACCTCCGCTCAAACTGCGGGGAGTATTAGTGAGTATGTTGAGTCCATTAGATTAGGGCCCAGGCCCATTAGGGTTTCACCATTTGTACTCTATTTATATTGGGTTGATGTAATGTAATTAGTGGAGGAGTTATAATCTTACATGGTATCAGAGCAAGGTTCACTCGCTCCACGTAACCCATAAGTATCCACGTGTTAGGCGCGAGAAAAAAAACGTCACACGTGAGGGAGCGTGTTGAGTAATGTCCCACATAGGATAGAAAGTGACTTTGTAATGAGCTTATAAGAGTAATGAGCTACTCCTCTCATAACCAATTGGTTTTGAGTTGGAACCCCACAAACTTACAGGTTGATCCCACGGTCGACCCATCAGAGATGCCACATTCTCGAGACGTTTAAAATTATTTCCATTATATTTCGACATCCTCTTTTAAGCTGGTATTTTAGAAGTGATAAATACCAAAATAAATATCGTTACTGTTAGAATATGCCCACTGATGCGTTCACACCATTTGAATCACTACTGATGATGTATGGGCCTATTGGGTCAAACACCGGGGTCAAATCTGACAGCAACTTAAGTAAAGGGACCGAAATTGACAAAAGACAAAAGTTGACTTCGCAGGCTGGGTTAGCGCCGCTAACCATAAGGTGTTAGCGCCGCTAACACTTATGGGTTAGAGCCGCTACAGCTGCATGGGCTTTACGTCAAGTCATCTGACAAGCCGCGTTAGCGCCGCTAACCATTACTGGTTAGCGCCGCTAAGTCTGGGTTAGCGCTGCTAAGTCTAGACGTGACCTTTTGTCAAATCACCTCTCACGTTGGCCAATGCATGTAAGTGTCTTGAGAGACTTTGGCCGGCCTTTGGGAGGTGAAGTGGCATTCTGGAGTTTATAAAAGACCCTACTCTAGCCTCATTGATCTCTCTTGGCTAGATACACAACATACATACTCACAAGTGCTTCCAAGACTTAGGTGTGTTCTTAGAGAGAGAGAGTTAGGGTTTGGGCTCCAGAAATCGGTTCTATCTCGTGGGTTGCTATTCTCCTACTGATTTTCTATAGTGAAGAATCATAAGGAGCTTGCTAGCTCAAGTGATTGACGTGTTACCGGGGTATCATCCTCTAGTTGATTCGTTCAAGTAAAGGAGAAGCAACTTCATCCACTACATCAACATTTGCTGGAGCTAAGGAGTTGGTATAACCTCCTCTCTTCTCTTTTCTGTTGCATTTCTTTTCATAGAGATTGATCCATGTTTGGGGTTTTTCGATTTTGTGCTTTATATGCTTGAACCATGGGCTTTTTGTGTTGTACTTTGCTTCCGTTACGTGCCCTAGAAACCCCAACAGTTACACTGTGTATTTGGACTGCTTTTAAAATTAATTAAGCACATGCTTAATTCTAAGATTGACACCTAATGTCCTTTGTGTCATACAATCTTAACCAAATCAAAAAATACTTCTTTAATCAATACACAATATAATAATATCTTTTAAGGATATTTATCTTGTATTCTAAAATACATATTTTCACTTTTGCCAATTTATAAAATCATGTCTATTTAAATTAGTTGGCAAGAAGTTATAAAAACTTTGTTCCAAAGACAGATATTATTTTGACGCAGTATGGAACATTTTTATATTTGAGAATATATGTTTATTAAAAATGACGTTTAAAAGATGTATTCAGTTATGATCATATTGTCATTTTTATTTTCATCCGTCATTATAATTTTGGTAAAAAAATATACAATATATATTTTGTGAGTTTTTATCATTGTGATCTTCCACAAATATATATATATATATATATATATATATATATATATATATATATATATATATATATATATATATATATATTCATTATTTTGCCAAACTTATTATTTTCATATTAACTTGGATTTATATTACTATTTTTCTTTTGATTTATTATTTAAAATTGCATCATCAAAACCAGATATATTAATATAAATCTTTTAATCTTTTGATTGTACTAACAAATAAAATCATCAATCAATTGGTATAATAGAACAAGATTATAGTAAAAGAAACCTAATTTAAGTATGATCTTATGAATAAAATCATCAATCAACCAAATAAAATAAAATCACAGATTTCATTCAATCGAAGAAGCAATTTAATTGAAGTTGTTGTCACTTAACATTGACTATGATGACTTGTACGAAGATTGGTGTTAACAATAGGTGGAGCATGGGTGGATGGGTTAGCAACCGGTGTAGTAGAAGTGAAATAGGGAATCTAGGAAGGACGTGGTCAAGACCGGCTCGTTTTCGACGCTTGGGGAGAAATAGAGTTGATGGTCAAATAAGGTAACATCAGCGACCATATAATATTTGTGGTAAGTAGGAGAGTAACGGTTGTACCCTTTTTGTATGCGAGAGTAACCTAAGAAAACATATTTTAGAGATTTAGGGGCAAGTTTATCTCTTCCTTGGTCAAGACAGTGAACAAAACACAAACTGAGCCGATGGGATGTATGGGTAGGCGATACGGGCTCTGCTTCAGATAGAGGATAGAAAAAGGGGTTTGATTGTGCAAGACAGATGATGGCATATGGTTGATCATATAACAAGTTGTCATTGCAGCATCAGCCCAGAATTTTAGTGGAAGATTGGTATGTATTAACAAGGTTCGGGTTGTTCAATGATATGTCTATTTTTTCTTTCGGCCACACCGTTTTGTTGTGGGTTATGAGGACATGAGGATTCATGTAAAATGCCATTAGATGACATAAATTATTGAAAGAGGGTAGAGAAATATTCAAGTGCATTGTGACTCCCAAGAGTGCTTATAGTGGCTCCAAATTGGGTTTGTATTTCAACACAAAAATCAAAAGAAAATTGTAAATAATTCAAATCTATATTTTATAAGAAATAACCAATTAGCACGCGAATTTTCATCAATAAACGTAACAAAGTACTGAAAACCCAATGCTGAACAAACTCAACTCGATTATGAAAGACACCACGAGTGTGTTTCCCTAACTGACAAGACTGACATTCTAAGGACTCTAATGATGGTAAGATTGGCACAATTTTCTTGAGCTTGGTAAGAGAAGGATGACCATAGAGATGATGCAGATATGCTGGTGACATGAAAACCGTTGCAAGGGAAGATCGAGACCCACCTAAGTGGTAGTGTCCATGTGACTCATGTCCTTCGCCAATCATCTGTCCCATGCTCTGTAAAAGCACATATTCAAGAGTAAAGGTTATTGAACAAGAATGAATCTTAGTAAAGAGGCTTATAGATAAAAGGTTAAATGGACTTTCGGGAACATATAAAACAGAGTCCAAAGACAGTGTGGAGATAAGTTGGGCTGTTCCTGTCCCATTGACAACGGTTTTATTACCATCAGCCACAGTGATAGTGTAACACCACTTTTCTTAAAAAGTTATTTTACATATTATTTAACTCTTAGCATCCCAAAAGATCAAAGGTTTACAAAATACTGTTACTATATACAATGGTGTTAAGCTGTTTATCAAAAGTAGTGTTTAAAAGTGTTTCCAAAACATAACCAGGAGCTATGCAACCTATCAAGCCACTGGGGCCTTCCCCTTGCCCGAACCTGACGCACCTGCATGTAGAAAACACTGGACATAAGCTAACGCTTAGTGAGTATACTACTGAAATAATAAATAAATTGTGAAAGCCAATTCTCTGTTGAATGTCTCGCATCCCGACTTGTAAACTGCAAATCTATTCCAAATCTGTTAACTGGTCCCGGAGTATACTACACAAAGTATAAGTAACCCCTGACACTTACTTGGGTATAAGGATCTCAATATACCCTATCTCTGTTTGTAATATAATATGATCATATAACCAATCACAGATCATGCATTTAATATACACACGTATGCTAATCTGATTAAAGGTAAGTACACTCACCTTTCCTACGGCCGTAGGAACAATAGTTACAGCAGACATCTTGCTTTGCTCGCAAACAACAGCCGACTTCAACACTTTTTCACCCAAATCATAAACAAACTAAAATTCAAGCATACAAATAAGTCCTATGTCATTACTACTAACTTCCTAACACAACACTTGATACAAAACAACACAAAAACACATGAATCAAGCTACAAACATGGATTCAACCCATGAACCCATTTCTTGACCTAAAACTTACTTTAAAACATGAAGAACACATACCTCTAGCTCTTGTATCACTATGGACTACATAATCTGCTGTCAATATCTTGATTTCTTGATCAAAAATCCGAATTACAAAGGAGATTGTGTGTGTATGTGAAGGTGTTTTGCTTCCCTGGTGGTTTGACTCTAAATGAGTCAAAGAAGACTTATCTATATCTACTACTTTGAGCTATTACAAAACAGCCCCTGGACTTCTTAACTTTCAGAAATTACAAAACTAACCCTCCAAGTTTATCTCATAAACACATAGTACATAAAGGCAATTAACCAAACACATAAACACTTAATATTTAAATTAAAACAATTCATAACGAAACTTTCGGACCTTGGGGCGTTACAACTCTTCCCCACTTGGGATGATTTCGTCCCCGAAATCTACTGTGCAAACAACTGAGGGTAATTCTGTCTCATGTCACTTTCTGTCTCCCAAGTATAATCTGACCCTTTTCGGTGTTTCCACTGAACTTTCACAAGACCTATTTGTTTATTACGCAGACTCTTTACTTTCCTCTCTAAAATAGCTACTGGCTATTCCACATAATTGAGCTTTTCATCAATCGTCACATCTTGTAAAGGAACAATGGCTGACTCGTCTGCTAAACATTTACTAAGATGGGACACAAGGAATGTATTATGAATCTGAGACATTTCTTCTAGAAGTTCCAATCTATAAGCTACTTTCCCAACCCTCGCAATAATCTTAAAAGGACCAATAAACCGAGGCCCTAGCTTGCCCCTCTTCCTGAATCTGATCACCCCTTTCCACGGTGATACCTTTAACAACACGTAGTCTCCAACCTGATACTCTATTGGTGACCGCCGCTTATCTGCATAGCTTTTCTGTCTATCATATGCTGCTTTCAGTCATTCACGTATCTGTTGTATGTACTCAGTGGTTTGCTGTACTATCTCACCCCAACAAACAGGAGTTCTACATTTTCGGCCATATAGCATCTCATACGGCGGCATGCCAATACTCGAATGAAAACTGTTGTTATACGAAAACTCTGCTAATGGTAAATATGTATCCCAACTACCACCAAAGTCGATGATACAAGCTCTGAGCATATCTTCCAAAGTCTGTATAGTTCTTTCACTTTGTACGTCAGTCTGTGGATGAAATGCTGTACTCAGATGTAGCTTTGTCCCCATTTCTTCATGAAACTTATTCCAGAATCGGGAGGTAAACCGAGTATCTCTATCTGAAATAATCGTGACTGGAACTCCGTGTCTGGATACTATCTCTTTCATATACACATCTGCCATTTTCTCTGAAGAATAAGCCTCTTTTATTGAAATGAAATGCGCACTCTTCATGAGTCTATCAACTACTACCCAAATAGCATCAAATCCCTTAGGAGTTCTAGGTAGTTTGGTAATCAGATTCATAGTAACGTGTTCCCATTTCCATACAGGAATATCTAATGGTTGCAACTTCCCATGTGGCTTCTGATGCTCTACTTTGACTTGTAAACAAGTCAAACATCTTTCTACATATCTTACTATTTCTCTTTTCATTCCTGGCCACCAGTAGTTCATTCTCATATCTTTGTACATCTTCGCAGCCCCTGGGTGAATAGAAAGTTGTGAGCGATGTGCTTCTTCTAAAAGAACTTGTCGCACACCACCGTAACTAGGTACCCAAACTCGATCATAACAAGTCAAAAGATCTCGACTGTCTTTCACTAACTTCGACACTTGGCCCTTCACACGTTCCTTTTTCTGATTATTTTCCTTAACCGCTTCAATCTGTGCTGCTTTAATTTGATCTAATATCGGGGTAATTACTGACATCTGTAAGTGATGCATCTGTATTTGTATAATACCTGACTTTCTGCTCAACGCAACTGCCACCACATTAGCTTTGCCCGGATGATACAGAATCTCGCAATCGTAATCTTTTAGTAACTCTAACCATCGCCTCTGTCGCATATTCAGATTCTTCTGTTCTAGAAAATACTTAAGACTCTTGTGATCTGAATAAATAGTACACTTGACACCATACAAATAGTGTCGCCATATCTTCAGGGCAAAAACAACTGCTGCTAATTCTAAATCATGAGTCGGGTAATTGTTCTCGTGCATCTTTAACTGACGGGAAGCATAAGCAATGAATTTCCCTTTCTGCATCAAAACGCAACCCAACCCTCTGTATGAAGCATCACAGTAGACTACCATATCTTCTACTCCATCTGGTAACGAAAGGACCAGAGCATTACATAACCTGTGCTTTAGCATATCAAATGCTTTCTCCTGTTCTTCACCTCATTTAAACTTTACATTCTTCTTGGTTAACTGAGTTAAAGGTACTGCTGTCTTGGAGAAGTCTTGAATAAATCGTCTATAATACCCCGCTAAACCAAGGAAACTTCTGATTTCTGTAGGATTCTGAGGTGGCTCCCACTTCATCACAACTTCTACTTTTGCAGGATCCACTTTAATTCCCTCCTGATTAATGAGATGACCCAGGAATTATACTTCCTGAAGCCAAAATTCACACTTAGAGAACTTCGCATACAACTTCTCCTTGCGTAAGGTTTCTAACACTTCTCTGAGGTGAACATTATGCTCCTCTGAAATCTTGGAATATATAAGAATGTCGTCAATGAATACTATCACTGATTTATCAAGCATCGGCCGGCAAACTCGATTCATCAAGTCCATAAATGCTGCTGGAGCATTCGGAAGACCAAACGGCATCACAACAAACTCGAAGTGACCATATAGCGTTCGAAAAGCTGTCTTGGCTATATCCTCTTCTCGAATCTTTAACTGGTGGTACCCTGACCGTAAATCTATCTTGGAGAACCAAGAAGCACCCTGTAGCTGATCAAACAGATCGTCTATTCTGGGAAGCGGATACTTGTTCTTGATCGTGACCTTGTTGAGTTCTCTGTAGTCTATACACATTCTGAACGTGCCATCTTTCTTCTTGACAAAAAAAATTGGTGCACCCCACGGTGAACTACTAGGCCTGATGAAACCTTTATCTGTCAACTCCTGTAGTTGAGTCATCAACTCTTGCATTTCTGGTGGTGCTAGTCTGTACGGGGCTTTCGCTTTCGGCTCTTCTCCTGGAATTACATCAATTTTGAATTCTACTTGTCGAGCTGGTGAGACTCCTGGTAACTCATCTGGAAACACGTCTGGGTACTCACAAACCACCGGTATCTCTTGAATCTGTGGCGGCTTTCTTGTCATATCGACATTTTCCACATATGCTACAAATGCGATACACCCGTGTGCCAAGTATTTCCTCGCCTTTGCTAAAGAGAAAATTGACTGGCTGACTCTCTTACTGTCGCCTCGAATAATCAGCTCTTCCCCACTTGGAGTCTGAACCCGCACCATTTTCCGATCGCAGAAAATCTGAGCTTGGTATAGACCTAGCCAATCCATACCAACGACCACTTGGAATTCTTTCATAGCCATAGGGATAAGGTCAATAGGGAACTTACAGTCACATATCTCTATCACATTACCCTTAAATACACTAGTCACAATCGTTCTCTTATCATTTGCTATTTCTACCTCTAGAGGAAATTATAACTTAACAGGTGGCATATTAAACTGAGCACAAAACGGAATAGCAGCAAAAGATCTACTGGCACCGGAATCAAACAATACTAAAGCAGGCATATTATTAACAACAAAAGTACTTGCTACCACATCAGGTTCAACTTTGGCCTCCTCAGCTGTGAGCTGGAAGGCTCTGCCTTTTGGTCGGGGCTGCTCATGTTTCACATTTCTATTATCATTACCACGAGCTGGGGGTAAGGGATTCACTGGTTTCCTCTCTGCTGCTGGGAGTTGGGGACATTGAGATTTGAAATGCCCAGGCTGATAACAGTTGTGACATACCAACAGAGGAGTCTTGCATTCTTTAGCTACATGCCCCTGCTTTCCACACTTATAGCAACCGGTTAACCCAAACTTACATTCACCATAATGGTTTCTGCCACACTTAACACATTTAGGCGGGGAAGTTGTCCCTCCCCGTTGTGGTGTCACCGCTGGCTTCTTACTCGGTGTGTAGGCCTGTTCAACCTTCCTCTTCCCACCAACTATTCCCTGTCTAAGTAACTCCTGCTCCCTTTTCCAGGCTAAATCCATCATCTCGTCTACCGTCGTACAAGTAGATGTTGCTAGTACTTCCTGGATATCATTCCTAAGAATAGAAATGTACCGCTACATTTTCATCGACTCTGTAGCTACATATTCTGGGCAAAAGCGAGCCATTTCCAGAAACTTCTTTGTCATTTCATCTACAGTCTCTGTTGTCTGTTTCATCGTCAGGAATTCCTCATTTATCTTATCTATTCGGGCTTTCGGTGTGAACTGTTTCTCAAACAATTCTCTAAACTGAGCCCATGACATAGCTTCCATCTGAGCCTCTCCCCTCCTTTGCAGCAAGGTGGTCTACCAATCTTTCTCTGCCCCGCGCAACAAGTTCGAAGCATACATAACATGTCTCGTGGGTAGACATCCACTAGTACGAAAAGCTCCTTCTGTATCCGATAACCATCGGTTACTAACAATAGGATCTGTCACCCCTTCAAAAACTGGCGTTCCACATGCTGAGAACTCTCTGTATGTGCATCCCTGATTCGGTTCAACTCTTGCTGGAAGATTTATGGTCGCAGCCTGTACCGCTGCATTTACACGCTCTTGTAGTAAAACCTCCATCCTCCCAGAAACTTGTTCAACCACTTGGTTGATTATGAATGGAACGTTGGCTTGTAAAGCCTTTCCCAACTCTGTTGCCACCGTTTCTTTAATCACACTGTTCACTGGATCTTATACCTCCTCCGCACCAGCTACCCCAGAAGGGTTACCCGAAGATCTCTCTGTCTGTATGGGAATTGCATCTAAAACATAGGTACCTCTATTCTCCTGAGGGCTACTAACCCCAGACTGTTTTGTTGGATCTGCAACAACCCCTTGAACATACCCCATTCTGAAATTAAAAATGCTTCAACATACAGTACTATAACAACTTTCTCTGTTTCACAATAAGGTATGTAATATTGTTAATACGAAGATTGGTGTTAACAATAGGTGGAGCATGGCTGGATGGGTCAGCAACCGGTGTAGTAGAAGTTAAATAGGGAATCTAGGAAGGACGTGGTCAAGACCGGCTCGTTTTCGATGCTCGGGGAGAAATAGAGTTGATGGTCAAATAAGGTAACATCAGTGACCATATAATATTTGTGGGAAGTAGGAGAGTAACAGTTGTACCCTTTTTGTATGCGAGAGTAACCTAAGAAAACATATTTTATAGATGTAGGGGCAAGTTTATCTCTTCCTTGGTCAAGACAGTGAACAAAACACAAACTGCGCCGATGGGATGTAAGGGTAGGCGATACGGACTCTGCTTTGGATAGAGGATAGAAAAAGGGGTTTGATTGTGCAAGACAGATGATGGCATATGGTTGATCATATAACAAGTTGTCATTGCAGCATCAGCCCAGAATTTTAGTGGAAGATTGGTATGTATTAACAAGGTTCGGGTTGTTCAATGATATGTCTATTTTTTCTTTCGGCCACACCGTTTTGTTGTGGGTTATGAGGACATGAGGATTCATGTAAAATTCCATTAGATGACATAAATTATTGAAAGAGGGTAGAGAAATATTCAATTGCATTGTGACTCCCAAGAGTGCTTATAGTGGCTCCAAATTGGGTTTGTATTTCAACACAAAAATCAAAAGAAAATTGTAAATAATTCAAATATATATTTTATAAGAAATAACCAATTAGCACACGAATTTTCATCAATAAACGTAACAAAGTACTGAAAACCCAATGCTGAACAAACTCAACTCGATTATGAAAGACACCACGAGTGTGTTTCCCTAACTGACAAGACTGACATTCTAAGGACTCTAATGATGGTAAGATTGGCACAATTTTCTTGAGCTTGGTAAGAGAAGGATGACCATAGATATGATGCAGATATGCTGGTGACATGAAAACCGTTGCAAGGGAAGATCAAGACCCACCTAAGTGGTAGTGTCCATGTGACTCATGTCCTTCGCCAATCATCTGTCAGAGCACATATTCAAGAGTAAAGGTTATTGAACAAGAATGAATCTTAGTAAGGAGGCTTATAGATAAAAGGTTAAATGGACTTTCGGGAACATATAAAACAGAGTCCAAAGACAGTGTGGAGATAAGTTGGGTTGTTCATGTCCCATTGACAATGGTTTTATTACCATCAGCCACAGTGATAGTGTAACACCACTTTTCTTAAAAAGTTATTTTACATATTATATAACTCTTAGCATCCCAAAAGATCGAAGGTTTACAAAATACTGTTACTATATACAACGGTGCTAAGCTGTTTATCAAAAGTAGTGTTTAAAAGTGTTTCCAAAACATAACCAGGAGCTATCCAACCTATCAAGCCACTGGGGCCTTCCCCTTGCCAGAACCTGACGCACCTGCATGTAGAAAACACTGAACATAAGCTAACGCTTAGTGAGTATACTACTGAAATAATAAATAAATCATGAAAGCGAATTCTCTGTTGGATGTCTCGCATCCCGACTTGTAAACTGCAAATCTATTCCAAATCTGTTAACTGGTCCCGGAGTATACTACACAACGTATGAGTAACCCCTGACCCTTATTTGGGTATAAGGATCTCAATATACCCTATCTTTGTTTGTAATATAATATGATCATATAACCAATCACAGATCATGCATTTAATATACACACGTATGCTAATCTGATTAAAGGTAAGTATACTCACCTTAGCAGCAGTTAAGAATTACACTTCTATCACAAAAGCGTCAAACTTTATTGCCTACAAGCAATAAACAAGTACTGTATTAACTTCTAGAAGTTGCTGCAAAGATTCTCACTGACAAACAAAGTTCTGCTAAAAAAACCACCTACGGCTGCAGGGGATAAACCCTACGCCAGTAGGAGTTCTCCTGACTACGGCCGCATAGCTTCATCCCTACGCCAGTAGAGGGTATCATACACATCCTACGATCGTAGGCTAGGTGCACTACTCCCGTAGGTTCAAATTCTTCGTCCTTAGACGGTAACTCATGAAAACACATTCCTACGCCCGCAGGAGCCACTTCCTACGGCCGTAGGTGATAAAATAATCAAAAACTCTAAAACAACTACCTACGGCCGCAGAGAACCTTTCCTACGGCCGTAGGAACAATAGTTACAGAAGACATCTTGCTCCTCGCAAACAGCAGCCGACTTCAACACTTTTTCACCCAAATCATAAACTTACTCAAATTCAAGCATACAAATGAGTCCTATGTCATTACTACTAACTTCCTAACACAACACTTGATACAAAACAACACAAAAACACATGAATCAAGCTACAAACATGGATTCAACCCATGAACCCATTTCTTGACCTAAAACTTACTTTAAAACATGAAGAACACATACCTCTAGCTCTTGTATCACTATGGACTACATAATCTGCTGTCAATATCTTGATTTCTTGATCAAAAATCCGAATTACAAAGGAGATTGTGTGTGTATGTGAAGGTGTTTTGCTTCCCTGGTGGTTTGACTCTAAATGAGTCAAAGAAGACTCATCTATATCTACTACTTTGAGCTATTACAAAACAGCCCCTGGACTTCTTAACTTTTAGAAATTACAAAACTAACCCTCCAAGTTTATCTCATAAACACATAGTACATAAAGGCAATTAACCAAACACATAAACACTTAATATTTAAATTAAAACAATTCATAACGAAACTTTCGGACCTTGGGGCGTTACAGATAGGTGTAAAGAGAGTGAACAAATTAACTTAGACAAAAGATGTGTGTTACCACAAAGATGGTTCGTAACATCAGAGTCAACTATGCTGATATTTGGAGCATGAGGGGCAAAAGCAGCTGCCCTGTATAGCTTGTGGTTGTGGATGCGGAGTGTTGAGAAAAGCTTGAAATTTCAAGAAGACTTCATAATCAGATAGAGGCAAGTTTACTGTTGGAGTTGAAGAGGCAACATTGATAGACCCATTTTGTAGTTGATTGGTTGGAGGGGTTGGAGGACGAGCATGCTTGTTCCAACATTTATCCTTGGTATGACCTAGACGATGGCAAAAATCACACGAAGGACATTTGCCATTGTTGCCCTTTATAAAACCCGAAGCCAGGACAGATGGAGGTGGACCTTGAGAACCTGGAGTAGCCATGAAGTCAAAGGGATGTGGTCTTGGTGCTGGAGTAGAGGTACCTGACATGTTTAGCAACCGACAGAAGGTATCCTTCATGGTAGGTGTAGTAGAGCTAGTAAGGATCTGATGTTTACCAAATTCAAATTTGGATTTCAAACCGGAAAGAGCAGCTACCATGAAGATTTTCTCCCTTTGTGCAAATTCTCTTGTTGTTTCAATCGGCATTGGAGCAGCAAATTCTTGCATTAGTACACGAACATGACCGAGGTAGGTTTCCATACTACCCTCGGTGTTGGATATTGTGGACAATAGTATATACCCTTTGAATGTCGTTGGTATAACACTCAGGATTCAAACGGTTTAAAGTTGAACAATCGGTGGATCAATTGATTGCACAGCAAGTTACAAAGTTGGGTTTCAATTTGTTCCCATTTTGCACGTTCTTTGTCTGGTATTTCAATCACACGATTAGCTAAATGGTCACTACGTCCTTGGCCCCTAAACCACATCTTAACTGAGGCAACCCCCATGATAAATAATTCGCTGAGCCTATGAGTTTTTCTGTGGTGATTGATTGAGTGCCAATAAGAACGGACCGAGAAGTGGGATTGATAATGTCTCCTGTATGTGTCATTCTCATATAATACCGATTATTTTGACAAGTCTTCTGTGCTTTAAAGTAATAAGCAACAGCAACAAAGTGTGGGCAGAAACAATAGATGAAGAGGCAGCAGCAACTTAATCAGTCTTAATAAAATTAAAATATAATAAGCATTGATCAATATGTAAACCCTATCAATCGATGAAGAGAAGACCAATAGAGCAGTAGGGCAATCCAATCGAGGGAATATAAAACCCAAAATTTACTGATCAAAAATTAAAATAGAAGAATAAGCAGCACATCGATCACTGGATAGACCCTAGTCAATGAGCGATTGATTCTGTGATGGCAGACGAGATGAAGGATCGATGAATCGTATCAATCAACAACACCCAGCCCTCGGATATGGAGACGCTGTTAGTCCCATATAACAAGTTATTCAAGTAATATGTAGGATAGATGAAGGTTTGTATGTAAGAACTAGAGAGAATGTGTAAAAACACCATGAAAACACATAGTTCTTTATTTCATTATGCCCAAAACCTTAGCTATTACATTAGCCATATCCCTATATATACTCCATGAGTATATTACATAGAAACTCCTATTTCTATACAATTTATGAATTTACATTCTCCCCCTTTGTATTGAAATAGGAGTGTACATGCTAGTAACCTAAGTTTTTCTTAGATTATATAAGCAGTTTTGGATGTAACGTTCCACCAAATACATCAGTCTGAAACATTGTTTTATCTTGAGCCTTTGACAGCGGAAGCATAAACACTTTTGATGTGTTGGGAAGAATCTTCTTTTTGTCTCCCCCTACAATGTAGCTCAGATTGTTTCCATGTCTTCATAAGTCTGATAATCTTGACTCCCCCTAGACATGATATAGATTGTTGTTTCTTTTTTTTCTCTCCCCCTTGAGTAAACACCCTCAACAACTGAATCAACAATATAAAATTTCTTCATTTTTTATTCTCCCCCTCATGATGATTATAATACTTTATGAGCATCATGCATAAAAGACATCACCATGAGATTCAGTTGCAAAACATGGAAGAGGGGTGGGGAAAATCCTACACTTCAAGTCAAAATAATCTTCAAACATTCCCTGACTTGAATAGATACTTGAACCACTCTTGATCGTTGAGGAGTGGTAATGATTTGATCTGAATTCTTGAAGATTTACAAGTCTTGATCGTTGGATGTAGTCTGATATTAGAGAATAATATTGTGAAGTAAGTCTCCCAATACCGTGTAATCAACCTTGACCAAATCACCGCAAGATACAAAGATTTTGAAATACATACGGGTGCAAATGAACTTGGGAACACATAAAAGGATAGGTGACTATGATATAATAATCAGTGAGTCGGATTCATCCTTATTCAAGAGCACCAAACGATTGACTTTGATATAATAATCAGTGAGTCGGATTGATATGCATGTGAGCAAGCGCGCATGTAATTCAAAATCCTCTCAAAAACCCGAAGTAATTTGATGTTGGTCAACTCTTCAAATAATTTCACCAACAATGAGATCTGGGTTTTCAAATATGACTGATAAAGAATAACCAGGATTCAAAAGAAACAAGGAATGGATGGCCAAAATCTGGTTTTGAGACCAAAAATTGGTGACACTAAGAAAGAAGACCAAAAATCAGTTAGGAAAGCACCGGATGACTAGACATAAGGGTACTAGACAATTAGCACATGGTTCACGGGAAAACAGACAATGACCCAAATCTAGAAACATCAGAATGATAACTGAAACTTTGAGAACTCCTGTCTCAGCCAAAAAATCTAAACACTTGACTTAGGAATCAAGATGACATGATAATTTAGTCACAACAACGACGACGGGGGTTCGGGGGCAGCGCCCCTGATAGCGGGGTCCAAGGGGTGGCAACCCCTGGCGGGGACCAATGGGCAGATCCCCTCGCTGGGGTCGAGCTGATAAAATCCGGGTGATCTTGATAAAATCCAAAACCGAGAAAAATTTATCCTTCTTGATGAAATTCGATAGAATTGAACAATCCGAGAAAACTTAACACTCAGAGAAATCCGAGAAAACTTGAACAATCCGAGAAAATTTGAAATCCGATACAATTTTCTCGGAATCCGACATATTTCTTCTCGGAATCCGACAATTCCAACCAAATTATTCTCGGTATTCAGCAATTCCGACATATTTCTTCTCGGAATCCGGCAATTCCAACCAAATTATTCTCGGTATTCAGCAAATCCGACAGATTCAAAGGCCAATTCCGACACCTTCAAGCCTGGAATTCCGACAGCTTCAAGATCTTACCCGCTCAGATTCAAAAATCTCGAATTTTGCCCAAATCTGATAATTTCTTGTCCAGATCACTCTTCCTACCCCCAATTTAAACTTCTCAATCAACAATAATCATAAACAACGATCAAATGAGCAGATTCGATCGATTTTCTTCAAGAACTTCACAAACTCGAAAACTCAAAAATCTTCAAATTTGGCAACTGATTTGTGAATGAAATGACTCCTTTTTTATCAATGAGTGTTACTATGATTAATGCGATCCTAATCCAAGCAATTAACACTCAAAAATTCCATTGAATCTTCACTTTGATTTCAAACCCGAAAGTACACTTTTTCTTCAAAAATCTTCAAAAATTCGGCTTTTGTTGATGAATTCAGAATCAAATCTTTACTCATTTGGCTCTGATACCACTTGTTAGTCCCATATAACAAGTGATTCAAGTAATATGTAGGACAGATGAAGGTTTGTATGTAAGAACTAGAGAGAATGTGTAAAAACACCATGAAAACACATAGTTCTTTATTTCATTATGCCCAAAACCTTAGCTATTACATTAGTCATATCCCTATATATACTCCATGAGTATATTACATAGAAACTCCTATTTCTATACAATTTATGAATTTACAGACGCAAAGGTAGAGGCAGCTGAAGAATGTCACGATGGCTTTGATACAATGTGAAATCAGAGAGCAATCGTGATTCTCATTCACGTTGAAATCAAAATTAAGATTATAAGTGTTAATTGTAACACTGTACTTTTTAAACATATATTATATAGCACGCGGAAGCTAATTACATATAATTACTTTTGAAATACAAAAGAAATATAAACATTTGATCTTGTTTTATATACAAAACAACTACAGTGTTAATTTCCAAAACAGGCTCTAATCAAAATTTTTGACATCAGAGTTATGGTCGGTCCAAAATCTCAGTCTTCATTATCCACAAACTCACCACGAAGTATCTGCAAAACAATCTAGTGGGGAATTAGCATAAAGCTAAGTGAGGGAACAAATATCTAATCACATATACAAGGCAAACATGCCCAAAACATAAGCTCATCAATAAGGAGAACCGGCGGTGTTGCAACCACCTACAACCAAGGTCGGCCAAAACCAAGGTTTATCGATAGCCCAGTTTCATGGATAACAATATTAGCACTCTTAACTATAACAAATTCAAATCAAGCAATGTGCTAATACTATATATCCCTAAACCAGGCCCAGCCGAAATCCCCCACGCTGATCTCCATCACAACATGTATATAGTTCAAACAAGAGCATCATAACAATTAGGATATCATATCCTGTATATCCAAAGATATAAATCCACTCACCAAAGCTTGCACAGCTCAGCACTCAGGAATCTATATAACTGAGTCTTCTCAGTTCCTGAGATTAAGTGAACACAAGTCAGTATTCAATTCTCAATACTGATTCATAATAAATAACACATTTATTCATACATCACATGTATATACTCATATCATAGATATACATTAAAATTCAATACATAATATCTGAATTTGTCAAAGAAACCTTAAGAATCCCAAATTCCAAATATAGTATACATAATTGTCATAATTCCGAATCCATCTTGTAATTCCGATCAAGCAAAGGCATTCTATGTAGTTTTACTTCAATTTCCGGATAAGTCAGGATTTCGAGTGTTTAGGAAATTTCGAATAAATCCTTTTTCCGATCAAAGTCCAATTCCGAGAAAATAGGCAATTCCGATAAACATCAATTCCGATGAAATCATACTTAGATTCTGAGCATAGGCATATTCCGATCGAATTAGAATTCCAAGTAAAGGCACATTCTTAGCAAAGGCGCATTCCGAGTAAATGTTAATTCCAATCCATAGTCCTTAATTCCGATCAAATTAATTTCCGATCAAAAAGTTAGAGCATATGGTCAATTCCGAGTAAATCCAAGTCCAATCAAATCTATTTCCGATAAAAGTGTTAGGGCAAACAGTTCATCTAATCGGAAATCACATAATTCCTATCAATTTGCTTGGATTCCTCATCCATTCCGATCATATTGGTCGGAATCCACAAATTCCGCCGCATTCATACCTCAATTCCGACCCATTCATAAGTTCTTGTCAATTTTCGATTTCTAACTTATTTCCTTACTGATTTCAAGCATGCAATTGTTCTAAGTTACCAGAAATCATTTTAAACATATATTGAGCATATAACGATCATAAGGTCTATCATGCATTCGATTTATAAACATCAATTCACATCAAGAATCAATCGGAATTATTAATCATTCTATAAAATCGAATAAAATTAACAATTTAACAATCATTAAATCAGTAATCTAACCTCAACAATGTTATGAACTTCAGTAATCAATTAGCATGCAAGATAAAATATCAAATTGTTGAATGGTTCTTCTTCTTCACTTCTCGGCCGAACACACCAAAACACACACACTACACTCTCAATTGATTTTAGTTACTTGCATGTGTCTGTGATAGTGGTGGCAATTTGGTGGTGAATAAGTGTCATTAGGTGTCCATTTGGACATGTCATAATTCCACCAACATGTTTAGTTATTTAATTTCATAATTTAATAACACATAATTAATTAATCAAACAATAACAATTAATTAACAAAGTTATATAATCAATTATAAATCCCAATCTTAAATAATTAATTACCTCATAATTCTAGGCCGGTTAAGAGGGTGTTACATTAATACACCTCTATCCTAGTCGTGTAATTTCGATCCTGTGTGTGTTTGTTCCGCCATTGAACACCGCTGATAGCCAACTCGCCAACCTTTCACCTGCCCAAGCGCACTGCTTTGGTGTTTTGATTTATTTAATTTTTTTTTTTTTTTTGTAATTTATGATTTTCGTCCTTTAGTGAGAATAAGATGGTGAATTAAAAAAAGAGATAAATTACAAGAAAAGAGAGGTGAATTAAGAAAATGTGAGGTTAAAGAATGACTTTTTTTTTTTTTTTTTGCTATTCATGGTCTCCGTATTCATTGGGATCGTGCCGACACTCGTATATGGATACCGGCACCTCCATCTCACAGCTCAGGTGACCTTTGGTCCTCTTTTAATAATAGCACTATGAAGTCTGTTATTAACGGATCATTTGTTCCTGTTACGCACTTTGTACATAGCCAAATATAAACCCCGTATTGTCTACTTCACCTAAAAGATGTTCTTGTTACTTCAGAAACCACTAAATATCTAATTTCCTATATCGTTCCACCAAATGCTCCATAGAAATTGATCGTAGCAGATTTTCAGTAAAAGATCTTAAAACTTGCAAACTTCTAAGCCATTAATGACTCACTAATGAGCGTATTAGTTAATGAGTCATTAATGAACCATCTGTATTATTGGTCATTGATGTATTTTAATCAAGGCCAAAGATCGGTTCTTGCGGTTCTCAAATAAACCATTCCCTATATAGGGAGGGCTCAAACGAGAAATACGAGAACAAATCTTGACCCTTTATCAAAATTAATCAATGACTAAGAATCATGACGGATCTTTAGTCGCTCACTAATGGCTTGTTAATAAGGGGTATTCTAGGAAAATCAAGTCTCACTCATTAATGACGGTCAATCTGGATGCAATTCATTGTTGGTTAAATATATAAATGATGAAAATACTCATATTAATAAGTCATTAATGATGTTATAAACACTTCTCGCAATTCTCGTATGAAAAACAGTTCTTTTTATGTTATTAATGAGTTATTAAAGATGGTTTTAGTTACGCCATTAAATCTTGAAACACTATTAAAATCAAATCCTTTCTCGATCATGAAATCGAACTTGAAATACTAATTCTATGTATATATTGCTCGGTGAGTAGATGATTTACTTATTTCCAACCGCTGGATGAAGGAATCTCCTTCTTTAAAATACATCACTGAAAATTCGCATCGATCCTTAGCTGAAGTGCAAATGCGATTAAAATTTAGTCACAGCATCTAAGCGTTTTGACTTTTGACCGTGCGTCTATGCCCGCTTTCTTCATCTTTATCTAAACTGGCAATTCTTTGATTACTACAGAGTCGAAAGAAAAGTATAAACAAATCACAGAAACAGCTGTTACTACACGAAAATCATCACAGAGTTGGAAGAATTTCTTTGAAGATTCTATTATAATCAGAGCTTTTGAAATTGCCAATTTTAATTGTTCAGTTTTTCTCTGGACCAAAATAACAAATGGGCAAAATAATGAAACATTTTAAATATGGTTGAATCATCTTATATGGGTCTGCTTGTTTTTCTTTCTTGTTAAGTTCTATTTGGATAGAGGGTCTCTCTGAATAAATAATGTCTGTATGAGATAAATAGTACTACTAGGTTTCAAGCCCGTGTAAACACGAGCCAGCATATAAGATCTTCGACATATGATTTTATATCTCTATGTTTTGGGTAACATAATGCTAATCGAATATTAACATATAGGTTTACAAAATTATCCTTTTAATTGGACAAGCTTAAAAAAGCAAAAAGTAGTTTATGTATTAAAACAACTTAATATATGCGATCACAAACACCTTTTTAGATTAGACATTTATATTAAATTAAATAACAATAAAGGACAGAGTAACAAAAGTAGTAGCTATTATAGCTATTGTCAAATTACTTACCACCTAAAAGTGGAAATGATAGAATACATACAACATGCAAGGTAATTTAAGAAATATTAAAAGTTAAAGTGTTTATGAACAAAAATTGGACATCGATTCCAGTCATAGACATATGACCGTAAAATGGTTAATTATATACCTTGATTTCACGTTTCACTTTTCAAAAGTCCGAGACATTGCCAAGTCACCTCCAACTCTCCAGGTACTTGTAAAAAAAATACAAATGAATGTGAGTATTAGAATTGCAAGTCAACATTTATAATACGAACTCGAAACTAAATATATTAAAAATTAAGAAAAATATATCCATAGATCAGGTTCCAAATACAACATAAGAGAGTTAAAAAAATATGTTAGTCACAATTGTAAAAAAACTATGGTCACACATATTAAAAGCATCACTTATGGAACATTAGTTGTTATACACGGACTAATTTGTAGTGCTCAAAGCAACACACATGGTCACACATGTTAAAAGTCACCCAAAGCCTAACTTAGTGTGTATTCAAACATTTAAACTATTGTTGAATTTATATTTGTTTGTGTAATCATAATACAGTCTGTTATGAAGATGAGTAAAAAAATTTAGGTAGAACTATAAGTAGTATTTAATGGAACATCAACGACTTCAAACAACGATTAGTCAGCTGCTTAAGTTGATCAACAACAATTTTCAAATGACATCTCTTCGGTAACACAAGAGAGATGCAAAAATATAGTTCGTTAAACAATAGTGATACCATATATCTTTGGTGTGGATAGTATATAGGCACATAAAAAAATACGGCCTAAAAAAATAAGCACCAGATATCACAATGACATACAAAGTGTCATCAATAATGGATTCTTATAAAAGATAATAAACAAATTTAAAACTATTATTTAACCAAGAAAGCTTAAGGGTCTTACATATCTAGCTGAAAGAATCAAACAAAAATTTAAAAAAACGAAATACCACGTGTTAAAAATACATACCCTCTCGTAATCTCGTCTATCAATACGAGTTCAAGACAGTAGGTCTATCTTGGATTATTTAATTTAGGTAGTCTCCAAAAATTAATAACATGGAATCTGATAATCCATGAATCTTTAATAAGATGTAGCTAACTGATGAGAGTTACTTGTTCATCCAACTAAAAGCAAAAAGAGAGAGAAAAGATGTTTACCCACGTTAAAAGAAAAGATAATTAGTAAGAATTAACAAAATAATGCATTCAAGCAGCAAGAAAATGGTGTAATGTATGGTTGTTATACAAATTAGATGGCTAGCAACAAAGCTTCTGACCCATTTGACTAAACAAATTAGTTACTATTCAATTTAGTTGCTCTAATAATAGAAATACAATAGATTAAAATGGTTTCAAATCATGTTAAATATGTCATTTCTTCTTGCTCTATTTATATAAAGTTTCAGCTTCTAATGTAAATATTATGAACTTTTCAGTTACTCACTAAACAACTTATATGGAGGCCAACAATTATGTGAAGTTCTTAGGCAAACCTTTCCGTACATACACATGATTCCCCTGTTAAATATTAACAGAATAAGGAGAAGGTATGTAATCAAAGTTTGTTAAAAATTAGATACAATTGCCATGGTATATAATTAAAGTTTGTTAAAACTTGGATACAATTGCCCAGCTCACAAGTGGAACAATTTGGCTCTTAGCTTGCCTCAAATCTGAGAATACAACACTCATACAATTCCAATTTACTTATTTTAAAGGGGATAGTGAACTTACTTAGGAAGATATGAAACTGTTTGTATGTTAAAGGCGTCAAACTATTGGGGTCAGGCAGGTGAAGTAACGGGTTCCGCCCAAAACTCGTAATTTTGGTACAGGTTGAAACAAATCGGGATGGGATGACCTGAAACACTTTTTGTCCAATAAATCAATTTTAAAAAGTATAAGTAGCGTGTAAGGTATGATTGTAAAACTTATCTTATAAATAAAATGATTTAAGAGGTAATATGAATTGCAATACACTTCAGGCAAATCCGACCTATTTCACTTGTCTACCCATTTTGACCCATCTCTTTTTAAAGCTATTTTTCTATTTGACCTGTTAGAGATAAGGTGTAACCCAAAACAACCTATTCATAAGTAAATGGGTTGCGATGGCTACCTCTGCTACATATTATACCATACATAAAAAATGAAGGCTCAAATAGACTCAAACCATTCAGAAATATTACCGAAATAAATGCTGGTTGGCACTCATAACTGTGTCTCCATCTTGCAAAGTTGATATACTGGCCTCAAAAGAAAATTTATGATTTGATGACAACCCAAATACAGGTGGTGGATGATTGCTGCAAATCACAAGAAATAACATATTAAATAACGACACTTTTGTAACAAAAGCAAGGCCTAGGTATCCATTATTCAAAATCATGCCTCAACTTATATGGATGGATTGAAATTTGGGCATATTTCATCTTCGTATTGCTTGAAGTAGACTCAACACCATTTTCATCAATATTAGACTAAACCTGCATGATTGTTGATATGTGGATCTCATATAAATGCTAAAAGAAGTTATGTTCTACCACAACAACACTTGAGTAGTATGAATTCTATAAATGTGATTCAAGTGTCAAGATTTAATTTGGAAAATGTAGGCAATGTGAAGACCTTAGCAACCAAAGCCAAACCCTGTGGGATGTTCCCAATAGTTTAGAGAACATCAGCTGACCCAATTAAAAAATGAAAAATTAGGTCCAGGTGGACCTTTCTGCTAATATGTGATAAAAGGCATCAAAGAGCTTAATTCTCTGGTAATTCCATATAAGTTTTCAATGACAAACACTCAAACCCAGACTTCTTGGATTCAAAATTTTTAATGAATATGACTGAATTTCTAACACTCCTTTTTGTAGTTTGTGGCACTTCTAAAATGGTTCAAAGTAGGGGTGTTCATTTTCGGATATCCGGAATAATTCGGATATCCGAAAATTTCGGATAGTACATTTCAGTATCCGATATCCGTATCCGAAATTTCGGATATCCGAAATTCGGATATCCGAAATTCGGATATCCGAAATTTCGGATACGGATATCGGATAATCCGAAATATCCGAAATTTCAGCATGACTTTTAAACAATAAAAATCACAGCATAGTCCGAATATTCATATGCTGTTTAGTACTAAGTTCACATGTCCTAATTATTACAAATTCACACGACGAAAGTCTAAAACAACAGAATGAATAAGTGATTATGACGAGTAGTTCATAAAATAGAAAAAACTTCATCTTCTCTTCTTGATTCTTGATGACTTGATTGATTCTTGATGACTTGCTAGTTGACAATTAACTAGTTGATTCACTTCTACAAATAATATAAATTTGAAAAGTTAGAAACTCATAATTGAATAACTAATAAATAATAGCCAAAGACCTTGATCTAATATATTATCAAAACAAAAATGAAATTGTTAGAAGTTAGAACATACCTTTTTCAATCATCGGAGTCGGAATCTCCAAACTCACTTGCCCCTAGCCCCTCTATACTTTCCACCGCTTCATCAATAATAATGAGAGGTTGCTCATTGGTTAAATCTTTCAAACCTAATATTCCAAAAAAAATAGAATTGAAATATATAATTATAAAACTATAAAGTATAAACAATGTGAGTCTAAGTAACATGAAAAATAAACAAACTAACCTTCTTCTTCCAAGTTCTCTATTTCACGAAATGTGTCATCAAGGAAGATTGTACTACGAGAAGCTCTAAGCCAATCTTGTGTACAAACCAAAGCTTCCACCATTCTTGGAGTTAAAGAAGTACGGAAAGTATCAAGTACACGTCCACCCGTACTAAAAGCGGACTCGGAAGCTACAGTAGAAACCGGAATTGCAAGTATGTCTCGAGCCATCTTAGCAAGAACGGGATACCTACATTGTTGAACCTTCCACCAATTTAATATGTCAAATTTTGGATCTTTCGGTTCACGGTCTTCCGCAATATATTTATCCAACTCCGTTTTTTTCACATTAGTTTCCGAACTCCCCATAGCCATTTCAAACTTTTGGGTCATGATTTTTTCAATATCCATTT
Organism: Pulicaria dysenterica; assembly: GCA_947179395.2. Lineage (NCBI taxonomy): Eukaryota > Viridiplantae > Streptophyta > Magnoliopsida > Asterales > Asteraceae > Pulicaria > Pulicaria dysenterica. The sequence continues at coordinate 4,864,404 of OX359295.1, forward strand.
CCACCTCATGACCCCCAAATCACCATCATGTTCAAAAGTTGAAGTCCTTGATGAAGATGACACCTCCTCATCAATCCGTTTTTTAGGCATGGAAGAATTATACATTTCAAACAACATACGCATATTCTTTTCAAGACTTTCAAGAAACCTAATGGCAACAAGTTTATCAAAGCTTTCATTCACAATCCACTCAATATATTGCCACTTACGTCTCGGATCAAGGATCAATGCAACGAATAAAAATTGATTTAACTTCTTAGCACTCCCCCAATACTTTATATATTTTTTTTGCATGTTAGATGCCATTAAAGAAATCGAGGGATCGGGATGTCTAAGAAAACCACTAATAACATTACCAATGCCAAAAATCTCATGCATATAATCATTTGAAGTCACATATCGAGATCCCGACAACCTCAATGTCGCATCATAAAAAATTTTCAAGAAAGGCATCAAACTATTAACATTGACCCAATCTGTATCATTTACTACACCACCCTCTGTTTTTCTTAGTTCTTTCAAGCACATTGAATCTTTCAAAAGCATATTTGAGAAAGCTTTCTTAAATTTCAAAGCACTTTCAAGCATCAAGTAGGTTCAATTTCATCGTGTATCAACATCCATACAAACAAGACTTTTACTATCAATTTTCTCTTCTTCAACACAACATTTAAAAGTCTTAAGTCTTGCGGGAGACGATCTCACATATCTCACCATAGCACGAACTTTTTTCACAGAAAGAGTTACTTCAGATAAACCGTCTTTAACAACCAAATTCAAGATATGTGCAGCACATCTCATATGCAAAAAAGAACCATCTAAAACACTACATTCCCAATGGTTAAAAATCTTTTGTAGGTGTTGAACTGCCAAATCATTAGCACTAGCATTATCAACTGTCACAGTCAAAACATTCTTTATGCCCCACTCAACTAAACACTTTTCTACTGCTCTACCAATTAGTACCCCAGAATGACCCGCTATTGGGCAAAAATTAATAATTCTTTTATGCAAATGTCAATCATCATCGATAAAATGAGCAGTTAAACACATATAACTCAAGTTTTGACCTGAAGTCCATGTATCTGTTGTAAGACATACCCTAGAAGACATATTTTGAAAGACATCTGATAGCTTTTTTCTTCCTTCAATGAAAAGTTTATAACAGTCTCTTGTTGCGGTAGCACGTGAAGGAATCAAAAAATGAGGATTTATTGCTTTGCAAAATTCACGAAAGCCCTCGCGTTCAACAAAAGAAAATGGCAACTCATCAACAATCAACATTTTAGCAAGGGCTTTCCTTATAACTTCCTGATTAAACTCCCACAACTTAGGAATTGATATAGTTTCAACAGAACCATCATCACTAACACGTGTTTTAGACTCAAGATCAAGAAGTTTTTGTTTTTTGTCAATGTTAGCCGGGTATTGTTTGCAATTGTTAACATGATTTTTTAAAGGAGTTGTCCCATTTGCAGTTGCACAACCAATATGTTTATGACAGTAAATGCATTCAGCAACATCCACGATACCGGGATCTTGAAAATGATCCCACCACGGAGATCTTTTCTTTCTCCCTACTTGAGAAGGTGTTTCACTTACAGAGGGTGTAGGTGCAGGTACACGTGGAGGTTTTCCCTCTTTTTTCTTTTTTGAAGTCCTTGAGTTTTGCTTCTTTTTTCCTTTTGTGTCTTTCTTAGAACTTGTAGCCACCTCATTTTCAGCTACAAGCTCACAATCTGAGTTGCTAGACTCGGCATTCATCACATCCACATTTTCCATCTATGAAGAAAAGAACCAAGATTAAATAGAAACACATTTGAAACATTAAAACTTCATTGAATCAAACATTGTTTAAAGAAAAACTTTAATAAACGCCAATTAATGACATATATACAACAAAATCTTACTAAGGCAGTTCATTGAACACATTAAACACCAAATATGTATATAATTTGAAACATGTATCTATTGGCAATCTATATATAAAATTTAAAACATATAATTTGAAGTCATTGAACACATTAAACACCTTAATACATGTATAATCAGCACTTCAGCAGCAACTTAATTGGTTATATGTAAATACTATACACAAATTAGAACAAAATCAGTACTTACATAGTTAAATATAACTTATAATTCAATAACAGTGTTGCTGATGAAGAATAAATCGTGAAATCAGTACTATATTAGAACAAAATCAGTACTAAAACTGAAATTTCAACTTACTCTGTTGAAGAATTTGGTGTAAATCGTGAAATCACCAACTGTTTTGAAGGTTTCAGCTGCCAATCAGGTCACCGACGAGCTATCGCCGTCTATTTGCTGTTGAGTGTTGGCGTCGAGGATTCTAGGTGTTGTTGGCCTGTTGGGCTGTTGCCGTCGAGTTGCTGTTGCAATCAGGTCATGGTCACCGGAGAAGGAATCGTCGGCCACTGGGGAAGGAAGCGTCGGCGAGGATAACCGGAGAAGGTAGTCGCCTGTGCCCTGTTGTCCACTGTCGTTCGGAGGAGAGGCGAGACTCGAGAAGCGCCGATTCTGATTTCTGTTAGGGCTTAGGGTTTCTTTTTTCATATTATATGCATATTATTAATTAAATTTTGGAAATAAAAAAAAAATTCGGATATTTCGGATATCCGAATATCCGAAAATTTGAAAATATGCTATCCGTATCCGAATCCGAAAATTCGGATATCCGAATTTCGGGTATCCGAAATTTCGGATATCCGAATTTTCGGATACTTTCGGATCGGAATTTTCGGGTTTTCGGATATCGGATCGGATACGGGTACTTTTGAACACCCCTAGTTCAAAGTGGTGAAAATATTTATAATAAAAATAAATAGAGACCTATGTTAGAAGGATATAGGTGATGATCATACGGATATTTGATATGTTGATATTGGGGTTAAGATAATCATAATGATGTTTAGAAGATCTAATTGTGTCCTTCTGTATTCAAAATTGGGAGAGCACAAATTTCAGATGCAATGTGAGTAAGACTAACCCATGTGTATTAACTTGTCATTGTACAAAAAACCTTACGTATATATTGAAAAGACCGGAGAAAAAAATAGAATATCGTAAAACATGTTTCCATACACAAGTGCTTCCAAGTCCTATGATTTGAGTACTTTTGTATCAGTTTGGTTACCATACAAAAAGGGAGGAAAAAGATGACGTAGAGGTAGTAATGAAATTAATTTGTAAGATGAGTTTGAATACCTGATCATTGAGACATTCTCAGAGGCATTTTATCACACAGGTGGTTGCATTTCTAAGTGAACCTACATTTTTCATATTAAAGTAGAAATGAAATTAATTATTAAGATAAATCATAACTTATTAACATTCTCAAGAGACCGACCCATTCAACTAACCATGCCCCAACTCTATACTCTATAGAAGATAATGGCCCATCCGTCGATTAAGGCCCTTTTCCAAAGGCCAGATCAGCCCACACGCAACATTGAATGCTACGTTGCTACCTCAGCTTCAGACCCTCTCTAACTTGTCTGGATTTCAAATGTAGTGACTAATCAAGCATGCCACATAGGATTGGTAGAATTCTAACTTATATAGGATATAGATTAGATCATTATTTAGGATAATATTATTTCTGGATCATACTTGCGGCGGTAATTATCTACAAAAAAATTTATAACTTTTGATAGGAGGGGTTTCGAGTCAAGCCAACACGGCGCTAAATAACTGCTTTTTGTGATCCTGGATTTAATCTTTTAAACATCGATTTGGTTACTGCAAAAGTGGTTTAACTTTTCTGGGTTTTTTCTTCTTGGATTGTGATATGAATCACATACACATAGATCATATTCTTATTACTGAAACAATTCAATACATGATAATTGGAACTTCATATTTTCATCCTAGAAAATCTCTGATCTTTCTTTCTGATTGGTTCATACTTATGCAGACTTTCTGTATATATGAAATCTTCGTGTTTCTTGGTTATGATCAGAGTCTAGCAACATCAGGTATATAAAATATGCAAATTATACAAATGATAAAAAATCTGGATTGCAGACATGATTCAAATGCTTAGCTCAATAAGAAAAACCCATCATTAACTAAGAACTTAAAACCATTTGCTGGAAGATCGAAAAAACATAAACACAAACAGACCTAGAAATACAGATCTCAAAACAGAAAATATATATTTATAAGAAAATCTAGTCTAAAGTTTACCAGGTTGAACAAACTTCAGAAGACCCATAATGAATATTGAACAAAACTCATCAGACCCATGGTATCATAGGTCGAGAATGGATCATTATGTTAAACCGAGATCTTGTAATTTCAAACAAATGTCTCAACTACCTGGGTTTGGGTGGGTGTTTAGGGAGAGCAATGAGCAGGTTGTGATGGCCTCATGAGAGTACGAACCAGCATGAAGAGCAACTGCAGCAAAGATGACGAAACTTATATGAACTTGAATGTGACACAAATAAAAAAATACAGAACCAAACAAAAAAATAATGCTAAACAGCCTAACATTTGTATATGAATGAGTTAATCTAAACCCGCACGCTGCAGCGGAAAAAATAATTAGGATGAATGAAATATAAAACTAATAAAATTACCTATCGAATGAGAACTGAGAAGTATGACATAGTCACCCATCTCAGTTCAAATAGAATACAATTGAAATTTCATAAAAAGACCTTCAAGTTAATCATTCCACCTTGGTCAAAGTTAAGAACCACATTTACTTCAGTCAGAATAAGATCTATATTATGAGATCTTCCTTTAAGCACCTCCCATGCCTTGAGACCATCAGAAACAACAACAACTGCTTGCAGATATATGTCAAACCTATGCAGATTTAAGATATAAAAATAGCATGTCATAATGTTACTATCATAAGTCACATCACTTCTTCATAAATGTTAGATAGAATGATGAACTGTCATATGCGAGTAATCTTTGAAATAAAATAGTTGTTTCCATAACAAATAACTAACCTCATATGGGGTAAGGCATGTTACAAAACATAGACATTTTAACCCTTCTTGAACCTAGCTGACGGAGGGCAACACCCCCTTCTTTCCATACCATCAGCCAATGGATGCTGCAGTAAAAAGAAATGTAAAATTACATACCACAAGACTCATATAAAATTGGCAATATCCCTTGTATGCTATTTTCTTTAACATTGAGAACCCATGCCAACATCCAAACATAATAAAGAACGAAAAAGAGTCAGTTTAGTAATTCTCTGCACCAGGTAGATTTCCATGTTTAGCAAGATTGACAGAAGGCAAGACATTGGTGGAAGAAGCTTGGAAAATTACTTGTCGACTGAGAACTGAGAAGTATGACATAGTCACCTGTCTCAGTTCAAATAGAATACAGTTGAAATTTCATAAAAAAAATCTTCAACTTAATCATTCCACATTGGTCAAAGTTAAGAACCACATTTACTTCGGTCAGAATAAGAGCGGTATTATGAGATCTTCCTTTAAGCAACACTGACAGTGGGACATGCTCACTCTTATTGCAGGACATTTCCTTTCCACCTTCCAGATTTGTAAATTTAACCTTCAAGCAAGCTCCTCCTATCCGTTCATCACAAACTCAATAGAATCCTACTAAACGATACAATCGGACAGCAATCAAACATCATAGCAAAAATCGGTTGAAATAACCATTAGATTCGAATATAATCACGCATTTTGCTTGTAAAGCTGCACACAGATAACTCATTATGATTGTTCTGAGACAGATTGAACAATGTAAACCTTAATGAAAGAAGAATGTAGATAAACAAATTAACAATCAAAAAGAAAACCGCAACTCTATGGAAATTTAATCAAGAACGGAAATTAATCCTCAGATTAGCAATCAAAAACACCTAAAAGAAACCAAATTACTGATTTTAAAGCGAAGCATACGAACAACTATTGAGCCTCACCTCAACAACTCCTCATTCTGTAAAACAAAATTTCAAATAAAAAACTTACTTGCAAAAAAGGAAGTTCGCCATTAGAGTGATGGGATAAGGTTGTATGAACTGAACCTCTGCAGTCGGAACTGTATAATAAGTTTGGATTATGATCGCTCGAATTCCAGCCAGTATAAACCCATTCGCGTACCCTCTTCAACAATCGAGACATAAAACTCGGTTTACTGGTTCTCCGGCGAGGTTTAATCGAACGCCAGTCGAGTTCTTGTTAGGTTTCCAAAGTAGAACCAACCAAATTAAAGATGGTCAGCATGATCAGGAAGCACTTACCCTCTTCTTTTTTCATTAATTGGGGAGAAAATGATTCGTCTCTCAATGTTCCTCCTTCTCCGGCCCCATTAATGACGGAAAACCGCTCCCCATACCCTGCCGTTCCACCGCCCGTGTAAAAGCCCAGTTCTCTGATTTTATGCCACGTCAAAAATCAAGGCACATGCCGCCACATGGGATACATTCTAGGCTTCTAGCTACTCCAATTATAATGGCCAAAGCCCACATAGGTAAATAGCCCAGTAATTAAAGATCAGCAGCCCAAATCCGAGAATGAAGGCCACGTCAGCATTTCTAGCTACTCCAATTGCTCGTGCTTCAATTTTATACACTCAATAACCAATGACACATGGGATACATTCAAGTCTAAGTTATATAGGATATAGATTGCTTGTTTTATATATTAAATGAACTCTTTGAATATGAAAAAGAATAAAATTATTGACTTATCCAAACTTCTTGTTGCTGTTATGCAGTCTAGCTTGGTATCAGCCTTATATGAAGTATTGAAGTCTATGGCTCACTAAATTGAAAAGCGGTTGCAAGATTTTGACACCCTTGAAGAGGTAAAGTTCTTTCTTATTTACCTTTTTTTATCGCTATGCTTTTAAAAGTTATGGCTCCAAAATCGCACCTGCGGAGTGTAATTTCTAATTAGTGTGTGTTGGATATTGGATTGCCAACATAACCACTAAAACTAACTTGTAAAAATAGAACCCATGAGCCACTAGGCTACTCAATATATAAGAAAGAGGTAGCATTGAATACCGATAATCTCTTTTGGTCTAGTGGTAAGCGCCTTGATTTTAATAATAAGCTGTGATCTGTCATTCCTTTTTTCTTTTTATTTTGGATGTCAAAGACTTAGAAACCTTCAATATAGTCGTTCTGTTTATGTGAGTTTTAACCCACAACCTCTTCGTATGTTGTTGGGCGACTAGATTCAAATTTGCACTCAACAGGGTATCTATAATTTTCTTATATTAATGCTTAAGTATGTGTCCCATGTGTTATCTGCATATTGATTATATGTTGCTAATATGAAGTGTTAGGCCCTGTTACATTATAATTGTTTTAAATAATTAAATATATTGCTAATTTTATAATATGCAACTGGATTTTACAAAACACTCGCTAGAAAATAAATTGAAATGTGGGAAATGGATATATTGGAAACTTAATTAAGTCCAAATACATGAATTGATTGCGATTCTTTTCCATTTATTCACCATCAGATGCAAGTTATGGGTTTCTATCGAGATTAGATTTAATGATTTTTGCTTAGATCGTATTCACATAGAGATGAAAGATAGAATATATAGTATTTAGATGAAGGCAAGCATAAATTGTGTTTGGTGGTGCAACAAATGTTCTTTGTCTCATATAATAATAATAACTAGCTAAACGACCCGTGTATTAACACGGGAATGATATAAGACAATTTTAATATTATATTTATATACTTTTATAAAGTACGAACAAGTTAAAAAAAATAATAAAACATATAGAGAAATATAAAATATCATAACAAATGATAAACATTACAGAAGTTTGCAATTCATACATAAAATTATCATTAGATTTTATGTAGAAACTCTTTATAAACAACATTCATGGTTTTATTAGTAGGGTTGCCTTTATCATCGCAAATCAAAACTTTTAATCCCTCCTTACTCATCACTCGAGAAACCGTAACATGTAGCTGCCCATGAGTGAAAACGGGTCGTCTCAAATACAATCCAACATTTAATAAATATTGACCTTGGCTTTTGTTTATCGTCATTGCAAAACAGACCAACAGAGGAAATTGCCTTCGTTGGAACTTGAATGGTATTGTAGGCTCTGATAGAATCATCTTCAATCTTGGAATATGAGTAATGTAACATTCTTACCTGCAATTATTTTTGCTTCAACCACATGTGCACCAAGTCGAGTAACTTGTAATCTTGTTCCGTTGCAAAGGCTTTTAGACTGTTCAAGATTATGAAGCATCATTACGGTCACACGAACCCTTTAAAGTTAACTTGTAGTTTGGAAAGCCAGATACTTTTATTGAATTTAAAAGGTCAGGTGACCCGATTCTTCAAATGTATCAGAATCTTCAATTGCACACATATTGTCAGAGCTATAATATGATACCTTCTCACCATCAATCTTTGAAACCATGATTGGATATTAATACACTCGACATCCTCATTTGTGAGAGTGAGAGCCAAAATTGCTGTTTCCTGGAGAAAATTTATATCATAAAGATTGTTGTTAATGGATGGATATATGAAGTTAATTATTGATTCAACATGATCACCATTTGATTTAATCAAAAAGTTATCAAGAAATTCAATTTTAGCCTCTCCATCGTTTGAACCACCAAGATTTCTTTCACCAATTTGTAATATCCAATCAGCAAAACCTCTTTATTAGATTTTCTGCATGTGGAAGATATAAGGGTACTAACACGTAGTCCCGTGTATCATTTCATTTTCTGTAAAACCTCTTTATTAACAACATTCATGGTTTTATTAGTAAAGTTTCCTTCATCACCGCAAATTAAAATTTTTAACCCCTCCTTGCTTTTCACTCGAGAAACCGTCACATAAACTGTCCATGAGTGAAACATGTTTTTTAATACTTTTTATAAATACTCTTTTTAATGTATATAAAGTTACATAACACGTCTAAAAGTTTTTATTATAATACTAATGTGTTTCCCGTGATAGAGCTTTATCCCGACATTGTAAAGACATAAGTAAAATATTATTGTTGATGTTATAATATCAAGTGCTTTATCGTTATTTTTATTAGCTAATTATATATTTGAATATTTGAAATGGTAAACTAAATTCATTAAAAGTTAAATAATGATGACATCTATCTAAATATATGCAAATTAGATCACATAAAAATAAGGTTCTAACATATAATAGATTATGTCTATATATACGTAAATCGTTTAAGTGAAATTATTTTTCAATTAAATATAATTGAAAACACAAGATATCACTGAAATTTAAATATCAATGTAATAACTTTTATTTTATGTACTAAGATATTAGTTAAAAATAAAAAAAGTTAGACATTTAAAATTTTTATATAAAATTCCAAGTTGTATGTGTAGTTACAAAACCCATTAACATAATAGTTATTTCCCTACCCAGTAATTATGTAGAATTATAGTTTATGCAGAGTTATTTACTTACAACTAACAATCAATTTTAAAAAAATTTAAGTGTTAGTGGTAGTTTTATAAACAACTTTATGTCACTACCGTTGTTATAGTATATTTTTAATTATTTTTATCGAAAAACCAAGAAATAAGTGATTATATCGACTTTTATTATGTAGATGTAATAAATATAAAAGACGAATAAAATGTCTAATAATTATCTACACGTTGCTCTTGATGGATAAAACAATCAAAGTATACTAATTTTAAAAAAAACTCATATTCCGATAAAATTTATATCAAAACGTAGATAAAAATGAGCCGATTACAACTATATAATTATATTTTCTTAAAACAAAATATATTACAAGTTATTAAACATAATTTTCTAACAAATTATAATTAACTACATTAATATACAATTTACATTAAACCCCTCACATATTTCACATACCATCCCTAACAATTTATATAAATAACCCTAATTTTTTCCTTAAGCTTTTCAAGCAATAGTGACGTCATTTTCCAATTTTTTTTAATTTTTTTTTAAAATCCAAGGGATGTAATTGGTGGAGTGTTTTTAGGAAAACAAAAAAAACCCTTTTCTTTTAATATATTATAAGATAATACTGATATTAATGATAATAATAATAATAATAAAACTAATATAATAATAATTATCTGATATAACAGTAATAATAATAATAATAAAAATAATAATAATAATAATAATAATAATAATAATAATATTAATATTAATACTGATATTAATGTTAATAATAATAATAAAACTAATAGTAATAATAATATACAGATGGGTAAAATGAAAATAAAATAATATAAAAACAAAATGTGATCTCCTAACTTGCAATTACACGTCACATTACATTCAATGTGATCATTCGACAATTTTGTTGTATTAGTCGCAAAAGAATGTGCCTTTAGTATATTAATATCAACAAAATATTATTCGTAGTACTAAATATTAAAAAGGGGATACTTCATTACATTAAGGTGGACTTAACCTAATCTTACTTTGCCTAAATTTATTCAAAGAGAAGTGATGTATTTTTCTATTATTTCTTTATACTTATCCTACTATTTACAAGATCAACACAAATGTTAAAATCAATGAAGAAGATGTGTAAAGAGAATTAGTAGATTTCATATATCATATTATAGTTAATATATAGGAGGATAGAGTCGAAAAAAATAATAGAAAAATATATCATTTTTCTTATTCAAATTGTTAGCTAAGACAATGTCAAAGAAATGAACATATAATTGACTGCTTTAATTTGTGATAATGAGTCTCTAGCTACTACCAAAAGTATACTGTCCAACTACCATTTAATCTTATCATAAATTCGGGAATAAATACACATGTGATCATTTAAGCATTGATGTTATAGAAACCCGGTCCTATATATTGACCATATAAAAAATATCTAACATTCTTTTCAACCCTTCCTAGATTAGTTTAATTAACAATGTATTGATGCTTCATTGTTGTTTCAGTATCTTTAATTAATGGTTATGCTTCATTATTCTTTGTGATTAATACTGATTCATTACTACTTAAAAGATCTTTAGGCCCGATTTTTTAAACTAGTGACTTAGTTTACATTTAACGACTCTCTTGTAGTAATTCTTAATTTTTCGAAGCATTATATACAATCTTTATTACATTACTCTCTCTCTCTCTCTCTCTCTCTCTCTCTCTCTCTCTATATATATATATATATATATATATATAGGAGGGTTCCATTGAGAACCGATTTTAATGCGAGAACCACGAGAACCAATCTTAGCCGTTGATTTGATAAGTGGAATTCATAGATGGAGAGTGTGAGGGATCAAGTGTGGGAGGGTGTATGTGAGGAATTCATGGGTGGACAATGACATTAAAAGAGGGGGAATTGGACGTGTTAGAACCTAGAGGGGGGGTGAATAGGTTCTTTAACTTAGTTTACTAATTTTTACACTTATAAAATTTGTAAGTTGTGTTAAAAATATTTTTCTTGAAGTTTATAACACAACAAATATATATATACTTGAAATAAAGAGAGTAAGGGTAGAGAGATATCACCAATTAGTAGACAAGAGATTTATAGTGGTTCATGCAAGTGTTAACAAACTTGCACTACATCCACTCCTTGGCCTCACCCACCAAGAGTTTGCTCCACTAGCTTCTCTCTTTGAAGGTAGAGATAAACCTTTTACACTTCTCTTTTTCACTTGCAAGAATTAACACTTCAAACTTGCAAGTAAGGTAAAGATAACATTGCTTCACTCTAATTCTATAGGCTAGAGTTGATCCTTACTTCTCTCTAATTCTAAAGGCTAGAGATGATCCTTACTTCACTCTAATTTGAAAGGCTAGAGTTGATCCTTACACTATTACAAACTATATAGAAAGATGATGTAGTGTTTAAGCTTTGAAAGCTTTGCTCTTGCTTGATTCTTGATCTTGAATGATAGATGAATTATCAAAGAATATGAGCTCACAAGATAAGAATATATGTTCTGTGTTTTAGCTGTACAAGAGGTTAATAAAACACAAGACTTGAGTTGGTTTAAATAAGGAAAAAGGTGCAAGTTCAAAAAGTGTCCAGACTGCCCACGGTCGATCCACGGTTGACCGTGGCATCTTCCGTCAGCATTCTGGAACTTTTTGGGCCTTGCAAATAAAGACGTTGGCCTTTTACCAAAATCACACACAACCCATTTTTACCATTAAAATGCACTGAAAATGAGTCTTAGCCGTGTTTGTATTGTACCCCGTATACTTCAAACGGGAGCTACGGTGCTCGCCCGTTGTATACATCATTCAATAACAGCGACTGATTTAGCACATTAATATCATTGTTGGACCCGGCCATCCCAAAGAATGCATGCCAAATCCAAAGATCCTGTGATGCAATCACCTCTAGCATAATAGTCGTTTTGCTATGATCACCTCTCATGTACTGCCCTCGCCATGAGTTTGGGCAGTTGCTCCAATCCCAATGCATACAATCTATGCCTCCTAACATGCCAGGAAACCCGTGTCTACTCTCATGTGCGGTGTACAAAAGCTGAATATCATGGTAAGAAGGTTTACGTAATTTACAGAAGTTTTCTAGGCATAGTCGTGCGGTTGAATCCGCCATCTTCAAGTACTCCTCAAATCCTTTAGGGGTCATCCCATACGCTATTTGCCGAATTGCCGATGTACACTTTTGCAAGGGATATAACCCTATTCTTCCTCTAGCATCGCAACCCTACTGAAAAAATTCATCCCATCTCTCAAGATCCGTGACTATCCTTGTGAATAGTCGTTTGCTCATGCGAAAATGTCGCCTAAACGATTCGTCATTGTAGTTGCAGTTGTCCGCACAATAATCTGCTACAAGTTGCTCGTGTGCAGCTTTACGGTCTCTAACATGATCCGGGTCTCGCCGTCTCGTTGATTGACTCGAGCTAACTTCATCATACTCACGCAACACATCCAAAACCGCATTGGATAATCCAATAACAAATTGGTTCTCGTCTGACGATAAACGGAGAGATAATCTGCCTCCGTTTGATTAATCTCGAAATCCTCGTCATAATAATCCGACGAACTAGAATTAGATGACATGGTTGTATGTATGTAAATGTATAAAGTTTGAGAGAAGATTAAAGAAAAGGTGTAAAAAAAATTAAGATAATAGTTTGTATTTTATACGGTGAAAAGAATTTGAAAAAAAATAATAATAAACAAATATATGCAACGGCTACCCCCCCCCCCCCCCCAATGGCTACCTCCCTCTCTCACGTACGCGATCCGGCTCACGAATGTGACCGTGAGCGCCGGCTCACGCATGCTAGCGATGGTGTGCTGTTGGCGTAAGCGGCCTTCACACGGCCCTGGCACGATGGATGCGCATGGTCTAAGGCTATCAGCATCCATCACACTCTTCACACAGCCACATCAGCGCCATATCAGCATCCCACCATTTTCACGGCACGTCACACAAACCACTGCATCCATCACATGGTTCACACAACTTTTCTATTTTTTATTTTTTATTTTTTTATATTTGTTTTAATTAACATTAATTAATTTTTAAAACAATATAATAAAAACATAATAATTCTAAAAAATATTAAATAACAATATAAATTCAAATAATATTTTAATATTTCAAATGACATCAATTTAAATAAAAACTACTAGTTATCGTTGTCGTACCATTTTGGAAGCCGATTGATGTGCTCGATTAGATCCGATCGAAGGTTGTGATGGATTACCGCACTTCGGACTTCTCGGACGTTATCCTCAAATTGTTGTTCACTAATCTGTACGTCGTCTTCATCGTTTGGTTGCTCGATATTTTCGTTGAATGGGCAAATCACGCTACCTTCGTCTTCGAATATCAAATTGTGTAATATGATACAAGCACAACATTACTCTACGTATTTTTTGCGGGTGCCACAATCTTGTCGGGTGTTGTATCATGTGCCACCGTTGTTTAAGCACACCAAAAGCCCGTTCCACATCTTTCCTTGCTCCTTCTTGTGCGGTAGAAAACCTTACTCGTCTTTGATTAAGAGGTGTTTTGAAGGTTTTGACAAAAGTAGCCCATTCGGGATAGATCCCATTTGCAAGATAGTAGCCGTGTTTGTATTGTACCCCGTTTACACTACGGTGCTCGCCCATTGTATACATCATTCAATAACGGCGACTGATTTAGCACACTAATGTCATTGTTGGACCCGGCCATCCCGAAGAATGCATGCCAAATCCAAAGATCATGTGATGCAACCACCTCTAGCATAATAGTCGGTTTACTATGATCACCTCTCATGTACTGCCCTCGCCATGAGTTTGGGCAGTTGCTCCAATCCAAATGCATACAATCTATGCTTCCTAACATGCCAGGAAACCCGTGCCTACTCTCATGTGCGGTGTACAAAAGCTGAATATCATGGTAAGAAGGTTTACGTAAGTATCGCTTACCATAAAGAGTGATAATACATTTGAAGAAGTTTTCTAGGCATAGTTGATTGAATCCGCCATCTTCAAGTACTCGTCAAATCCGTCAGGGGTCATCCCATACGCCATTTGCCGAATTGCCGATGTACACTTTTGCAAGCGAGATAACCCTATTCTTCCTCTAGCATCGCAACCCTGCTGAAAAAATTCATCCCATCTCTCAAGATCCGTGACTATCCTTGTGAATAGTAGTTTGCTCATGCGAAAACATCGCCTAAATGATTCGTCATTGTAGTTGCAGTTGTCCGCAAAATAATCTGCTACAAGTTGCTCGTGTGCAGCTTCACAGTCTCTAACTTGATCCGGGCCTCTCCGTCTCGTTGATTGACTCGAGCTAACTTCATCATACTCACGCAACACATCCAAAACCGTATTGGATAATCCAAAAAACAAATTGGTTCTCGTTTGACGATAAACGGAGAGATAATCTGCCTCCGTTTGATTAATCTCGAAATCCTCGTCATAATAATCCGACGAACTAGAATTAGATGACATGGTTGTATGTATGTAAATGTTTAAAGTTTGAGAGAAGATTAGAGAAAAGGTGTTAAAAAATTAAGATAATAGGTTGTATTTTATAGGGTTAAAAGAATTTGAAATATATATATATATATATATATATATATATATATATATATATATATATATATATATATATATATATATATATATATACTAGCAGTGTACCCGCGCAATGCTGCGACGGTTAATAGTTTATATTTTGTAACATGTTGTTTTCAAGGATGTAACGTGTAATTCAATGCCACGAAAAAAATTTCAGCAACATGTCCGCTTTTTTCTTCAATTTTCCTTAAATTTGTATCAACTATTTTATTAATTTAAAAATAAATTCTAAAAAGTATCAAAAAATTTAAAAATATTTATAAAATAAGGAGAGAGAAGTTAATAAGATTTTAAAAATTATATTGATGTGGGTGGATAATTGTGTTTGTGTAAGAGAGTTTGTTAGTGGGAGAATATATTTTAAATAAATAAAAAGTTAAAGTTTATTAGGAGAGAGAAATTGTTAAAAATTGAGTAGATGAGATTAATTGAGATTAAAAAGGAGGGTGGAGATTAAAAGTTGACATAATTTTAAGAAGTTCTTAAAAGTTAAGAGGAGAGAGAGTATTAAATGGTTTATATAGTAGTATAGATATATATATGCAACGGCTACCCCTCCAACGGCTACCTCCCTCTCTCACGTACGCGATCCGGCTCACGAATGTGACCGTGAGCGCTGGCTCACGCATGCCAGCGATGGTGTGCTGTGGGCGTGAGCGGCCTCACACGGCCCTGACGCGATGGATGCGCATGGTCTAATAGAGATGGGTTTTCGGTGAAGTTTTTTTTCCGACGTAGATATGTGTTGTTTATTGTAGTTTTGTTCAGGAACGAATCTTAAATTTTTAGTTGACGGTGGCTATTACCACTAATGAAATATAGTATGTAAGTAACATAAGTCCTTAAATAGTAATTACTATGATATTAATATTTTGCAAAGCTATGTATGAAAAAGCTTTTTGCTGAATAAAAAATAAACCACCTTAAAAGAAAGCATTATATAAACACGTCCGTCAAGAATTTTAAAAAATTATTTTCAAATAAATATAACAACAATGACCAGACAAGGTGAAAGATGCTATGGTGAGTGAATATACGAGAGTAGAAGAAAAAACGAGTTATCATTTTAATTTCTAGACTGATTAAAAATGATTAACTTATGTGTAATATACGAATTTTGAAATTAATATTATTAATCAATTAGATTAATGAGAGTGACATGTTAAACACCCTCTAGTCTTTTTCTTGGGTTCTTCTTGTTAGTACTTTTTTGACTAGTAAAATATTAGAATTGAATGAGTTTAAATTGTTTTTGGTAGTTATCCTATTAAATCTTGTCATTGTTTGCTTGAGAAAACGCGTTTGCATCAATAAAAGAGAACATGCGGGACCCATATCTATAGTACATAGTACAACTATATATAATTGACTTAATAATACTTCTACCTAGCGTGTGCACTTCGTTGTCCACACATATAATAAAAATCTATTGATAGAATAAAAATAAAGTTTAAATGTAATAAAGAAGAAAATATAAAAGAAAAGGAGAAACAGAAGGAATAGAAAAAAGGTTAATTATAGTTATTACATAAAAGTTTAGGATTAAACTAAATTTAAACAAAAGTATATCATAAAAAGAAATTAAACTAAAGGGGAAATGAGAAAAAGAACGAAAAAGGTATATCATAAATCCATAATCAGGAAATAAACTAAAGATTAATATAATAGAAAACCAAAAAAATCAAAAGTACAAAAAGAGGTGTTAAAAAAAAGATAAAAAATAATGGCCAAACAAGGAAAAGGAAGAAATAAATATGGGCAGAAAGGAGAAGAAGATAAAGAATGAGAGTTAAAAAAAAAGTAAAAGAAAAATGGTAAGCAAAATAGTTGAAAAGAGTCGAGTACCTGATATGCCATCAATTATAACAAGTGTCTTAACGAGCTAGTTTCCACTTCCTAATATCTAGAATATAAAGTATGCGACGCATTTTAGCAAACGCCGTTCGTAGCGTATTTTAAGCCTTGTGTAATGTATATGTTATGAAATATCCGAACTCGATTAACTTATCTTGAACCCGAATATGCATTTTACTTAAATAGAATGTGTAGTTTCCGAACGAATACACAGTTAACAAAAATCAAATATGTAATCGTAAATTCGTAATCTCAACCATTGATCATGCAAATATAAAGCTGTGATTGGTTTTGTATATATGGTTGGTTTTATACCGAACCTTACCATATATATACACACATATATAACGGTTTATTTGAAAATCATTCTTATTGCGACTATAAAGATAATCAATCTTGACACTTCTAAAAATCAATCAATGACCAAAAATAAAAAGGCTTATTAATGACTCGTGAATGATACATTAATAAGATGTATTTTGTGAGAATAATATCAAAGTCGGGCCATATTAGTAAAAGTGTTTATGGTATAAACTCTCATTGATTATCATTGAATCAAGAAACCCTTTAAATAGGGAGAGAATACAACAAGATTAACACAAATTAAGGGATATAAATAACTACCTAAAATACAAGATAATATACATAAATACATAATCTAATAGTCCCCCGCAGTTGGAGCGGGAGCAGAGCAGACGCTCAAACTGGAGCGAAATGACTCGAAAAGATGCCTCGGTAGCCCCTTTGTGAAGATATCCGCATACTGATATGCAGCTGGAACATGAAGGACACGTATGTGACCCACCCGCACTTTTTCACGAACAAAATGTATATTGATCTCCACATGTTTTGTGCGTTGGTGCTGAACCGGATTCTCGGAAAGGTAAACCGCGGATACATTGTCACAGTAGACTACGGTGGCCCGTCGCACAGGCATATGGAGCTAAAGTAAAAGATTACGTAGCCAACAGGTTTCAGCAACTGCATTTGCTACGCCCCGGTATTCGGCCTCGGCACTTGATCGAGAGATAGTATGTTGACGTTTTGAAGACCAAGAGACCAAGTTATCTCCCAAGTAGACGCAGTAACCGGATGTGGACCGGCGAGAGTTGGGGCATCCGCCCCAATCAGCATCAGAATAAGCTGTAAGATGAAGACCTAGAGAAGCTCTAATGCGTAAGCCATACTCCAGTGTTCCTTGGATGTACCGAAGTATACGTTTGAGGAACTGGAAATGGGGCTCATGTGGGGCGTGCATAAACAAACAAACCTGCTGCACCGCATAAGTAATGTCAGGCCGCGTAAATGTTAGATACTGAAGGGCGCCGGCCAGACTACGGTAGAGAGTGACATCATAAATAAGATCCCCATCCGAGGCACTAAGCTTCGAAGAGGTATCAACCGGTGTAGTACATGGCTTGCAATTACCCATATTAGCCCGCTGTAAAATTTCACGAGCATATTGAGATTGCGATAAAAATAACTCAGATTTGTCGCGAGCAACAGATATCCCCAAAAAATGATGTAGGGACCCAAGGTCAGTCATAGCAAATTCCTTTGCTAGAGTATTAATAATGCTCTTGAGAAAACCTGAATCTGAAGCTGTGAGAATTATATCATCAACATAAAGTTGTTGGAGGCCCACTGACACAATTACATTGGTGTTAATGCTGATGAAGTGCGAGCCTATTGGGTCACACACCAAGGATTGATCTCGACAGCTTACTGGTAATGAGAGAAGGTCCAAAAATCAAATTGTTTGATTTTGGGGCTTCACGGCCGTAAGGGATGCTCCACGGGTCGTGAAGCCCACTGCCGCACGTTTGACTCAACGACTGACACGGGTCGTGATACCTTTGGTCTTCACAGGTCGTGAAAGAGGTCGTGAAGGGGTCGTAGAGGATGACGCCCTCACGAGTCACTCGACGCGGCACGGGCCGTGAAGGACTATGGCCAGTCGTGGCGCATTTAGTCTTCACGGGCTCTTCACGGGCCGTGAGAGGCCGTGAAGGACTGTCTGCATGAAATCGTTATTTCTGATTGGGCCATCTTGTGGTCCAATGGGGATACACTTAACCCTCCGGCCAAAATGGGTCTTTTGGGGTCTGGTTGAGTTAGAGAACATGCAAGATAGACATTATACTCTCTATTTTTCTCTCTTGGTACTTATGATGATATACTTACCATATACACTAAGCTTGTGAGTGCTTGAGTGTTGTGAGTGAGCTATTTGTGCAAGAGGAGACCATTTAAGGGCTGTTCCAGAAAGGTGGAGTCATAGTGGACGTTCCCTTGACGGTGTACTAGCATACGGGGATCAAGTCAACCTTGGTGTGGATTAGCAATAGAGGAGATACACTTGGATCTCTCGTTTATCCCGTTTTTTGCTTTGCTACAGCCGATTTCAGAAAGGTAGTGAGGTATTTTCAGCCCTCTCCTTTTTTTCTTTGAGTTGCAATTTGGTTTTTGTAGAAAGATCTCACTTTGGAACATGATATGGACCCGATTGTGTTCGGTTTTTAAACTTCTGTTTTTGCTTCCGCTGTGCTTAGCTCTATACCGTGTTCCAACAGTGGTATCAGAGCCATATCTACAAACAAATTGCACTTTCTTGGCTTGAAAACCGAAAATAGACATTCTGTCCAGAATGTCTTCACTGGCGTGAAGGCTTGTTTTTCACGGTCGTGAAGGCTCACGACCAGTTTTCGTGGGGTGTTGGTCGTGAAGGTTTTTCACTGTGTCAGAGTCGTGGAGCTCATGGGCTTCACGGGCTATGAGAGTCCGTGAAGGCTTCTGGACTGTGAAGGATGTTATGAATAGTGTTTTTGTCCTTTTTTGGAAAAGAAAAATTATTTTCGGTTTTAGCTCCTTTCGATTCTGTTTTTCCAGAATCCGTCCTTTGTTGTTTGGACTTGAAAAGCCCCATAATATCCTAACTCGCATATTTATATGTATCGGGCGGTTTTGGCATGATAACGCGCACGTGCATATACTTGTGTTGTGTATGTATGAATATGGTTTTTCAAAGTGTTTGGGATTCCTAATGCATACGTACAAGATTTGTTCACTTTGTGCCTTGAGTGTTTTAGGTTGTTTAGAACAAATCTAGTTGAGATATTTCTATACGGTTTTGTTGTGGCACACCGTGTTTTTGTTTGTAGTTGTTGTTTGATCCGGTAACGCCTTGCCCGTTAGACCTATGTGTTGGTTGTTTGGTTGTATTTGATTATTCATTCATTTGGTGGTTTGTACCACAATTGGTTTGTAATAATTAAATTTTATTCGGTCTTGTATTTTGTACTTGATTTTTGCTTGCATGCCGGTTGCTTCTCTTTGTAATTGTTAGATTAGCTTAGATTAGCATTCCGCGGCTTGCATGCCGTTTCTTTTCAAATATTTTGTATGTATTTGTAAAAGAAGACCGAAGACAACCATCAAGATTCGTGGAGGAGACATCTCGGCTATGGTAGATCCGGAGGTTCTTTGGAGATGACGGATTCAGTGGGAGCACTTCCAGCTGGGCCAAGTGGCTGTGTCCTTAGTTTGGCCTTGCTTTCCTCGTTTGGCTCACGGGGAAAGCGCATAGGGTTTAGGGGCATGTTACCAGATATTTCTTGTGCGTTGTTGTTGTTTTGTTTATTTTCTTGCGTGGTTGTTTAGTTCTTCGCTCGCTTGAAAATTTTTCAAAATAAAAAACCAAGAGTTTTGAATTGGTTTACAAACCTCGCGCGCCACAAGACCACTTGAAAAACTAAAACCCATTTTTCTCAAATGTAAATCACTCGCCTCCCGTAAGATGACACCACCCGAATCTAGTGAAATAAGATCGGTCGTCGATCTTAGCCGAGGTCGGTTTTGCGTAACTGTGTGGAAGGTGCATGTGGCAACTCGCAAGGGTCGGTTGTCGAGCTTAGCTGAGCCGGCCATTGGGCTAGAGTACTACCGTGTATCTTGACGGTCGATTTACAATTCCAAGATTTAATACACCTTGGTAGTTGTCGTGCCTATACCGAGCTATCAAAGCGGATTAATGAGGAATCGGTGAGGGAAGGGATCAAACATGCCAGACAGATGCTATAAGTATCGGTGGATCCCGCAAGTGTCTAAGAGTTGTAATATCGAATTGCAATTGGTAAAGCGTTTACCGGCTTAAATAGCTCCATGAAGTGATCCGCGGCAAACCCGTCATGGATTGGGGTGAAATAAGGTTCTTAGCCCTTGTTAAGATAATTTGGTTTTCTTAATTAGCTGGGTGATTATTTTAACAAGGATTATATCGAAACTAACTAAAACGTGTACTCTTTGTTATAGATGGCAAATATTAACGACACCACACCAAACTTTAAACTTCGATTATTCCTAGAAAGGGAGAGACTCATAGGAGTGAACTTCGCTGACTGGTATCGTGTATTGAGGATTGTCCTCCGTCACGAGTCAAAGTTGCACGTCCTTGAGGAGCCTCTTCCGCAGCCACCTGCTACCAACGCGAACTGGGCCACTCGATACGCTTTTGAGAAGCGTGTTAGAGATACACGAGATATTTCTTGTCTCATGTTATCGACTATGAGCTTTGAGTTGCGTCAGCAGCTAGAGCAATTGAGTGCGTATGACATGATAAACCGGCTAAAGGATATGTTCCCACAGCAGGTTAAAAAAGAACGGTTTGAGTGTATAAAGGCTTTGGTCGGTTGTAGGATGCAGGAAGGTGAGGATGTAAATGTCCATTTCCTTATGATGAAGGGATATATGGACCAATTGGAGAGATTTGGACTTCCAATAGGGAGGGAGATTGCGGTGGATATGATCCTCCAGTCCTTGCCTGCGTCTTATGAGAAGTTTGTCAAGAACTATCACAAAGACAATTTGGAAAAATCCTTGATCGAACTTCAAGACATGCTGAAGGCTGTACAGTCTTACATGGTTGAGAAGGATCGTTGTAACACCCGCGTTTAGGGCCTGGTAGTTTCGTGGCGGTGATAAGTTATTTAATTGTTTATATTGGTATATTTGATTGTTTATAATTATTTGCTATTTATTTATATATTTATTTGATGCTTGCTTGGAATTTAAATTGGACCGCGAAGTAAGAGGTAAAAATATTAGTTTAATATTTTTATATGATATTTGTACCATATGATTCGTTTTTATGCGAGGGTCCCGAATATTACCTCGTTGCTTGTTAATGACTTGAGTAGGACCGCTTTATTTAGGTTTCTGTATCTCAGATATCAGTATTTGCACTGTGTAGTGTAATATGTTCAGTCTTGACCTATATATATATAGCTTTTGGTATGTTGTTCTCATTTGGTTTGGCTGCATAAGAAAAGAGAGAAAGAACCTTTAGCTCACACATTCACAACTTGAGTTTGTGTTTCTGTTTTCGTGTTCTAAGCGAGGGTTAACGTTTGGTTTTCGAGCAAGAGGTGTGTTTTGTTGTTTATGTCGAGTTTGTTTAGGAAGTTCTTGAATGTTGGTTGTTGGCCGTGCGAAGTGGAGTCCACTACGTGCGTAGTGACTCCATTACGTGCGTAGTGCTCATAGAAGAAGATGAAGTCGATGGGTTTTGGTCGCACGAAGTGATGTTCACTGCGTGCGTACCAGTGCCCATTGCGTGCGAAGTGGGTTAGCCACTTCGTGAGTTTGAAAGTTCAGTACGTGCGAAGTGGAGTCCACTACGTGCGTAGTGACTCCATTACGTGCGTAGTGATTCAAACGTTAATTATGTAATTTTATTGCTTGTAGCCAATAAGAGTTGTCGCTTTTGTAAATTGGAATGTAATCCCAATTACTGACTAAGTTATGATGTGTTTCAGGAAACGAGAAGGCTCAGTGAAATTAGAATACTGAGTGTGGTGTTGGAGAACACAGGTGAGTGGACTTTAATGCACCAGTGGTTTTAGTTGTAACTGTTATGGTTACTTGGTTTTTATACGATTAATCATGCGATAGACTGTTTAGTCTGATATGATTGTTTGATTGGTTATGTGATGATTATTGAAATTGTGTCCAAGATATGAGTATCAAGGCATGAAATTGTGCTCATGATGTTTGTGGCAGAGGTCAGCTAAGCGTGGTTTTGGGCTGGGTCAGTTGCTTCTGGTTAGGCAGTTTTAGATCCTTTGTTGCATTTGTTGTAGCAGAGGGGTTTAACTGTGCCAGTTAGCAGATGGCTATCGGTAGATCATTGCTATGGCCAACATTGATCGTAGGCTCGGCAGAGCCGCCGGTCCTTTGATATTTGAGATAACTGTTCTTGTGATCGTTGTGGTTCTGCTTTAATTGCTTGTGGCTTGATTTTCATTCACTTAGCTTTGTGCTAATTCCCCACCCTAACTCTCTGTTTCAGGTTTTGAGGGCACGGTAGGTTGCAGCTTTTGTGTACAGGGAAAGTTTGACCGTAGCTCTGATATTTTGGGTTTTAGAATGATGAGCCATACTTTAAGAAATGTTTTGTAACACTAAAGGAAGTACTGTATGTTTGTACAGTGTTGGTTTTAATTTTTAATGTTATTTCCTTTTTAGTTTTATAACGTATTACTTCCGCTGTGATTTTAAAAAAAAAATATGGCTTGTATTTTTGCGGTGTTACAATTTGGTATCAGAGCCCTGGTTTGGCATGCGAGCACGTTTAGAGTGTTCAATTCCCAAATCTTGGCTCGAGGTTGGTCAAACCTTTCCTGTGGGGGAATTAGAGTGTTTGGATTTGTTGTGTGTATGTACTAACGGTTGTCTAATAAGTTTGGAGGTGATGTGATTGTAATAGATATGGCAAGTCAAGAGATCCCAACCGAGATTCCGGTGACCCTTGCTCAGGCTGGAACTTCTACAACTCCAGTTTTAGAGAATCCAGTAATAGTCAACACTTCGGGTAGAGAAATAGATACAACTCAGAATGATTATATATTTCAACTTGAAAGTGAACTACAAGAGCTTCGAGAAACAGTTCACAACTTTGAACAACAGAGGTTGACACAGAATTCTCAAACACCGATTCCAACAGCAGCTGTTGTTACAGTGTCAACAACACCACCACTTTCAGTACCATTTTCTGTTCCATATTCTACTGTTGCTTCACAGGGTACACAACAGCCGATTATCTATCAATTTACTGCACCAGGAGCTTACCCCTACCCAGGATTTGGTCAACATAATAAATATAAGCAATTCATGGATTGTAGACCTTCAGAGTATAGCGGTAGTACGGACCCCAATAAAACTTTGAATTGGTTGAGGGAGATGACCAAGGCCTTGGATACTGTGGAATGCGAGGAGAAAGTGTGAGTATTATATGCTACTCAAAGACTCAAAGGATATGCCATGGTATGGTGGGATTCGATTACAGGTCATTTTACAAAGCAGCAGATGAGTAGTATTACTTGGGAGCAATTTGAGGGAAAGGTTTGTGAGCAATACTGTGGATCTTTTGAGATGGATCGAATCAAGAAGGAGTTCATGGATTTGCAGATGACTGATAATATGTCTGTGGATGAATTGATTAGGCAATTCAATGAGAAGTTACGATTTGCACAGCAGTGGGTTCCGGACGAAGCTTCAAGAGTTCAGCATTTTGTGAGAGCTTTGCATCCAGATTACAGGAGTGCTACCAGGTGGGCTAGCACTTTATCTCAAGCTTTTACCCTAGCTAAGTCAGCCGAGGGTGATGCTCAAGCCAAGGAGAAGTTGAATAAAGATAGAATTTCTCAACAGAAATCCCGGTTTGATTATTTTAATACCCAACATCGGCAGGGAACTCAAGGAGGTCAGGGAAGTCAACGTCAAGGACAGGGTCAGAGTAAGAGCAGTCAGAATCGTAGGCCTACATCTGGTGGGTCTACTCAGAGAGCCCCGTGGTGTAATAAATGTAAGTCTTTTCATCATGGACTTTGTACCCTACAGACAGCAAGATGTATTCGTTGTGGTCAGTTTGGGCATGAATTGAAGAATTGTAGATTTCCGAGGAGTGTTTGTTGGAATTGTCAAAAGGAGGGGCACAGAGCAGGTGAGTGCAGTGTGGGTAAGAAATCGGGAACTGGGTCGGTATCGGGATCGGTTGTGGGATCTTCGTCCGCTTCAGGACAGAAAAGGAAGAAACCTCTGTCAGCTGAGGGTAGAGCATTCCGGATGTCAGTAGAAGATGCTGCTGCTACTGATGATGTCATCACGGGTATGTTTCTCATAAATTCTATACCTGCACGTGTGTTATTTGATTCTGGTGCCAATCGTTCATTTATTTCTGTGGCATTTTGTGATAAATTGAAATTGCCTACTTCAAATGTTGCTGCTCCATTAGAAGTAGAGATAGCTGATGGTAAAACGGTTCCAGTCACAACGGCTGTGTCTGGGGCTGAAATTGATATTGATGGTACATGCTTTCCTGTTTCTTTTCTGTTAATGCCTATAGTTGGATTTGATGCTGTTATGGGTATGGATTGGTTGAGTCAGAACCGAGCTGTTATAAAATGCCATAGAAAACTGATTTCATTTCCTTTACCTGATGGGTCATACGTAGTGGCTCGCGGGGAGAGGGTTAGACCTGCTTTTCCTATTATCTCGTATATGAAGGCTAGAAAATCTCTGGCCAAAGGGTGTGAGTCCTACCTTGCTCATGTGGTTGATGTTAAAAAGGAGAAACAAATTGTTTCTGATATTCGGGTGGTTTCGGAATACCCGGAAGTGTTTCCCGATGAATTACCTGGGTTGCCTCCGGTTCGTGAGGTAGAATATAGGATTGATTTGATTCCAGGTTCGAGCCCAGTGGCTAAAGCTCCTTACAGGTTAGCTCCTTCTGAAATCCGTGAGATGATGACACAGATTCAGGATTTGTTAGACAGAGGTTTTATTCGTCCTAGTTCTTCTCCGTGGGGTGCACCGGTTTTATTTGTGAAAAAGAAAGACGGTACTTTGCGTATGTGTATTGACTACAGGGAACTGAATAAGAGAACGGTTAAAAATAAATACCCTTTACCCAGAATTGATGATTTGTTTGATCAGCTGCAGGGTGCTTCTTATTTTTCTAAAATTGATCTGCGCTCGGGTTATCACCAGGTACGTGTTTCTGATGCTGATGTTCCTAAAACCGCTTTCCGTACCAGATATGGTCATTATGAGTTTTTAGTTATGCCTTTCGGTTTAACTAATGCCCCTGCTGTATTTATGGATTTAATGAATCGGGTCTGTCGGCCGTTTTTGGATAAATTCGTGATTGTATTTTTCGATGACATCTTGGTTTATTCTAAAACTGAGTCCGAGCACGAGCTTCATTTGAGGCAAGTTTTAGAAACTTTAAAGCGGGAGCATCATTTTGCAAAATTTTCTAAATGTGAGTTATGGATGAGGGAGATTCAATTTTTAGGGCATGTTATCTGTAAAGATGGGGTTAAAGTTGATCCGGCTAAAGTTGAAGCAGTTATGAACTGGAGAGCTCCTAAAACATCATCTGAGATTAAAAGTTTTCTAGGATTGGCGGGTTATTATCGCAGATTTATTAAAGATTTTTCAAAAATTGCGAGTCCTATAACGAAAGTAACCCGTAAAGATGTGCCATTTAAGTGGAATAATGAACAGGAGACAGCTTTTCAGACGTTGAAACAACTATTATGTCAGGCTCCTATTCTTGCATTACCTGATGGTTCTGATGAATTTGTAGTGTACTGTGACGCTTCCTTTGCAGGTTTGGGTTGTGTTTTAATGCAGCATGATCGGGTTATTGCTTATGCTTCACGGCAATTGAAACCACACGAGAAGAATTATCCAACCCATGATTTAGAACTTGCAGCTGTAGTCTTTGCGTTGAAACTGTGGAGGCATTACTTATATGGTACGAAATGTGTTATTTGTACTGATCATAAGAGTCTGCAGTATGTATTTTCCCAGAAAGAACTTAATATGCGGCAGAGAAGGTGGTTAGAACTCATTAAGGATTATGATTGTGAGATTCGATATCACCCGGGGAAAGCAAATGTTGTAGCAGATGCTTTGAGCTGCAAGGGAGCTGGTGATAGTATTCGATTTATGCGAGTTGAGATCGTTTCTGATTTAGTGGATAGGCTTAAATCTGCTCAGTTAGAAGCTTTAAAAGATGAAAATCTGAAGTTAGAGATTATGATGAAGAGAAAAGATGTTTTGATTAATGATTCGCGCGGATTGAAGACTTATCAGTCTCGTGTTTGGGTGCCATTGCTTGGAGAGCTTCGGGGTTTGATTTTGGCAGAGGCTCACAAGTCAAGATTGTCTGTTCATCCTGGTAGCACTAAAATGTATAACGATCTTAAAGTGTTGTATTGGTGGCCTACGATGAAGATGGATGTTGCAAAGTTTGTGGGAACGTGTCATATTTGTGCTCAGGTCAAAGCAGAGCACCAGAAACCTTACAGGTCTTTGAAACAGTTGGAGATACCAGAGTGGAAATGGGAACACATCACGATGGATTTTGTATCCAAACTTCCATGTACCCAGCGGAAACATGATACAATTTGGGTGATTGTTGACCGTTTGACGAAGAGTGCTCACTTTCTTGCCACCAGTGAGACAGCTTCACTCAGCAGATTAGCTCAGTTGTACATCGATGAGATTGTATCACTGCACGGTATTCCTCTTTCTATTGTTTCTTATCGAGATCCCAGATTTGTTTCTAACTTTTGGAGGAGTTTACATCATGCATTGGGGACGCGTGTTAATTTGAGTACAGCTTATCATCCTCAGACAGACGGTCAGAGTGAGCGTACTATTCTGACACTTGAGGATATGTTACGCGCCTGTGTGTTAGAATATGGTGGGTCTTGGGATTCACACTTGCCTTTGATTGAATTTGCGTATAATAATTCTTATCACTCGAGTATCGGTATGCCACCTTATGAGATGTTATACGGTCGTCGTTGTCGTACTCCTACTTGTTGGTTAGAGGTAGGTGAGAAACAGTTTGCGGGTCCCGATATTGTTCAGATGACGGCTGAGAAAGTTGCTATTGCTCGGGAAAAGTTGAAAGTTGCCAGAGACAGACAAAAGATGTACGCAGATCCACGCCGCAGACCAGTTACGTTTGTTGAAGGTGAGTTGGTTTATCTGAAAGTTTCTCCGTGGAAAGGGGTTATTCGCTTTGGGAAACGTGGGAAACTAGCTCCACGATACATTGGTCCGTTTCGCATACGACAGATAGTCAACGACCAGACTGTTACTCTTGATCTTCCACCAGAGTTAGCGGGTATTCATGATACTCTTAATGTCTGTTACTTACGTAAATGTAATGTTGAGGATGAAAGTCAGATTCTCCCAGTACATGATCTGAAAGTTGATTCAAAAAAGCGATTAATAGAAGAACCAGTTGAGATAGTTGATCGTAAAACAACGAAGCTTCGGAGGAAAGAGATTCCTATGGTTTTGATTAAATGGAAGCATAGTTTGGGTTCAGATTTAACATGGGAGACTGAGGCAGACATGAGGAACCGCTACCCTAGCCTATTTGAGCGCGATGAGATTCCGGGGACGGAATCTTCTTTAGGGGGAGAGATTTGTAACACCCGCGTTTAGGGCCTGGTAGTTTCGTGGCGGTGGTAAGTTATTTAATTGTTTATATTGGTATATTTGATTGTTTATAATTATTTGCTATTTATTTATATATTTATTTGATGCTTGCTTGGTATTTAAATTGGACCGCGAGGTAAGAGGTAAAAATATTAGTTTAATATTTTTATATGATATTTGTACCATATGATTCGTTTTTATGCGAGGGTCCCGAATATTACCTCGTTGCTTGTTAATGACTTGAGTAGGACCGCTTTATTTAGGTTTCTGTATCTCAGATATCAGTATTTGCACTGTGTAGTGTAATATGTTCAGTCTTGACCTATATATATATAGCTTTTGGTATGTTGTTCTCATTTGGTTTGGCTGCATAAGAAAAGAGAGAAAGAACCTTTAGCTCACACATTCACAACTTGAGTTTGTGTTTCTGTTTTCGTGTTCTAAGCGAGGGTTAACGTTTGGTTTTCGAGCAAGAGGTGTGTTTTGTTGTTTATGTCGAGTTTGTTTAGGAAGTTCTTGAATGTTGGTTGTTGGCCGTGCGAAGTGGAGTCCACTACGTGCGTAGTGACTCCATTACGTGCGTAGTGCTCATAGAAGAAGATGAAGTCGATGGGTTTTGGTCGCATGAAGTGAGGTTCACTGCGTGCGTACCAGTGCCCATTGCGTGCCAAGTGGGTTAGCCACTTCGTGAGTTTGAAAGTTCAGTACGTGCGAAGTGGAGTCCACTACGTGCGTAGTGACTCCATTACGTGCGTAGTGATTCAGACGTTAATTATGTAATTTTATTGCTTGTAGCCAATAAGAGTTGTCGCTTTTGTAAATTGGAATGTAATCCCAATTACTGACTAAGTTATGATGTGTTTCAGGAAACGAGAAGGCTCAGTGAAATTAGAATACTGAGTGTGGTGTTGGAGAACACAGGTGAGTGGACTTTAATGCACCAGTGGTTTTAGTTGTAACTGTTATGGTTACTTGGTTTTTATACGATTAATCATGCGATAGACTGTTTAGTCTGATATGATTGTTTGATTGGTTATGTGATGATTATTGAAATTGTGTCCAAGATATGAGTATCAAGGCATGAAATTGTGCTCATGATGTTTGTGGCAGAGGTCAGCTAAGCGTGGTTTTGGGCTGGGTCAGTTGCTTCTGGTTAGGCAGTTTTAGATCCTTTGTTGCATTTGTTGTAGCAGAGGGGGTTTAACTGTGCCAGTTAGCAGATGGCTATCGGTAGATCATTGCTATGGCCAGCATTGATCGTAGGCTCGGCAGAGCCGCCGGTCCTTTGATATTTGAGATAACTGTTCTTGTGATCGTTGTGGTTCTGCTTTAATTGCTTGTGGCTTGATTTTCATTCACTTAGCTTTGTGCTAATTCCCCACCCTAACTCTCTGTTTCAGGTTTTGAGGGCACGGTAGGTTGCAGCTTTTGTGTACAGGGAAAGTTTGACCGTAGCTCTGATATTTTGGGTTTTAGAATGATGAGCCATATTTTAAGAAATGTTTTGTAACACTAAAGGAAGTACTATATGTTTGTACAGTGTTGGTTTTAATTTTTAATGTTATTTCCTTTTTAGTTTTATAACGTATTACTTCCGCTGTGATTTAAAAAAAAAAAATATGGCTTGTATTTTTGCGGTGTTACAATCGTACCTCGTCCACATCCACTTTGGCTACTAGGGAACATACTAGCAAGAAGGAGAAACTTACCTTAAAAGGAAAGCCTTGTATGACTAGGCTATCCGTAATTGTGGAGGAGGAGGACAATGAGATTGTGCCTCAAGATGATATTCCACATGGGGTAGTTTGCTACTTTTGCGGAGAAATTGGAAATTGGCGCCGTCACGCCTGCCCTAAGTGCCTGGAAGAGCTAAGTATCCTAAAGCGTAAGAATGTTAGCTCATCGACTTCAGGTACATTTATGATCAAACTCCATTGACTTGTCTGGATCGGATATAGATTATATCAAATAACAAGAACAAACTTTTGAATAACAAATCAAAATTGAATAAAAGTTAATCTTTAACTATGATCACAATCAACTAAGAAGTTGCGGAATCACACTTAATTGATTTAAGCAGGTTTTGAACACAAGAAAATTCAATCAAACAGTAATTTTATTAATCAACGTGAATGATTACAATAGCAAACTTCACCCCAAATCTAACTTATTATGTTAGACGAAGAACACAGATTGTTCTTAGGTTTCAATGAGAAACTTAGAGGCTTAGCACTATTCAGAAAGCAAATTACAATTTGAAGAATAAATGCAAAAATATAATCAATGAGTATGTACAAATTATGAATTCTAATCTAGCATTTATATACTCCTTGATTTTCCTTGATTTGCTGACAGTTAGGTAATCTTCTATCTTCCGAGATAATCTTGATGATCTTCAAAGTATTTCGAGATATCTTCAAAGATAGGGTTTTTCCATATTTAGCTCAACAGAAACTGTTTAATGAATACAACAGTTCTTGATTCTCCTAACAGTCTTCGGCTTCAAGATCTTCAAACAGTTTTAGTAGCTTTTACTAACAGTTCTGAACTGTTTCTTCAGCAACTGTTGGCTACAACTGTTTTCACAATTTTTTCATCTAACAGTTCTAAACTGTTTCTTCAACAATTCTTCTAACAGTTTCGAACTGTCTTCCCAACATCCAATAACAGTCTTAACAGTTTTGACTTATGCATGTATAATAGTTTCAATGACTTAGCCAATT
Source organism: Pulicaria dysenterica (assembly GCA_947179395.2). Taxonomy (NCBI): domain Eukaryota; kingdom Viridiplantae; phylum Streptophyta; class Magnoliopsida; order Asterales; family Asteraceae; genus Pulicaria; species Pulicaria dysenterica. The sequence continues at coordinate 4,895,564 of OX359295.1, forward strand.
TCCCAACAATCTCCCCCTAACTTAAAGTATTGAACAATACAATTAAGTTGTTTGTTTTAAGGGTTCAATCATAGACAAATTAATATAAGTAAAGAACACATTTATCATTGAATGCACAATCAGACTGTTATAATCAAAAATTCAAAAGATAGAAAAATTACTTTTTCTTTGATCTCAGAGAATCAAGTCTATCTTTGAATTTCTGAATTAGCTCATCCCTTACTTTGACTGGACCATAGAACTTGGCTTTCAATAAGTATTGGAGCTTGATCTGACCATGTTCGACGAAATCCATGTCAAACCATTCAGTAATTGCATTTTCCATTACCATGGAATATACCCTTGGCTTAGCATATACTTTAACAGATTGAATTGGAAAAGTTTCATCAGCCATCAGTATTGACATTATTTTCACTGGGTTGCAAATACTTGTCAAATGTCTCATCAATAACTTAATTAGAGGTTGCTCAGTTCCTCCATAATGCCTTGTTCCATATTCATACAATTCTTGTATGTCCCGCCTAGTAATATTATCAATCATTTGTAAGTAGCCTGTAAACTGTTCAATCTGATCATTCTCCCTTACAATGATTATACCTTCCTTTCCAGTATCAAACCTGACAACATCAAACTTCCATTCTTTAATGTGAGACTTCTGGCCAAAATGTTCTTTGACAAACTTGTTAACACCTTTTTCAACATCGACCAAGAGCCTATCTTGAATGATAGTTTTAACCATTTTAGCTTTGATGGTTTGATCTGTTTGGATTGGTTGGACAGCTTTGGACTTTTGGGGTTTGGATTGTAGAGGTTGAGACTTCTTCTCAGTTACTGACTTAGGAAGTTGTTTCTTTTTCACAATTCTTTTTCTTTTAACTCCCTTAGCAGCCTTTTCTTGTTTTTCTTCCTCATCAATCTGAGCTGTAATCTCATCAGCTAGCTTCTTTGCTATTTCAAAATCTTTCAATTCTTGTTCCCTTTGTTCAGCTGCTAGCCTTAATGCAAATTCATGATCACGCTCTTCTTGTTGTTGTTTTGAAAGTTTGAGCTTAGGATAAACAACAACAACTTCCTTACCTTTGCCTAGAACAGGGGGCAACTTGGATTCTTTCTTTCCTTCCAAGATGACTATGCCTTTAAACCCTTTCTTAGGTGGTAAAGGTTTTAACTTAGCAATCTTTCCATCAATCCATCCATCATCTATTCTCTGTACCATTCTAGAAGAACTTATTCCCAGATATTGAGCACTAAGGTCAACCAAGTAGTTCTGCTTAACTTTTGACCAAGATTTGAAAATCTCAGTGCTTGGAACATTTGCAGTCGACACCATCCTGTTGATTAGTACCCTATCAACACTTGAGAGCTGTTCTTCTTCTTCATTATCAACAGTTTGGACACTTGCAGTTGTTTGTTGATTTAAAGTTGCAACTGTTGGTTGTTGAGTTGCAACTGTTGGAGCAGCTTGAACAACTGTTTGTGTTACTTGAGCAGCTGTTGGTGATGAACTCTCCCCCTCTTTGATTTGAACAATTGAATGAGGTCTTGCAGCAACTGTCAACTGTTGTAGCACTTAATCATGCAGTTTTAGCACCTCATTAGCATGCTTCAAACTGTTAGTCAAAACCTTAATTTGCTGATCTTGTTGAAGAATCCTTTTGTTTTGTAAGGCAATCTTCTTTTTAAGTTGTATATATGCAGCAAAGAAAGGTGCAAAGTTGGAATCCGTCATTGCTTGGTGTTGCATTCTAGCCTCAATGTCAGCCAGTGTTGCCACTGTTAACATATCATTGACAGATAAAACTGGTGGTTCACTCAATTGAGATTCCACACCAGTACCCCTCTTTTCTTGGTACTGGGGATTTCCAGAAACTGTTTGATCAGCCTCTGTTGCCGTGGCTGAGGTCTTAGTTATGTTAACCCTGTCCTGTTCACCCCTTGCGGGTAAAATAGTAGGATCAGCTTCAAATACCACATGATCACCCTCTAATGGAGTGATCACCTCCTCATTGTGCCTGGGAGACAGCACAAGGGGTTCCCTTTCGATATTCTGCACAGGTGAATGCACCTGTGCAGGGTTAACAGTTTCAGTTTCATGAACTGTGGTGGAAGGAGCACCAACAGTTCTTTTCCTCTTCTTTTGAAATGTTTTAAGTGTGGGGGCTTTTGTTGTATCTATTTCAAAAGTAGCAGAGAGGAGGTTTTGAGTATCATGGGCTGTGGGTTCTAGTGTTGGTGGAGTAGCAATATGTTGGGCTTCATGCTCAACACTAGCAGCCCTGTTTCTTGACAAGAACTCCACCATTGCAGAGAGTGGTGGAGTTATGGCACCAGAAAAATTCTAGCCATTAATCAACAATTTGCTCAATGTGGAAGCCACATGAGCGGAGGGAATAATGACCCTCTTGTGTATTTTAAGGTTTGGCATCAAAAAGTTTAAGAAAATTTGCACAAACCTGGGGTACATAAAAAAGAGACCATATTTGGTCCCAAGATGCTTTACCATACCATTAAATATCAATTTAGAAAAGTTAAAGCATCTATTGTTTGCTAAACAGATGAGTGCGAGAATGTTGCTCCCAAACTCATTCCAGCCCGTTCTCTTAGGGCTTATGCACTGCTTGAGAGTATAGATAATGAACTTCCAGTGTGCGCAAAACTGCCCTTTGTAGAAGGTGCCCTTTCCCCTAGGGCCCTCATATCCCAGTTTTACTAACTCAGTATATAAATAGTCAAGTGAAACCGAGTCAGAATACTCACCATTTACATCATTCAGTTGCAGAGATTGACGAATGATATTTTCAGAGATAGCAACCTCAATGTCGTCTATCTTGGAGTCAATCCATTGAACTCCATTTTCTTCTCGCACAGTTGCATTTTTCCAAAACTAGTCAACATGCGAGGTATATATGGTGGGATTAACGGTAAGAGCATTGTAAATGTTGGACATCGAGAGATAATCGATCATGTCATGAAAGACATGCAGATTATCGGGTTTGGCAAGGAAGGCGATCATTTTGTGCTCTTTGACGAATGGAAGGGGAGACATTTCAATTTCGATCGCTGCGAGTTGTTTAGAGATTAGGGTTTGTTTCTGATCGAAGTTCGTTTTGGACGTGTGAGTTGCTTGGTAAGGAGGGAATTGCCTTATATATGTTTCGAATGTTGAATGCAATTCAAAGTTTCCAAAATTCTGCAAAGACCAAAACACCCTTTAATAGCTTAACAGTTGACGGACAAAATAACCTAACAGTTGAAGAACTGTTTTCATAAGATGTAACAACTGTTATTTAAAGGTTCACTCCCTTTTGAAGGATTATTTATTTGGCTTAACAGTTGTGTAGTGTTTACAACTGTTCTCATTTCTCCCCCTCAGATGACGAATTTCTCCTCCTCAGTTGCACATGGACTTTGCCTAACAGTTGTGGAAGCCATATACTAACAGTTGAAAACTGTTAGTATCTATTGAAACAGAATTGTGCAACTGTCGAACAAACTTTAGCTCATATATATCAAATGCTGAAGCAACAATAACAAAGCATTAGTGAACACAGTCAACAACATAAGATGTATTTTATTCATGATAATCACAATTGAGCTACAAAAATTTGGAGATAACAAAACTGTCATTTGCTATAGATCTAAACACAGCTTATATTAACTGTCTTAACTCCTAGATCTACAAACTTGAACTTTAAGAGAGAACAATCATCATCACATTCTTTCTCGTGAAAGTCTTCATTATTTAAGAATCGAGTTCAGAATAGCCTCTACAGTGCCGCCATAGCCTTACTGAGAAGCATGTCTTCAAAGAATGGTCATGTAATGTACAAGCCATTGTTGGTACTGCTTATCTAATTGTGCAAGGCCGTCTCGTAGGTGTGGGAGAACAATGATCTACACCGTAAGTGTAGACAACTTTCTCCGTTAACAGAAAAACAGTGGACATGCCTTAAACAATTTTCAAAACTGAAAACCCACCAATGGGTGTGCAGTAGACCTTCTCATCATATGTACCACCAGAGACGATTGTCATAATTTGCCTCTTGGGATGATGGAGAATGAGACTACTTCAACATCAGTGGAACTAGTCATCTATTACAATAACTTCCACTGCATCATCATCTGAGGCCCTCTGGTGGTTATGAGTATTATTTCTTCGAACATTGAACCACACTACGGAGTTTGTAGTGCCTGCCAGGTTCAAGACGAATCTGAGACAGCATGGTGTAGGCAATCCATGGAAGAGAGTGAAATTTTCAAAATCACCTCTTATACGAATATGATCAATTGGTTTATTTGGCCTACGTGGATCTGGATGTTGTGTCAAGGTGAATCTATCTCGATCATCATGCATCTCAAGAACACATGATGAGTATTGCCAAAGCTCATGCATTCGAACAAAGGGGGCAGGGATGGTACATAACTTTGTCTAACATTAATTTCTTTTAAGTTTATGAGAAAGAAGTTAGTAGCCATTTGCAGAGAGAAGTGTGTGCAAATGTAGGTGTGATTTGTGAAGAATGGATGCAAGGCTATTTATAGAGAAACTGGGGAGCATTAATGTCCATTAATAGCAATTAATGATCATTAATGTCTAGTAATTTCCATTAATAGCATGCAGTGACTTGTCATATCAAATTCACAACACTACAAAATAAAGTGACTTACCTTTATCAGTCTGGAACTGTTCTCAATAAAGTGCATTTACCTTTACCTCTTAACAAGGACAGTCACGGGTTTGAAAAACTGTTGGTGGAATAGGTAAGCAGATATGGTCAAAACTGATGTGTGAAACTGCATTTCCTTCTCTGAATACTTAAAAGACAACAGTTGTTAGAAAACATAACTAACAGTTGCAAACTGTTAGAGTAAATGACAGAATAATTGATAACTGTTAGTCCAAGTTAATCATTCCAATGTTGGAAATCAAAAAGTTGAATCTGCTCACATCAAAAGCTTTAGTGAACAAATCAGCTAATTGATCATCAGTATGGATTTTCATAACTTGGATTAATCTCTTTTCATTGCAGTCTCTTATGAAGTGAAATCGGATTTCAATGTGCTTGGTTTTAGAATGCTTCACTGGATTATTAACTATGATAATAGCACTGGTGTTATCAACATAAATTGGAGTATTCAAGAAAGACAAACCATAATCCAGAAGCTGATTTTGGATCCATAGAACTTGTGAACAGCAGCTTGATGCAGCAATATATTCAGCCTCAGCTGTTGAGGTTGAAACTGTTGTTTGTTTCTTGCATTGCCATGAAACCAGCCTTGATCCAAAGAATTGACATCCTACAGAGATTGATTTTCTGTCCACATTGGCTCCACCATAGTCACTATCAGAATATGCCACCAAATCAAAAGGTGAATCTTTAGGATACCAAAGTCCCAATTTTGGTTGGCCTTTGAGGTACCTAAAGATCCTCTTCACAGCAAACAAGTGTGACATCTTTGGACTGCATTGGAATCTGGCACAAACACATACAGTAAACATTATAACAGGTCTAGAAGCAGTTAAGTACATTAATGAACCTATCATTGACCTATATAGATGTATGTCTACATCCTCCCCTTCAACATCTGCTCCCAACATATAGAGCTTTATCCAACCTATATACCCTGTCAGGGTACTTTGAGTCTTCAAAGCCAGGGGGTTGACATACATACTCCTCATCAATAGTGCCATAGAGAAAAGCAGACTTGACATCCATTTGATACACTTTGAAACCTTTGTAGCTTGCAAAAGCAAGAAATAGTCTAATGGCTTCAATCCTTGCAACAGGTGCAAAGACATCATCATCATAGTCTATTCCTTCCTCTTGTGTATAGCCTTGTGCAACCAGTCTTGTCTTATTCTTGATTACAATCCCTCTTTCATTTTTTTTTCTGAACACCCACTTGGTGCCAATTACTCTTTTGCCTCTTGGAAGCTCAACCAACTTCCAAACTTGCTGAATTTGAAATTGTAAGAGCTCCTCTTGCATTGCTTCCACCCATGAAGGGTCTTTCAATGCTTCAATTGCTTTCTTTGGTTCTATTTGAGATAGAAAGCAAGCATTCACATAAAATTGGGCAAGATCCACACCACTGTTTTCATTTTGCAGCATATTCCTTGTTCTGATAGGAGTGGTTGGATCACCAATTATTTGTGATATTGGATGATTCTTGTGAACTCTTGATGTAGGAATGGTTTCTTCAGTCAGTTCATTCCCTAGATTAGACAGATCAAACTCACATTCACTTGAATTTTCAGCAGTATCACACACTTGATCAGCAACTGTTTGGGATGCAGATTCAGTGTGTGGTTGAGGATCATGAGATTCCATGTCCTTTGAAGATTTAGCATCAATCAATGGATCAACAGCAATGGAGAACTCTTGTTAAAGCATAGGAATCACAACAAAGTGTTCATTAACTTTGTTTGAACCAATAGTTGTTGGTTTTGTGCTAATAGTTTCAGAACTGTTTAGGCTGTTGGAAACTGTTTGTTGATTTTCACCAACAGTTGTTGGGGTACCTGTAGCTGTTTCAGTGGAATACTCAAAAGAAAGAGATTTAGACAATGCATCAATATCAAATAACCAATCAGGTCCATTACCTGCAATATTGATCCTATTCTCATTGAAAGAGACATTCATACTCTCTTCTATGATTCTAGTGACATTGTTAAAAACTCTATAAGTTTTACTTTGAGTGGAGTATCCTACAAAGAAACCTTCTTCAGCCTTACTTTCAAACTTGCCTAATTGTGATTTGGTATTAAGGATAGTGCAAGGACAGCCAAATGGCTTGGAGAAGTTGATTAAAGGTTTTCTCTTGAGGAACAACTCATAAGGAGTTTTCCCTTTTGACTTGACTACTTGAACTCTATTCTGAACATAGCAGGCAGTGTTCACTGCTTCTTCCCAGAATGTCATTGGAAGCCTAGAATCAGCTAACATGGATCTAGCAGCCTCTATCAAAGTCCGATTCCTTCTCTCAGCAACTCCATTCTGTTGGGGAGTCCTAGGGGCACTAAACTGTCTTTCAATACCTTTACTTTCACAAAAACTGTTTAGCTCATAGTTCTTAAATTCAGAACCATTGTCAGATCTAATGACTTTTACCTTCAAATCAGATTGATTTTCAATTTTAAGAATAAGAGACTTAACTAACTCAGCAGTTTCATCCTTAGTTCTAAGAAATTGAACCCATGTGAACCTGGTGAAATCATCAACTATGACTAAACAATAGGCTTTCTTCCCTATACTCACCACAGATGTAGGACCAAAAAGATCCATATGTAACAATTGTAAAGGTGCAGTAATGGAAGAAACTTCTTTGGTCTTATAAGAAGTTTTGTGTTGCTTGCCTTTGAGACAAGCTACACAATGATCATCACATGAGAATTCTTTTTGGGGCAAACCTCTCACCAAACTGTTTTTAGCTAACAAGTTCATGGTTTTGTTAAAACAACAGTTTTTGGTTTTGTTAAAACAGTTTTGAAACTGTTAGTTGGTTTGGATGTAACAGTTGTAGAACTGTTTGCTTGTTTTGGTTTAACAGTTTTAGAGCTGCTATTTTGCTTTGACTTAACAGCTTTAGTACTGTTACTTTGTATTTTGGGACTGTTGTTTTGAGTGCCATTGGTTTGTGGGTTATAGTAACAATCTTGAACTAGATGATTAGATTTTCCACAAATGTAGCACTTTTTGGTTTTCACAATAGGTAAACCAGTTCTTTGTGACCAGAATTGGTTCCTATTTCTTTGATTTCCTCTCACAGGTACAGATTGAGGAAACTTTTGGACACCATGCTTTTGGCATGTGCATGCAGGCATTTCAGTATGCCTTTTCTTAGGCTTGGGTTTAGCCTGAGATTTTGAAGCTTCCTTCTTCTTCCTTGCATACACAACCTCACTAACTTTCTCCTTTCCTTTGGCTTTTGTACTGATAGTTGGGCTTTTTGGCTTAGAACTGTTTGGGTTCTTTGTAGAACTGTTAGTGTAAAGATGGGGATTATTGGCAACAGTTGTGAAACTTTTTATGGTTTGGATAGCTTTTGAAGGTGTTGGCTCAGTGGGGAGGGGTTTTGTGGATGCTTTTACAAACACCACAGGCTTGAAAGATGGTTTAGTGGGTATGGATTCACAACAGATGTGATTTTCATATGGAATCACCTTATCTTTCTTTACAACTCCCTCATTCTTATCATCACTCACTGCATACACAACTCCTTCCTCATCACTTTCAAATGGTGGATTAGCTGACTTCAGTTCCTCTGGTAATGATTCATTAACATACCTATCAGCTACATCACACATGAGAGTTATGTAGTTATGATTGTATGGAGGTGGGGTTTCCTTATATCCAAGTCCAGTTTTCACCTTGTCTCTCACTTGAGATTGTAGCAGAGTCTCAAGTTTAAGGTTTGCAGCCTTGAACATTCCAAGATCAATGTCCACACCCTCCAATTTCTTTGTGAGTTCATCTACCTTGCTTTCTTTTTCAGCCAATTTCTTTTTCAGACTATCAATCTCATCTTGACACTGCTCTTTCTCCCACTTATGATATTTTCTATCATAGTCCATTTGCAGTTCATTAGCCTGATAGTCTTTAATTTTCTTTTCAAGATCTTCTATCACAGCAGTATACTCATACCTTCTCTCCTCCATTTTACTTAGAGCAGCACATACTTTCTTATTGTGCTCTCTAAACCACTTAACAATAGCTCTACATTCACCAGGGCATAGTTTAGAAGATACCTGTATGTCCTCAGACTCTGGTGAATCCATCTTGATGGAGGAGTCAGTCAAAGCCATCAAAGCTTTGTTGTTTGTAGCCTCCTCTGCTTGATCACTCCAATCAAACCCATCTTCTTGTGAGACCAATGCTGAGGAGGTTTGATTCTGAGTTGGCCTCTAACCTTGATTCTGAGCTTGTCCACCAGATCTGCACTCTCTTGCAAAGTGGCCATGCTGTTGACATTTGAAGCATCTCACCTTTGAATTGTCAAATCCAGCCTTGCCATCAACTCTGAAATTCATGTTTTGCCTTCCAGTCCTTTTGATGAACCTCTTGGCTCTAACAGTAAGCATGGCCATCTGCCATTTGAGATCCATCTCCTCAAGATCATCAGGGTGCACTTGTTCAAGATCCTCATTGGTGAGGGTTGAATGTGCATGGCTGGCAAGAAAAGCTTCAAGAACAGCATCTGGAGTGTTCACATCTAGTCCAACAGCAAAACTAGTACCTGCACAATTTTCAAAAGAGTTAGTTAAAGAATGGTTTGATTCCATACCTAATGATGACAGGAGAGCAGCATTGTGGCTAGGAACGACAGTTTTTCTTTTTCCCTCTATCTCTCCCTCAAACACTATCAAACTATTATAAAGATCATCTAACTCTATATCCTCAAGAGAATCCTTAGTCCTCCATTGTGCAGCAAACACAGTCCATTCATCACCTAGAGACCTAAGAAACTTTCTATTTATCTCATCTTGATCAAGCCTTACCTTAGCACTCTCCAGTTGGCTCACCAGCTTGTAAAACCTATCAAAGATTTGGGTGATACTCTCATTCTTTCCACTGGTGAAGTTCTCATAGGCTTGTTTAAGGAAATCTCTTTGGTTTCTCTTAAAACTAGCATTCCCAGCAAACCTCTTCTCCAGAGCATTCCAAAGTTCATGAGCATCATCAAATTTCTTGAATTGATGTTGATACTCATTGGGAATAGCAATCTGGAGGATGCTGAGAGCCTTCATCTCAATCATTCTCTCCTTCTTTTCAGCATCTGTCTTTGGTGGTGGCTTCTTCTTTGGTTTTCCATTCTCATCCAGATCAATGGGGTTAGTGGGAACAGTTTCAATGATTTGCCAAACAGCATAGTCCATTAGTTGGACATGCTGCTTGATTCTTAATTTCCACATCTCAAAATCAGATGGTTTGAGCATGGGAACACGAATGTTGGATCCAGACCCATTGTTATCAGAAGATCCTCCCGAATCCATTGAAACAAATTGATTGAAAAACAGTTTTGGAAAAATAAAGCAAAGTGATGCAAAAACCTTCAACTGGTGATCAAAGGAACCTTAATGATAAGGCTCTGATACCACTTGTCAGGATCGGATATAGATTATATCAAATAACAAGAACTAACTTTTGAATAACAAATCAAAACTGAATAAAAGTTAATCTTTAACTATGATCACAATCAACTAAGAAGTTGCGGAATCACACTTAATTGATTTAAGCAGGTTTTGAACACAAGACAATTCAATCAAACAGTAATTTTATTAATCAACGTGAATGATTACAATAGCAAACTTCACCCCCAATCTAACTTATTATGTTAGACGAAGAACACAGATTGTTCTTAGGTTTCAATGAGAAACTTAGAGGCTTAGCACTATTCAGAAAGCAAATTACAATTTGAAGAATAAATGCAAAAATATAATCAATGAGTACGTACAAATTATGAATTCTAATCTAGCATTTATATACTCCTTGATCTTCCTTGATTTGCTGACAGTTAGGTAATCTTCTATCTTCCGAGATAATCTTGATGATCTTCAAAGTATTTCGAGATATCTTCAAAGATAGGGTTTTTCCATATATAGCTCAACAGAAACTGTTTAATGAATACAACAGTTCTTGATTCTCCTAACAGTCTTCGGCTTCAAGATCTTCAAACAGTTTTAGTAGCTTTTACTAACAGTTCTGAACTGTTTCTTCAACAACTGTTGGCTACAACTGTTTTCACAATTTTTTCATCTAACAGTTCTAAAATGTTTCTTCAATAATTCTTCTAACAGTTTCGAACTGTCTTCCCAACATCCAATAACAGTCTTAACAGTTTTGACTTATGCATGTATAATAGTTTCAATGACTTAGCCAATTTCCCAACAATCTTCTACTTCTAAAAGACTGGGTTTTGAACGCTAGTAAAAAACGCTCACGTTTGTCACAAACTTGTTTGTTGCAAAGTGCAGGTGTTTAATCAGGAGTAGATGATGGATGCATGGAGAGCTGGACCTTAGAGAGGGAAACATGGTGGTTGTCCCTAACTAAAAGGATTGGAAGAAGAGTCTTGCCATTCGATCCAGCTATACTATTACTTCATTTAGATCTTTGTCTTACGCCCTGCGTGGCAAGAAGCATTGTATCTTTTATGCCTGTAATGACAATGAATATTACTTTGAATTATGTTATTGTGGGTTTTCGAGATTTATTTCAAAGTTTATTCATGTCTTGACATTTATCATAAGCTTTTGCTTAAAGAAGTAATGGAATGATTATGAATGATTATAGAATTGTATCCTTATGAAATTGTTGATTTAACCATATAAACAAGACTAACATCACCAAGATCCACGAGGTTAGAAACTTGGAAACTTTTGACTTTGGGTCAATTGTTGATTGTAAATCTTGCTTATAAGGCTAAATGACTAACATATCCTTCACTTGTTGATGTGAGAGGAATAAAGGCTTGTTGGATTTCGTTTGCACGTTTATGTAAAGACCGTTCAAGCAAAATCATAAGGATTAACTATATGTGATTTGTTACCTTTACCGATGATGGTAGAAGGAAAGGGTATATCTAATTTATTAGATAAATGTTTGAAACCTGAGAGGTGTTCAAGACTCACCCGTAACAAATTTATGATAAAGAGGGCAAGAGGAACTGAGTTACTCAAATCATGCATGATGTTGAGAATATAGACTCTAGAATCCTCAACCATCATAAGAATTATGGGAATGTCTTGTAATTCATTTCTCCTAGGATACATGTTTTACATGGATCGCTGAGTGGAGAAACGGAACATAGTGGTTATGGTTCTACTTTGATGGCTTAAACTTGAATAAGCTGATGAAGAGGTGTACTTGAGCGGTGGCGGGCAATGTTCCTGTATTTTAGATCAACAAAGATGGTCAAATTAGCATCTAAGGAGATTTGACTAGAAAGTGTTCTTTGCTTGTCAATCTCATAGATTGGAGTTATCCAGTCTACATTTAGTGGGAGATGGATGAACTTAATGGATGCTAATATATTTAAGTAGTTCTCCTAGGATTCAGATATTCAATTCATATCCTTTTGGGAACCCGGTTTGGTTGCTCGGAAAAGGGAATGGAATAACTGAAGCATTCCAGTGGAAGAACGTGAGATTTAAATAAAAGACATGATGTTGACACTAGCATTCGATCAGAAATGATTGAAACTCAACATGGCTATGTTGGAGTATCTGGCATAAAGTTATTACTTCTTCAAATGTCTGGTAAGAGTCGTCATAAGGCCAGAAGAATATAATTCATTATATCTGAGGACGATGACGTATTAATGATACATCAGAGTATGCATCAACTACCGGAAGCTGTAGTGGGCCCTTGAGTCTGCTAAGAAGAAGAGTGTAATAACATAAGATAAATTCCATGTTGGATTTTCAAGTTTTGAACTTGGTTAATCCAACACCTAGGTTTTGACCTGATGGTGTAAAAGGATCTTTCGGGAATGAGATCTGCATGGATAGATTTGTAGATAACTTCAAATACTGACTGGTAGGAAGTGGTTTCATGATGATTGACCATTGGGTAGGAATCATATGAAGACATTCTCTCAGTAGTTATGTTGAAGTTTAAACGGATGCTTATGCCGTTTTATGGCAGTATGATGCAAAGACCGCCTTCCGTCAAAGGAATTTATGAGGAAGTGCTCACAACACAGTCCGAGGGTCTTTTACATCCTGAGTATCCTTATGAAGTCTACAAATAAGGAGTCCTTTTGGACTTAGTATAAATCTAAGTTTTGGAATCTTTGCTAAGAAAATCAAGTGTTTGAGTTTTCAGTAAGCAATGATGAAACTTGGATAGATGCCAGAGCTAGTGGGAGCGTTGTTGTAATCCTAGTTGGTATGTCCAGAACATACCATGTGTTGGAGATAATGTCTTGATATAGCTTGGCAACAAGCGTAAATCGAGAATTATGCGTCCATAATAAATATGGGATATTCAAAGAAGTTTAAAGTGAGTTGTTACTCTTATGACAGCTTCTATTTAAAGGATAACCGCCGATATTGATTGGGGTTTATGATCCTTTTTTTTTCTAAATATGGTGTTGTTAATTTACGTGTTTCTTCAAGCATCGTCGACTCTATTGGGCTCTTTTGAAACAATGAGGGTATGATGGCTTATACACGTTAATTTTGTGAACCAAGCATTGTTTGTCTTATTAGGTTCTTTTGAGACAATGAAGGTATAACTGCTTGGACAAATGATCAAAATCCCATCAACGCACACTTTGGAAGTGGTTGGTTGTAGTAGGGATATGATCACTGAGAATCAAGCATCGCTGACTCTATTGGGATCTTTTGAGACAATGAGGGTACGATGGCTTATGCACATTAAATTTAAAACCAAGTGTTGTTTACCTTATTGGGTTCTTCTGAAACAATGAAGGTATAACGGCTTGGATAAATGATCGAAATCGCATCAACGCACACTTTGGAAGTGGTTGGTTGAAGTAGGGATATGGTCAATGTCAGAGTACACACGGATGGCATCGTGGATGGTCCGTTTACTAAGCTGTAGTGGCAGTCTAGTGATGAATGTCATACTGAGGTCTGCATGAACTTGGCTTGAGTATGTTTTAGTCAACGTTTTGATATGCTTTATCTTTGGGAACATTAAGCAATATTGTGCTTCTGCTTGTATCGATTATCAAAGGGGTTTGGTAATGCGCGTGTAGCGGGTACTCTCAGTAAGCCTTATTGTGTTCCAAATTTGCATGTTTTACCTCTTCCCTGAGTGTTTTAACATTCTAAATGTCCACAGCCAGTCATTCTTCAAGAGAAGGAAGTCTGAATGATGGCTGAGGGAAGTGATTGGTCAAGTATCAAATGGTGATTGTGATACAGGGACGCAATACTTCGCCTGTACTTGAAAGGGGTTTCAAGTGACTGGACGACCCACACTTGAATTCACTTTGTGGTACTAGTCATGAGTGATTCAGGATGATAATATCAGTTCATCCTCATACTGGAGATGCATGTGTCTGCATCACTTTCGGTTTGCTTTGTTCTAGTTGCTTTCAAACGCAGTCCGTAACTGACTGTTATAAAGGGAGTAGCTAGGCAGAGTATGATCACTGTGGTGGGCAATGTAGTCAAAGGAATTTGTTCCTCTGTTTAGAGAGATATCCCTGGGCCCCTCGATGATTGGGCGCTGACACCAAAATGCATGGCCGTGCTCGAGTGTGCAATGATTTTCTATTGCAACTTGTTTATTTTGGTCACCACCAATCTCGATCGAGAAACATAATCGTGAAGGACTGAGAATGACTTAGTACCATGTCTCGCCTTCGCATGGATATCGCGAACAAAAGGATGGTTGATCACTTATCTATAGGGTCATTTCAATCCTTTGGGTTGTGAATTGGTACTTGTCTATGGGATGACATACCTCGTACTGACTTGGGGGCAGGGATGCCTTGCTAGAGGCCGCTCCCTGTCTGTGATACCTCTGGGTACGTTGTGTCATGTGCAAGTGGGAGGCTGCCCACTGACACAAGTACATTGGTGTTACTGCTGATGAAGTGCGAGCCTATTGGGTCACACACCAAGGATTGATCCCGACAGCTTACAGATAAAGAGAGAAGGTCCAAAAGTCAAATTGTTTGATTTTGGGGCTTCACGGCCGTGAGGGATGCTCCACGGGTCGTGAAGCCCACTGCCCCACGTTTGACTCAACGACTGACACGGGTCGTGATACCTTTGGTCTTCACGGGTCGTGAAAGAGGTCGTGAAGGGGTCGTAGAGGATGACGCGCTCACGAGTCACTCGACGCGGCACGGGCCATGAAGGACTATGGCCAGTCGTGGCGCATTTAGTCTTCACGGGCTCTTCACGGGCCGTGATAGGCCGTGAAGGACTGTCTGCATGAAATCGTTATTTCTGATTGGGCCATCTTGTGGTCCAATGGGGATACACTTAACCCTCCGGCCAAAAGGGGTCTTTTGGGGTCTGGTTGAGTTAGAGAACATGCAAGATAGACATTATACTCTCTCTTTTTCTCTCTTGGCACTTATGATGATATACTTACCATATACACTAAGCTTGTGAGTGCTTGAGTGTTGTGTGTGAGCTATTTGTGCAAGAGGAGACCATCTAAGGGCTGTTCCAGAAAGGTGGAGTCATAGTGGACGTTCCCTTGACGGTGTACTAGCATATGGGGATCAAGTCAACCTTGGTGTGGATTAGCAATAGAGGAGATACACTTGGATCTCTCGTTTATCCCGTTTGTTGCTTTGCTACAGCCGATTTCAGAAAGGTAGTGAGGTATTTTCAGCCCTCTCCTTTGTTTCTTTGAGTTGCAATTTGGTTTTTGTAGAAAGATCTCACTTTGGAACATGATATGGACCCGATTATGTTCGATTTTTAAACTTTTGTTTTTGCTTCCGCTGTGCTTAGCTCCATATCGTGTTCCAACAAAAGCAATAAATACGCAGTGTGAGTGCCACGTTGATATATAAATAAGGAATTGTCACATGTGCTACTAGTGAAACCATGTTGAAGGATATATGTAGCAAACCGGGTATACCACGCCCGGGGGGCCTGTTTAAGGCCATAAAGGGATTTTCGAAGCCGACAAACATGATGGGGTGCCTTTGGGTCCACGAACCCGGGTGGTTGATGCATGTAAACAGTTTCGTGTAACTCACCATGAAGAAATGCATTTTTAACATCAAGTTGATGTATAGGCCATGACTTGGACACCGCAATAGTAAGTACCGTCCGGATCGTCGTGGGTTTGACAACTGGACTAAAGGTATCATCACAGTCCACACCTTCCCTGCTACGACAGAAGTTTGTTTTTTTCCGATCAACCTCATGGCTCCGGCGACTGATACAACTCCAAAACAGACGGCTGTTCATCCTGTTTACACCGTCACCAACATCCAGAATAAAGTCCGCATTCTTGACGGCACAAAAGTCACCTATTCATCTTGGGTCAAGCTCTTCCGATTAACACAAATTAAGGGATATAAATAACTACCTAAAATACAAGATAATATATATAAATACATAATCTAACTCAAAACCAATTGGTTAAGAGAGGAGTTGCCCAGGACCCTTATGAAGCAGATTACAAAGTCACGTTCCGTCCGATGTGGGACATTACTCAACACTCCCCCTCACGTGTGGCGTCTCCTTTTTTTTCGGGCCTAACACGTGGATATCTATGGGTTACGTGGAGTCCGGGTGAACCTTGCTCTGATACCATAAAAGTGTTTATGGTATAAACTCTCATTGATTATCATTGAATCAAGAAACCCTTTAAATAGGGAGAGAATACAACAAGCTTAACACAAATTAAGGGATGTAAATAACTACCTAAAATACAAGATAATATACATAAATACATAATCTAATAATTAGGTCATGGTAAGTAGCTTATTTGTGCTAGTGACTTGTATATTGTTTGTTTTTGTTATTAGTAAGGTATTTTTTTTTAATCTTTCTGAATCTTATAAAATTAGAAGGGGCCGACTACCCTCTAGTCACTAGAGTAGATCCCTGCCCGTAGTTTTGTGAATATTTTTTTAAATAATGTATTTTTTTATAAAAATTATTAAAAGTAGCGAATGTCTTTCAAAATTTTCAAAAGTAGAGTTTTTGTGACTTATAAAATAGGGTTAGGATTTTCTCATGTTGGAGTCAAATATGACCCATCATGTTCTCTCATAACTATTAGAGTAGGTACAGCTATAATTGAGTTAATAAATAATAATAATAATTCTTCTCCTGTGTTACTTTATCACTCACTCCCTTCTCTACTAGAACTCTCCTCATCATCTCTCTAAAATTGCAACTTCACAAACAACTGGAATTGAAGATCGATCGCAAAGAAACAAGTAGACTTACTTAATTACAGGTATTGTATTCTTTCTTATATATGTATGTATTCGATCTTTTACTTATATATGTGTGTAATTAGCAACTGTAGTACTCCATCTGTGTGTAATTAGCATGATGATCAGACCGATTTAATTAGCTAGGATGTCGGTGTAAAAACCATCTGCGATTTTATGTCATTTTTCATCCTCTTCATCATCGTCGGTCTGACTCGGGCAAAAGATACATACGATTTTTGAACAGGAGAAGCGGAGAAGAAACAAATGTATAAAAATATCTTTTCTTTTTTTAACCTAAAGATTAACAAATGATTCCCCTTTGTAAAAAAGACTTCAATACTATCTTTCTCTTGTTGGCAATTAAAAGATACACAAAATTTTTGAATTTAGCCTCTATGAAAACAAACACTACAAGTAGTTATGGAAAAGTGGGGTTAGGACCATTTTATATTTGAGTCAAACATTACTCATTATGTTCTCTCACAAATATGAGAGTAAGTCCCTTATATTACTAAAGAATGGGTCCCCTTTGTAGGGTCCACTCTCATGTTTGTAAGGGAACATGATTGGTTATGTTTGACTTAAACATAAGTGGATCCTCACCCGGAAAAATGTTAGCTAATTAAAAGAACTGGGAAATTTTAAAATAAGGTTTGCGGATGAATTATCTTTTACTAAATTAAATTTTGTATATATCATGTTTTTAGCCATATAAAACAAGATATAAGCGAATAATGGATATGTTACAAGTTGATTATACATAAAGTTTTTATTGCACTCAATTAATGCTACATCAGTCATCAGACTAGCTAGGGAAATATAAATGAATTATAATTCATTAATTATTACAAAAATACAATAATAGGTATACGTTCATTTCACTATGTTGTATTAATGTTAATTTCTTAAGGGTAATACGGTAACTTTAATTAATCAAAATCAAACCCTTAATCGATCGCAATTAATCATAAATCAAGCTTCCATAATCTTTCTACTAAGAACACACATTTGTCTCTTTGGGTTCGGTATCTAATCCTTTCGAGTGACCCATCGCAACAGTGCATTGTTTTTGTGTTATTCTTTTTAAAGCAAAACCTATATCATATAGTTATCTAAATTGACAAATTTCCTACGGTCAACTTGATCTTGACATTTTATATAAAGCTTTTTTAACACTCCATAGTATTTTCTTTTCACTAAAAAATAAAATATTAATTAAAATATCCACCTTCATTTATTGTATGGTATTGAATTCTCTTAACTTTAATTTTTTTTTTCACTGTGTAGGTGCTATCAGAAGTAAGAACATTGAGCAATGGATGTTGTTAATGCCATTCTTAAACCTGTTGTTGACACTCTCATGGTTCCTGTTACGGAACACCTTGGCTACATGGTTTCATGCACAAAGTATGTAAGGGATATGAATCTCGAAATGAAGAAGTTGGATGATACACGAAGGAGTGTTGAAGATCACGTGAAGCGTAACAAATCCAAGCAACTTGAGATTCCATCTGAAGTCCATGGTTGGTTGAAAGAAGTAGGGGCTATCGAGACAAAAGTAGAAAATAATCGTACTAATGTTGGCAGTTGTTTCAGTCTTAAGATTAAGCACAAGGTCGGAAAGGAAGCCTTCAAAATAATCAAGGGGATTGATGTTCTCAGAACGAAGCACAAGCTGATCAACTGGACTGATGATCCAATTCCTCTGGGAAAAGTTGTTTCCATGAACGCATCTACCTTTACACCATCAACTCATCCTCAAGACTTCGAGTCAAGACAGAACACTTTTATGGAAGCACTGAAAGTGCTTGACCCAACCCACGAATCCCGCATGATTGCCTTATGCGGGATGGGTGGTGTTGGAAAGACGACAATGATGCAAGATTTGAAGACGGTTGTGAAAGAAAAGAGAATGTTTAGTTTTATTGTTGATGCAGTAATAGGTGAAAAGACAGATCCCATTGCCATTCAAAGGGCTGTAGCAGAGTGCTTTAATATAACTCTAAAAGAAGAAACTAAACAAAAAAGAGCTGACAGGCTTCAGAAATGTTTTGAGGGCCAATCAGAAGGAGGTAAGAATAAGATCCTTGTAATACTAGATGATGTATGGGAGTTTGTTGATCTCAATGATATTGGTTTAAGTCCTTTTCCAAATCAAGGTGTCGGCTTCAAGATCCTGATTACATCACGGGATAGAGGTGTTTGCCGTCGGATGGGGGTTAACGCTGCCTCAATTATTAATGTAGAACTATTAACATATCCAGAAGCACAAGAATTGTTTCTGAAAAATGCAAAAGATTCAGCTGATGCTAACCTGCATCCCGATTTGCAATGGATAGGAGATCAGATTGTACGTAGATGTCAGGGTTTGCCCATCGCCATCAAAACTGTTGCCCTCAATCTTAAAGGTAAAAGCAAGGATGCTTGGGACGATACACTTTCTTGTTTAGAGCTCGGTGACTTTGACAACATTGTGCATCAAATTTTTTCCATGAGCTACAAAAATCTCAAAAATGAGACTCAATTAGTATTTTTGTTATGTGGATTGTATCCAGAAGACTTTACTATTCCTACAGAAGACTTGGTGAGGTATGGTTGGGGCCTGAAATTATTTAACAAAGTGAGTACAATAAAACAAGCAAGAAACAAACTCAACACATGTATTGAACAACTCATACATGCAAATTTGTTGATTGGAACTCATTGTTTTGAACGGGTCAAGATGCACGATCTTGTGCGTGCTTTTGTATTGAGTATGATCTCTAAAGAAGAGCATGCTTCGATTGTCAACCATGGAAACATGGCAGAGTGGTCATCAACAAGTGAGTCTTGCAAAAGGCTTTCTTTAACATGCGATAATATGTGTGAATTTCCTGGAGAGTACTTTAGGTACCCAAACCTCACACTTTTGAAGCTAATGCATGGAGACAACTTGCTAAGGCATGCTCAAGATTTTTATGGAGGAATGGAAAACCTTCAAGTTATAGCATATGAAAGAGCGCATTATATGGCACTTCCCATATGCTCCAATACCCTTCGAACGCTCTGCCTTGAACACTGCTCGTTGACGTTTGATTATTCTATTATTGGAAATCTTTTGAATTTGGAAGTTCTAAGCTTTTCTCATAGTTGCATTCAGAAGTTACCATCTGTAATCGGAAATTTGATAAAGCTAAAGCTACTAGACTTGACAGGTTGTTATAATCTTCATATAGATAGTGGTGTGTTAAATCATTTGGTTAATCTTGAAGAGCTATACATGAGAGTTAAGAATGAAAAGGTCATTGGCTTCTCTGATGGCAGCTGTAACGACCTCACAGAATGTTCAAAGAGGCTTTCTGCTTTAGAAGTCGAGTTGTTTGAAACCAATGCCCAACCTATGAATATGTCATTTGAGAAACTTCAACGTTTTAATATCTCTCTACGATGCTTCTCAAGGGATATGGGTGAAAACCTGCTCCCATCTGAAAACAAGTTGATGTTGGTGACAAGCAAAGGTGAACTACTAGGATCTAGAATGACTGAATTGTTTAAAAAAACAAAGGTGCTTTATTTACAAGTGACTGATGTATATGATCTTGAAGAGGTTGATGTTGATGCCAAACCCTTACATCCTTTCAATCAGTCTTTGTTTTTCAATTTAAGATTCCTTAGTGTTTCACAGTGTACAGAGTTGAGAAACCTTTTCACTCCTCATGTCGCAGCAACTTTGTCGATGCTTGAGGATCTTCAAATTTCCTCATGTCCTAATTTAAAAACACTCATACATTTTAAGAATAGTGGATCAGAGAAAATCACATTTCCAAAGTTGAAGCGTATAATCTTGAGAGATCTAGCAGAGCTATCGAGTTTGTGTCATACTTCCAATGTGATTGAGCTACCACAACTTATTGAGTTAGAACTTTATGACCTTCCAAAGATCAAAGATTTATATCATGGAAACAAATTAGCAACGTCTTCTATAGCTGATAATATTTCTATGGTGCAACCTTTGCTGAAAGAAGAGGTATGTGTTCTAGCTTCAATAATCTATTTCAAAGTCTACTAATTATTTAGGCCCTTTTCCTTAAAAAGTTGTTTACAATTATTCTTGTTAAATTTGATTTGCAGATTAAAATATCCATGTTGAGAAAAATTAGAGTGGAAAATTGTGGAAGCCTTGTGAATCTATTTCCGATAAACCCAATGCCAATGATGTGTAATTTAGAAGATCTTCAAGTTAGATATTGCGATTCGGTTGAAGTGTTATTCTACATCGATCTGGGATGTTTAAATGAAATCGAGGGCAGCAGCAGGTTGAAAAGTATTGAAGTAAGTGGATTACATAAGCTAAAAGAAGTATGGAGTGTGAAAGGTGTAAATAACTCTATTCTTCCCATCCATAGCTATCAGGATCTTGAAAGCTTAGAGATAGAAGATTGTAGGAGCTTTCAAAACTTATTCACACCTACCACTTCTCGTTTTGATTTTGGAGCACTTACGAGCATTTCAATGAAAAGAGTAGGGGGAAATAGTGAACTGGTTGCGATTAACCAAGAGCAAGAGGTAAGTTTTGTCACCTTAACTAGCATCTAATTTCTATTTAGTTACTTTTATATATTAGATACGAAGTAAACAACTGATATTGGCTTTTTAATTCTTTTAAAATAAGAATTTTAATACTTAAAAAGTAGCATAAATCTGCTTGGTATTTTGCACATTGAAGTCCCAATGTGCAACGCATAAATTCATCCTTCTAAAAATGAATTTGGTAAAATACGTATAAATTCATCGAGGAGAAGTTTAAAAGTTACAAAATCGAAAGTGAATAAATTTTTAATTAACACAATTAGTTTTTTGTGTATTTGTAGATGATCGATGAAACGAAGGAAGAGATATTGGAAGTGAATGAAAGGATTCCTATTTTTGCAATCACATCTAAAGTGATGTTTGATTTAGAGATGGAGTGTGCTTCAAATAGTAGAGAATCGGGGAATAATCAACAAGCATTATTGCTCCCTCACCTCACGAATATAAACATAGATGAGATGGAAGAGATGAGTCATGTATGGAAGTGCAGCAATTGGAATAAATTCTTCATTCTTCAACAACCACAAAACTCCTCGTTCCATAACCTCACATGTTCAAACTTCTCATCAACTTAAAACAAGTCAACATACGTGATTGTGATGGCATTGAAGAAATTGTTTCAAACAGAGATCATGAAGATAAAGAAGTGACCTGTACATCTATATCCACCCACTCAAACTCATCGACATTTGTGCCTCTTCTTGATTATCTCGAACTTAATGACCTAGAGAGTTTATCGCATATAGGTGGTGGTGATGGTGGTAATGATGCTGGTGGTATAACTGAAGTCTCCTCAAATAATATGGCTACCACTACTTCCATAGATTTTGAAGTCCAGGTATACTTCTTTTTCTTCTTTTTATATCACATATTAGATTATTCTTTCATTTCTTTTATAATTTTCTTTTTTTTCATTACTTGTACGTTTATAACATTCTCTTATATAAATTTTTTGTAAGATCATTTTTCATACATATAGAAAAGGTATAAGATATAAAAGGTAAAGTTGTTCTTAAACCGTCAAACATGCATCTTATTACATATTTGAATAAACTAAAGCTGGAAAAATCAAAATAATCATGTATATATCGATCATTTATTTTATTTTAATATTACTATCCAATAATAATTATTAGGCAATTGATTTTTGGTTTGATTTATATAATCATGATACGGAATTGATTATAAACTAGGTTACGATAGCCCGTGTTTCGCGTCGAGGTGAGAATTTTTGTTTATATTATTTCTGTATCTACGGTTTCACTTCAAAATTACATTTCCTATTTGATTATTTTCTAAATATGTCCTTAATAATGCACTTTGATATTTGAAGTCATCATTTACATATTTTATATAGATTGATTTCTATTCATATCATGAAAAACAAAATTAAAACTACTTTCCGTAACATTTCTTCAAAAACATGTGAAAAAAATTATATTTGTTAATTAGTTCGTTTCTAATTTCAAAAGTCAGAAAAATCATTTAGATAGTAAGTATTAGAAGAAAATCTCACTTGTAAAAGATAAAATATATATACACTAATTAGAAATAAATGTTATAAAAGTTTATTTGTCATTGATCATATTTTGGCTCCAAAATAAGTGCTTAATTTTAAAATAATAAATAAAATATACATCTCTGTAACCAATTTCTTTTTTCTATAAATAAATCAATTTTATTAATAGGACTTGTATTAGTGAATTACCTTGCGCATTTTACTGAGATATCCTCAATTGAGGCATATGGGGTACTTAATTGATAGCTACATTATCTCATGAGATTTTGATTTATCATGTTTTCTTTTTTGCAAATTTACCAAATTAGCCCTAATATATCATGATTAAATGGCAGTTTACTTTGTCAATTGATAGATATAAACACATTAACATGATGAATCAAGTTCATTCCATGTGATATATACCACTACTTGTCTACTTGTTATCTCGATAATTCTATTTCCCATCTTAAATCAATTAATATCACGTGCGAATATTGGTATCTATCCCCCTTAATTTTGTTGTAATATTAGCGTTATATTACTTTTTTTCTTTCATCCGATTCTATTTCACAGACATCAAAGTTCGTCCTATATAATATTATTTTTTTAAGATGAAATAAATAAATTTGTATTTTCATTAAAAAATCGCAGCCCCAAGAGTAAGAGGTAACAAATGTTTCTGGTGAATTGTTATTATTTATTTAAAATTTTCACATTAGATGTTGAATTCTTGATTTTATAAAAAATTTTACCAAAATTTTTTTAATGATTTTTTATTTGTTATACAGAATTTAACTTTAATTTAAAATAATTATTTTCAAAAAACGTTAAAAAGAAATAAATAATTAAATTAAGGACCAATCAATCTATTCTAGTGTTCCATATATGTTTTTCCTTCTATTACTTCTTTTGTTTTTTCTCCATATTTTTTACTCTTTCTAAAAAATAATAAAAGGCAACTAATAAGAGGAGAAAATGAAGAAAAGCTATTGGAAGCATCTAACTTGAAAGTAAGGTGGTGGTTGACACGTGCCATGACAAATTCCAGTGGTGCATATCATTTTCTTAGATCATTAGCATCTAATTCATACTAAGCGTCTCAAACCCATTACCACATCATCATTATCTACATCATTCCCCACCTTCAATCCTCTCTAACCCATAAACACCACATTCAACCCTCTTCAACTCACATCAAATATTAATAAAAGATATATATTAATTAAGAGAGAGAAAGAGAGAAGAGAGAAAAAAAGAAAATATATATATAAATTTAGGTGTAGTATTTTATATATATATATATATATATATATATATATATATATATATATATATATATATATATATATAGGGGAGGGTTCCATTGAGAATCGATTTTAGTGCGAGAACCGCGAGAACCAATCTTAGCCGTTGATTTGGTAAGTTGAATTTATGGATGGAGAGCGTGGAGGGATCAAGTGTGGCAGGGTGTATGTGAGGAATTCATGGGTGGACAATGACATTAAAAAAGGGGGAACTGGACGGCTCAGATTGGTTTTCGCGGTTCTCGCACTAAAAATGGTTCTCAATAAAACTTCTTCATATATATATATATATATATATATATATATATATATATATATAGGGGAGGGTTCATTCGAGAATCGTTGTTAGCGCGAGAACCGCGATAATCAATCTCAGCCGTTCCTTGGATATGAGAAGTTAAACGGATGGAGAGCGTGGAGAGATAGAGTGTGGTAGGGTGCATGTGAGGGGGTGGGCAATGACATTGAAGGAGGGGGGATTAGACGGCTCAGATTGGTTATTGCGGTTCTGGCACTAAGAATGATTCTCGCATAAACTTTTTCATATATATATATATATATATATATATATATATATATATATATAGGGGAAGGTTTATGCGGGAACCGTTGTTAGTGCAAGAACCGCGAGAACCAATTTCAGCCGTTCCTTGGATATGGGAAGTATCATGGATGGAGAGCGTATGACATGGTGCATGTGAGGAATTCATGGGTGAGCAATGACATTGAAAGAGGGGGAATTGGACGGCTCAGATTGGTTCTCACACTAAAAATGGTTCTCGCATGAACTTTTATATATATATATATATATATATATATATATATATATATATATATATATATATATATAGACGTTATTTGTTAAAAGTTATTAAAGAAGTAGAAAACATATAAAACTAATTATCTGAATATAATAATGATTATATATATTGTTTATCATTATTATATTCAGATAATTAGTTTTATATGTTTTCTACTTCTTTAATATGGACATTCTAAATGTTTAAATATGAACATTCTAAATGTTTAAAATTTTCATGTTTAATTTTGTTTGTATGTTAGATTTTATATTGACATTCAGTCGCAGCGTGTAGAGAAATTACAACTCGTTTAAGTATATATATCACGTGCATGACCTTATGATTAAACACGTGACATAAATTGATGACAATATATGTTGCGATATCTATTTAATCTATAAGACTATAAATAGTCTTTTTCTTTGTTTTAGTTAGTTATTTCTAAGTTAATTAGTGATGATGTAATTATGAGTTGTATCTAATAAAGTCTATATAAAAAATACAGTCTTAAAATTTTAATATGTAATTATATGTGATTCAGTATACAATCACATGTGATTTGTAAAGCATCACATGTGAATTACGAAAATACATATCCGGACAAAATTTTAAAATTCAATATGGACCAATAATGCGACTTATAACGCATAAATTACATTTTATTTGTTTTATTTATTTTGATTGTACTATCCAAATTGATATACATGGAAAATCTATATAATGTACAACTAATTGAGCTAGTTGTACACGTGGCAGTAAAGTAAACTATCTATCTTTAACAATATGCATGAAAAATCTATATATATTTAAGCCTACAAAATATATGTTAATTAGTGCACTTGATTTTACTTTGTTATTTGATAAAATTAAATGCCCTTAATTTCATATGCAATGATAAATAACATGAATTATATATCAACGTACTATTAAATAATTCCATGATTTATTTTTTTATGTTTAGCAGCGTACGCAAGTGGACGTTCCTTTGTGGTCATTATGCCAATACTCAAGAACGATACTTATATTGAGTTGCAATTCACTGTCAAATTTGATTCCATTTCATACAGTAAGTCACTTGCAAAACCTTGAAGACTTGTATGTTAGTGACTGCGACTCAATGATAGAGGTGTTTGAAAGTGGAAGCAATGTTGTAAGTGAAGGCAGCAGCAATGTTGGATCAACAAGTCATGAAAGGTCAATTCCAAATATGATTATTAATGCGCCTCAACTCTGCAATCTAAATAAAGTACACATCTCTGGTTGTTCCCGTTTAAGTTATATATTCACTTTTTCCACACTTGAAAGCCTTGAGAAACTAAGAGAGTTAGAGATCTGGAATTGTGATGATATCCAAGTGATTGTGAAGGAAGAAGATGGAGCTGCAGACACATCTAAAGTTGTGGTCTTCCGATGTCTCAAGTCTCTGACACTACGCAATCTACCAAATCTCGAGGGATTCTTTCGGGGTGTGAATGAATTTCGATGGCATTTACTGGAAGATGTTGGGATCGTAAAATGTCCAAAAATGAAAAGATTCACGCATGGTCACTCCACTTCTCCGATGTTGAAATACATATGGAAGGAGTTTGGAAAATATAGTTCGGAATGTGGCCTCAACTTTCACATGACCACCGCCATGCAAGAGGTATGTTTTTACTTTACTCGAATAAGTATCTAATTAAGAAACCATATATACTCAAATTGATGGTTGGGGGGAGGGATATTGCAGCTCACCGATGTCACCCTGTGTCCCCATTCGCATTTTCAATGTGGTGCTCACGATGGTGATGGTTGCGTTTTCTTTTATTTTATTTTTTCTTTTATTTTAATTGGACAGAGTGTAATTATTTCTTGATAAAGGAGATCGAAATATGCTGATTATGAGATATTTCATAATTCATATATATGATTTACTAATAAACCCTTAAAACATCCACGCCCAGCTATTACATAATCCTAGCCCAACAATCTTTATTTCGCCGATGCAACACGTACACCTTCTTCTACAACACTAAGCTATTCAATACAGCCCAAGTATAACCATATATGTTTGCTACTAACATAAGACAGTCAATTTATTCTTCCTATTGGCCATTATTTTATTTATAATGCAGTTTTATAATCAACATTGTATAATACAATTTTCTTTTTGTTTTACAGTCACCATTTTCTAGCTTGATTGAATTTAATCCTCATAAGCTGGGAAATAAGTATGTTGTTCCATACAATGAGCTGCAACAACTTGAAAAACTTGAGATGATTCAAGTATGGAATGAATATGAAGTAGAGGAGGTATTCCAAGTATTAGGAAGAACAGATAGTGGTTCCAACGAACCACTACTACCTCCAGTTATTTATATCCAAAAACTAAGAGAATTGAAGTTGCGGTTTCTACCAAGACTCGAGTGTATATGGAAGAGCAATCATCTGACGGTACTCGAGTTTCCCAACCTAACAAAACTCACTATTCGTTATTGCGAGAGTTTGGGACATGTTTTAAGTTGTTCCATGGTTGGTAGTCTGTTACAACTCCAGGAGCTATACATAGTAAATTGCTCAGCCATAAAGGCAATTGTGAAGGAAGAAGAAGAAGAAGAATGTAATGCCAAAGCAAATCATGAGATTGTATTTCCTTCTCTAAAGTCCTTAAAACTTTTTGATCTTACAAACCTTGAAGGATTTTGCTTAGGGGGTCATGACTTTCAATTTCCATCGTTTCTTGCTCTGGAAATCATTGAATGTCCAAAACTAGAGGTTTTCACCAAAGGGAAGTCAACTGCACCGAAACTCAAATTAATAGATACAACTTTTGGGACATTTGAAGCAAAAGAAGATCCCAACACCATTATAAGCATACAAAAAGCAACAGGTTTAATTAATTCTCTCATCCATTTCTTAATTGTTTTCTTACTTTTTAATATGAAAAAGTCTTTAAATAAACTTCTATTACAGGGACTCTACTTGGAGAGCCGATCCCTTATTACCTCCGTATCCGTTGAACGGGCATCAGCAATTTGGGGATCCGTCCCAAGGTAGTCGTCAAATTGAGGGCAACGAGTGAAGGAGAAGTCGAGATCTAATTAAATCGCCTGGCTGCCTACTTATAATTTGCTAATTTTCGTCTTGTTAATAATTAAACCAAATGATCGATTTATTGAACATGTTTGAGGCGCAACTCTTGCAGACATTTGATCATTTTCATGGTTTGACCCAATTATATCTTAACTGTATTGACCTGAAGTATGTGTATGAAAAAAATAAAAAATAAAAAATAATTCAAGATTATTACTTGTATTGGTTTATTCAAGGGCAAAGGCGAACAAAGCATGCTTATTACACGTGTTATTTTTCTTTGTTCTTGCTTCAATAATCAATTAATTCATGTTTTTATTTTTACTCGGTTGACGAAGAAGAGGGCTCCGATGAAGATGATAAGTCAGAAAAAACCATCTCCGAGGATGATTCTCAATCGGAAAAAGATGAACAACCACTTGAAAGCACTCCCGACGGTGGCGGTCGACAAAAGTCAAAGCACAAGATTCGAAGCAGATAAACAACGAAATGGTCACTGTCATTCTGGATGGAACGAAAAGGAGTGCGACGGAGAAACTATTAATGACCCAACAGTACAGTCGGCGTTTGACGGTGGCAGAGGCGATGCGTTCGAGGAAGACCCATTCGTTGATACGGTGGCCGAATTCTCTAGAAGCATTAAATGCCCATTTAATGCAAACAATTCTAACCTAAATATCAACAGATGTGTCCAGAAAGTCAATGGGCTCACTTCATTTGGCCCAATCCAGGAAGAGATGGTTATTGAAGATTTTCAGATGGGCCCAAATGCAGAAATTGTTACAACAACGATGAATTTAATTAGCACATCCATGCACCAAGATGGCAGTATTGGTTGGAGTAGGAGTGTAGGACCATCAGACGTTAATTTTTTTATCTCAACAGGGACATGGTCAAGCCAATACAGATGTAATCAGCCCTGCTAAGTCTGTAAATAGCAAAAATATGACCAAAGACAATTCGATGGAAATTGAAAGTTTGGCTTCGATGATTCTAGAGTCGGGGGAGGCGGTAATAACCGAGAAATTGGTGGAGTCAGACTATCAACCCCAAACATCGAAAAAGTGGTTTGGGCCGGGGAGGATAAGTTTCCATCTTATGAAAAAAATTGCTAGGACAAAAGGAATTAATCAAAAGAAGGGTGGGGGTAAGAAACAGTCGGCAAGAGGGTCCTCTTATACGTCCAATGCCAAGGCGTCATCCTCGTCGGAATCATCAATTCAAATCATTTTTTGCTGGGGAAGAAGTGGGTTTTCGGTGGGTGGGGTCTGACAGGCGGCAGTAATAATCACAAAGTAAGTCAAGTTCGTTGATTTTTGTTTATGAAGATTATGTCTTTTAACATTAGAGGTTTGGGGGTCGTTGGAAAAAAAGAAGTGGGTTAGGGAGCTAATTGCAAAAGAAAAACCATCAATAGTAGGGTTACAAGAAACTAAGATGGAAGTGATTGAAGAAAATTTAATTGAGAGCGGCTTTGGAAAAACCTACCTCTTCTGTCCACCCAGATTGTAAGTTCTTGGAAAAGCTTAAGAATGTTAAATCATCTTTGAAGGGTTAGGCCAAGAACAATTTTGGGAATATTGAAAGGGATATTGTAGATCTAAGAGAAGTGGCAAGAAAGCTGGAGTTAAAGGCGGAGTCATCTACGCTAACAGACAACGACAAAAACCAATGGCTTGAAACGAAAAAAGTAAAATTGAAAAAGAAAGGATTAATAAGGATATGTTAAAACAAAAAGCAAGGGTTAAGTAGGCAGCTGAAGTTGATGAAAATTCAAAGTTTTTCCACGCGGCAATACGAAAAAGACGGGGAGCAAGCAACATAAACGGGATGGCGATTGAAGGGGTATGGCAGGAAGATATTTCTACGAGAAAAGTGGCGTCAGTGGAGTATTTCAAAGATTTTTTCAAATCATCGACACCAAATCAGGTATCCTTCTCTTCCAATGTATTTAAATGAATTAATGAAGTAGAAAGGGAGCTTTAGAATCAGTATTTTCAGAATAAGAAATATGGGTAGCGGTGTCACAGTATGGAAGTAACAAAGCGGCAGGACGGGATGGCTTTAATTTTTGCTTTATTAAACACTATTGGGGTTTACGTAAGAGTGATTTAGTGGAAGCTGTGCCGTGGTTTTGGGAAAACAATAAGATTTCTAACGGTTGCAAATTTTCTTTTATCACTCTAATTCCTAAAGTCTCAGACCCATTAGTTTTTAGTGATTTTAGACCCATCAACTTGATTGGGTGTTATTATAAAATCATTGCTAAACTACTGTCTTTGAGACTCAAATCGGTAATTGGCAAGTTAATCGGGAAAGAGCAATCGGCCTTCTTGAAGGAAAGATCTATTTTGGACGGTATTTTGATTTGTAGTGAAGTCTTGAGAGACTTAAAAAAAAAGGTATGGTGTTTAAAATAGATTTTGAAAAAGCTTACGACAGTGTTGATTGATCGTTCCTACTGACATTACGATAAGTGGATCACCAGGGTGAAGGCATGCCTTGTATCATCACGTATGTCGGTTTTGATAAATGGTTCCCCAACATGTGAATTTTCAGCGGGAAAGGGGGTGAGACAGGGAGACCCTCTAGCACCATATTTATTCTTGATTGCAGCGGAAGGAATTAACATAATGATGCAAGAAGCGGTTCAGAAGAATGTTTTTCAGGGTTTGAAAGTGGGTTCACAACAAGTTTTGATTTCACATCTTCAGTACGCAGACGATACTATTATTTTTGGAAAGTGGTCAAGAAAGAACATTCAAACAATCATAGCTTTACTCAAATGTTGGTCGCAATGGCCGGGACTAAAAGTTAATTGGAGCAAAAGTTGTTTGAGGGGGGTGGGGGTAGATGGGCACGAGCAAGCTCAGATAGCATCAAGGGAGGTGTTGGGTATAAACAATCAGTTAAAAAAACTTCAGCAAAAACGATAAAACGAATTTCGGAAAAATACGCAGAATAAAAACAGGAATTCTGCAAACGAGAAACTGATAAAATCTAATCACAATATTTAACGTGGTTCGGTCAATCTGACCTACGTCCACGGACAAACGAGAGAGAGAGTTTTTATTATCAACAAAGAAAATATACAATCATTCAAGGCTAGGACTGCACTTGAAATCTGATCACTCACTGTAGGTATCACTCAATATTTTGGCTACTAAATACAAGACTCTACACAAAATAAATACCTCACAATTTCCTTACTGTGTTTTCTCTCTTTTCTTCTGAGCTTTCTTCTGCTCTCTGCTGTGTTCTCTTGTTGTGTGTTTTCTGCCATCGCAGATGACAATATATATATATATATATATATATATATATATATATATATATATATAGCAAATATATATCACCATCCTTGAATTATTGATGAAAACATGGAGCAAAGTGGGATACAAGTATGGACCCATCCACTATCACCACTAGTGTTGGCCACCTACTTCATGTCTCCACTATACTCACTTTACAATCTCCCACTTGGAGTCTTGAACAACTTTTGAACATCTCTCTCGTTTTCTGCCATACCATTTGCTTCACATCTCTTGAAGACCAGTTGAAGCCATATAAAGCTTCAACTTCTCTGTGGTAACCACCTTGGTAAAAATATCTGCTGGATTCTTTGTACCAAGGATTTTCTTCAAGGACAATGTACCATTATTAATCAACTCCCTGATAAGATGATACCTCATCTGAATGTGTTTCGTTCTACTGTGAAACACTGGATTCTTTGCTAGATGAACTGCACTCTGGTTGTCACAATGTAGTACACAATCCTCCTGTTGCATTCCAAGTTCTGATAGGAAGTTTTTCAACCATATAAGCTCTTTGGCTGCTTCTGCTATAGCCGTATACTCTGCTTATGTGGTTGAGAGAGCAACACTCTTCTGTAACCTGGACATCCAACTGATTGTTGTACCTCCGATTGTGAATACTTAACCCGTACTGCTTTTGCCAGAATCTGAACATCCCCCCAAATCTGCATTAGTGAAACCTTCTAAGACTACCCCCTTTCTTTTGAAACATAGGGCATCTGCTATACCTTTCAAATATCGTAACAGCCATTTAACTGCCTCCCAATGCTCTTCATCTGGATTAGACATAAACATGCTAACAACTCCCACTGCATGAGCAATATCTGGCCTGGTGCAAACCATTGCATACATTAAACTGCCAACTGCTGACACGTAAGGAACTTTAGCCATCTTTTCTCTGTCTTCTTCAGTCTTTGGGGATTGCTTCTTTGCGAGTTTTAACTAATTACTCAACAGTGTACTCCTGGCATTGGCATCTGCCATGTTAAACTTCTCTAAAACTTTCTTGATGTATTTTGTTTGTGAAAGTTTTAGTGTACCAGTAACTCTGTTCCTGGCTATGCTCATTCCCAATAACTACTTACAGCTCCTAGGTCTTTCATCTCGAACTCTCTTGAAAACTGCTTCTTAAGCTTGTTGATCTCTTGCATGTCGGATCCAGCAATCAACATGTCATCAACATATAATAACAGGATGATATATGAGTAGCTGAATTTCTTCAAGTAACAACAGTGATCCATTTCACATCTATGATACCCACTCCTTTGCATGAAGCTATCAAACTTCAAGTACCACTGTCTTGGAGCTTGCTTCAATCCATACAGACTTTTCTTCAACTTACACACCAAATTTTCCTTACTAGCTGTAGGATAACCTTCTGGCTGTGCCATATAGATGTCTTATTCCAGGTCGCCATGGAGAAAAGCTGCTTTCACATCTAGCTGCTCTAGATGGAGATCTTCAGAGGCTACAATACCTAAGACCGTTCTGATTGTAGTCATCTTCACAACTAGAGAGAAAATTTCATTGTAATCAATCCCCCTTTTCTGTTGGAACCCCTTGACCACTAATCTTGCCTTGTATCTTTTCGTGCCATCAATCTCATCCTTGACCCGAAACACCCATTTGTTCTGTAGTGCTTTCTTTCCTGCTGGAAGCTTGACCAAGGATCAAGTGTGGTTCTTGTCAAGTGAGCTCAACTCGTCTTTCAAGGCCCTTTTCCACTGTATGGAATCTTTCATCCTCAAAGCCTCTTGATAAGACTCAGGTTCACCATTTTCAGTTAATAGCAAATAATTAGCTGATGAAGAACCTGACTGTAGGTCTTCGTACTCTAGTAGAACCCGACTGTAGGTGATCCTCTGAACTACTAGCCTCTGTACTCCCACTATCTTCAGATATATCAGAGCTCCCACTGCTTCCTGAACCATCACCTATCTCTAGAGTACTGACAGGTTTTACAATGTCGTCATCTGAGATTTCTTCTAACTTAACTTGATCTTTCTTTTCTGGTTTCTTATCACTGCCTGCGCCTTTTACAAACTCATCCTTATATATCGCACTCTCGTTGAACACCACATCCCGGATTCTGATAACTTTCTTGTCTCGTTATCCCACAAGCGGTACCCCATGTCATCCAACCCGTAACCTATAAAGGTGCACTTTCTTGCCTTGGCTTCTAGCTTGTCTCTCTCCGAGTCTTTCACTTTGACATACGAGACACAACCAAAAACTTTCAAGTGTTTGAGCGAAATCTCGCGACCTTGCCATTCCTCTTCTGGAATCTTGAACTCTATGGGAACCGAGGGTCCTCTGTTGATTAAATATGTAGCTGTGTTGATTGAATCTGCCCAGAACATCTTGGGTAAACCTGCATGCAGTTTCATGCTTTTAGCCCTTTCGTTCAATGTTCGGTTCACCCTCTGTTCAATGTAGCTGTGTTGACTGAATCTGCCCAAACTTTTTGCGTATGGTCGTTGATGAAAGTAACATAATACCGGGATCCTCCCACTGAAGAAACTGAAGTGGGACCATAAACATCTGAATGTACTAATTCCAACTTCCCGGACTTGGGCGGATGACCTGTCTTGGAGAAAGTAACCTTCTTCTGCTTACCAAGAACACATGGTTCGCAGAAATCACCTGTTACAGTCTTCAAATCTGCCTTTGGATACTAGTATCTTCATTCCCTTCTCACTCATATGTCCAAGTCTTTGGTGCCATAGAGTAGATGTCCAACTTTTTCAATAGCGTGTGCTTCAGCATAAAAAGCTTCCACCATATAAAGTGCACCCCACTTCTGACCTCTTGCAATAACTAAGTTTTCCTTTGTTACCTTCCACTGAAAGTTACCAAATGTAACATGGTGACCTTCATCATCAAGTTGCCCTACTGATATTAACATCCTTTTCAGGTCAGGAATGAACTTGACATTCTTCAAAGTCCAATTCGTACCTAAAGTTGTTTTGAGGACCACATCCCCAACACCAATAATATCCAGACACTTGTTGTCTGCTAGTCTGACCTTCCCACTGTAATGTCTGAAATTCTGCATTACATCTCTTGAATAACTTGCATGAAACGACGCACCAGAATCTAAAATCCATGATTCTGTTGAGTTTTCGACACAGCAAATGAGAGCGTCATCATCAGAATCTGCTATCATATTCATCTCCTTCTTACCTTTATTTGCCAAAGATTTTGGGTACTGATTTCTGAAATGACCTTTCTCTTTGCAGTTCCAACAGGTAATATCTTTCCTGTTCTTTGATTGACTTCTCTTTCTCGTCTTTGATTTTCCTCTACCACCACTTCCTCTATTGGTTTTTCTTCCTCTTTCTTCAGTATTTAGGAGACTACTGGAAGATTCTCTAGCACTCCGTCTGCGCACATCCTCACCAAGGATTAAATCGCGAATACCTTCAAACATCAGTTTAGCACCTCCGGTTGAACTGCTAACTGCTGTTACTGTTCCGGACCAACTTTCTGGCAAAGATGATAATAATAGCAACGCATGGACTTCATCCTCGAATTTAATATTAACCGATAACAATTTTAAAATGACTGAATTAAATTCGTTTACATGATCTGTCATTGAGTCACCTTCCTTCATCTTCAAATTTACCAACTGCCGAATCAAGAAAACTTTATTCGCTGTTGAGGGTTTTAAGTACATGTTAGATAACGCCTTGATCAGCCCAAACGTTGTCTTTTCGTTAAAAATGCTATACGAAACATTTTTCGCCAACTACAACCTGACTACACCAAGAGCCTGTTAGAATCCCAATCTTCCTGCGACATACTTTCTGGTTTCTTACCGGACAGCGGTTCATGTAATTTTTTCTGATAGAGATAATCTTCGATCTGCATCTTCCAAAATCCGAAATCGTGACCTTCGAATTTGTCGATCTCAACTTTCCCATCTTCAGCCATAGCTCTGATATGTTGGGTATAAACAACCAGTTAAGCAACTTCAGACAAAAACGATAAAACGAATTTCGGGAAAATACGCAGAATAAAAACAAGAATTCTGCAAACGAGAAACTGATAAAATCTGAACACAATATTTAACGTGGTTTGGTCAATCTGACCTACGTCCACCGGCAAACGAGAGAGAGTTTTTATTATCACCAAAGAAAAATAGAATCATTCAAGGCTAGGACTGCACTTGAAATCTGATCGCTCACTGTAGGTATCACTCAATATTTTGGCTACTAAATACAAGACTCTGCACAAAATAAATACCTCACAATTTTCTTACTATGTTCTCTCTTTTCTTCTAAGCTTTCTTCTCTGTTATGTTATCTTGTTGTGTGTTTTCTTCCATCGCAGATGACGATATATATATAGCAAATATATATCACCATCCTTGAATTATTGATGAAAACATGGAGCAAAGTGGGATACAAGTGTGGACCCATCCACTATCACCACTAGTATTGCCCACCTACTTCATGTCTCCGCTATACTCACTTTACAGGAGTGTGTAAAGAAGGGGGCAATTTTTTTACTATTTAGGGGTTCCAATTGATGCTTCCATGAAGAAACAAAATCATTGGGAAAAGGTGCATGAGAAGTTTGATCAGAAGTTAAGTATGTGGAAAGCGAAGGCCTTGTCGTTTGAAGGGTGTCTTACTCTATCTAAAGTAGTGTTGTCCATTTTGCACATATACTTTCTTTCGGTGTTTCGTGCTCCCAGCAGTATCCTTTTGCTCTTTGACAAATATAGGCGGTCTTTCTTTTGGGGTGGGGGATTGACAATAAAAAAATTGCGTGGGTGGCTTGGGATAAGATTGTTCAATCTAGGGAGCCGGGGGGGGGGGGTGTCTTGATGTGGGAAACCTTCTTTCATTTAACCTGAGCCTTTTGGCTAAATGGTGGTGAAGATTTTTAAACGAAAAAAATGCGTTTTGGGTCAAAATCATCTCCAATATTTATGGGTCAAATGGTGGGTTAGTTTTGAATCCGGTAAAATATTGTAAGGGTATGTGGGGGGACATCATTAAAGTGGGTTCGGATTTTTTGAAGCTCGGAATTGAGTTACCATCTCTTTTCAAATGCTCTCTTGGGATGGTAAAAATACACTTTTTTGGAAAGACATTTGGTTGGGTAACAATCCTTTAGAACTTTCCTTTCCGAGATCTTTTCAAAAATTTGGTTCTACAAAAAAGACAATCAACGATTTGGGGTCTTGGGAGGGCTCGGTTTGGGTACGGAAAATAGGGGAAGAAAGCCAAGCGGTGGGCAAAGTCAAGGTGGAGCTACAACAGCTGTTGGTGAAACTTGAAGAGGTCGCTTTAAAAAGGGACACATGTGTAACACCCTCTTAACCGGCTTAGAATTTCAAAGGTGATTAGTTTAATTAACTTTTAATTTAATTGTGATTATATGTTAATTGATAATTAAATGTGATTAATTATGTGCATTTTATTATTTGTAGAAAATGATAAAAATAATGATAATTAATCTTAATATAAGTTAAGTGGATGTTGAGGTGTCATGTTAGTGTTAGCTTAATCACCAAAACAACCATCAACATTTCTCATTACATGCAAATTGAAAAATTGAAAGTGTGTGTTGTGTGTTTCGTGTCTCTCGGCCGAAGAACTAGAACAAGAGGGATTATCATCTTCAATTCTTATAACTGGAAATCTTGATTTAAAATTCTGATTTATCTAATCCACAAGGTTAGAACACTGATTGATAATTATGAATTGTTGTTTAATTCGAATTTATTTCTTGAATATATATATATATATATATATATATATATATATATATATATATATATATATATATATATATATATATATATGAATTCCGATTGATCCTTGATGATAATTGATGGTCATAGATTGAATGCATGTTAGATTTTATGATCTATATGTTTTCATAACATGCTTAGAATGATTTCTGGAAACTTAAATTAATTGCATGCTTAAAATAATTAAGGAATTTAAGTTAGAAATCGAAATTTGACATGAACACATGAATGAATCGGAATTAAGGTTTGAATTAGGCGGAATTGAAGAATTCTGACCAATTGGATCGGAATTAGGGGTGAATCCGGGTAATTTGATAGGAATTGTATTAAATTCCGTACAAGATGAACCTTTGCCTTAACACTTTGCTCGGAATTGACTTATGCTCGGAATTCTATCCTAATCGGAATTGAACTTTTAGTTCAGAATTATGCCATATGCTCGGAATTGGTTAGATTTGATTTCTATTGGAACAAGATTATACTCGGAATTTCATTTAATCGGAATTGGATAAATGCCTTTGCTCGGAATGTGCCATTTCTTGGAATTGAACTATGATTTCATCGGAATTGATGTTAATCGGAATTACTCATTTCTCGGAATTGGAAATATTCGGAATTGGCCTTTCACTCGGAATTCGACTTCGATCGGAAATGGACTTAATCGGATTTTGGGATTTTAAGAGTTATTCTTAATAATCAAACTATGATTTGATATATATATATATATATATATATATATATATATATATATATATATATATATATATACATATATATGAGAATATACATGTGATGTATGATTACATTTGATATTTATTATGAATCAGTATTGGAAATTAATATACTGACTTGTGTTCATTTAATCTCAGAAACTGAGAAGACTCAGTGAGTTAGTCACCTGAGTGTGCTACAGTCTTGCTGATTGCGATGAGTGGATTTATATCCTGATTGTACAGGGTGTAACATCTTGCTTGATTATGTGCTCATTTGGATATGTATACATGTTATTTTGGAGGTCAGCCGTGACAGTTTTGTAGGTTGGGCTTGTTGCTTAGGGATTTACAGATGAATTGGTGGGTATTCACGACACTTTCAATGTTTGTTATGTGCGCAAGTGCAATGTAGAGGATCAGACACAGGTTCTACAAATACAGGATCTTCGTGTAGATACGAATCAAAGACTTATCGAGGAACCAGTTGAACTACTTGATCGCAAAGTCACCAAGCTAAGGAAAAAGCAGATACCGATGGTTTTGGTCAAATGGAAGCACAGTTTGGGTTCAGACTTGACCTGGGAGACCGAAGCTGATATGAGGAACCGTTACACTTCTTTGTTTGAGCGCGATGAGATTCCGAGGACGGAATCTTTTTAAG
Source organism: Pulicaria dysenterica (assembly GCA_947179395.2). Classification (NCBI taxonomy): domain Eukaryota; kingdom Viridiplantae; phylum Streptophyta; class Magnoliopsida; order Asterales; family Asteraceae; genus Pulicaria; species Pulicaria dysenterica. Next base: position 4,934,152 of record OX359295.1, read on the forward strand.
GGGGGTAGATTTGTAACACCCTCTTAACCGGCTTAGAATTTCAAAGGTGATTAGTTTAATTAACTTTTAATTTAATTGTGAGTATATGTTAATTGATAATTAAATGTGATTAATTATGTGCATTTTATTATTTGTAGAAAATGATAAAAATAATGATAATTAATCTTAATATAAGTTAAGTGGATGTTGAGGTGTCATGTTAGTGTTAGCTTAATCACCAAAACAACCATCAACATTTCTCATTACATGCAAATTGAAAAATTGAAAGTGTGTGTTGTGTGTTTTGTGTCTCTCGGCCGAAGAACAAGAACAAGAGGGATTATCATCTTCAATTCTTATAACTGGAAATCTTGATTTAAAATTCTGATTTATCTAATCCACAAGGTTAGAACACTGATTGATAATTGTGAATTGTTGTTTAATTTGAATTTATTTCTTGAATATAAAAATATATATATATATATATATGTATATATATATATATATATGTATATGTATATATATATATATATCATACCCGCGCAATGTTGCGGTGGAAAATAGTTTTTGTTTTATAAAATGTAGGTTACGGAAAATAGTTTTTGTTTTACAAAATGTCGGTTACGGAAAATAGTTTTTTGTTTTACACAATATCGCTTTCAAGAATGTAATGAGATGTTATTCACGTGATTCAGTATCACGAAAAAATTTCTATATCAACATGTCTGTGATTTTCAATTTTTTTATTTACATCTAACTATTTTATTGATTTTTAAATTAAATACAGTAGACATTGAAATAAGAAAAAAAGATTTATATTGATTAAATAAAGAGAGAATCTAATAAGATTATCAAAATTATGTTGATGTGGGTGGATATTGTGTTAGCATGAGAGTATATTTTAAATAAATAAAAAGTTAAAGTAAATTAGGAGAGATAATGAAATGGTTAAAGATTAAGTGAATGAGATTAATTTTAATAAAATGAATGGTCAAGGTAAAACCTTGATTGAATTCTGAGAACTCTTAAAATTAAAGAGGAGAGAGAATGTTAAATGATTTATAATATATATATATATATATATATATATATATATATATATATATATATATATATATATATGAATTCCGATTGATCCTTGATGATAATTGATGATTATAGATTGAATGCATGTTAGATTTTATGATCTATATGTGTTCATAACATGCTTAGAATGATTTCAAGAAACTTAAATTAATTGCATGCTTAAAATCATTAAGGAATTTAAGTTAGAAATCGAAATTTGACATGAACACATGAATGAATCGGAATTAAGGTTTGAATTAGGCGGAATTGAAGAATTCCGACCAATTTGATCGGAATTAGGGGTGAATCCGGGTAATTTGATAGGAATTGTATTAAATTCCGAACAAGATGAACCTTTGCCTTAACACTTTGCTCGGAATTGACTTATGCTCGGAATTTTATCCTAATCGGAATTGAACTTTTAGTTCGGAATTATGCCATATGCTCAGAATTGGTTTGATCGGATTTGATTTCTATTGGAACAAGATTATACTCCGAATTTCATTTAATCGGAATTGGATAAATGCCTTTGCTCGGAATGTGCCATTTCTCGGAATTGAACTATGATTTCATCGGAATTACTCATTTCTCGGAATTAGAAATATTCGGAATTGGCCTTTCACTCGGAATTCGACTTCGATCGGAAATGGACTTAATCGGATTTTGGGATTTTAAGAGTTATTCTTAATAATCAAACTATGATTTGATATATATGATATATATATGAGAATACACATGTGATGTATGATTACATATGATATTTATTATGAATCAGTATTGGGAATTAAATACAGTCTTGCTGATTGTGGTGAGTGGATTTATATCCTGATTGTACATGGTGTAACATCTTGATTGATTATGTGCTCATTTGGATATGTATACATGTTATTTTAGAGGTCAGCCGTGACAGTTTTGTAGGCTGGGCTTGTTGCTTGGGGATTTACAGTATCTGATCTTGAGATACATTTGTTGTACTCGAGGGTGATGATATTGTTGTACATGTTAGCAGGGCTATCGGTAAACCTATGCTTTGGCCGGCATTTGGTTGTAGGTGGTTACAACACCGCCGGTCCTCTTAGATTTGAGCTTGATTACTTGTTGGGGATGTTAACCTTGTACTTTGTTTGATATATGTTCCTTCACTTAGTTTTGTGCTAATTCCCCTCTAGATTGTTTTTCAGATTCTCCGTGGTGAGTTTCTTGTGATGGTGACTGGGATTATGGACAGACCAAGAACCTGATGTCCCAAATTTTTGTGTAGAGCCTGTTTTGGAAATTAACACTGTAGTAGCTTTGTATATAAAACAAGATTCAATGTTTGTATTAATTATGTATTTCAAAAGTAATTATATGTAATTAGCTTACGCGTGCTATATAATATATGTTTAAAAAGTACAGTGTTACAAATTTGTACCAGAGCCCTGGTTTGAGGATTTGCATGAATGATTTGTGCAATACTCGAACCGAGACTCTGGTCAGTCCAGTATTCCGAGGGTGGGTAATTTGTAGTGTAGCTTTGAGGGTGGTTAGTGTGTTTTTACTAACAGGATTATATCTAACAACTGGTGAGATATTATGTATAGAACTGTTAGTCCCATATAACAAGTGATTCAAGTATAATGTAGGATAGATTGAAGGTTTGCATATGTAAACTAGAGAGAATATGGTTTACACCTTGGAAAACACCTAGTTTATTATTGCGTTATGAGCAAAACCTTACCTATTACAATAGGTCATATCCCTATATATACCCTATGGGTATTTTACAATTAAACTCCTATTTCTATACAATATTATGAATTTACAAGAACAGAAATGGCTGACAACGTGAATCCGACAACTACCCCTACGTCCCCAAGAAGGAACAACAATTTGTCCTCTACTGCAGTTAATGATCAGCACAATCGAGCTGGTACTTCTCATAACGGTGAATCAGATCAACAAGATTATGTACTATAGCTGGAGGATACTTTACAAACTTTGAGGGATCGGGTTCAGCAGCTAGAACAGCAACAACATCTCTCATAGTCTTCCCAGCCGACTCAAACCATTCAGATGCCTAGGGAGAACCCTGTGTTTAACCAATCCATACCACCTCCTGTTTATTCAGTTGCACCTTTCAATACAGTGTCAACACCGTTTGGATCTTTACCGTTTGTAACCGTACCACCTGTGTCACAACCCCAACAACAACACCAACCTCCACAGCAGAACTTCTTCATTCCTTGGTATTCAAATCAGGGAGGTTTCAGATCTAAGTGCCAGTATAAAGATTTCATGGATTGCCAACCACTTGAGTATCATGGAAGCTCAGATCCTACTGTTACTTTGAATTGGTTGAGAGAGATTGTCAAAGCTTATATGCCTGTAACTGTGAAGAGATTGATAGAGTGAAGTTTGCAACAAGGAGACTGAAAGGTCAAGCTGCAACATGGTGGGATTCTTTAACTGCTCATCTGTCTAAGGAGGTTGTGATCTCCATCACTTGGGAACAATTTCAAGGTAAATTCTGTGAACATTTCTGCAACGTGTATGATCTAGCGAAAGTAAAACGAGAGTTCATGAAATTAGCTCAAACTGATAAGATGTCTGTGAACGAGTTGATTACTAAATTCAATGAGACCTTGAGGTTTGCAAAGCAGTGGGTACCTGATGAACCATCTCAGATTCAACATTTTGTGCAAGCCCTATTACCTGAATACCGGGGTAACACCCGAATGACAGCATAATTGGTCCAAGCATTTACCATTGCCCGAACTGCTGAGGGTGATATGTGAAAGAATAAACCGAGAGAAATGATCGTTTCATAAGCTTGGTAAGAATCAAAGTGGAAGCAAGGGTAAGTGGCAGGGAAATCAGAATAAGAAAGATCAGAAGTCAAAAGGATCGGAGTCTAATCAAGGGAAACCTTGGTGTGGACCTTGTAAGTCTCGCCACACTGGTCCTTGCACATCTCAGACTAAACGGTGTGTAAGATGTGGGAAGTTTGGTCATGAGCCTTCTGCATGTCGGTTCAAGACAAACGTTTGCTGGAACTGTCACGAGGAGGGTCATAGGTCTGGGGCTTGCACCAAACAGAGATCAGCAGGGACGGGCAGGGGGTAGCAACTGTCGGGGGATCGTCTTCTGCAGGTCAGAAGCGAAAGGCTGCACCTTCTGCGGAGGGGAGAGCCTTCAAAATGACTGTTCCCGAGGCTGCCGAGAACAGTGATGTTATCACGGGTATGTTTTTGATAAACTTTGTGCCTGCCCGTGTGTTATTTGACTCTGGTGCAAATAGATCATTCATATCTGTATCTTTGTGTGATAAACTGAAACTGCCTGTTTCTGTGATTACTACTCCTTTAGAAGTAGAGATAGCAGATGGTAAGATAGTTCCTGTAACTTCTTATGTGACTGGGGTGTCCATAGACATTGATGGTACTAGTTTTCCTGTACACTGTTTTCTGAGGCCTATATCGGGTTTTAACTTCGTACTAGGCATGGATTGGTTAAGTCATCATAGAGCTAGTATTCAGTGCCACAAGAAATTAATTACTATTCCTTTGGCTGACGGGTCACATGTCGTGGCTCGTGGGGACAGATCTCGATCTTATTTTCCGATTATCTCGTTTATTAAGGCTAGAAAATCTCTAGCCAAAGGGTGTGAGTCTTTTCTGGCTTATGCCATTGATGTGAAGAAGGAGAAGAGACCTGTCACCAATGTTCGTATTGTATCGGAATATCCAGAAGTAAATCCAGATGATCTACCAGGGTTGTCACCTGTACGGGATGTTGAGTACAAGATAGAATTGGTACCTGGAACTATACCGATAGCGAAAGCTCCGTATCATTTATCTCCTTCAAAAATCCGGGAGATGATGACACAGATCCAGGAATTTTTAGACAAGGGGTTTATTCGCCCGAGTTCTTCGCCGTAGGGTGTACGTGTGTTGTTTGTCAAGAAGAAAGATGGAACTCTTCGTATGTGCATTGATTACCGGGATTTGAATAAGAGAACTATCAAGAATAAGTATCCGTTGCCTAGAATTGACGATTTGTTTGATCAGTTACAAGGGGCTTCTTACTTCTCAAAGATTGATTTGAGATCAGGGTATCATCAAGTCATAGTAGCAGAAGAGGATATATCTAAGACTGCTTTTCGTACACGGTACGGTCATTACGAATTCTTAGTGATGCCGTTTGGTTTGACAAATGCACCTCAGTATTTATGGATCTGATGAACCGCATCTGCCGACCGTTCTTAGACAAGTTTGTTATTGTGTTTATTGATGATATCTTAGTGTATTCTAAAACAGAGGATGAACATGATCAGCATTTGAGACAGGTTTTGGAGATTCGAAAGCAAAATAAATTATACGCCAAGCTTTCGAAATGTGAATTTTGGTTGGGTAAAGTTCAATTTTTGGGGCATGTAATTTGCCAAGATGGTATCAAGGTGGATCCTTCCAAGATCGAAGTTGTGATGAATTGGAGTGCTCCGAAAACGCCAACAGAGATCAAGAGTTTTCTGGGTTTAGTGGGTTACTACAGATGGTTTATTAAAGATTTCTCTAAACTTGCTGGTCCGTTGACCAAGTTGACTCGAAAAGATGTTCCTTTCCAGTGGAGTTCAGCTCAGGAAGATGCTTTTCATACTCTGAAGCAGTTGTTATGTCAAGCTCCTATTCTTTCGTTTCCTGAGGGTTCAGAGGATTTTGTGGTGTACTGCGATACTTCTCACGCCGGATTGGGTTGTGTTTTGATGCAAAGAGGAAAAGTAATTGCATATGCTTCATGACAGTTAAAACCTAATGAAAGAAATTACCCGACACATGATTTAGAATTAGCTGCAGTAGTATTTGCTTTGAAATTGTGGAGACACTACCTGTATGGGACCAAGTGCACGTTTTGCACCGATCATAAGAGTTTACAGTATGTTTTCACTCAGAAAGAACTGAATATGAGACAACGCCGTTGGTTAGAATTGATCAAAGATTATGATTGCGATATTCAATATCATCTGGGTAAAGCGAATGTAATTGCTGATGCACTTAGCCGAAAGAGATCTTCTGAAATTGTAAAATTTATGCGTTTGGAAATCAAGTCTGATTTAGTGGATCAAATCTTGGCTGCTCAACTTGAAGCTTTGAAAGACGAAAATTTGAAAGACGAAAATTTGAAAGATGAAAATTTGAAAGATGAATTGATGGTTAAACGACAACATGAGTTAACTGTTGACTCGCGTGGTTTGAGGGTTTATCATATACGCGTTTGGGTACCAAAGTTTAGTAATTTGAGAGAGTTAATATTGAATGAGGCTCATAAGTCTAGACTGTCGATACATCTAGGTAGTACAAAGATGTACCATGATTTAAAGACTCGTTATTGGTGGCCGACAATGAAAATGGATATCCCTCGATTTCTTGAGACATGTCATATCTGTGCGCAAGTTAAAGCTGAACATCAAAAACCGTACGGATCTTTGAAACAATTAGAAATACCTGAGTGGAAGTGGGATCATATTACGATGGATTTTGTAACTAAACTTCCGCGAAATCAGAAGGGTCATGATATGATCTGGGTTATAGTTGATAGATTGACCAAGAGTGCACACTTTCTTGCTACTGCTGAAACTGCTTATTTGAGTAAGTTGGCGCAATTGTATATTGATGAAATAGTGTCAAGACATGGGGTTTCGTTATCTATTGTTTCAGATCGAGATTTAAGGTTTGTGTCTAACTTCTAGAACAGACTACAACAGGAATTAGGATCCAGGGTTAATTTGAGTACAGCTTATCACCCACAGACTGATGGTCAGTCAGAGAGAACCATTCAGACTTTAGAAGATATGCTGCGAGCATGTGTGTTAGAGTTTGGGGGTTCATGGGATTCACATTTACCTTTGGTTGAGTTTGCTTACAACAATTCTTATCATTCCAGCATTGGTATGCCACCGTATGAAATGATGTATGGTCGTCCTTGTGGAACTCCGACTTGTTGGTTAGAGGCTGGTGAAAAGCAATTTGCAGGGCCTGATATAGTACGGATGACGACTGATAAGGTTGCTATTGCTCGGGATAAACTAAAAGCTGTAAGGGATAGACAAAAAATGTATGCTGATCCGCGTCGTCGACCGGTGTCGTTTGTAGAGGGAGAAATAGTTTACTTGAAAGTATCTCCATGGAAGGGTGTTATTCGTTTTGGTAAATGCGGAAAGTTAGCTCCCCGTTACATTGTTCCTTTTAGAATCAGACGAGTGGTTAACGATCAGACTGTTGCCTTGGATCTTCCAGATGAATTGGTGGGTATTCACGACACTTTCAATGTTTGTTATCTGCGCAAGTGCAATGTAGAGGATCAGACACAGGTTCTACAAATACAGGATCTTCGTGTAGATACGAATCAAAGACTTATCGAGGAACCAGTTGAACTACTTGATCGCAAAGTCACCAAGCTAAGGAAAAAGCAGATACCGATGGTTTTGGTCAAATGGAAGCACAGTTTGGGTTCAGACTTGACCTGGGAGACCGAAGCTGATATGAGGAACCGTTACACTTCTTTGTTTGAGCGCGATGAGATTCCGAGGACGGAATCTTTTTAAGGGGGGTAGATTTGTAACACCCTCTTAACCGGCTTAGAATTTCAAAGGTGATTAGTTTAATTAACTTTTAATTTAATTGTGATTATATGTTAATTGATAATTAAATGTGATTAATTATGTGCATTTTATTATTTGTAGAAAATGATAAAAATAATGATAATTAATCTTAATATAAGTTAAGTGGATGTTGAGGTGTCATGTTAGTGTTAGCTTAATCACCAAAACAACCATCAACATTTCTCATTACATGCAAATTGAAAAATTGAAAGTGTGTGTTGTGTGTTTCGTGTCTCTCGGCCGAAGAACTAGAACAAGAGGGATTATCATCTTCAATTCATATAACTGGAAATCTTGATTTAAAATTCTGATTTATCTAATCCACAAGGTTAGAACACTGATTGATAATTATGAATTGTTGTTTAATTCGAATTTATTTCTTGAATATATATATATATATATATATATATATATATATATATATATATATATATATGAATTCCGATTGATCCTTGATGATAATTGATGGTCATAGATTGAATGCATGTTAGATTTTATGATCTATATGTTTTCATAACATGCTTAGAATGATTTCTGGAAACTTAAATTAATTGCATGCTTAAAATAATTAAGGAATTTAAGTTAGAAATCGAAATTTGACATGAACACATGAATGAATCGGAATTAAGGTTTGAATTAGGCGGAATTGAAGAATTCTGACCAATTGGATCGGAATTAGGGGTGAATCCGGGTAATTTGATAGGAATTGTATTAAATTCCGTACAAGATGAACCTTTGCCTTAACACTTTGCTCGGAATTGACTTATGCTCGGAATTCTATCCTAATCGGAATTGAACTTTTAGTTCAGAATTATGCCATATGCTCGGAATTGGTTTGATCGGATTTGATTTCTATTGGAACAAGATTATACTCGGAATTTCATTTAATCGGAATTGGATAAATGCCTTTGCTCGGAATGTGCCATTTCTTGGAATTGAACTATGATTTCATCGGAATTGATGTTAATCGGAATTACTCATTTCTCGGAATTGGAAATATTCGGAATTGGCCTTTCACTCGGAATTCGACTTCGATCGGAAATGGACTTAATCGGATTTTGGGATTTTAAGAGTTATTCTTAATAATCAAACTATGATTTGATATATATGATATATATATATATATATATATATATATATATATATATATATATATATATATATATATATATATATATATATATACATATATATGAGAATATACATGTGATGTATGATTACATTTGATATTTATTATGAATCAGTATTGGAAATTAATATACTGACTTGTGTTCATTTAATCTCAGAAACTGAGAAGACTCAGTGAGTTAGTCACCTGAGTGTGCTACAGTCTTGCTGATTGTGATGAGTGGATTTATATCCTGATTGTACAGGGTGTAACATCTTGCTTGATTATGTGCTCATTTGGATATGTATACATGTTATTTTGGAGGTCAGCCGTGACAGTTTTGTAGGCTGGGCTTGTTGCTTGGGGATTTACAGTATCTGATCTTGAGATACATTTGTTGTACTCGAGGGTGCTGATACTGTTGTCCATGTTAGCAGGGCTATCGGTAAACCTATGCTTTGGCCGGCATTTGGTTTTAGGTGGTTGCAACACCGCCGGTCCTCTTGGATTTGAGCTTGATTACTTGTTGGGCTGTTAGCCTTGTACTTTGTTTGATATATGTTCTCTCACTTAGCTTTGTGCTAATTCCCCACTAGATTGTTTTGCAGATTCTCCATGGTGAGTTTCTGGTGATGGTGACTGGGATTATGGACAGACCAAATGTCCAAATTTTTTGTGTAGAGCCTGTTTTGTAAATTAACACTATAGTAGCTTTGTATATAAAACAAGATTCAATGTTTGTATTAATTATGTATTTCAAAAGTAATTATATGTAATTAGCTTCCGTGTGCTATATAATATATGTTTAAAAAGTACAGTGTTACAACATGAGATAGGTGGTCATGCTCCTTTTCTAGCGATGGAACCTACTCTGTTAAAGAATATAGAAAGTTGTTGGAGCTAGCGTTGGAAAGGGATCAAAGAGCGCACATTGTCAACACTTTTTGGTCTAAATTGGTTCCTAAAAAGTTATGCATTTTTGCGTAGAGAGTGGATCGTCAGAGGATACCGGTTTCTTCCAAGCTAGTGGAAAGAGGGTTAGACTTGCCATCAATTTTATGCCCATGGTGTATGGATATGGTGGAGACAGTTTCACATGCAATTTTTCAATGTAAAGTTGTACTTAAAGTTTGGGAAGACATCCATGATTGGTGGGGGGTAATCTTCAACGGTGGTTCTTCTTTCAACGAGATAGAGTTAGCGGGCAAGACAGTTATTTCTAGGAGAAACTGGAAGATATGGGCCGTAACGATCAGAATAGTAGCGTATATTATCAGGAAGACAAGGAACGAAAAAGTGTTCAAGTCAAACAATACGAATTTATGGAATGCAACGTTTCAAGTAAAGGTGACATTGTATCAGTGGTTAAAAGCGAGAGGTAAAAAAGGTGGTTCTCTTCAGTTGCATGATTGGCTAATGGGTCCGGACATGGTGAACGTTATTGGCGAGTAGTCGCATACGCATATACTCGATGAATCTCGTTGTTTTGATTATTGTGTAGTTTGTTTAACGTAATAACCATTAGGATTTGTTAGTAAGTAAATGCCAAAATTAAGTAGGCATTTATATATTTAACAAGTCTCTGTAACTTTCTTCCCATGCTTATGGGGAGTGATCTTGGTTTATAGTAATATAATTGGTTGTTTGCTTTAAAAAAAATTCATGTTTTTATTTAAATATCATCTAGATAAAAAAAAATATAAGTGTAAATAGCTGTAGCTAAAATGCGTGTCCTTTTCAATATATGTATTCTTCAAATGTACACGTAATATTTTATCTCGAGGTGGTGTCTTCTTGATATGGAATAGTTTTTAACCTACTTTATAAATAGCCTTCACATTTTTTTTACACCATCGTCTCTACTTATTCTCTCTATACTTTATATAATTCTCAATTTTTCTTTAACTAAAATGGAGTCTTCTTCCAACACCCCAAACTACTTTCGATTCAAAAGCCGTCAACTAAATCCGGGTTTCAATGCCTTCATACTTGATATGCCACCATGTATCTATATACCGAACTCAGCAACAGCTACTATACAACTCCCAAGTCCTCGTTACCAAAGGGGCTATAATCACCTCCACCCAACAATCAAAATTTTCTTGCACAAGCATCCTACAACGCGAACCTTATTGGCATTCAAGAAATGTTTGCAAGAAGAAAAAGAAAGGAGAAAGGCGTCTCAATTTCTAAAACAATCCGGCGAAGAGTTGGAATGTGAAGATCTCGAGATGTGTTGAATGCAAAATAAGCAATTTAGGAAAAAAGATTATCAGAAAAATAAGTTATGTAGCTATATTAGTTGTAACTTTTTTCTTTTCTACGCTATTTGTAATTTTTTCTATTATCATTAACTAGATGTAATCTTTCTTTATTTTAATAAAAATTAGTTGTTAATTGTATTTTATTTTTATTTTTTTGTTTCTTTCGTACTCCATAAATATTTACAATCTAATTTTATTAATTTTCGTAGTAATAGAAGTAGAATAAATACATATATTAAAATAAAATAAAATAGTTTGAAGCATGTGAAGCGTTAGTGTTTCATGGGTTTAAGCATAAAGAAGTAACGAGCGAGTGTTGGTGATGTGGCGTTGACGTGGAAGAAAATCATGAATCGTGAAGCATAGGTACTAATTTTCATAATAATAAAAGTAGAACACACATCCCTCCATACAATGGAATTGAAAATGGAGGGATTTGTCGAGGAGCTAAATTTAAGGACAAAGAGACAATGAGTGCCGGAGAAGTCAAGGCCTAAGAGCCAGCATGCTAAATTGCTAATCTCTTTCTAATATCCAATCTATCTTCAAGATCTCTAAGATGTTATCATGAAATCAGCCCTCCTTCGATGGCTTCAATTGCTCGCACAATCAATTGTATACATGTGATGATCAAATGATTTTTGAGAATCCTAACTAAGGCGCTTATTAAGCTCGAACTGAATTTTCTTGAGCATACAATCACGGAATTTACATATTTCACTAATACGCGAAAGCTCTTAGTCTTGAACAAATCCATGCACACAATACCGAGTTCTATTTTTTATTAATAACAAATTCATCAAACTTTACCAAGTCTTCAACATCTCGGTTAGGATAAGTCAAGTTAACTTTTCTCAGCTGACTCTCGAGTGTCATTTGTAGATCAGACATAGCATAAAAATCTATCTTGATGGAATATGAATCTCTTCAAAGCATCAAATACAATATGGCAATCACGATTCTTGGATAGATTGAACTTTGTCTATAGCCGATGGAAATCTAGAATTTCTTGTAGAGAAACATACTCTATATCACTCTCCAATATATTTTTGGTCATCTTCTATCTAAACTTCATATGTTGGAAAGAATCACTTACTGTACTTTCTACACTCAACTTTGAGAATTTTTAGTTATGAGAATGTTTTACTTTAAGCTATCCTTGTCTTTTGTACAAGAGTATTTAGTCATGTAGCTATAATGATTAGCTTTTGGAGTACCAACAAGATACTAGATCTGTGAGTTCAAATTCCTCCAAATTTTCTGATTTTGTCCGTATGTCTCCAAATCTTGCCAAAACACTATTTAATATACGAAGCTCATCACAAACAATTGTCCGAATTAAGTTCAAAACGTACGATGGTGTATGACTTCGTGACGTTTCAGCATAGGCTATGACTTCCTTAGAAACATTCAGGTTGTCCTTCTTCATTGTTAAGAAAGTCAAACCATTTCTTAACTTCTTCCCCATTCTTTATTCTTACGAGCTCAATGTATAACAAATCAACTTCGGTTTTAGAATCTACATATTGAGCCTGCTCGGGATTTACTATAGGAACTTGTAGACTCCTAGCAGTTTTTGCAACGGTAACCTCATCTCGATCCGGAGAGATATCTAAGGAGATGTGCTTTGCAACTGCTAGTTCGGATATCCGAACTGTGCGAAAAATGCTATCCGAATCTAAAAATTAGTATATACGAATTTTTGGATAATTTCGGATGGGATTTTTCGGATTATCGAGTTTCGGATCGGTTAGGGATATTTTTGAAAAACCCATACGTCACACAGTCTTTGTGTTCTTTAGTAAAAGAGTGCACCATTGACCAACTTCAGAACCAACGTCATTGGTGTTGACCTCTCTTGAGAGTAAGCGTCATCCTTACGTGGAGTTTTTACATGTAGCTTTTCAATGATGCTAAAAGTAACTTCAGCCAAAATTTTCGTGTTGGGACGCTGACCCCTTGACCCTCACCGGCTCTTTCGTGAGCAGGACGTACCTTACTTACTAAGGTACCGTTTGTTTCGCAGAATTCGAAGAAATAGAATCGATTTAAATCTATATCGTATATAACTTAGAATGGTTTGTATCCCATGTGGTATGTATATATGATCACTAAATTAGAAGTCTAAGTTTATTAGCTATTGTATTAAATCTGACGTCGCATGTAATCACGTCATTTGGCTGATTTAGCCATCTTAGATGGGCTGTTATAGGAGGGTCCATAAATGAAGAGCTTCTTGTGGGCCACGGGTAATTTAATTAGATGGACTTTACTTAATGTTTGAGGAACGGTTTCGGCGTTCTCCTTCCTTCCCTTTGAATATCAGACGTTTAAAACTTTAAATTGCTAAATATTGAATAGTTTCAGACGTTTGAATTGCTTCTGGCATCAGCTTCGTTAACCTAATAACTGTTGCCCTTTTCTTACCCGATTCACCCTTCCTGCATCAATAAATGGTCTCATTTTTCTACTCCATTCCATTCCACAAAGACAGTCTTCGTGCAAGGCCACAAATCAACCCTACAAATCGTATTCTTGATTTCATAGATAAGTGAAAAGGGATTCAATTTTAACAAAAACCCTCGTCACAGATTTGATTTTTCATTCATTTTAATCGGTAGAAGATATGGGTATCTGTTTTCGACCACCAAGATTAGTGGGTTCAACAGCGCCACCCCTTCCGTTAGCGGTGGCGCCACCACAGGCGAAAACCAGCAACAGAATCCTCCCGGCAAACATGATGGTGGCTGGAATAATGTCAATATACATAATAACAAAGATTTTAGAAGGAATCAGCGTCAAAAGCGTCAAAAACAGGATAACTACAATATTCAAAACAGAGTAAAGGGTAAGGCTACACCGAAGCGACAAAAAAAGGTGATTCCTTGTGGGAAAAGAACATATTTTGGGTACCTTAAAGGATTTTTATAAACAATATTCGACTGGCAAATTGTTGGGTCATGGCCAATTTGGGTATACATATGTTGCAATTGATGGGAAGCACATAGAAGTTTTGGGTTACTATAACCCTTTGCCAGGTTCTTCCTACTGTCCAAATTCGTTCTATATTTTTTAATATCCTATCTGTTTCAGGAGTTTAAGTGGAAAACTGAACCAGTTGTTATGATGCATCAGTTAAATTTTACAAGATTTAGTACGAGATTCTAGGTTCTTTTGATTGAATTTGTTTCAATTGCTATGGACCGATATAAACGGAAATCTTCTAGAAATATTGATTTGTCGTGGTCTTTTCATTGTTCTATAAATGGATGTGATTTTTTGTCATGAACCGACTGGAAAGAACAAATTAGGATCATTAGGTGTTCTGATTTTTGCATCGACTCCCTATTTGATTACAAAGATTATTAGATCATAAAGTATCGAGGGTTTCCCTCAATCCCAGAAAGAGCCCTAATTTTTTTAATCTTCATCGCTCCTAATGCTCTTAGTAATTTCTGGGTCAAACTCCAGGTATGTTTTTATTTGATTTTACTTTTGTCTGATTACATTTCACAATGAAATGATTGGATATCAGATGAATGGAAATGCTCTGATTTTTATGCTGGAGCCTGGAAGCACGTGTATGGTGGTGACCAATATTGGGTTATAAGGTGTTCTGATTTGCTGTTACATTGTTGTTTATTTGACTGTTTATGCGTTTTTGCTCTACACCCTGTTCCGTATATATGGGTCGTTGATGAGTTCTTGCTTATCTCTCGGGGTGGTTTGTGTAAATTTCAAATTTGATTTCATAATGTTTTTTGTAGTGTGTTTGTTCTATACCTATTGTTAAGTAAACTGTCATGATCTTACTTTTGGTAGTATATGTTGATTATACCAGTGGTTTTTGTTGTGATTTTAGATTTCATTCTTTCAGTATTTGCTTTATGGTATTTGGCTTCCCTAGGTCAAGGGCTTTTTGTAAATGTTGTTCAACTTCTGGTTGAATATGGAATCTGGTTAATCACCAGACAATTTATATAATCCTGTTAGCAATGAGTTGTATGTTGATCACTTGAAGTCTTGAATTGTTCCTTTTTTGTGGTGCTTTTCTTTTCATTCTTTTTCTTGATTTTATTGTTTATGTTGCAAGGAATTGTTCAAGTTTCCACTTGGTAAGTTTTGACTTCTTTCCTAGGGGACTTGATATCCAGGATGCAAGACTTTCTATCTGTCAACCAAATTTGTTTTTGAATATAAATAACAAATTAGGATGAAATTTGTTTTTGAATATAAATAACAAATTAGGATGATATCAGAATCTAAAGATCGAGAGAACTAACCTAATGCTCATAATTCTAATGTTAAGATGAAGATTTGAAAGCAATAAGCAATAAGAAGGCAGCTGATTTAGCTGCATATGTTGGGTGTTCGGCAAACGAATTTAGTGTCGAATCGGAGGACCAAAATAACATACCGCCTTTCTTCTTCTGCCCGATATTACAGGTTCACTTATCTTTATTCGAAAATCAAGTTACATAAGTAGGGATGTGAATCTTCAACAAAATGTGTTGTTGATTGCAGGATATAATGAAGGATCCACAGATTGCTTCAGATGGACATTCATATGAGCTCAGTGTTATGAAACAATGGCTAGATATGGGCCACAATACATCACCAAGGACAAATTTAGAGCTATAACACAGCCGCCTTACGCCTAATCGCACTCTTCGTTCCTTGATTCACGATTGGCACAATAAAAGATCGATTCCTCTAACATAGACCATATGTAGTTAAACTATACAACGTGTTCATTTTTTGAGTAATGAAAACATATAACGAAGCTTCTTGTAGTTCTTGCAAATGGTGTGTATAAATGTATCACCGGTGTAAGAGGTTGGTTTCATGCAAGAGGCGGCATGGTCGAAGTTGACCTTTTGACTTTTACGGGAGGTTATACAGCCAAGCATTTTGCCCAACCAAAACCTCGTGAAAATTTGTTTGGTCAAGAAAAGATGGATCTGTTGACAAGTCATCGGGAGTTGACCAGAGGTATACACCACGTTCTTATGAAGAAACTAGCTTTCTTAAAATTTGTTTCGTTACTTGGTTTAGAAAAATAGTTGCTACTGGGTAGCAGCGAGGGCATACAAATTTGTTTCTTTTTCCAGGTGCTCTTATAGCTTTTAGTCACGAACTACTGCAAATGATACCCCGAGTAGGTACACTTAGAATCTATTATGCTGGAATCTAGCACAATGCAGCAGTGAGTAAAATATTTACATTGTTTTATAGTTTTCACCATCTGAAGCATTCGAGAAAGTATTTTATTAATTGAAACTCCACTTTTGCAGTTGTGCGTAGTTTGTGCATTGACTGTATTCCTGCTACCTTTTATCTTATATCCACTTTACTCGCATAGTGAAAACCTCATGGTAATAATTTCTGCCTATTCATAATAAATGGTCCTCTCATTTTTCACTTATTTAAGAATTTAGTGTCCTGTTACGACAGGTTTTGGATGTTTCTGCCAAATCGCCTTTGTATGGTTTAGTAAGGGTTATTGCATCCGTATGATTAAAGAGATTAAAGTTATATTTAGAGTGCATAAGGATGGTTATGAGAAAGCTTCTCCAAATCTTATTCAAGGTTTGATTCTTTTTTTATTTTACTCTAAGATTTTGTGTTTTCTTTTTGATTCATATGTTTTTATATATCGAGTTACAGAAGTTTTTTCTTTTAAGTTTGTAGGGTTTTTGTGTTTTTGTTATTTGCAATCTGAAGAGGTTGATTTGTGAAGATTGATTCGTACATTTCGTTCAATGATGCTGGAAAGGCAAGATTGAGAAGAATTAACAAACATGAGTCACGATTTCGTTTAACGATTTCGAAACAGTAATGTAGTTATCCATCATTTGTATTCTTATATTCCTCAGCCAACGGGGTGTTCGTCACACCATACCCTAGAGGAATAAATAATTGGTAAGTAATTAGATACTTAGATTGTTTATGACACTGTAATATGCAAGAGATGTCTTGATAAATTCGGATTTTGTTAGCTCCAATTGTTTGAACAATTCTTTTAGTTCAAATCAAATGGTTATTGGTTTTTTCTCTTGCATATCTTGGGTGGTTTATTTTTATTTCTTGGTTTTTTTCTAATAATTGTTTTTATAGCAGCTATTAGTGTGATATTAGGAGATACAGAGCACTGGACTAAGAAAGGGTGAGGAAGCCATGTATATTAATATCTTATTATTTCACATTCAGTTGATATTACTAATATTTTATACTATTACCTTTGCTATTCTACTACTATTGTAATGCTTTTTAAAACCTATTTATTGTAACTAAGGGAAATATGAGTCTACTAATATCTATTGCTTTAAAACTGACTATTACGTGAAGCTAATTAAAATACTCTGTGTGTTAATTTGCAAGAAATCTATATGGTTATTTTAATTAAAAAACCTTAATTCTTTTTGCTGCACTAGGTGTTAGGAGACATGCTTGGTCATGCTATCAAAGTTCAAAAAGATTGAAAGAAGTTTGCTTTCTTCCACTAGAGTTTATAGCAATTACCATGGATCATCAGAATGTTTATTGCATGGAAATGGTCCTAATGGATGAGGAGGTATGTATGTAGAGATTTGAAATGATATTACAACTTGTGTTTTATTTTCCTCCGTCATATTCCTCTTTTGTGTATGTTGCAACTTACACAGAAGCCTTTGATATCTTGTGAGGAAAAGGTGAAGCTTAAGAAGGAGCTTATGGCAGCATTAAGAGGGGAATTCAATGGACCGTTGCGTGGTTTTTTCGGAGATATGAATTGATTTACTCAAGGCCAGAGAAGATTGAGAGTGTTTTTGGTTCGTTTGATGGTGATACATTATGGGAGCTGAAAAGAGTTATGAAAGTTTCTTTAGGTGAAAACATGGAAAAGGTATATTACATAGTCACATAGTTCGCTCAGGAAGCCACGATCTGCGATCTGATCGCTGCGTTCCCGATCGCGGTACGAAAGCGATCCCGTCGCCAGATGGATCGCGACCTGGAACGTTGGTCAAAACGATCCAAATCGATGGTCAAATCGATTAATTGGGTGTTCAATTCGCCTATTGGAACGTGATTTGGAACGATCCGGTGAAGAAAAAAACACGATTTGGATCGATTCCCACTGCTGCAGGTATGTATTTCAGAGTCGGTAAAAAAAAAAAGACCGACTAGCAACACCCAACCTCGTAACCTGATTTTCTATGTTAACATTTAACCAATTACATACTCCTCAACAATTCTAATGATTCAATTTTACTTTTTATTTTAACTCCTATTTTCTAGACTATTAAGTTCAATTTCATATCATATTCTTCTACTCTCGATTTCTTCTACAATTCTACTCTCCAGCTTAAATTTCATGATATAGCTAATGTTTTGTGCAATTCTGCACTGTTTTAATGAATTACAACAAGTTAATTGTTTATGTTTTCTATTAATTGTTATATTTTGGTTTGGTATTTAAGACTAGATTGTTATTTAAGGTTTGGTTTATGAAATCTGTTTTTTGGTAGTGGCTACAACGTACCAAAACGTAAGGTACATAGTACCGGACTCGTACCGAAATGAACCTACCCCCTCCGTACCGGATACGCTCAACTTAGCGAACCGCGTTCCCAATCCTCGTTCCCCTACCGAAGCGATCCGCGAACTATGTGACTATGGTATATTAAATAACCGCTTATGTATTATGTGGATTATACTTGCAGGTGACATCATTATAACTTGGTTTAACATTTAACATTTTTATAAGGAATTAGATCCCGGATCTATATTCTGGCAGGAGGCACATTGTTTAGCTGTTCCATCTATTTTCCATCAATTTTACCTTTATATTTTGATAAAGGGGTTTATTTATGCTATCGTTTTCTTAAGTTTGCTTTTAATCTTATGCATCTATTGCAGTCTAAAGTATGGTATCTGCTGGACTGGCTTCCCTATCATGTAACTTTGATCTGCTAAGTTCTGTATATAGAAAGAATACTACGAAGGGTTTATGCATAGGTCATGGTGGTGGAAGCTTACCGTTGTTTTTGGCTTATAAAATTCCAAGTTAGCTTGATAAATATTCTATTAATTTCTCGGATTGTGGTAGTGTACATCTTGCTTTCAGATTGATTTAACCAACTTATAAATAACCTGTGCACTTGAACTTAATATATAAAGATATCAGTCTTTTTTTTATTATGAGATCATTATATTTTAATTAGAGATGAAAGATTTTAACTCAGGGTTGATTTGGGGTATATAGTATCTCTATTACGTGATATGTGTAAAGAAGAGCTAAAAAGAACAGCTTACCGCCTAAATACTCACCTAAAGTTCATTATTTGTACATTAAATCTCATTAATCATTTTTTTTCCAATCATATCTGACATGCTACTTATTTATTAAAAAAAGTTGGACAGAAAGTGGTTTGGTTCGATCTGTTCCATTCCAGCCCATATTGGACACCTGTTTGACCCATCCCTCAACCAAGTGACCCACTGTGTTTTTCCACCTCCAATATTTGTTTGTAGACAGGATAGTTATTTTTTGAGTAATGTTGTAAATTTATTGCATCAGTATCATTATATACTTAATCGTCTTATGCTAATATACATTATTAACATGTAATATTAACATTTAGTTTTACATGTACTAATTAATATAATATTCGGTTGATGTCAAACATATACACAAGAGCCATGACAAAACCAAAGGCTTCTGAAGGTTGTT
This sequence comes from Pulicaria dysenterica, assembly GCA_947179395.2. Taxonomy (NCBI): domain Eukaryota; kingdom Viridiplantae; phylum Streptophyta; class Magnoliopsida; order Asterales; family Asteraceae; genus Pulicaria; species Pulicaria dysenterica. The sequence goes on from OX359295.1 coordinate 4,953,924, forward strand.
TCTCTTGTGGCAAGACTGGTCACTATGCCAGTGAATGTAAGTCCAGAGGAAACACAGGCTTCAAGGGTTCCTCAAGCTCAGATAGCAAGATTGATTATGAAGCTAAGTATAAGAAGCTTCTTGCTGCTGTCCTTGACAAGAAGAAGAAGAAAGCTCAGAACAGGGTGCTGGTAGCTGAAGAAGAAGATTGGGCTGAGGAAGATCTCTCAAGTGATGAAGATGAGGTCCTCACAGCTCAGTTCAGTTTGATGGCTAACACAGCAAGTACAAGTTCCTTTGATGAGGACATGAAGAAAGCTGCTAAAGCTTGTACTTTTCCTGACTGGGATCCTTCTTCTATGTATCAGGTTGGAAAATTTATTAATTATGAAGATAATGAAAAGAACACTATGTTTGATTATCCGTGTGTTGAGTTTCAGTCAAATATTCAAAGAGAAAAGAAGCTAAAATTAGAAATAGAATCACTAAAAGAGAGATTAAGTCTTAAAGATGAGAAACTGAAACAAATGACAAAACTGGAAGATGATTTAGCTAATCAAAAGATACTTAATCAGATCTTGGTAAAAGAAGCCAATGAAGCAACAATAAAGTTTAACGACCTTCAAAAAGTAGTTAGATCTTGGTGTGTATCTGCTGAGAAGACCACTCAATGTGTCAATGAGCAGATTCCAAAACAAGTTCAAGCTATTATTGGTGCAAATTATTCCCAAGCTGCTAACTGTGTTGATTTTAGCAAGAACATAAATATCTTAGAAAAATATGATATTTTACCTCTTACTTTTCAAAAGATTGTAAAAGGAAAAAGTATTATCACTAACAGATTTGTTAAAAGTACAAGTACTCAGCTGAAAGACTCAACCACTTCAAAAGTTGATTCAAGTTCTATTATTTTGACAGATAGCAAAAGTACTGACAATTTAATTGTAAAGGAAAAGTAAAGGAATGGAATCATTTGTTGAGACTAAAGAGACATTCTGCTGTCAAACCTTGAAAGCTGATACATTAAATTTAGGAACTCAGCTGACTGAAAATTCTTTAGCTAATGATATTACATCAGCTGAGCAAAAAGTAGATGATAACTGCTTAGCTGATATCCTGTCAGCTGATCATGGATCCTCTTCTGTTTGTTTAGATGATCAAACATCACTTCAAACTCTTTTAATAGGAGAAACCAAGGGAAAATGACCTTTTGTTTACAAAAAGTCTAAGTCTACCACACCTAAAGTTGATCGATCATAAACTGATTTTAACTAAGGGTCAACCTAAGGTAACTGTAAACAAAGACCTTATCAGTTTACAGAATCAGTTGCAACAACTGAATGGTGAAATCTGTCAGCTGATGACCCATAGTCATCAGAAAACAGTTAAGACATCTCTTAGGCAATTACCAAAACATGTTAAAGGCTCCAAAAATCAAAAATGTTATAAATGTGGGAGCAAAGAACATAAGGCAAGTAATTGTTCTCTTGAAGGTAACTCAAGACAACGGACTGATAATGATAACACAGTTGTTTCTCTCATTCATAAACAACCTAATATAAAGTGGATGGCTAGGTGCAATCCACAGGGGTCCACTTAAATGTGGATGCCCAAGTGTCACTAACCTTCTTTCAATCACAACTATGCAGGGGCTGAACACATGGTATCTTGACAGTGGATGTTCAAGGACCATGACAGGTTGTAAAGCTTTGCTTAGTAACTACAAGAAGGAAAAAGGTCAAAGAGTGACCTTTGGTGATAACAATTGTGGGCAAAGAAAAGGCTACGGAGAACTTTATAATGGGAACTTAACCTTGTCCAAGGTATCATATGTTAAAGGACTAAAGTATAATCTCATCAGCATAAGTCAGTTATGTGATGGTGATAATAAAGTCCTCTTTACAAAGACAGGTGGTTCCATTTTAGATCAAGAAGGTAAAACAATAATTTGTGCAAAAAGAACCAAAGATGTATACACTCTTGATATGTCATCTGGTGATCCATCAAAGTTAACCTGTTTGTATACCAAGTCTGTAACTGACACAAACTGGTTATGGCACAAAAGGCTTTCCCATTTAAACTTCAAAAATATTAACAAGCTGAGCAAGGGTGATCTAGTGTCAGGACTACCTTCACTGACATATGTTAAGCCTAAACCTTGCTCTGCCTGTGAGAAGGGAAAGCAGCACAAGTCATTTTTTCCATCTAAGCAAGCCTTATCCATTACTGAACCATTCTACATGTTGCACATGGACTTATTTGGTCTTGTTGCTACTGCAAGTATTGGTGGAAGTAAGTATGCATTAGTCATGGTTGATGAATTCTCAAGATATACTTGGGTCATTTTCCTCAAAGCTAAGAGTGAGGCTGCTAAAGAGATAATGAGCTTTATTAGAAAGATGGAAGTGCTAAATGGCAATCTGGTAAGGATGCTTAGAAGTGATCATGTAACTGAGTTTAGAAATCAAACTCTTGAAAGTTTCTGTGATGAGAAAGGAATATCTCAAAACTTCTCTGCTCCAAGGACTCCACAACAAAATGGTGTAGCTGAAAAAAGAAACAGAACTTTGATTGAAGCTGCAAGAACCATGCTGTGTGAGAGTGGGTTATGATTTAACTTCTGGGCTGAAGCTGTCAGCTGTGCATGTTTTACACAGAACAGATCTCTTGTGATCAAGAGGCACAACAAAACTCCATATGAAGTGCTTAAGGGAAGGAAGCCAAACATCAATTTCTTTCACATCTTTGGGTGTCAGTGCTTCATACTGAAACAGAGAGATCAACTGCAAAAGTTTGCACTCATGGCAGATGAAGGTGTTTTTGTTGGATATTCTGTGATCTCCAAAGCTTACAGAATTTACAACATCAGAACAAAGGTCATAGAAGAATCAATCAATGTAAGTTTTAATGAAAATGACTTTGTTGCTTCCTGTTCTACTAATCCATCTACAGGTGAGGAATTTAATGATTTGCTGCATACTGAAGATAACATTCCAGTATCAGCTGATCCACTCCCATCAGCTGATTCACTTTCGTCAGCTGACATAGATGACTTAGATGAACCTGTTCCAAACTTACAAAACATCTCTGCACAACCTATCCTAAATTAACCCACACTTTTAATCAATGATGTGAATCATGACTCAACATCATTGGATTCAAATTCCATATCTAACATTCCTTTTTCAGTAGAAGTTTCCTCAGATTATAACCAAGAAATTCTATCAGCTGATCAACCAGAAATATGATCAGCTGATCAAAGAATTCCAACTCCCCAAATCCAAAATGCCTACAAGGACCTCAGAAATCATCCAATTGATCAGGTCATAGGTAATATAGAAGCACCTGTACTAACAAGATCAAAAGCTTACAATATTTGTTTGTACACAGATTTTGTTTCTATGATTGAACCAAAGAAGGTAGATGAAACTCTAAATGATCCCCACTGGATAAATGCCGTGCAAGAGGAATTGGCTGAATTCACTAGGAACAATGTATGGACTTTGGTGCCAAAACCAAAGGACAAATCCATCATTGGTACTAAGTGGGTGTTCAGAAACAAGATGGATAAACAAGGGCTAATCATCAGAAACAAAGCAAGACTAGTTGCTCAGGGGTATTGTCAAGAAGAAGGAATCAATTTTGATGAAACCTTTGCTCCTGTTGCTAGACTTGAAGCCATAAGATTGTTTCTTGCCTATGCTGCCTTCAAAGACTTCAAAGTATTCCAAATGGATGTCAAGAGTGCTTTCCTCAATGGAGAATTGAAGGAAGAGGTGTATGTCAAACAACCTCCAGGTTTTGAGGATGCCAACAAACCTGACCATGTATACTTCTTAAACAAAGCTTTGTATGGTCTAAAGCAAGCTCCAAGAGCTTGGTATGATACCCTCTCTTCTTTTCTAACCACCAAAGGATTTATAAGAGGAAGCATAGATAGCACTTTGTTTATAAGAAAATTCAAGGGTGATGTGATTCTTGTACAGATTTATGTAGATGATATAATATTTGGGTCTACAAATGTTGATCTTTACAAAAAGTTTTCAAAACTCATGTCTGATAATTATCAGATGAGCATGATGGGTGAATTAAACTATTTTCTAGGTCTTCAAATCAAACAAGAGGTTGATGGGATTTTCATTCATCAAACAAAGTATGTAAATGACTTACTTAAGAAATTTGAGTTTGAAAATTGTTCTTCAATGAAAACACCCATGTCCACTGCCTTAAAACTTGGAAAGGACACTGATGGTAAATTAGTGAACATTACAGCTTATAGAGGTATGATAGGGTCTCTTTTATACCCCACTGCAAGTAGACCAGATATTATGTTTTCTACATGTCTTTGTGCTAGATACCAAGCAGATCCCAAAGAATCTCACTTAGCTGTAGTTAAAAGAATTTTCAGATATCTCAAAGGAACTCCTAATCTAGGTCATTGGTACCCCAAAGACTCTGATTTTGAGTTAGTTGGATACATTGATTCTGATTTTGCAGGTTGTACACTAGACATAAAGAGTACATCTGGTGGTTGTCAATTATTAGGTGGAAGACTAGTCAGCTGGTCAAGCAAGAAACAGAACTCTGTTTCAACTTCTACAGCTGAGGCAGAATACATTGCTGCTGGAAGCTGCTGTGCTCAATTGCTATGACTGCAAAATCAACTACTGGATTATGACATACAGTTTGAAAACTCCCCAATTCTGTGTGACAACACAAGTGTCATATCTATCTCTAACAATCCTGTTTTGAATTCAAAAACTAAGCATATTGAAATCAGACATCATTTTCTTAGAGATAATGTGCAGAAAAAGAAAGTTTCAATGCACTATATAAACACTAATTTTCAATTAGCTGACATTTTTACAAAACCTTTGGATGAGTCTCGGTTCAACTTCCTAATATCCAAACTTGGCATGTTAAACTTGTAATATATTCTTTTCTTAAGTAATTAATTTTGTGTGAGAAAATAATTTTACTTGTGTGTGAAATGATGTACTTATCTAAGCTTCTCCATATTTTACTTATGATAGATCAGCTAATGGAATTATGTCAGCTGACGATCATCAGCTGACACTATACCTCAGCTGATAAACCATCAGCTAAGGCTTAGAAGCTTAGCTAAGTGCACTCATTAGCTGACACTTATTTTATCTCAACATGGATCAGCTGACACTCTCTCTTGTCAGCTGATGATTTTCAAAAGTCAAAAATTCTGTGTCCCCACACTTATGTTATTAATTTCTCATTTGTATTTATTATGTTGCTAGGTAGTATTTAATTTCTGTTAACTTGTCCGTTAGTTGTCCGTGTATTTATTATCTTATTCGTTTATCTACCTTTTTAAAACGTGACAGTTACTTTATGAAAAATATTTGTGTGACAGTTTAGGTTTTCAAGGAAGATATAAAGGTGTTTTCGGGCGGTTCTTCATTTCTTACGCTTTCAAAATTCCCAAACACTCTCTCTCTAAAATTTTCAAACCCTAAACCCTTTCGTTGCTCAAACTGTTTCACTCTGTAATCATGGTGACTTTCAACTCTGCTTCCACTCCTCTTGCCATTGCTGGTGAGAATGTTACACCCAACTCTGAACTCATCATTCGTCCCAATAACTTTCGGATAACCACTGAAATTCCCTCAAACAAGGCAAACTAGGGATACGAACCCATGGTTTTGTTTATTACTGCCCATCCCCTGTTCCCTTGCCTCTCTGCTCATCCTTACTTCATTTTCCCTCACATTGTTGGTGAAATGTGGTACACTGCTAGGTACCAACCCAATCAATACCTCATCACCTGTACCTGTCTGAATGGCCACATCAACATAAATTTCACTGTCGACACTCTGCGACAGGCCATCTCTCTGCCAAACTTGGCTCCTTATCAACCATTTGCTCAAATGGATCAAGTTTTGGAGGTACTACCCCTAATTGGCTACAATGCTCCTGTTGCCCATGGTCAGTACTGTTGGAAAATGTCCGCTAACAGTTACACGAGTAATACAAACTAAATATAGTATAGGCCTATTGGGTCACACCTAAGAATTGATTCCAGCGAAACCTAAGAACGAACACGAGAGAAACATCGAATTGCTGTGTGTTGCAGGCGAGATCTCGGCGAGATCTACACCATCTCGGCGAGATGGGTTCTGAAGATCTCGGCGAGATCCTAACCATCTCGGCGAGATCCCCTGCAGTCAGCAATGATGTATTTTTCCATTGTGTGCTTTCAAGTGGGAAATATATGATATATTTACTTAATTATTGAGGGCCGAATGCTGAGCCTTTTGAAGTGGAAATAACATTATTGATAAGTGGCCATTTCCATGAAAAAGTGAGGATTTAATCAAAGAAAGAAAACACACATTGAAAACACATAGTAAAACTCTCTCATGTTCTTAGAATGTTTACCAAGGTGTAATCTAGGTTTTGCTCTTGTTCTAAGCTTGCTAGCACTTGAGGAATCTACTTATCTTGGGTAGATTTCAATAGAGGGATTCTACTTTGAATTCTTGATTCACCGAGACCGAACAACCGGGATTCTAAGAGACTTGGATCAAAGAGATCTTCATAAGGGTACATCTCTTTCTTTCTTGTTATATTCATTTAGTTGCTTTGTTCATGTTTAGAGTTTTGGTCCATTTGGTGGATATTGGTCGGATTTATAAAAATTATTTTATACCCTTTTTCGAGCTTCCTAAGTTTTTATTTTATATAAAATAGATGTTCATAAAAATGGAAAATATGTTTTCCTAAGTTTAATCTTTATTTGAACCAAATATGACCGATCTTGATTTGGTCGTATGAGTATATATATATTTTTATGAAAGTTTATATATATACACATGAATATATTTTGGTTCTTATATTTATATATTTTTATGACCTTTTGAGGTGCGTAAAAATTATATATTTATAAGCATATAAGTATGGATACGTAATTTTAGTATTTATATTAAAATTTACATATACATATAAAATATGAAGATTGTCTTGATACAATTTGTGTTTTCAACAATCTTGACTATATATATATTAGAGATGAATTAAACTATATATTTATACGTATATATATGAATATGTAATTTTAGTATTTATATTAAAATTTACATATACATATAAAATACGTAGATTGTCTTCATACAATTTGTGTTTTCGACAATTTTAAATAAATATATATTGTTTATGATATTGTTGATTATGGTTGTAATCGTATCCGGTAATTGTTGCCCACTAGATCTTTGTGTTGTGGTTATTTATTCATTTATTCGGTGGTTCTACCACAATAAGATGTAATAATTCATTCGGTTAATAATTGTATAATTATTGCGACTTGCATGTCGTTTCTTTTCTAATATATGTAATTGTTAAAAGAAGACCGAAGACCACGATTGGAGGACGAGAAGACCATAAGGACACATAGGATTAGGGGCAATTACCGGATTTATTTATGCGTGGTTGTTTATTGTTTTATATTTTCTTGCGTGGTTGTTAAGCTCTTCGCATGCTAGAAAATTTTTCAAAATAATAAAATTCAAGAGTTTTATTTAAATGGTTAACAAACTCCGCATATACACGATTAACAAATGAATATAAAAATTGTTTTATGTTCCAAAGTGAAATTTTAATTTGTCACTTATTTGTTAAATCAACCATTTAAGGTTTTTTAACCGGAAAAACAAAAGACCCGTTTTTCTAATAAAAACGTAAATCTTGCACCACCCGTAAGATGACACCACCCGAATCTAGTGATACAAGAATCGGTTGTCGAGCTCTAGCCGAACTGGTTCTTGCGTATACTGTGTGGAAGGTGCGTGTTGCAACTCGCAAGGTTGGTTGTCGTGCCTATACCGAGCCAATCTTGGACGAGTGTGCCACCGTGTATCTTGACGGATAATTTACAATTCAAACTTAACACGCTTGGATGATAATTATGGTTTTAATTAACTATGGGTAATTATTTTTTAACAAGGATAAATTAAAATCAATTAACTAACGATTATACTTTGCTTTATAGATGGCATCATCAAGCAATACCACTCATTTATCACTACGTCCGTTCTTAGAAAAAGAAAAAGCTCGTAGGAACGAACTTTATGGATTGGCAAAGGCAATTACGAATTGTCTTGCTCCATGAATCAAAGTTACATCTCCTAGAGGAACCTCTTCCAGATACACCTGCACCTAATGCGGTGAAAGCTTTAAAGGACACATATGAAAAACGTGTCAAGGACACTAATGAGGTTACTTGCCTCATGCTAACGACTATGAGTTCTGAGTTGCAAAAGCAATTCGAGAACGTTAGTGCGTTTGATATGATTAACGAGCTGAAGGAAATGTTCCAACAGCAAGCTAGGCAAGAACTTTATAATTGTGTCAAAGCTTTTGTCACATGTAGGATGTCAGAAGGCGGGAATGTAAGTGTCTACATCCTAAACATGAAAGGATTGGTGGACCAGTTTGAGAGGTTAGGGTCTCCAATGGGGAAGGATCTTGCTATGGATATAATCCTTCAATCCTTACCGCCATCATATGGTCAATTCATTCAGCACTATCACATGCATAGCATGGATAAGACCCTAATGGAGCTTCATGGCATGTTAAAGACTGTTGAGTCTGACATGGCCAATGGGAAGCCAACCAACTCTGCTCCCGTCTTAACTATTAATCAAGGTGGTAAAAAGAGGAAGCGACCCGCTTCAGGCTCAAAGGGAAAAGGAAAGGCCAAGGTGGAAACACCAAAGCCTAAACCTAAACCTACTCATGAGCCGAAGGGGAAAGGCATGATTTCTCCGGCCACATCTCCGGAAGAGGCTACTTGTTTCTTCTGCGGGGAAAAGGGACACTATCGGCGTAGCTGCCCCAAGTACACGGAGGAGCTGAAAAAGCTCCGGGCTAAAGGTAAAGCCACAACCTCCGGTACGTACATGATTGAACTCCATAACACATCCACTTCTAATGCTTGGGTCTTGGACACCGGGTGTGGTACTCACATATGTAATAATGTGCAGGTACTAAAAAGAAGTAGAGACTTGGTTGGTGGGGAGCTGGATCTCATCATGGGAAACAAGCAAGTTGTTCTAGTTGAGAAGATTGGGAATGTTGATCTCGCCTTTCTATCCGGTTTATCTATTGTTTTAATAAATGTATGTTATTCGCCACATGTGGCAAGAAACATAATTTCCCTTTATGCATTGTATGACGATGGTTTTAATTTTAATTTTATGGATGGTACTATTTCTTGTTTCAAGAATAATGTACATTATTTTAAAGCTTATCCATGTCATGGCATATATGAGACAAGCGTATGCTTGCAAAACAATAGACCAATCATGAGCATTGATTCTCAAAATAATTTAGAAAAGTCATCTCTTTGGCATGGTCGGTTAGGTCATATAAACAAGAAACGTATCGCCAAGCTCCAAGCGGATGGGATCTTGGAATTGTTTGACCGCGAGTCAAATAATGAATGCGAATCTTGTTTATTAGGCAAGATGACCAAAGCACCTTTCACTGGTTCAAGTGAAAGAGGCAAAGACTTGTTGGACATCGTTCACACTGATGTGTGTGGTCCGTTCAAGTATGTCACCAGAGACAATTCTAAATACTTTGTAACCTTTACCGACGATTTTAGTCGATATGGGTATGTCTACTTAGTAAGACAAAAGTCCGATACCTTTGAGGTATTCAAGACTTTCCAAAACGAAGTACAGAATCAATTAGGTAAACGAATCAAGATACTCAGATCAGATCGTTGTGGTGAGTATCTAAGTTTCGAATTCCGTAATCATCTAAAAGATTGTGGGATCATCTCACAATTGACTCCCCCTAGAACGCCACAATTAAATGGTGTTTCTGAGAGGAGAAATCGGACATTACTAGATATGGTCCGATGCATGATGAGTCGCACGGAAATACCTATTAGCTTTTGGGGTTATGCACTAGAAACGGCTGCTAGAATCCTTAACCTTGTTCCAACAAAGAAGGTTAAGAGAACACCCTATGAAATATGGAATGGAAAGGTTCCATCTATTTCGTATCTCAAAATCTGGGGATGTCCTGCATACGTAAAACGTGATGTTGAGGATAAATTGGAACCTAGATCTGAGAGGTGTTACTTCATTGGATATCCTACTGGAGCCATGGGATATTTGTTTTACAAACCTTCAGAGAACAAAGTATTTGTTGCACGAAGGGCAGTCTTCCTTGAAAAGGAGCTGGTATCAAAGAACTCTAGTGGGAGAAAGATTGATCTTGAAGAATTTCAAGAATCTTCCAATAAAGAACCTGATGTTGGCACTAGCATACAACCAGAAATGGTTGCTTCTCAGCATGACGCTGGAGAACCTGATACAGATTCATTATCTCGAAGAAGATCTGGTAGAAGTCGTATTGAGCCGGACAGATATGGGTTTCTCATGTCTGAAGGCAACGACTTAATGGTAGATCATGATGAACCAACCAATTACCGGAATGCTGTGGTGGGCCCTGAGTCTGCCAAGTGGAAAGAGGCAATGGAATCTGAGATGCAATCTATGTCCGATAACCAAGTATGGGACTTGGTAGATCCTAAACCTAGGTGTAAACCCGTAGGGTGCAAATGGATCTACAAGAAAAAGATCGGTATAGATGGTAATGTAGACACCTTCAAAGCTAGACTGGTTGCTAAGGGTTTCACTCAAACTCATGGTATTGACTATGATGAAACTTTTTCTCCAGTAGCTATGTTGAAGTCTATACTATGATGAAACTTTTTCTCCAGTAGCTATGTTGAAGTCTATCCGGATACTTATGGCAATTGCTGCTTTTCATGATTATGAAATTTGGCAAATGGATGTAAAAACCGCGTTTCTTAATGGAACACTGTCAGAGGAAGTGTATATGACACAACCTGAGGGTTTTAAACATCATAAATATCCAGATAAAGTCTGCAAGCTAAAGAAGTCCATTTATGGACTTAAGCAAGCGTCTCGCAGTTGGAACCTATGCTTTGATGAGAAAGTTAAAGAATTTGGCTTCTCGAAAAGCAAGGATGAGCCATGTGTATATGTCAGGGCTAGTGGGAGCATTGTTGTATTCCTAGTTCTTTATGTAGATGATATTCTACTTATTGGAAACAATATACCAACCTTACAAGGTGTCAAAACCTGGCTAGGGAATTGTTTTTCAATGAAAGATCTAGGAAATGCAACATACATTCTTGGAATAAAAATCTATAGAGATAGATCCAAGAAATTGATTGGACTTAGCCAGAGTACTTACATAGATAAAATTCTGAAGAGATTCAGAATGGAGGACTCAAAGAAGGGGTTCATTCCTATGTCGCATGGAATGGTATTGAGTAAAACTCAATGTCCTAGTTCCTCCAAGGAACAAGAAGTAATGAAACGGATTCCATATGCTTCGGCTGTGGGGTCAATCATGTACGCCATGCTATGTACCAGGCCTGATGTATCGTATGCTTTAAGCATGACAAGTAGATATCAAGCCAACCCTGGTGAAGCTCATTGGACGGCGGTGAAGAATATTCTTAAGTATCTTCGTAATACTAAAGATATGTTCTTACTTTATGGAGGTGAGGAAGAGCTCAGAATAATTGGTTATTCTGATGCAAGTTTCCAAACCGATAGGGATGACTGCCGATCTCAATCGGGGTTTGTATTCCTATTAAATGGTGGTGCTGTATCTTGGAGAAGTTCTAAGCAAGACACTGTGGCCGATTCTACTACTGAATCAGAGTACATTGCGGCCAGTGACGCAGCTAAGGAAGCAGTCTGGATGAGGAAGTTCATTTATGATCTAGGAGTGGTTCCAAGCATTAGTGACCCCATTGAAATTTTCTGTGACAATGAGGGTGCTATAGCTTTGTCAAAGGAACCAAGGTCTCATCGACGTACGAGGCATATTTCTCGAAAATATCATTTCATTCGAGATGTTATTGAGAATGGAGATGTTATTATCAGCAAAGTACATACAGATAGCAATGTAGCTGATCCGTTGACTAAACCATTATCTCAAGTAAAGCATGATGCACATACACGTGCTATCGGCATAAGATATGCTAATGATTTGGTTTAAGTATGTTTTGATTAAACATATGATATATGTATTGGGAACGTTAAACAGTAATGTATTTATTATTGTATCGATTATTAAATGGTGATTTGATAATACGCTGGAAGCAGTTACTTTTATTAAATCCTTATTGTGTTCTAACTTTGCATGTTTTAATTACTTCCATGAATGTTTATACATTCTAAATGTTCACAGTCAGTCATTCTTTTTGGAAGTAAGTTTGAACTAAGACTGAGAGAAGTTATTGGTCAAGTATTCAATCTTGATTAAATACAAAGGACGCAATACTTCGTCTATACTTGAAAATAGTTTCAAGTGATTGGACAACCCACACCTGAGTTTACTTCATGGTAAATGTCAAAAGTAACTCAGGATGATAATATTTTTCATCCTTAGACTGGAGATACATGTATTCACATGACATTAGTCTGCATTACTCTGATTACTTTCAAACGCAGTCCGTAACTGGTTGTTATAAAGGAAGTATTCGGGTAATGTATTGCTATTGTGATGGAATAATGTAGTCAAACGAATTTATTACTCTGTATAGAGAGATATCCCTGGCCACTTGATGATTAGTCGCTGACACAAAAATGCACGGCCGTGCTCAAGGTTACATTGATATATGATCAGTTGTAACTTGTATATTTTATGTCACCACTAATCTTAAATCGAGAAACTTAATAGTAAACTATATGAGAAAGACATGAAACCATGTCTCATGTTTACTTGGATATCAAGAATAAAAGGATGATTAATCACTTATCTATAGGGCCATATCAAACTTTATGAGTGGTGATTTGGTATTTGTTAAGGGTAACATACCCTATGCTTATTTAGGGCATAGATGCCTTGCTAGAGGCCAACCTATGTCTGTACTACTTACGTGTAGTGTCACGTACAAGTGGGAGTTTGTTGGAAAATGTCCGCTAACAGTTACACGAGTAATACAAACTAAATATAGTATAGGCCTATTGGGTCACACCTAAGAATTGATTCCAGCGAAACCTAAGAACGAACACGAGAGAAACATCGAATTGCTGTGTGTTGCAGGCGAGATCTCGGCGAGATCTACACCATCTCGGCTAGATGGGTTCTGAAGATCCCGGCGAGATCCTAACCATCTCGGCGAGATCCCCTGCAGTCAGCAATGATGTATTTTTCCATTGTGTGCTTTCAAGTGGGAAATATATGATATATTTACTTAATTATTGAGGGCCGAATGCTGAGCCTTTTGAAGTAGAAATAACATTATTGATAAGTGGCCATTTCCATGAAAAAGTGAGGATTTAATCAAAGAAAGAAAACACACATTGAAAACACATAGTAAAACTCTCTCATGTTCTTGAATGTTTACCAAGGTGTAATCTAGGTTTTGCTCTTGTTCTAAGCTTGCTAGCACTTGAGGAATCTACTTATCTTGGGTAGATTTCAATAGAGGGATTCTACTTTGAATTCTTGATTCACCGAGACCGAACAACCGGGATTCTAAGAGACTTGGATCAAAGAGATCTTCATAAGGGTACATCTCTTTCTTTCTTGTTATATTCATTTAGTTGCTTTGTTCATGTTTAGAGTTTTGGTCCATTTGGTGGATATTGGTCGGATTTATAAAAATTATTTTATACCCTTTTTCGAGCTTCCTAAGTTTTTATTTTATATAAAATAGATGTTCATCAGATGCAATGGGAACAGTATACTGGGATAGCTGTTGTGCTTGATGCAATGACCATGCCTCAAATGGGTCAAAAGATTTTTAATTTAATAAGGGAAGAGCAAGGTCCAGCTATTACTGCCCAGATGCAAGAAATAATTGATATTGCTGGTGATGAAGCTGAGGTTGAAGAAGAGGTTATTGCTGAAAACATTGAGGAACAAATGGCTAATGATTCTGAGTCTCCAGATGTGATTTCTGAAAACTCTGAGCACTCCACTACTCATACTCATGATGAAGCCAGTATTGGAAAGGAACAGTTGGTTGTTGATATTCTAGCACAGAATGAGCCTATCAGTTCTGATGCTGAGGATGTTGATGATGAAGGAGATGATGATAATGATGATGCTGGTGGATTTTTCATTGAACATGAAGCATATCACTCTGCTTCTACTTCATCCAGCCAACATGGACATCTAACAACTTATGACAGTGAGGAAGAATCTGATGATGATTCTCCCAGTAGGACTCTTGGAGGCACAGTTGCATATCCCAACCCTGATCAACAACAAGGATCAAGTGACTCTGTTCATAGAGCACCAAGTGGTGAAGGTGAAGAAGTTCCTGATGCTGAAGAGATCTCTGATAAGCTGGTGGAGCTCATAGAGATCAGCAAAGCAAAACGAATCTCAGGTATACCTTTATCACTCCCTGAGGACACTCATTTGGTTGACCCCACCAATGAGAACCCATCCTCTCCTCCAGTTGTAACACCCCTACAACTGCCAAGCTCTAGTCAACTCCCAACAGTTGCTAGTTTTACTCCCTCCTACACCCATACTGAATTAAGGTCACAAGAGCTTGTGCACTTTCCACAAGTCTCTGAGGTAGTGTTATCCACACCTCTGACCTCAACTCCTAGAGCTACCTCTTATGTTGAGGGGGAGCTTATGGATGTTTCTTTAACCCAACTGCCAGTGGATGTGCCCTCACAAAAGGTCATATTCATAAATATGGGATTGCTGCAATCTGGGTCACCCTCCCAACAGGGTGATACCATTGAAAGACAGACCTCCTCCCAAGGTCATACTGTGTCTATAGCCCCTGTGAGTCAAGCCTTTCCCTTAGTAAGTTCACAACAACTTGCTACTGAAATAAGGGATACCCCATTGAGTGCAACCCTCACTCACACTCACATACTTGCACCTACTTTTGATTCAATACTTACACATACTAGTGCACTGCCTGTCAATCCTAGTGACATAAACCAGCCATTAGTACAGGGCACACTCTCTGTTCCCAGTGATCTTAGGCCTATAAACCAAGGTCTAAGTGAGGGACCTCAATCTATTCCTGTTCTTGGCACATCAACTCAATCAATTCCTACCAAACCCCTTCCCTCTACCTTCTCTGAACCCTCACCCCAAATACTTCAAAGCCTACGTCCATCTCTCAAAAGATGGATAGTCTTCAAGCCTCCTTCACCTCCTTCCAAACTAAAACAGAAACTCAACTCTCTCATTTAACCCAAGAGATTGAGTCACTCAAATCTACCCAATCCCAACCCCAACCCACCCCTGCCCCTGTTGATCTTTCACAAATTCTAACCAAATTGGATCAAATTCTTACCCAAGCTTCTACTCCTACTCCTATTCCTTCACATACCATCTCAAACCAAACCATTAACACCCTTAACCAAACCATATCCAACCTTCTAACCCAACTTTCCACCCTAAGGCCTTCACCTCCTAACATCTCTGTACCCATCCCTGACTCTATTCTCAGAGTACCCTCCCTTCTTCATACCATTGATGATGAGGTCACCAGACTAAGCCAGTACTCAAGGAAGAGGCACAATGACACTCTTAGAGAGTTCACTAACATCACTGATGCCATCAAAAGGCTTAGACCTTTCATCTCCACCTCTACACCTTCCCCAGCTTCACAACCTCATTCTTTCCCAAGCACTGGTGCCCATGCTAAGCCTACTTCTTTTCCCTCCTCTGCTGATGACAAAAAGGGGGAGAAGTCAAAGAAGTCAGTAAGAGAACCTTCCCCAGAAACAATAAGGGCAGCTGTCGATGCATATACAGCTGAGGTTCAGGCTATGCAAGCAGAAGGTGCATCAGCTCCCAATGAAACAGAAGCTCAAAGAAAATCTAATGTTGAGGGGGAGAATCAATCTGAGGGGGAGCAACATGCTAAGCCTAAAAGAAGATTAAAGCAAGCAGCTAGAAGGAAGAGTGCAAAGAAATTAAAGCAAGGTGAATCCTGTGCTCCAATTCAAGTACCATCAGATGAATCTGATGATGATGATGAAGATAATCAGCCTCTGTCCTCTCTGCTGAACTTAAAGAAGCAGAGTCTCTCCCCAAAAGTTCCAACAGTCCAAGCTTCCTCTCCTGTTCAGTCAAGTCAACCAACTCCCAGCAGTACTTCAAGGAGAAAAGGAAAGAAAATAATTTCTGCTGAGGAGATTGAAGCAGAAGAAAGGAAGGAAGAGCAACTTCATCAAGAGGATGAGAATCTCAGAGAGTTAAGTGAACTGGCTGCTGCTCTTGGTTCAACCATTGAAGAAGTTCTGAAAGCCAAAGAGAGACACCAGGATTTCACTACTACTGAGGATCTTGCTGCTACAATTGGTGTTACAGATGATGAGATAAGGGAAATACAAGAAGAAGAAATGATCTTACTGTCATCTCAAGCTCCTCAAGAACAACAAGCACCACTGCAGAGTGACCCTTCTACCAAGAAAGCTCTCAAAAGAGGAAAGACTCCAAGGAAGCCATTCAAGCATTGCTCAACTTCAACTTTGGAAGCACTGCTCAGCAAACTGAAAGGCAATCCAAGGAGTTCTTGGAAAATAGAGAAAACTTGGTAAACATAAGATGTGAAGACATCATTTCAAGGGTTACTCCTTACAGAGGTACAGATGAAGGTCCTTATCTCAGAGTAGTGAGAAGAGATGAAAGAAAAACTTATGAAGATACTTATCTATATCACTGCAAACTACTCTCCTTCTTTGAGATGATTGAGATCCTGTACCATCTCCTTAAGTCCAAAAGTGAGATAGTCCAGAGGTTCATTGCTAAATTTGAATACTGGATCAGAATGTCAGTATACAACAGACTATTCACTCATGATCAATTTGTTGCTCATGTTCAAGCAATTGAGGATGCCTTCAAGAAGACTTCTAAAGCCTTTGTTGCTGCTGAACAAATCATTCTCAATCCTGATCATCCCTATCTTCCTGCTTATGAGAATCTGAATACGGCCCTTCCTCCCAATACACATCCTGAAATGTTCAGGTATATAACTGAACCTGAAAGAGGAATGTTCTTCATGAACAGAGCTAGCAATTGGAGATTTCTGAGAGAATCTGAGATAGGGAAAGCTAAAAAAGAACTGATATTTCAGGCTGTAATAGCTACTAGAGACTTGACAGGAAATGAGCACTTTGAACAATTGATAAGATCAAGAGCTGATCAACTTCTAGCTAAAAATCCACAGATCAGAACTCTTGAAGTCAAAGAAGAACCCTGGTGGGAATGAAGACCACTTCATAACTAGATTAGTTGTATTTTTCAATTCCTAGCATAGTTTAACTTATGTACTTAGTTTAACTCTTAGTTAGATTACACTGTACAAACTTTGATGTAAATACTTTGTTTTGTAATCAAGCTTGAAACTTTGATCATGGACTACTTAGCTAAAATGTTAGTATAGATGACTCTTAGTAAATAGCTCACATAGTGTAAATATAGTAAAAATCAAAAATCCTAAAAACAGAAAAAGGATAGAAAAGATACCACAAAAACAGAACATTGGTACTTCATAAATGAAAAGATTCCTAAAAACAGAATATCAGGGAACATATATTAAAGAGTTACCAAAAACAGATAGCTACGTAACCAAATTGCACTTAAAAGTTTTATCTTTACAAATCCGAGTCAAACTGATTCTTCTTAAACAGATAAGGTTTTGTCATCATCAAATAGGGGGAGATTGTTGGGGAGATAGCAATATCAAACCTAAATCAAACTTTTCTATTAAGTAAAATAGGATTTGATGTTAACAAAACCATATATTCAGTTTTGGACTTAGATTGATGAAAAACATGTGTTGTTTTTCATCTTAGACTTAAAGAATTTCTAAGTAAGAAATGTCAGCTGACGAATCATAGTGTCAGCTGAACACTGAGTATCAGCTAAAGGACAAGCTTCAGGAAGATCAGCTGAGAGGAAATGAACAGTCAAAAAGCAACAGCTGAGGATCTACAATGGATCAGCTGATGGTCCAAAACCATCAGCTGAGGAAAATTTCAAAGATCAGCTGAGCTATCAAGGATCAGCTGACACAATCACATTGATCAGCTGATGCCTCCTATCTGTCAGATAAGGTATTTACTACTTATCCAATCTTTCCTTCATAAGCTGATCATACTCAAACGATTAGCTGAGCCCTTGGGATCAGCTGACAGTTTAGTTTGACCAGTTTGTTAGCTATACCTTGATTTGTATTATTAGCTAAGCATTTCGATCAGCTGAGCAAATCTAGTCAGCTGAGTCTTTCACATTTAACATTAGCTGAGCAAATTGACATTTGCAGTTTAGTGTCTGTTAGCTGAGTAATTATTCTATATCTCAGTTAATAACTTTTCTATGTAATATTTTCTTTAGTCAAAGGCAGAACATGTGTTGTTCTTATTATGCCTTAGATCTTTCTTTGTAAAAGTACTTAGCACTTTTTGTATCTGCAAAGAAACAAAAAGGATAGATCTTTATCCCCTGGAAAAGGAGAAAGATACTTTTAAAGAGAAGATCTCGAAGATATGATGTTAAGTATGGCTGGCAACTCCATACTTGGTAAAGTCAAATCTTCAGAAAGCATGGAAGGAGAAGTTTACTTTCTCAAGACATAAAGGTAGTACTTTAACAATATAATAATAGATAGTGGGTACACTCATTACTGAAAAGTATGTTCACTTTACACACTTTGTGTATAAAGTTAACTTACTTTTCACCCACTAACTTTATCTATTATAATATTATTAAACCAAGTACCTTTGTCTCCTTCTCTCCTCATCAACCCGGACACACCTTGCTTATATATACTCATGCATGGAAACATGCTAAGTATGCGAATAGATAGTTGAATACTGAAATCTCATTTGTTGAGAACTAGAAGAGTTAGCATTTTATTTTCAGTATAACAAACTTGTTCATGTGTTGAACATCTTAGACATAAGTTGTTTAAGATTAGCTTAGTCTATGTGTTAGACAAATTTAGTTGCCTCCTTTTATTGAACTTAGATTTTCCGCATCTAGTTCATGTAATTCTTGATTCATATCAATAAGAATTATATAAAAGTAAACTGCGTATCTCTTAAATTTTAATTTGCTAAAGTTTGTATTCAACCCCCCCCCTTCTACAAACATTTGTTGTTGTAGTATCCATTCGGGACCAACATTACCTTTATTGATGATTATAGTCGATACGGGTATGTCTACTTGGTGAGATAAAAGTCGGATACCTTTGAGGTGTTCAATACTTATCAAAACGAGGTGGAAAATCAACTAGGGAAAAGGATTAAGATGCTACGATCTGATAGAGGCGGTGAGTATCTTAGTTCCAAGTTCCGTGAACATCTAAGGGATTGTGGGATTATCTCGCAATTAACCCCTCCTAGGACACCACAATTAAATGGTGTCTCCGAGAGGAGGAACCGGACATTGTTAGATATGGTTCGGTCTATGATGGTTTGTGCGGACGTTCCCGTTACGTTTTGGGGATATGCGATCGAAACGGCCGGTAGAATCCTTAACCTTGTACCAACAAAGAAGGTTAAGAAAACACCGTATGAGATGTGGCATGGAAAGGTTCCATCCATTTCATATTTGAAGGTCTGGGGTTGCCTGCTTACGTGAGACGTGAGGTTGAGGGCAAGTTGGAGCCCAGGGCCGAAATGTGCTTTTTCATTAGCTATCATGCTGGGTCTATGGGATATTTGTTTTACAAACCTTCGGAGAACAAGGTGTTTATTGCTCGAAGGGTGATGTTCCTTGAGAGGGAACTGCTATCCAAAGATGCTAGTGGGAGAAAGGTTGATCTTGAAGAAATTCAAGAGACTGCCAATGTAGAACCTGATGTTGGGACTAGCTCACAACCTGAGAGGGTTGATTCTCAGCATGATGATGCTGGAGATGATGTAAACCGATTGCCTAATAAAAGATCTGGTAGAAGTTGGCATGAGCCAGAGAGATATGGTTTTAACATATCTGAAGGCACCGACATGGTAGTGGTCTGTGACGAGCCTACCAAATACCAGGACGCTGTGGTGTGCCCTGAGTCCGCCAAGTGGCTAGAAGCAATGGAATCCGAGATTTAGTCCATGTAGGATAATCAAGTCTGGGACTTGGTTGATCCCGTGCCGTGGTGTAAACCCGTAGGGTGCAAGTGGGTCTTCAAGAAGAATATCGGCATGGATGGCGAAGTAGACACCTTCAAGGCCCGACTGGTGGCTAAGGGTTTCACTCAAACTCATGGTGTAGACTATGAGGAAACCTTTTCCCCGGTGGCCATTGCCGCATTTCATGATTATGAGATTTGGCAAATGGACGTCAAGACCGCGTTCCTTAATGGAACACTTACAGAGGATGTGTATATGACGCAGCCTGAGGGTTTTGTACATCCAGAGTTTCCGGATAAAGTCTGCAAGCTTAAGAAGTCCATTTATGGGCTTAAGCAAGCCTCTCGGAGCTGGAACCTGTGCTTTGATGAGAAGGTCAAAGAGTTTGGCTTCTCTAAGAGCAAGGATGAGCCATGCGTTTACATTAGAGCTAGTGGGAGCGTAGTTGTATTCCTAGTTCTTTATGTAGATGATATTCTACTTATTTGGAACGACGTCCCTACTTTGCAAAGGGGTAAAAGCCTGGCTAGGGAGTTGTTTCTCAATGAAAGATCTTGGGGATGCGGCTTACATTCTTCGGATTAAAATCTATAGAGATAGATCCCGCAGGTTGATCGGATTGAGCCAGAGTACGTACATTGACAAGGTCCTAAAGAGATTTAGGATGGAGGACTCCAAGAAGGGGTTCATACCTATGTCACATGGTTTAGTGTTGAGCAAAGCTCAAAGCCCGAGTTCCCTGAGGAACGGGAAGTAATGAGGCGAGTTCCATATGCTTCGGCAATTGGCTCGATCATGTACGCCATGTTATGTACTAGACCTGATATATCTTGTGCATTGAGTATGACAACTAGATATCAAGCCAACCCTGGTGAGGCACATTGGACCGCAGTGAAGAACATTCTCAAGTATCTTCGGAGGACAAAGGAGATGTTCTTGGTGTATGGAGGTGCGGAAGAGCTACGGGTGACTGGTTACTCCGATGCTAGCTTCCAAACTGATCGGGACGACTGCCGATCTCAATCGGGGTTTGTGTTCCTGCTATATGGTGGTGCTATTTCCTGGAGAAGCTCCAAGCAAGACACTGTGGCAGATTCTACTACCGAGTAGGAGTATATTGCGGCCAGTGAAGCTGCGAAGGAGGCTGTGTGGATGAGGAAGTTCATCCAAGATCTGGGAGTGGTTCCTAGCATTGCCGACCCTGTTGAGGGGTTTTGTGACAACGAGGGTGCGGTTGCTCTAGCGAAGGAACCAAGGTCTCACTGACGCATGAGGCATATTCCGCGGAAGTCTTATTACATCCGGGACATGGTCGATTATGGAGACATTGTCATCAGCAGAGTACACACGGATAGCAATGTGGCGGATCCGTTCACCAAACCTTTATCGCAAGCAAAGCATGATGCTCATACGCGTGCTATTGGGATTAGATTTGCTAGTGATTTGGTTTGATTATGTATTTGGTTAGTATATTTGATGTATTTACCCTTTTGGGAACATGAAGCAGTATTGCATTTATTGTATTTATCGATTATTAAATGAGATTTAGTAATGCGCAAGTTGCGGGTATTTCTTTAAATCTTTACTGTGTTCCAACTTAGCATGTTTTACTCTTCCCTGAATGCGTAAGCATTCTAAATGTCCGCAGTCGGTCATTCTTTTCGGGAAGGAAGTATGAACTAAGACTGAGGGAAGTAATTGGTCATGTGTCCAATGGGGATTGGGGCACGGGGACGCAATTCTTCGCCTGTACTTGAAAGTGTTTTAAGTGACTGGACGACCCATACCTGATTTTACTTTATGGTACATGTCATGAGTAAATCAGGATGATAATATCAGTTCATCCTTAAACTAGAGATGCACGTGGCTGCATCACTTTGGTTTGCTTTGTTCTAATTGCTTTCAAATGCAGTCCGTAACTGGCTGTTATAAAGGGAGTAGTTGGGCAAAGTATGATCACTGTGGTGGGCAGTGTAAGTCAAAGGAATTTTTCCTCTGTTTAGAGAGATATCCTTGGGCCCCTCGATGATTGGTCGCTGACACCAAAATGCATGGCCATGCTCAAAGCTTGCAATAATTTATGATTGATTGCAACTTGTATATTTTGGTCACCACCAATCTAGATCGAGAAACATAATCGTGAACGAACGGAGAATGACTTAGTACCATGTCTCGTGTTCACTTGGATATCGCGAACAAAAGGATGATTGATCACTTATCAATAGGACCATTTCACATGGGTTGCAGATTGGTTTTTGTGCTGAAGACAAAACTCATACTGACTTGGGGGCAGAGATGTCTTACTAGAGGCCGCTCTCTGTTTGTGATGTATTAGGTACGGTGAGTCATGTGCAAGTGGGAGTCTGTTGGAGTATGCCCACTGACACACGTACGCTAAATGATCGCTGTGACACCCGTCACCAAAGCAGGTTAGTTGACTCGACCTATAACTCAATTAACCATATGAAAGTAGTAACATTTGTAATTACAGTTGAGGGATGAACTATTTATACAAGTAATTTAATATATTCATTGAATATATTAGGAATGTATTTGCTCTAAATATTAAGTGTATGTTCGTTCAAGTATTAAACCAAAACGAAAGTTGAAATTTGCTAAAAAGGGCATGATAACGGCCGTAATGGAAGATAACGGCCGTAATTGGGATAACGGCCGTTATCATTACATAACGGGCGTTATGTGTGGCGGCCGACATAAAATGCATTATCTCAGTGGTAGACAACTTTAATAAAGATTACGGCCGTAATTAGAGATAACGGCCGTTATCTTTAAAAGTGAATTATTTGGTCGCAGAAGTGATAATACAGCTGTCATAGATAACGGCCGTAATCATAGAGATAACGGCCGTAATCATGGATAACGGCCGTTATGATGGATAACGCCCGTTATCAGTGTCGGCAGAAAATGCCTATAAAAGGGAGTTCGATATTCATTCATATTCACACCATTTTCAAAGCATTTTAGAGTTTCTCTGGTATAATAGTGAGTATCCTGAGAGTTTTGAGTCTTAGGGTGATCACGATAGTCTCAGGGCGAGTATTTGAGAGTCGTAACACTAGTGGGAGTGTTGTACAAGCGGGATCTCGAATTCCGAACGCTTTAAGAGACGTGTGAAATATTCAGCTATTAATGTGAGTACTCGTAGCCCCTTTTTATTATTATGTTTTCTAGGGGGAAAATGACACTCAAAACTATTTATTATTTCATTATGCCGTGTTAAACATATTTTTTACATTTTTTTTGACAATTATGTGACATGTATGTGCTTCGCGTTCATTGATTTCTATATTCATAACAAAGTCATAGTAGTTACAGCTATTAGCTATTGTTGGATTGACTATCTACATACATGGTGAACCTTTTGGGTTCGGATACCAACACATATTATGGTGAACCTTTGGGTTCGGATACCATTACATACTATTTGCGTGCAATACTGTTACATGCTAAATTGTCATACAAACTACTGTACACGGTAAACTTGTTTATTTTAAACCTACGAGCTCACCAACTTTATGTTGACCTTTTTAGAGTGTTCATTTTCAGGGAATGGTAACAATAATGCATAAGGAGCATAGAAGAGGTTTAGAGGGCCTTAGATGACTTGGGTCCATATGTCTATTTCTCTTTGATACTATTTGGGTTTGTAACCTGTAAGTTTATCCCGGTTTGTGGGAACAATTATTTCTATTTGTACCTAATGACTATGTATGTCGTGGAAATGATTAACCACGATACAAGTCTCCACTTGTGTCGGGGGACGTCATGACACTTTAATATGTATCAATTATTAGTTTTCTCTATTTATATATCAATGTGTTATGACGATCCTCTCCGTCACGCCTCGCGTTTCCGCCTCGGCGGGGTGTGACAGATTGGTATAAGAGCCATTGGTTATAGAGAATTAGGTGGTTTGACCTAGACTATAACCTAAGTACCCCATACAGATACATAATAAGAACTAGGTTCTATACTATGCACACAAACTTGCTCCTTATTAGTATGGGTAGTTAGTAGTTAAAGGGAAGGGTTTTGTGAATACTTATAATGCATGACTTACAATCATATAGACTTAGAATTCTTGATCTAGCTTTACTACATGTTCTTGTTTGATTGTTGCTTTAGAGTGGTCAATAATTCGAATGACTATATAGTTCCGTATTATGTATACTGAGTGTTCATAACTACCTAACCCTATAGGAAGTAGTGTAGTAACCTATGATAGTAGATCAAGATGATTAGTAATGCCTTAAGAATAATTGTGATAAGTATGAATGCATTGTGCCTGATCAACACCATGCACACACACCTAGCACAATGACACTTAAAGTATTGCGACGCATCCTGTGAAACAATCTATGGTTTAAGGGACTGATTTAGTGCGTTCCTTCTAATTTACCTCCGTATAGAAAATGCCTCCAAGAAGATCAACACGAAGAGCTGGACGCTGTGGGGCTGCTAACACAGGGGGTAGAGGTGCTGGAAATAACAGTGATGCTGGAAGTGCAGGGCATCAAAACCCCAATCTTTCAGAAATCATAGCTCAACAACTCCAGGCTTTGATCCCTACCATTGTCACTCAGGTTAGCAACAATCTTGCTAATCAAAGCAATAACGGTGCTGGAACCGATCACACCAACGGAGTTGGAGTTGAGAACCTCACTGCTAGGAACCGCGATGGCTGCTCTTATAAGGAGTTTCTTGCTTGTAAACCCAGGGATTTCGATGGAATAGGAGGTGCATTGGCTCTTACCCGATGGGTCGAGAAGATGGAATCGGTGATGGACATCAGCCACTGTGCTGATCACCAGAAAGTAAGGTATGCAACAAGTTCCTTAGTTGATAAAGCTTTGACTTGGTGGAACACTCAGATTCAGGCTAGAGGAAGGTCTGCTGCGATAGGGATGACCTGGGAGGATTTCAAGGCACTGTTGGAGGAGGAATACTGCCCAAGTAATGAGATGCAAAGGTTGGACGAGGAGCTGTGGAATCTTACTATGGTAGGAGCAAATCACGCTGGTTATACTGACAGATTCCATGAACTAGCCAAACTAGTTCCACGACTAGTTACTCCTGAATCCAAACACATAGAAAGATACATATCAGGGCTGGTGCCTCAAATCAGGGCAATCGTTAAGGCAACAGAACCGCCTACGATACAGAGCGCTATATTGAAAGCTGGGGCGCTAACCGATGAAATGGTAAAGAATGGAACGTTAACCAAAGGTAATGAAAATAGGAAGGATGAAGGCGAGACGAGTAGGCAAGGAAACCCCAGGTACAATAACAAGAGGGCTAAAGTAACTGGGTTTGTGGCAACTAACCCTAGGAAAGAGTATGCAGGTCAGGCACCAAAATGCACAAAATGCAATTTTCATCATGTTCCGAATGTTCCATGCCGTTTCTGTACAACATGCAACCGTATTGGGCACTACGCCAAAGACTGCATAAACGGAGGAAATATGATAACACCGGTGAATACTGTGAACCCAATTGCAAACCGTGGGGCATGTTATGAATGTGGGGGTACTGATCACTACAGAAGCTCGTGTCCAAGGCTAAACCAAGCTTTTGGGCAAGGAGGGTATAGGCCAAATCAAGTCTTAGCCATAGAAGGAAAGAATAACCAAGGCAATCAAGGGAACCAAGCTCATGGGAGAGCATTTGTTATGGGGGCCAATGAAGCATGCCAGGACCCCAACATCGTTACGGGTACATTTTCTTTGAACAACTACCACGCTACTGTGTTATTTGATTCTGGTGCTGATTACAGTTTTGTTTCCACTTCATTTGTAACCTTAAATAATATGAAACCTAGTAAACTACACACTAGTTACTCGATAGAGATAGCTAATGGCAAAAGCGTAGAAGTCAGTAAGGTTATACTTGGTTGTAAATTGGAATTGGAGGGTATTTCTTTTAGTATAGATTTAATACCTTTTGGTCATGGGAGTTTCGATGTGATTGTGGGTATGGACTGGTTGTCAAAGTACAAGGCAGAGATCATTTGTCATGAGAAGATAGTTCGAATTCCTCTACCAAGTGGCAAGGTGCTAATAGTCTGTGGGGAACGATCGGAAAGAGATTCGCTACATCTTATGAGCACAAAAGCAGAAGAGAAGAAACTTAAAGACATTCCGGTGGTTAGGGATTTCCCAGAAGTATTTCCGAAAGACTTGTACGGAATACCCCCTATTCGACAAGTAGAATTTGGCATTGACTTGATACCAGGTGCGACTCCGGTAGCAAGATCTCCGTACAGATTGGCACCATCCGAAATGCAAGAATTGTCTAACCAACTGCAGGAATTACAAGACAAGGGGTTCATTCGACCTAGTCATTCACCTTGGGGAGCACCCGTTCTATTCGTCAAGAAGAAGGATGGTTCGTTTCGAATGTGCATCGATTATCGTGAGTTGAACAAACTAACTATCAAGAATCGTTATCCACTTCCCAGGATAGACGATTTGTTTGATCAGTTGCAAGGTTCGCGATATTTCTCCAAGATAGATCTTCGTTCCGGTTACCATCAATTGAGGGTACGCGAAGTTGATATTCCGAAGACCGCGTTCAGAACTCGTTATGGGCATTTTGAATTCACTGTTATGCCTTTCGGGTTAACAAACGCACCTGCAGTCTTCATGGATTTAATGAACCGCGTATGCAAGCCATTTCTGGATAAGTTCGTTATCGTCTTTATTGATGATATTTTGATATATTCGAAGTCTAAGGAAGATCATGAATTGCATCTGAAGTTAGTACTAGAGCTACTCGGGAAGGAGAAACTATTCGCCAAATTCTCGAAATGTGAATTTTGGCTACAAGAAGTACATTTTCTCGGTCACGTGGTCAACGACAATGGGATACATGTGGATCCTAGTCAGATCGAGGCCATAAAGAAATGGAAAACTCCAACGACACCTTCGGAAATTCGCTCGTTCTTGGGTTTAGCAGGGTATTATCGTCGGTTTATCGAAAACTTCTCAAAGATCGCAAAACCACTTACCCAACTAACCCAGAAGGACATAAAGTTCCATTGGAAAGAAGAGCAAGAAAGAGCACTTCAGACTTTAAAAGACAAGTTGTGTAACGCACCAATATTAACTCTTCCTGACGGACCCGATGACTTTGTGGTCTACTGTGACGCCTCACATCAAGGTCTAGGATGCGTACTGATGCAGAAGGGAAAGGTGATTGCATATGCATCCCGACAACTAAAGATCCATGAGAAGAACTACACTACTCATGATCTAGAACTCGGAGCCGTGGTCTTTGCTCTCAAATGTTGGAGACACTATTTGTATGGCACTAAAAGTGTTATCTACACTGACCATAAAAGCTTACAACACATCTTTGACCAAAAGGAGTTAAACATGAGACAGAGGCGTTGGGTCGAACTCTTCAGTGATTACGATTGTGAAATTCGTTACCACCCAGGGAAGGCAAATGTGGTAGCCGATGCCTTAAGTAGAAAGGAGACAATCAAGCCAAGACGAATACGAGCTTTGAGCATGACAATATCAATGTGTTATGACGATCCTCTCCATCACGCCTCGCGTTTCCGCCTCGGCGGGGTGTGACAATCGCTATCGATGATGTATGAGCCTATCGGATCACACGCCGGGGGTTGATCTTGACACAACCTTAAAGATGAGGGTGAGAAAGGATAAATAATGATAGTTGGTTTCCAGGAGGTGGGTTAGCGACGCTAACCCTGGCGTCGCTATCTCAGCCGCGTTAGCGGCGCTAACCTTAAGTGGTTAGCGGCGCTAACCGTGGGCGGCTAGCGGCACTAACCCTGCCTGACAGAAACAACTTTATTCCTTTTCACCTCCTCTCTCCACCAATGAATGGCATTGCCATCATTGAGTCCAGGCCGACTTTGGGGAGACCCGGGCTCTGTTTTAGACTTATAAAACTCTCCCTTTTGTCTCTCTTTGCTTCTCTTGGTCATTCTTGCTAAGAAAACACTTAGAACTTTTGTGTGTTGCTAAGTAACAAGAGAGAAAGGTTAGGAGAGATTTCTGGTGGTTTTGGGTCGTGTTCCATATAGTACTTTCAGAGAGGGAAGAGTACTAGGGGTGCTAGTACACCAAGGTCACGTGAATCTCGGGGTGGACTTGGATAGCTCAAGAGAAGAGGACCAAGCTTGGAGCTAGCTACACTCAACCGACCAGAGACATCAGGGGTATAACATTCTCTTTCTCTTCGATCTGTTTTGTTGCTTAACTTAGTTGTAGAGATTGGTACACTATGGGGTTCTTCATGTGGTTTGCTTTTATGCTTAGTTTTTCGATTTATGTACTTTTTGCTTCCGTTGCGTTGTACCACGAACCCCAACAATGGCAATAGAATTAATAGGTCAGATCACTCGACAATTATATATTATATAAAAAACCAACAAAAATGCCACTCATATTTGGTTTCACGGGGCAAACTTGATTATTACAAGCAAAGAAAAATGACCCCCCCCCCCCCCCCCCAAAAAAAGCCCTTTTTCAAAAAAAAAAAAAAAATTGGAATAATTTATAAAATTGCAGACCCTTTTTTTAACTCTTTAGCATTTTTAGTCCATGTCTTCACATAATAAAAAACGATATTGACAAAATAACACAATAAACTTAACTGGACAAAAGAAATGAACTTCATCACTAACAATCCTATATATTCTTTCAAGAAATCTTTAAGGAGGTATTTACATATGCCTCAAGTATTCTCTACCAAGTAAAAAGTGTAATAGTAACAAGTAATGCAAACTACAACTAATCATTTCATTAAGAAAGAAGTTTAGATAGTTCACTTTAAGGGTACGATCAGTTTGTGCAAGCGCTCCAATTCGACGGAAGCCGATTTGAAGCCAAGGAAGGCATGTTGCGAACATTAATGTCAATGGGGAGCATACGGTATTCAATATCGAGGTCTCTAAAGATTTTAATCATCTCTTCAACTAAAAGAGCTCTTCTTTTCCATCCTCACCCATGTCTTGGAAGTTCATACGATGTGAAAGCCAGATCGATATTTTCAGCCGATTTAAGTCCTCTACGTCTCTAATCACGATCATAGGTGCAGGGTACCAATGATCACTCTTGTTTTCAATGTAACTGCAGTCACACGAAACCAAATAAAAATAGATATACGGGTCATTAAGAGCTTCGTTAAATGATTCTATGAAAAGAAATGGCCGTGATATCGTGCAAATAGATTATGATTAGAAAGGTGGATATTGATGCATACCTTGTTATCCTCTCCTTCATCAAAGCAACCTTTTCTACAGGAGTTGATACATGTATACAGAAATCAATGGCATCACCCATGTCGGGACTTCGTTAGTAATTAGCAATCGGTTTTGTAGCGAAGACACTATTTGGGTATATGATCTTCTGGTTATCGTATCTCAAAAAAACTGTTGTTAATATATTCATCTCTTCAACTACCATCTGCCATAATCACGGTTAAGCATTACAACGAGGAGAAGAACAAACTTATGTTGGAAAGATAAATATAACACGGGAAAATAAATATTGAAATATATACCTGAATACCTTCAACCTCGCAACGATCGCCTACATCAAACGGGTGCATTACGAATAAGAAAATAATTGCCTCGAATGTAGTCTTGCGTGTGTTACCGAACACAAACACGACCAAAAGTAGCTGGGAACTTAAGAATATGAAGAAATGTGTAGTTGCAACTTTTAGTATAAGAAGCTAGATCACAATGATTAGGATTCCAATAACTATGTTAAACATTTGGTAGAGTTTGTTTACGGGTGTTTTTGTGTCGTTAAGAGACGGTGCAAGAGCTCTTCGCTCTCTAAACACATTAACCTGGGAAAAAGAACAACATAGTTTAAGGATTCCCATGTACAAAATCATTAATCGAGGCAAAATGGTGATTTTGAGTAACATGTTTTCTAAAGATTCGAGTTGACCTTAAACACCTTCTCCAAATTATTTAATAATAATTAGTATGCCACATATGAAAATGAAGTTGTGATATTACAAATTTTTAATATCAATCTGACTTTTTGAATATTCAGATTCATGAGGTATGTGTCGAAAACACGTTTGGGACTTAACATGCCTTGACCCATTTGACTCTTTCCTTTTTAACTAATGTTATAATTTTGTGTATATAACATGTTAGAGATTAAAAAAAGTAACCCAAATCGACCCATTCACAAGTAATTTGGCCGGATTTTCCACCCATACAAATCATGGTTGATTAAATCTGAAAAGTCGATGAATAAGAAGAGAAATAGTCATACCACCCAGTTTTTGAGAGCTCGCTTGCTAATTCCTTTGGTTTCACTTTCTCACTCAAAGAGTCGTATCGCCTTCAAAGCTTCATCCTCTCTCAAAAACCGCATCAAGTCGGCTAAATATATGCGTTTGTCCATGCAAAAACATAAAATATGAATTATAGCTTGTGAATATTGACTAGGACTTCCAATGTGACAGTAAAATGTAAAGGCGAAAAGTAAATGGGTCATGTTTTCTCCATATATCTATAAGCTTAGTTTTGTCCATATATCTATTTTCTAAGCTTATTTGCATGTTTACTCACCCGTTGACTCGCACACATGTCAGACTCCTTGGTCCGTGTTTCAAGATGAGCCGAATGGGTTGCCCGCAGGCCTATGCCAGTCCAATAATTATTATAAAAACTACTTTCTTAAAAAAATATTCCACATTTAATAAAGCAATTTAAAGGTTGTTATGCTTTAGTATACACGTCAGAAGATTTTCAACCCATTCAACTCATTTTCTTATTAGTTAAATGTGTGGCTCAACCCATTTGACCTCATAGAAATAGAATATAACCTAAATAAGTGGGTTGAAATTACTGTTAAAT
Source organism: Pulicaria dysenterica (assembly GCA_947179395.2). Lineage (NCBI taxonomy): Eukaryota > Viridiplantae > Streptophyta > Magnoliopsida > Asterales > Asteraceae > Pulicaria > Pulicaria dysenterica. The sequence continues at coordinate 4,984,917 of OX359295.1, forward strand.
GATATTCCAGCTGTTCATATTTATTGTATATTATTTGATTTCAAATCACGCTAATTTTGTCAATTAAGAATAGTTTCCATAGCTAGTTTTTCTCCTGTAATTCCTCTTGTATTTTGTATATGTATGTCCTATGTAAATCAATGGAATTATCAGTTTTCATTCTTCTATAGTTGAACCTTCATATGGTATCAGAGCAAGGCTCGAATACCTCATCACCAAATTCGTCTCGATCACCATCTCCAACTCGTTCTCCACCACCGAAAAGAATGACTGATGCATCATCCTTCTTAACCAATCCTTCCATGAAGGATCTCACTATCGTAACCTTCCCTGCAACTCTAAAACTCACATCCTCAAACTATCTAGCCTGGAAAACACAGATTGAAGCGCTGCTACACGGATTAGATCTTTTCAAATTCATAGATGGATCTCATCCAGCCCCTGCATCCATCACTGCAGAAGATGGAACCCGAACCCCACATGCCGATTACCATCAATGGTTTAGGCAAGACAGGTTACTTTTCGGTGCACTCGTTGGTAGTCTTTCTCCACAGATTGTACCGCTGATTACTGGAGCTGCTTCATCGCACGAGACCTGGCAGATCTTGGCCAAAACTTACGCCTCTCCCAGCCGTGGTCACATCAAACAGTTGAAGCATCGGCTCAAACAAACAACCAAAATTCCCACTCAATCGATATCTGAATATATGCAGCAAATAAAAACGATCACCGATGAACTGGCGATTCTTGGAAAGAAAATGGATGATGAAGATGTCATTGACATCATCCTCAATGGTCTTGATCAATCGAGCTACAAACCAATCCTTGATGCTATCCATGGCAGGGACACTTTAATCTCTTTTAATGAATTACATGAAAAGTTAATTAATCATGAACTTTCCATTGCACAGCAGGCTACTATCACAGGGATTCACCAACCTGCTGCGGTCTTTCATATGCAACAATCTTCACGTCACAACAATGGAACTCGTCCCTGGACACCCAAATCACAGAATGTTTCAACAGGTAATCAAGTGAACTATCATCGTCAACCTACAAATGGGTCGGGTATCCTTCCAACCCCGAACACACCTGCTGGGAACAAGCCCTTCCTTGGAAAGTGTCAATGGTGCCATCAACGTGGGCACTCTCTCACAAACTGTCCCGTGTTTAAAAAGGTACACCCTAACATTACTGCCCCGCCTTTCAATCGAAACATGCAGGTAAAAGGTGCACAAGTTAACACCATGAATCTCAATCATACCCCGGATCATACCAACTGGATTTTTGACAGTGGGGCCTCGCATCATGTTACCACTGATCTGAACAATCTCTCATTTCATGCACCGTATGATGGGACCGAGGAGCTTGTAATAGGTGATGGTTCATGTCTTGAAATCACTCGTATTGGTTGTCTTTTACTTCACACTCCACACACATCTATTATTCTCAAAAACGTATTATGTGTTCCAACCTTGTCTAAAAACATAATTTCTATATCTCAACTCTGTCTTGACAATAACCTTCTCATTAAATTTTATTCTTCTACTTTTGTTATCAAGGATCGAGCAACGAAACTCCAAATCCTCCAGGGAACGGCAACTAAAGGCATGTATGAGCTTCGCTCTCGACGTATACCGTCCTCACCTTCCGTCTACACCGTTCACAAAACCGATTCCACCATGTGGCATCATCGATTTGGACATCCTCACAATAAAGTCCTCAAGCTATTATCACCTCATGTTTCTTTTAATTCCAATGTTCATGATCATTGTAATGCTTGCAATATTAATAAAAGTCATAGACTTCCTTTTTCAGATTCGTCCATCACATCTCAATTTCCCCTTGATTTAATCTTTTCTGATGTTTGGTGTTCCCCTGTCACTTCTTTTGACAATTATAGATACTATATTATCTTTGTTGATCACCATACAAAATATATATGGCTTTACCCTATAAAACAAAAATCGGATTCACTATCCATATTCATTCGATTCCAAAAACTTGTTGAAAATTATTGTAATCGTAAAATTAAACAAGTTTTCTCCGACAACGGAGGAGAATATATGAAACTCTCACCTCACTTCTCTTCTTGTGGCATTTCTCATCTTACTTCTCCACCTCACACACCACAACATAATGGATATGCCGAGCGCCGCCATCGTCATATAGTTGAAACCGGCTTGGCCTTACTATCTCATGCCAAACTACCGGTTACCTTCTGGCCATTCGCTTTTACAACTGCCGCCTACCTCATCAACCGTCTCCCAACTCCCACTTTAAGTAATTCCTCACCATTTTTTAATCTATTTCAAAAACACCCAAATTACCACAAGCTTCGTAGCTTCGGGTGTTTGTGTTACCCTTGGTTACGACCTTATTCACCTCACAAACTTCACCAAAGATCAAGTCCCTGCATTTTTGTTGGCTATTCTTCAACACAAAGTGCATATTACTCGCTTGATCCAACCTCATACAAAATATATACCTCTCGTCACGTTACCTTTGTTGAAAACATATTTCCTTTTCCACAATTAACCATGACCAACAAACAATCTGATCCTATCAATTTAGATGCTTGGATTCCCCTCTCTGTGCCCATTACATCCAACACCCACTTATCACCTACCACTTCTATCCTCATTCATGAAACTTCTACATCCCATGCAAACACATCCATGGAACTTCCTGCCCAAACACATCCCATGCAGCCTACCTCACCTTCTACTCCCTCTACGCCTCATCCCACTCCCTCTCCTACCTTAACAAACTCATCTCCTCAATCACCAACACCACCCCCAATCAAACCTATCACTCGACCCAATCCCAAACCAAACCCAAAATATCATAATTCTGATTTCCATCTTTATAATGTTTCCTTATCAAATACAACCGAACCACCTACAATCGCTCATGCCCTAAAACACCCATCTTGGCGTCATGCGATGCAGCTTGAATTCGATGCATTAAAACGCAACAACACATGGACTCTTGTCCCTTCTACTCAAGCCCAAAATCTTGTCGGATGTAAGTGGGTTTATCGAACCAAATATAACCCCGATGGATCAGTTGATCGATTAAAGGCCCGTCTTGTGGCCAAAGGATTCACCCAACGACCCGGTATCGACTATCTTGAAACCTTTAGTCCGGTCCTTAAACCCGCCACTCTTCGATTAATTCTTACTCTTTCCGTCTCCCAAGGTTGGGTTCTTCGCCAACTTGACATAAACAATGCCTTCCTCCAAGGCACCCTCAATGAGGATGTTTTTATGGCTCAACCACCTGGTTTCATCGATCCAGCTTTTCCTCATCATGTCTGTAAATTAAACAAAGCAATCTATGGTTTAAAGCAGGCCTCTCGCGCTTGGTATGATGAACTTAAATCCTTTCTTACATCTCATGGTTTTAAACCCACCGTTTCCGACTCATCCCTTTTCACTCTTACCGTTGGATCCTCTCCTATTTACATCCTTGTCTATGTTGATGATATTATCATCACTGGACCTACTCCTTCTTTGGTCTCTCATTTCATTCAACTTTTATCCAAAAAATTCTCTTTAAAAGACCTTGGCCCACTCTCCTACTTCCTTGGCATCGAAGTGCTTCCCCACCCCCATGGTCTTCTCTTATCTCAAAAGAAATATATTTCTGATGTTCTAAAAAAGGCACATATGAGTGATTGTCGGTCAATCTCCACACCCATTACTTGCTCTGAAAGTCTTACTCTACATGGTGCTCCAAGCTATCCTTCTCCTACCGAGTATCGCTCCATTGTAGGGGCCCTGCAGTATTTATCGCTTACACGGCCAGATGTTGCATTCACTGTCAACAAGTTGTCTCAATTCATGCACGCCCCAACTTATCAACACTGGGCAGCTCTAAAACGGTTACTTCGATATTTACAGGGTACTTTATCCAAAGGTCTTCTACTGCGAAGACATTCTCATCTTAATTTGCATGCATTTACTGATGCAGACTGGGCAGGTGATAAAAACAATTATCGTAGTACAACGGGTTACGTTGTTTTTCTTGGCTCTAATCCTATTGCTTGGAGCTCAAAACGTCAAAGTACGTTAGCTCGCAGCTCCACTGAAGCCGAATTCAGAGCGGTAGCCTCCACCACAACTGAGGTCCAATGGCTCACAAATCTTCTCTCTGAACTAGGCTTCAATTTATCCACTGCTGCCACCATTTATTGTGATAATTTAAGTGCCACTACATATTCAGCGAACCCGGTTTTTCACTCACGAATGAAGCATTTAGCATTGGATTTCCATTTTGTTCGTGAAAAGGTGCAAAGTAGGTCTCTACGAGTTACTCACATCTCGGGGGACGATCAACTTGCGGATGTTCTTACAAAGCCCCTATTACGACCACGTTTTGAACTGTTGATATCCAAGATTGGTCTAGCTCATAGCTCGTCCATCTTGCGGGGGAATGTTAAATGATATTCCAGCTGTTCATATTTATTGTATATTATTTGATTTCAAATCACGCTAATTTTGTCAATTAAGAATAGTTTCCATAGCTAGTTTTTCTCCTGTAATTCCTCTTGTATTTTGTATATGTATGTCCTATGTAAATCAATGGAATTATCAGTTTTCATTCTTCTATAGTTGAACCTTCATAATTACCACCCATAGTAATATGGAAATTTCGGGCCGCTTCTCCATCTATAATTCTTACCCTTTGTGATTATAAAACCCTAATCCAAGATTTATAGATTGACTTGTTAGTGTGGTTGTAAACAGGGGTAACTACTTGGCGAACCATCTATTTTTTTTAAAGGAGTTTTCCCCGTTAGGGCTCCTCCCGGGGCGCCGAGCCTTTGACTCAGATGTACGCGGTCTGGTTTTACCCGTGGCAGTTTCCGAAGCATCCCCATAGCCATCCGTAATTGAAACTTAGTGGGACTTGAACCCTCTGTCATGTCCTTATTTGTGCTGGTTTTCAACTTTTTACAATTATGTTACTGTTTTATTATTCAACTCATATCCCTAACACTAGCTTATTTCTGTAGCACGCCGTGCCTGGAATTTACGACCCACCCCTCCCATGTCTATAATTTATAGGGGTGTTAAGAAATTTGTGAATATAATAATAGATTAAACTTTAAAGAATTACCCATCTGGATAGATTTTTGCATCTCCACTGCCTAATACCTAAAGGGTTGACCGAGTTTATCACACTTAATCATCTCTTAAGTAGACGTGGCAAAATTAAATGGTCATTTGGATTCAATGATGGGTCAAAAGGTTCGGTTCAAACGCGTACCCTTTTATACATTCGTAAAAATAGGAATTACTTATGTATCCATAAGAATCAAGTAGAGATAATCAATGAAGTCATGGTGGCTTCTACTTCTACTACATAGATTTAGGTAATTTTAATTTAATTTAAAGTCAAAATTGAATCCAATATTTTGACCAAGAAAAGTCAAAATTGGATTTTTATTTTTATATCAAAATGAATGGTTAAGATTTAACAATTAATATTTTATCTAAATTTAATGACTAAGATTATTTAATAGATATAACTAAAGTTAGTGTTAATCTTTTATTTATATTAGAAGATTATTAAAAAATGAAATACTTAGAAGATAGTAAGCATATGGATACACATTACCCAGTTACACTATCTGCCATTGACCATTTCAGTTTTTCTAATGTTATTTAGTATATTATATGACTGATTACCAGTAAACTACATTTAAAATTGACCTACCACCCTACTATTTAAAATTTTAAACACAAACAAGAACAAGTCAGCTATGTTGATAAGTTCTTCAGCAAATTTGAACACAAAATATATTGATTATAAAAGCATCAAATTATGTTGGCAAACTTACTTGGAGCCCGGTTTAGCTACATTGCCAAATATTCTCTTTGCTGCAACCTTAGCCTGCTTTTCATTTGTGATTTGAACCGCAGACTCATCCTCGTCCCCTGTGGTACCCTCCAGTTGCTCATCTAAAGTAGATAATACCCCCATACGCACTATATTCATCAACCTTTTCATATTCCAAGCTGATATATTTTTCTGGTTTAACCTATGCAAATGATCAATAGTAATACAATCATCAACCTTTTTAGGCGTAGTAGTTTTAGAAAATTTGCCACTTTTACCGGCCATGGGAGTATTGGTTCTTGGAGTTCCAATAAACCTCCCGCTTTTCTTGAATATATTTGCCTTGAGATCGGGTGGTAAAGTGGCCCCCCGCGTTCTGAAGCTTTTGAACTTCTTCTATCACCCTGCCTTCCTCTTCCCGTTCTTGTTGAATCTCAATCAATGGTGGACCGGAAAGTGTCTCGATTACATACTGATTAAACAATGATTCTTGAATTCGGTCAAAGAACGTGCTCACATGGAAAGAAGAGGCGAGAACTTTAACTAGCAATGTTTTTAGTAGCCAAACAATTGTGTCAACCAAAAGACAGATCCAAATCTTGGTTACATAAGGCAAAACATTGCCACCATGAGTCATCCTTTCCACTTTTTGATCAAATATTAGTTGCCAAGCAATCAAAACTAATGTTAACCAGACACAATTTTGAACTGTTTCCACAGCCCGTAAACAAAGTACAAAACCATTTTTCTCAATACGAAATTTCGTTTGATCAAGATTACTATAACCTTTATCCCCCAACCAGAAACCAATCTTCCATAGATCAAAACCAGTATCATAAATCACTCCTAAAAGAGAAGATGACAAAGTTTCAAGGAGAAGACAACTGTTCACAAATTTGAAAGAGAGCAAGGTTCTCGAAAAAATTCAGATTTTAAAGATCTTGAGCTACTTTCGAGGGGGAGCAAATTTTGTTTAAAGAAAACTTCAAAGGTGCTGAAACAGTCAATCCAACCCTCGAGTAACATATGTGCGTAATCAAAAAAAGATTATTCTCGTGTAATGCTCAAGATTGTTCCCGTGAAGACAAAAGATATGATCATGGTTGTAAATTCTGATTGGCCCGAGGCTTCTACTGCAACTCCGATAAACAACCTATACAACCTGATCATGCTGAGTCTTTGAAGATCTCGTGAAGACTCAAAACTTCAAAGAACGATCTCCTAATATTGAATGCAGAAAGAAAAAGAATCTCTGCATATTCTCAACACGAAGATTGTTTGGTGCTTAAATCGAATATATCTATTATTATGCTTAATTGTAAATTGAACACAAAGGGGGAGAATGTTAGGTCCTAAATTGTGTTCAATATATTTTAGTGAAGTTTAATATTACATATGACATTAGTCATAGTTTAGGGTAGCTATTGTAAAAAGGGGTATAAATACAAGTTTGTAAACCCTAATTCAATAAGCAATTTCATACGTATCATTCTAAACTCTCGGTTCGCTCATTATCGACAAACCAACAACCGAGATCATTTTGATGATTGCTTCGATTCTTGTTTGATACTTGATACAATTGGGTCCTACATAGCACCCCATTTACACAATTCAAGATCATACAAGGTCTTGTGTTTCAAAAATGGAATTGTGAGTGTGTAGACTAAAGCACCAAGAATCAGGATTAAACTGAACAACTGAAGTAAAGTCCATTTGCTAGACCTCAATTGCTTGTATTCATCTGGTAGATCATCATCTAAAAACGGATCATCTTCATCTTAATCTTAATTCTCTATAATTCAGTAAGGAAATTTGTTGTCTTGGCATTCTTAATCGTGGAGTTAGCCCCGAATTCTGCGATTTCGTGTTTGATGATTTCATTACGTGGCGTAAATTCAACCTTCCTGAGATTCCAATGAATGTCATATCATCCTTCCCTCTCCTCAATTCAAGAGTATAATCATGGAGCTGTTGTTCGACTTATGGAATCAACATATAGAAATGAAGCCTATCGGGTTGAGTTGTTTCAGGCCATCCCAAGTTCTTCATCTTCAATCCCAATACAGCTGTCGTCAATTACTCAAATACAGGATGACAATTGACACGCATGAGGTTAGTCTCAAACTCTCAATGTAATTTTTTATTTTTACACATCATAAGTTTGCAATCTCGGAGGCCTTTTTTTTTTTTTTTTTTTACAACTTTAAAGTTGTTCAATGATACCCAGATACAGGTTTCAAGAAAAATGTTTTAATGATCAAATGTTGAAATTCATTTCTCGTGTGTGTAATCTGACACCCTGTTCTTTTTTATTTTTTTGCCCATGTTGTTTCTGAAGCTGGCAATTAAATGCACACCAGGTGTTTGGGTTTATGCCTCAAAGAGCTTTAATTTTTGGATGACTCTCTTCCCTTATACTAAAAAGAAGATTTGATGGCTTTACTAGAATGAAGATTTGATGGCTGTGTAGAAATAGGTTAAATCCTTCAATGTGAATTTTCCTGGTGTTCTTATGAATATGCTGAACCCTTCTATTACAAAAGTTTCTTGTAGTTTATTATTTGATGCAACTTGTTAGACTTCTTTCTTTTGGATAGTGCTAAATTATTTAACTTCTAATCATGTTCTAAATTTTGCAATAAGGCAAATAGAATGAGAGCCATCATGCATAGGTTGAAATAAAAAACCAAATGGCTTTCATTACCACCACAACAACATATATTCATAAGATAATGATCCCATATATACTTCTTTTGTAACCAAATATGAAATTTAATCCCAAATACAGAACACATATTACAGTATCAAAACACATAAAAGTGCATTTGAGTAGTAAGGATTAGGCTCAAAGACAACTCGTAAACCCATTTGATCATTGATTCGTTGACGAAAATTTGAAACCGGCCCCTAATTCCCGATAATCATATGATTGACAGCTGTGGGTCTTCAAAACTATAAAGGTTAAACAATCAAACATCGAATGACGTAGTGATGATTGGTGAGGTTAAACTTCCTCCAACCTTCGTTCCAAAAGTGTCTTCCTCCGACCTCCTCCAGGTAATTTACTCCCGGACTTGATTTCTTAAGATTGTTTACTTTCAAAGAAGCTTACCAGTCATTAAAATGACATGCAGGAGAAAGAAGCTTATCAGTCATTAAAATGTATGATACCCATGTTAATTTTTTTTAGGGACAATATTATTAACAGACAAAATATAATTTACATAAAACCTTATACGAGTAGCAGAAGCAGCCCACTTAAAATACAGCATACAGCTAGAATTAGTCACACCATAAGGCCTTCATGGACTGTGTTTGAAACTTGGTATTAAGCTAAAAATCACCACTGTTACTAATTTCAATAGATGGTACTGGGCAATGTTAATGTTTTAAGAGTTACATGGATTTATTTTATGCTTTTCAAGTTTATGGTTAAACTTTTAAGAACATGCTGGAAAAAACAATGTCATCTAACCTTAATATACTTCTCTTGGGGTAATACTCAGTGTGGATGTAAGAATCTATTTTACTATCATAGCAGTACTAATTAGTATGCAGTTGGTGTTGCTTCTGTGAATATACTGTCTATGATTCCCTACCTGGATGGGCATACATATGAAATATCTGTTCTAAGCCTGCAACTGCTTTGATGAGCTCTCATCATTTGCTTCTTCAGTTTTTGGCATGATTTTCAAGCTGTAAAATCGAGTAGAAAATACTTTATAAGCGAAAGTTTGAACAAAGCAGAGATTTTCAGTATTAGAGACGAATAAAGTGATCGTGGTAAAAAAATTGTATTATATAACTTTAATATATTAACCTTAAGTGATGAATAAAAAAGTAAGTTTACAACAAAAACAGAGTTGCTGATTGCAGTGTCCCGGGAAATATTTGCACACAAATTATAAACTGCAGCGGGAATGAAGACAGTTCCTAATTTGGTCTCGGCTGTAGTTGTAACAACACTACTAGCTATCACAACCACCTGCAACAAAGACCAATAAAAAACTTTCAGCCTATCCAGTCAATTAAGAAACCATTGAGGATGTACAGCAATGAAAAGAGGATAGCAAGGACATTTGAAGCTGAAATCCAAATTGGAAGACATAATTGAAATCTTCATATATGTCATTAATGTAGCTTCTCTTTTATATAGGAGGAGGATTGTTATATGTAGGACCTGATGTCTTTCTTTTTACCATTGTGGAATGAAAGTTGAACTCCTGTACTGCCAGTCTGCCCTTTCTCTTAAAGGTTCTATATCAAATTAGACTTGGTGCTTAAAATATGGTTAACCTATGTTCTTATTTTTTCTTTATATTCTTGGCGCTAGATATGTTCAGCAGCTTTTTGGTTAATTCTCATCATCTTTTTTCTTCGTTAAAAATTTTAATTAACCCTTGGGCTACTTTTCTCAATTAGACTTCGATATTCGGTGGTGTTCACGTATCTTCCTTCAGCTACTTTTGTCAGTTTTTACTTGGTTCCATAGGTATTTTAGCTTCGTTGCAATTTGAGTATCTTGTATGCATATCCACTTTGCTTGATTGAGATTTCTTCTTGACTTTGTGTGACTTCAATTCCAAGATAATAAGCGAGAACTCATTCAGGCTCATTGTCAAACACTAGGCTTAGTGAGATCACTATTATATTAATCAACACTATAACAACTCTTGTAAATTATCTATATTAACTTTTGATAATTCAAATATAAACGCATTATGTCACTGAGGCTCATTGTCAAACACTCTAGCTTGATTAATTAATCTCTATATAAAGCACGCCACTCAGGCACATCATAATACTATTTAAGTATTTCTTTTGCCACTCAGGCAACTCTAAAGTCACTCTGACTACTCTTTCCAGGTATCAATAATAACTTTGTATACACAAATCACATTTATAAGAACCCATTCATACATAGCAAAAGTTCACAAACATAAGCATAGATAGAGAATAGTGAAACTCATATATATTTTGGGGTGTTACAACTCTCCCCCACTTGTTTTTTATTTCGTCCCCGAAATCATTCTCTGAAAAGCTCTGGATAATTCCGCCTCATCTCATCCTCTGGTTCCCAAGTATACTCAAAACCATTTCGATGTTTCCACTGAACTTTAACAATACTAATTTGTTTGTTGCGTAAAGCTTTCATCTTACTCTCAAGTATGGCCACCGGTTGCTCTACATAATTAAGATTTTTCATTGATTGACACATCCTTTAAAGGACATTTGCTGATTGATCCGCTAAACACTTGCGTAATTGAGATACATGAAAGTGTTATGAATCTTGGATAATTCCTCGGGTAGCTCTAAACGATAAGCTACTTTCCCAACTCTGTCAATAATCTTGAAAGGCCCAATGCATCTAGGACCCAACTTACCCCTCTTTTGAAATCGAATTATTCCTTTCCATGGAGATACTTTCAGCAAAACAAAGTCACAAGTCTGAAATTCTAATGGAGACAGTCTCTTATTGAAATTCTAATGGAGACAGTCTCTTATTGAAATTCTAATGGAGACTATCTCTTATCTGCATAACTCTTTTGTCATGTCTGCAATCTCTCTCTAATTTTTTGTATTTTATTGATGGTTGTTTGAATAATCTCGGTACTGGATAATACTCTTTGGCCGACTTCTCCCTAACAAATGGGAGTTCTACATTTACGCCCGTATAGCATCTCAAATGGAGGCATACCAATGCTCGTGTGATAACTATTATTATAAGAGAACTCTGCAAGTGGTAAATATGTATCTCAACTCCTTCCAAAATCAATAACGCATGCGCGTAACATATCTTCTAAAGTTTGAATAGTTCTCTCACTCAGACCATCGGTTTGTGGATGATATGCAGTACTGAAGTGCAATTTAATTCCCATTTCATCATAGAATTTTCTCCAAAGTCGAGATGTGAATCGACTATCTCTATCGGCTACTATTGTGACATGTATTCCATGTCTTGCGACTCTCTCTCTCTCTCTCTCTTATAAATATCTCTGTCAATTTCTCGGATGAAAAGGCTTCCATAATAGGAATGAAATGCGCACTCTTGGACAGTCTATCAACAACTACCCAAATAGCATCAAAACCTCTGGGAGTTCTAGGAAGCTTGGTAATTAGATCCATAGTAATATGTTCCCTGAAGCTTGGTAATTAGATCCATAGTAATATGTTCCCACTTTCACTCAGGTATCTCTAGTGATTGTAGTTTCCCGTGTGGTTTCCAGTGTTCAGCTTGAACTTGCAAACAAGTTAAGCACTTTTCTACATACTCTGTTATGTCTCTCTTTATCCTAGGCCACCAATAATCAGCTTTCAAATCATGATACAACTTTGTTGCTCCTGGATGAATCGAGTATTTGGATTTGTGAGCTTCATCTAGTATCTGGTCAACTCATAATACTATTTAAGTATGTTCTTTTGCCACTCAGGAAACTCTAAAGTCACTTTGACTACTCTTTCTCTACACTCAAGCATCAATCTTACCTTTGTATACACAAATCACATTTATAAGAACTCATTCATACATAGCAATAGTTCACAAAACAGAGTTGCTGATTGCATTATATAACTTTAATATATTAACCTTAAGTGATGAATAAAAAAGTTTACAACAAAAACAGAGTTGCTGATTGCAGTGTCCCGGGAAATATTTGCACACAAATTATAAACTGCAGCGGGAATGAAGACAGTTCCTAATTTGGTCTCGGCTGTAGTTGTAACAACACTACCAGCTATCACAACCACCTGTAACAAAAACCAATAAAAAACTTTCAGCCTATCCAGTCAATCAAGAAACCATCGAGGATGTACAGCAATTAAAAGAGGATAGCAAGGACATTTGAAGCTGAAATCCAAATTGGAAGACGTAATTGAAATCTTCATATATGTCATTAATGTAGCTTCTCTTTTATATAGTAGGAGGATTGTTATATGTAGGACCTGATGTCTTTCTTTTTACCATTGTGGGATTAGATTTGCACCCAACATAATTAAGATAGTTAAAATCAAGTAGAGATGATGAAAAACGAGAAAAATTGATCTCAGGTAGCTTGTGTAAGCAACATGGCTGAAAACGGGTTGAGATTACAGTGATCAATGTACATATTTGACGTTAAAGTAAAAGCCACCCTTAATATAGCCTTAAGATGATTGATTATTGAGAAATCAATAGACCCATGGTCATCCCTACTATTTTAATTCAGAAACTTAAGGCAAAGCAAGTCTTCGATTTGTTTACTGTGGAATGAAAGTTGAACTTGTACTGCCAGTCTGCCCTTTCTCCTAAAGGTTCTATATCAAATTAGACTTGGTGCTTAAAATATGGGTAACCTATGTTCTTATTTTTTCTTTATATTCTTGGCGCTGGATATGTTCATCAGCTTTTTCAGCATTGTCGCGTATAAGTTTGCTTCTTGTGATGGAAAAGTGGTGTCTTCACATATGCAATGATCAATTTAAAGGATTCCTTTGTTATGTACAATCACTAACAGAAGGGTTATAAGTAGAGTGATTGATTAATTTGTTAAGTTATTGCGTTAAACTTTTTTCTACCTTTTTAGGTTTTTGATTCATTTGTAACACATAGGTCTCACCAAAAAGTTACCAACAAGCTCTCCGTGAAGTTTACTTTTACGTACAGTAAGGTTTCCCAAGAACTTTCTTGGTGATTAGGTACTTTAAAATTCACTTTATTCTTGGTTAATTCTCATCGTCTTTTTTCTTCGTTAAAAATTTTAATGAACCCTTCTTTAGTACAAATTTCTGATTAATCTCCCCTTCAGTTATCTTTTGATTTGTAAATGTTTTAGTTTATTCTCCATTGATTTTTGCATATCTCCAATTCTGTGGTTTACATAATCGGATATAAATCATCAAATGACATTTTGTAAAAAATTATCCAGGTATGAAATTTGCATGCTTGTTAACTGGTTATTGAAGTGAATCTTGATCTATTAAATGGATCTTTATTAATTTCACTTGATTAACTTTGTGGCCAATGTTGGTGGTAACAACTGTTAACTACCCGAGATTTTAAATCTTTAATAGAAAAAAGACGAAAGGTTTTATTTCTGAAAGATTAATCCCGACATGTTATGTAAAATGGCTGACTGCCGCCGTCAACCACAACCGAGAAACCGCCAACGGCGTTGGTAACCGCTTACCGGCCGGAGACCGACTTACTTTTCTATAAATATTTGTACAAACAGATTGTAATCGTTGGATGAACATATTATATTGAAATATACGGAAGTTTGTTTCTTCAAGATCTGAAACTTTGGTTTGATTATTGTTGTTTCTGTGCAAAACGATCCAACAATTGGTATCAGAGCTTTGGTAGATTGTACCAAAGTTTCATCATATACCATTAACACCAAAGGGGATTCAAGAAACAGACGGCGATAAAGAAACAGGAAGAACACCCACCGGAAATTAGGTGTTAGTTTTCTTTATCAAAGGGTAGGATACTAGCGGCGGCCATCGAAGAGACTACCACCGCGGCACCCGTAACCGTAAAACTTACCGTGGCCGGAACCGAGGAGTCAACCGGAGAAGATAACCGGAGAAGACCACCGTAGTTGAAACACGTTACCGAGTTCATCACATCACAAACGGTAACAACACCGGCACAGCGATCGTTAAACGATTCAGGCAACGATCGAACGGAGAAAACAGTGAAGTTTTCCCGAGAAACCCTAGCCACCGTGCATAAGAAGCCCATCGAAGGGACTGTTGAGGCGGCGAGTAAGGGAACACCCTGGTTCAGTGAAGAACAGAGGGGTGACCACCGTGAGGAGTGGAGAAAGATAGGGAGAAAACCCTATTATTCAACCGGAGAAGACAACCGGCACAAAGACCACCGTAGAAACGGTGCGTTGGAAGTCCAAAGTCCAAACCATCGATTGCTTTTGACAGAAGGCGTACGTGAAAAGCATTCATCACATCGGACTTCAAAGGGGTATTAAATCATAGTACCTTATTTACTTTATTTTTAAAATTGCATAAGCACCCCACCGCCGTAGATAAACAAAAGCAAAACAAATTTCTGTTTTGATTTTTTTTAAACTACAGCCCATGCTTTGTTTGAAAACAGAGGCCCACGTATTATTTTTTGAAACAACAGAAAGTCCACGTAATTTTATTTTAATAACAAAGGCCCAATTTTGATTAAAAGGTTCTCTAAGGAAACAATCTGTTTTGTTTTTATATTGTAGTGGATTACTGTCCACCGATTCCTTTAATAAACAAAAAACTCTCAAGTTTTTTTTTTTAAAAAAAAAAAACTCTTTTATGCCATTTTAACAAAACAATGGGTAGAACCCACGTTTATTTCTAATATAAAAAGGACAATTGTTCTTTATATAAACTTAATATAATTTATTATTAACATTGTGTTCTATAAACAAATAAATTTTTTAAATATAATAAAGTTTTAAAGGGTTTTATATAAAGTTTTTAAAATGACTGAAAGTGACGTAAATAAGGGTGATACTTCCAAAATTAAAGAACTGGGTTTGACAACCCATTTCCAATGCCCAATGTTGAAATCAACAAATTACACTACTTGGGCAATTAGAATGCAAGTCATTCTAGAAGCAAATGGTCTATGGGAAATGATTGATCCAAATTTATCAACTGAGGTTGATATTAAAAAGGATAAAACAGCTATTGCATATATATACCAATCACTTCCTGAAGATCAGTTATTGCTTATATCAAAATATAAAACTGCAAGGGCAGTTTGGGAAGCTTTGCGAGCTAGACACGTAGGTGTAAATAGTGTTCAGCAAGCTAGACTGCAAACACTCAAATCGGAATTTGAGATGTTTAAGATGAAAGAAAATGAATCCATTTATTCATTTACTTTGAAGTTGACAAATATTGTTAATAAGGCAACAAGTTTAGGATTGACCTACGAAGATTCTATACTTGTACGGAAATTACTAAATGCCGTACCAGATAGATTTTTTCAAATTGTTGCCTCTATAGAACAATATGCGGATTTGAATACCATGTCTTTAGATGAGGCAATAGGTAGATTAAAAACATTTGAGGAGAGACTCAAATATAAGAAAGAACAATTTGTGGACATACAAGAGGGATTGATGTTCACCCAACAAGAAGATCGTGGTAAAAGTTTTAGAGGACGTGGTCGTGGCAGATTTAGCCAATCACATAGCCGAGGGAATGACAGATTTAAATCTGACAGACGAAATTGGGAACCCTCGCAAGACAACTTCAAGAAAGGAAGTAGCAACCATATTAGGAAACAGAACACTGATATGAGTAAAGTGCATTGTTTTAAATGCAAGAAGAATGGACATTATGCTAATAAGTGTCCGTTAAGAAAGCATGACAGAGAGCAGTCCAATCGTATTGAGGAAGATATGGAACCAACACTGCTCATGGCAACCATTGAGGAAAATCAGAGGATTTTACCAAAAAAGAAAGTTGATCCGATTGAGACACCAGAAACAGTAGAAAGTCTATGGTATTTAGACAATGGTGCAAGCAATCATATGACAGGAGTCAGGGATCACTTCAAGGAGATAGACGAGAATATTTCTAGAAACGTACGATTTGGTGATGGATCATGCGTGGCAATTAAGGGAAAAGGATCAATTCTCTTAGAATGCAAGAACAGAGAACATCGAGCTATCTCACAAGTATATTATATTCCAAACCTGAGGAATAACATACTAAGTTTAGGTCAGTTGACCGAAAACGGTTGCAAGATAGTCATGGAAGATGACTTGTTACTACTGTATGATTCTAGTAACATCTTGTTAAGAGTCAAACGATCAAGGAATCGACTCTATAAAGCATATTTGAAGATAGGGAAACCTATATGCTTGTTAGCAAATTTGCATGATGAATCATGGTTATGGCATGCAAGACTAGGGCATGTGAACTTTGGTTCATTGAAGGAAATGTTTGCAAGGGGAATGGTACACGGGTTACCACCAATTAAGTATACAGCAAACATTTGTGATATATGCTTAGTAGGAAAGCATATAAGAGCACCTTTCCCACAAAAGGCTAAATTAAGGTCAGAAGAACCGCTGGATTTAGTTTATGGTGATTTGTGTGGTCCAATCTCACCACCAACACCATCAGGGAAAAGGTATATATTTTTGCTGGTTGATGACTACTCAAGATATATGTGGGATTATTTCTTGGAGTCAAAGGACCAGGCATTTGAAACCTTCAAGGAGTTTAAACAGAAGGTTGAAAACGAACTTGGAGTTAAGGTAAAAGCTTTCAGAACTGATAGAGGAGGAGAGTTTACATCAGGTGACTTTCAACAATACTGCAAAGATCATGGAATTGCAAGACAGTTAACTGCACCTTACTCACCCCAACAAAACGGAGTTGTTGAAAGAAAAATAGAACAGTACTCTCAGCAACAAGATGTATGATGAAAGCAACAAACCTACCACAGAACTTATGGGCAGAAGCAGTTAGACACGCTATCTTGATACTAAACTGCACACCAACTAAGTCTGTTAAGGATATTACTCCATATGAAGCGTTGAAAGGCAAGAAGCCAAATTTAAACCATCTAAGAATATTTGGTTGTGTTGAATTTGCCAAAATACCTGCACAACACTTAACCAAATTAGATGATAGAAGTATACGCTTGGTATACTTGGGAAGTGAACCAAGATCAAAAGCATATCGCTTATATGATCCAATAAAGAAAAAGGTTTACGTAAGTAGAGACGTAAAGTTCAAAGAAGACGAAGCTTGGAACTGGGAAGAAAACAATGAAGATGTTACAGATAGCAGTCCAGGATAGACAGAGTTCATTTTTGAGGATAATGGAGTACCTGAAAATTCCAACCCAGATGTTTCAGATGATGAAACACCAGCTACACCGAATCTACAAAATGATTCAGAAGAAGAGGTTCCTACCACACCTAATTATGTAGAGGACACCGAAAAAGATGTACCAAATACACCAGATTCTATACACAATTCATCAGAATCAGAGGAAGATACACCTTCCACAACAGATTCAAATATTGATCATACACCAGTACAAGGGTTTAAACCACTCAGAGGTGTCTATAGAAGAGCACAAAGGTTATTTCTCATTGAAGATGAACCTAGAAATTATAAAGAAGCATCTAAAGAACACAAATAGTTAGAAGCCATGAAAGAAGAGATTGATTCCATTAATAGGAACAATACCTGGAAACTAACCACTTTACCAAAGGATCATAAGGCAATTGGTTTAAAGTGGGTGTTCAAGATCAAGAGAGATGCAAATGGAAAGATTTCCAAATATAAGACACGACTGGTAGCAAAAGGATACATTCAACAACATGGAATAGATTTCGATGAAGTATTTGCACCAGTAGCACGTATTGAGACAATACGACTTATGCTAGCCTTGGCAGCACACAACAGATGGGAGGTACACCATCTTAATGTAAAATCAGCATTTTTACATGGTGAATTAATGGAAGAAGTGTATGTTGCACAACCAGAAGGCTTCATACAAAAGGGACATGAAGACAAAGTGTACAAACTGATAAAAGCTCTATATGGTTTGAAACAAGCACCAAGAGCATGGTACACTAAACTTAACAATACTTTAAAGAAACTTGGTTTCAAGAAGTGTGCATTGGAACAAGCAGTCTATACAAGGACCAAGTCATCATCAAAATTACTCATTGGAGTATATGTGGACGACTTGATAGTAACCGGTACACCAAGAGAAGAAATAAATATATTCAAAGATGAGATGAAGAAACAGTTTGAGATGAGTGATCTAGGACTTCTTACCTATTACCTTGGGATTGAAGTCACACAAAATCAAAATGAGATATCGATTAAGCAAACTAGATATGCAAACAAGATACTCAGAGATACGGGTATGCTAGATTGCAATGAAGCAAAGATACCTATGGAACCGGGTACTAAACTTACAAAGATAGGAGAAGGAAAGTATGTGGACACCACCGAATATCGAAGTTTAATTGGATGTCTACGATACTTACTGCATACAAGACCTGACTTAAGTTACTCAGTAGGGTTACTTAGTCGTTTTATGCAAGAGCCACAGGAACAACACTTGAAGGCCATAAGACAAGTTCTACGATACATTAAAGGAACAACAGATTATGGAATAATCTCCAAGCATGAAGAAGATAACAAGATAAAGGGTTACAGTGATAGCAGCTATGGAGTCAACACCCAAGAAGGAAAAGGCACAACATGCATCATTTTCTACTTTGGAGACTCACCAATAAGCTGGAATACCCAGAAGCAAGGAACAGTTGCATTATCTTCTTGTGAATCAGAGTTTATTGCAGCTACAGCAGCAGCAACACAAGCACTATGGCTAAAGAGACTACTCAGCAAGATTACTGACACTCAAGAACAAAGAGTTACTATATATGTAGACAACAAGTCAGCAATCGCTTTAATGAAGAACCCAGTATTTCATGGACGAAGCAAACACATAGATACAAAGTATCATTTCATCAGAGAATGTGTTGAACGAGATGATATAGTTGTCGAGCACATAAGTGGAGATCAACAACGTGCAGATATACTTACAAAGCCATTAGCAAGCATGCGGTTTGGCATTATGAGACAACTACTGGGAATCAAAGACCTACTACAACAGGATCGAGATTAAGGGGGAGAATGAAAGATTAATCCCGACATGTTATGCAAAATAGACTTAGGTTATAATAAACTTATATTATATGTATTATTATTGTATTTAATGGTTGTAACAGACCCACCTAGGACGCCGGCTGACTGCCGCCGTCAACCACAACCGAGAAACCGCCAACGGCGTTGGTAACTGCTAACCGGCCGGAGACCGACTTACTTTTCTATAAATATTTGTACTAACAGATTGTAATGGTTGGATGAACATATTATATTGAAATATACGGAAGTTTGTATCTTCAAGATCTGAAACTTTGGTTTGATTATTGTTGTTTCTGTGCAAAACGATCCAACAATTTCTTCTTGTTAGTTTGACTACATATTTTCATCAAACTTTGGTGATGGTGCACATGAATCTGAGAGAAATGCGATCAATATTTTCTTCAAATCATTGTAGTTTTTCAAATGGAATTTCCTTATATGATTGCTTTTCAGCTACTATGGTCCATAGTCCATAGTTTCATCTAGCTAGCTGGAATGTATATAAAACTGCCGGTGTACCGTATGTTTTGCAGCTTTGGTTGACATGATTCATGTACGAGATTACGCATTTGAAAATGCTGCTGGCTGGCCAAGAGATGATAGGTACAGGGCAAGATGCTGGTTCATTTCAAATTGAGGTAGACGTAATTACATATTTTTGGTTAATTAAATTATACTATTTTGTCATTTATCAAAATCACCTATCTTCTACTAATTAAATTTCTGATCTCTCTTGCAAATAATATATATCTTCTACCATTCAAAACGATGATATCCATTGCATTTTTTATTTTGCTATTGGTTTAAATCTGCTGATGATTTTTTCTTTCAATACTTATTTGCCGTGTATATTAGCTTGCGTTAGCTTTTGTGATGTTTCACAGTCTAGATATACAAAAAAAAGTCTATACTAGCTTTGATGAAGATAAAAGGACCAAGAATATACATAACCATAATCCAATTGCAGAATGCATAGAATATAGTTACATGTTAATTAAGGAAAAAGTTGTTGAGACTTAGATAACTAAATTGATACATGATTCTAGGCAAGGATGGTACATGTAGTAGTAATGCCTCCAATATATTGTTTATGATAAAGTATTTTTATAATTTGTGCTTTATGAGTACCTCTTTTATTTTAGTGTCAATTCAAAATCATATAGGAAACATCTGCACAATATAAGAAAGAACAACTATTAGTACACAATAGCATCCTAATCTCACCAACCTTCACTACACAATATAAGAAAGGAAAATAATATTTAGTTACGGTCCTACCCACTTAATGATAATATTTGTAGTCCACTAATTTTCTCCTAATCTCCTCTCTTGATTTTGACACTGGTCTTGATCCTATGAGTATCAAGTTTTAATAGAAGGATATAAAACCTCTCTATAAGAAATTCCTTGGTGTTATGAATAATTTTGTATTAACAAATCTTAGACTTACTTCAATGCACATGACAATGTAATCTTAGTGGGGTTAAGTGCACCGAAATGTAACGAAGTAACCACGTTTTAAAATTTTATGTAATGAACTATACTTTGTTGATATTAGTAGTACACTAAAGTCATATATTTTTTTTTTTGTGATTAATACAACAATGTTCCCGGATGGTCAACATTATATGTAATGACCTGCAATTGTAGGTTAGCAGGTCACTTTTTGGTTTTTATTATTTTATTTCAATTTTTAGTTATTATTTAACCTATTTGTGTATTATTATTATTCTTATTCTTATTATTCTTATTCTTATTGTTATTTTTATTGTTATTGCTACTGCTATTGTTATTGCTATTGCTATTGTTATTTTTTTTAACGGCTCTTAATCTACCCCAATTTGCCCTCAACAGGACTTGAACCTATGACCTTTGGTCAATGGGCAATCACCACACCAAAACACTTAAGTGCTTACCAGAAGGCTACAACCTAAGTGGCTGGTGCTAGTGCTGGTGCTGGTGGTTGTTGTGATAAGTTCTGATTCACATGAAGATAGTGTGGTTGTGGCTGCTCCATCACTAATAGGTGAGTTTCCAAAGTAGAAAACAATCCCTGTTGTCCTTTTTTCTTCTTGAGTATTAACTCCATAATTGTTGTCGTTGTAACCTTGTATCTTGTTGCCTCCTTCATGCTTATATGTTATTCCATAGTCTTTTGTACCTTTGATATAGCATAAAACTTGTGTGTTTGTCATGTGTTCTTGTGGTTTTCACATATCTTCCTTCGGCTACTTTTGTCAATTATTTACTCGGTTCCATAGATATTTTAGCTTTGTTGCAATCTAGCATCTCTGTCTTTGAGTATCTTGTATGCATATCCAGTTTGCTTGATTGAGATTTCTTCTTGACTTTATGTGACTTCAATTCCAAGATAATAAGCGAGAAGTCCTAGATCACTCATGTCAAATTGCTTCTTCATCGGATTTTTGAAGATCATCTTCTTTTGGTGTACCCATAACCATTAGGTCATCGACATATACACCAATAAGTAGTGTTGATGATGCCTTTGTCTTTGTATATGTTGCTTGTTCCAATGCACATTTCTTGAAACCAAGTGTCTTCAAAGTGCTGTCAAGTTTAGTATACCATGATCGAGGTGCTTGTTTTAATCCATATAATGCCTTTATAAGTCTCTAGACATTATCTTCATTTCCTTCTTCTATGAAACCTTCTGGTTGTGAGACATAGAATTCTTCCTTTAATTCTTCATGTAGAAATGTTGACTTTACATCCAGATGGTGTACCTGCCCTTATTTATATGCTGCTAGTGCCAATATTAAGTGTACTGTCTTGATTCGTGCTACTGGTGCGAATACGTCACAAAGTCTATTTCGTGTTCTTGAATGTAACCTTTGGCTACCATACATGCTTTGTGTTTTGATATTCTTTCACTTACATCTCTTTTGATTTTGAATATCCACTTTAGACCAATTGCCTTGTGATCTTTTGGTAAAGTGGTTAACTTCAAAGTATTATTCCTGAAGGAATCAAATTCAGCTTTCATGGCTTCAATCCATTTTATTATCTTTGGATGCTTCCTTGTAGTTTCTTGCTTCATCTTTAATCAATAATAATTCTTTCATGTCGTCATACAGATCATTTATTGCTTTGTATCCTCTCTGAAATGACCCAAACTTTTTTTTTATATAAAGTTAATTTAATAAACAAAAGACATAATTAATTTCTTAGTAGTGTATAAAACATAAAGTCTTAGCTTTTAGTTAGAAATACAAAAGATAAACTTAACAAAATATAGCAGCGGAAGTGGAACCATCACTCTTTCATCGCAGCCTTACCTCGATCCGCACATGAAATTTAAAAGAACAACACTGGTAAGCACTAGGCTTAGTGAGATCACTATTATATTAATCAACACTATAACAACTCTTGTAAATTATCAATATTAATTATTAACTTTGATAATTCAAATATAAACACATTGTAGGAGCTATGTGTGACTTACACTAAGTCAGAGGGGTGTTTGTGTAAGTTCCAAAGTTGGTTGAAGGTTGTTAAAGAAGGTTGTTAGGAGTTGTGACAACTGGAGGTTGGATGACAGCTGGAGGTTAACAGCTAGAGGAAACTGACAGGTGGAGGTTGGACGTCAGACTTCAGAGGTCAGGTACATCTATATAAGGGTCATCACTTCTCTAGTTTCAAACACCTTAGACCTTAGACCATAGGTCATACCTAGAGATCAGATTGTTTCAGTTCTTATTTCTTTTGTAATAGTTTAGTTCTTGTATTTCTTTAGTTATAAATAGAGTGTTAATGGAGGTTTGAAGAATTCCATCATCTTTGTTAGTTTTGGTGATCAATTGTTCATTGAATCAAGTCGTTTTGGTTGTTCGTTTGTCTCAAGTTTACAATAAATTGGTATCAGAGCTCCAAGGCAGCGATCTGGTCAAGATTGGTTTCTTGAATCTGTGGGTGGTTTTTTAAAGACGAAGAACAGGAGAAAAGAATGTTCCAATCTCAGGGATGATTGAAGAGAACATTGGTGATTCAATTTGAATTGAAGTGACCAGATCAAGAAGGTTCTTCACGGTGAACAAAGATGTCTCCACCTCTCGTGATGATCAAGAAATTCACAGGTGTGAATAACTTTGGTTTATGACGATTAAAGATGACGGCACTTCTCAAACGAGAAGGGATATGGGCTCCTTTGGGAGGAGAAAGATCAGGAAACATGGAGGAAGTGGAGTTTAATCTTCAAAAGGAGAAAGCTCACTCCATAATCTTGTTATCGCTCTCGGATGAAGTTCTAGTGCATTCTTTCGTGGTTGGAAGAGATACGATATCGCTGGAAGAGGTAAGGTAGAGTTTACACTCACGAGAACTACGACACAAGGCTTCAGATCATGTTTCTGATACAGCTGAAGGAGCTGTAGGTCTGATTGTATCAAGAACAAAAGGACGAGGTGCTGATTGGTCAGACAAAGGAGAAGGTAGACAGAGAAATGGAAGATCTCGGTCACGGGGAGGAAATCCAAATCCGAAGGACGTGTGTCACAGGTGTGGTGATATAGGGCTTTGGAAGAATGAGTTTCCTAAGAGCATGTTGAATGTGAACGTTATTAGGGACGATGCAAGCTCCGAATCGGAATTGGTTCTCATGGTGTCAAGTTGTGTTGGAAGGTCAGACGTGTGGATTATGGACTCAGGTTGTTCCTTTCATATTTGTCCAAACAGAGGTTGGTTCTCCTCATATCAAGAAGTGGGTCATGGCAGTGTGTTGATGGGTAACGATGCTCCTTGTCGGGTGGTTGGTGTTGGATCAATCAAGATCAGGATGCATGATGGTATGGTAAGAACACTGTTGAACGTAAGGCATGTTCTGGAATTAAGGAAGAACTTAATTTCAATGAGTATGTTGGATGAAAGAGGATTCGAGTATTTAGGTGTAGGTGGAGTACTTAAGGTGTCAAACTGTGCCTTAGTGGTTATGAAAGGTGTAAGTGAGTCTAATCTATATGTGCTGAAGGGGGAAACTGTAGTGGGTCAAGGTGCAGCTGATGTCTTAGATTCACATGAAGAAGCTTCAGAGATGGGGAAGCTCTGGCACATGAGATTGGGTCATCTTGATGACAGGGGTATGATGCTTCTCAGCAAACGTGGTCTGTTGGGAGGACACGAGGTGGAGAAGCAGAGCTTCTATGAACATGGTGTTTATAGGGGTAAGGGTTATCGATTATGGTCACCACCCGAAAGGAAGACAAGTGTTAGTAGGGATGTAACTTCTGACGAGAAGTTAGTGGACTCACAAGGGGGTCTTCAGGGTGTATCTAAGAAGGTGGAGGATAGTGGTCTTGACATGGAGATAGAGTCGACTCAGGAAGATCAGGAAGATCATGAAGATCCTGACCTTGATGGTAATGTTCAAAGTAAGTTTGTCAAGATGGTTGCAAACTGGGATGATGGACATAGTGGAGGTAGGTCTGTAGAAGGTCAAGAGAAATCTCAGGAGGTGGATACACAGGAGGATAGACGTTGGTTTACAA
Organism: Pulicaria dysenterica; assembly: GCA_947179395.2. Taxonomy (NCBI): domain Eukaryota; kingdom Viridiplantae; phylum Streptophyta; class Magnoliopsida; order Asterales; family Asteraceae; genus Pulicaria; species Pulicaria dysenterica. The sequence continues at coordinate 5,009,936 of OX359295.1, forward strand.
GGTGAAGGTGAAGCTGACCAGGGAGCTGATGAAACTGGTTCGTTGGCTAGGGATCAATATTGGATACAGGTTAAACCTCAAGTCAGATATGGCTTTGAGGGTCTGGCTGTGTATGCTTTGCAAAGGGCAAAGGAGGTTGGTAATTCCCATGAACCAGAGGCTTATGGTGAAGCAGGTGTTTCAAAGGAAGCAGGTTTGTGGATGGGGGCAATGATGGAGGAGATTGAGGCTCTTCATAACAATGGAACTTGGGTTCTTGTTAAGTTGCCTAGAGGTAGGAAAGTCGTGGCTTGTAAGTGGTTCTCTAAAGAGAAGGTCAGCTTGGAGGGCTTCGGAGCTGAATGTTACGATACACGATTTGAGGCTAAAGGGTATAGCCAGAAGGAAGGTGTGAAGACGGTGTTTCTTCATGGTGGTCTGGAGGACATGGTGTGTTTGCCTTGGAGGTCGCTATATGGGTTGAAGCAGACTCCAAGGCAATGGTACAAACGTGTTGATACTTTGGTGATCAAGCATGGGTTTGTAAGGAGGTCCTATGACTGTTGTATGTACCTTCGGAATTGAAAGATGGAAGCTTGGTGTATGTCATGGGGTGTACAAAGCTGTACCTAACTTATGTAGTCTTAAGGTTCATGATCAATCAGAAGAAGGTTCACTGGGTGGCAGTGGATAGGTTTTATAGGTACTTGGAAGGTACTTCAGATGTTGGTCTCATATGTGGAGGTAATAAAGGATGGTTTGTTACCAGGTGCTCTGATTCCGACTACGCAGCAGACCTAGATAGAAGGAGGTCCGTAGATGGTTATGTGGTTACGTTGGGAGAAGTTGTGGTTAGTTCGGAGGAAGCAATGTTACAACCTTTGGCTTTGACAGAAGCTGAGTGCGTGGCTTTGGCAGAAGCTACGAAAGAAGCAAGCTGGTTGAAAGAACTAGTGGGTGTGACTTAGCTTAAGTCAAGGTGGAGATTGTAGGAGCTATGTGTGACTTACACTAAGTTAGAGGGGTGTTTGTGTAAGTTCCATAGTTGGTTGAAGGTTGTTAAAGAAGGTTGTTAGGAGCTGTGACAACTGGAGGTTGGATGACAGCTGGAGGATAACTGACAGGTGGAGGTTGGACGTCAGACTTAAGAGGTCAGGTCCTTCATCTATATAAGGGTCATCACCTCTCTAGTTTCAAACACCTTAGACCTTAGACCAGAGGTCATACCTAGAGATCAGATTGTTTCAGTTCTTATTTCTTTTGTAATAGTTTAGTTCTTGTATTTCTTTAGTTCTAAATAGAGTGTTAATGGAGGTTTGAAGAATTCCATCATCTTTGTTAGTTTTGGTGATCAATTGTTCATTGAATCAAGTCGTTTTGATTGTTCGTTTGTCTCAAGTTTACAACACACATTATGCAACTCAGGCTCATTGTCAAGCACTCTAGCTTGATTAATTTATCTCTATATAAACCATGCCACTCAGGCACATCATAATACCATTTAAGTATTTTCTTTTGCCACCCAGGCAACGCTAAAGTCACTCTGACTACTCTTTCTCTCAACTCAGGTATCAATAATAACTTTGTATACACAAATCACATTTATAAGAACTCATTCATACATAGCAACAGTTCACAAAACATAAGCATAGATAGAGAATAGTGAAACTCACATATATTTTGGGGTGTTACAACTCTCCACCACTTGTTTTTTATTTCTTCCCCGAAATCATTCTTTGAAAGTTCTGGATAATTCCGCCTCATCTCATCCTCTGGTTCCCAAGTATACTCAAAACCATTTCGATGTTTCCACTGAACTTTAACAATACTAATTTGTTGGTTGCGTAAAGCTTTCATCTTAGTCTCAAGTATGGCCACCGGTTGCTCTACATAATTAAGATTTTTCATTGATTGACACATCCTTTAAAGGACAATTGCTGATTAATCCGCTAAACACTTACGTAATTGAGATACATGAAAAGTGTTATGAATCTTGGATAATTCCTCGGGTAGCTCTAAACGATAAGATACTGTCCCAACTCTGTCAATAATCTTAAAAGGCCCAATGCATCTAGGACCCAACTTACCCTTGTTTCGAAATAGAATTATTCCTTTCCACGGAGACACTTTCAGCAAAACAAAGTCACAAGTGAAAAATTCTAATGGAGACTGTCTGCAATCTCTCTCTGATTTGTTGTATTTTCTCGATGGTTCTTTGAATAATCACGGTACTGGCTAATACTCTTAAGCCGACTTCTCCCCAACAAATTGGAGTTCCACATTTACGTCCGTATAGCATATCAAATGGAGGTATACCAATGCTCGTGTGATAACTATTATTATAAAAGAACTCTGCAAGTGGTAAATATGTATCCCAACTCCTTCCAAAATCAATAATGCATGCGCATAAAATATCTTCTAAATTTGAATAGTTCTCTCACTCAGACCATCGATTTGTGGATGAAATGCATAAGTGCAATTTAATTCTCATTTCATCATGGAATTTCCTCCAAAGTCGAGATGTGAATCGACTATCTCTATCGGATACTATTGTGACATGTACTCCATGTCTTGCGACGATCTCTCTTATAAATATCTCTGTCAATTTCTCGGATGAAAAGGCTTCCATAATAGGAATGAAATGCGCACTCTTGGACAGTCTATCAACAACTACCCAAATAGCATCAAAACCTCTTGGAGTTCTAGGAAGCTTGGTAATTAGATCCATAGTAATATGTTCCGTGAAGCTTGGTAATTAGATCAGTAGTAATATGTTCCCACTTTCACTCAGGTATCTCTTGTGGTTGTAGTTTCCCGTGTGGTTTCTAGTGTTCAACTTTAACTTGCAAACAAATTAAGCAAAGTTCTAAGCAGAGTTTGGAGCAGAAGTCTAAGCAGATGAAACGAGCAGAGTTCCAAGCAAACTTCCGAGCAAATGTTTAAGCAGAAGTCTAAGCAGAGTTCCAAGCAGAATTTACTACGAGTAGAAGTTTGAGCAAACACTACGCATAGTTTACAAAGCAGAAGAAGTGTGGGCAAATACTGAGCAAAAACACTAAGCAGAATTTACAGAGCAGAAGTCACTGAGCAAACACTAAGCAAAGTGCAAAAGTCTCTGAGTAAACACTAAGCACTGAGCAAACACTAAGCAAGAGTTTAGTGAGCAAAAGTCTCTCTGAGCATGCAATTAATCAAAATGACCCATGCAAGAATTTAAATCCAAGCTAAGTTAGTGGATACCATCAACAATACTAGGATTGATTTAAAAAAACTTTGGATTCATGTAGGGTCTCGAGAGTCGGTTACCAAGAAAAAATATTAAATAACAAAGCCCATAAACAAAGCTTGAAAACAGTGCAGAAATTTGTCAATTTTGAAAATTAATTGCGCAGAGAGTTAACTGCGCAGAATTGTTTCAGCGCATAAAATTGTTTTGCGCAGGGTTAAAACAGCGTAGTTCGGCAATCGATCACAAATCCAGCCAATAATCACACAAATCACAATCAAGGATTCTAAAACGATTCCTAACAGTTTCAGAACACCAACCTAACAAAATGCAACAATTAATTGTAGCTATATCACACAAAATCAAAAGAATTAAGGTTTATATGTATACGGCAGTAACATGATACTTGAACAGGGAATCGATCGATTATCAAAGAAATACCAACCTATTTGTCAATCTTTTGCTCTGATGTTGGATATCTAGGCCCTTAATATATGTTTAGTGTTTGTATATTAAAAGAAAACAATGAAAAGAACGAACGCAGGGGACGATTTGGATTAGCTTACCATTGCATACTTTTCATTCAAGAATTAATTGGCTATATATAGCCAAAACAAATCAACTTTCAAATAACCAAACTTATCTAATAATTTAAACTATCCTATCTAATAAACTTCAAACTAAATTTTATCTAATAAAATTCAAACTAAATCTTATCTAAATAAATAATCAAACTAACCTATCAAGATTAAACCCAGCATTCACCCCCTTAATCTTGATGCCTATCACGGTCTCGACTCCTACAATCATACTCACGAAAGCGGTCTCTTTCTCGGTCACATCCAATCTTCTTGTTTTTTTCTTTTCTGCCATCTCTTGCTAAAATTCCAAGTTTAAAAAAAACCCGTCTTGCTCTCGTTTTTACGTCTTTCTTCTTGCCTCTTGCTATCTGCTTTCTTGCTTATACTCTTGCTACTTACCTTTTGTTTCTTGCTACTTGCTTGTGATTTCTTGCTACTGATCAATCAAACCCGGTCTGCTCTCTTGCTTATAGATTCTTGCCTTCATGCTAGTTTCTTGCTTCTTGTCTGCTACTTGCTACAGACTCTTGCTGTTTGTTTTCATGAAACAAACCTTGCCACTTGTTTTTCTTGCTTTATACTTGCGATAACTTGCTTCCAATGATGAGAACATAATCAAACTTTTGCTTGCTTCCAAATTCATCCTCGGCTCCTCGCTGCTGCTCCCCTTTTGCTCTCTTTCTTTCTTGCAACTTGCCATCTCTTTGCTATGGACAACCTGCTTACTTTCAACCCGTGATCATATCAATCACAGCCCATTCAAGAAAAAAAAACACCACGGTTCCCTACTGCTTCTGCCCTGCAGCGAAGGGCTACACCATCTCTTGAACCGACTCTCAAACCGGTCTTCTTTACGAGCCCTAGGCTCTGATACCAATTGTTGGATATCTAGGCCCTTAATATATGTTTTGTGTTTGTATATTAAAAGAAAACAATGAAAAGAATGAACGCAGGGGACGATTTGGATTAGCTTACCATTGCATACTTTTCATTCAAGAATTAATTGGCTATATATAGCCAAAACAAATCAACTTTCAAATAACCAAACTTATCTAATAATTTAAACTATCCTATCTAATAAACTTCAAACTAAATCTTATCTAATAAAATTCAAACTAAATCTTATATGAATAAATAATCAAACTAACATATCAAGATTAAACCCAACATCTGATACCACTTGTAGGTCCAAGTTTATCTGGTATCATCAATCAAATGAAGCAATCAACACAATGATATGAAGAAATGTACGTACGTGAAAGGAACTGAGAGTTCTCTGGTTTAACGTATGATGAAAGCTTGATTAGAATAGGGTTAGCAAAGTAGTACTTATATCCCTTGGGTATTTACATAATGTACCCTAAACTATTATTAATATCAAATAACAACTAAACTATTAAAAACTTCACTAGAATATATTGAACACAATTTAGAACCTAACAATTTAAATATCATTTTGAGTAAATCCATTTAAATGTCTTTTTTTCAGATTGTAGGGTGCCCACATTGTCCTTTGGCTGTGGAGAATACTCCAAGCCCGTTGGCGGTGGAGAAAACTCCAGCTTCTATGGAGGATTTAGGGTGGTTTTTAAATTTATCTTTATCCCATGTTGCTGGTATATGCTATGATGCTAAAACTTCATGATCATCACGAAGGCAGACATGCAAAATCTCAATTACTCTTTTTGTCCGTAAGTAATCATTCTACAATCTTAATTAATCATTATTATTTATATTGAATTGATGTCAGTAATTCATATTCTTGGTCTCTGTTAACAATACATGTATCAAGAACGATTGAGTCTACTATTGACTGGATCATGAGTTAGTGTTTCTAGTATTAAAAAATATTGAATATATAAATAACTCATTCATTCCACACTTATCTATAAACTCTCTGAGATTAATGATATGTTGGCCAACCATAACAAAATGACACTCTGTTTAAAATATTCTTTGACAATTATAAGTTAGCTGCTCCCCTCCAAACACTCAAAAATTATTGATCTTGAGAATGCAATAAGTAGCAAGCAGGTTCAATAAGCTATTATAAAGACCTCATAAATATGTATCCTTCATGGCAAGAACTTCAATATTTGATCTCATTCATCCAAAGTTTGTTATTTGGATTCATGGCTTTGTTCTAACATATTATATCCATTGCAACCTATATTCCAAGTAGTCTAACCATAGCAAGTAAGATCATTTTGTTTTGTAGATCATTTTGTTTATGTGTTTTGGAAAAGGTTTGTGACTTTATTGACAAATTTTTAATTGAGTAATCAAATTAAATTTTAGGCTCAAAATATTAACTTATAGCATGAAAGTTACTCTCTTGGAACATTACAATGAAGGAATAGTTGATCTTACAACAAAAGAGTACACGAGATATTTGGAAGAGAGGCGGCCAAACGACATTCAACAGACACATTCTTCGGTAAGCGCATAAGATGGACCTATTCGATAAATATACAAGATATATGGCTTGGTGGTGCTCAAGTACACTTTGTTCTTTTGCAACCGTTTTCATTCGATTTTAACAATAACCGTGCAACTCAAAAAAGCAAATGTTGGTAATGAGGAGCTAATAAAATATGGAAAGTTTAATGATATTGTCGTATTTTAACATATAATATATATTTATTTCATGGTAATATCTGTGTTTTTAAGTCAAATTATAGCTTTAATTGTGTTTAAATATTCAGTTAATCAAAATTTGGCTATTTCAGATTGAAAATGTTTAGAAATGAATAAATATACATAAGTCGTTGAATCAAGCGTAAAAGAAAAAAAGGGTTGTAAATATATTAATTTCGACGGCAGCAGAGAAGAAAACAATTGTAGATTATTCGTTGATTAAGAGGCAAGATTAACACAGACATTCAAAATTATAAGTATTCTTTAATACTTGTGTTAGCTTTTCTAGTTTAATTTTGAAAATGTTACGATACTTTAAATCTTTGTTTTTCATTTATTTAATGATGTTTCTTAGCTAAACTTTTAGTATTCATATAAGGTAGATGAAACCAATATCTTGATTTATTATTGTACATAGATAAATGTTTGATTTTTGCATGTTACATCTTATTAAAGGAACACTTGTTTAATGCTTTTACTTTTAAATTAATTATTCTATGATTGTTATGTGTCTTTAGTAGAAATTAATTATACATTCAATCTATATTAGTGATTTTGTTGTCGAACTACTAAATAAACATTAGAGATGATGTTTAGGAATAATTAATTAATAATCTAGCCATTAAGTTCGTGTTAACCTATCAAACGGGAGTTGGCACGTTAACACAATTCGAGAGATTAACCTACTATTGGATTGTAAACAAGGTGTAATTGGTTAGACGAGTTTCTAAAGAGATTTCTCTACCTTAGCTTAATTAATTATTTAATCTGACGATTCGGGAGAGGAGTTAGGTTACCCGTTAGAATAATAACTAATAAATCCGTGTTTCATAATTAATCGAGACTGGGTGGATTCGACTCAGACTTTTTCTGATCTGGTTGCTCGTTGCTTAATTTAAATAACTTTAGTTTCTTAATTTATTTAATTAGTTGTCCTTATATATTCCTAGTATTATTAGTTTATAAAATCCTAAGTCCCCTTCTAATTAATTTTTTTTAGGTTAATTGGTATAATCTAGTTTAATAAAATATTCTTATTGTTCTCTACGGAGACGATACCCTACTTGCGTAGGCTATACTACTACACGATCCAGTTATATTTAACGGTAGTATTTGGTAAAACAGGTGATTTTATACTTTAATTTAAAACCTAATTTTCACCCATCACTTAATCTTGTTGATATTGCATGATGAGAAAATATTACTCAATCAGGCGCCCGAGATGTAAGGAAAAGTAGATGCACGGTTTGGATTTGAAAATAGATTAAACTAAGATTTTATAGCCCGCGTGTTGTGCCGGGTTTTATATATCTAATTTTTTTTTATCATAATAAATCTATTGGATTAGTTAATCTACATGATAATATTAATAAAAAACTTATTTGCTAGTCTGTAAAATATAATTAATAACACATATTTAAGAATATTTTTTGCCTGAAAATGTAGAAGTTGTAACGTAAAAAAATTTTGGTTGTTCTATAACGTTATATTTACATATTTGACCTAACGATCAAACTATAATATGATATATACATATATAAAATCCATCACAAAAATTAAGTTTAATGGTTAATAAACATAAACTTAAACTTCAATGCTTAAACAATTCAAGAATAAAGGTTAATGGTTACATCAAAATAAGCATAAACTTTAAAGTTAAAATATTATAAAAAGTTTAAGAGTTTAATCGAAATAGAGTTTAAACCATTTTTAACCTTAATCAAAACTCTTAAATAAATAAATTTATGAGTTAATATTTACATTAAATTATAAAAACATATATATGAAATTTACATTAAGCAAAAAATAAATAAAAAAGGTTGTTAAGATGCTTTAAGAAAATAGAAGTTAAAATAAAAGTCAAAAAATACAAATACTAATACGAAGTTTAAAAAGAGTTAAAAAATCAGAATTCATGTTTTTAAGAAATTAGAAGTTAAAATAGGCCAAAAGGGTTAAGAAAATACAAAAAAAATGGAGAAGAAGTAGGAAAGAATAAAAACAGAATTATACCACTTTAGGATTCGTACCCAGGCTTCCTGGGTGAGAAAGAATAGCTTTTACCGCCGCGCCCATACCTGCGTTTGTTTAATTTGCATGTGATTTAATATATATAGTAAACAACGTTTCACAAAACGACAAACATTTTTTCCTCAAAATGTATATATTTATTATATAATAAGGGGTAAGAATTAGTTCTCTTTTATCCGTAGATAATCCCAATTCCCAAAACTTTATATATGACCATTAAATAATTATATTATTTGTTTATTCAAACATTGAAACTGGTTATTAGGATAATAAGATATTTAGTTTCAAAACTTACTATTATATACATTAAAATTGATTACAGTGTTTTGACTTAGATTGAAATTTATAAAAATTGACAACCTTAAGATTATAAGTTTAATTCCCGATAGTAAACTTAAGATATAAAATTAGGTTTGTGTGTTTTTAGCTATTAAAAGAATATCATATAAAATGAATCTTGTAATTTTTAGGGACCTAACACATGGGTCCCATACTCTTTACTTTTATTTCTTTTATCATGATTCATGATATACCTATTCTAATGGAACAAGCAAGCAAAGGATCATTTTTGTTATTACAGATTCTACTTGTAATTTTTAGGGAACCTAACACATGGGTCCCATATATCCTCTTTACTTTTATTTCCTTTCGAGTTAATTATAAAAATAGTTGACGTGGTTGTTACTGATTTGCACTTTTAGTCCTTTAACTTTAAAAATTACAAAAATAATCACTGTGGTTATCATTTTGTTTCAATTTCAGTTTTTTATGCTAATTGATGTTAACTTTGACCGTTAGTTAAAAAACATTTTGGTCTTTTCTTATATTATCCATGTTACTTATATTATCCATGTTACCAAACATGATTTATCCCTTTCATTTTAATTTATTCATTAGTGATAATAGGATACTATTAAAAAAAATAAAAAATAGTAACAAAACCACCCTGCTCCCGTGCAACAACCACCGTCGTCCAATACATTAACACAACCCAACATTCAATTCTTAACAAATTTGGCATGAAATTAACAATGTCTTATGCACCAAAATAAGATACAGATGAGTACAAATTAAGTATATTCAAAACATGCTTGAAATTTTTCATAGAAATACAAAAAAACTATTGCTTAATTTACAAAAATGAAGTAATTTACATATATTCTTCCTGATGAAGAACAAGAAATCCCCAACCACCCTCTAACTCTTTTCCCCAAAAAAGTTTACAAATATTCTTACTGGTGAAGAACAAGAAACCGTGGGATCTGAACAGTGAGGTGTGAAACCGTGGGATCTGAATAGTGAGTGATGAATGCGATGGATCTGAACAGTGAGGTGTGAAACCGTGGGATCTGAACTTGTGTACTGACGGATCTTAACGCCTTAATGAAGATGACGGCGAGAGAAGAAGCGACGATGAGTGATGAATGCGAGTTCTAGTGACGGTGACAGCGAGCGACGGCGAGCGGTGGCGATTAGGGAGGCCGAAGGTAAGAGCGAGAGCATCAGATGTCGAAGTTTATGGCAGAAATGCGGCGGAAGGCTGTCGGCTGTGGTGGTTGTGCCACTAAAGGGGGGACGGCGGTGGTGGTTGTGACCTGACCTCTATGGGGTGGATGAGGGGGGTGACTGCTGAATGTGTGAGAGAGAATGGAAATGAGTGTGAGAGAGAGAGAGAGAGAAGGGGTTAAGGGGATTTAAAATATTGGTGTTTGGTAACTTGTACAAAAGATAACCTTTAAATGTATATATGTTTGAAAACTATTTTAATAGGTATAATGTGTTTGGAAACAAAAATAAAATGTAAAAAGACAAAAATGTCATTTGACTAACGGTCAAAGTTAACATCAGTTAACATAAAGGAACGAAAGTGAAACAAAATGACAACCACAATGACTATTTTTGTAATTTTTGAAATTAAAGAACTAAAAGTACAAATTAATGACAACCACAAAGACTATTTTTGTAATTAACTCTTTCTTTTATCATGATATACGTATTCTAATGGAACAAGCAAGCAAAGGATCATTTTTATTGTTACAGATTCTATCTTGGAGGAAGCTTTCTTGAGCTACAAGTAAACATGTCTTTATTACAAGGCTCTTTATGTTGTGAGGTTTGCATGTTGTTTCTCACAAGCTCTCATTTCTATAAAGTTAAGGCTTCTCCTACATAAGCTTGTAACTTTGGCAATTTATTGTTTTTCACAATCTCTCATTCAATTTCTGTAAAATCTTGAATTTTTATTGCTGCGAGTTGTCTTTACCAAGAATTGAAGAAAATCTATGCTTACAGGTATATATTCCATCAATTCGCGTTTGTATGTATGTATGTATGTATGTGTGTGTGTGTGCGCGCTGGTTACTTTCCAAGCCTGACCCGAAAATGACCCAAATCGTTTTCCTTTCCACCGGCTAATAAGAAGCCAAAATTATTTTATAAAATTAGTGAGTTTAGATTTTAAATTAACGTATAGGGATGCTAGGAACGTGAATCAAACCTTAAAATAACATCATAGGAAAAAGAGATTTCGAGTTTAGTTTCAAAACCTTACCTAATTCACTTGAAACTCTAAGATTTCTTCACGAAAGTTTCCAGCTATGCTTCCTAATCCGTACAACATACTTGAGGGTGTTTTTTTTCACACACTAGCCCCTAAATGTTATCCTTAAATGCATAAAACATTTGAATAATTAAATGGGTTAAAACACCTAATCATCTGAGTCAAAAAGGGGAGGTCAAGGGTTCAAGTCCCACTAGGTTTCAATTAGTGGGTAAGGCACTTGCTCCCCATAGGGAAGGTCAAGGGTTCAAGTCCCACTAGGTTTCAATTAGTGATGGCCACGTGGATGCTTCGGAAATGGCCACGGGTAAAACCGGTTAGACCGCGTACATCTGAGTCAAAAAGGCTCGGCACCCCGGGAGGAGCCCTAACCGAAAAAACTCCTTTTAAAAAAAAAAGGGTTAAAACACCATCTTAAGAAATTAATTAAAGAGAATTTCAGACCATTACAAAAAGCCATGTGTAATCTTAGGGTTCTTTCATGTGGCTTCGTTCATCATTTAGGCATAACCTATAGAAAAAGTTACTCTCTTGGAAAATTACAATGAAAGAATAGTTTATCTTCTTACCACACAATGAAAGGCATTCAAGAGACGCATTCTTCAATAAGCACATAAGGTGGACCTATTCTTTACACTTGAAAATTTCATTTTAAAGGATTAAGGATATATATATGAGCTTAAGTACAATTTGTTTTAAATGTTATAAATGTTTTGACAGCTGATTTCTTCACGCAAGACCCAAGTGTGAACTTGTATTTACACGCACTTTGAAGTGCATAGATATGACTTAATAAGTGTTTACATTTAACGACGACTTTCTTGTATTGATTCTTAATGTTTTGAAGCTTTAGTGAGTTTGTTTCAAAATTTTCACTAACATATATTTTTATTTATTTGTAATATGTGCGGTAACGAAGCTTTAGTGAGTTTGCAACTCTGGATACATTAAGCATTATATATACACACACGTACACTAGTTGGTTCTTTTCCTGTTGACCTTAAGCATTATATACGGCCATTATTATTATTACTACATATTTACCAGGATTTTGAGAGTGTGAAGTGTGAACATTTTATGAACCAAAAACATTTGGAGAATATATGTGCTCGTGCTGCTGCTCGTTTATGTGCTGCTCCTTGTTCATTGTTGTATAATGGTACAAGGTTTCAAACTAAGAGTACTAGTGGATAATGCATATTATTATATATGACTATATAAGTTGTGTTGTGCTTGCTTATGTATTATGATGATGTCTATCCATTAATCCATAGCACATATTAAACTGGTGCTTAACTAATTCAATGCGTGGGAGAATTATTTGATATATTAATACATAAAAGAGTTAATTACAAAAATGGTCCCTGTGGTTGTAATGAAATTTCACTTTTAGTCTTTTAACTTTAAAAATTACAAAAATAGTCAATGTGGTTGTTAATTTGTTTCACTTTCTGTCCTTTAAGCTAACATCTGTTATATTTGACCGTTAGTCAAAGGGTAATATGGTCAATTTGACACATATCCTTATTACCAAACATAATTTAGCTACTATAATCATTTCCAAACAACCTTTATTTTAAAACTTGTCACCAAACAACTTTTTTCATTTCTTTTATCTCCTCTCTCTCACAGCTACATCTCCTTCTCTCTCTTACAACTAGCTTTCTCTCTAAGTTTCAACCTTTAATTTCTCTATCTAAAAGTTGTTCTCACAAAACACCACCGCCACTCCTAGACGGCCGGTCACCACCACCGCCACGCCTAGGACCGCCGGCAACCACCTCCGTTGTGACCTACACTAGCCACCATCCCATTCTCTCTCTTCTCTCTCACTTCGATGTACCCTAGCCACCACAACTTCATTCTCTCTCTTCTCTCCCTCTCTTCCATTTCCGTATGATTCTTCCAGATTTCCCTAAAGACGTTCTTCAACGCCCTTTGATTCGATGCGGTCATGGCGGAAGGTTTAGGTGACGAAACCGGAAGGTTTAGGTGACGACGGGAGCCATGGTGGTGTCGCTCCATCGTCTTCTTCTTCATCCGCCGGACCAGCATCATACGACGGGCACCAGTATCTATCCATCTTCTCTATATTTTCCTTTATCTAAAAACCCTAAATTCTCACTCTAAAAACCCTAAATCTGTTGTACCTGGTGCTTCAACATCGCCGGCTACCACCCCTTTCTTCTCCCTTGAAAACCGCCGGCCGCAACCCCTTGTCTCTTCACCACTGCCACCGCCAAATCGAGTTTTTGGGGTTATTTGGGTTTCCTTAATTTCTGGTTTTATTTATCAAATTCTTCTCTCTATCGATCTGTTAATCATGGATGGGTTTTTGTTTATTCCCTTCAATCGAGTTTCTTTAATTTTCAGGGGGTGTTCACCCGTTTGTGATTTTGAATTGGTTTGAAGGGAATATGGTTTGTTGTTTTTAGGGTTCATGTTTATGAACAGATATCATGAACAGTTGAAGGCGAGGTATATTTCAAGAACGTAATAACGATTACAAATTAATTTATAACAAATAATCTGAACGTAATTAAAATTAAAAATTAATTAATAAAAAATAATCAGTAATTAATCTTTAATATATATTAAAAGAAAAGAGTTTCTCTCTCTTCCAAAAAAATCTTCACCAATCACAACTCTTGATTTAAAAAAAAAAATTTTAAAAATCGAGATGATGATTTAAAAAATGCCAAAAATCCTTAAGTCTTGTAAGGGGGGTATTGTGAAAATTCTAAGGGGGTTTTATAAAATATGTTAAGGGTTTTTATGAAAATGTGAGGGGGTTTTATAAAAATTGTATATTAATATAATTAATTATAGGTTGTTTATAAAATATGTTTAATAAATTATTATATAATTTGTTTAGAGAAATAATAATTATATATTTGCGACCGTCTCATTTTTATCTACGTTTTGGTATAAATTTTATTGTAATATGACACTTTTTTTAAAGTAGTATATTTTTAATTGTTTGTTATCCATTAATAGTAGTGGGTAGGTTATTCATAAAACAATTTATATCTTTTTTATATTTATTCTATCTACGTATAATAGTCGATATAATAACTGATTCCTCGGTCTTTCGATAAAAAGTAATAATTTTTTTTAAGTTTTGTTTTATTTATGATAAATTTATATAAAAATAGTTAACATTTAAAACAAACAAAGGTGCATCAATCAATATAAAAAATTAAAGAATCATATATATATAATCAACTATTAAAAATAAAACTATTAAAAAAAGGGTTACTTACATCATCAACTCTTTCCCTAAAAAATCTCCACTAATCATAGCCCTTGATTAAAAAAATTAAAAGAAAATAAAAAATGTATTAGTTATTACGTCACATTCCATCAAATCTCTTAAGGGAAATTTTATATAACAAACTTCATGTGTTTGTTAATCTTGGATAAGATAACAATATATATTTGAATTAATCGTGGATAACATAATAATATATATATTTAAATTTGAATTGAATACATATTTCTAATTGACGTGTATTTAATTGGTTTAAAATTACTCCACTTTGTTAGGTAAGGAAGTTACTTTTAGAATTAGATTTAAAAATTTTTAAAATATGATTTAAATGGAATAATAATTGATAGATTAAGTTTGAAAATATAAACAAAAAGGAAAAGGAAGTAGACGATGAGATATACTTGGATATTATAACAACCATTTGAATATGAATTTAATTGAAAATTCAACCATTTGAACTATAACAAAATTCATCCCTTTTAATTGTTCCTATTATTAAGTAAATTTGTTAAGTTTAAAGGATAAAGAAATTATTTAAAAATTGTATGTTGTAATGGTGGGAAAATATTTTTTTAATTTTTAAAAAAAATAGATGATGATATAAATAGGTGATCTTTAATAATATGCCCTAAGTTTTAAAATAAAATTTTCAATGCTCAATTATGTTACTAAACAGGAAAGAAAGAAAAATTAGTAGATCCTTTCGTAAGCTCCATTTTAATTCCACTATTCAAACACATCTCATTTGTCTGATTCATGAAAATTCTGTGATTGAATTACCTAAAAGGTAGATTAAGAAACGAAAATTATATATGAGTTTGAAGATTCATAATTTGTTCTTTTTTATCTCTAATTTCATACTCTGCCTTAGTAAAATTCGTTGATTTTGTGTGCAATTCATTTAGTAAACGCGAGGTAGTGAGTTCACAAATCAACTGTAAAAGATATCTTCGATATCTTATGATATCAAAAAAGGAAAAAACAACATTCAGTAGATTAAAAAAAATCGTGAATTGGGGCAACAATTATAAAAGTATGAAAAATACCCAAGTTAGATATGCCATTAGCCCATTTCAAATTAAATAGCTTAGTTTGTGTGTGCGTTAAATTACTAATAAAACCATGAATGTTGTTTATAAAGAGTATCTACAAAAAATATTATGATAATCTTATGTATATCAAACTTTTGTAATGTTTATAATTTCTTATGAGATTTTATATTCATATATATGTTTTCTAATTTTTTAACGTGTTAATATTTTTAAAACTATATAAATTTAAAATTGTCTTATATCATCCCCGTGTTGATACACGGGTCGCTTATAAACAACATCAACAATAATATTATAGTTATGGTTTTACAATATCGGGATAAAGCTCCATCACGATAAACACATTAATATTATACTAAAACTTTTAGACGTGTAATGTAACTTTATATTTCTTAAAAAGAGTATTTATAAGAAGTACTAAAAAGACACGTTTTCACTCATGGACAGTTATATGTGACAGTTTCTTGAGTGAAGAGTAAAGAGAGGTTAAAAGTTTTAATTTGCGATAATTAAGAAAACCCTACTAATAAAACTATGAATGTTGTTTATACAGAGGTTTTAAAGAAAATCTAATGATAATCTTATGTATGAATTTCAAAATTCTGTAATGATTATTCATTTCTTACGAGATTTTATATTCATATCTATGTTTTGTAATTATTTTTACTATACGTCTTAATACTCTTTAAAACTATATAAATTTTAAATTGACTTATATCAGCCCGTGTTGATACACGGGTCGTTTAGCTAGTATGTATAAAAGTATTACTTAGTAGTATTAATTACTAAGTAATTATTAGTTAATGGATTAACTAATTATTAATTTATAAAAAGGTAGAAAAATGTTAACAATTGTTTGGTAACAAGGATTAGTACAGAATTGACGAAATTACCCTTTGACTAACAGTCAAATATAACAGATGTTAGCTTAAAGGACCGAAAGTGAAACAAAGTGACAACCACAGTGACTATTTTTGTAATTTTTAAAGTTAAAGGACTAAAAGTGAAATTTCGTGACATGAACTATTTTTGTAATTAACTCTACATAAAAAAATAAAATAAGTCGCTCCAGTTCATGATCTATTAATAATTGATTCGATCCAAATCCAATTAAATAGATCTCCATGTAAATAGATCAGATCCAAATCCAAACAAATGGGTCAACGGGTCAGGTCAAATCTTTAAAAGATCAGATCTGATCCAACCCATTGACAACCCTAAGACAAACACATCTATCAAGAATGTTTAAAAGATTATGTTCAAATAAATACAAATAAATATAATGATAATGACCAGATAAAACAACATAAAAAATCATGGGTATTATAGTGAATGAATATACAAGGGTAAAAGAAAAAAATAGGTCATTATTTTTAACTTTTAAAGCGGTTAAAGACCAACTTTAAATAAAAAATTGTGTGATAGATAAATTTGAAATTAATCGTATTAATCAATTAGATTAATTAGAGAGCCGAGTACCCTCTGGTCACTGTATAGTATCTTCCCATGCCTGTTGTCGGATGGTGTTTATTTGGGTTTTCTTTTTTTTTTTAAGTATTTCTATGACTTGTAAAATATTATTGAGTTGAATAAATGTATTTTGATTGATTTTTGTTGTTATCACATATATTCATATTTAAGTGGTCTTTTTTGCTTTAGAGAAGAAAACACGTGGACCCAAATATGGGTATAGCTATAATTGAGTTAATAATTTATCACTCACTTCCTTTGGTGACTAAACTGAACCTTAAAAGCGTCGGGTTTGGTGTCAAGTTTTGTAAGGTAAAGTTCGACTAACCTGACTTGATTAACTTGAAACCTGATCGGGTTGACCGATTAACATTAAGACTAATTTCTTTTTTTGTTTCAATGTAGATGGTTGCCGTCTGTTGTTGTTTTGTTCACTGTTTTTCGTTTTCTCTTGATCCTTCTTGTCAGTATTTTTTTACTCGTAAAAATTTAAAAGTTGAATGAATATGTTTATAATATATTTTTTTTGGTTATCCTGTTAAGTGTTATCTTCACTTTATTTGCTTCAAAAAAATCGTTCATATAAGAAAGAAAAAAAATGATACGTGTGTGACCCATGCATAACTTAGCACCAAACACGGTATAATTGAGATAATACGTGTTATCCAATGTGGTATCTTTGCTTTATTTTTTTATTACTCTAGATGCTGCATCAGATCGATTAGTTTGTAAAATATAAATGAATTATTATTTATTATTTATTAAAAACTACAATAATATATATACGTTTGTGTCACTTTGTTACATTATTAATTAATGTTAATATCTTATCGGTAATATGGTAAGTTTAATTAATCAAAATCACAACCTCAATCCATAGCAATCTATTAATCAGAATCAAGCTTCCAGAATCTTTCTACTAAACACACACATTTGTCATTAATATTTTAAGCATCTTTCACTAATTAACTGCGCAATGAATTCCGGATAATCTCGAGTTTTCAATCCGTCAACGTAGTTTCTTTGGGTTCGGTATCTAATCCTTTCAAGTGATGCGACGCAACAGCTCATTGTTTTTGTATGTTTTTCTTTTTAAAGCAAAACCTAGGTCATATATTTCTCTAAATCGACCATTTTTCCTACAATCAACTTTTTTTAACGGCAAAGCTTGTAATATTAAAACTAGCAAGTTACTAGAAAATGATTAATACACAAGAGATTCTACAAGAAGATTTACACACCAAAGACGTAATGACCCCTTTCCAAATTGGTTTTCGTTCCACCTTTAGAAGTCACCATCATTGTAACGTCCCAATTTTTTTTTGAAATAACAACACAAACAATTGAATCAAACATCGGAACCAACTCTAAAATAAATACTAAAACCGTTTACAACGCAAGTAGTTCGAAAAGACTAAACTGTAAGTACTGTTTTAACAACCAAATAAAACAAGTAAAAAGCTTGCGGAAACATTGCTGGAGATGATGAGCTATCACTGACGCGCTAGAGCTCCGCCATGGTCATTTCCTGAAAAGCGGTTAAACAATAACCGTAAGCACAAAGCTTAGCGAGTACTCTACTTACAAATTAAACAGTTCATCAGAACATTGATCTCATACCCACTACCGTAGTAAGTGGTCTCTACAAACCCGTCTGCTTAGACGGTCTCACCACCCCGTTGTCGTCACAATGGTCTACATGCCCGACACCGAAGTGTTGGTCTCATGCCCGACATCGAAGTGTTGGTCTCATGCCCGACACCGAAGTATTGGTCTCATGCCCGACACCGAAGTGTTGGTCTCATACCCGTTACCAAAGTAAACGGTCTACTCGTACCCATTACCGATTGTAAACGGTCTGAACTCGGCAATTCTCATGTCTTATTACTTATTATTCATTTACTCATCATTAATCGTATATGAAGTCTAATTAAAACATACCCAACACCATGTCAGTCTAAGCATAATCTTCATGTAACTTCTTAAACGTTAATCACTTTCTTAATTGTCATTAACGGCACTTGATGTCTATTTAAAATGTAATTAAGAATACTCACCTGATTTCGTGATTCAGTTCTACGATAAAAAGCTTAATGAGTATTTGTGGTCTCACAGCAGTCAGCAGACAGCAGACACTTGATAAGTGGGGCCAGCAGGCCCACTTAACACAATTCTCTTAGGTTGGACTGTGTAGTTAAATTCCACATAATTTCTCATGCATGTAGGTCGAATTCATAAGGTCGAATCATATATGATTATCATACAAGTCATAATAGTATTCTAAAGCTAAAGTTGTATCCACCTAGCCCAAGTCGAACCTACATGCTACAACAAAGTCGAATTCATGTAGTGTTTAGCCAAGTCGAATCATAGCATTCTAGGTACAAGTTGAATTTATTTATCATCAAGTAAGTCGAATTGTATGTGTGAATTATATGTGTTGCGTATGTATGCAAGCCGAATAGATAAACTCGAATGGAACCAACATGTGCATGAGTCGAAAGCTAGAAGTCGTATGTGTAACACCGTACTTTTTAATAACAACATTAATATGCGTGCGGAAGCTAAATACATATAATTAGATTTAAAACCAAAGATAAATACAAACTTTATCCGATTTATAATTACAAAATGCCCCTACGGTGTTAATTACAAAATAGGCTCTTTACAAAAAAAAACTATTGACATCAGAGTTGTGGTCTGTCCATATTCCCAGTCTTCATTATCCACAAACTCACAAAGGAGTATCTGCAAAACAAACTAGTGGGGAGTTAGCACAAAGCTAAGTGAGGGAACCAACATCCAAGCACATACAAGGCAAACATGCCCAAACACAGCTCAAATAACCAAGGAGAACCGGCGGTGTTGCAACACCTACAACCAAGGTCGGCCAAAACCAAGGTTTACCGATAGCCCTGCTACTTGGATAAACAGTACAGGCTCCCTTGAGTGCAACAAATGCCCCTCAAGATCAAATACTGTAAATCCCTAAGCATAAGCCCAGCCGCCCAGCTAAAGCTGATCTCCCGCTCAAACATGTATACAGTTTATCAAGAGCGCAACAACTATCAGGATGTCATATCCTGCATATCCGAAGATATAAGTCCACTCACCAAAGTCTTCAGACTCAGGCCACTCAGCAATCTATTCTACTGAGTCTTGTCACCTCCTGAGAAGACAATTACAAATCAGTATTTGCTTAATAATGCACAATAAGCATAATACTACATGTACATAAAATTAATAAGTACATACATCCATAATATCATATGTACTAATAATCTATAAGTACATAATCATCAAATACAATTATACCCGAATTCACCATTATTCTTTATCACTTGTAAATCTGTGAATTACTTCAACTCCTTTGCTTAGGCAATTCATGATCTTCCAGTCATATACTTGATGATATGTTTAATTCAGTTCATTATCATCATCAATGAATTCTTAGTTCAATCCTCATTCAGGTTTATCATTGAATTTCCATTTCTGAGCTTAGGCATTGGTATGTATTCAAACATGTCCAAATCCGATACTATCAATTTCCGAGAAAAGTATATTAAATCCGAGATATAACACAATCTGATAAAAGCACAAATCCGAGTAAAAGGCTAAATCCGATCGAATCCCAATTCCGAGACTAAGTACAATCCGATGCATCCAATTCCGAGAAAACACATGAATCCGATAAAATCAGAAATCCGATAGAATAGAATTCCGAGTAAAGCTACAATCCGAGTAATGGCAAATTCCGATTAAAGAGTTAAGGCATTATTCAAATCCGAGTAAAGGCCAGTTCATAATATTTAGTCGGATTCCGATCACCTCAAATCCGAGTAAAGTGTTAAGGAAATTTCACAAGTCTTTTAATCGGATTTCCTCCAATTCTGACCAACTCTCTCGGATTTCACCAAATCCGACCCCTTTCAGTAGGATTTCACCAATTCCGACTGATTCAATCTCCAAATCCGATTAAATCATATGTTCATCTCCAATTCTGATTTTTAACTAAATCCTTACTAAATTAAGTATGCAATTCATATAAGTTTCTAGAAATGGTCTAGTTCACATAAAGAACATATAAACAACATGTATTGATCATCAAATCTAACATGCATACATCCTAAATTCATCAAATCATCAATCGGAGTTCATATCCTATTCAAAACCGAAAGCAAACAACAATTAACAATCATGAATCAGAATCCTAACCTTATGATGTTATGATCTCAGTAATTTAATATGTAAACAAGATCAATTGTCGAATGTGGAAATCCTTTTCTTCCTTTCTCTTCTCGGCCGTAAGTTCACAAACGTACACACACACAATTGTTTTCTAATTGCATGTGAAAATAAGAATCAAGGGAATGGAGGTGGTGACTAATCACCCACAATAGCCACCTCACTTTCCACTAATAACTAATTTACATTTAATAAATCAATAAATCATTTTATAATAACATATTACTAATTATTGATAATACAATTAACAAATCATAATTCCCAAATTAATTAAATTAATTATCTAATTATTCTAGGCCATATTAGGGGGTGTTACAAATCTCTCCCCCTTAAAGGATTCCGTCCTCGGAATCTCATCAGATATACATCTACAGTCTCTATAACTTTAATCAATTAGAATCACAACCTCAATCCCTAGCAATTAATTAATCATAAATCAAGCTTCCATAATCTTTCTACTAAATTCTTAATTGATATTTGAAGCATCTTTCACACAATACACTCTGGATTAAAATTTCCTTGGGTTCTGTATATAATCACTTCGAGTGATGCACCCTAACAGCTAGCACATTGTTTTTGTATGTTTTTCTTTTTAAGCAAATCCTAGCAGTTATCTAAATTGAACAATTTTCTACAATCAACCTGGTCTCTATTCATATAAAACTTTATGTATAGTCCATAATCTCTTCTTTATAACTTTCAATCCATGTTTAATAATGACAAACACACATATCTGTTTTAAACATAATCACCTTTTTGTCACTAAAAAATAAAATATTTGGTAAAATATTCACCTTCTTTTATTGTATCGTATTGAATTCCCTTAACTTTTAATTTTTTTTGTCACTGTGTAGGTGCTATCAAAAGTAAGAACATTGAGCAATGGATGTTGTTACCGCCATTCTTAAACCTATTGCCGACACTCTCATGGCTCCTGTTACGGAACACCTTGGCTACATGGTTTCCTGCAAAAAATATGTGAGAGATATGGATCTCGAAATGAAGGAGTTGGATGCTGCACGAAAGAGTGTTGAAGAGCACCTGAAGAGCAACAAATCAAAGCAACTTGAGATTCCATCTCAAGTACATGGTTGGTTGAAAGAAGTAGAAGTTATCAAGACAAAAGTAGAAAATAATTGTACATATGTTGGTGGTTGTTTCAATCTCAAGATTAAGCACAAGGTCGGAAAGGAAGCCTTCAAAATAATCAAGGAGATTAAAAGTCTTAGAACGAAGCACGAGCTGATCAACTGGACCAATGATCCAATTCCCCTGGGAAAAGTCGTTTCCACGAAGCCATTTACCTCCTCACAATCTACTCATCATCAAGATTTCAAGTCAAGAGAGGTGACTTATACGAAAGCACTTAAAGTGCTAGAGTCAAGCCACGAATCCCGCATGATAGCCTTATGCGGGATGGGTGGGGTCGGAAAGACGAAAATGATGCAGGATTTGAAAACGGTTGTGAAAGAAAAGGGGATGTTTCATTATATTGTTGAGGCGGTAATAGGGGAAAAGACAGACCCCATTGCCATTCAGAGGGCTGTAGCAGAGTGCCTTACTATAACTCTAAGAGAAGAAACTAAACAAAAAAGAGCCGATAGGCTTCAGAAATGTTTTGAGGAGAAATCAGAAGGAGGTAAGAATAAGATCCTTGTAATACTAGATGATGTATGGGAGTTTGTTGATCTCAATGATATTGGTTTAAGTCCTTTGCCAAATCAAGGTGTCGGCTTCAAGATCCTGATGACATCACGGAATACTGATGTATGTCGTCAGATGGGGGTGAACGCTGCTTCAATTATTAATGTAGAACTATTAACATATCCAGAAGCACAAGAATTGTTTCGTCGGTTTTTAAAAGATTCAGATGATGATGATGCTGATTTGGATCATGATTTGCAACTGATTGGAGATCAGATTGTAAGTAAATGTCATGGTTTACCCATCGCTATCACAATCATCGCGCGTAATCTTATTGGCCAAAGAAAGGAATCATGGGAAGATACACTTGATCGTTTAAAGCATAGTGACATTCACAAAATTGGTGATCAAGTATTTGAAATGAGCTATAACAATCTCGAAGAAGAGACTAGATCAGTATTTTTGTTATGTGGATTGTATCCTGAAGACTCCAATATTCCTACAGAGGACTTGGTGAGGTATGGTTGGGGTTTGAAATTGTTTGACAATGTGTATACAATAAAACATGCAAGAAACCGATTGAATACATGCATTCAGAAACTTATACATGCAAATTTGCTTATTGGAACTAATTGTTTTGAATGGGTCAAGATGCACGATCTTGTGCGTGCTTTTGTATTGAATATGATCTCTAAAGGTGAGAATGCTTCGATTGTCAACCATGGGAGCATGGCAGAGTGGCCATCAACAAGTAAGTCTTGCAAAAGACTATCGTTGACATGCAATTATATGTGTGAATTTCTTGGAGAGTACTTTAGGTACCCAAACCTCACACTTCTAAAGCTAATGCGTGGAGACAACTTGCTAAGGCATGCTCATGATTTTTATAGAGGAATGGAAAACCTTCAAGTTATAGCCTATGAAAGAACACATTATTTGGCACTTCCCATGTCGCTTCAATGCTCCAATACCCTTCGAACGCTCTGCCTTGAACACTGCTCGTTGACGTTTGATTATTCTATTATTGGAAATCTTTTGAATTTGGAAGTGCTAAGCTTTTCTCATAGTTCCATTCAGAAGTTACCATATGTAATCGGAAATTTAAGAAATCTAAAGCTACTAGACTTGACACGTTGTGATAATCTTCATATAGATAGTGGTGTGTTAAATCATTTGGTTAATCTTGAAGAGCTATACATGAGAGTTAGGAATGTAAAGGCCATTAGCTTCTCTGATAGCAGCTGTAGCGACCTCACGGAATGTTCAAAGAGGCTTTCTGCTTTAGAAGTCGAGTTGTTTGATAACAATGCGCAACCTATGAATATGTCATTTGAGAAGCTTCATCATTTTAATATCTCTCTACGATGTTTCTCGCTGGATATGGGTGAAAACTTGCTCCCATTTGAGAACAAGTTGATGTTGGTCACAAGCAAAGGTGAACTACTAGGATCCAGAATGAATGAATTGTTTAAAAGAACAAAGGTGCTTTATTTGCAAGTGACCGATGTGCGTGATCTTGAAGAGGTTGATGTTGATGTTGATGTCAAACCCTTACATCCTTCCAATCAGTCTTTGTTTTTCAATTTAAGGTTCCTTAAGGTTTCACAGTGTACAGAGTTGAAAAACCTTTTCACTCCTCATATCGTAGAAGCTTTATCAATGTTAGAGGATCTTCAAATTTCCTCATGTCCTAATTTGAAAACGCTAGTACATTTTAAGAATAGTGGATTCGAGAAAATTACTTTCCCAAAGTTGAAGCGTTTAATATTGAGAGATCTAACCGAGCTATCAAGTTTGTGCCATACTTCCAACACGATTGAGCTACCACAACTTATTGAGTTGGAACTTTACGGCCTTCCACAGATCACAGATCTATATCATCAAAACAAACCAACAATGTCTTCTATGTCAAGTAATCTTTCTAGGGTGCAACCTTTGTTGAAAGAAGAGGTATGTGTTCAAGTTTTTATTAATCAACTTTAATGTTTGTTGATTGTTTGGGTACTTCGCTTTAAAAAGTGCTATCACTTTTCCTTATGTGCAGGTTAAGATTTCCATGTTGAGAAATATTATAGTGGAAAATTGTGATAACCTTGTGAATCTTTTTCCGATAAACCTGATGCCATTAATGCGTCATTTACAAGAGCTTCGGGTTAGACAATGTGGTTCCATTGAAGTGTTATTCAATGTCGACTTGACATGTTTGAATGAAACCGAGGGCATCAACAGCAACTTGAAAAGTATTGAAGTACGTGAGCTACAAAAGCTAGAAGAAGTATGGAGAGTGAAAGGAGTAAACAACTCTAATATTCACATCCATAGCTTTCAAGCTCTTGAAAGCCTAAAGATAGAAGATTGTAGGAGTTTTAAAAACTTATTCTCACCTACCACTTCTAGTTTTGATCTTAAAGCACTTACAACCATTTCAATGAAAAAAGTTGGGAAAAATAGTGAATTTGCTACGATTAACCAAGAGCAAGAGGTATATTGTCACCTTAAGTAGCATCTAATTTCCATTTAGTTACTTTTATATGTTAGGTACGAAGTAAACAACTGATATTGGCTTTTTATTTCTTTTAAAATAAAGATTTTTAATACTTAAAAACTAACATAAATCTGCTTGGCATTTTGCACATGGAAATCCCAATGTGCAGCACATAAATTCATCCTTTTAAAATGAATTTGGTAAAATGCGTATAAATTCATTTAGGGAGAAGTTTAAAAAGTTACAAAAATGGAAGTTAATAAATTCATAACTAACACAATTACTTTTTGTGTATTTGCAGATGATCGATGAAACGAAGGAAAAGATATTGGAAGTAAATGAGAGGATTCCTATTTTTGCAATCACCTCTAAAGTGATGTTTGATTTAGAGATGGAGTGTGCTTCAAATAGTAGAGAATTGGGGAATAATCAACAAGCATTACTGCTCCCTTACCTCACAAATATAAACTTACATGAGATGGAAGAGATGAGTCACGTGTGGAAGTGTAGCAATTGGAATAAATTCTTCATTCTTCAACAACCACAAAACTCCTCGTTCCACAACCTCACGAAAATATCGTTGTCCAATTGTAAAAGCATAAAGTATTTGTTTTCACCCCGCATGTTCAAACTTCTCATCAACTTAAAACATGTCAAAATAAGTGATTGTGATGACATTGAAGAAATTGTTTCAAACAGAGATCATGAAGATAAAGAAGTAACTTGTACATCTATATCCACCCACTCAAACTTATCAACATTTGTGCCTCTTCTTGATTCTCTTGACCTTATGGGCCTAGAGAGTTTATGGCATATAGGTGGTGGTGGAAGTGATGCAGGTGGTATAGCCGAAGTCTGGTTAAATAATATGGTTGCTCCTACTTTGATAGATTTTGAATTCCAGGTATACTTCTTTTTCCTTTTTTTATATTCAATATTAGAAGATTATTCTTTCATTTCTTTTATAATTTCCTTTTTTTATTACCTATACATCTATAACATTCTTTTATATAAATTTTTTTAATGATCCTTAGTACTATATATCTAAGGTATAAGATATAAAAGGTAAAGTTGTTCTTAAACCGTCATGCATGCATTTTATTGCATAACTAAAGCTCAAAAAATCAAATAAATATGTATAGATAGATCATTTATTTTATTTTAATATTAATATTCAATGATAATTGTTAGGCGAATGATTTTTGGTTTGATTTATAGAATCATGATATGGGATTGATCATGAACTTTTCTATTACCGAAACACATAAGTTCACATGATATATATTAAGTTCCTTTATTTTTTGTTTTTAAATTGAATTTGGCGTAGTGGTAAAACATAGTGGAGGAAGTCCTAGTAGGTCCATGGTTCGAAGTCTGCAAAGTTTTTGTGCAATACGAATTTTATTCTAAGAAATATATTTTCAATATCCAAACTAAAAAAGCATTTTATTATAGGGTTTAATTCATAAATATGTATCCAAGTTGTTACCTTTTGCTATTGTATATATCGAACTTTTTAACTTACCATTTAAAGTACTAGACTTTTCAAACTTACCAATTTATGTATCGAACCTGCTATTTCAAGTTACATGTTGATGTGGCGCCAGTTTTGCTAACGTGGTAGGTGACATGTAATTTTTGTTTTAAAAGTAATACAAAATATAATAGTAACGGTAACGGTAATAGTAATAGTAACCACAAAAGAATAGGGTTTGTAAATGCGTGGGTCATTGGTTTCTTCGTGCAAGTTTATTGCTTCAATCAATGACTTACTTCCCCACATTCAATCTTATAATATTATTAAAAGAAAGGATGATGACATCATAATCCTTATTAAAAGAAAATGATGATGACATCATCATCCTTAATTATAGCAAACTTTTATTAATTACAAACTTATATTTTACAAATTTTCTTAATAACCCCCTGATAATTACCCCTTAATTATAGCAATTATCAATTACAACATTCTATTTCACAAATTTTCTTAATAAACCCTATAATTACCGATAACAACCTCATATTTTCAATATATTTACTATTCTTATATAAAGGGTGATTACTTAAAAATCGAAAATAATTTTAGATACTAAAGTTTATTAAATTTTAAAATTTTTCATATTTCTAAGTGATTAGTTTTGGCAAACATATAATATATAAAAATAATATATGGTAATTATCTTACAAGATATGTGTAAATAGTAACATTAAGTTAGAAACTTTCTAATGCCGTTATCTATTAGTTAAAAACATGTTTATTTTAAAAACAGTTAAAAATGTTTAAATTCACCACAACATAAATTGAAATATTAGCAGCATATTATTTCATCATTAATTACTTTTCAAATATAGATTTATTAACGGGAGGATCTTATATTAAATCTACAAACATTACTGCATTTCGACATCACACATGCATGTTGCTATGATTCTTCTTCATTTTGATAGTTATCAGTTACGGAGAATTAACAATCCTCTTCATCATCTTCAAAGAGACCTTTATTGGAACAATATTCAACTCATAGAAAGAAATCACGATTAAGAAATTCTAGAAAAAACAATTATGTTCATAATACGTTTTATATTACAATGTATGTTTTGCCATTATATTTTATATACATGTTAGTAATCTTAAAAACATAAAAACTTTAAAACTGACTTTAATCATTTCCCGTATTTATACACGGGGTGTTAAGCTAGTAATAATAATAACCACAAAGCAGTGCCATTCAGTCATTTAATTCGTCGAGTTCATCTCGATGGTTTTATTTCAGAGATCCCTAATCGATTTTGATGATTTACCAAACTTCTTCATCTGTGATTCATCTGTTCTTCATCGATTTTGAACAGGTTCATCTTTTGCGATTTTAAGGTTTTCATTTTGGGTTCGATTTTAGGCTTCGTTTAGGGATCTATGTTGCGATTTCAGATGGCTTCATTTTGGGGTTCATTTCTTGCTCATTTCTTTTGGTTTGAGGAATTTCAGTTTATGAATGGTGATACCCAGAACTCGTTCATCTTCAGTGGCATATCTATGATACGAGTTACGATTTATGAAACCAAATATGTTTTTATGAAACTAATACCCAGATCTTTTATTTGTTCTTGATGAAGATGAGTGTTCTTTATTGTGCTTAGGTTTGCTCATGATGATAAGGATGTTCTTATGTTCTTCAATATCTTGTTTTGCTTTCTTGAATATAATAATGATGTGGCAATGTAAAAGTGAAGTGGCAATTGAAACAAAAAGAAAAAATAAAAAAAGTATTGGTATTACCGGGTACCTATTGTCTAGGTAATCGGATGCATTGAATCGTCAGTTTTAGAATTTTAGTATATTAAATAGTAAATTTCAAAGTTTGATATATACAACAACAATGGTAACAACTTGGATACATTTGTAGGAACTAAACCATTTATTATATTATGTAACTATTCATATATATGTAGATAATAGTGTGTGGGTTCACATAAATATTAAAATTATACCAAACATTATACATCAAAACCTATAAGACTATAAGAGAAAATATATTAGATATGATATGAAAAATAAAATTTGAATCCATTTAAATTTGAACATCCTAAATATTGAAAATTTTCATGTTTAGTTTTGCTTTTGTTAATTATTTCTAAATAAGTTAATTAATTAGTGATGATTCAATTATATATGAAAGTATTAATTAATTAGAGAAATATTCAATCTGTTTGAATTTACGTACCCTTTAAAACCTTTATGTAACGCATAAATTACATTTTATTTGTTTTATTGATTTTGATTGTATTATCCAAATTTATATACGTGGAAAATCTATAGAATGTACAACTAATTGAGCTTAGTTGTACACGTGGCAGTAAAGTAAATTAGTTGTCTTTAACAATATACAAGAAAATGCGCATTTGATTTTACTTTGTTATATAATTAAATTAAATGCCCTTAATTTCCATCATATGCGTTGACATATTAACATGAATTATATATCAACGTACTATTAAATAATTCATTATTTATTTTTTATGTGTAGCAACGAACTCAAGTGGACATTCCTTTGTGGTCATTATGCCAATACTCAAGAAGTATTCATATATGGAATTGTCGTTCACTGTCAAATTTGGTTCCATCTCATGCAGTAAGTCACTTGCAAAACCTTGAAGACTTGTATGTTAGTCACTGCGACTCAATGATAGAGGTGTTTGAAAGTGGAAGCAATGTTGTAAGTGAAGGCAGCAGCAATGTTGGATCAACAAGTCATGAAAGGTTTCCAAATATGATTATTAATGCGCCTCAGCTCTGCAATCTAAATAAAGTCTACATCTCCGGTTGTTCCCGTTTAAGATATATATTCACTTTTTCCACACTTGAAAGCCTTGAGAAACTAAGAGAGTTAGAGATCTGGAATTGTGATGATATCCAAGTGATTGTGAAGGAAGAAGATGGAGCTGCAGACACATCTAAAGTTGTGGTCTTTCGTTGTCTCAAGTCTCTGATACTATACAATCTACCAAATCTCGAGGGATTCTTTCAAGGTGTGAATGAATTTTAATGGCATTTACTGGAAGATGTTGGGATCGTAAAATGTCCAAAAATGAAAAGATTCATGCACGGTCACTCCACTTCTCCGATGTTGAAATACATAAGAACGGAGTTTGGAGAATATAGTTCCGAATGTGGCCTCAACTTTCACATGACCACCGCCTTGCAAGAGGTATGTTTTTACTTTACTCGAATAAGTATCTAATTAAGAAACCATATATGGTCAAATTGATGGTGGGGTGGGGGGGGGGGGGGGGGAGGGATTGCAGCTCACCTATAGGCGTTGAAGGGTTTTGATAACTTGACCAAACCACCATATGACACAAACTGGTCAAACCTGGGTTTGATTCACTGGTTCAATCCTAAAAGCGGAACTGGATTGAACACAACCCTCTAAACCCCAAAAGGGTTAGGATCTTTTAACTAATACATGATCCACATAGTTTCTTGCAGAACAATCCATCATGGAAAGGTTACAAGATTATACCTGAACAAAACCTTTAGGATTGCTAAAAGATAGTCCACCACTATTGCACCTCCGATTGAACTGGCTGCTAGACCGCTCCTGGATCACCCGAGCTTCAAAAACCTCGAATTCCTTTGTGTGTGTGTGCGTCGACTCTTAATCGCAAAACACCTTCGGGTGTTTTCTTGTTCGACGGCAAGAGAGAGAGAGCCGAGAGAGTGCGACCAAGAGAGAGAGAGCGAGATCGAGAGAGTGAGGGAGGGAGAGAGTTGTGGTGGCTAGGGTTAATCCCTTAATGTCTCATATCTAATCCTTAAGGCTTAAGGATATTATATAGGGATTAACTTGGACCTAAACCCGTTTAATTAAAAGCCCAACTGGTTTTAATTAAACTTTCATCTCTTCTCATATTGACCCCCTGGACTTTACTAGTTAATTAATTAACTATTAATTAACTTAGTCCGTTAAATATTAAAACTTAATATTTAATTCTCCTTAAATAATAAATAACTATTTATTATTTATTTCCTTTCTAATAATTAATACAAATTGATTAATTATTTATCTCTCTCTTTTCAATAATTAATACTACTGATTAATTATTTCGTCTTTCTCTTTAATAATTAATCTAACTGATTAATTATTTCCACACAGATTTATGGTGTAATCCAACTGTTCTGAATTGGGTGTGTAGCAGTATGACCCTTTAGTCTCTTATAACATTGGATACAATGTGTCCATTAATTATCTCTGCACATAATCTAACAGACTCCCACTTGTGCAAGATAAGTAACAGTTACAGCACATTGTTAGCCTAAGGAGGTCCCTAGCCAGACACTTAGGATAACCACGTTATAAGAACTCTTATACCCTAAAGTAACTTGTGATAAAAATTCATATGCAACCTGCTTAGAAGTGACCTGTTATAAACTAACTGTTTATAAACTAAACTATCATAAACTCCCTGTTTATGAATGGGTACGTTTTTTTATATATACATAACTTGCATATATATAGGTTTGTCCCTTGCAGCGCGATATTTCAATTTTGAGCATGAGCATGGAGGAAGTCAACTCAGAGACTCAAGAATTTGTTCATGACATACTTGATTTCGAAACTGCGTGATAAACGACAAAGAACAGATCAGTTCGTTTGGGCACTGCCGTGCACTTACCAGTTTCTCTTATCAGTCAAGGGGCCCGGAAATATCTCTTCTAAAAAGAAGGTGCAATTACCATCTTGCATATTTGCATTTGAAAATACGGCTCCCACTGAATCTAGACACACCCCTTATGACCACCCTGTTACGGTGTGGCGTTAGAGCTAGCTAAGAAGACAGTAGTTACCGCATCCCAAACCAAATACCTCAGGCTTAAGGATAACCTATGTGATTAATACTTTTGACATGAAACCACGAAGTATTATTCACAGTGGGTCAATCCAATATTCGTAAACCTAACGAATATCCGTCAATTTTGGTCCGCAAAAAACTTTTGCAGCTATATTCGACAAACTTTCGAATCTACCCCAAAATTACGATGACTTTATAGCCCTATCATAGTTCCCACCACGATAAGTAGTCACGGATGATATTTTGAATAAACCTAGTTTATTCCTGGATAAACCAAAACATACAAAATTGTGAAGAACAATGAAACTAATTTCTACACCCTTCCATATTCTTCCCTGGAATAAAGATGTATAATTTCTACCATTTCACTGACTCGATTCACGGTGTTTATCTGAATTACTTATTATTTTACATTGTAACTTATCACGGATTACAAAGAAAATAATATGGTTATAAACCATAAAACACAAGACTAGTACTTTGAAGTACTCCTTGGTTTTGCTAGAAATCATTCTTGCAACCTAAAAAATCTTCTAGGCTTACTTATTTTATAAATTACTTAAACTTGGAGAACTGAAAATAACTCATTGTTTCTGATTTATAAAACAACATCTCTGTAATTAAAACTTCAATTACATTTGTAGATGTAATAAATCTTACTAGATTTTATGTCCTTTTGAAATGATAAATCCTCTTACACCTACTTGTAAGAAACTTGAAACTAGATTCCTGGTGTATACCAACACTTATCTAATTCCATTACTAAGAATGTTAAAGAACATCCTATTTTATCATTTCTAACGTTAACCAATCATTTAATTAAGCTGACCTACTGAACTTAATGAGTATAATTTTGTTTGAGTCATAACTTGACTCAAAATCTTGCAATGATATCTTTATCGAGTACCTCTCAATAAATCATGCATCCCTCGGATTAGTTCTTCTTGAAGAACTTACTGTTTTAGATAGCTTCTAAAATCATCCGATAATTATATACTTTAAAAGTTCATCCTTGTATTTATCACACTGGTTAAAAACAACATTTTATTAACTCTGATAAATACATCAGTCAGGTGCTCCTACTATCTTTTATGAAAAAGTGCATTCTTTAAAAATATCTTTTTAGGCCTTAGTCAATCCTTGACTACCATACCTAAGACGTGTGTTCCAAACACATGTTTTAAAGAACTTAGTTTTTGCAAGAAATTTGTTTTATGAAACCAATAACTTGGATCTCCCATATATCCATCTTTCCAATTACGGAAAGTTGTTTCATTAAACTTACCATGATCACAAGTATGAAACACTCATAATGGTATCTTAGATTTCTTTCCTTAATAACATTTAATATAAAACTCCCTTGATTATAATAACTATTATAATCATTTTTATATTTTCTTAAATGTTTTATCAAAAACTACTTTACCTGGAAATAGTGACTATTATTTCCATATGTTCAAGACTTTGAACACTTACTTTTCATAAATAACTTAAACACTTGTTAAATTAGAAAAATTATCTAATTTTATAAACAATACTTGTTTATTTAAGCGTTTGAAAAAGTGGAGCCAACATTTATATAACTACAACAAATCATAGCATAAGATTATTATGAATCACCAATCAAGTCAAGACTTGACTTATTGGCACTTTTTTTAGTCACAACTGGACCAATCATGATTCATATAATAAGAACGCGTGCATGGATATGAACCAAATAATTAAATTTCCATAAACTCAAAGCCAAAAGGTTTCCATAAACATGTAAGATTAAAATTATCCAAACTTAAAAGAATTTAATAAACTAGGAAATAAAAATTATTTATAATATCCGTGAGCTGTTCGTGGGATCTTCTCATGCTGGGCCGCATCACTTTCCATCTCCTCCTGTAATGAACGATTGCAAGATTTTAGAATACTCGTAAAAACGTTTACAAGTGGAAAGTGACAAAGAAGCTAATCACGCAATACCTGAGGAGCCAAACTTGCCTCCTGCCTCGTGACCTTTTCGGACAATCTCGTTTCCAATGTCCGGCCTCGCCGCACCTGAAGCACCGATTCTCGGTCCTTGCATTGTTTGGCTTCGACTTCTTGCCCTTGTTGTCGTTATTAGCCCTGGGTGCATTCTGGCTGGGCTGGGCCTTGCCCTTTCCCTTTCCGTTGCGCCCCTTCCTCTTCTTACGTCCACCATGTCCTACCATAAGAATGTCCTTAGACTTGGTCCCGATACTCTGCTCAGCAGTCTTGAGCATTGAGTGCAGCTCAGCCACAAATTTCTCCATGTTGTTCATGTTGTAGTTGACTATAAAAGGCTTATAGTCATCTGACAACGAGTTGAGTATCGTATCCGTTGCTAGTTGCAACGGAACTGGGTGCCCAAGTCTCTCTAGGTGGTCCATGTAACCTTTCATTTTCATGACGTGGTTACTGACCGAGGTCCCCTTAGCCATCTTGCACGAGTTGAATGCCCTGGTGGCATCATAACGCTCAGTGCGAGCTTGCTACTGGAACATGTACCTCAGCTGGTGGATCATGTCATAAGCAGGAGTCTCCATCATACTCGACTGCAACTCTGGACTCATAGTTGCTAGCATGAGGCAGCTAACGTCCAGGGTCTCATTGGAGCGCTTCTGAAAAGCCTCCCTGACTTCTGCCCTAGCGTTGTTGGCAGGAGGATTTCCTAGAGGTTGTTCTAGGACATACCACTTTCTCTCGTGCCTAAGCACGATCCGGAGATTTCTCTCCCATGTGAGAAAGTTAGGACCGACAAGCTTGTCCTTTTCAAGAATGGAGCGGAGAGAGAGGTTATTGGTACTAGTAACGTTGGTTGCCATCTAAAAATTAAAACCCGGTTTAATTAGTAATTGCAAATAAACTTTCTAATCATATATCATCAAACCCATAAATAATATATATTAGACCTAGGACCCATATTTCACATACTTGACGCAAGGTTTGGGCACTTCCCGCCAAGTCATGCTATTTCTGGTAGGTAACACCCTGTACCAATCGTACCTAACTGATACGACTCCTAGAACCTCGTAGAGCACTTAGACCCAGTCTAGTATGTTTAACTCTACTCTAGTGCTTTTTGGGCGGAACTCCCGATTATCACCAAAATAGATCGCACTACCTAAGACAGCATGAATTCTGGCCGGGACTCCCGATTATCGCAGAACCTTTCATGCCCCTTCCCGCAATGGTTTGAACCCGGATGCACAAGGTTTGGGCACTTCCGACACCCGAGTACCGTTTAACAGTTAGGGTGTACCATTAGGTGGGTAGCACACTGATCTAAGATTTTTCTTGGGTTTTATAATTAAGTTAAAAATTTAATTTTCCAGTTTTTGAAAAACTATTTTAAAACTAAATGTTTTAAAAATACGATTTATATGTGTACCTAAACTAGGTGAACAAAACGGCCTTTATAAGTTCCAAACTTATAACCTTGACAAAACTTTAAATTTAAAAAATTTAATTAACACGACTAATAGCCTGTAGTCGTATTCTAGTTTGTCATAAAGCGCGTGGTTTTTCACTGTATAATAACAGTCTGTTATTAAATCCCTTTTTATTTAGCATCATATAAGTGTCGCAAGAATATATGATAAACAGTAAATAAAAGAAACACAACCACGCAGATATAAGAGTGTAACACTGTACTTTTTAAACATATAATTAAATCGCATGCTCAAGCTAAATATATATAATTAACTTAATTACATAATAGATACAAAAGATTTTCTTGTTTTATACATCAAAACTTTTACAGTGTTAATCCAAAAACAGGCTCTTATAAAAAAACTTGACATCAGAGTACGGTCTGTCCATATTCCCAGTCCAAGCTTCAAAGCTCACCGGAGTTAATCTGCAAAACAGTCTAGTGGGGAATTAGCACAAAGCTAAGTGAGGGAACCAATATCTAATCAAATACAAGGCAAACATGCCTAAACCAAATAGCTCATGAATCCTAGGAGAACCGGCGGTGTTGCAAGCACCTACAACCAAGGTCGGCCAAAACAAAGGTTTACCGATAACCTTGCTAAAATGGATAACAATACCAGCCTTCTTGGGTACAACAGATGCACCACAAGATCTGATACGGTAAATCCCCCAAGCAATGGTTCAGACTAAACTGATCTCCAAATAACATGCATATACAATCCAAACAAGAGCATTCCAAATAGGATATCAAATCTTGTATATCAAAAGATATAAACCCACTCACCAAAGTCTTCAAAGATATGAAGCACACTCAAATGACTAACTCACTTAGTCTTCTCAGCACCTAAGATTGAAGTAACCCAAGTCAGTATTCAAATCATAATACTGATCCAAAATAGATATCATATCTAATCACATAATTCATGTATGAGCAATATTAAACATACACATATATTCATCATACATAAGTCCCAAAGATATACAATTCATGTTTATCTTTAAATCATCAAATCCGATTAACCAATCCCGATCAAATGGAAATCCGGTAAATCAAATCCGATTGAAAGGGAATCCGAGCAAAGGTCCAAAATCCGATAAAATCCAATTCCGATGAGACTAAATCCGATTGTTCCAAATCCGATAACTCCAAATCCGATAATACCAAATCCGATCATGCTAGATTCCGATAAAAGTCAAAGTCCGATAGAAGTCAAAATCCGATAAAATGAATCCGATACGATTGCTAAGACAAATCCGATAAATGTCCAAAACCGATCGAATGTTCAAATCCGATAATCCATGATTCCGATAAAAGAGTTAAGGCATAACATAGGGTTTTAGTCGGATTCCGACACAATCCAAATCCGATTAATGTCTTAGGGAAATTTCACAAGAGTTCTGTCGGGTTTCCCTCAAATACGAGGATTCTAATCGGATTCTCACTAAATCCGATAAAATAATA
This sequence comes from Pulicaria dysenterica, assembly GCA_947179395.2. Classification (NCBI taxonomy): domain Eukaryota; kingdom Viridiplantae; phylum Streptophyta; class Magnoliopsida; order Asterales; family Asteraceae; genus Pulicaria; species Pulicaria dysenterica. The sequence goes on from OX359295.1 coordinate 5,046,374, forward strand.
AAATTAATTTAATTAAACTAATTAATCAATTAATCACAATTAAATCAATTAATCAACATAATTAATTTAAATCCAAATCTAAACTTGATTAATTACCTTAATCCTACTAGGCCGGGAAAGTGGGTGTTACAAATCTCCCTCCCTTAAGAAGATTCCGTCCTCGGAATCTTTTCGCTCTCAAACAAGGAAGGGTAACGGTTACGCATATCAGCTTCAGTCTCCCAAGTCAAATCTGATCCTAAGTTGTGCTTCCATTTAACCAAAACCAACGGTATCTGCTTCTTTCTCAACTTTGTAACTTTTCGATCTAACAGTTCAACTGGTTCTTCTACAAGTTTCTGATTAATATCAACCCGAAGATCCTGAATAGGTAGAACCTGAGTCTGATCCTCCACATTACACTTGCGAAGATAACACACGTTGAAAGTGTTATGAATTCCAGCCAACTCATCTGGTAGATCTAAAACAACCGTCTGATCGTTAACAACTCTTCGGATTCTGAAAGGACCAACATAACGAGGAGCCAACTTCCCACGTTTACCAAAACGAATAACCCCTTTCCATGGAGATACTTTCAAGTAAACCATTTCTCCTTCAACAAATGATACTGGTCGACGACGCGGATCAGCATACATTTTCTGTCTATCTCTTGCAGCTTTTAACTTTTCCCGAGCAATTGCCACTTTATCAGATGTCATCTGTACAATGTCAGGCCCTGCAAATTGCTTTTCCCCAGCTTCTAACCAACAAGTAGGGGTTCTACAAGGTCGACCATACAACATCTCATACGGAGGCATACCAATACTACTATGATAGGAATTGTTATAAGCAAATTCCACCAAAGGCAGATGTGAATCCCATGATCCTCCGAATTCTAACACGCAAGCCCGAAGCATATCTTCCAAAGTCTGGATAGTTCTCTCTGACTGACCATCTGTTTGCGGGTGATATGCCGTAATCAAATTTACCCTGGATCCCAATTCCTGTTGCAATCTGTTCCAGAAGTTAGATACAAACCTCGAGTCTCTGTCTGAAACAATAGATAAAGGTACCCCATGTCTAGACACTATCTCATCAATATACAATTGAGCCAGTTTGCTTAAAGAAGCAGTTTCAACTGTAGCCAGGAAGTGTGCAGTCTTGGTCAATCTGTCGACAATAACCCAATTCATATCATGCCCTTTCTGTGTTCGTAGAAGTTTCGTTACAAAATCCATTGTTATGTGATCCCATTTTCACTCAGGTATTTCCAACTGTTTCAATGATCCGTACGGCTTCTGATGCTCGGCTTTAACTTGAGCACAGATGTGACACATCCCAACAAACTTAGCTATATCTGTTTTCATTGTAGGCCACCAATATCGGTTCTTTAAATCATGGTACATCTTCGTGCTACCCGGATGTATTGATAATCTGGACTTGTGAGCTTCATTCAGTATTAACTCCCTCAAATTACCAAACTTCGGTACCCAAACACGTGTATGATAAATCCTCAAATCACGCGAATCAACTAGTTAACTCTTGCTGACGTTTAATCATCAGTTCATCCTTTAAGTTTTCATTTTTCAAAGCTTCTAGCTGTGCAGCTATCAATTGATCCACTAAGTCAGACTTAATCTCCAATCGCATAAATTGTACAGTCTCCGTAGATCCTTTTCGGCTGGGTGCATCTGCAACTACATTCGCTTTACCCGGATGATATTGAATATCGCAGTCGTAATCTTTGATCAGTTCTAACCAACGTCGTTGTCTCATATTTAACTCCTTTTGTGTAAACACATATTGTAAACTTTTATGGTCGGTGCAGATCGTACATTTAGTTCCATACGAGTAGTGCCTCCACAATTTCAGTGCAAATACCACGGCAGCTAACTCCAAATCATGAGTTGGATAGTTTCGTTCATTCGGTTTCAACTGTCTTGAAGCATAAGCAATTACTTTACCCCTCTGCATCAAAACATATCCCAAACCTACGTGAGAAGCATCACAATATACAACAAAATCTTCTGAACCCTCAGGTAACGAAAGAATAGGCGCCTGACACAACAATTGTTTCTGAGTTAGAAAAGCATCCTCTTGAGCCGAACCCCATAGAAACGGAACATCCTTTCGAGTTAACTTAGTCAACGGACCAGCCAACTTAGAAAAGTCTTTGATAAATCTGCGGTAATAACCTGCCAATCCCATAAAACTCTTTATCTTGGTAGGTGTTTTCGGAGCACTCCAGTTCATAACGGATTCAATCTTGGACGGATCCACTTTTATTCCCTTTTGACAAATTACGTGTCCCAAAAACTGAACTTCACGTAACCAAAATTCGCACTTCGAAAGCTTGGCATATAACTTGTGTTGTTTAAGAATCTCCAACACTGTCTCAAATGCTGATCATGCTCACCTTCTGTCTTTGAATACACCAAAATATCATCGATAAACACAATGACAAACTTGTCTAAGAAAGGTCTACACACACGATTCATCAAATCCATAAATACTGCAGGTGCATTCGTTAAACCAAATGGCATTACCAGGAACTCGTAATGACCATACCTAGTACGAAAAGCAGTCTTTGGAATATCTTCCTCTGCTACCCTGACTTGATGATAACCCGATCTCAGATCAATCTTTGAGAAATAAGAAGCCCCTTGTAAGTGATCAAACAAATCATCGATTCAGGGCAACGGATATTTATTCTTGATGGTTCTTTTATTTAGATCTCTGTAATCAATACACATACGAAAAGTTCCATCCTTCTTTTTAACAAACAACACTGGTGCACCCCAAGACGAAGAACTCGGTCGGATAAACCCCTTATCAAGTAACTCTTGAATCTGTGTCATCATTTCTCTGATCTCAGAAGGAGCCAAACGATACGGAGCTTTTGCAATCGGTGAAGTACCAGGAATCAGATCTAACTTGTATTCAACATCCCGAACAGGAGGCAATCCCGGTAAATCATCTGGAAATACTTCCGGATACTCTGACACAACCCTAACATCGGTAACCACTTTCTTTTCTTTCTTTGCATCAATCGCGTAAGCCAGGAATGACGCACACCCTTTAGCTAAATATTTTCTAGCTTTCATAAACGAGATTATTGGGAAAGATAAAGAAGAAGATCTATCCCCACGAGCCACGACATGCGACCCGTCAGCCAAAGGAATAGTAATCAGTTTCTTGTGACACTGGATACTAGCCCTATGGTGACTTAACCAATCCATGCCTAATACTAAGTCAAACCCCGGGATAGGCATCAGTAAGCAATTTACAGGCAGACTAGTACAATCAATATCTATTGAAACCCCAGTCACAGAAGAAGTTACAGGCACTAACTTACCATCAGCTACCTCTACTTCTAAAGGCGAAGCAATAATAGTAACAGGTAGTTTCAGTTTGTCACATAAAGTTACAGACATGAAAGATCTATTGGCACCCGAATCAAATAACACACGAGCAGGCATAGAGTTCACAATAAACATACCCGTGATAACATCACTATTTTCTGCAGCTTCTGTAATCGTCATCTTAAAGGCTCTACTTTCCGCAGAAGGCGTGGTTTTCCGCTTCTGACCTGCAGACGATCCCCCGACAGATGCTACCCCCTGCCCTGTCCCCTTTGACCTCTGCCTTGTGCAAGCACCCGCTCTGTGACCTTCCTCGTGACAATTCCAGCATACATTTGTTTTAAACTGACAGGAAGATGGTTCATGACCAAACCCACCACACTGCAAACATCTTTTTGTCTGAGCTATACAAGGACCGGTATGGCTGGAGTTACATGGTTTACACCATGGCTTATTCTGATACGAACCCGAACCCTTCGACTTCTGCTCACCTCTATTCTGATTTCCTTGCCCTTTACCTTTTTTTCCACTTTGATTTCCACCAAATTTGTGAGATGACCCTTTCTCACGATTCATCCTCTCCCTGGCTTTCACATCACCCTCCGCCGCCCTAGCGAGAGTAAAAGCTTGTACCAACGAAGTTGCCATCCGGGTGTTACCCCGATACTCAGGCAATAGAGCTTGAACAAAATGGTCTATTTGTGATGGCTCATCCGGAACCCACTGCTTGGCAAACCTCAGCTTTTCATTAAACTTAGCAATTAACTCATCAACTGACATCTTGTCGTCTTGTGCTAAATCCATGAACTCCCGCTTTACCTTTGACAAATCATAGGTGTTACAGAACTGCTCGTAAAACTTAGCTTGGAATTGCTCCCAAGTTACAGAGTTGATAACATCCCGAGATAAGTGTGCTGTTAGAGAATCCCACCAAGTTGCAGCTTGACCTTTCAACCTTTTGGTTGCAAATTTAACTATGTCCGCCTCTTCACAATTACAAGTATCCAATGCTTTAACTGTTTCCCTTAACCAATTTAGAGTATGAGTGGGGTTGGAGCTTCCAGAGTATTCGGGTGGTTGACAATCCATAAAATCTTTAAATTGAGCCTTTGATCTAAAACCTCCCTGATTAGGGTACCAAGGAACAAAGAAATTATGTTGTGGTTGGTACTGTTGTTGGGGTTGGTAAGGTTGAGACATAGGAGGCATAGACACGAATGGTAAAGTTCCAAAGAGTGTTGACACCGTGTTAAAAGGTGCAACTGAGTAAACTGGTGGTGGTATTGATTGGGTAAATACTGCCGACTCTCTGGGCATTTGAATTGTTTGCGTTTGATGTGATGATTGAGTCTGTTGTTGTTGCTGCTCCAATTCTTGTACCCTATCCCTTAAAGACTGTAAAGTGTCTTCCAACTGTAGCACATATTCTTGCTGCTCAGATTCACCGTTATGAGAAGTTCCAGCACGGTGTTGTTCGTTAGCTGCAGTGGAGGGCTGGTTGTTCCTTCTGGGGGACGTAGGGGTAGTTGTCGGATTCACGTTATCAGCCATTATCTATGCTATACACAGCATCTCACCAATTGTTAGATATAATCCGTTAGTTTAAACACACTAACTACCCTCAAAGCTACTCTACTAATTACCCACCCTGGGAATACTGGACTGACCAGAGCCTTGGCTCGAGTATTGCACAAAACATTTATGCAAATCCTTAAACCAATGCTCTGATACCAACTTGTAACACTGTACTTTTTAAACATATAATTAAATCGCATGCGCAAGCTAAATACATATAATTAACTTAATTACATAATAGATACAAAAGATTTTCTTGTTTTATACATCAAAACTTTTACAGTGTTAATCCAAAAACAGGCTCTTATAAAAAAACTTGACATCAGAGTACGGTCTGTCCATATTCCCAGTCCAAGCTTCAAAGCTCACCGGAGTTAATCTGCAAAACAGTCTAGTGGGGAATTAGCACAAAGCTAAGTGAGGGAACCAATATCTAATCAAATACAAGGCAAACATGCCTAAACCAAATAGCTCATGAATCCTAGGAGAACCAGCGGTGTTCCAAGCACCTACAACCAAGGTCGGCCAAAACCAAGGTTTACCGATAACCTTGCTAAAATGGATAACAATACCAGCCTTCTTGGATACAACAGATGCACCACAAGATTTGATACGGTAAATCCCCCAAGCAATGGTTCAGACTAAACTGGTCTCCAAATAACATGTATATACAATCCAAACAAGAGCATTCCAAATAGGATATCAAATCCTGTATATCAAAAGATATAAACCCACTCACCAAAGTCTTCAAAGATATGAAGCACACTCAAATGACTAACTCACTGAGTCTTCTCAGCACCTGAGATTGAAGTAACCCAAGTCAGTATTCAAATCATAATACTGATCCAAAATAGATATCATATCTAATCACATAATTCATGTATGAGCAATATTAAACATACACATATATTCATCATACATAAGTCCCAAAGATATACAATTCATGTTTATCTTTAAATCATCAAATCCGATTAACCAATCCCGATCAAATGGAAATCCGGTAAATCAAATCCGATTGAAAGGGAATCCGAGCAAAGGTCCAAAATCCGATAAAATCCAATTCCGATGAGACTAAATCCGATTGTTCCAAATCCGATAACTCCAAATCCGATAATACCAAATCCGATCATGCTAGATTCCGATAAAAGTCAAAGTCCGATAGAAGTCAAAATCCGATAAAATGAATCCGATACGATTGCTAAGACAAATCCGATAAATGTCCAAAACCGATCAAATGTTCAAATCCTATAATCCATGATTCCGATAAAAGAGTTAAGGCATAACATAGGGTTTTAGTCGGATTCCGACACAATCCAAATCCGATTAATGTCTTAGGGAAATTTCACAAGAGTTCTGTCGGGTTTCCCTCAAATACGAGGATTCTAATCGGATTCTCACTAAATCCGATAAAATCAATCGGTTTTCAACAATTCCAATCGCTTCAATCCCAAATCCGATTCATTTAAATGTTCATCCCCTTTATCGATTTCTAACTCAATTCAACACTGATTCCAATCGCGGTTTCAATTTGCTTTTTCCGATTTAACAAAAAAATATTTTAAATCCTTTTTAACCTATTAAAACTAACTGTTTTAATATACTGATTAAAAAAACGGATTTAATTCAAAAACCAAAAACTATTAATTATTAATTTCAACAAAACTTGTTTTATTAATAATTAATTATTCTAAAACTAAAAATTTAACCTTTTAAACAAAAGTTTAAAATTTTTGGTTAAGATAAAGTTTTAGATAAAAAGCTTATCCCTTTTAACCGTTTAAACACAAAACTGGTTTAAACCTAACTGGTTAAAATTAAACATTTTATAATCTGGACAAAAACAAGAAAACTTGTTTTTATCCCTATGGTTTTCGAAAAACAGAGGAGAAGAAACAAGATGAAGAAGATCATATAACTATTAAACAAACCAACTAATTAGATTATCTAGGTTTAACTAATTAAACAAACTGTTTAATTTATCTTAATCCAAAACTTGTTCTTTATCAAAAAAAAAAATGATCTCTTTAATCATTCAAACTAACTGTTTGAATTTTCTGATTAATAGGATAAACCTGATAACCAAACAAACTGTTTTGCTACCTTCTTGTTTTTCAAAATTTCCAAGAACAAAAAGTGAATCAAGAATAAAACCTTAATCCAAAAACAGATAAAAACTAGAAACTATGGATCATAGAGCCGAGGCTCTAATACCACTGAAGGGTTTTGATAACCTGACCAAACCACCATATGACACAAACTGGTCAAACCTGGGTTTGATTCCACTGATTCAATCCTAAAAGCGGAACTGGATTGAACACAACCCTCTAAACCCCAAAAGGATTAGGATCTTTTAACTAATACATGATCCACATAGTTTCTTGCAGAACAATCCATCATGGAAAGGTTACAAGATTATACCTGAACAAAACCTTTAGAATTGCTAAAAGATAGTCCACCATTACCGCACCTCCGATTGAACCGGCTGCTAGACCGCTCCTGGATCACCCGAGCTTCAAAAACCTCGAAACCCTTTGTGTGCGTGTGCGTCGACTCTTAATCGCAAAACACCTTCGGGTGTTTTCTTGTTCGACGGCAAGAGAGAGAGAGCCGAGAGAGTGCGACCAAGAGAGAGAGAGAGCTTGATCGAGAGAGTGAGGGAGGGAGAGAGTTGTGGTGGCTAGGGTTAATCCCTTAATGTCTCATATCTAATCCTTAAGGCTTAAGGATATTATATAGGGATTAACTTGGACCTAAGCCCGTTTAATTAAAAGCCCAACTGGTTTTAATTAAACTTTCATCTCTTCTCATATTGACCTCCTGGACTTTACTAGTTAATTAATTAACTATTAATTAACTTAGTCCGTTAAATATTAAAACTTAATATTTAATTCTCCTTAAATAATAAATAACTATTTATTATTTATTTCCTTTCTAATAATTAATACAAACTGATTAATTATTTATCTCTCTCTTTTCAATAATTAATACTACTGATTAATTATTTCATCTTTCTCTTTAATAATTAATCTAACTGATTAATTATTTCCACACAGATTTATGGTGTAATCCAACTGTTCTGAATTGGGTGTGTAGCAGTGTGACCCTTTAGTCTCTTATAACATTGGATACAATGTGCCCATTAATTATCTCTGCACATAATCTAACAGGCGTGAGTAACACACATCTCACCCCGTGTCCCTATTCGCATTTTCAATGTGGTGCTCACCATGATATTGGTCACGATGGTGATGGTTGCGTTTTCTTTTATTTTATTTTTTCTTTTTGTGTGTGGGATGATGTGATACTGTACAAATCTAATCTAATACGTGTGCGATTCTCATGTGATATTAAAAAAAACTAATTAATTGGACAGAGTGTAATTATTTCTTGATAAAGGAGATCGAAATATGCTGATTATGAGTATATATGTTTCGCAAGGGACTATTTTGCCCATGCAACACACCTTCTTCTACAATACTAAGCTATTCAATACAGCCCAAGTATAACCATATATGTTTGCTACTAACATAAGACAGTCAATTTATTCTTCCTATTGGCCATTATTTTATTTATAATGCAGTTTTATAATCAACATTGTATAATACAATTTTCTTTTTGTTTTACAGTCACCATTTTCTAGCTTGATTGAATTTAATCCTCATGAGTTGGGAAATAAGTATGCTGTTCCATACAATGAGATGCAACAACTTGAAAAACTTGAGAAGATTCAAGTACTGTTTAAAGATGATGTAGAGGAGGTATTCGAAGTATTAAGAAGAACAAATAGTGGTTCCAACGAACCACTACCACCTGCCGTTATTAATATTCCAAACCTAAGAGAAATGCACTTGTGGAATCTACCAAGACTCGAGTGTATATGGAAGAGCAATCATCTGACGGTACTCGAGTTTCCCAACCTAACAAAACTCACTATTGATAAATGCGTGAGTTTGGGAGATGTTTTAAGTTGTTCCATGGTTGGTAGTCTATTACAACTCCAGGAGCTACGGATACATCATTGCTCAGCCATGAAGGCAATTGTGAAGGAAGAAGAAGAAGAAGAATGTAATGCTAAAGCAAATCATGAGATTGTATTTCCTTCTCTAAAGTCCTTAATACTTAGTAATCTTTCAAACCTTGAAGGATTTTGCTTAGGGGATCATGATTTCCAATTTCCATCGTTACTTACTCTATATATAAGTGTAAATAGTTGTAGCTAAAAGGTGTGCATTTTTCAACATATATATGCACTCTTTAACATTTTATCTTGAGGTGGTATCTTCTTGATATGAAATAGTTTTTAATCTACTCTATAAATAACCTTAACAATTTTTTACACTACATTCTCTACTTATTCTCTCTATACTTTATAAAATTCTCAATATTTTTTTCACTAAAATGGAGTTTTTTTCCAACACCCCAAACTACTCTCAATTAAAAAGCCATCCAACAACACGCACCTTACTGACATTCAAGAATCATTTGCAAGAAGAAAAAGAAAGGAGAAAGGCGTCTCAAACTCTAAAACAATCCGGCGAAGATTTGTAATCTAAACATCTCGAGATCGTGTTTAATGCAAAATAAGCAATTAGGAAAAAAGATTATCAAAAAAATAAGTTATATATGTAGTTGTATCACTTGTAGCTTTTTTTTCTATGTTATTTGTAATTTATTCTATTTTCATTAACTAGATGTAATTTTTTTTATTTAATGATAACTAGTTGTTAATTTTATTTTTTATTTTGTTTTTTCGTACTCCATAAATATTTATAATCTAATTTTATTAATTCTCATAGTAATAAAAGTAGAATAAATACATAAAATTAATTTAAAATAAAATAGTGTGAAGCATGTGAAGCGTTTGTGTTTCATGGGTTTAAGCATAGAGAAGTAACGAGGGAGTGTTGGTGATGTGGCGCTAATGTGGAAGTAAAGCATGAATCGTGAAGTATGGGTACTCATTTGCTCTTAGAGGGACTTGTTGTACACACATCCATCCATGCGGTGGAATTGACAATGGAGGGATCTGTCGAGGAACTAAAATTAAGGACAAAGAGACAATGAGTGCCGGAGAAGTCAAGGCCTAAGAGCCGGCAGGCTAAATTGCTAATCTCTTTCTAATATCCAATCTATCTTCAAGATCTCAGAGATGTTATCGTAAAGTCAGCCTTTCTTCGATGGCTTCAATTGCTCGCACAATCAAGATGCGAAGCTTTGTATCCATGTGATGATCAAAGGATTTTCGAGCATCCTAACTAAGGCGCTTATTAGCTCGAACTGAATTTTCTTGAGCATACGATCACAAAATTAAGATATTTCACTAATACGCGAAATCTCTTAGTCTTGAACAAATCCATGTACACAATACCAAGTCTTTAACATCTTGGTTAGTGTAAGTCACGTTAACTTTTCTCGGCTGACTCTCGAGTGCCATTTGTAGGTTGGATACGTCATAAAAATCTAACTTGACGGAATATGAATCTCTTCAAAGCATCAAATCCAATATGAAAATCACGATTCTTGGATAAGATTTAACTTTGTCTATAGCGGATGGATATCTAAAATGTCTTGTAGAGAGACATACTCTAGATCACTCTCCAAAATATTATATTTTTGGCCTCTTCTCTCAACTTCATATCTCGCGAAGAATAACTTAATGTACTTTCCGCACTCCACTTTGAGAATTTTTAGTTATGAGAAAGTTTTACTTTAAGCTATCTTTGTCTTTTATACAAGAGTATTTAGTCATGAACCTATATTCATTAGCTTTTGGAGTACCAACAAGATATTCTAGATCTTTGAAAGTTCTATTTCCTCCTATTTTCTGATTTTGTCCGGATGTCTCGAGATCTAGCCAAAACACTCTTTATAAGGAGTTCAAATTGTCCCATTTACGTTCAACATGTACGATGTTGTATGACTTTGTGACAGTTTAAACACGGGCTACGACTTCCTTAGAAACATTTAGCTCTTCTCATTGTCCTACATCATTAAGAAAGTCAAACCGTTTCTTAATTTCTTCCCCACTCTTTGTTCTTACAAGCTCAATGTATAACAAATCAGCTTCTGTTTTAGAATCTACATATTAAGCATGCTCGGGATTTACTGTAGATACTTGTAGCCTCCTAGCAATTTTGGCAACCGTAACCTCATCTCGATCCAGAGAAATCTCTAAGGAGATGTGCTTGGTAACGGCTAGTTCGGATATTTCGGATTACCGAATTGTGCGAAAAATGCTATCCGGATTTTTGGATCATTCGGATAGGATTTTTTGGATTAGCGGATTTCGAATCGGATACGGATATTTTTTGAATACCCATACGTCACATAGTCTGTGTTCTTCAGCAACGGAATGCACCATTGACCGGCACCAACGTCATTGGTATTGACCTCTCTCGAGCGTAAGCGTTGTTCATACTTGGAGCTTTTCACGATGCTAAAAATAACTTCGGCCAAAATTTTCTTGTTGGGATCCTAACCCCTTGACTCTCTCCAGGACACTACTTACTAAGTCTCTTCAGTGGCAATAAAATTAATTGGTGAGATCACTCAACAAATATATATTATATAAAAACCCAACAAAGATCTTGGTTGCTTTCATGGGGCAAAAAAAAAACTTTTTCCCCTTTTTTTAACAATTTGTAGTCAATACTTAAATCATAGTTTTAAGGGACTAATTTTAATCTTTGGCTCAATTACATCAACGGTCCAGATCAAATTTTGAAATATTGAGTGGAGGGGCATTTGCATAATTCATATGTGATGCTTTTACAAATCATTTGTGTTTGTATACTGAATCACCCGTCATTGCATATTAAAATTTTAGAACTATGTTTTTTATATAAACTTTATTAAACAAAACTCTTTTAGTCCATAAACTTAACCGGACCAAAGAAATGAACTTCATCACTAAGAATCCTATATATTCTTCATGAAATCATTAAGGAGGTATTAACATATGCATCAAGTATTCTCTACCAAGTAAAAAGTGTAATAGTAACAAGTAATGAAAACTACAACTAATCATTTCATTAAGAAAGAAGTTTAGATAGTTCACCGATAAGGGAACGATCAGTTTGTGCAAGCGCACCAATTCGTCGGAAGCCGATTTGAAGCCAAGGAAGGCATGTTGCGAACGTTAATGTCAACAGGGAGCATATGGTATTCAATATCGAGGTCTCTAAAGATTTTAATCATCTCTTCAACTAAAAGAGCTCTTCTTTGCCATCTTTCACCCATGTCTTCGAAGTTCATACGATATGAAAGCCAGATTGATATTTTCAGCTGATTTAAGTCCTCGACGTCTCTAATCACGATCATAGGTGCAGGGTACCAATGATCACTCTTGTTTTCAATGTAACTACAATCACAAGAAACCAGATAAAATTAGATATACGGGTCATTAAGAGCTTCTTTAAATGATTCTATGAAAAAAATGACCGTGATGTGGTGCAAATGGTTTATGATTAGAAAGGTGAGCATTGATCCGTACCTTGTTATCCTCTCCTTCATCAAAGCAACATTTTCTATAGGAGTTGATACATGTATACAGAAATCATTAGCATCGCCCATGTCGGGACTTCGGTAGTAATTAGCAATCGGTTTTGTGGCCAAGACGCTATTTGAGTATATGATCTTCTGGTTATCGTATCTCAAAAAAACAATTGTTAATATATTCATCTCTTCAACTACCATCTGCCATAAGGACAGTTAAACATTACAACGATGAAGAAGAACAAACTTATGATGGAAAATAAATATTGAAATATATACCTGAATACCTTCAACCTCGCAACTATCGCCGACATCAAAAGGGTGCATTACGAATAAGAAAATAATTGTCTCGAATGTAGTCTTGCATGTGTTACCGAACACAAAGACGACCAAAAGCAGCTGGGAACTTAGGAATATGAAGAAATGTGTAGTTGCAACTTTTAGTATAAGAAGCCAGATCACAATTATTAGAATTCCAACAACTATGTTCAACATTTGGTGGAGTTTGTTTACGGCTGTTTTTGTGTCGTTGAGAGACAGTGCAAGAGCTCTTCGCTCTCTAAATACATTAACCTGGGAAAAAAACAAGATAGTTTCAGGATTCCCATGTACAAAATCGTTAATCGAGGCAAAATGGTGATTTTGAGTAACATGTTTTCTAAAGATTCGAGTTGACCTTAAAAGCCTTCTCCAAATTCTTTAATAATAATGATATACACACGTTTGGGACTTAACCTGCCTTGACCCATTTTACTCGTTCTTTTTTAATTAATGTTTTAATTTTGTGCATATAACATGTTAGAGATTAAAAACTTGATGAATAAGAAGAGAAATAGTCATACCACCCAGTTTTTGAGAGCTCGCTTGATAATTCCTTTGGTTTCACTTTCTCCGTCAAAGAGTCGTATTGCCTTCACAGCTTCATCCTCTCTCAAAAACCGCATCAAGTCGGCTAAATAAATGTGTCTGTCGATGCAAAAACATAAAGTATACTGAAAAAATTGATCGATACAAATATAAGTTATAGCTTGTGAATACTGACTAGGATTTTTCAACACAGGACGATCCAATATGAAAGTAAAATGTAGAGGCGAAAAGTAAATGGGTCACGTTTTGTCCATGTTTCTATTTTCTAAGCTTATTAATGTCCAATATTATTATAAAAACTAATTTCTTAAGAAAATAATCCACATTTAATAGAGCAATTCAAAGGTTGTTATGCATTTGAATACAAGTCACAAGATTTTCAACCCAATTAACTCATTTTCTTGTTAGTTAAATATGTGGCTCAACCCATTTGACCCGATTGAAATAATATATAACCTAAATATGTGGGTTGAAATTACCACCCATAGTAATATGGAAATTTCGGGCCTCTTCTCCATCTATAACTCTTACACTTTATGATTATAAAACCCTAATCCAAAATCCATAAGATTGACTTGTTAATGTGGTTGTAAACAGGGGTAACTTCTTGGAAACCAGTATGTTCTCATGTTCTTATTTGTGCTGGTTTTCAACTTTTTACTATTAAGTTACTGTTTTATTGTTCAACTCATATCCTGCACACTAGCTTATTTCCATCCTAAAGCTAACACCAGTGGCACGAGGTGCCTGGAATTTACGGCCCACCCCACCTATTTTTGTAATTTAAAGAATTTGGAATATAATCATAGATTAACTAATACCTAACCCACGTCCCACAATTGTATTTATGTTCACCAACCCAAAAGACATAGGTTTCTTGATCCACTAAATCATCTCTCTTAGGTAGAGGTGGCAAAATTAAATGGTCATTAGGATTCAATGACGGGTCAAAAGGTTCGGTTCAAATGTGTACTTTTTATGCATACGTAGAAAAAGGAATTACTTATGTGTCGATAGAATCAGGTCGGGTCAACTCAGTCAGATTGGCCCGCGACAGATTTCTTGTTTTTTTCTTATTTTAAAAAAAATTGTAACTTAATGAACTAGAAATGTTAACAATAAGTATAGTACTAACTATTAATATAAATTATTTAAAAATGAAATAATTTAGAAGATAGTAAGCATATGGATACACATTAGACAACTTTTGACCCAGGTAAACCATCTGCCATTGACCATATTAGTTTTTCTAATTTTATTTAGTATATTATTTGACTCATTACCAATGAACTACATTCCAAATTGACATTGGTACCGTACAAATAGGTTGATATTGACACCTTACTATTTACAACACAAACAAGAACAAGTCAGCTATATTGATAAGTTCTTCAGCAAATTTGAACAAAATGTATTGATTATAAAAGCATCAAATTATGTTGGCAAACTTACTTGGAGCCCGGTTTAGCTACATTGCTGAATATTCTCTTCGCTGCAACCTTAGCCTGCTTTTCATTTGTGATTTGAACCGCAGACTCATCCTCATCCCCTGTGGTACCCTCTAGTTGCTCATCTAGAGTAGATAATACCCCCGTACGCACTATATTCATTAACCTTTTTATATTCCAAGCCGATATATTTTTCTGGTTTAACCTATGCAAATGATCAATAGTAATACCGTCATCAACCTTTTTAGGCGTAGTGTTTTCAGAAAACTTGCCACTTTTACCAGCCATGGGAGTATTGGTTCTTGGAGTTCCAATAAACCTCCCGCTTTTCTTGAATATTGTTGGTGATCAACAAGCGGTAGAATGAAGGATTGCTAAGATAACTATGAAGAGGTAGAGAGAGAATCTCGTTTCACCTTCAAAACACACATAGTTTATTTCTTGTAAGTGTGACAATCCTTACATTTCCTTGTGTATCACAAGGGTTATATATCTATAAGGTATATTTACAATAAACACCAGGGCCGGTCCAAAGTTTAATGATGCCCAGGGCGAAGCATCAAAAATATGCCCCCGACAAGCAACACAACTCTAAAAGGATCAGAACCTAGTCTTCTAATTATGGCTTCTTAACCGTAGTAAAGATGAAAACGCAACTTATAGTAAAATAATATTTAGAGAAAATATACTAAAACACAAAAAGATAACACATGAGTTTTTGTTTTTTTCTTGCAATCAACAAGATCTTGTCTATGCGTCTAGAACCTAGAAGACCGAATTTTTATACGAATAATAAAGAAAAACAGTTATCAAATTGACAAACTCTTAAAATGGTTCAAAAAGAATATTTCATAGATTAGTGAACAAAAAAAGTGAGAAGACATTGTTTGTTTGTTAAAATAAGTAAACAAACAACTTGTTTTTTTATCAAATTGTGAAAATTTTATATTGTTTTCTTTCAATGTATAATTTATTATTATATCATGTGATATATAAATGATCGTACTTGGCAATATCTAGAGATATAAAAATATGTCCAGTACTAAGCACTCATTCTCTTGTATAAAAATATATAAATTTCCTACCTCCTCAATGTAAAAGGAGAACAAATAAAGAAGCATATGATTAATATAAAAATCAGGAACTAATATATATATATATATATATATATATATATATATATATATATATATATATATATATATATATTGACACAATGACAAATATCTATAAATAAAAAAATCAAATATTATACAGCAATTGTAGATACCTTATACGTGTATACTCTCAACTCATGCCACAAACTTCTTGGCAATCTGTAAATATCGATAAAGAAAAAAACCAACATAAATTAGAAAACACGTACCATAAAATCAAAATTGAATTGCGTCATGTGCTTCGTGCGTAAAACACTCTCGACCTTTATGATGCCCTTGATTTGATCGGTGCCCTTGATTCCTTGAATCCTTGAAGGGGCGAACGACACTTTAGACAACAAAGGTATTGTTGTTTCAGACCTTAATCTAGATGAATCGTGGATCGTGAACCTTATATCGCGGAGTGGATAATCGATTGAGTATGATGTGTTGATTGGATTTTGCTCAACTCTCAAAAGTTCTCTTGATTTGTGTATATCTCTTTGCCATGATTGCCATCGTTATAGGGGAGTGGAGAAGCTGCCTCGGTACTTCTCTTTGCTGCCTCGGTACTCTTCAAGTCTTCATTGCTGCCTCCCAAGTCCCGCCTCTCAAGTCTCAATCTCCCCTATCGTGTAAAATGTAATGGTCTTTTTTTTGTCAGTAAACGGGCTTAGTATTATAGAACTTGGACTTAAAAATTGATGCCCCTTATCATTTGCTGCCCTGGGCCTGCGCACGGGCTGCACGGTGCTTGGGCCGGCCCTGATAAACACCCTCAACTATGGTTGAACTCCTATTCTATTACAATAATACAGTTTTAACAAATATGTTTGCCTTTAGATCGGGTGGTAAAGTGGCCCCTGCGTTCTGAAGCTTTTGAACTTCTTCTATCACCCTGTCTTCCTCTTCCCGTTCTTGCTGAATCTCAATCAATGGTGGACCTGAAAGTGTCTCGATTACATACTGATTAAACAAAGATTCTTGAATTCGGTCAAAGAATGTGCTCACATGGAAAGAAGAAGCAAGAACTTTAACTAGCAATGTTTTTAGTAGCCAAACAATTGTGCCCACCAAAAGACATATCCAAATCTTGCTTACAAAAGGCAAAACATTGCCACCATGTGTCATCCTTTCGACTTTTTGATCTAATATTAGTTGCCAAGCAAAAAGACATATCCAAATCTTGGTTACAAAAGGCAAAACATTGCCACCATGAGTCATCCTTTCCACTTTTTGATCAAATATTAGTTGCCAAGCAATCAAAACTAATGTTAACTTGACACAATTTTGAACTGCGTTGCGCAGCCCGTAAACGAAGTACAACAACAACAACAACAATACTCAATCCCGCTATAGCGGGGTATGGGGGAGGTAAAAAGTAGACAATCATACCTCCACTCGTAGGTAGAGAAATTGCTTCCTAAGATAGACCCCCGGCGGAGCAAAAGAAAATAAAGAAAAAAAGGACAATAAAAAGTAAAATAATTAGCTAATTAGAAAATAATTCAAAAAGAACAAAGATAAAAAAATATAGCTAATTAAGTAGAAGCATAAAATAATAATAGTAATAATAATAATAATAGTAAATGACTAAAGGATAAATAAAATAAGAAAAAATAGTATAGAAATAAAAGGAAGTTAAAAAAATAAAAATAAAAATAAGACAAGATAACTAAAATAGATCTAAAAGGACCATAATAAGGAGTAGAAAGACTATGGACGTACTGATTAGAACTTGGAGGAAGTTCTGACTTTAAGTCGAGTACGGTTTAATAACAAAACCAACATATAGTTAAGCTAAAATACTAAGCCTAAGCCCAAGGCTTTCAAACTCTCGCCTACTTATCCTAGTATCTTAATCCTCCTCCTCTAAGAGGTCCTGTCTGAGATCATGTCATATGAGAGAGAAAGCTCCTGCAGATCTCTTCTAATTCTATCTTCCCATCTCAACGTAGGACGACCACGTCTCCTAGTCCCATTAACTATAATGGATTCCACCCTCCTAACTGGCGTTGTTGGTTGTCTCCTTTTAACATGCCCAAACCAACGCAATCTCCCCTAGCCCGTAAACGAAGTACAAAACCCTTTTTCTCAATACGAAATTTCTTTCGATCAAGATTACTATAACCCTTATCCCCCAACCAGAAACCAGTCTTCCACATATCATAACACCCCATTTACACAATTCAAGATCATACAAGGTCTTGTGCTTCAAAAATGGAATTGTGAGTGTGCAGATTAAAGCACCAAGAATCAGGATTAAACTGAACAACTGAAGTAAAGTCCATTTGCTAGACCTCAATTGCGTGTATTCATCTGGTAGATCATCATCTAAAAACGGATCATCTTCATCTTAATCTTAATTCTCTATAATTCAGTAAGGAAATTTGTTGTCTTGGCATTCTTAATCGTGGAGTTAGCCCCGAATTCTGCGATTTCGTGTTTGATGATTTCATTACGTGGCGTCAGTTCAACCTTCCTGAGATTCCAATGAATGTCGTATCATCCTTCCCTCTCCTCATTTCAAGAGTATAATCATGGAGCTGTTGTTCGACTTATGGAATCAACATATAGAAATGAAGCCTATCGGGTTGAGTTGTTTCAGGCCATCCCAAGTTCTTCATCTTCAATCCCAATACAGCTGTCGTCAATTACTCAAATACAGGATGACACGCATGAGGTTAGTCTCAAACTCTCAATGTAATTTTTTATTTTTGCACTGAATCATAAGTTTGCAATCTCGGAGGCCTTTTTTTTTTTTTACAACTTTAAAGTTGTTCAATGATACCCAGATACAGGTTTCAAGAAAAATGTTTTAATGATCAAATGTTGAAATTCATTTCTCGTGTGTGTAATCGGACACCCTGTTGTTTTTTATTTTTTTGCCTATGTTGTTTCTGAAGCTGGCAATTAAATGCACACCAGGTGTTTGGGTTTATGCCTCGATGTGAATTTTCCTGGTGTTCTTATGAATATGTTGAACCCTTCTATTACAAAAGTTTAGTTTATTATTTGATGTAACTTGTTAGACTTCTTTCTTTTGGATAGTCCTAAATTATTTTACTTATAATCATGTTCTAAATTTTGCAATAAGGCAAATAGAATGAGAGCCATCATGCATAGATTGAAATAAAAAACCAAATGGCTTTCATTACCACCACAACAACATATATTCATTCATAAGACAATAATCCCATATACACTTCTTTTGTAACCAAATATGAAATTTAATCCCAAATACAGAACACATATTACAGTATCAAAACACATAAAAGCGCATTTGAGTAGTAAGGATTAGGCTCAAAGGCAACTTGTAAACCCATTTAATCATTGATTCGTTGACGAAAATTTGAAACCGGCCCCTAATTCCCGATAATCATATGATTGACAGCTGTGGGTCTTCAAAACTATAAAGGTTAAACAATCAAACATCGAATGACGTAGTGATGATTGGTGATTCATTGACGGCTAAACTTCCTCCAACCTTCGTTCCAAAAGTGTCTTCCTCCGACCTCCTCTAGGTAATTTACTCCCGGACTTGATTTCTTAAGATTGTTTACTTTCAAAGAAGCTTACCGGTCATTAAAATTATATGCAAAGGCAAAAGAAGCTTATCAGTCATTAAAATGTATGATACTCATGTTAATTTTTTTTAGGGACAATATTATTAACAGACAAAATATAATTTACATAAAACCTTATACGAGTAGCAGAAGCAGCCCACTTAAAATACAACATAGAACTGCTGTGCGGACCCAATAGCCTTTGCAAAAACTGCTGGTCAAAATATTCAAATTCAATCTCCGTGAAGATGCTCCAGACACGCCTCTCTCTACAGACCAGACCTGCTCGGTTTTCTTCCCCAGTTTTTAAATCCCTGATTGTTGATGTTCGAATCGACATTATCACTGTTCTACAAAGCCCTAAACTACTTATGTTCGTTTCAATTAGATGGTTCTACGGAGCCCTAATTATTAAGTGAACATGGTGCTAGATTTGTTTCCTGTTGATTAAGTTGGAGCTTTAAAAGTATCAAAATAAGAATTAGTCACACCATATAAGGCCTTCATGGACTGTGTTTGAAACTTGGTATTAAGCTAAAAGTCACCACTGTTACTAATTTCAATAGATGGTACTGGGCAATGTTAATGTTTTAAGAGTTACATGGATTTATTTTATGCTTTTCAAGTTTATGGTTAAACTTTTAAGAACATGCTGGAAAAAACAATGTCATCTAACCTTAATATACTTCTCTTGGGGTAATATTCAGTGTGGATGTAAGAATCTATTTTACTATCATAGCAGTACTAATTGACAACTTGTATGCAGTTGGTGTTGCTTCTGTGAATATACTGTCTATGATTCCCTACCTGGATGGGCATACATATGAAATATCTGTTCTAAGCCTGCAACTGCTTTGATGAGCTCTCATCATTTGCTTCTTCAG
Source organism: Pulicaria dysenterica (assembly GCA_947179395.2). Lineage (NCBI taxonomy): Eukaryota > Viridiplantae > Streptophyta > Magnoliopsida > Asterales > Asteraceae > Pulicaria > Pulicaria dysenterica. The sequence continues at coordinate 5,066,685 of OX359295.1, forward strand.
TTTTTGGCATGATTTTCAAGCTGTAAAATCGAGTAGAAAATACTTTATAAGCGAAAGTTTGAACAAAGCAGAGATTTTCAGTATTAGAGACGAATAAAGTGATCGTGGTAAAAAAATTGTATTATATAACTTTAATATATTAACCTTAAGTGATGAATAAAAAAGTTTACAACAAAAACAGAGTTGCTGATTGCAGTGTCCCGGGAAGTATTTGCACACAAATTATAAACTGCAGCGGGAATGAAGACAGTTCCTAATTTGGTCTCGGCTGTAGTTGTAACAACACTACCAGCTATCACAACCACCTGTAACAAAAACCAATAAAAAACTTTCAGCCTATCCAGTCAATCAAGAAACCATTGAGGATGTACAGCAATGAAAAGAGGATAGCAAGGACATTTGAAGCTGAAATCCAAATTGGAAGACGTAATTGAAATCTTCATATATGTCATTAATGTAGCTTCTCTTTTATATAGAAGGAGGATTGTTATATGTAGGACCTGATGTATTTCTTTTTACCATTGTGGGATTAGATTTGCACCCAACATAATTAAGATAGTTAAAATCAAGTAGAGATGGTGAAAAACGAGAAAAATTGATCTCAGGTAGCTTGTGTAAGCAACATGGCTGAAAACGGGTTGAGATTACAGTGATCAATGTACATATTTGACGTTAAAGTAAAAGCCACTCTTAATATAGCCTTAAGATGATTGATTATTGAGAAATCAATAGACCCATGGTCATCCCTACTTCTATTTTAATTCAGAAACTTAAGGCAAAGCAAGTCTTCGATTTAAAATATGAACTTGTACTGCCATTCTGCCCTTTCTTCTAAAGGTTCTATATCAAATTAGACTTGGTGCTTAAAATATGGGTAACCTATGTTCTTATTTTTTCTTTATATTCTTGGCGCTGGATATGTTCAGCCGCTTTTTTAGCATTGTCGCGTATAAGTGTTAAAGTGAAGTGAAATAAGTTTGCTTCTTGTGATGGAAAAGTGGTGACTTTACATATGCAATGATCAATTTAAAGGATTCCTTTGTTATGTACAATCACTAACAGAAGGGTTATAAGTAGAGTGATTGATTAATTTGTTAAGTTATTGCGTTTAACTTTTTTCTACCTTTTCAGGTTTTTGATTCATTTGTCAACACATAGGTCTCACCAAAAAGTTACCAACAAGCTCTCCGTGAAGTTTACGTTTACGTACACTAAGGTTTCCCAAGAACTTTCTTGGTGATTAGGTACTTTAAAATTCACTTTATTCTTGGTTACTTCTCATCATCTTTTTTCTTCGTTAAAAATTTTAATTAACCCTTCGGCTACTTTTCTCAATTAGACTTCAATATTCGGTGGTGTTCACGTATCTTCCTTCGGCTACTTTTGTCAATTTTTTACTCGGTTCCATACGTATTTTAGCTTCGTTGCAATCTAGCATCTTTGTGTCTTTAAGTATCTTGTATGCATATCCAGTTTGCTTGATTGAGATTTCTTGTTGACTTTGTGTGACTTCAATTCCAAGATAATAAGCGAGAACTCATTCAGGCTCATTGTCAAACACTAGGCTTAGTGAGATCACTATTATATTAATCAACACTATAACGACTCTTGTAAATTATCTATATTAACTTTTAATAATTCAAATATAAACGTACAATGTCACTCAGGCTCATTGTCAAACACTCTAGCTTGATTAATTAATCTCTATATAAAGCACGCCACTCAGGCACATCATAATACTATTTAAGTATTTTCTTTTGCCACTCAGGCAACTCTAAAGTCACTCTGACTACTCTTTCTCTCAACTCAGGTATCAATAATAACTTCGTATACACAAATCACATTTATAAGAACTCATTCATACATAGCAACAGTTCACAAAACATAAGCATAGATAGAGAATAGTGAAACTCACATATATTTTAGGGTGTTACAACTTTCCCCCACTTGTTTTTTATTTCGTCCCCGAAATCATTCTCTGAAAAGCTGTGGATAATTCCGCCTCATCTCATCCTCTGGTTCCCAAGTACACCCATATCCATTTCGATGTTTCCACTGAACTTTAACAATACTAATTTGTTTGTTGCGTAAAGCTTTCATCTTACTCTCAAGTATGGCCACAGGTTGCTCTACATAATTAAGATTTTTCATTGATTGACACATCCTTTAAAGACAATTGCTGATTGATCCGCTAAACACTTGCGTAATTGAGATACATGAAAAATGTTATGAATCTTGGATAATTCCTCATGTAGCTCTAAACGATAAGCTACTTTCCCAACTTTGTCAATAATCTTGAAAGGCCCAATGCATCTAGGACCCAACTTACCCCTCTTTCGAAATCGAATTATTCCTTTCCATAGAGATACTTTCAGCAAAACAAAGTCACAAGTCTGAAATTCTAATGGAGACTGTCTCTTATTGAAATTCTAATGGAGACTGTCTCTTATCTACATAACTCTTTTGTCATGTCTGCAATCTCTCTCTGATTTGTTGTATTTTCTTGATGGTTGTTTGAATAATCTCGGTATCGGAAAATACTCTTTGGCTGACTTCTCCCTAACAAATGGGAGTTTTACATTTACGCCCGTATAGCATCTCAAATGGAGGCATACCAATGCTCGTGTTATAACTATTATTATAAGAGAACTCTACAAGTGGTAAATATGTATCCCAACTCCTTCCAATATCAATAACGCATGCGCGTAACATATCTTCTAAAGTTTGAATAGTTCTCTCACTCAGACCATCGGTTTGTGGATGAAATGCAGTACCGAAGTGCAATTTAATTTCCATTTCATCATGGAATTTCCTCCAAAGTTGAGATGTGAATCGACTATCTCTATCGGATACTATTGTGACATGTACTCCATGTCTTGCGACTCTCTCTCTTATAAATATCTCTGTCAATTTCTCGGATGAAAAGGCTTCCATAATAGGAATGAAATGCGCACTCTTGGACAGTCTATCAACAACTACCCAAATAGCATCAAAACCTATGGGAGTTCTAGGAGTTCTAGGAAGCTTGGTAATTAGATCCATAGTAATATGTTCCCCGAAGCTTGGTAATTAGATCCATAGTAATATGTTCCCACTTTCACTCAGGTATCTCTAGTGATTGTAGTTTCCTGTGTGATTTCTAGTGTTTAGCTGTAACTTGCAAACAAGTTAAGCACTTTTCTACATACTCTGTTATGTCTCTCTTTATCCCAGGCCACCAATAATCATATTTCAAATCATGATACATCTTTGTTGCTCGTGGATGAATCGAGTATTTGGATTTGTGAGCTTCATCTAGTATCTGGTCAACTCATAATACTATTTAAGTATTTTCTTTTGCCACTCACGCAACTCTAAAGTCACTCTGACTACTCTTTTTGTGCCACTCAGGCATCAATCTTACCTTTGTATACACAAATCACATTTATAAGAACTCATTCATACATAGCAATAGTTCACAAAACATAAGCATAGATAAAGAATAGTGAAACTCACATATATTTTGGGAAGTTACACTCTCACTGGTGTATGATCAATCCGTGAGTCTGTTGTTGGAGGTGCTTCTAGTTCTGAATGAATACGATATTGTTGTGGAGTAGTTGGCATTTCTTCTTCTGGACCATCCTCAATACGCCCGTTTGAGGTTTCATTATCTCCAATGATGAATTCTGCCCATTCTGGTCTATCTTTTGTAGTATTTTCTTCCCAATTCCAAGTTTCATCGTACTTCCTCCATTTTACATCCCGAGTAATGAAAATTCTTTTCTTTATTGGATCAAATAGATGATATGCTTTTGATATTGTTTTACTGCCCAAATATACTAAATATATACTTCTATAAGCTAATTTAGTAAAGTGTTGTGAAGGTGCCTTAACATATGCGACGCAACCAAATAGTATAAGTATAGCATGTTTGACTGCTTCCCCAAAAGTTCTATGAGAGATTCGTTGCTTTCATCATACATCTTGTTGCAGAGAGTACTGTTGTATATTTTGGTTCAACAACTCTATTTTGTTGGGAGAGTATGGTGCGGTTAATTGTCTTGCAATGCTATTGTTTTTGCAATATTACTCACTTGATGTGAATTCTCCTCCTCTATTTGTTCTTAACACCTTTAATTAGACTCCAAGTTCATTTTAAACCTTTTGTTTGAACTCCTTAAAGATCTTAAAAGTTTGATCTTTTGAATCCAAGAAATATTACCACATATATCCCAGGTAGTCATCTACTAAGAGAAATATGTATCTCTTGCCTGCGTAGGTGGCTATGTCGGACCACAACGGTGCTTCAAATCTTGATTTTGCTTGTTGTGGAAAATGTGCTCTACTTTGCTTTCCTATTAAGCATATATCTCAAACTAGCCTTGTATATTCGATTCTTCGATCTTTTGACTCTTACCGGAATCATATAGTAATAACAAATCTTCTTTCATAACTATCTTGCAACCACTTTTGGTTAACTGTCCTAAACTCTCTATATTATTCCTTAAGTTTGGGATATAATATACCCGTGAGATAACCCATTGTTCTTTGTTTTTGCTTTCCAAGAGAATTGAACAAATCCCTTTGATTTCTACGTATGATCCATCACCGAATCGTACGTTTCGAGAAATGTTTTCATCAATTTCCTTGAAGTGATCTTTCACTCCTCATGTGATTACTTGCACCATTGTTTAATGCCATAGATATTCAGCACTTTCGGATGACTTAACTAGATTAACTTCCTTGTGTGGAAGTGGTTTGACTTTCTTCAGTTGTTTCCATAAACAGTGTCGGTTCTAAATCTTCTTCTATGAGATTAGATTTCTTTTTGTCATGATCCTTCGGTGGACATTTGTATGCAAAATGTCCAAACTTCTAGCATTTATAGCACTATGCATTCGTGTTGCTCAAGTGGTGTAGTTTGTTAACTTCAGCATCGGGCTTTGAAAATGAGTTATTAATCACGTTTCTTTAATTTTAGAACTTTCTCCATGTTCTAGATCATCCTTACCCATTTGATTTTTTTATTAAATAGAATTTATCCTTTTATATATTTTGAAAACAAAAACTTGACTATTTATTTATCCATAAAATACATTTGTATCTTATATCTGTAAATTAATATTTAATAGTAATAATAGTTTGTTTTTAAAAAAAAATAAGGAATAAAGTTCTTTTATATTATAAAATAAACGACCCGTGTATCAACAGTGGCTGATATAAGTCAATTTAAAATCTATATAGTTCTAAAGAGTATTAAGACGTATAGTAAAAATAATTACAAAACATAGATATGAATATAAAATCTCGTAAGAAATGAATAATCATTACAGAATTTTGAAATTCATACATAAGATTATCATTAGATTTTCTTTAAAACCTCTGTATAAACAACATTCATAGTTTTATTAGTAGAGTTTTCTTAATTATCGCAAATTAAAACTTTTAACCTCTCTTTACTCTTCACTCAAGAAACTGTCACATATAACTGTCCATGAGAGAAAACGTGTCTTTTTAGTACTTCTTATAAATACTCTTTTGAAGAAATATAAAGTTACATTACACGTCTAAAAGTTTTAGTATAATATTAATGTGTTTCTCGTGATGGAGCTTTACCCCGATATTGTAAAACCATAACTATAATATTATTGTTGATGTTGTTTATAAGCGACCCATGTATCAACACGGGGATGATATAAGACAATTTTAAATTTATATAAATTTAAAAATATTAACACGTTAAAAAATTAGAAAACATATATATGAATATAAAATCTCGTAAGAAATGACAAACATTACAGAAGTTTGATATACATAAGATTATCATAATACTTTCTGTAGATACTCTTTATAAACAACATTCATGGTTTTATTAGTAATTTAACGTACACACAAACTAAGCTATTTAATTTGAAATGGGCTAATGGCATATCTAACTTGAGTATTTTTCATACTTTTATAATTGTTGCCCCAATTCACGATTTTTTTTAATCTACTGAATGTTGTTTTTTCCTTTTTTGATATCATAAGATATCGAAGATATCTTTTACAGTTGATTTGTGAACTCACTACCTCGCGTTTACTAAATGAATTGCACACAAAATCAACGAATTTTACTAAGGTAGAGTAGGAAATTAGAGATAAAAAAGAACAAATTATGAATCTTCAAACTCATATATAATTTTCGTTTCTTAATCTAGCTTTTAGGTAATTCAATCACAGAATTTTCATGAATTAGACAAATGAGATGTGTTAGAATAGTGGAATTAAAATGGAGCTTACGAAAGGATCTACTAATTTTTCTTTCTTTCCTGTTTAGTAACATAATTGAGCATTGAAAATTTTATTTTAAAACTTAGGGCATATTATTAAAGATCACCTATTTATATCATCATCTATTTTTTTTAAAAATTAAAAAAATATTTTCCCACCATTATAACACACAATTTTTAAATAATTTCTTTACCCTTTAAACTTAACAAATTTACTTAATAATAGGAACAATTAAAAGGGATGAATTTTGTTATAGTTCAAATGGTTGAATTTTCAATTAAATTCATATTCAAATGGTTGTTATATTATCCAAGTATATCTCATCGTCTACTTCATTTTCCTTTTTGTTTATATTTTCAAACTTAATCTATCAATTATTATTCCATTTAAATCACATTTTAAAATTTTTTAAATCTAATTCTAAAAGTAACTTACTTACCTAACAAAGTGAAGTAATTTTAAACCAATTAAATACACGTCAATTAGAAATATGTATTCAATTCAAATTTAAATATATATATATTATTATGTTATCCACGATTAATTCAAATATATATTGTTATCTTATCCAAGATTAACAAACACATGAAGTTTGTTATATAAAATTTCTCTTAAGAGATTTGATGGAATGTGACGTAATAACTAATACATTTTTTATTTTCTTTAATTTTTTTTAATCAAGGGCTATGATTGGTGGAGATTTTTTAGGGAAAGAGTTGATGATGTAAGTAACCCTTTTTTTTAATAGTTTTATTTTTAATAGTTGATTATATATATATGATTCTTTAATTTTTTATATTGATTGATGCACCTTTGTTTGTTTTAAATGTTAACTATTTTTATATAAATTTATCATAAATAAAACAAAACTTAAAAAAAAATTTATTACTTTTTATCGAAAGACCGAGGAATCAGTTATTATATCGATTATTATACGTAGATAGAATAAATATAAAAAAGATATAAATTGTTTTATGAATAATCTAACCACTACTATTAATGGATAACAAACAATTAAAAATATACTACTTTAAAAAAAGTGTCATATAACAAAAAAATTTATACCAAAACGTAGATAAAAAGAGACGGTCGCAAATATATAATTATTATTTCTCTAAACAAATTATATAATAATTTATTAAACATATTTTATAAACAACCTATAATTATTTATATTAATATACAATTTTTATAAAACCCCCTCACATTTTCATAAAAACCCTTAACATATTTTATAAAACCCCCTTAGAATTTTCACAATACCACCCCTTCCAAGACTTAAGGATTTTTGGCATTTTTGACATCATCATCTCGATTTTTTTAATTTTTTTTTAAAATCTAGAGTTGTGATTGGTGGAGATTTTTTTGGAAGAGAGAGAAACACTTTTCTTTTAATATATATTAAAGATTTGAAAGTGTTGGATTACTATTTTTAAAGAAACAAACTAGGGTATGTATACCCTTTCTTTTCTCTTGTGTCGTTATCGATAAAACCCTTGATGGTTTTTCTTCTTCGGCATCTTTCGTGAAAACCCTTCTAGTTTCTTCCTTCCGATAGATGATGATGGCTTTTCTACCTTTTTGAACTCGACACACCGCTTCGAAGGTTTTGTGTCTTGCTTCTTGATGCCTTCAATTGTTTTTCTTTTTATCCGGTCCCCGTACCGTTCATAGGTTAGTGCCCTTTTCTTATGATGGGTGCCAGTAGGTGGTAGATCTACTTCTGATCGGTCGCCTTGTGTATACCCAATCAATCTTCAAGTGAACCCCAAATGATTTCTTGATGGTGGTTCTGTTAGATTTGAAATCGATGGTTTCAAAGAACAACATTATAGTACCAAAGTTTAGATCTCTATTAAAATCACACACTTGATTTTACAATCGTTTGAATACATATATATAGGCCAACAAGCGGCGGTTTTCTGTGGCAGTTACATATGGCGGCGGCTAATGGTGGTTATAGGTCGGTTTTGTGTGTGTGTGTGTGTGTGTGTGTGTTATACGATACATAGTAGTGAGAATAATAACTATTGTTTTCTAACTAAATGTAACTAGTGTAATACCCGGACGGTGTCCGGGTGGTAACCGTAAAAAGTATATAAGTAGTTAGTAATAAATATAAGATTTAGATTATCATTATAAAACATATATAGTTGTTTTACTCAAACATTATTTGTTTATATACAAATTATATTATCCTTATTTAAAATATAGTTTTATGCTCAAAGTTAACATATTTATTAATAATATAAAAATAGATAGCAAAGTATGTAGTCTTCTTTAGCAATTCATAGTTTCATACTACATAACCAAGCCCACAATCGACCATCTCCCACCTTCCATCGCACCTTCAAACACAGCCTACCACCATCAACCATCTCCTACCTCCGCTTCACCACAATCGCCATCTCCAATCTTCAATGCTCCTCCTAATCTATCAAAACATTATATCTACACTAATCTGTCAAATAAACCTTAACCGCTCGCATTCTAGACGTTTTGTTTTCCCCAACGTCACCTGTAAGCAAAGAGAGGTGCAAGTCTACTCTACGCCGTTGCATGGCTACCAGCGCAGTAGGTATGGTCTCTCTGTTTTTCTGTTCTCTCTCCATGCGTTCAGCTACCGCATCCACCTCCTTCTCCTAGCACCATTGCACCTGTTGAGGTGTAGGAGGTTTTTTGCTTATGTTTTTTTATTAGTCTATGGTGCTTGCTTTGGGGTTTGAGCTTATGAGATGATCTGTGTAGATCTACACAGATTTGTTGTAAGTTCAAGATGAAGTGAAAGTTTTTTAGTTCATATATAAACAATGCAATTTGATGAGTAAATTAAAAATGGATTTACTTAACTATTAATCACATTTATTCACTTATAATCATCATAAATCCTTATACCAGAGGTATTAATTATAACTAACCCAAATACAATGAAATATTTCATGATTAATACATATAATATTTATGGAATCAATTCCTTTGATAAACTAATTAGATTTGCTTATTATCTTTTTCCGTAAATCACGCAACTGTTTGTAATACTCTATTTTCAAGTAGAGAATGCTATGGTTTTCAGATAAAAACCCAATCTTTCATAAAAGTAATTTTTCTGAATTTTTTGTGGTAGAAAGTATTATTTGTTGCAATTGTGTATGTTGTTATTGTTCACGATTGGTGAGTTCTCTAGATCTAATGTTGTTTTTTATGTTTGGTTAATAGCTCTACCGCCTTTAAGTCTTTTAGCTAACTATTATAATTGTTATTATATCACAGTTATGCGTATGTTGAAAATGTAAATATGGGACAATAATTGCTTTGAACTCTTTGGGGTTTATGTTTCTTATGAATGAGATAATCTTTTACCGCAGGTCGTAACAAATTCAGTTTCTTTAACCAAAAAAAATTGACCAGAAAGTTTCTAGTGATTAATGGCTAAGTGCTCTTATTTTGTTTTCTTGCAAACCATTATATCAAATATGTTTTGAAGACTTTATAATTTTGTATGATCAAGTATCTTATCTTCAATTGGGAATTCAGGACATGGCATATTTTCTCTCTGCATTTACATGTTTTCTAGTAGATTAATTTACAACACCTTTACTCTTTAAATACTATATTGTTTTTTTCAAAATATATCGGTTTTTATCACTCAACAATCAACATATGTGGTAGTGGATTCTTTACGATGTTCTTTTTCCTCTTTTCAAACTACTATTATGTTATCGTTGTGTTCTGCTTATTAGTTATGATTTAACTTTTAATTATGTCTGCTACTACATGAATTTGTATCTTGCCAAGCTGATATATTGCTTTGGATTAAGTAGGCAGCTAGATATAATGATATTGATGATTTGCTTACTTTAGCTGCTATTGGGGTTTCTCTTGATTCCAAGGATGCAGAAGACCGAACAGGTATGCTAGCATGACATTTTTTGTTTTGTTGATATTCATGTTTTTTAATCATATTTTGTAGTACAATAATTTTAATTATTATTTCTTATGAATCATTAGTTTGTTTATAACATTGCTGATTTGAGACTTTGAATGTCGAAAGTCATTTATTTATAACTTATAAGAATGCTTTTTCTACCAATTTGGATTTTATTATTAACTGGTCATATTGGTTGATTAAAAGGTTTACCTAAACATGAACTGGTTTTAAAATTTCCAAAATGTTTTCATATATGGCATAACTTATGCAAGTGAATATTAATGTTTTATAAGATCTAAAAACTCAGCTTTAATGACCCACTACCCCTCCTGCCCTTTCAACTCATTTTTCAACCCATAATCTCATGTTATATTAACTATGGGTGTTTTGTGTGGTTTATTCTCGTGACATTGTATTCAATTTGTGTAGCACTTCAAATGGCTTTTGCAAATGGAGATGTTGACATAGTGGACTATCTTATTGGCAATAAATTAATAAAGTGGTAAGGCACCTTCTACAGGTATAAGTATATAGTGATTAAGTGATTTATTTACGAAGAAAATCAGTAGTTAATGTCATAAAAAGAAATGTGGATTGACTATGGAAACATGTATCATAAAAATGGTTTACCTTTAATGGTGTCTGCTGCTTTTCACTGCTATTCTACTCTGCACTCTGCAGGTTGGTCTTGACGAATAATAGGAGACGAAGTAATGAAAAGAAAATGACTGATACCACTTCATCTATATATATTAGCTCAAAACAGCAGTTATGTAGCCCGTAACTTTTGTTTTGGTTCTCAACTTGTTTATACAACAGTTATATAACCCACTACTCTTGGAATACCCCACTACGTGAAACTGTGCATCTGCATTCTGTTGTAATATTTGAGCAGTTTTTTAGCAGTTATTTTTATGAAATGTAAAAAAACCGTTTTTAATTGATCCTACGGATGAGATGAAATATAAAATTGATCCAACGGTTGTCTAAAATAGGGACTTTATACGGTCAGGATTAAAAGATAGTGTGATCTAACGGTTCAGATTAAAAGATTTGGGCTGGCGGTTGACTCACCTGGTACCATATATAGATAGAATGTCGAGATTAACTTAACAACTCTTTTCATACAAAAAAGTTGAAAATCTTTCTCATTTTCTATATAAAAAAGTTAAATAGCTTCTTCAACCTCCCGGTTTGTGGTATGAATGTTGCAAATCATTTATAACAGATTGTTATCTTTAATACTTGTTGTAAAGCATCAACTAGAATTATATTGTTAACTCGTAACAAAATTATTTAATTGGGTTGACCCGAACCCGAATGAAGATACATAAATCAACCCGAAACAGGATCCTATATATACTTCTAGCTTGTCGGTCAACTTGATTAAGCATTTAAATCCTAGTAAGCTAATTCAGTCTCTAAGTCGAGTTCGGGCACTATAAGGGGCTGTTTGTTTCATTGAATTCAGGGGGAATGGAATGAAATTTAATTCAAATTCCATTAGATAGTGTGTTTGGTTAACAGCTTCTGCATGTAATTCAATTCTCAGGCGTATTTAAATTCCTTTATGTGTATGAAAGTCATTCCTTCAGTAACATCAAAGGAATTAAAATCTTTTCCTTAAGTGAACCTGACAAAAGATCTATTTACCCCTTTAAACCCTATTCTATGTCACGCCATTTCTCTGTCCTCATTTCACGATTTCACTTTCACTGTCATGCGAAGAGACAGTGAGACGCTGCCGCAATCGGTGCTTCATTCCGTCGCCGTCGCCGTGGCCGCCGACGTTGTCGTCGCAATCGCAGATCTGAATCACGTTCACCGTTTCACAACACATAACCTTCATCTTCACAAATCAGATCTGAACTTAAGGTTTGTATTCAACTTCAGTTTTTGATGTTCGATTTTGATTAGGGTTTATGTTCGAATGTTGATTGAATTAGAGTTTTTCTCGGGGAAAATTTTCAACTGCCATGGGGTTAATGTATCTCATACCTTGACGTGCATCATATGCTTGCTCTTGATTGTAATAAATCCTCGTTAACTCATTGTGATGTTTTTTTAATGCTTTTAGCTTGTGGTTCGACCATCATATGATTCTGTTAAATAGACGATTTTTGATAAAATTATGTTAGATGCATTTCGAAGCTAATAAACTAGAAACACTGACATTCATTTCAATTTTAGTTTTGAGATCGAGCTAGGATTTAAATTTAAAGCCAGATATGGACTTTGTGATGTTGGGAGCAGTATAGCTTACTATATCCTATTAGCCTGCATTGCATTGTTAATTTGGAATGCAAGATTCAAATGATTTAAACTTTTGAAAGGGTCCTTCAAGTTGGTGGTTATGTTATAAAAGTTATTTTTCAAAAGGAGATAGCAAGTTAATGTTCTGGAACATAACCCACTTGTGAATTTGTTAATAAATAACCAACATTTTCATGATATCTTGTTTCATTACAGTTACTATTCTACACTACTGGTTTTGTTGATCCACTAATACGATTAAGTGGAAAAAGATAGGAAGGGGTCCTTCAAGTTGACAAAAACAAATGATTTTGCGTTGGTTTAGCAGGCCTTATTATTTTCCTTTATCCTTGTAGTTAACCATTTTAAACATGAAATAAAACATGAATTCTTTTGTAGCACATTTCACCCCATTTATAAATTAAAGTGGTCTCATCTGTTATTGTTGTGCAGTTAAGATTGGTCGGCCTGGCTACCGAGTAACGAAGCAGTTTGATCCCGAAACCAAGCAGATCGTTGCCTTTGATCTACTTTTGTAAGCATTGTAAGTTCTTCGATACTTGTTTTTTTGGTTATTTGGTTGGTGGGTTTTCTTAATTTTAGCTGGTTGTTTCTTGATTTAAATTCAAAGCTAGTCGAAAAATAATGCGCGAGCCTGAAGCAGTTTTAACTTTTTGGAACTTGGAAGGAAACGAGCGAGAGGATTTTGTGAAACTTATGTTAGAGGAGTGATATATTTTCGAGCTATTTTGTAGTTGGAGAATTATATGTCGAGTACTTTTTCTAATTTAGTATTTTAGAAGTTGATGTGTTGCAAATATTTCATTTTAATGTGTTGCAAATATTTCATTTTAATGTGTTGCATATATTTCCTATTTTAGAATTATATGCCGGACATAATCGATATGATCTCATAATTCTATTTGGTAGATTGGTTATATCTGTGCCGGGGAGGGGGGGGGGGGGGGGGTAGCGGCAAAGCCGGGGGGGGGGGGGGGATACAAACTCGAAACGTTAAAACAAGTGTAACATCTTCAAAAGGGCCTAGTCGTATATACTATTGGTGCTTTAGAATCTAGAATTTAATAATAGATATTAAAATTTATTTAATTAAGTTAATATTAAATTATTATGAAAACGAATAAGAAACGGTGATATTAAAATAATAACGAAAATGAATAAAACTAGTATATTAGTAAATAGTTTTGAATAAGGATTCCGGAAATATCCCCGTTAGTTGAAACGGGTAAACGGGTATTAAGTTGTAAGTTGAGAAGGGGAACAAGATACCCCATTTGGATAATATTGGAAACCAAAGTCGGCCTCCTCTCTATACACATACACAATATACGTACATAACACACACACCTCTCACTCTCACTTGTTCTTGAAACCTTTGAAGCTAACTCACGGGAGAAATCATCAAGGCTAATTCCAGAAACAAATCCAAGTTATTATCTGTCATAATCTCAGAATCATCATCTTCTTCATCTAGCTTCAATTGTAAGTTCATCCTCTTTGTTCCTTTGTTCTTGAAGCTAGGTCAAATTTAGTCAAATCTGAAATTGAGTTTAGGAAGTGGATTCATGTATTGTAATATGTTCCTACATCATTTCTAAGTAATTAGAATCCAAGTGTATGAATTAAAATGAAGGATTTGCTCTTGTTCCATGAATTCTTCAAATGGGTCAAAGAATGAAGATTTTGATCACATGCCTTCATTTCTTGATTAGAGATTTTAATATGTATGTTTTTGGATTCATTATGATGCCTAGTATGATATGGAATCACTGGAAATTGATTTGGAATGCTGGAAATTAAGTTTGGTGTACATAAGGACTGAACAGGGGCTGGAAAAACGACACTGGACTGTTCTGCGGGGCTTTGCGATCACATGGCTTTCCTATGCGGTCGCATAGGGTGCCTTGCGATCGCATGCATATCCCTTGCGATCGCATGGGGCCTAACCAGATCACATGGGGCCCACCAGCCACAATGCGCGGTTTGTTTGATGTTTTTCGAAGTTTTATCGTACGGGATGTTCGTTTAGGATTCTAAATAGTTTAATGGCAACATTAAGGGATTTATATTAGTTATATTAGTTATTGTACTCGTGTGAAGTGACTAAACATGAGTATTATCTTATAGGTGAACCGAACGACCCAGACGATCGAGACGATCATTATATTTGTTTGCTTTAACCTCTCAGGTGAGTATAGGATAACATAAGAATTAATATAACCGTATTATATGTTATCAGTATGTGTTAGTAATTCCATGAAATGAAATTAATCTTGATGTATGCTATGTTTATGCATGACACACGTAACAATTGAATCATGATTATAATAAGATTATGAATATGCAAAAAGCATGTATGAATGGAACCATGGATATTATATGGTTATGATATGCGCGCTATGAGGCCCGTAATGGGTCAGATTTGTGTTTATGATCGGATCCGAGATATGGGGACTGGATATAGTCCTTGATCGGGGCCAGTTTCGGGCTGGGGCGCTTTGAGACCTGCGGGTCGATGATACCGTCAACGGTTTGGGGTTGCAAACCCAACGTTCCTCGTGCGATTTGGGGATCAGTTACCCGCTGTATCCCATGGAGTCGATGACTTCATAACGCAACGGTGGACCGCTACCCGCTCACCCACCCGCGCGGTTGATGTGTCTGGTTTCCCCAGTTAGGAGTGTTGAGCCGGGCTAGCTACCCTGCAAGATTATGCTTCCTTCTGGCTGTGCCAGCACATCACGAGATGCTAGGATATCACTGTTTGATACTATTATTGATATGTGATGTGTTTATATTACTGTTTTGTGCTCACTAGCTTTAAATAGCTAACAAATACTCTCCCCATGATGCAGGTGATACTTAGGCATGTGAGCTTGGGTGCCTGCTGGATGTATTTATGTTTTGGAGGAACACTTTGCATGATACTGTGTTTGTATATAGTTATTTTGTGGTGGTCGGACGAAATCATGGTAACACCAACGGTATCTTTTGTACGTCGTGGCTGACTTTTGATTGTAAATTAATAGCCACTTTATATTCCGCTGCTTATGTAAGTTTTGAAAAACAGGTTTGGTTTAAGTTATGTTTACAAATGGATCCATGCAGTTTGGATTCTTGAATTTACTAATTTAAAAAGAAAAATCTGGTTTGCAAAATCGCGGTGTTACAACAAGATTAAAGGGTATTTTGGTCTTTTAATATAATTCCATTACAATTCTTTCAATAAATGTACAAACAAACACAAAATTGGAATGTAATGTAATTCAATTACGTTTGCTTTTCCAGCGAAACAAACATGCATAGGAATCTCATTCCTTAGGAATTCAATTCCTATAGGAATTGAATTCATAAGAAATTCAATTACATTCCTTCACATTCCGTGAAACAAACAGCCCCTAAATGTTTTTATGTTTGACAGCTCTGTGATGAGATGGCTAGGAATAGTTGGTATGATGCATGTCTTCAAGGTAGCTGTTTTGGATGCCCCATGCCCCCATAGCGCTATTATAGATGTTACATTTGCTTGTAACGACTAAATGAATGGTTTATGTTAGAACTTAGAAGCGTTTGTTTTTTTTTTTTTTTGACCGGCAAATGGGGACACTTTCCCGCCTCTCCAGTGTGGGCTCGAATTGCTTGGTGTCGGGTTTTCAACCACCTTTCGTTATTTGGCTTTAACCAAGTTTCGAGCACCACGCCTTCACTCCATGAAGGAAACCCCTAAGAGAAAAACCTCCAACCTACTGCATGCAGCAGGATTTGATCCCCCAACCTCTTGTGAAGAAGGAGGGCGCCTTACAAGATGGGCTAAACCCCATTGGCAACTTAGAAGCGTTTGTAATAGTTGTTTTATGGTTATTATGAGTTTATAAGTTGAAACTAAAATAATAATTTCTTTTGCATTCACTGAAGTTGTATGTTGCATGTATACAAAAGAAGTTTTTGTTAAAATTCTGAATTATAAGCTTTTAACAATCCTATTATTTTTTTCAAAATTTAAATATAAAATTATTTCATATTTTTATATAGTTTTTTTATTATTTATAAATTATTTAGAATCAACTAATGTAATATATAGGTATCCAAAATAGTGATTTAATAAGTGTTAATATTTAATGACTTTCTAGGAGTGATTCTTAATTTTTCGAAGCTTTAGTGAATTCATACGATATATATTTGTTTAAATTGTGTCAGTAGGGAGTTGTGGAGTTATCAACTTTTACTATAGTTATAAGAAACATGACTGACGGCTGACCCGAAAATAGTGTTGGTTTTTCAGTGAAGTTTTTTCTTAAAGAGATAGTGATTGATCAAATCCTATTATTAAGCAACTTTAAATATATTGTTTTGCATGTGATTAAACATATAATGACCCTTTATGTGTTAATGATGTTTTGTTGATCATATGAAACATTAAAGGTTAAGTCTTTACTTGGTAATCAAATTAATTGGCTAATTATCCCTTTTAAACGCACTTTTAACCATAAATGCTATTAATTGGTGTAATTAAACGGTTATAACCGGATCAAGGTTTTAACTAATTTAGGAATCGATGCATGAATGTTTTAAATGCAAAATGCAAAACCCGAAAAACGCAAAATATAAAATGCAGATCATCTAAATGCTTCAAAAATGCAAAAATTATGAAAATCCAAATTGCAAATCCAACATGATTCAATGAAAATGTTGTCTAAAATGCAAAATTACACATTCAAACACAAAATGCAAAATCCGTACAAAACACTACATACTGCTCAAAATGCAAACAAAAATTTCATGTTCAAAAAAAATTTAGAAAAATATGGGAAGAGTGATCTTGTTTGAAAGAGGATTAAAAAACTAAAAGATTTGTATAATTTTTTTTGTTTAAATTCCCAAAACTTAAAAAGTTGTGACAATTTAAAGTTTTTGGGGTGTTTTTTTAAAATCGTGGGTTCTTGAAGGGGGGATTTTCCATGTTTGCCCTTTTCTTTCTATATTAATACATCATAATTACAGTTTTGTCATCGTTAAATCTCATCCATTAATTTTGATGATCCAATGGTACAGATTGGTTGTTTAGGTACTTTGTTTAACACATGGTTCTTTATTGATATAATTATATATATATATATATATAATTCTCCGAGTTAATCGCTTTCTTACTTTCTTTGCATGCTTTAATGGTATTCTAGGGTTTGTAGTGACTTAGTTGGTTGAAAGTTCTCAACTTTTACCATAAATCCCCCTTTTAATTGCTTTATTTATTTTCTTGTCCTTAGGTTAGTTTATTTGGTTTCGTAGTTTAGATTAGTTTAGTTGCGTTTAATATTTAAATCATTATAATTTTATCAAATCATATCCGTTCCCCGAGAGTTCGACACTCGTGCTTACTAATTATACTATAAAAAACCCATTAGGTACACTCGCCTATTTGGGTCGTTTTTGGTACAACTTAACACAAAATTTATAAATATAAAACTAGTACGTAAAACGCACATCAGTATAGCATCGAGGGTAAGATCTCTTGGCTATGAGCTCGAAGAAGTTGATTTAGTAAAAAGATTGCTTGACTTGAAGGCAAAACCGGTTTTTCAAATCTTTGCCTCAATGGAACAATGTTTCGATTTGGACATGATGTTATTTGATGAAGCAGTTGGAAGACTCAAGGCGTTTGAAAAAAGACTAAAAGGCCAGGAGGAAGAGAAAGACCAACTCTTGATGGCCGAACAAATGTATGGTGAAAGTAGGGGACGAAGAAGGGGTCATGGAAGAAACTACGGTAGAGGTGAAAGAGTTCGAGGAAGAGGTATGGATCGAGGTGGTAATAAAACAGATTCCGGTGTTTTGATTGTGGAGAATTTGGACATTTTGGTTATGAGTGCACGAAATGGAAAGACAAGGAGAACGAAGCCAACTTGATCTACAATGAAGAACCATCACTACTTTGATGAAGAAATGAGTCTTGATTAAGTGAGTGAATATTAGATTTAATCTTGACATATTATCTTGTTCTAGTTTTTTAGTAGTATTTTAGTAATTCCTCTATTTAGTTAATTAAAATAAGTAGGTAGCAATGACTGGAACACGTTATTTAATGGAATATGTCAATATGACTAGATATATGAGTAGTGAAGGTTGGTTGTTGCTAAATTAGAGTAACGTGGGTTATTTTGATTGAGTGTATTGGCTATTATAAATAGTCACTTATTCATTGAATGAACATGCAATTTTCTCTTCTTTGAAAAAAACGAATCGTTCACTACTTTCTTTTCTTTCTTCCCGTGGAACCACAAACACATAAACACTTTAGAGAAGGCTTGATATCTAACATTTGGTATCAGAGCCACTAGGCTCATGTCTGGTTTGTAGCAAGGAAGAAGAGAAAGAAAGAAAGAAGCTGACTTAGGTCAGTAAAGAAGAAAGAAAGAAAGTCAGGTGCCGTGAGAAAGAAAAATAGGATGAAATCAAAAAGTAAGAAAGAAGAAAGAGACCAAGAAAGAAAAAAGTGACAAGGAAAGAAAAGCCAGTCGATTCAAAGAAAAATGAAGTGAAGAATGGCGTTGAACAAAGCTAAAGAAGTCGGTTCCATGACGTATCAATATCCGGTTTTGATAGCGACAAACTATCCCGTATAGGAAGTCAGAATGAAGGCGATCATGGATGCTCACGGTTTGTGGGAGACCGTCGTACCAATGAATTTAGGTGCAGAATCGGATGAGAAAAAGTCGAAACAAGCACTTGCCTTCTTATTCCAAGCTATACTGGAAGAGTTAGTCTAGCAAATGTCGAGTCACACGGACCCGAAGAAAGTGTGGGATGGTTTAAAATTACGGTACTTAGGCCTAGATCCGGTAAGAGCGGATCGACTTAAAACTTTAAAGAAGGAGCTTGAAACTATACGCATGAAGGAGGGTGAAGCGGTAGATGATTTTGTGGCGAAACTGAATGGTATAGCATCGGAGGTAAGATCTCTTGGCTATGAACTCAAAGAAGTTGATTTAGTAAAAAGATTGCTTGACTCAAAGCCAAAACAGGTTTTTCAAATTGTTGCCTCAATGGAACAATGTTTTCGATTTGGACATGATGTTCTTTGATGAAGCGGTTGGAAGACTCAAGGCGTTTGAAGAAAGAATAAAAGGCCTTGGTGAAAAGGAGAAAGAGAAAGACCAACTCTTGACGGCCGAACAAACGTATGGTGGAAGTAGGGGAGAAGGAAGGGGTCGTGGAACAAGCTACGGTAGAGATGAAGGAGGTCGAGGAAGAGGTACGGATCGAGGTGGTAATAAAACAGATTCCGGTGTTAGAATAATGCGGAAAACAGAAAATAAACAAACACGAGATTTAATGTGATTCGGTCCAAACACGACTTACGTCCACGGACAAGAACAAAGACTTCTTTATTATGACTTAAGAGATATTTCAATGTACATATGATTTTACCTTAGCCTTGGTATTTATAGGCAACAAACTAGATACCTAATCAAGCTCTAATTAATCCATAACTTATTAATTCAAATAAACCAAAGATAATCAACATTTAAATCGGCCGTATCTTCAAATCTAGGATAACAAAGCCCACATTTAAATTTCCAATCTTATCCATATTTGAATTCAACTTCGTCCGCAGATAGCATGCAAACTTATCCATGCAAATTAATTAAATTCCATGCATCCCACGTGAATTAATTCCACACGCCATGCACACATTAAAAACCGACAATTTTCGTTTACGTCGAGCTTCCGATTAGTTCTAGTTTCAAATACCGTTCCGCTAATCAAGTCACACCCAACAATGTAAGCAACTACGCACCTTCATTTGTTGTTGTAGTCTTCTTCATGTCATTGTTGGGGCATTCTATTGTCTACAGCAAGGAATAAATGAGAGAACATTTTAGCAATGTGTTAACTTGAATGTGTCAATAACATGCAAATTTGGAAATTAAATCAAATGTGAAAATAACTTATCATATTGTTTTACGCTGATTAGTATAATTCCATTTAGTAGTTTACATATGTGGATATATTGAAACAGTTTGCTAGCTACAGCCTATGAATAGGCCAAATTATGTTTCAACCAAATTTAATACAACTCATTTGGCTGTTTTTAATGTGATAGGAGAAATTTTCAAAGATGGTGATGTAAAAAAAGTAGTTCTTTAAATGTTTTGAGTGTCGCAAGAGTGGATAGCATAGCTAGAGGAATGAGACAGACTGCTGATCTAATGTAATGGATTTCACAAAATTGAAAACATAAAAATTGCAACATTATATAGCATAATCATTACATTCAAAAAAAATTATTGTTTTTGGTCTATATAACTAAATAGATAATTAAACCATAACAATAACCAACGAGGAATTAATTCAAACTCAGAGAAAAATACATCTCGGGTAGAATATTCGACCACTGATTTGGCCTAGCATATGATGCCAACTTCATAACGAGAGACAACTCTAAACATAATATTACATTGTTAAGAAGTAGAAGGAAAAATTAAAAAGTTTACAACCTAATAGCTACGGAGAAACAGAACATAATGACAAAAAAAAACACACACACACATAATAAGAAACTACTCAATTACCTATACTATCAATTAGCGAACTGATTTGGTAATATATCGTGAGATTTTGAAGGGTGATTTTGAAATTTACACAAAAAACCGTGAGATGTTGTAATATCATGAGATACAATCATGTGCCTCTCTACAATATGTCAGAGCTCTCTCTCACACACACTCTCCATCTCTCTCTCTCTCTCTCCGCTTTCTCTGTTCTTTATCTCCCCACCTCTCTCTTCTCTTTCTAAACCAAGACAAATGGGTTTAAGTGTGCTCCTATGTGTTCTTGAGTTTTTGTTTTTATGCTCTCAAATCCATGTCTTGATTATGGCGCTCTGTTTTTGTTCGGTGATGGTGGTGGTGACGGTTCAGTGGGGTGGCGACGATGGTGTTAGAGAGATCGTTTAGTGTGTGTGAGAGAGAGAGAGAGACAAAGGGGAGAGAGAGAGAGAGTGAACGGAAGAGGAAAAAAAACCTTGAATATACAAGTTGCAACTTCCAAGACAATAACGCGATCATGTATATATATTTTAAAACAAATTTATTTCTCAATTTTGTTTATATACTGTAGATTAGGTTTTTAAATTATTTATTTTAAGATATCCAAACCATAACAAATTGTAAATAATAATAATAATAATAATTGCAGCTTCCAAGACAATATTTCTGTATACAAATTGCAACTTTTTCTGATCTGGATATCTCGAAACCAAAACAAATTTATTTCTCAATTTAGATGAAGTTGTTTAAATTATTTAAGAAGTCATTTAAGTTTACAATCTTTTTTATTAAAAAATATACGATCACCTTTATTGTTAACTTTTGATATTTATATTTTGAATTTTATGTTCATATTTTTTCCTACGGGATGTTTGTATTACGGATTGATAATTGATAATATGATTATATATATTTGCTTGAAAATATGATTTAAAAAAAAAGCACGCATGTCATTTTCAAATGTGAAACACCCTATTAATATTAGAACATGTATTATCTCTATATACGATACCAACTTTGAATTTAAGAAAAATTCTAATTTTGTTGTTACGTTATTTAATAAATTAGATTAAATATTTGTGTAATATACATATTAATTAAAAAAATACTAGATATTGAATATTAAATAATACATTAAATAATTATCTTATATAAAATAAACCCGCGCAATTGCGCGGGCCAATAAAAAGACTCGTTTTATTCAAATAGTATACTAGGTTTCAAGCCCGTGTAAACACGGGTCAGCATTTAAAGCCTTCAACACATTGGTCGCAAAATACATGATGCTATTTGTTTTTTGTCTTCCATATTTGTAACCGTGAGTGATATGGGAAGCATAAGATTCCGGTTTCTATCCATAGATAAGATGATGTGATAACCCAAAAGCAAATTTTTGTTTAATAAGCGTTTAGGTGCTGGCAACAATGGTTTCAAGATGGTTATAATATTCAGATGTTACTCTGACCAAGAACATTTGAATGCATCATCAATATCATTATTTCTAAATCAATATCAAGAGCAACAAAACTGAACAACCTTTCAAAAAGAGGCGTGCCACGTATTTTGTGAAGACCAAATCAATTAGCTGATGGAGGAGGAACAAATGGGAAACAAAGAGAAGTTTCCGTCGGTAACAATCGAAAAGAATCGACCGTTCGGAAATAGTAGGAAAAAGAGAGGATGGAGAAGGAGACGATCGTGTGAGATTACAAACATAGCACACTACTAAAAAAAGACTTTTAGATTTGGTTATTTAAATATTTAGAAGATCATCCTCAAGAAGTCGACTATCTCTTGGGATAATGTCATTGAGTTTAATGTTGATTATATAACATGGGATAAGTATGGCTGGATCTTCCCCATTCCTTTTCCATTTCAAAGTACCTTCAATTTCATTTGGTGACTTGGTTAAGCCCAATATATTGAAGATAAAGCAATCTATGACAAGAGATGGTTCAAATCTGAAGTCAGGGACAATCAAGCATAACTTTGCATTCTTTTTGTGAAACCCGAAGAAGCAAAATATGCAAGACAAATGCATAAGAAAACCATGATTTGATACTTTAAATAATCAAAATGTAAATATGAAGCTAAATAGTTATGCATGCTTCCATCTTATCTTATTACATAAATGTGAGTTATGTATGCTTCCATCTTATCTTATTACATAAATGTGCATTATGTATGCATGTGTTCATGTATCTTTATTATGTAATATCTGTATGTATTTATATGATATGATGAGTGTGTTTATGTATTAATAAAAAATTTATTTGGTGTGTTTACACTCCAATTAAAGGTTACATAGCATTTCCTTAATCGAACATTTTGTGTATTTATGTTGATTTCTTCATGATCTCGAAAATTAAAGTATGAACATCACAACATGCACAAAAATAAAAACAACACATGATATAAAGAAACAGTAATTACAAATAGAAAGTAATTAAAAACATAAAACCAAGTCCCCAAAATCATAATTGGAAAAGAAACATGAATTACAAACACATAGTTAACTTCCTTAAGACCTTACTAACTACAGAAATTATGACCAACTTAAATCAAATACTCTTCTGTTTTCAGAACCTCTCAACAGGTCAAAGGGTTTAAAAGTCACTCAAAATCTATTTTAGTGAAAACAACCTTCTACAGATGATCATTCAATAATTTCACACATGGTGTCAAGACTCAAGAACATACCTCAATATATCAAAAACCTCTAAACCAAATCTAACCCTGTAACCAATCAGAACCCCTTGACCCATTTAAAATAAATAGGTATGAGATATGAAATAATACCAATGTAAGTTCAAGTACTTACTATATAACGTTGGGCTTTAAGTCACGGTGCACAACGCCTTGAAGGTGGCAAAAAGCAACAACACTTAAAATCTGAACATTTATCAACTTTGCATGCGCTTCTGCGTATCTTCCACCTCTGCATTCAAGGCAAAGTTTCTCTAATGAACATATACTCAACAAATAACTGAAATGAGGTGTTTTGTTTTACTTGGATATTCTAGTAACTAACATCATCTTCACATTGTGATTAATAGAGTTCAATTCTAAATGAACAGATAAAAAAAAATACTATAATGGGGAAAGAAGCCATAAGATAATATAATGCCTAAACCACAAGCCAAGATCCTTATAAACAAAAAGATACGAGTTGCCGTCAATTTGAGGAATCAACTCCACACTAACTATTTAATACTTCACATATCTCAATTCAAGAAACGGATGATCGATGTAGCTAACTCCAGAATCTTCTAACTGATGCATAGGTTTACACTATACAACATCATATATTCCCTCGAAGAATTTATGATTTATTTTTTCACTACTACATTTTAATTCTTATACATTTATGATTTATATATACCGTTTTTTTTGTTGATGCAGGAAACGTTACTTTTTAATGGTCTCAAGTTCTAATTTACTGGAGATTTTGTAGCTTCGTACAAGGGATATCTGCATGACCTTATAGTTGCTACTGGAGACATGGTGTTGCATCGGAAGCCGATACCAATAAATAACGAACAACAATTCCTTATTTACAGCATTGAGCGTCCTAATAAGCTGAAAGCAAATGAGCAACTCATGAATTCTAAATTCCATTGCTGCCTATAAGTTGCAAAGTCTTGAGTTAAAAATTACTAATCTCTATAACTTCAATTAACATTTCATATAGCTTTTCTTGACAGAAACATGTATAGAATACCATGATGTATGAATTTATTCCTAACTCTGGTATTTGACCGATTTATAATATAATAATATATGTACCGTTATGAAACGCTTTAGTTTGTTAAATTTGTTTAAACTTGTTCTTGTGCTACTCCTTGAAAGTTAATATTCAGATTCCCTCTGAAGTTATATCAGTTCTAAAGTTAGCAACTTAACATATTTGACCTAAAATGCCAAAATCAGATAAGTCGGAGATCTTGTTACCTTGAGTAGAGTAAGACCGTCCAAATCGACAAGCTCCAAAGTGGGTTTTACAGAAGATGCACAAATCAGATCGAAATAAACATTCTAATAAACTAAGAAAATCGGTAAACCATTTTCTAGAGGTCACATTCAGATATCATATTCAATAAACAAAAAGAAAAAAAACATATTCTTGTAGAGTTAAGAACAGCGAACAAATTCTTGTAACGGCGAACAAATTCACACAATCACACATAACTTTCAAAAAACTAACACAAAACAAAAAAGAACAAAAAATTTAAACCAAACCTCGGGCTGTTCAGTACTTGGTTTCCCTCGCCGAGTCACTGGATGGATTAGAATCCAACTTTAGACAGAAAATCGGTTGCCCCTACTGCCCACCGGATGCAAAACCTAATGTGCCTCTAATCCTCTCGATGGAATTAGAAACCAATCCAATTCACGAGAATGAATTGTGTTTTGAATTTAATTCAAGAAACTTGATGCTACTGTACGTCTCTACAACGATTAAAAACTATGAAGATGATGAATGAGATTAATTATAAAACGGAACAAGCTTAGAAATTAACGAATTCAAAATGGTAATACGTGAACTTACACGATGATAGCTAAGCATGGAATGATCTGACCAGCAACCTCTATAGGTTCATGCAAAGTTTGCACATGGTAAGGTCCATCTGCCGGAACCGTTAGCCCATGGATCATATCAGCCCAACCTGAAAGTTTCATGGACATTAATTAGAAATTGCCAATTTACCCACATACATTAGTAATAGGATATGATTGCACAATTAATTACCAGCATAATAGCGAAATAGGCGTGCAAGCATTGGGTTCGGTTTTGGCAGCCTGTTCATATGGCTTCCCATTGTTCCATGTCTCAAGAGCTGCAATCTCATCGTTATGTTTATCTACCAAATCGGCAAATCTTAGTAATACACGCGACCTCTCCTGTAAAAATTTAAATGAAAGTTACATAAACATGAAAAGCTTCTACTTTACAATTCATAAAAGAATATAAAAACATATCATGAAATGTTTTTTGTTTATTTTTTCTTACATAAGCTGTCATTTTAGGCCATGGGCCTTCATCAAACGCCTTTCGAGCAGCAGAAACTGCACGGTTAATATCATCCGCATCACCTTCGGCCACATTTGCAATGACTTCCCTTGTACGTGGAGCCAAGGCTGGAAATGTTTTCCCTGAAATTACAAGTGCCAAATTAGGTTTCCTTGTAAAGTAAAAAATCAAATCAACATGAGGTAACCATTAGAAATATACCCTGTTGAATAAACTGCTTCCCACCAAACACTTCAGTGTAGTACTCCTCATGCTCAATTTCACCCACATCTAATCGCCACTTCTACCCTCTCTCTAGCTCTTGATTTCGAGTTTACAGGTGTCAAAGATGGTGGTTCCAAACGGCAAAATGCAAGGAAGGATTGCTATCGCCATTAAGAGGAGAGGAAGGGATATCGACGTAGAGTAGAATAAAACGGCCGCGATATCAATGGTAGGCAACATAAAGTCGTAAATCCTTAACCCACCTGAACTTACAAGCATGTTAAGCTGGCCTATTAATTTTCACTTTAAGCCCAGTTTCTTAATTGGCTGACACGTCATCTCACTACCCATGCTAGTTATCTTGGATTCAAAAATTAAGGACTAATTATAGGTGCCACATAGGATTGGAAGGATACTAAGTTAGTAAAGATATAGATTCAGTGTCTTAAAGATAATCAACTATAGACAAAGCTCTGATTAAGAGTATTGCTATCGACATTATCACGTGAATTCTCTTCTCCTAATCATAAAATACAATCAAATAATCCAATGCCATAATCAAAATACGAAAACAACATAAAAATTTTAAAAACAAAACTACTAAAATACCGAAATGGTTTGCAAGAAATCCACATTATACAAAAAGTTTAGACAAACACATCAGGCATTTTCAAAAAACATAAAACATAAACAAAAACATTGACTCCACTACACATATGATCAACGAACAGGGGTGCTAACTTCTAAATTTTGTATGCAAGCTAACTTCGTATTATCAAGCTTTGTATTTTTTAAAAATGGACTTAAGCGGTTGAAGTTGGAACTCACAAATTGTAATAAAAGAAGCACAAACATCTTTTTTTGAGTGCATAGGGTATTCTTGTGGACATAGCTTATTATTCTTTCTTATTCGACAATATCGATATGTTATGCTTCTTAACGAATGTAATGATAAAACGAATAAAGACATTACCTGATTTCTTGTACAATGCTGCAAAGTACTCCGCTAACAACTCCAAAGAAAGTGTAGAAGGAAGCTGCTATCTTCTTCCGTGTTTGGACCAAGTTAAGAAGACAACAAAACATGTGTTTACTTCCTAATGTGACAGTTATCATCTCCCCTCCACTCACCCAGTAAAAGACATTCTGTCAATTCTATTAATTGGTACAACAAAATGAACTAAAAAAGCAAGCACAAAAGAATACTATACTCTGAGAAGGAAATTAAAATAAAAGGTTAAAATAACAAAAAGAATAGGAAAATCTAAAACCAAACCACTAGCTACTATTGTTGTGACCGGAAACTATACGATTTTTTTCAGAAGGTTATATATATTTGTTTGCAATCAAATGAACTATAACCACCATGAAATGAAAATTCTCACGGTCACTGGCTACATCGAAAAGGTTTGTCAAGTATCACAAATTGTGCAAATGGAGGTCAAATGGTTAATGGATTTTGGGAGATGGAAATGTGTTTCATCTACATAGTTTACATACCTGAGGTTTATGATGGTTCTACATTGGCTGCACTGTTAGCCTGCCCTCCACCACATTGCATCATCTTCACGACTTCACCTTCATCACCTTGAGCCCTAGGTTATGATTATGATTTTTCCTCCATAATTTCTTGAGTAAAATAGCCATTCACCAAGTAAATGCTTTTTAATTCAGTCAGTGATTTCCACCGAATTTCACTCACCAGTTGACCCACCATCGTCACATAGTTCACTTCCTCGATCAACCCCTGTACTGAGACAAACGGCAATGCAGGTGGAAATGGAGATAATGAGAGTGCTGCTACGAAAGGAAAGGGAAACCTTATTGGAGGAGGAGGCATATCGACTCAAAGGGGCTGCAGAGTAATCGGTGGAGGAGAAGAGGAAGAGAGAAAACTTCATTTTACTCACAGAGCAAAAAGAGAGAAAGGATGAGAAATTATTATCTTCAATATATCGCGAGAAAAGGTTAATTGACTATATTACCCCTCTATATATCATGAGAAAATGCATCTTTCCTACTCAAATTGATAGATAGGAGAATTATCCCGATTTCATTCTTTGTGTTATTTCATGGTTGTTTGTTTGGCTTTGTCATTAGTACGTTGCTAGTGGTAGCTTGGTGACTTTCTATAGTCTGTCCGACCAACCTCCTGTTACGAAGGTAGATACGTATATACGCTATCATAGTTCCGGAAAAAAATAAAGAGAGAAATAGGATGCTGGTGTGCAAATTGTAATGCTTAACATCTTCTTTGGCATAAGAAAAATAATAATAATAATAATAATAATAATATACAATAATATTAATTAAAAAGACAAGTGTCATTAAGTAATTTCTTGTACCTAGATAACATCATACTATCTTTACACTCATACACTAATATCACAAACATGTATAATTATGGATTTATCTTTTTCTACATTACAACATCATAAAACTTTACATGCCCACTCTAACTGAAGGAACTCCTTTGAATCCATCCTAGCATGATCTTCAATGGGATAAAGATATATAGAAAGTGATAAAGATTACCAATAATCTCCACAAGAGCATAACCCATCACAAAAATGGTGAAACCTTCTTGTATCACGAATGATAATCACACGCTTTTCAACAAGTGATACAAACTTCGCCATGTTATGGCAATCGCCACAGATCCTAAGGTTCTTTGTGATTATAAGAGGAATATTCTCATTACACACCATAAGACCAAACACAATCGCCAACTTTTCACTGTGCTTTCTGACCAAATCTCGTTTAACTTCTTCTTCTACATCATGAAGAACAAACTCTGTATTCGCTACATATCCAGCCTTTTCAATTTTCTTCATAACTTCATTTAGTTTAGCATATATATGATCACCTTCAGGGTGTGCTTGATCAGTCGCGATAAACTTATGAATCTTATTGCCATGTTCAATAAAACTGCATCCAGTGGTTTGTACAAGACCTTGCTGCTTCATTAGAACCCTAACTTTTGAAAATTCGATCCAACGACCAGCTTTAGAGTAAATACTTGATAGCATAATATAGTTTCTAGGGTCTGAGGGGTTTAGATTAATCAGTTTTCCTGCAACTTCCTCACCAAGCTCTGTGTCTCCATAAACCTTACAACCATTCAGCAGTGCTCCCCAAACACCCGAGTTAGGCTCCATTGGCATGCTATCGATTAAAACACGTGCATCTTTCAAACGCCCTGACCGACCATAAAGATCCACCATACATGAGTAATGATCCAACCTTGGTTCAACTCGATAAACACTAGACATAATCTTGAAAAATCTTTTTCCCTCGTTTACAAGGCCCGAATGGCTACAAGCACTCAACAAATGAGTGAAAGTAACATGATCTGGTTCAAGTCCTTTATGAACCATGAGCTCAAAATGCTCAATAGCTTGTCTGCCATAGCCATGGATAGCATATGCAGCAAGCATGGCAGTCCAAGCAATCATATCTGGTTTGTTCATTTCTTGAAAGATCTCACGTGAAGCCGTTAATCTTCCAGATTTTGCATAAACACTTACTAAAGCAGTCATGATGGGAATACTTTGCTCTAGACCAGAGCACATAATATTACAATGAAATGCATCGACTAATTTCCCAACACCCAAATCAGCACAACCGCAAAGTATGGTCACAATTGTAGCTTGATCAGGGAAAATCTCGTCTCTCCGCATTAGATTGAAGTACAAAATGCTCTTCTCGAAAAGCGGCTTTGAATATGAATATTAATGATTGAGTTCCATGACACTAAATTTGGTAATTTAATCATCTCAAACAACCTAGAAGCTGTATTCAAATTGCCATATTTCCCATACATGTTAATAAGAGAATTCAAAACTTTTTTTTCAGATAATAAACCAGTTTTCACTGCAATGCAATGAATGTAACCTCCTTCCAAAGTACTACAAGCTGAAATCAAAGATATTAGGGTTATCTCATTGGGGTTCATCCCACCCTCATGTCTCATCCTATAAAATGCATTTAAGCTCAAACTTACGTTCCCCACTTGAGAAAATACTGAAATAATGGAGTTCCATGATACCAGATCCTTGTTAGGTATTTCGTCGAACAGGTTGTGTGCATCCTTAATAGATCCCAATCTGCCATACAGTGATACCAATCTGTCACCAATGAAGAAATCATTATAATTTAAGCATTTGACAATTCTTGAATGAATCAACCGGCAAATGGGTATCGATGAACATAGGCCTATAGACCTTATTATTGACTCACGAAGTGAAGTTGAGCTATGTTGATCTTGGAAATCATACTGATTACAGAAAGGATAGCAAAATCGTTGGGTATCACTTAGATTATGAAGGAAACTAGTTTGAGATTTTAATAAGTGCCTTAAAGACGAGAACTTGAAGTAAGAACAAGGGAAGTGAGTTGAGGACAGCATCTCCCATTTTTGGGGCAGTGATATTTCCACTTTACTTGTTTATTCATCCGCGGAACTTTTGTACGATTTTACTTTTTTACCCTTATTAATTTACACTGTCGCTTGAATCTTGAAGGAAGAGAAACTAGTCTAATTTGATGGGTATTAACACTGCAAATAGCTTCTGACAAAAGGAAAAGTATCTGATAAATCACAAAAGTATTGATGATTCTCTATTTCTCTTTCATTTTCTTTTTGATCGCCGGCAATCACCAATCCATAATTCCATCTATTACAGCTCGCCGGAAATTTGCCAACTCATCTTCTCAGGCGACGAGACTTGACGAGAGAAAATCTGTAACCATAAAAGCTCTTACCAGTACTCTACGAAATCCTTACTCACTCGTCTTTTCCGGTATATGACGACCAGGCTTGGTGGGGAAGATCTCTGGTAGAATTCTAACACCATAATAATTGAAGCGTAGCAAGAACTTACCAGCGACAAGGGCAGTGGTGAAACCTGGCAAAGGCAGCGGCGAAACTGAACGGGAAGATTAAAATCGTAACCGGCGATTGGTTTTGGAAGGAGTGGCGGCCACGCAGTGTGTCGTTTCAGTTTCGTGGAGAGTGGGAAAAATACCGATTAAATTCCTTTCTATTTCTTCGATTTTGCATCCATTCATGTAAATTAAAAGGGGATGAGATGGACGGCGAAGCAGCGGTGAACCAAAACGGTATGAGATGAATGGCGAACAACAATGTAGCAGATCGGAGGAGTCGAGGAGACATCTGTGGACTGATACCGGTGTGAAAAGAATACCCCCTCTTTCTTGATTTTGCATCTGTGTGCTAAAAATGTTTAGAAGGGTATAAAGGTCAAAATATATTTTGTTCCGTGGATGGATTAAAAGCTTCCGTGGAAATATCAATCCCCTTTCAGAAACTGGCGTCCAAGTCTACTGTATATTTTGATGCTTATTTTACCCATAGAATGATAGAGTTACGTTTCCTTTGATTCGCATAATCTATGCTATATTATAAAGCATTTACATCTTTTTACTTAAATTCTTAAAAATTAAGTGTTTTGAAATGACTAATCTACCCCTCACCCTTACACATAAGCCATATGGTTTGAACTTGATTTGAATATTAAATTTGGAAAGACGTCAAACAGGCAAGTGTCAAATATCGAAATATGGAAACCATAACAATTAAATAGAAAGTCTATAATTGAATGTAAAAAAAGAAAATCATATCAATTTCTACAACATATAATTCGCATAATTACTACGTTTTTTTTTAATTATAAGTCACGTCATTTATACGCACATAAAACTGATATATTATTTGTTTTTCTTAAACACTCATCAAAATATCTATATTAATCTTCGTGAACACTGAATTCAATTCTAAAGGAAAAAATGTCACCAACATCATGTAATTATCTTAAAAATATTCTCTTTGTGTACATGATTTTGTTTGAAAAAATGGGTTTCACTAAATATCCAAGAACAAAAATTAAGTATCCCTAGCCTGGATAATGATATTGGCGATTAAAAAAAACTCACAAATAAATATTATTTTAACTACACAATTCTTCAACCAGAAAAATAAAGAAAATTGTTGTTTTATTGTTTTTGAAGAATTTGTTTTAAAATAAAGAAAAGAGTTGATGGGAAAAAAAGAAATGAAACAACATTTTACCTGGTAGAAACTGTTTGCGGAATACCATATTCCTATATTATACAAAAAATGATATGTTAGCGAGTAGAAACTATCCGCCTCCGCAGCATTGCGCGTGTACAATGCTAGTATATATATATATATATCATAAATTTTAAGACTTCTTAATTTTCAATCAATACTACATTCTAACCATCCATTTAATCTAGATTAATCACATCCATCCAAGTAATTAACCTTCTAAACTAGATTAAAAATTTCTAATAAATGAAGCTAATTTTCTATTTGGTATGTACATCATTCTAAAAATATATGCAAATATATTTTAAATTTGTTATGCACATTTAGAGTTATCGACTATAAAAACCCCATATTTCATTTTTCAATAATCGATTTAATTTCATCCTTAAAAAAGTTAAATTTCAAAACTTTTTAAAACTTTTAAAACAAATTATCATCTTAGAGAATAAATATAATAATTACTTAAGAAGATTTAAAAAAAGTTTTTGATAAGATTATATGTACAACACCAATTTTAATGTAAACATATAATGTGGTTATTTAATCTATGTTTGTCGGAGACACAAAGTGGACGGTATACGAAACAAAATCCAAACAATAAGGATTTCAGTATAATAAATGAAATTCAAGACTATGAATTTAATAATTTGTTCGATCTCGTATTGCTTTAGCTAATGTGTATAAATAATAATAGGGTTAAAGCCATAAAATAACGGTCTACTTTTCCCAATTTCCCATTGTGGCACGTCATGTTTTTTTTTTACACTTTTGGCCAGTAAACTTATTAAAACCGGTTGATATGGCCATTTAGGTTATTTTGACCTGCTATAGCAGGTCACCTTTCCCCCTTTTCTTCTTCACCTTAAAATCGAAACTTTAAACCTGAAATTCTTCATTTATACTTGATGAAAATTAATAATTCTTGAGTCTATGGAAAGGTAATTGAGTTGTCTATCAAGTAGTACAAAAAAAACGAATAAAAACGAGTTTAAAATGTGTCAATTTATCGAAATACCGTAAAGGTGTCGAATAGGGTCATTATCGACTTTAATTAGCAATAACTTGACCTACACTTGATGTTTTTTCATGAATTTAGTGTCCATTGAAAGGTAAAAAGATTATCTACGACAATCTATAAAAAGAATGATGTAAAATGATCAAGAATCGACCAAAAAATGAGTCTTTTTTTCTGCCCTGTTTTCGAACAAAAAACCCAATAAAGTCGAGACTTTGAGCTCGAAATTCTTCCTCTATACTTGACGAAAATTCATGATTTTGGTGTCATTTGAAAGGTATAATGATAAATTACAAGATTCTACAAAAAAAATACACAAATCGATCAAAAATCGACCCAAAAATCGCAAAACACGGGCTAAAAAGGTTGCAGGTCACGAAATGGCAATATCAACCGGTTTTGATAAGTTTACTGGCTAAATGTGTAAAAAAAAACATGACGTGCCACAATGGAAAAATGGGAAAAGTAGACCGTTATTTTATGACTTTAACCCATAATATTACTATACTCTTAAATTTAAATTTTTTTAACGTGATTGGATAGTAGCACCTATATTACTTTAAATTCATTGTAACATTATTTATTATTGCCAGACACTATTTATAACCGTTATTATTTCATCCGTCATTTCCATTGCTAGCCACCATAAAAAACTCGTCACCATACAATCTCGTTATCGACTATATTTAAACGCCGCCGCATTGCGCGGACACCTTACTGGTGTAAAAAAATGAATTTGTATTTTGAGAAATTGAGTTTCTTAAAAATCAGATTTTATATCAGTCTTTTAAATTTAATTCTATTCTAATTTTATTTTCTGTTTGATTTGTAAGTAATTTCAAAGAAGTGGAATAAGATTGTATAAATGACTAAAATGCTTTTTATTTTTATTTTTTATAAAACTTTATTATTACGCACTCAAACATGCAAACACGTACATACATACATACGTATATATATATATATATATATATATATATATATATATATATATATATATATATATATATATATATATATATATATATATATAGGGGAGGGTTCAAACGAGAACTGTTTTTCGTACGAGAACTGCGAGAACCAATCTTAGCCGTTCCTTGGATATGAGAAGTTCATGGATGGAGAGTGTGGAGTGAATCGAGTGTGCATGTGAGGAATTCATGGGTGGGCAATGACATTAAAGGAAGGGGAATTGGACAGCTTAGATTGGTTCTCGCAGTTCTCGCAGTTTTGTATCAATGGTTAAGATTTAAAAGAAAAAAAAACAACTTACAGGTTGTAATTCACGCCCATTTTAGGTAGGTAAGGGTAGTTTTGGAAATCTGCCATATATCTCTATTCTAATTCCTAGATACCCCACTTCCCAATAAATTTATCATTTCAAATGTCAGATCTTTATATGTATATCTCTCATCAATTACAAAAAGATCCTAATTTTTTTTGCATCCAGATCCTTCACACGACGATGTTTGTTGCCGGCAATTCCACATCCGTTCCATTCTTCAGGCACGCATCCCCTTCCAGTCTCCTTCACGCTGCCTCCGACGGACCTGCCTTTTAGCCAGCCACCATCACCGGCGTTTATTGTCGCCGGCCACCATCGCTTGCGTTTATTGTTGCTGGCCACCATCACCAGCGATTATTATCGTTGGCCACTCTCCAGTGAAGCTGGTCTATATAGATCGATGGATGATACGATCTCGAAATGACTTTGGACGACCGGTTTGGTTTTTGTTCAATTCGATATGAAGCTGTAGAACAATCGCAGATTTTCTTTTGTTAGCTCTCTCCCATTTGTTGCAATGCTTCAAGAACAACAGGTGAGATCTATATGTGAGGAGAAAATAGAAAGCAGATAGAAGTTTTTATTTTTTTATGGTTGTATTTGCATTTTCATTCTTTTGCATTTTTGACTCTTTGTATTTGAATATGGGCTTAGTTATTATGGTATTTTATATTTTTTGGGTTTTTTCTTGTAAATGATGTTGAATGATATTTGCTGAAACATATATTTTGGTATTTTTTTAGTTGATTGTATCAAGGTTGTGCATTTTAGTTGGATACATTTTCGTTATTTGCATTTTGGTCTTTTGAATGTGGGTTGGATATGCATTTCCAGTTTTTTGAAACATTTTGGTTTTTGCATTTTGGATCAAATTGTTGAAATGTAATTTGCATTTTGGTTATTTGTATTTTGGTCACTTGAATCAGATTGTTAAAATGTAATTTGCATTTTGCTTTTTGTATTTTGCATTTTCATTTGAATCAGGGTGTTGAAATGCAAATCACAGTTGTGGAAACATACATGCATCTTCGATTTTTTGCATTTTCGTTTGCATTTTAGCATTTTGAAAATGAAACCCAGATGAACATGCAAATTCTGAAACATTTGCATTTTCAAAAATAAAAAAAAATTTCAAAAATATATCAAGCCTAGTCTTGTTTAAAAGATGACGAAAAACTGAATCTAATGATATAATTTGCTTGCTTAAACTCTTAAAAACAAAGAAGTTATGATAATTTAAATGTTTGAGTGAGTTTTTTTTTGAAAAATTTGATTGCCTTGAGTTTGAAGGGGGGGAGCGCGTGGGTGAGGTATTTGACTTCAATTTCCAGTTTTGCCCTTATTCCTTCTTGTCACGTGTCACCATCTAAGGTGGTTCTTTAGTTTCTATGTATAAGGATGGTTCTATGTGTAATCTTACCATATATATATATATATATATATATATATATATATATATATATATATATATATATGTATATATGTATATATATATATATATGTATATATGAACGAATACAATGTCTAACTTTATTATAAAATAGTAATTATTATAGACATAATGTACGAATGTCATAAAATAATTCATTTGTTTTTAAGATAAATAAATAATGGAAAGTGAACTAATTATAAGAAACCTATTTATTAAATAACGCTTATTATAATAAGTAGCAGCGATTCATTCATTCGATTTGTAATACTAGGTTGTACCTTTATTAGGAAGGGCATTAATTATAAATTCATGGGTTTGGTCTAATAGCATATATGGAATAGGCTAAGAAAACTGTAATAGTGGCGGTGCCGCAACCGGTGAAGTCAACGGTAGCGCAAGCCGGGGGCGATCAATGCGCGGTGGGCCATGACCAATATTATCAATAGAGACCGGAGGCGGAGGCGGAGGCG
Source organism: Pulicaria dysenterica (assembly GCA_947179395.2). NCBI lineage: Eukaryota > Viridiplantae > Streptophyta > Magnoliopsida > Asterales > Asteraceae > Pulicaria > Pulicaria dysenterica. The sequence goes on from OX359295.1 coordinate 5,103,217, forward strand.
TTGACCAATCGCGGCGGTGTTAAGTGGTGGCGATGGTCTGCCGTGACGGACATTATCAGTTGGTGTTCATAACACTGTCGACCTGTGATGCTAGCATGATCTAGAAGTGGGCGGTGATCAATGGTGGTGGTGGTGGCGGCAGGCGTCGCCAGCGACGTTAGTGCCAGCAAAGAATGTGGTGGTGGTAGTCAGTGGCCAACGACATTTGTTGACCGGTGGCAGTAGTGGTCAGCAGGGGGTGGGAAATTAGTACAGATGGTGCACGGTGGCTACTAGGGTTGGTGACTTGGTGGTGGTGACCGGTGGCGGCAGTGGTGGGAACCATTGTGGGCAGTGGTCAGCAGCTGTGGTGGTGACCCACGGCGGGTGCTGGTTAACGGAAGGCGGTGGCGGTGGCGATGGCGATTGGTGGGCCAATTAGGACGTCTGGTAAGTTGGATTAAATTTAAAACAGATGTATAACGTTTTTTTTTTATTTTGCCAACTTTCTTCAAGGAATGGAATGTAAATCCATCTCTCTATATCAAGGAAGATCATTTAAAGAATATCTAAATTCTTTGGAATGAAATTCCAACAACTTTATTTTACCAAATAAGATATAGTAGAGGAATATCATTTGAATCCTTGCAATTCCATGGAATTTTTGCGAAATTAACAACACCTTAGTGTTTAGCATGGGTTGAGTACAAAACTATCGTAAGTAATCGAACTGTCCAAACCAAAGTTAAGTGGTAGGTTTAAGAAGTGGATTGTTTTCAAACATAAACCGTAAATTGAAGTTCTGAACCATTAAAGTCAGTCTTACATATTCAAAACAAACTGTTTAACACTACACTTCAAAAACCGGCCATTAACTTCTGTATGGACAGTTTCGTTTCGAGGGTTTCATGTATAAAAAGAAATTGAGCAGGGTTATAAAGCGAATTAGACGTTTAATAAACCATTAAGCAAAAAGTTTGTATGCTTTTAAACAAATGAAAATGAATGGGATTTTATGTTCATTTAATTGAATGAATAAACATGATCACAAGAGCAAACATGATGAATTAACAAAGCATGAGATCTGTAGAAGACGATTTGTTGAAACACGATTTCGTTTCACAATATACAAACTAATACCGTAACATCAATACATAATCAGACGAGAGCACAGAACAATTAAACAAAAAAGGAAACGAAAAGCAAAAAATAAGCAAGTAATGTGAAGAATCTGGAATGTGCCACAGGCTACATGAAGATGATAGAGTGAACAGACGAAGCGATGATGAAAATGAATACAAACCTGTAGATACACGATCCATATGTTCTGATTTCGATTCAAACTTCAATGGCCGATACTTGAATTCACTGGTGTCGATCTTCCCATTAATGTTGATTGTGATGCAAGTAGTAATCGATTCTGTTCTCTGCGTGTGATTCTGAGATGACTGTATGAAAGGAGTTGTGGAAGATTGTTAAGAGAGACAAATACCAGATTCGTTCAAATCCAAAGCCCTATTTTACGGAGTTTGTTACAACATTTTTCCTTTTAAGTTATTTTTTTTATTTTAAAAAGAAGATTTACCGTCTTCACGTTCTTCCGAAGGTGCGAGCCTTTGGCTGCTGTGATATACATGGTCTAAACGGTGTTATTGGTAGTTGTTTTCGAAAAACCCCATGGCCAACCCTTGATTGAAGCCTTCGAAAAAACCCATGGACAAGTGGACTATATATCTAGTCATAACCAAATATAAAACTTTCTGGATATGAAGAGAAAAAAAATGATTAATCATGACTAGTGATGTAAATAAGCGAGCTACTCGTGAGCTACTTGAGATCGAATCATTAAAAGTTTGATACGAACCGAGCATAAACTAGCTCGAGCTTAGATTAAAGCTCATTTAGAAACATGGGTATTGTTTGTTGTTGTTTTGTTCGGGACTGTTCTAAGATTATTAGTTACCACCAATGAAATATATATGTAACATAAGATAGATTTTTGGTGGGGGAAGATTTCTATAACAATTGGGGACCGTTAACTTGTATAGCTTTAGACAGGAACTTATCTGATCATTGCCCTTTACTGTGTTTTGACATGATACAAAACTTTGGTCCTAAACCTTTTAAGTTTTTTGATTGTTGGCTAAAAGAAAGTGATATCGAAAAAGTAACGGCTCAAGCTTGGTCTATACATACCAAGGCCTCAAACCCGGACAAAGTGTTTTATGAAAAGCTTAGAAATGTCAAATGCGCTTTAAAACTTTGGGCTAATGAAAAGTTTAGTAACCTTGATAAGTCGTTAAATGATCTAAACGATCAATGCCGCTCGTGGGAATTAAAAGCGGAAACAGGGGTCATCTCCCAATCAGAGAGAGATGTTTGGATGAAGAATAAAAAAGAACTTTTGGAATTGAAAAGTAAAAAAGGGCAAATGTTAAAACAAAAGTCGAGAATTAAGTGGCAAGTAGACGGGGATGAAAACTCGAAATTCTTTCACTCGTTTGTGAAAGCAAGATACAGAAATAATAATATACCAGGCCTTTTGCTGGATGGAGTGTGGGAAATGAATCCGGATAAGCTAAAAAAGGCAGCGGCGGATTTCTATGAATACTTTTACAAGTTTGATGATTCTTCTTCAATGATGTTCAAAAGCGCAAAGTTCAAAAAAGTCTCAAGTGAAGACAATGCATTTCTTCAGGAAAGGTTCACTGAAAAGGAGGTGTTTGATGCGATTTCAGATTGTGGTTCTTCTAAAGCTCCGGGACCGGATGGCTTCAACTTCTCCTTTATAAAGTACTTCTGGAACTTAATTAAAGGAGATTTGTTAGCCGCACTTCATTGGTTTTGGGAAGGGAACTTTTCTCAAGGGTGTAATGCGTCGTTTATTACTTTGATCCCCAAATCTGTTGATCCATCGTCTCTAGCGGACTATAGACCAATTAACTTGATTGGATGCTATTATAAAATTGTAGCGAAATGTTTATCGAAAAGATTGAAAAAGGTGATACATAAGCTCATTAGAAAGGAGCAATTTGTATTCTTAGAAAACCGTCAACTTCTTGATAGTGTTCTAATAGCAGGAGAATGTTGGGCATAATTGGAAAAGTCTAAGTCAAAGTCTTTAGTGGTAAAATTGGATTTTGAAAAGGCTTATGACAGTGTGAAGTGGTCATTCTTGTTTGATGTCATGGCTCAAATGGGGTTTGGTCTTAAATGGATTTCATGGATTGAGATGTGTTTAAAAACAGCTTCAATTTCTGTGTTAATCAATGGATCTCCATCAAATGAATTTAAAGTTTTCAAAGGTGTTAGACAAGGGGATCATTTATCACCATATTTATTCCTAATTGTAGCAGAGGGTTTCAATCTGATGTTTAAGAAGGCTTGTAAGCTAGAGGTCTTCAAACCAATTACAATTGGGAATGATAGAGTTCGTGTGTCCCACTTGCAATTTGCGGATGATACGATCATTTTTGGGATCTGGAGTAAAAAGAATATAAGGGCATTAATATTCCTACTTTCAAAATGGCAAGAGGCGTCCGGATTAAAAGTTAATTTTCAAAAAAGCAGCTTGTAGGGTATTGGAGTATCAATGGAAGTGTCGACAATCATGTCAGCTGAATTTCGATTTAAACACGGTTCGGGTGTGTTTAAATATCTTGGGGTACCAATCAATTTAAGCATGAGAAGGAAACACCATTGGGAAACGGTAGTTCTGAAGTTTCAGTCGAGATTAGCATATTGGAAATCGAAATTACTCTCAAGTGGGGGACGTTTAACTCTAATTAATTCGGTCCTGTCTTGCTTACCAGTATACTTCATGTCTATTTTCAGAGCTCCAAACAGTATCCTTGATATCCTTGATAGATTTAGAAGAGATTTTTTCTGGGGGGGAGGGGGTTCGGGTATTTCAACAAAAAAAATTAATTGGGTTAAATGGGATGATATAATTGTAAAAAAAGATTCTGGGGGGCTCGGGATAGGTAATCTAAAATTTTTCAATCAAAGCCTTCTTGGTAAATGGTGGTGGAGGTTTTGGAATAGTGATGATTCAATTTTTTGGTCGGAAATTATTAGAAGTATTTACGGGGGGACAGGGGGGTGGGATTTACATACTCCCAACAGGGGAGGTGGGTTATGGAAAGGGATTATATGCACGGGGAGGGATTTAGCTATCAAAGGTTTAGATCTTTCTTCTTTGCAAAAATCTTTAGTAGGTGATGGCAAAAAAACAAGTTTTTGGTACGAAAGATGGGCTACAGATTCTCTTCTGGCAGATGACTTCCCTAGAGTGCTGCGGAAACTGGGGAATCACGACAAAAAGGTGGCGGAAATGGGCACTTGGACCGGCTCAAGTTGGAAGTGGTATTTGGGAGTCGAATCGACGTTTAGAGGGAGAGTGGCGGAGGAACTTCAACAACTCAAAAATACATTGGCACCAATAGTTCTACTTCAAAATAAAGAGGACAAAAAGGATTGGGCTCTTAGTGACAACAATTTGTATTTGGTTAAGAAAGTAAGAGTTTGGTTAGAAGACAATCACTATCAGCGGCCTGCTCTTCAACAACCGTATATTTGGTCTTCTTTGATACCTAAAAAAATTGGTATCTTTGCTTGGAAGACGGTGCGAAAAAGGTTACCGGTACTGAAGAACTTAGACGCAAGAGGGATTGATTTGAATTCGGTTCTTTGTCCCAGATGCGGAGATCATATAGAGGATGTGGATCATGCAATCTTCTCATGCCAAAATCTCTTACAATTTTGGGGAGAGATACACAGGTGGTGGAACCTTGATTTTCAGACGGCATTATCATTTCAAGATTTGGATAAGGCAAAGATAGGCTCGAGAGGAAGCAATCTCATTTGGAAATTGGCCATCAGAGTAGCTGGGTACTTAGTATGGAAGGATCGCAACGAGTTAGTATTCTTAAAAGCTAATTCCAAGATCAAAGGTCTTTTGGTAGACACGCAAATACTTCTATTCCATTGGTTAAAATCGAGAGGAGCAAAATCAAGTAACATTCTTTGGCAAGATTGGATCTTAAACCCGGGTGGAGTTGCTATCAAGAATTAAATGTTACTAGTATTTTGGCATTGTGCTCTTTAATTAGTATAGTTTTTGGAGTGATTATGTAAGCTAATTGTCTATATTTTGTTCGATAGACGGGAATTATAGGGATATTCTAATTTCACTACTGGTGGAATGGTATATCCTTAATTGTAAATCCCGGGCTTAACACTATGTAAATCGTGACATATATTACTTAATACAACACATGCTTTTCAAAAAAAAAATATAAATCAGTTATGTTCAATAAAGTTCATATAAAAAAACATAGTTCTGAAATTTTAATATTTCAATCACATGTGATTTAGTATACAATCACATGTGATTGTAAAAACATCACATGTGAATTACGAAAATGTCACTCCGTCTAAAATTTTAAAATTCAATCTGGACCATTGATGAGGTTGATCCAAAGACTAAGATTAGTCTCTCAAAACTATAGATTAATTATGGACTATATTAAACATTTTTCACATAACATAAGTACTTAAAAAGTAAATTACTGTGATCTTATTAATTTTTTGCAAGCTATGTGTGTAAAATCTTTTTATTTAATAAGAAATAAACGATTTTAACATAAAGTTTATGTTCAAATAAATATAATAATAATAATGAACGGACAAATTAAAACAAGATTGGGTAGTAAATTAATATACGAGGGTAGATGAAAAAAAGGGTCATTACTTTTAACTTATAAAGCGATTTAAGATGACCAACTTAAAATAAAATTGTGTGATATAATAGAATTTTATGATCTTTGAATTCACTCTTTACTCAAATACTATTTGTAAGTTCCAAGTTATCAAGTATCAAATATATATTGAAGCAATCATATAATGATAATGTCTTGGTAGATATATGTATGCGTATAAACAAACCAAAAACACAAATTTTGATGTTGACCGTATAATATACCCTATGCTATGACTTTTGTTATATAGAATAATATACTTTACTAAACTCTAGAGTAAAATGGTCCATGTGGTTTGCTCAAATTTACTGGTTTAGTCTTTTAAAAGCCAAAATTACTTCAAAGGTCCTTATGAATGACATTTTATTACTGGAATGGTCCTTTACACTAATAACCATTCAAATTAGTTGTTAGTACTTTAGTACAGACATATTTTTGTCTTTTTCACACTCATTATCTTTTCTTGTACCTATACTTTGAGAGATTGTACAAAAACCCATAAAAGAAATTAAAACCTGTTGTTACAGGATGATGAACACCTCCTCTCTCTACTGCTATCTTCTTATCTAATTCCTCACACAATTAGCTTTTTCCTTCTACACTCCATCTCAATTCACGTGATTATCACCACTTACAGTTTGAGTTTCGTTCTAATTTACAGTTTGGGTTTCGACCGTTTCGTTCCAAGCACCACCATCTTTGTGTCAATCCTTACTTGGGGTTCGTTCTAATTTACGAGTTTGGTTTGCTCATTTTAATGGCTTCAAAGGAAAAAATAGGTATAAGAAATTGATTGGTGGTCTTTACAGAAGAGCAAGCGATTAACTAGTTGATTAATATTTAGATGTCATTTCAGTGCTACTAGACTAATTCTTTCTTCTGAGAAAACAGGAAATTGGGATGAAGCATGGAAGCTTGGAGTTGATTTGCATGATTCTCCTTCATACAATCAGAAGCTTCCTTTTATGAGAAGATATATAAAGCTAAAATGGAAAACCATGTACTTATGTTGTATGGTGGATACTTTGACATAGGCGGAAGTGTTGGCTGTGATAATAATCGTCTCATGTGATTATGACTGTGCCTTTCTACTGTGTGCCTATTCATTCATAAGAACAGACCTTTGGCAAGAGATTTAGAAGAACCGTACGTAAATTAAGATTCTTTATCTCAATCATATCGATGTGTGATGTGTGAAAGAGAAAAGTTTGAATATACACCCAAAAGCCTTCTTTCCCAAGAACAATTTGAATACTTTTGTTGTTACGTGAGATGAGATGAAATCGTTGTTGGGTTCGAAAGAAGAGAGTGTGAAGAGAAGCAAAATGAGGAACATGATTTCGTTCTGAAAAAGGGTTTTTGTACAATCTCTTAAAGCATAGGTACAAGTAGTTGAAGCTAATGTATATTAGTGTGAAAAGATAATTAGTGTGAAAAGACCAAAATATCCTTATACTAAAGGACTATTTCAGTAACAAAATATCAACCGTAGAAACCTCTGAAGTAAATTTCGCTTGTGTTAGTTGCTTAACACAAACAGACTTTTTCCAATATTCTGATATGACACATTAATTTTTTTTTTTTTACAAATATGACCATTTAACTTACCAAAACCGTGTCGATATGGCCAAAACGCGATCTGCAACCTGCCAAGTCGGTTTCAGCCCGTTTTTTGCGATTTTGGGTCGATTTTTGGTTGTTTTTTGTGATTTTTTTTGTAGAATCTTGTAATTTATCATTATACCTTTCAAATGACACCAAATTCATGAATTTTCGTCAAGTATTGAGAGAGAATTTCGAGCTCAAAGTCTCGTTTTTTTGGGGTTTTTTCCCCCGAAAATAGGGCAGAAAAAAGATTGTTTTTTTGCTCGATTCTTGATCGTTTTACATCATTCTTTTTATAGATTGCCGTAGATAATCTTTTTACCTTTCAATGGAAACCAAATTCATGAAAAACCATCAAGTGTAGGCCAAGTTATTGCTAATTAAAGTCGGTAAATACCAATTCGACACCCTTACGGTATTTCGATGAATTGACACATTTTAAACTCGTTTTTATTCATTTTTTTGTACTACTTGATAGACAACTCGATTACCTTTCCATAGAGTCAAGAATCATTGATTTTCATTAAGTGTACAAGGAGACTTTTGGCTTCAAAGTTTGTATTCGAAGTGAGGAAAATTGGGGAAGAAGGTGACCTGCTATTGCAGGTCAAAATCACCAAAATGGCTATAATAACAGGTTTCTTACAAATTAAATGGCCATATGTGTAAAAAATAGTTAATGTGTCATATCAGAACATTGAAAAAAGTCTGTTTGTGTTAAGCAAGTTTAACCCATTTCATTTTTAAAGAAATTTCGCTTTTAAAGAAATAAATCAGCAAATTTGAGTAAACACATGAACCAATTTACTCTCAAATCTATTTAAAACAATTTTAAAACACCTAACACATGGGTCCCATATCTACCCTTCACTTTTATTTCCTTATATCATGTTATGCGTATCCTAATGGAACAAACAAGCAAAGGATCAATTTTCTTTTTTTATTTTATTTTATTTTTTAGATTCTATCTTGAAGGAAGCTTTCTTGAGCTACATGTCTTTATCACAAGGCTCTTTATGTTGTGAGGTTTGCAGGTTGTTTTTCATAAGCTCTCACTCCTATAAAATTAAGGTTTCTCCTAAATAAGCTTGTAACTTTGACAATTAATTGTTTTTCACAAGCTCTCACTCAATTCCTGTAAAATCTTGAATTTTCACTACTGCGAGTTGTCTTTAACAGGAATTGAAGAAAATCTACGGTTACAGGTATGTATTTTATCAATTCTCATATGTATGAATGTGTGCGCCAGTTACTTTCCAAGCCTGGCTAAAAAATGACCCAAATCGTTATCATTTCCACCGGTTAATAAGAAGCCAAGATTTTCATAAAATTAGCTTAGTGAGTTTAGATTTTAAATTAACGTATGGGGATGCTAGGAACGTGAATAAAACCTTAAAATAACATCATAGGAAAAAGAGTTTTTGAGTTTAGTTTCAAAACCTTCCCTAAGTCACTTGAAACTTCAAAATTTCTTCACGAAAATCTCCTGCTATGATTCCTAATCCGTACAACATACTTGAGGGTGTTTTATTTCCCACACCAGCCCCCAAATGCTATCCTTAAATGCCTAAAACATTCGAATAATTAAATGGGTAAAACACCATCTTAAGAAATTAAAGAAATTTCAGGTTGTTACGAAAAACAATGTGCGATCTTTAGGGTTCTTTCGTGTGGGCTCATTCATCATTTAGGCATTATCTATTAATAATTGATTCGATCCAAATCTAATTAAATAGATCTTCATGTAAATGGATCAGATCCATATCCAAATAAATGGGATCAACGAGTCAGGTCAGATCTTTATAATATCCGATTCGATCACTTCATTGACAGCTCTAAGACAAACACATCTATCAAGAATGTTTAAAAGATTATGTTCAAATAAATATAATGATAATGACCGGATAAAATAAAATAACATAAAAAATAATGGGTATTATAGTGAATGAATATACAAGGGTAAAAAAAAAAATTGGGTCAATATTTTTAACTTTTAAAGCAATTAAAGACCAACTTAAAATAAAATTGTTTGATAGATGAATTTGGAATTAGTTGTATTAATCAATTAGATTAATTAGAGAGAGCCGAGTACACACTGGTCACTGTATAGTAGCTCCCCATGCCTATTGTTGGATGGTGTTTATTTGGTTTTTTTTTTTTTTGGTTTTGTTAGTATTTCTGACTTGTAAAATATTAAAGAGTTGAATAAATATATTTTGATTGATTTTTGTTGTTATCACATATATTCATATTTAATTGGTGTCTTTTTGCTTTAGAAAAAATGTTATAAAAAAAAATGTGGGACTCAAATCTGGGTACGGACCCAAATCTAGATACCTAACACAAGTACAACTATAATTGAGTTATTAATTTATCACTCACTTCCTTCCATGACTATCATGAACCTTAAAAGGGTCGGTTTGGTGTCAAGTTTTGTAAGGTAAAGTTCGACTAACCTGACTTGATTAACTTGAAATCTGATCGGGTTGACCGATTAATAATGAGGCTAATTTCTTTTTTTGTTTCAACGTAGATGGTTTCCGTCTGTTGTTGTTTTGTTGACTGTTTTTCGTTTTCTCTTAGGTCCCGTTTGGTTCACGGAATCAATTTTAAGGAATTGGAATTTGACTAAGGAATTAGAATTGGTTGGAATTGGAATTGATAGGAATTGGAATTCCTTAAATCCTTTCTCTTGTTTGGTTGAAAAAAGAATTAGAATTAAATACATAAATTCTTAATTAATATGATATTGAAGACTTCAAATTCAAACTTCTCATCTACCCAATCAGGAAGCATCCACCGACCAAAATCAATTGCCATCAGCTTCGATACTATCATACTTGCCATTAATTGATTCAATCAGCTACAACCAAAATTAATTACCATCACCATCGATACAATCAACCATTCTGTTGATTTAATCAGTTGCGGTGACTATCAATAGAGCTTCACCGAATGAAGATGAAGGGCGGTGGTTGTTGGAGCTCAAGATTCGTAAGAGATGAAGGGTGGCCGTCGCCGGAGGTCGAGATTCGAGAGAGATGAACGTCTTCGATGGAGTGGCCTTCGAACATAGAACAAATCTATTACAGATTAGGATGGCGACAAGAAGGAGATGGAGGTCGGTGATGTCGGAAGGGCGGAGGTCGGCGACGAAGAAGGGGGCGGAGGTCGGCGACGAAGAGGGGGCGGAGGTCGGCGACGAAGAGGAAGGCGGAGGTCAGCCATGTAGCGTTAAGAACATGTATGTTTATGTACAAGTAAGGTGAGGAATTCTGAGGATGAAGGAATCATAAATCCTTCCCATCTGAAAAGGAATTGTAAATTCCTTGAAATAAGGAATTCAAAGTTTTGGTCAAAATCCGAGTCCGTGATTCTTTGAACCAAACACGTCAAGTTAAGGATTCTTAATTCCAATTCCGATTAAATCCGGCGGATTCCGGTGAACCAAACGGCACCTTAGGTCCTTCTTGTTAGTATCTTTTTGTATTCGTAAAATATTAAAAAGTTGAATGAATGTGTTCATAATATTGTTTTTTTTTGTTATCCTGTTAAGTGGTATCTTTACTTTATTTACTTTAGAAAAAACGTTCACATAAAAAAGAAAAGAGTTAACTACTGATTTGATCCGTGTGGTTTACACTTTTCTACTGGTTCAGTCTTTAACTTTAAAAAAGTACATGGATGGTCTCTACTGTAGCAAACTTGTTACACCCATGGTCCCTAAACCATTAAAACTAACGGCCTGACTGTTAAATATTCAAAAATGACCATTTTGCCCTTTTTAACATTATAAGATTAGTCTCTGTTGTTGTCAAATAGTTTCGCATTCAGTCCTTTAACCTTTTTATTAAATAAATTATATAACAATAATAATAATAATAATAATAATATCATGGAGATCTGGTATTAAAGTGGAAACCCATGAAGAACACAAAAAATTTAAAGATCTTCATTCTTTATCAATTTAACACAATTGCAGATCTGGTATTAAAGTGGAAACCCATGAAGAACACATATAATCTGAAACGATGATGAAGATGAACTCATATGAAGAAGATGAATATTCAAGTAATATTATGAACCCTAAATAACAACTTAAATCTAAAACTGAAGAACATACAAATCTAACCCCACAAAACAATCCAAAAATTGAAATCTTAGTAACAATCAATATGACATTGAAATCTCAGTGAAGAACAACATGAATGCCATGTCAACCCCATGAAGAACATTCAAGAATCAGTGAAGAACAAAAATCCTAAAAACCTAAAAACATTCAAGGATCGGTGAGGAACAATAAACCAAGAACCCCAAATCGCCCCAAATCAAAAACCCTAAACTTACCTCTTACGATGAAGATGAAACAAACAAATCGATGAAGATGAAACAAACAGATTTGTTGTTTACGAATCTGCGTTTGCTAAGATCGAGCCATGAACCCTCGTACGACGTTGAAAGCACAAACCCTCGAAACCAGATCTGTCATACTTAACTGCTGCTTATTTTGCACAAACCAGATCTGTCGTACAATGTTGAAGATCTGTAAAAACCCTAAATTGTACCCTAAATCAAACGAAGAAAACACACTTCCGTTTCTGTTTCAATAAAAAACACACACTTCTGTAATCTCCATGAAGTTGAAGGCGATGAAGATCTGGTCATTTTTAGCAACTGAAGGTGTTGGTGTTCTCAATGAAGATGGTGTTCTCCATGAAGTTGAAGGCGGCCGAAGCTGTTGAAGGCGGCCGGAGGTGTTGAAGGCGGTGATGATGGTGCAGTCGGTGGTGGCGGTGTTCAGGTTTAGCAAATCAGATCTGGAAGCTTCTGAAGCTGAAGATCGATGACCTGGTTTTGAAAATGAAGCCGGTGGTGGCTGGGTTTAGCAACTGATCTATAAAGATGAAGATCGATGACCAGGATTTTTATTTTTATTATTATTAGAGTTAATTACAAAGATGGTCCCTGTGGTTTGCGCTGAATTTCACATTCAGTCCTTTAAACTCGAAAATTACACTGATAGTCCTTATGGTTAACGTTTTGTTTCACTTTTAGTCCTTTACACTAACTCCAGTTAAAGTTGACCGTTAGTCAAAGGGTAAATTGGTCATTTACCTTATTATCCTTGTTACCAACCAGGATTTACCTATTAACATAATTTCCAAACACCCTTTTCCCTAATCCTTGTTACCAAACATCAATTTTCACCCCTCTTATATCACCCTTCCCTCTCTCATCTCTCATCTCTAATCTCTCATATTCTTTCTCTCTAATCTTTAAACAAGAACCAAGAACAGCCTCTAGACTTCCGGCCACCACTGCCGCCACCTAGGGCCGCCGGCCACTACCGCCGCTAAACCACCATGCAACCGCCACCACCATGCGACCACACCCCGACCTTTTTCTCTCTGAAAATTAACCACCGTCGCCACCTCCATGCGACCACCACCACCATGATACAACCTCCACCACCACCAGATCTGCACCTCCGCCTCCAGATCTGCACCTCCGCCTCGGATCTGAACCACCTCCGTCTCCAGATTTGCACCGCCGCCGTCGCATCCACATCCGAACCGCCACTGCCTCGGATCTGAACCACCTCCGCCTCCAGATCTGCACCGCCGCCGTCGCATCTACATCCGAACCGCCACCGCCACCGCCTCGGTTAGGGTTTTTGTTTTTCCCGATTGTTGTTATGTTCTTCCTCAATCTGTGATTTGGGTTTTTTATTTAATGATATGGTTTTTGTTCTTCTTACAATTTTAGGGTTTATTTGAACACTTTGTTTTGTTTTTGTTGTAAATCAAGATTGATGTGTATATGTTGTGATTCTGTTGTAAATCAAGATCTGGTGTATATTTGATTTAGAAATTATGGATTTCATTCATGTGGGTGTTTATATTTTTTTATCAAAAATTTAAGTAATGAATCTGGAAATTAGTGTTTGCATTTTTTATCAACCTTTAATTCATTGCATATGGAAATTAGTGTTTGTGTTTTTTTTATTAATTTTTAATTAATGAATAATGAAAATGGATGTTTGGCAACAAGGATAATATGGAAAATGACAAGAATACCCTTAGTCTACCCTTTGACTAACGGTCAACTTTAACTGGAGTTAGTGTAAAGGACTAAAAGTGAAACAAAACGTTAACCATAAGGACTATCAGTGTAATTTTCGAGTTTAAATGACTGAATGTGAAATTCAGCGCAAACCACAAGGACCATCTTTGTAATTAACTCTTATTATTATTTAATGTTAAAAGTGTAGGTTTATATAATTAAGAGTTAATTACAAAGATAGTCCCTGTGGTTTGTGCTAAATTTCACATTTAGTCCTTTAAAATCAAAAATTACACTGGTAGTCCTTATGGTTAACGTTTTGTTTCAGTTTTAGTCCTTTAGACTAACTGGTGTTAAAGTTGACCGTTAGTCAAAAGGTAGACTAAGGGTATTTTCGTCTTTTTCCATCTTATCCTTGTTACCAAACACCTATTTTCATTATTTGATTTTTATTTATTTAAATATTATTAATTAATATTAAAATAATATAACAAATGTTAATAATAAATAAAAATCAATATCCTAGTTAATTTACACCTACAACAACCGTCTGCCACCGTTTGATTATCACCCCACCGCCACCAACCACCTTCTTCCACAAACCACCACAGGTTCTTCACCAACAAGGACCACCATTAAATCCGGCCACCACCGTTAACTCCGGCCACCTCCGGGATCACCTCTACGAATCCCTTAAACCACCACAAGGACCACCATTAAATCTCCATCACAGAATTTATAACAAAATCAATATCCATTAAAATCAAACCCAAAAACACATAGATTCAGGGTTTTCATTCATTAAATTAACAAAAAAAACCCTAAAAGAAAAAGAGATCGAGAACAAGAACAAGATAGATACAGAACCATTGATTGAAGAACAAGATGATACAAAAACAACCCATTAAAATCTGCTGTTAAGTTCACTTGCATAATCCCAATATATTCAAACCAAAAAAAAAAAAAAAACCCAATATATTCAACCAATGAGTTGAAGAACAAGATGATACAAAAAAAACCCAATTTATTCAAAGAACTCTAAAGTAACATATCTTTGACTTTTGACAGGGTCTAGTTCCCTTGGCTGGGTCGAATGATGAGTCATGGTGCCAAGGTGTTGACGGTCTTGCAGGGTCTAGTTCCCTTGGCTGGGTCGAATGGTAAGTCAACCTCTTCTTGTCTTTGACTTCTAGTTCCCTCGTACAGTTGTGAGCACTCCTAACGGTCAGCATGGGGTCTGGCTCGTTATGCTGCGAGCGGTTCAGATCTGTGGTGTTTGGCGGCGAACGGTGTTCATCGGTTCAGATCTGTGGTGATTAGCGGCGAGCGGTGTTCATCGGTTCAGATCTGTGATGTTTGGCGGCGACTGGTTCAGATCTGTGGTGTTGAGGGGTGGTGGTGGCCGGCCGTCCTAGGGGGTGGCTTTTGGACGTGATGATGGTGGTTTAGTTGCGATGACAGGTGGGTTTCGGCGGTGATGGTGGTTTTCGGAGGTGATGATGGTGGTTTAGATGGCGATAACGGGTGGATTTCGGTGGTGAAGATGGTTATACAACGGTGGTGTGGTGGTTCCCTAACCGTAGCTTTTTGGTGGTGGCCGGCGAATGGTGGCCGGCGAATAGAAGCCGCCAGTGAGAAGTATAGGGAGGAAGAAACAAGATGTGTCCAGTAGTGAGAGAGTGGGATGTCTTTTATTAAGGAACAAAAATCTTGTTTGGGAACATAGATTAAATAGGTTAATATAAACTATTTAAAAAACATGTTTGGAAACAATAATTAGACATAGATAGTTTGGATATAAAGATAACATGATAAATGACCATCTTAACCTTTGACTAACGGTCAAATATAACTGAAGTTAGTCTAAAGGACCAAAAGTGAAACAACATGTCAACCATAAGGACTATCAGTGTAATTTTTGAGTTTAAAGGACTAAATGTGAAATTTTTATGAAATCACAGGGACCATCTTTGTAATTAACTCTATAATTAATTATTTAAGAAAAAGGTTAAAGGACTAAATGTGAGACTATTTGACAACCACAGGGACTAAGCTTGTAACTTTAGAAAGGGCAAAATGGTCATTTTAGAATATCTAACAGTCAGGCCGTTAGTTTTAATGGTCCATGGACCATCTACGTAACAAGTTTGCTACAGTAGGGACCATCTACGTATTTTTTAAAGTTAATGACTGAATCAGTAAAAAAGTATAAACCATATAAACCAAATCAGTAATTAACTCAAAAGAAAAAGAATTAATACGTGTGTGACCCATGCATATCTTATCACCAAACACGGAAACTATAATCGAGTTAATACATGTTATCCTAATAAGCGGTATCTTTTTTTTTATTACTCTAGATGCTATATCAGATCGATTAGTTTGGAAATTATAAATGAATTATTATTTATTATTTATTAATAACTACAATAATATATATACGTTTGTGTCACTTTGTTACATTAATGTTAATATCTTATCGGCAATATGGTAACTTTAATTAATCAAAATCACAACCTCAATCCATAGAATCTATTAATCAGAATCAAGCTTCCAGAATCTCTCTACTAAACACGCACATTTGTCATTGATATTTTAAGCATCTTGCACTAATTAACTGCACAATGAATTCCAGATCATCTCGAGTTTTGAATCCATCAACGTAGTCTCTTTGAGTTCGGTATCTAATCCTTTCAAGTGATGCGACGCAACAGCTCATTGTTTTTGTATGTTTTTCTTTTTAAAGCAAAACCTAGGTCATATATTTCTCTAAATTGACCAATTTCCTACAATCAACTTTTTTTAAGCACAAAGCTTGTAATATTAGAAATAGCAAGTTACTAGAAACGGATAATTACACGAGATTCTACAAGAAGATTTACACACCAAAAATCCACAATAGTTTCCTATTTAAGTTTCCTCTAGAATTTAGCCAAAAAAACGTTGTGCTTTGTAAGTTGCCAACTAGCACCGCCGGTTGCGTCACATTTTCTTCAAAGATCTTAGCTTTCGTGTATGACCAGATAATTCAACAGAAGGTGAATATCAAAGTAGAAAATGTTTCTAGTCTAGAACCTTTGAAGCACAAGGAATTACCCCACGAGATAAGAGATTGAATGGAAGTTGGTATTATCAGTTTCAATGTTCCACTACATTTAGGACCAGGTGTTCCCCCGTCTCAAAATTAGCGTCACATTGACACATAGGGCACATCCAACACTTTCTAGTTGTAGTCCTTTATTTAGTAGATTCCATCTTGTAGGCAACCTAACATGGTATAGTCGCCAAACTAGGACATTAACCTGTTGGAGTATCAACAACCAGTTAAGAACTTCAGACAAAAACGATAAAACTGATTTCGGTAAAAAACACGCGGAATAAAAACGGAAATTCTGCAAACCAGAAACTGTAAAATCTGAACACAATAATTAACGTGGTTCGGTCAATCTGACCTATGTCCACGGGCAAACGAGAGAGAGAGAGTTTTATTATACCAAAGAAATTACAATCATTCAAGGCTAGGACTGCACTTGAAATCTGATTACTCACTGTAGGTATCATTCAATATTTTGACTGCCAAACAAAAGGCTCTGCACAAAATAAATACCTCACAATCTCCTTACTGTGTTTTCTCTCTTCTTTCTGAGTTGTGCTCTGCACTCTTCTCTTCTGTGTGCTGCTACTATCGCAGATGAATGATATATATATATATATATATATATACACAGGGGAAGTTTCATGCGAGAACCGTTGTTAGTGCAAGAACCGCGAGAACCAATCTCAATAAAATTAGGGATTCTCCAGTTGATTCGCTTTCCCTCAAATAATTCCTCAATTCACGGCTGAAAAGAAGAAATTATTGAAGACAAAGATTGATGGGGAGATTTGAGTGGGATTCTCTACATAGTGTGGGTCTCCACCATTACACCTACTTTACATAAACTTGCATGGTGGGGAATTTAGCCAGATAGTATTAACAGAGGAGGAGAGAGTTGTCATCGATGAACCTTCTAATTAAGCAAGTTGATCGAAAAATTTCAAAGCGTTCAAGATCCCACAACCATCTAATTTGGTGCCCAAAAGAATTGTTTATGTTAGTTGCTATGAACAGGCCTTTCAAGTCAATGTTGGAAGAAAAAAGTGATTAGGTTTTCGCAATAGATCCACATACACTCTTTTTTAATCGATTCCGAGGGTCAATGCTAATTTCCCTTATGAAACCATGCAAAGGCGTAATGAGCCCTTTTGCAAATTGGTTTCGTTCCACCATCATTGTAACGTCCCAAATTTTTTTAAATAACAACACAAACAATTAAATCAAACATCGGAACCAACTCTAAAATAAATACCGAATAAAACCGTTTACAACGCAAGTAGTTCGAAAAGACTAAACTGTAAGTGCTGTTTTAACAACAGAATAAAACAAGAAGTAAAAAGCTTGCGGAAACGTTGCAGGAGATGATGAGCTATCATTGACGCGCTAGAGCCCCGCCATGGTCATTTCCTGAAAAACGGTTAAACAACAACCGTAAGCACAAAGCTTAGCGAGTACTCTACTTACAAATTAAACAGTTCATCAGAACACTAATCTCATACTCACTACCGTAGTAAGTGGTCTCTACCTACCCGTCCGCTTAGACGGTCTCATCAACCCATTGTCGTCACACGGTCCAATACCCGACACTAAAGTGTTGGTCTCATATCCGACACCAAAGTGTTGGTCTCATACTCGTTACTGAAGTAAACGGTCTACTCGTACCCGTTACTGATTGTAAACGGTCTGAACTCGGCAATTCTCATGTCTTATTACTTATTATTCATTTATACGAAGTCTAATTAAAACATACCCAACACCGTGTCAATCTAAGCATAATATTCAAGTAACTTCTTAAATGTTAATCACTTTCTTAATTGCCATTAACGGCACTTGATGTCTATTTAAAACGTAAGTAAGAATACTCACCTGATTTCGCGATTCAGTTCTATGATAAAAGCTTAATGAGTATTTGTGGTCCCACAACAGTCAACAAACACCTTATAAGTGCATCTCGTTAACTTAGTATTGAGCAAAATTCCTTATTTCTAGTTATATAACCCTTTAACACAGACAAGTTAACCATAAAGTGATCGGGCTTCGAGGCCCAAATCCATCTATCATACAAGGGTATAGCTCATGATTAGACATGCACATCCCCGGATAAAAAACCAATCCGGATCGGTTTTTATCCGATCCGGTTATTTGGGCCTAGGAAAAAACCGGTTTTGGTGAAATCTGGATCGGATTTTATCCGGTTTTGGTCGCGGAAAATGGTAACCGGTTAGTAACCGGATTATTCGAAACCGGTTTGGGGAAAAAACCGGTGCAGCCCATTTCTTTTTTCTTCCCTTCCAAGTACCTCTACTCCCCACTGCACTAACCCTACCCCCTGTTGCCTCTGCTGACTGTCCCTACTCCCCTTATAATTTTTTTTTCAAAATTTTTTTAACTACATAACATTAAATATATATTATAAAAAAAGAAATATATAAAAGAAATTTCAGATTTGGATAATTAAAAATACTTAAACATTACAAAATTCACTTAAAAGTCTTAAACACTTAAAATACAAATAGTTAAAGTTCAAATACTCAAATAGTTAAAACATCTTGGGCGTCTTCGTCTTCGTCTTCGATGTCTTCGTCGTCTTCGTCAAGTACAAAATTAAATAGTTCATATACAAACTTCAAATAGTTCAAGTACAAACCAAAGTTCAAATTACAACAATTAGAATAACGTTCAAATAGTTCCAATTCAAATTATGCCGCCATTTCGGGTTCACCATAATCTTGTTCTTCGTCGTCGTCTTCGTTTGGAGTTGATATTCCAAGCTCAACTTCTTCATTGTGTATATTTGCTTCCAAGTCAACATCGAGTACGTCTTCAAGGGTGGTCATATGTTGCTTACGTGACGCTCCATCCAAGTAATCTTTCAAATAAATGCATATTTCCACCGACTCGGGACTTAGTCTTGATCTTCTTTGAGATATAACCCTGCCACTAACAGAAAAAGCAGATTCCGAAGCTACCGTAGAAGATTGGACGGTTAGTAGATCACGGGTCATGGCGGATAGAACTGGAAATTGTGCTTCCCTTTCTTTCCACCAAGACAAAATATCGAAATTTTGAAAATCCTCATATGTATAGTTTGCTATAGAATTAGTTGCCATATAATTTCCCAACTCGCTACTTGGGGTAGAAGTACGTGATCGTTTGGATGACGAGTTTAGTAGTGTGTTAAAAAGTGTCATATTTGCGTTGCCCCCTCTTCTACTAGATGACTCGACGTGCGTTCTCATTTGATCGTGTATCGCACTACTCGACCCGTATCTAGACACATAAATATCAAACATGTCTCGAAGGCATTTGTTAAAATAGTTTGTAGCATTTTGGATCAAATCGGGGTCATCCTCGGTTAGATTAAAAGCAAACACAATTTGTTCGATCAACGTTTCAACCCCACCAACCTTTAACGTCGGGTTTAAAGCGGCGGCACAAGTAAAAACGGGTGGGATATCTTTGAAATATTTTAAAAGCTTCGTTTTCATCGCTAGGCCTATTTGTTGGAAAAGTTCATTTTCAAACTCAAAGTCGCCTAATTTGTTAGCCATCAAGAAAATTTGATTGAGAACCAACGGGCTAGTGGGGTAATAAATACCGGACAATAAGTTGTTGCATTTTTTAAAACTCCAAGTAACTCGCGATAACTTCCCAATCATCATTCGAATACGTGCTTGGGACATAACCCCTCTCAAATAAACGATTGTGAAATGCTTGCAATGTATCCCTTTGCCTTAAGGCATGGAGTTCCAACATGTTGGACAATCCAAGTTAGGACCCAAATATTTTTTATTGACCGACTTGCAATATCATTTATAGTCATTGAGCCTCTTGTTGTTGTTACAAAGAACCGATTTTATCATTGCTTTAAATCCCAATCTAATAGGCTCAATGACTTCCAAACCCGCTTGCACGACTAAATTAATTATGTGTGCAACACAACGGGTATGGAAAAATGCTCCATCTAGAATCGGTGAAAGTAGAAATTTCAATCGTGGAACCGCGTTTGTATTATTCGATGCGTTATCAAAAGACATTGAAAAGATTTTGTTTTCTAGTTTGTAAAGTGAAATCACCCTTTTCAAAAGTGCAAACAAATTGTTACCGGTATGCGGTTCACCGAATAACTCAAATGCAATTGTTCGTTTCATCATTTGCCAATTATTTTGATCTAACCAATGAGCCGTAACGGCTAAAAAAGAATTTCCCGTATTGTGTGGGGAACTCCAAACGTCACATGTAAGTGACACACCATTACGGTGTTCTTGAAAACCCAAAATCATTTTTTCCCTAGCAACACGCCACATTTTTTTGGTGTCTCTCCTAAGAGTTGTACGACTTACTTCGGTGTAGCGTGGTTGCATAAGCTCTTGAATGGTTCCGGTAAAATCGGCATCGTCAAAATGGTCGAACGGCAAAGCTTTTGTAATTACGAATTTCGTAAACGCTTCGCGGAGTTTGTCGTTGTCGTAGATGAACACGCCACCTTGCGGGGTAAGATTTGATTGAGTTGCATCCGATCTTGACCGAAGCGCCTTGCATGACTTTTAAAAGTGATTCCTCAAAGTCGTATTTCCTTCGGGTGCAAAAAACTTTAAACAAAGTTTGCACCGCGCCCTCCTAGAACCGTTACTCATTTCACATAAATCGAAATGATCCCATATCTCTTTGTTGCGGTTGTGCTCGATCACTCTAACCACCTCGATATTTCCCCCAACGGAAGATTCAACCGTGTGGCCCTCGGGATTACTCGTAGCCATTTAAAAAAAAACATTTTTGTGTTTGAGAGAGTTTGAGAGAGTTGGTTTTTGGTACAAATGAACCTACAACATCCCTACCCTATTTATATAAGTTTATGGTGTGAAAAATGGTGAAAAAAGACAAAAAAAAAGGGCTAAAAAATCGAGCATAAGGGCTATATAACGGTAATAAAGCTACAGCCCAAAATCGGTTATTTTCCCGTATCAAAAACCGGTTATTTTGAAACCGGTTTTTTACCCGGTTGAATATCCGGCCCAGCGAATAAACCCCAATCCGATAGGATAACCGGATCGGATAAAAATCGATCCGGATTGAAAAAATTCGGTTTGATAAAATCCGGTTTCGGATAGTTTTGCGCGAAAACGGTTATTCGGATTTTCTGTGCACCTCTACTCATGATCAATTCCCCTTTCTCCTTCTTGGGGCTTCGGCCCAAAGTTAAATAAAGTGTGGCTTGTATTTCAGAACCTATATATATATATATATATATATATATATATATATATATATGTGTGTGTGTGTGTGTGTAGTATTTTGTTGTTGGGCCAGCAGGCCCCACATAACTCATGATTCTCTTAGGTTGGACCGTGTAGTTAAACACATAATTTCTCTTGCATGTAGGTCGAATTCATAAGGTAGAATCATATATGATTATCATGCAAGTCAGTATAGTATTCTAAAGCTAAAGCCGAATCCACCTAGCCCAAGTCGAACCTACATGCTACAACTAAGTCGAATTCATGCAGTGAATAGCCAAGTCGAATCATAGCATTCTAGGTACAAGACGAATTTATTCATCATCAAGTAAGTCGAATTGTATGTGTGATTTATATGTGTTGCGCACGTATGCAAGCCGAATAGCTAAACTCGAATTGAACCAACATGTGCATGATTCGAAAGCTAGAAGTCGAATGGGACCAATATGTGTAAGTCGAATTATGCAGGAATTAGTTAAGTCACAAAGCACATTAATACTAAAGTCTAATTCTATATGCTAGATACGTATGCCTGAATGTCGAATCCCACATCTAAGCACTCAAGTCGAATTATTTATATTACGCACGTAATAATAATCAAACCTTAATAGGGTTGGGTTTTCGATGAAGTTATTTTTCCGACGTAGATGTGTATTGTTTATTGTAGTTTTGTTCAGGAACAGATCTAAAATTATTAGTTGAGGGTGGCTATTACCACTAATGAAATATAGTATGTAAGTAACATAACACAAGTTGTTAAATAGTAAATTACTATGAGATTAATATTTTAAAAGCTATATATGAAAAAGCTTTTGCTGAATAAAAAATAAACAACTTTAAAAGAAAGCATTATATAAACACGTCCATCAAGAATGTTTAAAGATTATCTTCAATAGATATAATAACAATGACCAGACAAGGTGAAAAACATAAAGACGATGGATGCTATGGTGAGTGAATATACGAGAGTAGAAGAAAAATGAGTTATCATTTTAATTTTTAGACTGATTAAAAATGATTAACTTAAAATAAAATTGTGTAATATACGAATTTTGAAATTAATATTTACATATCTATCAATTTGCAAAGAAAGATAGCATTTTCTCATGATATTTTGAGCAAATATTCGTTGACTACACATTGATCAAGCTTCTCAAGTTCTCATGAGATTTTGAATTTATCATATTATGTAACTATGTAAAGTAGATGATAGACCCGTGTAGGATAACACATGCATCTTAGTTTCTAAATGCAAATTTGAGAAAAGCACACCTGATCCATCTTTCATTCTATTTTCTTTATTAAAGTAAATTGGCAACAAAGAAAGGTATTTCACTAAATATAGCAAACTTAATCGTTGGTTGACAAATTCATATATTCTTAAAACACGTACGTTAAGCCTTAAGATAATAACAATATTAAGTGCATACTTTTATTTTTTATTTTCCAGAACAGTGAGAAAGAGATGTAAGGGCGAAGAGCTTCAACATGGTCATTAATTACTTTCGCCTAAGAACTCAAATTTTATTAAAAACAAGACTAGCGAGATTTCTAGAAAGAATGCAAAATTAAAAGAAAATAGTTGAGCTACAACACCACATGACTCAATATATAGATTTACATTTGGCTCTAAATCTAAACCAAGTATAAAGCATGGCTTGAAGTTCATCCATTCAATCATCTAAAATATTCTCAGTAAATTTATTCAACTATTATAGTCAAAGAAAATAATATTTATACATTATCCAAAATTAACTTTCGTGAGGACAATTAAACACTTGTTAGTAATCAATTAGATTAATGAGAGTGACATGTTAAACACCCTCTAGTCTTTTTCTTGGGTTCTTCTTGTTAGTAAATTTTTAACTAGTAAAATATAAAAATCGAATGAGTTTAAATTGTTTTTGGTAGTTATCCTATTAAATATTGTCATTGTTTGCTTGAGAAAACGCGTTCACAGCAATAAAGATAAAAGCATGTGGGACCATATCACATAGTAGTATAGTACAACTATATAATAATTGACTTAATAATACTTCTACCTACATTAAACATGTGCACTTCGTTGCCCACACATACAATAAAAATCTATTGATAGAATAAAAAGAAAGTTTAAATGTAATAAAGAATAAAATATAAAAGAAAAGGAGAAATAGAAGGAATAGAAAAAGGTTAATCATGGTTATTACATAAAATTTAGGAAAAAAAGAATGAAATCAAAGATGGAAAGTAGGAAACACGTGATATAGCAAGAAATAGTAAGTGAAAATGAGAAAAAGAAAGAAAAAGGTATATCATAAATCCATAATCAGGAATTAAATATAATAGAAAACCAAAAAAAAAAAGTACAAAAAGAGGTGTTAAAAAAAAGGATAGAAGATAATTGCCATTAAAGGAAAAGGAAGAAATAAATATGAGCCGAAAGGGGAAGAAGATAAAGAATGAGAGTTAAAAAAAGTAAAAGAAAAATGGTAAGCAAAATAGTTGAAAGGAGTCGAGCACCTGACATGCCATCAATTATAATAGGTAAGTGTCTTAACGAGCTAGCTTCCACCTCCTAATATCTGGAATATAAAATATGCGACGCATTTTAGCAAACACCATTCGTGGCGTATTTTAAGCTTTGTGTTAAGTATATGTTATATGGGGAATTTCATATATATCCTTGTAAACTTTCTTAATTACGTATATATTCTTATAAAACTCAATATTACGTATATATCATTCGAAAACTTATAAAATCTCAAATATACCCATCTCTATAATTTAATTGTACAAAATTTGAAAACCATATTTAGTAATTTAATTTAAAACTAAAATACCCTAAATACCCTTGTGTAATAAAAGGTAAACACCAAAAAAAAAAAAAAATACCCAAACCGTCTTTCACAGCTCTTGTTTCTCCGGCGACTTTATTTTCAGGCGACCCAGAATTTACCGAAACTCCATTATTTCCAAAGTATCCACTTACTCACTACCATAAACATCATCACTGCAATTTTCTCACCTCCAATATTGGTTCAAGCACCACAATCCCTGTTAGCTAGGCCCTTTCGAGCAGGGAGAGCTCCAAATCAGAAAAAAGAAAAGAGAGGAAACATGTGGGAAAACAGAGCATACATTCCATTACCCTAAAAAGGATTACAAAAGAGAATTTATACTGAAAGAAAGACAGGGATAATTTGGTAAAAAATAATTAATAATTAACAACCATCGTCCTCGTGCTTTCTCTGACGTCTAACAAACTTAGGTGATGTAATCTTTTAAGTGTGAAGGAGGTCTTGTGGTCCTCTTGCCACGGTAGGTGCTGACATGGCTCGTATCATTCCCTCCATCTTCGAAATTGACCTTGTCCTCAAGGTCAAAGTTGGGGTATCGTTTCTTAAAAGCAGTAATCTGCTCCTAGCTTCCTCTTCTGTTGTGTTTAGCCATTTTATTCGCACACAAGAAAGTGGGCTGGTTTGTTCCCACTCCAATACTTTTTCGGGAATCCTTGTTGCAACTTGTTCCTTATATAAAGCTTCCACACTGTCGGGGACTGGTCCGTTATACTTCCTTAAGAGGGAGACATGAAATACCGGATGGATCGAAGAAGTGGGAGGAAGACATAGTTTGTAAGCAACTAATCCAATTCGTTCGATGACCAGATAAGGTCCAAAGTAGCGTTTCGATAGTTTTTGCGAGCCTCTTTCCACCACCGATTGTTGACGATAAGGTTGCAATTTGACAAGGACATAATCGCCTACTTCAAATGATTTGTCTGTTCGGTGCTTATTAGCTTGCTGTCGCATACGGTTTTGTGCTCTGAGAATATTAGTCTTAAGTGCAGTCAGAAGTGTGGTGCGATGTGTTAATGTGAGGTCCAGATCCTGATTACTTGAAGTGCCTTGAACATAATGTGGAATAGTTGGTGGAGGTCGTCCATAGACTGCTTCGAACGGTGTCATTTTAATGGTTGATTGCCACGAAGTATTATAAGAACATTCTGCCCATGGTAAGTACTGTGTCCATAATCGTGGTTCTTCCGAAACGAAACAGCGAAGGTAGTCTTCTAAGCACCTGTTGAGGACTTCCGTTTGACCATCCGATTGCGGGTGATAGGAACTACTCATGGCTAAAACGGTTTTGTTGAGGGAAAAGAGCTCCGACCATAATTTGCTGACAAAAAGAGGATCTCTGTCACTTACAATGGATTTGGGAAACCCATCTAATCGAATGAATTCCGTTGTGAAGATAGTAGCAAGCTTCGTTGCATCGATTCGTGGTGGTAAAGCTATAAAATGAGCTGCCTTAGATAAACGATCGATGATGACCAAAATTGAGGACTTTCCCCTGGAAGGTGGCAATCCAGTTATGAAATCCATCGAGATTTCGTCCCAAATAAGTTTTGGAACAGCTAGTGGTTGAAGGAGACCATAGGGAGGCAAGGTGCTATATTTAACCTGCTGACATGGTTGACAAGAAGAGATGAATTTGACTACTGAAGCTTTTAAATCTGGCCAATAAAAGCTAGCAGCTATTCTAGCTAGTGTTCTTTTAACACCCGTATGACCACCTGTTGGAGTTTAATGCAGCTCAATGATTATTCGACCCCTTAAGTTGGTGTCATCTGGCAGAAAAAGTCTGTCCTTATAATAAACTAAGCCATTTGAATAGGAAAGAAACCCATCATGATTGATTGCTTTGTCAACAAGAACTTTGTCGTGGGTATACCAGTAAGTACGAAATTCTTCCAAAAAAGACGTTGGATATTGCCAAAAACTGTTGTCGAGACAGAGCATCTGCTACTGTGTTTTTTGAACTAGCGCGATACACAATATCGTAATCATATCCCAACAATTTAGAAAGCCAATGCTGTTGTTCTTGTGTTTGGATGGTCTGTGTCAGCATCGATTTAATACTTTTATGATATGTGATGATTGTAAAATGGCGTCCCAATAAGTAATGGCGCCATTTTGCAATTGCAACCATAATGGTGGTCATCTCGCGAACATAAGTGGATGCTGCCTGTAAACGTAATGATAGTTTCTTGCTGAAGAAAGCAATGGGATGTTTGTTTTGGCTGAGCACTGCTCCAATGGCGATCCCCGAAGCGTCTGTCTCCACGTCGAACGGTTTGGTAAAATCCGGAATGGCAAGAACTGGAACTGTAGTCATCGCGTTTTGCAACTGTCTGAAGGCCTGTTGTTGAGTTGATCCCTACTGGAAATTATCTTTTTTTTAACAAGTCGGTCAAAGGTGCTGCCAAGGATGCGTAATGTTGAACAAACTTCCTGTAGTACCCGGTGAGGCCCAGAAAACCCCGCAATTGTTTGACTTTATTTGGTGGAGGCCAATCAAGTATGGCTTAAATTTTCTCCGGGTCTGTTGATACCCCTGCAGCCGATATAATATGACCCAAAAATCCGATGGAAGTATGACCAAACGAACACTTGGATTCTTTAACAAAGAATTTGTTTGTCTGCAGCAAGGAAAACACATGTCTCAAGTGTATTAAGTGTTCTTCAAAAGTCTTGCTGTAAACCAAGATATCATCGAAAAACACAAGTACAAATTTCCTTAATTCTTTTCGAAAAAGATTGTTCATGGTAGCTTGAAAAGTTGAAGGTGAATTAGAGAGCCCAAATGGCATTACAATAAATTCAAAGTGGCCATCAGCAGTTCGAAAAGCAGTTTTTGAAGTGTCACCAGGGTGAAGTCGAATCTGAAAATATCCCTGGCGAAGATCTAGTTTGGAAAAAAAATTTGCACAGTGCAACTCATCAAGTAGTTCATCAATAGTTGGAATAGGGAACCTATCCTTGATTGTAATGGAATTTAACGCTCTGTAATCCACACAAAACCTCCAACTACCATCCTTCTTTTTGACTAAGAGTACGGGAGAGGAAAACAGATTAGTGCTTGGTTTAATCACTCTATCAGTAAGCATTTCCGTAATAAGACGAGAAATTTCAGTGCGTTGGAATTGGGGATAGCGATAGGGGCGGACATTAAC
This sequence comes from Pulicaria dysenterica, assembly GCA_947179395.2. Taxonomy (NCBI): domain Eukaryota; kingdom Viridiplantae; phylum Streptophyta; class Magnoliopsida; order Asterales; family Asteraceae; genus Pulicaria; species Pulicaria dysenterica. Next base: position 5,130,952 of record OX359295.1, read on the forward strand.
TGGTTTAGAGTTGGGAACTAGGTGAATATGGTGGTCAAGGACTCTGTGAGGAGGTAACTGTTTGGGTATTTCGAAGATACCAGGAAATTGAGACAAGAGTGTGTTTATAGCTAGGTCGACTTAGGTATGGTGTGGAGCAGAAGTGGTCGGTGTAAGAGATAAGAAGGTGAATGCTATGATCGAGTCAGTATCTAAGGACCTATGGATGTGAGATGGGGAAATGTAAGTAATGGGAAGAAGGTGGTCACCATGAATGGAAGTTTGCTGACCTTGATGGACGAAAGTCATAGTAAATGTTGAATGGTTAGTAAGTACTGGACCTAGTGTTCGAAGCCATGTATTTCCTAAAACGACATCACAGCCATGGATGGGTAATATATGAAAGTCAGATTGAAAGTGATTATTTTGAATAGAGAATGAAATAGAGGGTAGAAACCCTTCTGTTTGTAAGGTGTGCTCATTACCTACTTTTACGCAAAATGAAGAACGAATTGGGGTTGGAAGTGACAAATATTTCAAACAATTTGGATGGATAAAGTTTTGAGTACTACCGCTGTCGATTAAGGTGGAAAGGAATTTACCATTGATGAGAGATATGCATCGGAATGTTGAAGGTTGATCCACTCCAGCGAAAGATATTAGTGTGATTGTTAGATTATGTGCAGAGATAGATAACATATATCATCGTGTCCAATACTATATGACATTAAAGGATCACACTGCTACACACCCAATTAGAACCTTTTGGATTTTACCTGTTTGTGTATCACAATAATTAATAGTTTAATTAATTATTAAGAAAGAGAAAAATAATAAAAGTTATTTATTATTTAAAAGGAGAAGTTAATATTTAATTTAAATATTAACGGGACCAATTAATTAATAGTTACTAGTTAATTAGAAAGGTCGAGGGTATTTTCTGTAATTGATTAATAGTTTAATTAAAGTTGGGCTTTAATTAAACGGGTTTGGGCCTAATAAGGGTTTATTATATAAACCTTATTTGACCTCATTAATCACACAAGTTAATCAAATAAGAAAAGGATTACCCTAATCTCTCCCTCACTCTCTCTTCTCGGCGGCTCTCTCTCCTCTCTTGGAGATCGACGGCGGCGCAAAGAAACCGAACCACCGAGGACGGTTTTGATCCGAGGTTTAATTCTTAGGCTGTCTAGCAGCCAGTTCAAGGTGGTGCAGTAACGGTGGATAACGTGCAGCTTTCTAGAGGCTTAAAGAAAAAGTTTTGGTTTTCATCAAGGTATAACTTTTTAATCCTCTTCTTCTTCTAAGTTTCTGTACGAGTTAGATGAGATCACTGAAGGGAGTTTTATTCCGCTGTGCATGTTTTTTATACCTTACAAAACCTTTCAGTGGTATCAGAGCCACTTCTAACCTCGTAGGAGACTAGGTAGGTTTCTTTTTATTCTGATAAAAAAGTTTATCTTTTATCAAGAAAAAGTTTTTTTTTTATTATCCAGAATAATGAAAATCAAATTTTGATTTTTATTGGATAAACTTTTGATAAAAGATTGTTAGATTTAATTATTAGTTAAATCTGTTTATTTTATTGTTATAATTTGCGATAACCGAGAACACCACCCTGATCGGCGGCGGTCTCAGGCTGGGACGACAGTCGCCGGCCACCGGTAATCGGTTGAGGTCGATGGCGATCGGCGGCGGTCCACGGTGGTTTTGGCGGTACGCGGCGCGGTTAGCGACGCGTTAGCGGCGCGGTTAGTGGCCCAGTTAGCGGCGCTAACTACGTGGTGGGCTACGGCCCAGAGAACCACGGCCCAGGAAGTCTGCGGCCCAGCTAGGGTTTAGCGGCGCTAAAGGCTTTTTGGGCCTCGGCCCAGTTTTTATTTCTCGTTCCGTTTTTCTATTCTTGGCCCAGTTTGAATATTTGACCCAGTTTGCGGCTCAAATATTTGAGGTCAACATTAAATTAAAAGTACAGTTGTTATTTTAATTTAAAGTTTAAATATTATTTTGAGTTTTTTGATTAAATATCAAAGTATAAAACTTGAAATATATATATTTATTGCAAATAAAGAAAAAAAAACAATATAGGGGTTTTAACAGGTTGTTAAAATCAGTAATTTTTATCAAGATATATAATTAGAAATCAGTTGTTTAACTTTCATGTATTAGTTTAGTACATGTTTGGGATGTCATAGCCGAGCCTTAGACCTTGTGGATTGTTTTAAATTCTTGCACTTGTGGTTGTTTATGGATTTATTATTCTATGGTGTGAGCAGGCCTGCGTGCCACTTACAACCACTATTCTATTTTGTAAAAGTTTTAGATTAGCGGGCCTGCGTGCTTTTGAATATCTTGTACTTTTATATTTCTAGTTTTTAGACAATAGAATAGAATATATTTTTATAATATATATATATCTGGACCAAGGAGTAAGGAGCAAAGAAAAGGATTGGATGCTAGAGCCAGTGGGAGCTTCAGAATGTTATGCCATGTGTGTTGTGTTTTTCTACTTAGGTTTTGACCGTCGGGTTTTTCGTGTGGCTCACGAAACCGACAATAGTTAAGGGCAAGGCTAACGCATAGTTGTTTGTGGTTGTTTTATTTCTTTACATATTTTATATATGCGTGATTGTGATTCACACGATGAAATAAAACAAGGGTTTTAATAATAGTTAATTATTAAACAGATTATTTTAAAGAAAACTGGCATTAAAGTTTTTCTCGTCAAAAACTTGGAAATCCTTTTTAGAAAAATCTTAGATCAGTGTGCTACCCACCTAATGTTACACCTTTCTTGGTAAACGGTACTAGGGTGTCGGAAGTGACCAAACCTTGGGCATTCGGGTGCAAACCATTGCGGGGGAGGGTGTGAAAGACTCTGGGATAATCGGGAGTCCCGGCTAGAGTTCACACTGTCTTAGGTGGTGCGATCTATTTTGGTGATAATCGGGAGTCCCGGCCCAAAATGCACTAGAGGGACTAAACATGCACGGTTCCTGTAACCGATGTCCCGCGGATCTAGGAGTCGTGTCCAGTTAGGATACGATTGGTATAGTTTTTACCTACCAGAAATAGCATTGTCCCGGTGGTAAGTGCCCAAACCTTGCATCGGAAAATGTGAAATATAGATCCTAGTCTAATAATTTATTGTTTAAAAGGTAATAATTATTAGAAGATGTAATCAATACTGAATCAGTTTTATCTTTTCTTTTTCTGTAGATGTCTTATATATCTGTTATTCCGTTTTATTCACCAAGAGAGTCTCTAAGTCTCATTACTGGCAAGTGGAAGCTTTCGGGTCCAAACTTTGCTGTTTGGAAGTTGCATCTGAAAAATGTTTTGGATGCACAGGGAAAGCTTCACATTATTGAGACATTACCTCTAGAGCGACCAGGAGTAGATACCCAGGATAGTGAGTATGACACTTACTATCAGTATCTGGATGACGAGTTTGACGTTATGTCGATTCTCACTCTCACAGCATCATCCGAGTTTACGGATGATCTCCGTGAGAAGTCGTCTTATAAGGTTGTTCAAGGACTGGAGCAAAAGTTCAAGTATAGTGAACGGATATGTCGCATGCTGTTGATGAGGGAAATTCTTTCAGCTAAGATGAAAGAAAGCCAGCCTATTAGCGATCATCTCATTAATATGAGAAGGCTCTTAGATTGCTATGAGAGTTTTGGGTCAAAATTAAAACCACATGAGCTAGTTATGCTTTTGTTCGGTTCATTGTCGGACTATTACCATAAAAGAGTAATGTACGTCCTCGGTGATTTTGAGATGACTGTCGCAGGGTTGCACGAAATCCTTATGTGCATTAGCGATGAGTTGAACCTAAAGCAGCTAGAGTCAACAGTTGTGGACCCTATGCAGGAGGATGACTGGCTGGAAGAACTTGGAGAAATTTGTTGCCCAGACTGTGGTAGCAAGGATTCATGCGAGCACTCACTCGACATAGATCAGCTGGACATTGGTTCGCCCAATGATACAGGTATCTTTATGATACATTGTCTTATTACTTCTTATGAATCATGGGTATTGGATACCGGATGTGGTCATCACATGTGCAATCATTTGCAGGGATTCAAGAGAAGGAAGAAGCTGAGACAAGGAGATATGGACCTGCGGGTAGGCGAAGGCTCCATGGTTGGTGCCGAAGCTGTAGGAACATAGTGTCTTAGTTTTCCCTTGGGCATGGTCTTAGAACTAGAACCTTGTTATCATGTTCCTAGACTTATTAAAAATGTTATCTCGTTTAATTTTCTTATAGACTGTGGATTTGCTTATGTTTTGAACGAAAAGGTTATTTCATGTTTTAAAAATGATATTTTCTTTTTCAAAGCTACTCCAGAAAATGGTCTATATACGCTAAATTTAGATAACAATTGCATCTATCATATAAGTAAGAGATCCAAGAGTAACTTGAATCAGACTTACCTCTGGCATTGTCGTTTAGGACATGTAAACGAGAAACGCATAGAGAAACTCCGAGATGACGGAATTCTAGAACCATTTGACTTAGAGTCATATGACATTTGTGAATCTTGTTTGTCTGGTAAAATGACAAAGCAGCCTTTCAACAGTGAGAATGAAAGGGCCAGCGAGTTATTAGGGATTATACACACAGATGTGTGTGGGCCCTTTACTCCAGAGGCTAGAGGAGGATACCGGTATTTCATAACCTTTACTGACGACTTCCGTAGGTTCGGTTATGTCTACCTTATGAGACTAAAATCTAAAAGTTTTGATAAGTTCAAACAGTTTCAGAATGAGGTACAAAATCAGCTGGACAAGAAGATAAAGTCGCTTCGATCGGATCTAGGTGGCGAATATCTGAGTCAGGAATTCGACGATCATTTGAAGGAATGTGGGATTGTTTCACAACTCACACCTCCGTATACACCTCAGATGAATGGTGTATCAGAGAGGAATCGTACACTGCTTGACATGGTACGAACAATGATGAGTCGAAGTTCACTACCATTGTCGTTTTGGGGACACGCACTCGAGACAGCGGCGTTCATGCTGAACCGGGTTCCAACCAAATCGGTTGAAAAGACACTGTTCGAGGTATGGACGGGGAAAAAGCCCAAAATGTCTTTTCTGAAGGTTTGGGGATGTGAGGTGTATGTTAAGCGAACATTCACGGATAAACTCAATTCCAAATCAGATAAGTGTATCTTCGTGGGTTATCCCAAGGAAACCATGGGATACTATTTCTACAACCCAGATGAGAACAAAGTTTTTTTTGCTCGTAAAGGAGTATTCTTGGAGGAGAAGTTTCTTAACTCAGAAACTCCAAGAAAAGAAATAGAGCTTCAAGAAATTAAAGAGGAGGATATAACACCACCACCGATAATTGAACCTGTAGTTCAACAGAGAATTGTTGAACCTCAACCCGAGTCTGTGGTTGAGGAAGAGATGCAAACACAAGACCTTCGCAGGTCTAGTAGGCCTCGTAATGAGCCAGATAGGTATCTGGGATTCCTAGTTGCTCAAGACGAAGGGGATCTTTTAGAACCCACTACCTACGAAGACGCTGCCTCAGGTTTAGAATCTGAGAAATGGCTAGAAGCCATGAAGGCAGAGATGTAATCCATGTATGACAATCAAGTTTGGGAGTTAGTAGATTTGCCTCAACACAGTAAAGCTGTCGGGTGCAAATGGGTCTTCAAGAAGAAGACAGACATGTATGGAAAGGTGCATACTTTTAAAGCAAGGCTAGTGGCAAAAGGTTTCACGCAAACTCATGGTGTTGACTATGATGAAACTTTTTCCCCAGTAGCAATGCTTAAGACTATTAGGATTCTTATGGCCATATCAGCATATTTTGAATATGAGATATGGCAGATGGATGTCAAAACTGCTTTCCTTAACGGGAAACTGACAGAGGATGTATACATGATACAACCGGATGGTTTTGCGGATCCAAAGAACCCTAATAAAGTATGCAAGTTGCTTAAGTCCATATATAGACTAAAGCAAGCATCTAGAAGCTGGAACTTACACTTTGGTGAACGTATCAAAGAGTTCGGTTTTACCAAGAGTGAGTTCGAGTCATGTGTTTACACTAAATTCAGTGGGAGCGCGGTAACCTTCCTAGTCTTGTATGTAGACGACATACTGTTAATAGAAAACAATATACCAGTATTACAAGGAGTAAAATCCTGGTTAGGTAAATGTTTCCAGATGAAAGACTTGGGAGAAGCTGCTTATATACTGGGTATAAGGATCTATAGGAATAGATCTAAGCGGCTTATCGGACTTAGTCAAAGTACATATATTGACAAAGTTGTGAAAAGATTCAAGATGGATGAATCAAAGAAAGGATTTATTCCTATGCAATCTAGCGCGATTTTGAGCAAGGCTCAGTGTCCTGTGTTTAGTCAAGATCAGGACAAGATGAAATTGATACCATATGCCTCGGCAGTTGGTTCAATCATGTATGCCATGCTATGTACTAGGCCCGATGTTGCCTACTCTATCAGTGTCACGAGTAGATATCAGCAAAATCCTGGTGAAGCTCATTGGGTAGCCGTCAAGAATATTCTCAAGTACCTGAGAAGGACGAAAGACATATTCCTAGTATATGGAGGTTCGATGGATGAGCTCAGTGTAACTGGTTACACTGATGCTAGTTTCCAAACTGACAGGGACGACTTCAGGTCACAGTCAGGATTTGTCTTTACCCTAAACGGAGGAGCCATATCTTGGAAGAGTCAGAAGCAAGATACAATAGCAGATTCTACTACAGAGGCATAGTATATTGCGGCAAGTGATGCGGAAAAAGAAGCTGTCTGGCTGAAGAATTTTATCTCGGATCTTAGAGTTGTTGCCAGTATCTCTAGACCGATTGATATATTCTGTGACAACTCAGGGGCTGTGGCGCAAGCTAAAGAGCCTTGAGATCATCAGCGGACTAGGCACGCACTCAGAAAATATCACCTCATCCGAGAGATCATTGGAAGAGATGATATTAGATTGCAAAAGATACCGACGGACGACAACGTTGCTGACCCGTTGACGAAGCCGCTAGCTAGGGCTAAGCATGAGAGGCATGCGAGTTCTATAGGAATGCAGTACTTAGAACATAGCAGCTAGTTCGTGTTTTTGATTATTACTATAGATACAACTTGAGACTCTTTTATTATGTAATTACATTTCATGGGATTGAAATAGGAGGTTTTTACATAATTGTTTCTAGTTGTCTATTTTTAGCATGTTTAACCCATCCATGACAAGTCAAGTGATTATGGATATTTGATGATTTATTCGGGTATGGATAAAAGCACAAGGTTGTGACTAAATATTCATAGATATTTATCAGGGGATAAGTATTTGGGTGATCCGCATCGAGTTTACTTCATGGAGCGTTAACATAAGTAAACTTGATAGGTTGTCCTTACACCTGAGATATTTGGTTTGGGGCGTGGTAACTTCTGTACTTTAGCATGTTCTAACGTCACGCCGTAACAGGGTGATTATAAGGGGCTTGTCTAGGTGTAGCGGAAGCCATGTGCTCAAATTGCAAATAGTCAAGATGGGATTTGCACCTCCTTTTTAGGAGAGATATTTTCTGAGCTCCTCGACGATTAAGACTACTGAAAATGCGTGGCCGCGCTCGGTTGGAATGATAGTTTTTCATTCGGTAAACCGTAACTGCAGAGTGTCAAAATCAGAGTCGAGAAAATCTGAGTATTTAATAAGATCCCTGCTCCATGTCAATACTCACATTACGGAATATCGCGATGCAAAAGGAATAGCCTGGATAATCCAAGGCGTGGATTATGTCTCTAGATATAAGAGATCTCATAGTCTGGTTAACCTAAGCGTTTGGCTAGGGACCTCCTTAGGCCAACGATGTACAAAGAGTGTTACTTATCTTGCACAAGTGGGAGTCTGTTAGATTATGTGCAGAGATAGATAACATGTATCATCGTGTCCAATACTATGTGACACTAAAGGATCACACTGCTACACACCCAATTAGAACCTTTTGGATTTTACCTGTTTGTGTATCACAATAATTAATACTTTAATTAATTATTAAGAAAGAGAAAAATAATAAAAGTTATTTATTATTTAAAAGGAGAAGTTAATATTTAATTTAAATATTAACGGGACCAATTAATTAATAGTTATTAATTAATTAGAAAGGTCGAGGGTATTTTCTGTAATTGATTAATAGTTTAATTAAAGCTGGGCTTTAATTAAAGGGGCTTGGGCCTAATAAGGGTTTATTATATAAACCTTATTTGACCTTATTAATCACACAAGTTAATCAAATAAGAAAAGGATTACCCTAATCTCTCCCTCACTCTCTCTTCTCGGCGGCTCTCTCTCCTCTCTTGGAGATCGACGGCGGCGCAAAGAAACCAAACCACCGAGGACGGTGGTTGGCGGTGGCGATACACACACACACATCACGGGTCACGGTTTTGATCCGAGGTTTAATTCTTAGGCGGTCTAGCAGCCAGTTCAAGGTGGTGCAGTAGCGGTGGATAACGTGCAGCTTTCTAGAGGCTTAAAGAAAAAGTTTTGGTTTTCATCAAGGTATAACTTTTTAATCCTCTTCTTCTTCTAAGTTTCTGTATGAGTTAGATGAGATCACTGGAGGGGGTTTTATTCCGCTGTGCATGTTTTTATACCCTACAAAACCCTTCAGTGATAGTGAAGAATTGGTTGTTGTGCTCTAGTGGAGTGAGGAGGTCGACGATGGGATCAGGGATGTGAGGAAATGGAGCAGAATCAATATCAATTAAGGGTTGTTCGTGTATTGGGCTTGGGTCTGGGTTTAAGACAAGAGAATAATACTGGGCTTTACATTTGTGTGTTGGACTATTCTTATCATCACACTTGAAACAAAGGCCTTTTTCCTTTCGTTGTTGGACTTCCACTGGAGTAAGTTGCCTGAAAGAATTAGGGTTTGGAGTGGTAGCAGGTTGAGTAGTTGTACTTTTGGCATTAGGAGTGGTACTAGATGGTGAGGTAAGGGTAACAGTTTGGTTGTATGGTTTCGTGGATGGTGTTTGAGTAACGAGTGGCAGAGAACGATAAACAGACCTCTGATACGAATGGTTCAAATTTTGTGATGAAAGCTTATCTTCGATTAACTTGGCCAATCCCATAGCCTCTGTGGTAGTGGTGGGTTTCAAGATCTGTAACTCACATTGAATCTCTGGTTTTAACCCTGAAAGGTAGATGTTGAGGAGGGTTCTCGTAGGTAATCCAAATACCCGATTGGAAAGCTTTTCGAAATCTGATTGGTATATTGCGACTGTTGAGTGCTGATACAGTTTGAATAAAGCAGCCTCATGATTAAGGAACGAAGACGGACCAAAGCGAAGTTCTAATAATCGGCACAACTCAGGCCATGTAGTCAATTGCTGGTTCTGATATAACCAATTGAACCAACTCAGAGCTTCATCTCGGAAGAAGAAAGAAGCCAAGTATATTTTGTGATTTTCTGGTGTGTTTTGCAAGAAGAAAAATCGATCCATTTGTAGGATCCAATCGGAAGATTAGAACCATCGAAGGGTGATATTTCCAGTCTCAAAGGTCTAATTTCGAATGGGTTGTGGTTTTGATTGTTGGGGTTCTGGTGGATCGACGAAGAAGGATTCGAAAAGGGGTTTTGAAAGATCGGAGGAGGGGTAGGGGGTGGAGAGTGCTCAAGTTTCTTTTGAAGTCTGGCCACATTCAAAAGGAGATCGTTTACAGAATTGGTAAGGGTTTGTAACTGGGAATTGGTTGTTTGGGAAGATTGTAAAAGTTCAGAGATGGTAGCATCATGGCTTGCAATGGCAGCTTGGAGTTGATTGGTAACTGTGTTTAATGAATTAAGATTGTCTTCGGCTGTTTGCCATCAAGTGGGCATGATGGAGCGACTGAAACAAAGATGGAATGATGAAAAAGAAGAAATCAATGAAAGCACCAATGTTAGCTAGGCCCTTTCGAGCAGGGAGAGCTCCAAATCAGAAAGAAGAAAAGAGAGGAAACATGTGGGAAAACAGAGCTTACATTCCATTACCCCAAAAAGGATTACAAAAGAGAATTTATATTGAAAGAAAGACACAGATAATTTGGTAAAAAATAATTAATAATTAACAACCATCCTCCTCATGCTTTCCCTTACGTCTAACAAACTTAGGTGATGTAATCTTTTAAGTGTGAAGGAGGTCTTGTGGTCTTCTTGCCACGGTGGGTGCTGACATGGCTCGTATCAATCCCAAACCACCGACAAATCACAAACACCCCAAAAATCCATAGACAATGTCCTGCACCTCCGAAAACACCTCATAAGATTTTTTTTTTCACCCTCTGTTTTTTTAGGACGCTTCCTCTGTTTTTTACAGGATAGGAAAGAGAAACAATAATCTTTGAAAATATTTCATTCTCTCTCTTTTCTCTCTCAAGAAATGATTTCAGAGAAAGTATCACGAAATCATTCAACCACCTTTCGTCGCTTCTCAATTTCTCTCCAAGCTTAGTCTTTCGTAAATATTTCTTGAATGGAAAACCCCTTTTTGTGTTTGTTAATTGTTCTTTTTTTTGTATGCACAGCGAGATTAGAAACTTACATTCATGGAAAAGAGAGAAAGTTTGATTCTTCAGTTCACCATGGGAGATCTGTTATATTATCAATGGAAGCCGTGATGTTTATTTTTTATTATGTAGAAGGGTATTTATGGTATTTTAGATATATATTTAATTTTTAAATAATTTAATTATTATTAATTTGAGAGAATGACATATTTGAGAGTTTATAGGTTTTAGAAGGATATGAACGTAATATTAATATTTGCAAGGATATATACGTAATTAAAGAAGTTTACAAGGACATATATGAAATTCTCTCTATGTTATTAATATTTGAACTCGATTAACTTATCTTGAACCCGAATATGCATTTTACTTAAATAGAATGTGTAGTTTCTGAACGAATACGCAGTTGACAAAAATAGAATATGTAGTCGTAATCTCAACCATTGATAATGCAAATCTAAAGCTGTGATTGTTTTTGTATATATGGTTGGTTTTATACCCAACCTTACCATATATACACATAGGAGAAGGTTCATTCGAGAACCGCTGTTAGTGCGAGAACCGCGAGAATCAATATCAGCAGTTCCTTGGATATGAGAAGATCATGGATGAAGAGCGTGGATGGATAGAGTGTGGCAGGGTGCATGTGAGGAATTCATGGGTGGACAATAATATTGGAGAAGGGGGAATTGAACGGCTCAAATTGGTTCTCGCGCTAACAACGGTTCTCGCATATATAAGGGTTTATTTAAAAATCATTCTTATTGCGTATCAAGAGAATCAATCTTGACACTTAATTAAAATCAATCAATAACAAAATAAAACGACTTATTAATGACTCGTTAATAATACATTAATAAGATGTATTTTATGAGAATAATGTCAAAGTCGGGCCATATTAGGTCATGGTAAGTAGCTTATTTGTGCTAGTGACTTGTATAAGTTTATCTGACATTTGTTTGTTTTTGTTATTAGTAAGGTATTTTTTTTTTTTTTTTTAAAAAAAAGTAAGATATTTTTTTAATCTTTCTGAATCTTATAAAATTAGAAGGGGTCGAGTACCCTCTAGTCACTAGAGTTGCTTCCTGCCCCTAGTTTTGTGAATTTTTTTTAAAATAATGTATTTTTTATAAAAATTATTAAAAGTAATGAATGTCTTTCAAAATTTTCAAAAGCAGAGTTTTTGTGACTTATAAGATATTAAATAAAACAAGTGAGACCCATATCTGCCTACCTAACACAGCAGGTACAACTATAATTGAGTTAATAAATAATAATAATAATTCTCCTCCTGTGTTACTTTATCACTCACTTCCTTCTCTACTAGTACTCTCCTCCTCATTTCTCTAAAATCTGCAACTTTACAAACAACTGGAATTAAAAATCGCAAAGGAAGAAGTGAAGTTACTTACAGGCCAGTGTTCTATTCGATTCTTTTTTATATATGTATGTATTCGATCTTTTATTTAATCTTACTCACTTCAGTTGCTTCTACTACTCCATCTATATGTAATTACTAATTAGCAACTGTAGTACGATGCTCCATCTGTGTGTAATTAGCAACTGTAGTACCCCATCTGGGTGTAATTAGCAACTGTAGTACTCGATCTGGGTGTAATTAGCATGATGATCAGATTGATTTAATGAACTAGGATGTGGGTGTAAAAACCATCTGCGATTTTATGTCAATTTTCATCCTGTTCATCCTCGTCGGTCTGACCCGGGCAAAAGATATACGATTTTTGAACAGGAGAAGCGGAGAAGAAAAAAACGTATAAAAACATCTTTTCTTTTTTTAACCTAAAAATTAACAAATGATTCTCCTTCGTAAAAAAAAGACTTCAACACTATCTTTCTCTTGTTGGCAATTATAACATACATACAATTTTTGAAGTTAGCCTCTATGAAAACAAACGCTACCAGTAGTTATGGATAAGTGTTAGCTAAATAAAGAGCTGGAAAATTTTAAAATAAGGTTAGCGGATGAATTATCTTTTACTAAAATTGTGTATATACCATGTTTTTAGCCATATAAAACAAGGTATAAGCGGTTAATGTATATGATACAAGTTGATTATACATAAAGTTTTTATTGCACTCAATTAATGCTGCATGAGACTAGCTTGGGAAATATAAAGGAATTATAATTCATTAATTATTAAAAAAATTACAATAATAGGTATACGTTTATTTCACTTTGTTGCATTAATGTTAATTTCTTAAGGGTAATACGGTAACTTTAATTAATTAAATCAAACCCTCAATCATAAATCATAAATCAAGCTTCCATAATCTTTCTACTAAGCACACACATTTGTCTCTTTGGGTTCAGTATCTAATCCTTTCGAGTGACCCATCGCAACAATGTATTGTTTTTGTATGTTTTTCTTTTTTAAAGCAAAACTTATGTCATATAGTTATCTAAATTGACCAATTTCCTACGGTCAACTACATATCATATATAAAACTTTTTGTACGGTCCATAATATTTTCTTTTCACTAAAAAAATAAAATATTCAGTAAAATAGCTACTTCATTTATTGTATGGTATTGAATTCCCTTAACTTTTAATTTTTTTGTCACTGTGTAGGTGCTATCAAAAGTAAGAACATTGAGCAATGGATGTTGTTAATGCCATTCTTAAACCTGTTGTTGACGCTCTCATGGTTCCTGTTAGGGACCACCTTGGCTATATGGTTTTATGCACAAAGTATGTGACAGATATGGATCTCAAAATGAAGGAGTTGGATGCTGCAAGAAAGAATGTTTTAGATCATGTGAAGCGTAACAACTCCAAACAACTTCAGATTCCATCTCAAGTACCTGGTTGGTTGGAAGAAGTAGGAGTTATGGACACAAAAGTAGAAAATAATCGTACTGATGTTGGCAGTTGTTTCAATCTCAAGATCAAGCACAAGGTCGGAAAGGAAGCCTTCAAAATAATCAAGGAGATTGATGTTCTCAAAAGGATGCACGAGCTGATCAACTGGACTGATGATTCAATTCCTCCGGGAGAAGTTGTTTCCATGAACGCATCTACCTCTACAACATCAGCTCATCATCAAGACTTCGAGTCAAGACAGAACACTTTTATGGAAGCATTGAAAGTGCTTGACCCAACCCACAAATCCCGCATGATAGCCTTATGCGGGATGGGTGGTGTTGGAAAGACGAGAATGATGCAAGACTTAAAGAAGGTTGTGAAAGAAAAGAGAATGTTTAGTTTTATTGTTGATGTAGTAATAGGGGAAAAGACAGACCCCATTGCCATTCAAAGCGCTGTAGCAGAGTGCTTTAGTATAACTCTAAAAGAAGAAACTAAACAAAAAAGAGCCGATATGCTTCAGAAATGTTTTGAGGGGCAGTCGGAAGGAGGTAAGAATAAGATCCTTGTAATACTAGATGATGTATGGGAGTTTGTTGATCTCAATGATATTGGTTTAAGTCCTTTGCCAAATCAAGGTGTCGGCTTCAAGATCCTGATGACATCACGGAAAACTGATGTTTGCCGTCAGATGGGTGCTTCAATTATTAATGTAAAACTATTAACATATCCGGAAGCACAAGAACTGTTTCGTCGGTTTTTAAAAGATTCCGATGATGATGATGGTTTGGATCATGATTTGCAACTGATAGGAGATCAGATTGTGAGTAAATGTCATGGTTTACCCATCGCTATCACAATCATCGCGCGTAATCTTATAGGCCAAAGAAAGGAATCATGGGAAGATACACTTGATCGTTTAATGCATAGTAACATTCACGAAATTTGTGGTCAAGTATTTGAAATGAGCTATAACAATCTCCAAGAAGAGACTAGATCAGTATTTTTGTTATGTGGATTGTATCCTGAAGACTCCAATATTCCTACAGAGGACTTGGTGAGGTATGGTTGGGGTTTGAAATTGTTTGACAATGTGTATACAATAAAACAGGCAAGAAACCGATTGAACACATGCATTCAGAAACTTATACATGCAAATTTGCTGATTGGAATTGATTGTTTTAAACGGGTCAAGATGCACGATCTTGTGCGTGCTTTTGTATTGAGTATGATCTTTAAAGGAGAGCATGCTTCGATTGTCAACCATGGAAACATGGTAGAGTGGCCATCAACAAGTGAGTCTTGCAAAAGGCTTTCTTTAACATGCGATAATATGTGTGAATTTCCTGGAGACAAGTTTAGGTACCCAAACCTCACACTTTTGAAGCTAATGCATGGTGACAACTTGCTAAGGCATGCTCAAGATTTTTATGGAGGAATGGGAAACCTTCAAGTTATAGCCTATGAAAAAACACATTATATGGCAATTCCCATATCACTTCAATGCTCCAATACCCTTCGAACACTCTGCCTTGAACACTGCTCGTTGACGTTTGATTATTCTATTATTGGAAATCTTTTGAATTTGGAAGTGCTAAGCTTTTCTCATAGTGGCATTCAGAAGTTACCATCTGTAATCGGAAATTTGAGAAAGCTAAAGCTACTAGACTTGACAGGTTGTGATAATCTTTATATAGATAGCGGTGTGTTAACTCATTTGGTTAATCTTGAAGAGCTATACATGAGAGTTAAGGGCACAAATAATTTTGCTAACGTTTTTAATCCAAAATCCATAAGATTATCTGATAGCAGCTGTAACGACCTCACAGAATGTTCAAAGAGGCTTTCTGCTTTAGAAGTCGAGTTGTTTGACAGCAATGCTCAACCTATGAGTATGTCATTTGAGAAACTTCATCGGTTTAATATCTCTCTACGATGTTTCTCGGTGGATATGGGTGAAAACCTGCTCCCATTTGAGAACAAGTTGATGTTGGTTACAAGCAAAGGTGAACTACTAGGATCTAGAATGAGTGAATTGTTTAAAAAAACAAAGGTGCTTTATTTGCAAGTGACTGATGTATATGATCTTGAAGAGGTTGATGTTGATGTTGATGCCAAACCCTTACATCCTTCTAATCGGTCTTTGTTTTTCAATTTAAGGTTCCTCAAGGTTTCACAGTGTACAGAGTTAAGAAACCTTTTCACTCCTCGTGTCGTAGAAGCTTTGTCAATGCTTGAGGATCTTCAAATTTCCTCATGTCCTAATTTAAAAACGCTCATACATTTTAAGAATAGCGGATCAGAGAAAATCACGTTTCCAAAGTTGAAGCGTATAATCTTGAGAGATCTAGCAGAGCTATCGAGTTTGTGTCATACTTCCAATGTGATTGAGCTACCACAACTTATTGAGTTGGAACTTTATGGCCTTCCAAAGATCAAAGATTTATATCATGGAAACAAATTAGCAACGTCTTCTGATAAGATTTCTATAGTGCAGCCTTTGCTGAAAGAAGATGTATGTATTCTAACTTCAATAATCTATTTCAAAGTCTACTAATTATTTAAGCTCTTTTCCTTAAAAAGTTGTTTGCAATTATCCTTGTTAAATTTGATTTGCAGATTAAAATTTCTATGTTGAGAAAGATTAGAGTGGAAGATTGTGGTAGCCTTGTGAATCTATTTCCGATAAACCCAATGCCAATGATGTGTAATTTAGAAGATCTTCAAGTTAGAAATTGCGGTTCCGTTGAAGTGTTATTCTACATAGACCTGGGATGTTTAAATGAAATCGAGGGCAGCAACAGGTTGAAAAGTATTAAAGTAAGTGGATTACATAAGCTAAAAGAAGTATGGAGTGTGAAAGGTGTAAATAACTCTATTCTTCCCATCCATAGCTATCAGGATCTTGAAAGCTTAGAGATAGAAGATTGTAGGAGTTTTCAAAACTTATTCACACGTACCACTTCTCGTTTTCATTTTGGAGCACTTACGAGCATTTCAATCAAAAGAGTAGGGGGAAATAGTGAACTGGTTGCGATTAATCAAGAGCAAGAGGTAAGTTTTGTCACCTTATCTAGCATCTAATTTCTATTTAGTTACTTTTATATATTAGATACGAAGTAAACAACTGATATTGGCTTTTTAATTCTTTTAAAATAAGATTTTTAATACTTAAAAAGTAACATAAATCTGCTTGGTATTTTGCACATTGAAGTCCCAATGTGCAACGCATAAATTCATCATTCTAAAATGAATTTTGTAAAATACGTATAAATTCATCGAGGAGAAGTTTAAAAGTTACAAAATCGAAAGTGAATAAATTTTTAATTAACACAATTAGTTTTTTGTGTATTTGTAGATGATCGATGAAACGAAGGAAGAGATATTGGAAGTGAATGAAAGGATTCCTATTTTTGCAATCACATCTAAAGTGATGTTTGATTTAGAGATGGAGTGTGCTTCAAATAGTAGAGAATCGGGGAATAATCAACAAGCATTATTGCTCCCTCACCTCACGAATATAAACTTAGATGAGATGGAAGAGATGAGTCATGTATGGAAGTGCAGCAATTGGAATAAATTCTTCATTCTTCAACAACCACAAAACTCCTCGTTCCACAACCTCACGAAAATATCATTGTCCAAGTGTAAAAGCATAAAGTATTTGTTTTCACCCCTCATGTTCAAACTTCTCATCAACTTAAAACAAGTCGACATAGAGCGTTGTAATGGCATTGAAGAAATTGTTTCAAACAGAGATCATGAAGATAAAGAAGTGACCTGTACATCTATATCCACCCACTCAAACTCATCGACATTTGTGCCTCTTCTTGATTATCTCGAACTTGTGTATCTAAGGAGTTTATGGCATATAGGTGGTGGTGATGGTGGTAATGATGCTGGTGGTATAACTGAAGTCTCCTCAAATAATATGGCTACCACTACTTCCATAGATTTTGAAGTCCAGGTATACTTCTTTTTCTTCTTTTTATATCACATATTAGATTATTCTTCCATTTCTTTTATAATTTTTTTTTCATTACTTGTACGTTTATATCATTCTCTTATATAAATTTTTTGTAAGATCATTTTTCATACATATAGATAAGGTATAAGATATAAAAGGTAAAGTTGTTCTTAAACCGTCAAACATGCATCTTATTACATATTTGAATAAACTAAAGCTGGAAAAATCAAAATAATCATGTATATATCGATCATTTATTTTATTTTAATATTACTATCCAATAATAATTATTAGGCAATTGATTTTTGGTTTGATTTATATAATCATGATACGGAATTGATCATAAACTAGGTTACGATAGCCCGTGTTTCGCGTCGAGATGAGAATTTTTGTTTATATTATTTCTATATCTACGGTTTCACTTCAAAATTACATTTCCTATTTGATTATTTTCTAAATGTATCCTTAATAATGCACTTTGATATTTGAAGTCATCATTTACATATTTTATATAGATTGATTTCTATTCATATCATGAAAAACAAAATTAAAACTACTTTCCGTAACATTTCTTCAAAAACATGTGAAAAAAATTATATTTGTTAATTAGTTCATTTCTAATTTCAAAAGTCAGAAAAATCATTTAGATAGTAAGTATTAGAAGAAAATCTCACTTGTAAAAGATAAAATATATATACACTAAATAGAAATAAATGTTATAAAAGTTTATTTGTCATCAATCATATTTTGGCTCCAAAATAAGTGCTTAATCTTAAAATAACAAATAAAATATACATCTCTGTAACCAATTTCTTTTTTCTATAAATCAATCAAATTTATTAATAGGACTTGTATTAGTGAATTACCTTGCGCATTTTACAAAGATATCCTCAATTGAGGCATATGGGTACTTAATTGATAGCTACATTATCTCATGAGATTTTGATTTATCATGTTTTCTTTTTTGCTAATTTTCCATATTAGCCCTAATATATCATGATTAAATGGGAGTTTACTTTGTCAATTGATAGATATAAACACATTAACATGATGAATCAAGTTCATTCCATGTGATATATACCACTACTTGTTTACTTGTTATCTCTTGTTGTAATGATAATTCTATTTCCCATCTTAAATCAATTAAGATCACGTGCGAATATTGGTATCTATCCCCCTTAATTTTGTTGTAATATTAGCGTTATATTACTTTTTTTCTTTCATCCGATTCTATCTCACAAAAATCAAAGTTCGTCCCATATAATATTATTTTTTTTAAGATGAAATAAATAAATTTTTATTTTTATTAAAAAAATTGCAGCCCTGAGAGTAAGAGGTAACAAATGTTTCTGGTTAATTGTTATTATTTATTTAAAATTTTCACATTAGATGTTGAATTCTTGATTTTTTTAAAAATTTTACCAAAATTTTTTAATGATTTTTTTATTAGTTATACAGAATTTAACTTTAATTTAAAGTAATCATTTTCAAAAAACGTTAAAAAGAAATAAATAATTAACTTAAGGACCAATCAATCTATTATAGTGTTCCATGTCTGTTTATTTTTTTTCTATTACTTCTTTTGTTTTTCTCCATATTTTTTACTCTCACTAAAAAAATAATAAAAGGCAACTAATAAGAGGAGAAAATGAAGAAAAACTATTGGAAGCATCTAACTTGAAAGTGAGGTGGTGGTTGACACGTGCCATCACAAAATCCAGTGGTGCGTATCATTTCCTTAGATCATTAGCATCTAACTCATACTTATCCTCTCGAACCCATTACCACATCATCATCATCTACATCATTCCTTACCTTCAATCCTCTCTAACCCATAAACACCACATTCAACCCTCTTCAACCCACATCAAATATTAATAAAAGATATATATTAATTAAGAGAGAGAAAGAGAGAAGAGAGAAAAAAAGAAAATATATATATAAATTTAGGTGTAGTATTTTATATATATATATATATATATATATAGGGGAGGGTTCCATTGAGAATCGATTTTAGTGCGAGAACCGCGAGAACCAATCTTAGCCGTTGATTTGGTAAGTTGAATTTATGGATGGAGAGCGTGGAGGGATTAAGTGTGGCAGGGTGTATGTGAGGAATTCATGTGTGGACAATGACATTAAAAAAGGGGGAACTGGACGGCTCAGATTGGTTCTCGCACTAAAAATGGTTCTCAATGAAACTTCTTCCTATATATAGGGGAGGGTTCATTCGAGATTCGTTGTTAGCGCGAGATCCGCGAGAATCAATCTCAGCCGTTCCTTGGATATGGGAAGTTAAACGGATGGAGAGCGTGGAGAGATAGAGTGTGGTAGGGTGCATGTAAGGGGGTGGGCAATGACATTGAAGGAGGGGGGATTAGACGGCTCAGATTGGTTCTTGCAGTTCTCGCACTAAGAATGATTCTCGCATGAACTTTTTCATATATATATATATATATATAGGGGAAGGTTCATGCGAGAACCGTTGTTAGTGCGAGAACCGCGAGAACCAATTTCAGCCGTTCCTTGGATATGGGAAGTATCATGGATGGAGAGCGTGGAGGGATAGAGTGTGACAGGGTGCATGTGAGGAATTCATGGGTGGGCAATGACATTGAAAGAGGGGGAATTGGACGACTCAGATTGATTCTCGCATGAACTTTTCTCTCTCTCTCTCTCTCTCTCTATATATATATATATATATATATATATATATATATATATATATATATATATATATATATATATTGTTTATCATTATTATATTCAGATAATTAGTTTTATATGTTTTCTACTTCTTTAATAACTTTTAACAAATAACGTCTATTGCTATATATATATATATATATATATATATATATATATAGGGTGCGGTTCAAACGAGAACTATTTTTGGTACGAGAACTACGAGAACCATTTCTGGCCAATCATTTAATTTCCTGTCTTTTATATTTAATTTAAATAGAAAAGGGTAGTATGGACATTATGACATTACCCCCATTTTTTTAAACAAATATATCTTATCAAACAAGAAGGTGTTAAATTATGAAAAAGATACTAAATTAACGAGAAAATTATGTTTTTTAATCTAAGACCGATCTTGATATATATTTTTGGAAGAAAAAAAAGTCATGTGATGCTGGGTTTTTTTTAGTACAGCTCGACTGTGCACAACTGCAAATTTTGCACATGTGGAATTAGTGCATATGCACATGTGTGCAAAATTTGCACTAGTACACATGTCGCTGTACTGAAAAAAAACCCAGGAAACACACAAAAATTTTTTTTTTGAAAAAATATATCAAGACCTGTCTCAGATTAAAGAGCATAATTTTCTTGTTAATTTGGTATAATTTTCGTAATTTAACACATTTCCGTTTGATGTATATAGTAGTTTAAAAAATGTGGGGGTAATATAAAAATGTCTAAATTACCCTTAGTTAATTAAGGTTAAGTTTGATTAGTTTAAGGTTATCCTTAACAACTCTTTAATCTCAACCCTCTATCTCTTTGATCAATGGTTGTAATTGGTTCTCGCAGTTCTCGTACGAAAAACGGTTCTCGTTTGAACCGTCCCCTATATATATATATATATATATATATATATATATATATATATATATATATATATATATATATATAGGGGAGGGTTCCATTGAGAACCGATTTTAGTGCGAGAACCGCGAGAACCAATCTTAGCCGTTGATTTGATAAGTGGAATTCATGGATGGAGAGCGTGGGAGGATCAAGTGTGGCAGGGTGTATGTGAGGAATTCATGGGTGGGCAATGACATTGAAAGAGGGGGAATTGGACGGCTCAGATTGGTTTTCGCAGTTCTCGCAATAAAAATGGTTCTCAATAGAACTTCTTCCTATATATATATATATATATATATATATATATATATATCAAAAACTTATAAGAAAAATTATATTAGACATGATATGAAAAATAAAATGTACTTTGGTTTAAATATGAACATTCTAAATGTTTAAAATTTTCATGTTTAATTTTGTTTGTATGTTAGATTTTATATTGACATTCAGTCGCAGCGTGTAGAGAAATTACAACTCGTTTAAGTATATATATCACGTGCATGACCTTATGATTAAACACGTGACATAAATTGATGACAATATATGTTGCGATATCTATTTAATCTATAAGACTATAAATATAGTCTTTTTCTTTGTTTTAGTTAGTTATTTCTAAGTTAATTAGTGATGATGTAATTATGAGTTGTATCTAATAAAGTCTATATAAAAAATACAGTCTTAAAATTTTAATATGCAATTATATGTGATTCAGTATATAATCACATGTGATTTGTAAAGCATCACATGTGAATTACGAAAATACATATCCGGACAAAATTTTAAAATTCAATATGGACCAATAATGCGACTTATAACGCATAAATTACATTTTATTTGTTTTATTTATTTTGATTGTACTATCCAAATTGATATACATGGAAAATCTATATAATGTACAACTAATTGAGCTAGCTGTACACGTGGCAGTGAAGTAAACTATCTGTCTTTAACAATATGCATGAAAAATCTATATATGTTTAAGCCTACAAAATATATATATGTTAATTAGTGCACTTGATTTTACTTTGTTATTTAATTAAATTAAATGCCCTTAATTTCATATGCAATGACAAATTAACATGAATTATATATCAACGTACTATTAAATAATTCCATGATTTATTTTTTTATGTGTAGCAGCGTACGCAAGTGGACGTTCCTTTGTGGTCATTATGCCAATACTCAAGATGGATTCATATAGAAGGGTGCCATTCATTGTCAAATTTGATTCCATTTCATGCAGTAAGTCACTTGCAAAACATTGAAGTGTTGGGAGTATATGATTGTAAGTCAATGATAGAGGTGTTTGAAAGTGGAAGCAATGTTGGATCAACAAGTCATGAAAGGTCAATTCCAAATATGATTATTAATGCGCCTCAACTCTGCAATCTAAATAAACTGTACATCTCTGGTTGTTCCCGTTTAAGATATATATTCACTTTTTCCACACTTGAAAGCCTTGATAAACTAAGAGAGTTAGTGATCTGGAATTGTGATGATATCCAAGTGATTGTGAAGGAAGAAGATGGAGCTGCAGACACATCTAAAGTTGTGGTCTTTCGTTGTCTCAAGTCTCTGTCACTACGCAATCTACCAAATCTCGAGGGATTCTTTCAGGGTGTGAATGAATTTCGATGGGATTTACTGGAAGATGTTAAGATACAAAAATGTCCAAAAATGACAAAATTCACGCATGGTAACTCCACTTCTCCGATGCTGAAATACATAGAAATGGATTTCGGAAAATATAGTTCGGAATGTGGCCTCAACTTTCACATGACCACCGCCTTGCAAGAGGTACGTACGTTTTTACTTTACTCGAATAAGTATCTAATATATACTCAAATTGATGGTTGGGGGGAGGGATATTGCAGCTCACCGATGTCACCCTGTGTCCCCATTCGCATTTTCATTTAATTGGACAGAGTGTAATTATTTCTTGATAAAGGAGATCGAAATATGCTGATTATGAGATATTTCATAATTCATAAGGGTATACTAATAAACCCTTAAAACATCCACTTCCCTTCCCTGGAATCACAAGGGACTATTCAACACACCTTCTTCTACAACACTAAGCTATTCAATACAGCCCAAGTATAACCATATATGTTTGCTACTAACATAAGACAGTCAATTTATTCTTCCTATTGGCCATTATTTTATTTATAATGCAGTTTTATAATCAACATTGTATAATACAATTTTCTTTTTGTTTTACAGTCACCATTTTCTAGCTTGATTGAATTTTATCCTCCTGAGTTGGGAAATAAGTATGCTGTTCCATACAATGAGATGCAACAACTTGAAAAACTTGAGAAGATTCAAGTATGTGGTAAAGATGATGTAGAGGAGGTATTCGAAGTATTAAGAAGAACAAATAGTGGTTCCAACGAACCACTACCACCTGCCGTTATTAATATTCCAAACCTAAGAGAAATGAACTTGTCGGTTCTACCAAGACTCGAGTGTATATGGAAGAGCAATCATCTGACGGTACTTGAGTTTCCCAACCTAACAAAACTCACTATTGGATTTTGCAAGAGTTTGGGACACGTTTTAAGTTGGTCCATGGTTGGTAGTCTATTACATCTCCAGAAGCTACGGATACAACATTGCTCAGCCATGAAGGCAATTGTGAAGGAAGAAGAAGAAGAAGAATGTAATGCCAAAGCAAATCATGAGATTGTATTTCCTTCTCTAAAGTCCTTAAAACTTTTTGATCTTCCAAACCTTGAAGGAGTTTGCTTAGGGGGTCATGACTTTCAATTTCCATCGTTACTTACTCTGAAAATCTATGAATGTCCAAAACTAGAGGTTTTCTCCAAAGGGAAGTCAACTGCACCAAAACTCAAAGTAATAGATACAGAGTTTGGGGCATTTGAAGCAAAAGAAGATCCCAACACCATTATAAGCATACAAAAAGCAACAGGTTTAATTAATTCTCTCATCCATTTATGCATTTCTTTAATTAATTAATTACAATTGGCTTGCAGAATTTAATTTACTTGTGGTGGTGTATATTTCTTAATTGTTTTATACTTTTTAATGTGAAAAAGTCTTGAAATAAACTTCTATTACAGGGTCTGCACTTGGGGAGTCACTCGATGATTATTGAATTAGCAATTTGGGGATCCGTCCGAAGGTAGCTAGTCAAATTGAGGGCAACGAGTGAAGGAGATGTCGAGATCTAATTAAGGGCCTGCCTGGCTGCCTACTTATAAGTTGCTAATTTTAGTCTTGTTAATGATTAAACCAAATGATCTATTTAGTGAACATCTTTGAGGCGCAACTCCTGCAGACATTTGATCATTTTCATGGTTTGACCCATTTATATCTTAATTGTATTGACCTGAAGTATGTGTATGAAAAAAATAAAAAAAATAAAAAAGAATTCAAGGTTATTACTTGTATTATTTTTATTCAAGGCCGGGCAAATGCCAACAAAGCATGCTTATTACACGTGTTATTTTTCTTTGTTCTTGCCTCAATAATCAATTAATTCATGTTTTTATTTATATATCATCTAGATAAAAAATATATATAAGTGTAAATAGTTGTAGCTAAAAGGTGTGCATTTTTCAACATATATATGCACTCTTTAACATTTTATCTTGAGGTGGTATCTTCTTGATATGAAATAGTTTTTAATCTACTCTATAAATAACCTTAACAATGTTTTACACTACATTCTTTACTTATTCTCTCTATACTTTATAAAATTCTCAATATTTTTTTTCACTAAAATGGAGTTTTTTTCCAACACCCCAAACTACTCTCAATTAAAAAGCCATCCAACAACACGCACCTTACTGACATTCAAGAATCATTTGCAAGAAGAAAAAGAAAGGAGAAAGGCGTCTCAAACTCTAAAAAAATCCGGCGAAGATTTGTAATCTAAACATCTCGAGATCGTGTTTAATGCAAAATAAGCAATTAGGAAAAAAGATTATCAAAAAAATAAGTTATATATGTAGTATTAGTTGTAGCTTTTTTTCTATGTTATTTGTAATTTATTCTATTTTCATTAACTAGATGTAATTTTTTTTAATTTAATGATAACTAGTTGTTAATTTTATTTTTTATTTTGTTTTTTCGTACTCCATAAATATTTATAATCTAATTTTATTAATTCTCATAGTAATAAAAGTAGAATAAATACATATAATTAATTTAAAATAAAATAGTTTGAAGCATGTGAAGCGTTTGTGTTTCATGGGTTTAAGCATAGAGAAGTAACGAGGGAGTGTTGGTGATGTAGCGCTAACGTGGAAGTAAAGCATGAATCGTGAAGTATGGGTACTCATTTGCTCTTAGAGGGACTTGTTGTACACACATCCATCCATGCGGTGGAATTGACAATGGAGGGATCTGTCGAGGAACTAAAATTAAGGACAAAGAGACAATGAGTGCCGGAGAAGTCAACGCCTAAGAGCCGGCAGGCTAAATTGCTAATCTCTTTCTAATATCCAATCTATCTTCAAGATCTCAGAGATGTTATGTAAAGTCAGCCTTTCTTCGATGGCTTCAATTGCTCGCACAATCAAGATGCGAAGCTTTGTATCCATGTGATGATCAAAGGATTTTCGAGCATCCTAACTAAGGCGCTTATTAGCTCGAACTGAATTTTCTTGAGCATACGATCACAAAATTAAGATATTTCACTAATACGCGAAATCTCTTAGTCTTGAACAAATCCATGTACACAATACCAAGTCTTTAACATCTTGGTTAGCGTAAGTCACGTTAACTTTTCTCGGCTGACTCTCGAGTGCCATTTGTAGGTTGGATACGTCATAAAAATCTAACTTGACGGAATATGAATCTCTTCAAAGCATCAAATCCAATATGAAAATCACGATTCTTGGATAAGATTTAACTTTGTCTATAGCGGATGGATATCTAAAATGTCTTGTAGAGAGACATACTCTAGATCACTCTCCAAAATATTATATTTTTGGCCTCTTCTCTCAACTTCATATCTCGCGAAGAATAACTTAATGTACTTTCCGCACTCCACTTTGAGAATTTTTAGTTATGAGAAAGTTTTACTTTAAGCTATCTTTGTCTTTTATACAAGGGTATTTAGTCATGAACCTATATTCATTAGCTTTTGGAGTACCAACAAGATATTCTAGATCTTTGAAAGTTCTATTTCCTCCTATTTTCTGATTTTGTCCGGATGTCTCGAGATCTAGCCAAAACACTCTTTATAAGGAGTTCAAATTGTCCCATTTACGTTCAACATGTACGATGTTGTATGACTTTGTGACAGTTTAAACACGGGCTACGACTTCCTTAGAAACATTTAGCTCTTCTCATTGTCCTACATCATTAACAAAGTCAAACCGTTTCTTAATTTCTTCCCCACTCTTTGTTCTTACAAGCTCAATGTATAACAAATCAGCTTCTGTTTTAGAATCTACATATTAAGCATGCTCGGGATTTACTGTAGGAACTTGTAGCCTCCTAGCAATTTTGGCAACCGTAACCTTATCTCGATCCAGAGAAATCTCTAAGGAGATGTGCTTGGTAACGGCTAGTTCGGATATTTCGGATTACCGAATTGTGCGAAAAATGCTATCCGGATTTTTGGATCATTCGGATAGGATTTTTTGGATTAGCGGATTTCGAATCGGATACGGATATTTTTTGAATACCCATACGTCACATAGTCTGTGTTCTTCAGCAACGGAATGCACCATTGACCATCACCAACGTCATTGGTATTGACCTCTCTCGAGCGTAAGCGTTGTCCATACTTGGAGCTTTTCACGATGCTAAAAATAATTTCGGCTAAAATTTTCTTGTTGTGATCCTAACCCCTTGACCCTCTCCAGGACACTACTTACTAAGTCTCTTCGGTGGCAATAAATTTAATTGGTGAGATCACTCAACAAATATATATTATATAAAAACCCAACAAAGATGTCACTCTTGGTTGCTTTCATGGGGCAAAAAAAAAGACTTTTTCCCCTTTTTTTTAACAATTTTTAGTCAATACTTAAATCATAGCTTTAAGAGACTAATTTTAATCTTTGGCTCAATTACATCAACGGTCCAGACTAAATTTTGAAATATTAAGTGGAGGGGCATTTGCATAATTCACATGTGATGTTTTTACAAATCATTTGTGATTATATACTGAATCACCCGTCATTGCATATTAAAATTTTAAAACTATGTTTTTTATATGAACTTTATTAAACAAAACTCTTTTAGTCCATAAACTTAACTGGACCAAAGAAATGAACTTCATCACTAAGAATCCTATATATTCTTCATGAAATCTTTAAGGAGGTATTTACATATGCATCAAGTATTCTCTACCAAGTAAAAAGTGTAATAGTAACACGTAATGAAAGCTACAACTAATCATTTCATTAAGAAAGAAGTTTAGATAGTTCACCGATAAGGGAACGATCAGTTTGTGCAAGCGCACCAATTCATCGGAAGCCGATTTGAAGCCAAGGAAGGCATGTTGCGAACGTTAATGTCAACAGGGAGCATACGGTATTCAATATCGAGGTCTCTAAAGATTTTAATCATCTCTTCAACTAAAAGAGCTCTTCTTTGCCATCTTTCACCCATGTCTTCGAAGTTCATACGATGTGAAAGCCAGATTGATATTTTCAGCTGATTTAAGTCCTCGACGTCTCTAATCACGATCATAGGTGCAGGGTACCAATGATCACTCTTGTTTTCAATGTAACTACAATCACAAGAAACCAGATAAAATTAGATATACGGGTCATTAAGAGCTTCTTTAAATGATTCTATGAAAAAAATGACCGTGATGTGGTGCAAATGGTTTATGATTAGAAAGGTGAGCATTGATCCATACCTTGTTATCCTCTCCTTCATCAAAGCAACATTTTCTATAGGAGTTGATACATGTATACAGAAATCATTAGCATCGCCCATGTCGGGACTTCGGTAGTAATTAGCAATCGGTTTTGTGGCCAAGACGCTATTTGAGTATATGATCTTCTCGTTATCGTATCTCAAAAAAACAGTTGTTAATATATTCATCTCTTCAACTACCATCTGCCATAAGGACAGTTAAACATTACAACGATGAAGAAGAACAAACTTATGATGGAAAATAAATATTGAAATATATACCTGAATACCTTCAACCTCGCAACTATCGCCGACATCAAAAGGGTGCATTACGAATAAGAAAATAATTGTCTCGAATGTAGTCTTGCATGTGTTACCGAACACAAAGACGACCAAAAGCAGCTGGGAACTTAGGAATATGAAGAAATGTGTAGTTGCAACTTTTAGTATAAGAAGCCAGATCACAATTATTAGAATTCCAACAACTATGTTCAACATTTGGTGGAGTTTGTTTACGGCTGTTTTTGTGTCGTTGAGAGACAGTGCAAGAGCTCTTCGCTCTCTAAATACATTAACCTGGGAAAAAAACAAGATAGTTTCAGGATTCCCATGTACAAAATCGTTAATCGAGGCAAAATGGTGATTTTGAGTAACATGTTTTCTAAAGATTCGAGTTGACCTTAAAAGCCTTCTCCAAATTCTTTAATAATAATGATATACACACGTTTGGGACTTAACCTGCCTTGACCCATTTTACTCGTTCTTTTTTAATTAATGTTTTAATTTTGTGCATATAACATGTTAGAGATTAAAAACTTGATGAATAAGAAGAGAAATAGTCATACCACCCAGTTTTTGAGAGCTCGCTTGATAATTCCTTTGGTTTCACTTTCTCCGTCAAAGAGTCGTATTGCCTTCACAGCTTCATCCTCTCTCAAAAACCGCATCAAGTCGGCTAAATAAATGTGTCTGTCGATGCAAAAACATAAAGTATACTGAAAAAATTGATCGATACAAATATAAGTTATAGCTTGTGAATACTGACTAGGATTTTTCAACACAGGACGATCCAATATGAAAGTAAAATGTAGAGGCGAAAAGTAAATGGGTCACGTTTTGTCCATGTTTCTATTTTCTAAGCTTATTAATGTCGAATATTATTATAAAAACTAATTTCTTAAGAAAATAATCCACATTTAATAGAGCAATTCAAAGGTTGTTATGCATTTGAATACAAGTCACAAGATTTTCAACCCAATTAACTCATTTTCTAGTTAGTTAAATATGTGGCTCAACCCATTTGACCCGATTGAAATAATATATAACCTAAATGTGTGGGTTGAAATTACCACCCATAGTAATATGGAAATTTCGGGCCGCTTCTCCATCTATAACTCTTACACTTTATGATTATAAAACCCTAATCCAAAATCCATAAGATTGACTTGTTAATGTGGTTGTAAACAGGGGTAACTTCTTGGGAACCAGTATGTTCTCATGTTCTTATTTGTAACTTAATGAACTAGAAATGTTAACAATAAGTATATTACTAACTATTAATATAAATTATCTAAACATGAAATAATTTAGAAGATAGTAAGCATATGGATACACATTAGACAACTTTTGACCCAGGTAAACCATCTGCCATTGACCATTTCGGTTTTTCTAATTTTATTTAGTATATTATTTGACTCATTACCAATGAACTACATTCCAAATTGACATTGGTACCGTACAAATAGGTTGATATTGACACCTTACTATTTACAACACAAACAAGAACAAGTCAGCTATATTGATAAGTTCTTCAGCAAATTTGAACAAAATGTATTGATTATAAAAGCATCAAATTATGTTGGCAAACTTACTTGGAGCCCGGTTTAGCTACATTGCTGAATATTCTCTTCGCTGCAACCTTAGCCTGCTTTTCATTTGTGATTTGAACCGCAGACTCATCCTCGTCCCCTGTGGTACCCTCCAGTTGCTCATCTAGAGTAGATAATACCCCCGTACGCACTATATTCATTAACCTTTTCATATTCCAAGCCGATATATTTTTCTGGTTTAACCTATGCAAATGATCAATAGTAATACCATCATCAACCTTTTTAGGCGTAGTGTTTTCAGAAAACTTGCCACTTTTACCAGCCATGGGAGTATTGGTTCTTGGAGTTCCAATAAACCTCCCGCTTTTCTTGAATACGTTTGCCTTTAGATCGGGTGGTAAAGTGGCCCCCGTGTTCTGAAGCTTTTGAACTTCTTCTATCACCCTGTCTTCCTCTTCCCGTTCTTGCTGAATCTCAATCAATGGTGGACCCAAAAGTGTCTCGATTACATACCGATTAAACAAAGATTCTTGAATTCGGTCAAAGAATGTGCTCACATGGAAAGAAGAAGCAAGAACTTTAACTAGCAATGTTTTTAGTAGCCAAACAATTGTGCCCACCAAAAGACATATCCAAATCTTGGTTACAAAAGGCAAAACATTGCCACCATGTGTCATCCTTTCGACTTTTTGATCTAATATTAGTTGCCAAGCAAAAAGACATATCCAAATCTTGGTTACAAAAGGCAAAACATTGCCACCAAGAGTCATCCTTTCCACTTTTTGATCAAATATTAGTTGCCAAGCAATCAAAACTAATGTTAACTTGACACAATTTTGAACTGCTTTGCGCAGCCCGTAAACGAAGTACAACAACAACAACAATACCCAATCCCGCTATAGCGGGGTATGGGGAGGTAAAAAGTAGACAATCATACCTCCACTCGTAGGTAGAGAGATTGCTTCCTGAGATAGACCCCCGCGGAGCAAAAGAAAATAAAGAAAAAAAGGACAATAAAAAGTAAAATAATTAGCTAATTAGAAAACAATACAAAAAGAACAAAGATAAGAAAATATAGCTAATTAAGTAGAAGCATAAAATAATAATAATAATAATAATAATAATAATAATAATAATAATAATAATAATAATAATAATAATAGTAAATGACTAAAGGATAAATAAAATAAGAAAAAGATATTATAGAAATAAAAGGAAGTAAAAAAAAATAAAAATAAAAATAAGACAAGATAACTAAAATAGATCTAAAAGGACCATAATAAGGAGTAGAAAGACTATGGACTTACTGATTAGAACTTGGAGGAAGTTCTGACTTTAAGTCGAGTACGGTTTAATAACAAAACCAACATATAGTTAAGCTAAAATACTAAGCCTAAGCCCAAGGCTTTCAAACTCTCGCCTACTTATCCTAGTATCTTAATCCTCCTCCTCTAAGAGGTCCTGTCTGAGATCATGTCCTCTGAGAGAGAAAGCTCCTGCAGATCTCTTCTAATTCTATCTTCCCATCTCAACATAGGACGATCACGTCTCCTAGTCCCATTAACTATAATAGATTCCACCCTCCTAACTGGCGCTGTTGGTTGTCTCCTTTTAACGTGCCCAAACCAACGCAATCTCCTCTAGCCCGTAAACGAAGTACAAAACCCTTTTTCTCAATACGAAATTTCTTTTGATCAAGATTACTATAACCCTTATCCCCCAACCAGAAACCAGTCTTCCACAGATCAAAACCAGTATCATAACACCCCATTTACACAATTCAAGATCATACAAGGTCTTGTGCTTCAAAAATGGAATTGTGAGTGTGCAGATTAAAGCACCAAGAATAAGGATTAAACTGAACAACTGAAGTAAAGTCCATTTGCTAGACCCCAATTGCTTGTATTCATCTGGTAGATCATCATCTAAAAACGGATCATCTTCATCTTAATCTTAATTCTCTATAATTCAGTAAGGAAATTTGTTGTCTTGGCATTCTTAATCGTGGAGTTAGCCCAAAATTCTGCGATTTCGTGTTTGATGATTTCATTACGTGGCGAAAATTCAACCTTCCTGAGATTCCAATGAATGTCGTATCATCCTTCCCTCTCCTCATTTCAAGAGTATAATCATGGAGCTGTTGTTCGACTTATGGAATCAACATATAGAAATGAAGCCTATCGGGTTGAGTTGTTTCAGGCCATCCCAAGTTCTTCATCTTCAATCCCAATACAGCTGTCGTCAATTACTCAAATACAGGATGACACGCATGAGGTTAGTCTCAAACTCTCAATGTAATTTTTTATTTTTACACTGAATCATAAGTTTGCAATCTCGGAGGCCTTTTTTTTTTTACAACTTTAAAGTTTTTCAATGATACCCAGATACAGGTTTCAAGAAAAATGTTTTAATGATCAAATGTTGAAATTCATTTCTCGTGTGTGTAATCTGACACCCTGTTCTTTTTTATTTTTTTGCCCATGTTGTTTCTGAAGCTGGCAATTAAATGCACACCAGGTGTTTAGGTTTATGCCTTAATGTGAATTTTCCTGGTGTTCTTATGAATATGTTGAACCCTTCTATTACAAAAGTTTCTTGTAGTTTATTATTTGATGTAACTTGTTAGACTTCTTTCTTTTGGATAGTCCTAAATTATTTTACTTATAATCATGTTCTAAATTTTGCAACAAGGCAAATAGAATGAGAGCCATCATGCATAGATTGAAATAAAAAACCAAATGGCTTTCATTACCACCACACCAACATATATTCACCACAATAATCCCATACACACTTCTTTTGTAACCAAATATGAAATTTAATCCCAAATACAGAACACATATTACAGTATCAAAACACATAAAAGCGCATTTGAGTAGTAAGGATTAGGCTCAAAGACAACTCGTAAACCCATTTGATCATTGATTCGTTGACGAAAATTTGAAACCGGCCCCTAATTCCCGATAATCATATGATTGACAGCTGTGGGTCTTCAAAACTATAAAGGTTAAACAATCAAACATCGAATGACGTAGTGATGATTGGTGATTCATTGACGGCTAAACTTCCTCCAACCTTCGTTCCAAAAGTGTCTTCCTCCGACCTCCTCTAGGTAATTTACTCCCGGACTTGATTTCTTAAGATTGTTTACTTTCAAAGAAGCTTACCGGTCATTAAAATGATATGCAAAGGCAAAAGAAGCTTATCAGTCATTAAAATGTATGATACTCATGTTAATTTTTTTTAGGGACAATATTATTAACAGACAAAATATAATTTACATAAAACCTTATACGAGTAGCAGAAGCAGCCCACTTAAAATACAACATAGAACTGCTGTGCGGACCCAATAGCCTTTGCAAAAACTGCTGGTCAAATTCAGACCTGCTCGGTTTTCTTCCCCAGTTTTTAAATCCCTGATTGTTGATGTTCGAATCGACATTATCACTGTTCTACAAAGCCCTAAACTACTTATGTTCGTTTCAATTCGATGGTTCTACGGAGCCCTAATTATTGATGTTCGATCAAGGTGAGTCCCATTTGTCGATCATGTGGTTAATCTGAATGCTTTCAGAAACTAATGGTATGTTACCTTTGGTCTCACTTTTCCTTGTGTCTCATAATATTCTGTAACGACTTTAGGGTTAAAGAACCGATTTTGATTTCAGTTAGGTTGAAGAACCCAATTTCGATTTGATTTAGGTTGAAGAACCCGCTCAATTTAGTGAATCGTGATCTATACTTTTGCTACCTGATTGTTTCATTAAGTTTCTATGGGTCAAATCAACTAAATCACATACTTTATAGTGAACATGGTGCTAGATTTGTTTCCTGTTGATTAAGTTGGAGCTTTAAAAGTATCAAAATAAGAATTAGTCACACCATATAAGGCCTTCATGGACTGTGTTTGAAACTTGGTATTAAGCTAAAAATCACCACTGTTACTAATTTCAATAGATGGTACTGGGCAATGTTAATGTTTTAAGAGTTACATGGATTTATTTTATGCTTTTCAAGTTTATGGTTAAACTTTTAAGAACATGCTGGAAAAAACAATGTCATCTAACCTTAATATACTTCTCTTGGCAGTGGCGGACCCAGGATTTCTCGGGACCGGTAGCAACATATAATGCGAAAATAAAATTAAATAAAAGTGAGGGTGTGGTTCGGGTTTTTTCTCGGGTTTCCGGTTAATCGGGTCGGATTAACGAGATTTCGACTGTTATTATGGTATTTTAGAGCCAAAATTTAAAACAAAACACAATTTATATGAAGTAATGTTAACTAAAACTTGATTTTAAAGGTATAAATTGAAAGATTAAACTATTTTTTATCATTTTTTTTAGAAAACTTTCATTTTTCCTTTGATTTTGGTGGCATCACGGGTGCACCCTGAAAATTTACTGGTGGCAACGTATCAAAAAGTCGAAAATTAACACTGCAAACCGCCAAAGGACCGGTGGCGCTTGACCCCCCCCCCCCCCCCCCCCACAAAGGGTAGGTCCGCCACTGTCTCTTGGGGTAATACTCAGTGTGGATGTAAGAATCTATTTTACTATCATAGCAGTACTAATTGACAACTAGTATGATAGGATCGTAATCTTCAAACACAAATCTCTCAAACTTCAAACTTAGAAACTGCAAATCTTTTATAAACTTATAAACTGAAATCTTTACAAACCCGGCACCATATAGGCACCAAAATCCCACTAAAAATGTACATACTTGTTACATATATATAGAACTCCGGTGAGACGGTTTCTTCGGCAGTTACATATAAATTGTAATATATAACTTTAATATATTAACCTTAATTGATGAATAAAAAAGTTTACAACAAAAACAGAGTTGCTGATTGCAGTGTCCGGAGAAATACTTGCACACAAATTATAAACTGCAGCGGGAATGAAGACAGTTCCTAATTTGGTCTCGGGTGTAGTTGTAACAACACCACCAGCTATCACAACCACCTGTAACAAAAACCAATAAAAAACTTTCAGCCTATCCAGTCAATCAAGAAACCATTGAGGATGTACAGCAATGAAAAGAGGATAGCAAGGACATTTGAAGCTGAAATCCAAATTGGAAAACATAATTGAAATATTCATATGATACGTCATTAATGTAGGTTCTCTTTTATATAGAAGGAGGGTTGTTATATGTAGGACCTGATGTCTTTCTTTTTACCATTGTGGGATTAGATTTGCACCCAACATAATTAAGATAGTTAAAATCAAGTAGAGATGATGAAAAACGAGAAAAATTGATCTCAGGTAGCTTGTGTAAGCAACATGGCTGAAAACGGGTTGAGATTACGATGATGTACATATTTGACGTTAAACTAAAAGCCACCCTTAATATAGCCTTAAGATGATTGATTATTGAGAAATCAATAGACCCATTGTCATCCCTACTTCTATTTTAATTCAGAAACTTAAGGCAAAGCAAGTCTTCGATTTGTTTACTGTGGAATGAAAGTTGAACTTGTACTGCCAGTCTGCCCTTTCTCCTAAAGGTTCTATATCAAATTAGACTTGGTGCTTAAAATATGGGTAACCTATGTTCTTATTTTTTCTTTATATTCTTTGCGCTGGATATGTTCAGCAGCTTTTTCAGCATTGTCGCGTATAAGTGTTAAAGTGAAGTGAAATAAGTTTGCTTCTTGTGATGGAAAAGTGGTGTCTTTACATATGCAATGATCAATTTTAAGGATTCCTTTGTTATGTACAATCACTAACAGAAGGGTTATAAGTAGAGTGATTGATTAATTTGTTAAGTTATTGCGTCAAACTTTTTTCTACCTTTTCAGGTTTTTGATTCATTTGTAACACATAGGTCTCACAAAAAGTTACCAACAAGCTCTCCGTGAAGTTTACGTTTACGTACAGTAAGGTTTCCCAAGAACTTTCTTGGTGATTAGGTACTTTAAAATTCACTTTATTCTTGGTTAATTCTCGTCATCTTTTTTCTTCGTTAAAAATTTTAATTAACCCTTCCGCCACTTTTGTCAATTAGACTTCGATATTCGGTGGTGTTCACGTAACTTCCTTCGGCTACTTTTGTCAATTTTTTACACGGTTCCATAGGTATTTTAGCTTCGTTGTAATCTAGCATCTTTGTGTCTTTGAGTATCTTGTATGCATATCCAATTTGCTTGATTGAGATTTCTTCTTGACTTTGTGTGACTTCAATTCCAAGATAATAAGCGAGAACTCATTCAGGCTCATTGTCAAACACTAGGCTTAGTGAGATATATTAATCAACACTATAATAACTCTTGTAAATTATCTATATTAACTTTTAATAATTCAAATATAAACGCATTATGTCACTCAGGCTCATTGTCAAACACTCTAGCTTGATTAATTAATCTCTATATAAAACACGCCACTCAGGCACATCATAATACTATTTAAGTATTTTCTTTTGCCACTCAGGCAACTCCAAAGTCACTCTGACTACTCTTTCTGTGCCACTCAGGTATCAATCTTACCTTTATATACACAAATCACATTTATAAGAACTCATTCATACATAGCAATAGTTCACAAAACATAAGCATAGATAAAGAATAGTGAAACTCACATATATTTTGGGATGTTACACTCTCACTGGTGAGTCTGTTGTTGGAGGTGCTTCTAGTTCTAAATGAATATGAGATTGTTGTGGAGTAGTTGGAATTTCTTCTTCTCGACCATCCTCAATACGCCCGTTTGAGGTTTCATTATCTCCAATGATGAATTCTGCCCATTCTGGTCTATCTTTTGTAGTATTTTCTTCCCAATTCCAAGTTTCATCGTACTTCAATTTTACATCCCGAGTAATGAAAATTCTTTTCTTTATTGGATCAAATACATGATATGCTTTTGATACTGTTTTACTGCCCAAATATACTAAACATATACTTCTGTCAGCTAATTTAGTCAAGTGTTGTGAAGATGCCTTAGCATATGAGATGCAACCAAATAGTATAAGTATAGCATGTTTGACTGCTTCTGACCAAAAGTTCTATGAGAGATTCGTTGCTTTCATCATACATCTTGTTGCAGAGAGTACTGTTGTATATTTTGGTTCAACAACTCTATTTCGTTAGGAGAGTATGGTGTGGTTAATTGTCTTGCAATGCCATTGTTTTTGCAATATTACTAAAATTCACTTGATGTGAATTCTCCTCCTCTATTTGTTCTTAACACCTTTAATTAGACTCCAAGTTCATTTTAAACATTTTGTTTGAGCTCCTTAAAGATCTTAAAAGTTTGATCTTTTGAATCCAAGAAATATTACCACATATATCTCAGGTAGTCATCTACTAAGAGAAATATGTATCTCTTGCCTGCGTAGGTGGCTATGTCGGACCACAACGGTGCTTCAAATCTTGATTTTGCTTGTTGTGGAAAATGTGCTCTACTTTGCTTTCCTATTAAGCATATATCTCAAACTAGTCTTGTATATTCGATTCTTCGATCTTTTGACTCTTACCGGAATCATATAGTAATATCAAATCTTCTTTCATACCTATCTTGCAACCACTTTTGGTTAACTGTCCTAAACTCTCTATATTATTCCTTAAGTTTGGGATATAATATACCCGTGAGATAACCCATTGTTCTTTGTTTTTGCTTTCCAAGAGAATTGAACATTTCCCTTTGATTTCTACGTATGATTCATCACCGAATCGTACGTTTCGAGAAATGTTTTCATCAATTTCCTTGAAGTGATCTTTCACTCCTGTCATGTGATTACTTGCACCATTGTTTAATACCATAGACATTCAGCACTTCCGGATGACTTAACTAAATTAACTTCCTTGTGTGGTGAAGTGCTTTGACTTTTTCCAATTGTTTCCATAAACAGTGTCGGTTCTAAATCTTCTTCTATGAGATTGGATTTCTTTTTGTCATGATCCTTCGGTGGACATTTGTTTGCAAAATGTCCAAACTTCTTGCATTTATAGCACTATGCATTCGTGTTGCTCAAGTGGTGTAGTTTGTTAACTTCAACATCGGGCTTTGAAAATGAGTTATTAACCATGTTTCTTTAATTTTGGAACTTTCTCCGTGTTCTAGATCATCCTTACCCATTTGATTTTTTTATTAAATAGAATTTATCCTTTTATATATTTTGAAAACAAAAACTTGATTATTTATTTATCTATAAAATACATTTGTATCTTATATCTGTAAATTAATATTTAATAGTAATAATAGTTTGTTTTTTAAAAAAAAATTAAGGAATAAAGTTCTTTTTATATTATAAAATTTGAAAGTGTTGGATTACTATTTTTAAAGAAACAAACTAGGGTATGTATACCCTTTCCTTTCTCTTGTGTCGTTATCGATAAAACCCTGGATGGTTTTTCTTCTTCGGCATCTTTCGTGAAAACCCTTCTAGTTTCTTCCTTCCGATCGATGATGATGGCTTTTCTACCTTTTTGAACTCGACACACCGCTTCGAAGGTTTTGTGTCTTTCTTTTTTATGCCTTCAATTGTTTTTCTTTTTATCCGGTTGACACCTACGGTACCGTTCATAGGTTAGTGCCCTTTTCTTATGGTGGGTGCCAGTAGGTGGTAGATCTACTTCTGATCGGTCGCCTTGTGTATACCCAATCAATCTTCAAGTGAACCCCAAATGATTTCTTGATGGTGGTTCTGTTAGATTTGAAATCGATGGTTTCAAAGAACAACATTATAGTACCAAAGTTTAGATCTCTATTAAAATCACACACTTGATTTTACAATCGTTTGAATACATATATATATATATAGGCCAACAAGCGGCGGTTTTCTGTGGCAGTTACATATGGAGGCGGCTAATGGTGGTTATAGGTCGGTTTTGTGTGTGTGTGTGTGTTATACGATACATAGTAGTGAGAATAATAACTATTGTTTTCTAACTAAATGTAATGTCGAGATTAACTTAACAACTCTTTTCATACAAAAAAGTTGAAAATCTTCCTCATTTTCTATATAAAAAAGTTAAATAGCTTCTTCAACCTCCCGGTTTGTGGTATGAATGTTGCAAATCATTTATAACAGATTGTTATCTTTAATACTTGTTGTAAAGCATCAACTAGAATTATATTGTTAACTCGTAACAAAATTATTTAATTGGGTTGACCCGAACCCGAATGAAGATACATAAATCAACCCGAAACAGGATCCTATATATACTTCTAGCTTGTCGGTCAACTTGATTAAGCATTTAAATCCTAGTAAGCTAATTCAGTCTCTAAGTCGAGTTCGGGCACTATAGGGGCTGTTTGTTTCATTGAATTCAGGAGGAATGGAATGGAATTTAATTCAAATTCCATTAGATAGTGTGTTTGGTTAACAGCTTCTGCATGTAATTCAATTCTCAGGCGTATTTAAATTCCTTTCTGTACATGAAAGTCATTCCTTCAGTAACATCAAAGTAATTAAAATCCTTTCCTTAAGTAAACCTGACAAAAGACCTATTTACCCCTTTAAACCCTATTCTATATCACGCCATTTCTCTGTCCTCATTTCACTATTTCACTTTCACGGTCAAGCGAAGAGACAGTGAGACGCTGCCGCAATCGGTGCTTCATTCCGTCGTCGTCGCCGTCGCCGTGGCCGCCGACGTTGTCGTCGCAATCGCAGATCTGAATCACGTTCACCGTTTCACAACACAGAACCTTCATCTTCACAAATCAGATCTGAACTTAAGGTTTGTATTCAACTTCAGTTTTTGATGTTCGATTTTGATTAGGGTTTATGTTCGAATGTTGATTGAATTAGAGTTTTTATGGGGGAAATTTTTCAACTGCCATGGGGTTAATGTATCTCATACCTTGACGTGCATCATATGCTTGCTCTTGATTGTAATAAATCCTCGTTAACTCATTGTGATGTTTTTTTAATGCTTTTAGCTTGTGGTTCGACCATCATATGATTCAATGTTAAATAGACGATTTTTGATAAAATTATGTTAGATGCATTTCGAAGCTAATAAACTAGAAACACTGACATTCATTTCAATTTTAGTTTTGAGATCGAGCTAGGATTTAAATTTAAAGCCAGATATGGACTTTGTGATGTTGGGAGCAGTATAGCTTACTATATCCTATTAGCCTGGATTGCATTGTTAATTTGGAATGCAAGATTCAAATGATTTAAACTTTTGAAGGGGCCCTTCAAGTTGGTGGTTATGTTATAAAAGTTATTTTTCAAAGGGAGATAGCAAGTTAAGGTTCTGGAACATAACACACTTGTGAATTTGTTAATAAATAACCAACATTTTCATGATATCTTGTTTCATTACAGTTACTATTCTACACTACTGGTTTTGTTGATCCACTAATACGATTAAGTGGAAAAAGATAGGAAGGGGTCCTTCAAGTTGACAAAAACAAATGATTTTGCGTTGGTTTAGCAGGCCTTATTATTTTCCTTTATCCTTGTAGTTAACCATTTTAAACATGAAATAAAACATGAATTCTTTTGTAGCACATTTCACCCCATTTATAAATTAAAGTGGTCTCATCTGTTATTGTTGTGCAGTTAAGATTGGTCGGCCTGGCTACCGAGTGACGAAGCAGTTTGATCCCGAAACCAAGCAGATCGTTGCCTTTGATCTACTTTTGTAAGCATTGTAAGTTCTTCGATACTTGTTTTTTTGGTTATTTGGTTGGTGGGTTTTCTTAATTTTAGCTGGTTGTTTCTTGATTTAAATTCAAAGCTAGTCGAAAAATAATGCGCGAGCCTGAAGCAGTTTTAACTTTTTGGAACTTGGAAGGAAACGAGCGAGAGGATTTTGTGAAACTTATGTTAGAGGAGTGATATATTTTCGAGCTATTTTGTAGTTGGAGAATTATATGTCGAGTACTTTTTCTAATTTAGTATTTTAGAAGTTGATGTGTTGCAAATACTTCATTTTAATGTGTTGCAAATATTTCATTTTAATGTGTTGCATATATTTCCTATTTTAGAATTATATGCCGGACATAATCGATATGATCTCATAATTCCATTTGGTAGATTGGTTATATCTGTGCCGGGGAGGGGGGGGAGGGGGAGGGCGGTGCCGGGGGGGGGGGGTAGCGGGGGGGGGGGGGGTAGCGGTAGGGCCGGGGGGGGGATACAAACCCGAAACGTTAAAATAAGTGTAACATCTTCAAAAGGGCCTAGTCGTATATACTATTGGTGCTTTAGAATCTAGAATTTAATAATAGATATTAGAATTTATTTAATTAAGTTACTA
This sequence comes from Pulicaria dysenterica, assembly GCA_947179395.2. Taxonomy (NCBI): domain Eukaryota; kingdom Viridiplantae; phylum Streptophyta; class Magnoliopsida; order Asterales; family Asteraceae; genus Pulicaria; species Pulicaria dysenterica. The sequence goes on from OX359295.1 coordinate 5,171,763, forward strand.
TTAAATTATTATGAAAACGAATAAGAAACGGTGATATTAAAATAATAACGAAAATGAATAAAACTAGTATATTAGTAAATAGTTTTGAATAAGGATTCCGGAAATATCCCCGTTAGTTGAAACGGGTAAACAGGTATTAAGTTGTAAGTTGAGAAGGGGAACAAGATACCCCATTTGGATAATATTGGAGACCAAAGTCGGTCTCCTCTCTATACACATACACAGTATACGTACATAACATACACACCTCTCACTCTCACTTGTTCTTGAAACCTTTGAAGCTAACTCACGGGAGAAATCATCAAGGCTAATTCCAGAAACAAATCCAAGTTATTATCTGCTCATAATCTCATAATCATCATCTTCTTCATCTAGCTTCAATTGTAAGTTCATCCTCTTTGTTCCTTTGTTCTTGAAGCTAGGTCAAATTTAGTCAAATCTGAAATTGAGTTTAGGAAGTGGATTCATGTATTGTAATCTGTTCCTACATCATTTCTAAGTAATTAGAATCCAAGTGTATGAATTAAAATGAAGGATTTTCTCTTGTTCCATGAATTCTTCAAATGGGTCAAAGAATGAAGATTTTGATCACATGCCTTCAATTCTTGATTAGAGATTGTTATATGTATGTTTTTGGATTCATTATGATGCCTAGTATGATATGGAATCACTGGAAATTGATTTGGAATGCTGGAAATTAAGTTTGGTGTGCATAAGGACTGAACAGGGGCTGGAAAAACAACACTGGACTGTTCTGCGGGGCTTTGCGATCGCATGGCTTTCCTATGCGGTCGCATAGGGTGCCTTGTGATCGCATGCATATCCCTTATGATCGCATGGGGCCTAACCAGATCTCATGGGGCCCCACTAGCCACAGTGCGCGGTTTGTTTGATGTTTTTCGACGTTTTATCGTACGGGATGTTCGTTTAGGATTCTAAATAGTTTAATGGCAACATTAAGGGATTTATATTAGTTTTATTAGTTATTGTACTCGTGTGAAGTGACTAAACATGAGTATTATCTTATAGGTGAATCGAACGACCCAGACGATCGAGACGATCATTATATTTGTTTGCTTTAACCTCTCAGGTGAGTATAGGATAACATAAGAATTAATATAACCGTATTATATGTTATCAGTATGTGTTAGTAATTCCATGAAATGAAATTAATCTTGATGTATGCTATGTTTATGCATGACACACGTAACAATTGAATCATGATTATAATAAGATTATGAATATGCAAGAAGCATGTATGAATGGAACCATGGATATTATATGGTTATGATATGCGCGCTATGAGGCCCGTAATGGGTCAGATTTGTGTTTATGATCGGATCCTAGATATAGGGACTGGATATAGTCCTTGATCGGGGCCAGTTTCGGGCTGGGGCGCTTTGAGACCTGAGGGTCGATGATACCGTCAAACAGTTTGGGGTTGCAAACCCAACGTTCCTCGTACGATTTGGGGATCAGTTACCCGCTGTATCCCATGGAGTCGATGACTTCATAACGCAACGGTGGACCACTACCCGCTCACCCACCTGCGCGGTTGATGTGTCTGGTTTCTCCAGTTAGGAGTGTTGAGCTGGGCTAGCTACCCTGCAAGATTATGCTTCCTTCTGGCTGTGCCAGCACATCGCGAGATGCTAGGATAGCACTGTTTGATACTATTATTGATATGTGATATGTTTATATTACTGATTGTGCTATCTTGTGCTCACTAGCTTTAAATAGCTAACAGATACTCTCCCCATGATGCAGGTGATACTTAGGCATGTGAGCATGGGTGCCTGCTGGATGTATTTATGTTTTGGAGAAACACTTTGCATGATACTGTGTTTGTATATAGTTATTTTGTGGTGGTCGGACGAAATCATGGTAACACCAACGGTATCTTTTGTACGTCGTGGCTGACTTTTGATTGTAAATTAATAGCAACTTTATATTCCGCTGCTTATGTAAGTTTTGAAAAACAGGTTTGGTTTAAGTTATGTTTACAAACGGATCCATGCAGTTTGGATTCTTGAATTTACTAATTTATAAAGAAAAATCTGGTTTGCAAAATCGCGGTGTTACAAGTTGGTATCAGAGCCGGCCCGACCATTGTTTAGTGTTCCTCGGGAGGTCAAGGGGTGTGTGAAAGAGTGTTATGTTCTTGAAATGCTATTGCTTATTTGCTTATTATGCTAATGAAGTATGATAAAAGTACTAAGTATGATTATATATATGTTTTGTTTGGCCAGAACACTTAATAGAATAGAATGGGTGAACACGAGGATAGAGAGGCTTACATTAGAGACTTCGAGGGTCGTTTGAAAGCTTCGGAGGAAAGGGTGTTTGTACAACCAGTGGCAGAACCCAAGATGTCACCAGATCTCAAAATTTTCCTATCTTGCCAGCCACCTACCTTTGAGGGTAGCATGGATCAAAGTGTTACTGAGAGGTGGATCCGCGAGATGGAGTTAGCTTTCGACAACAGCAGTTGTAAGGAATCCAACAAAGTGGGATTTGCTCGGAAGCAGTTAAGGGGTAATGCACTGACATGGTATGATACCGTGATCTCATCCACGCCAGCAGAGGTGAGAGCTACATGTACTTGGGCAGATTTTGTGAGGATCCTCCGTAGTAAGTATTGTTCAGATCAAGTGATGGATAGATTGGAGGAGGAGTTCCTGGCGTTGAGAAAGGGTGATAAACCGGTCGAAGATTTAATCGAGCGGTTTTCTGATAAAATGAGGTTTGTGAATCACTTATTACCAGATGAAAAGTCAAAGATAAAACGGTTTGCCAAAACTCTTCCACCAGATTATCGAGCTTCAGTCAGGGGTGCTTTGTCTTTGGATATCGCGTTCGAGTTGGCACGACAATATGAAAGCGACCGTGTGCAGAAAAAGGAATCTTCAGGTGGGGGTTCTTCCAAAAGGAAATATGATAAATCTTCTGAGTCAGAGGAATTGGGAGGTGGATATTGTCAACAACATGAAGTTCGAGGGTATAACCAGCCTACTGCTCCATGGTGTTCTCAATGTCGCACTAAGCATACAGGCCACTGTACCCGGGAGACATCCAGATGTTGCAAGTGCGGGCAGAAGGGGCATACTACTGAGGCATGCCGTTTCAAAGAAAATGTTTGTTATAAGTGTTTTAAACCTGAACATCGCTCATCGGAATGCAGATCAGGTCAGGGACAGGGATCAGGAGGAGCCAGAGGGTCATCTTCAGGTCAAAGGAAGGAGAACGCACCTCGGGCAGCTGGCACGGCGTTTCAGATGACGATTGATGAAGCCAAGTGTTGTTCTCAAAGAGACTGCTGGTTTATTTGTTATAAAATCTTGGGACACAACCTCGTTTTAAATTTATAAAAATGATGTTACTAAGCAGATACTACACACGACTCAGGAAAGTATAACCTGGTCAATAGTAGTATAGACTCGGTAAGACCGGATGTCGTTCCACCAGGACAGGAAGCTACCAATACTTAAGTCTCATTTTTGTTTGATCAGCAGGATTAATTAAAGCAAGTAACCAAATTAACTAAATTAAACAGGAAATACAACAACTAAAACAGATTAACACTGAAGACAAACAGACAGGATAACAGATTCACTCAGGCTTTCGAATCATCGAGACTAGTCATGGCAATGACACAATACAAAACATAATATGAAGACTTGAATAGTTTAAGTGCATAACATGCTGTTCTAATACTCACAAGACTACATTATCATACATAAATCATCACTCGAGTTATCAAGACTCAGACTTAGCAATTAAACATAATCAGGCAAGCAACGGCATATGAGGATTTAACTACAGATCCACCAGATCACGTCCAAATCACACTACAAAGACATACATCTTTTCAAATGACATATCCAGTAGTCCTCAGAACCCAAAAAGGTGTTAAAGTGGTTAAATAAGTTAAAACAAGCAAAAACAGCAAACTGTTATAAAAATACCTTACTACGACCGTACGGATTTATTACTACGGCCGTAGTAAATTGTGTAGGTCCTACGGCCGTACAGATTTCTCACTGCGGCCGTAGGAACCAATTCGACAGAACAGTCAAATCTAACAGAAAGGCATTCAACAACAAATTACAATCTAAACTTTAATCTCAGATCATAAACACATGTAAACTGGTACAATGGGGTCACAAACTCCTCTAAACTCAAACCACACAATTAGGGGGTTTTAATGATTAGCCACATGATTACTAAAGATATGAACATGTTAAACCTACCATTTCTAGTATAGCCAACACTTCTTAAAACATGAATCATGTGACACATTGAACACTAAGACAAGCATAACAAAGGCATACATGTGAGTTCATTTCACCATCTAAACATACCAATAAACATCCTTGTGAACCCTTTAATTATTTGTAGCATGTTAGACCAATGAATACACCAAATGACAAGATTTTCATCTACAATCACAAGGCATGCATAAAACAAACATATGAGTAAAATGACCAATAATGGATGAACCTACAAGGATTCAAAACATATTCCAATAATGATTTCTAAAGACAACCATGCAAGATGTATCATTTCTAATAACAAACTCAACATGGAATTAGTAAAACCAACCATCATTCTTGAATATCCACATGCTTAAACATGAAGGAGTTATCCTATACATATTATCACACATGAACATGGTAAGATTAAACATACTAAGTTGATAAAACACACTTGTATTCAAGATCAAAACATGCATATATGAATCAAGTCATCATAAAAGTCAAATATATTGCCATAACTTAGCCAAGAATCATCTTGGCCCAAGTGAAATGAGTTTAGTTATCCATATACAATAATAGTAACATTACAACATCTGGAACACATGGGTACATGATTGATATAATAAATGGAAAGAGTATACCCAAGCTAGCAATGATATAACTAATGAATCCAAGCTCCAAATGTTGTTCCAAGCCTTCAAGATCCAAGCTCTCCTCCTTAGAATCACCAAGAGAAGTCCCCTGGAGTGTTAGGATATTTAGAGAGGGTATATGGAGCTGTTTTTCCCGAGAGGAGGTGAAAAATTGTAACCCTTTGCAAAATGGCAGAATTCTGAATTTAATCTGCTGTAAGTGGGCTTCCTACGGCCGTAGGAATAAGCTACTACGGCCGTAGGAAATCATGACTGGATTTTCTACACACGCAACGTCAGACCACTTGTCCGGGACACGCAAGATCTGGCAGGCAATGATGGATTCTAGAAGATGGCTTCCTACGGCCGTAGGGAATATATCCTACGGCCGTAGTGATCATTTTTTCACTATTCTTCTATTTTCTTCAATTCTTTCCTTGTTTTGCCCATTTATCTTGCTTAAAGCTCTTTATAACCTGCATGGTGAATGTTAAACATATTAGATCCATATTAGGAATATTCACCTTGTATTTGGGCTAAGTACGGGGTATTCTAACATGTAAAACATGTATAAAAACGCATATATCAAAGTCCCCACACTTAAGCTTTGTTTGTCCTCAAGCAAACTCTAATGCAATAGCTAAAACCAAAGAATTTCTAAAGGCAGCACATTAGTGCAAACATGTATCATTCCGACATAGAAGAGATCTAAAAGCATGACAAACATTTTAAACACAGAATTTAAGGGTTGCTTTCATGTATTGAGATAAAATAAAGCAGATTCAACACGCATACAATGAGTTATGACAAGTATCTGACTTCATACCTCACCGGAGATCACTCTAGCACTCAATGTGTATTTGGGTTAAGTATATAAGTGCTTGTGTGCTAGATTGAAGCAAAGATTAGCATAAGCTTGATCACGTATCACATCTCCACCAATCAACATAACATATGCAATTATCAAGAAGACTTTGTCGGGCTGTAACGTGGCTAAGGCTAAGGGTAGGAATGAGAATATATAAAATTGGCAAAAATTTGAATCCAGAAATCAAGTTTAAAATCGTCAAAGCTGCTATTATTGAAGGAGTACAGGAATATCACACTATTTTTGGCGAGAGTACAGTTCATCAAGTAGAAATGGAATCAGAATTCTCTGAACGATGGCTAACAACCAGGTAATACCGACAAAGAATTACTACTCAATGTATGACAGGCTCAAAAATAGCCAAGGAAAGCATGCCAAGTAACTGAATTTCTCATTTTTCTCTTTTTCTAATTTTTTTTTTTTTTTTGATTTTCTCAGAAAACTCAGCTGTATGCAGCATAACCAGAACAAACCAAGGGATATATGTATTTTTCATATCCCACTAATCGGTGCATGAACAACTGACGAACAAAATACAATGGAACTAAGCAACGAGAAAACGGGTCAACTGACTCTGGAAACATAAAAATAAAATAGACTAAAACAGGATAAACATGGGTAATGAAATGAAAGGCTTAGGCTCAAATTGGATAACTAGGGGTAAAAATATAGAAATTGGCTAAAAATAAAAGTATATAGGCTTAATTGGGGTTTCCTAGTGCTTCTATCACTTAACTGCAACAGTTTAGTTCATGATCTCGACATGCATACTAGTAAGCAAGTTCTACAATCAAAGCAACAATCAGCATAAAAGTGGGCAATTCCATGAGCTAATCATGTAAGAAATGAAGTGTAGTGACTCAAATGCTCAGGAATGCATATCAGGTGTGGCTAGTGCAATTGAAGTCAAACACTTGTTAAAACTCAAGAATTCGTGCAAAATCTACTTCATAAAAGCAGAAACGTCACTTGTTTAAAGTCTATCATGCGAGAAGATCTAAACATGTCCAAAATGATATAATTTTGCGAAAAATTTACGCCTAAATCAATTCTATGGTTTAAAGCATAGTTAGCATACAAGAGTTTTCAACAGGACACAGAATAGCAGGCATGCTATATTAATCCCTCCCCACACTTAAAAGTGTACATTGTCCCCAATGTACTAATAATAAGCAATAAAGTGCGAGAAAAGAGCTTTAAGAACTCCCTGAACAGCAATTGTGTGTCTGCATTTATTAAACTCTGAAGGCGTTGGCTTCCTCCCCACACTTAAGCTGAGCTGCTAAGATATCACGAATATTCTTGCAAAACAACAACTCAACCAAAAGTGAAACATAGAGAGGGACAAAAACATCACAAGCTATGGCAAGCAAAAAGGAAACGAACTACAATAAAAAACAAAGCTGAACTATGTACAAATGTTATGATGTCATACAGATAGACAATATAAGTACAAGAACATCAAACACAACAAAAAGTGGCATGTACTACAAACAACCAAAAGCGTACAGCCAAGCTAATCTAGAAATACATACAAAGAAAAACTACTACACAAACTATCCCCACAAAAATAACTATCGCGGAGGCGGCTGCGAAGGCCCGGCTCCATCAGTGAAGTCCCGGAGCCTCTGCGGATAAGCTGGCGGCTGTGCCAACTGCTGTAAAGATGTCATAGTGTCGGCCGCAATGAGTTGCATCATGCTGATCATATACTGTCGATGAGCCTCGGCATGTGCATACTCAACTCTCTGGATCTCCCTGGACTCCCGTTGCATCTCAACCATCTCAGAAACTGAACTCTCCAACCTCCCAATCCGAGCCCTATAATCTCTCGTGTAAACCTGGATTGGCTGCTGTCGGTGAGGTGGTGTCGTTCCAAATAGATCCTCAAGAGTAAACTCATGGTGTCCATGCTCTGAGGCACCTCCAGTAGCTACTTCCTCTGTGGTCGTCGGGGTCGGTTTTTTAGAGAGAGAGCGTAGGAGAGAGAGAGAGAGAGAGAACGTGCGAATGAAATCTGGAATGGGGATTTTTATAGGAAAGTTCCTACGGCCGTAGCAAGTATTTGCTACGACCGCAGAGAGCTCAGAAAGGTCCTACGACCGTAGTATTGTTTAACTACGGCCGTAGTGCATGTATTTTGACAAAAACCCATTTTTCATCAGAATTTCAGTTTTAAACAACTTTTTGGTACACGCTACTCTCTATAGGCCTCTGGAGAATGTACGGGGAACGTGCTAGTAGTACGGAATTGAAAGCACACAACTAGATTAGCTGAATTGTTAACGGAAACGGAAAAGGAAACCCGGAAAGTGGGCATCCGACAAATAGACAATATGTACAAGTAACACACTATTAGTACGGTGTGTAAGCGAACACTTTAACGCGTTGAAATGCGGAGTGTTTTCCTGTCTCTCCAGACTGAATGAGAATTGAAACGAGAAAACACGAGGAGCTATACGGCACGAACATAGGCATGACCTAGGGATTCTAATGGGGCTTAGGCTCGAGTTTGCTTAGTCGGAGACTCACCAACTCATCAATCATTGCACCAGCATTACTTTTAGGACGTAAGACCCCCTCGGCTTTTAGCTTAACGGGGTCTTCTCGAAGAGCACTGGCGCACTCTGACTGAGATATCGTCGGCAAATTCCTACAAGCGCCCTCATGCAACAGAGCACCACATTTCCAACATTTCCCTACATATTTGGCACGCTTTTTTTTGCCGCATAGATGGAAGTGCCTCGATAAAATTTGGCATAGTTTTGGTCTCTCCTCACGAGTTTCTCATGTCTCATGACAATATCGCGCAGAATATCAGAGGGCAGTGATGAACGCAGAAAAAGGCAAGAAAGGAGGGAAAGAGAAGCGGAGGAAAGCATATCCAGTTCTTTAAGGTCTGCTGGTAAAAGACCCAACTCACCCCGCTAAGGTGCGGCGGGGTGAAGTTTCAGAACCTCTCTGGGTTCCTCTGGAGAATGCGGGATACCAATGTATTTATTGAGTCGGTGGCCGTTGACCTTAAAAGTTACTCCCTCGGAGTTTGTGATGTCAACAGCCCTGTGCGGGTAAACAGTATGGACAACATAGGGGCCTGTCCATCTGGACTTCAACTTGCCAGGGAAAAGACGAAGGCGAGAATTATATAGAAGCACACGATCTCCCGCCTGGAATTGTTTGTCCTTCAGGCGGGAGTCATGGAAAGCTTTCGTCCTTTCTTTGTACATTCTGGAATTATCGTAAGCTTGGAACCGTAGTTCATCAAGCTCACTCAGCTGGAACAACCTATTTTTTGCTGAACTCTTTGAGTCAAAATTTGCGGCTTTCAAAGCCCAGTAAGCTTTGTGCTCAAGTTCAACAGGAAGACGACAGGCTTTCCCATAAACCAACCTATACGGTGTAGTACCGATAGGTGTTTTGTAAGCAGTGCGGAACGCCCAGAGTGCGTCGTCTAATTTCTCAGCCCAATCTTTTGGGCTGTTACCAACGGTTCTTTCCAGAATTTGTTTAAGACCGCGGTTGGTAACTTCGACTTGTCCGCTGGTTTGCGGATGATATGCAGTAGAGAATCGATGAGTAACACCATAACGTTTAAGTACTTTCTCTAACTGTGCATTGCAGAAATGAGTACCCCTATCGCTTATGAGTGCTCTGGGGGTACCGAATCGTGAAAATAACATTTTCAAAAATGTACAAACTACCCTTGCGTCGTTTGTAGGCAAGGCTTGCGCCTCAGCCCATTTTGACAGATAATCGACCGCCACAAGGATATATTTGTTTCCGTGTGAACCAGGAAAAGGACCCATGAAATCTATTCCCCAAATGTCAAATATTTCACAGACTTGGATTGGATTTTGGGGCATCTCATTTCGAGATGAGATATTTCCAGATTTTTGGCATGAGTCGCATGATTTTACGAACAAATGAGCATCCTTGAACAGGGTAGGCCAGAAAAAACCTGCATCCAGAACCTTTCTAGCGGTGTAGCTAGGTCCGTGATGGCCTCCTGTTGGGCCTGCATGGCAGTGCTGAAGGATGTCAACAGCTTCAGAAGTACTCACACATCTACGGATTATTTGGTCGGCTCCTACCCGAAAAAGATAAGGATCCTCCCAGAAATAGTGTTTCAGCTCGGAGATAAACTTTCTCCTCTGTTGGTGTGTGAGAACTTTTATCATCACCCCTGCTGCTAGATAATTTGCTATGTCAGCGTACCAGGGGATCTCCTCAGTGCTAGTCACGGCGAATAAAAATTCATCCGGAAAGTTATCTTTTATGCCGGACTCAGTTAGCACCTCAAGATTTGGATTTTCTAGGCGAGAGAGATGGTCTGCAGCCAGATTTTCTGCTCCTCTTTTGTCTTTGATCTCGATGTCAAATTCTTGCAAGAGCAAAATCCACCGAATAAGACGGGGCTTCGCATCTTGCTTTGCGAAGAGATAACGGAGAGCAGAGTGGTCAGTGTAGACCACTGTTTTTGATAACACCAGATAAGATCTGAATTTGTCGAACGCAAAGACTACTGCTAACAACTCCTTCTCAGTAACTGTATAGTTTTCTTGAGCGTCAGTCAGTGTCTTGCTGGCGTAGTAGATTGGCTGAAAGTGATTATTTATCCGTTGGCCCAAGACAGCACCAACCTCATAATCACTAGCATCACACATAAGCTCAAATGGTTGCGACTAATCTGGGCTCGTCAGGATAGGAGCATTGGTTAATTTCTCCTTTAAAAGATTAAAAGCATGATCGAACTCAGGAGAAAAAATGAAAGGAGCGTCTTTCTCAAGTAGATGGGTTAACGGCCGGGTGATTTTTGAAAAATCCTTTATGAAGCGCCGGTAAAACCCTGCGTGTCCGAAAAAGCTCCTAATGGCTTTGACATTTGAGGGTGGAGGTAGTTTTGCAATAACATCGATTTTTGCTTTGTCTACCTCAATCCCCTCGCTAGGGATTTTATGACCTAAAACTATACCTTCACGTACCATAAAATGGCATTTTTCCCAATTAAGCACAAGGTTAGTTTCTTCACAGCGAGACAACATTTTTTCTAAGTTGTGGAGGCATGTATCAAAGGAGTTTCCAAAAACTAAAAAGTCATCCATGAATACCTCGACACAATCCTCAATCATGTCATGAAATATAGCCGTCATGCATCGCTGAAATGTTGCAGGAGCGTTACATAACCCGAAAGGCATACGCCGGTAGGCAAAAGTACCGTAGGGACATGTGAAAGTTGTCTTCTCTTGGTCCTCCGGTTGGATAGGAATCTGAAAGTATCCGGAGAATCCATCAAGGAAGCAATAAAAGGCGTTTCCAGCCAAATGCTCCAACATTTGGTCGATGAAAGGAAGGGGGAAGTGATCCTTACGTGTGGCATCATTGAGTTTGCGATAATCAATGCACACACGCCACCCCGTGACCGTACGAGTTGGGACTAACTCGTTTTTATCATTCATAATGACGGTCATTCCTCCTTTTTTAGGAACAACCTGGACTGGACTGACCCACGGGCTATCAGAGATAGGGTAGATCAAACCGGCATCCAGCAGCTTTATAACTTCTTTCTTGACTACCTCTTGCATGTTGGGATTTAAACGTCTCTGATGTTGCACACACGGCTTATAATTATCTTCCATGAGAATTTTATGCGTGCAGAAGGATGGACTAATCCCCTTGATATCAGAAATTTTCCATGCAAGGACAGTTTTTTGATTTTTCAGAACCTGTAATAGCTTACTTTTCTCTTCAACAGTAAGGTTAGAAGCTATTATCACAAGAAGTTTTGAATCTTCCTCCAAGAATGCATATTCAAGATGAGAAGGAAGTTCTTTGAGTTCAAGAGAAGGTGGGTCCACAATAGATGGTCGAGAAGCTGAGCTCTCGGATATTTCAAGGACCTCGAAAACATCTGAGATAGGTGTCTCATCAGGTGGAATAGTGCTGGTTAGCTCATCGGAGACAAGCTTTACCTGCTCTTCATCCAAGACATCCTCATCCAGGATTTGCGTGTCAAACGCATCCTTCTCTAGAGTTGGAACAAAGTGATCCACGGGATAACGATGAGAGATATCAACGAAATAAAGAGTGTCATCCTGGCTAGCTGAGTGTTTCATTGACTTTTGGATGTCAAAAGTCACTTCATCCTTATCTACTCGAAGCGTAAGCTTTCCGTTGCAAACGTCAATCAATGCTCGAGCAGTAGTTAGGAATGGACGACCAAGAATGAGTGGGACGTTTTTGTCCTCGTCCATGTCTAGGATGACAAAATCTGCAGGAAACACAAATTTGTCAACCTTGACCAAGATGTTTTCGACTATCCCTCGTGGATATTTGACTAAACGATCGGCTAGCTGAAGTGACATACGAGTCGGTTTTGGTTCTCCTAGGCCCAGTCTAGAAAATACAGAGTATGGCATCAAGTTGATGCTGGCACCTAGATCAGCTAGAGCATTGTTTACAGTGAGATTACCAATCAGACATGGGATTGTAAAGCTCCCAGGATCGGTTTTCTTTGCTGGCAACTTATTTTGAAGAATGGCTGAGCACTCCTCGTTTAAAGTCACCAACGACAGGTCCTCCAATTTCTTCTTGTTGCTGAGCAAATCCTTAAGAAATTTGGCATATTTAGGCATCAGTGCGAGTGCCTCAACAAATGGAATGTTCACATGGAGCTGTTTGAATAGCTCTAGGAACTTACCATATTGTTCCTCCGTTTTCTCTTTCCTTAATCTCTGGGGGAAAGGAATGGTAGGCTGAAATATTTTGACCGGAGGTTCGACTTGCGCGGTACTTGCTGGGTCTAGCCTGTTATGCGCCTCGTCAGAATCCTTCGATTGGACCTGTTTTTCGGTTTCTTTGGATTGAGAGGGAAACGGTGGTGGTACCGTGGTCGTCCCACTACGCAAAGTGATTGCCTTTACGTGTGCTCTCGGATTTGCATCCGTATTGCTCGGGAGACCTCCCGGTGGTCGCTCTGACAAGAGCTTAGATATCTTGCCAACTTGATTTTCTAGATTTTGCAATGAAGCTTGTTGATTTCTCAGAGTTGTTTCCGTTTGATTGAGTCTAACATCTGTTTGGTTGAATCGCAACTCGGATTGTGACAGATATTGTTTCACAAGATCCTCCAGATTGGAAGATACTGAAGAAGATGATGATGATGCAGATTTATTGGGAAGCGGTGGTTGAGTGTTATATTGACGTGGCTGCTCATATGGTTGCGGTTGTCGATTAAACTGCTGAGGCTGACGATCGTATTGCTGAGGCTGACGTGGTCTCTGTGGGTATGGTATCCCTGGAGGGGGTTTAGTGGTTTGGTTATGATAACTGAAGTTCGCGTGATCCCTCCATGCATGATTATAGTTGGTTGCATTAGGATTATACTGAGACCTCGGCTGATTAGTAATGAAATCGACCTCCTCGTGAGCAGGAGTTTCCTCCTGGCATTGATCACTAGGATGTGGCCCTGAGCAGAAATTACAAGTAGCCGGTTTAGGAGCACACATCTGATCCATTTTCTTTGTTAACTTCTCTACCTGAGCAGAAAGATCAGATAAAGCGTCCACATTGAACACTCCACCGTTCTTTGGCGGTTTCAGTCTCGTGGAGGGGTTCCATTGGTAGCTGTTGGTTGCCATATCTTCGATAAGATCATAGCATGCTTGTGGGTTTTTGCTACCCAATGCACCTCCTGCGGCAGCATCTATCATCTGCCGAGTGACAACGGATAGACCATTATAAAATATAAAAATTTGATTCCATAGCTCATATCCGTGTGAAGGACATCTCCTCATGAGATCCTTGTATCTCTCCCAGGCATCATAAAGACCTTCCCCGTCAGTCTGCTGAAACGATGAGATATCATTACGCAGTTTGGCTGTTTTGGCCGGCGGGTAGTATTTAGCTAAGAATTTGGCAACAAGATCATTCCATGTAGTGATGGAATTTACCTGGAGAGAATTAAGCCAAAGCTTGGCTTTGTCTTTGAGAGAAAACGGGAATAAACGCAAACGAATGGCGTCATCAGTAACACCATTGATTTTAAACGTATCGCAGATTTCGAGAAAACTGCGGATATGAGCATTAGCATCCTCGTCGAGTAATCCATGAAATTGAATAGAATTTTAAACCATTTGAATTACATTTGGTTTGATTTCAAAATTGTTTGCTGCCACCCTAGGTTGAATGATGCTGTTCTGGATATTGTTAATATCCGGACGAACATAATCGTTAAGTGTTCTAGGTGGTGGTTGTAACACCGCTATTTTTATTTTTTTTTAACCATGCGGAAGCGAATACAAACAACTACAAACCTATTCACATAGGTAGTATAAATATTAAGTAATTAAACTGATACCAAAATATTTGTATCCCAAACTCGGCGTTACATAATTTACAACAGGCTCGACCAACACAAAATATCAGAGTGCAGTTCAAACATTCCCAAAAGCAAACACAACATCCGGCCAACAGCCAAACTTACCGCAACCTGCAAAGGGAGGGTTTATGTGGGGGATTAGCATAAAGCTAAGTGATGGAGATTTAACAAACGAACAGCAGCAGTTACAACAAGTAACGACATACAAACAGATCACATAATTGTCATCAAACAATTATCACCCAGGTCATGCAATCAGGGATATCTAGAGGACCGGCGGTGTTGCAACACCTTCAACCAAATGCCGGCCAAAGCATAGGTTTACCGATAGCTCTGCTAACATGGATAACAGTAAAAGCACCCTTGAGTGCAACAGATGCACCTCAAGATCAGATACTGTAAATCCCCAAGCAACAAGCCCAGCCTACAAAACTGTCGCGGCTGACCTCCTTCAAACAACTCAAAGTGTCCAACATCACAGTTGTCCCCGATTACAAAGCATGTATACAGATCAATTCATATTCTCAAAACATAATTCAGCGATTACTATCATATATCAAGAATCATCAAATTATCATGCTGAACATTCTGCTCATAGAATCTAGCATAAAACATTGTAACCGTAACCGTTACAACTAGCACAAATTCGTGAGTTAAAAGTCCACTCACCTGCATCCTTGCCAATCCAAGATCCACACTCAGTTGTCTTATATCACTGAGTCTTTGAGTTCCCTGAGAATACAATATAAACAAGTCAATAACTCAAATTATAGTTAACTCCAAAAGACAAACCAATTCACCACCAAGTCAAAGCTTATTCATTTAGAATATCCATGTAAGTCATAAGCAGTATGTAGCAGTCAACGAAATATTCATAAGTGTCATCTATTTCCAATTATTCCGCAAATGGGTCAAAACCCAACCCTTTAGACTTCATAATACCAAACCATCTTGAAACATATCAAATACCATTTAGTAATGCTTCATAAATCATATGAGACATATAGAGATCAACGGATCATAAACTCAGGCTATCTAACATCATTTCACGAATTAAGCATGCAATTAGCATATAGAATCCAATCTTGAAGCATCATTAGTAAACCCTCTCATATATATCATATAATCAGAACTTAACTCATTTAAGTTAATCACACAGATCATAAGCAACATACCATTCTTAACAGAACATGTTTCATCATCTAAATCATTCATATATATATCCTAAATCATGCATGAATATCTCAACATCGTACAACAACAAACTGAATTAACATCCGAGTCACTACGCACGAGGTGGATTCACTGCGCACGTGCTGAACGCACTACTCACGGACTGGACAAACTACGCACTTAGAGAACTCAAATATACTTAACATGTTTCACACACTACGCACGCCAAGGACACTGGTACGCACGGAGTGGACTACACCACGTGCGACCAAAACTCATCGACTTCATCTTCTTCATCATGCACTTCGTACGAAGTGGAGCCACTACGCACGGAATGGACTTCACTTCGCATCGCTAAAACTCAACTTTTCAAGAACTTCTTAACCAAAGCTCGACATACACAACACAGCCTCACCTCTTGCTACAGAATCTCTATCGTGCTCGAAATCCAGACGTTAATCCTCGCTTTAAGCTCGAAACAGAATCAAGTTTGAGTATATGTGCGTTAATGGTTCGTTCTCTCTCTCTTCTCTTGATCAGCCCGAACCAAAACAAAACGGGAACAATACACAAATGCTATTTATAGGTCACGAATTGAAATATTACACTACACAGTGTAAATACTGATATCTGAAATACAGGAACGTAATTAAAGCGGTCCTTTCAAGTCAATTGCATGCAACGAGGTATTATTTAGAACCCTTGTGTAAAACCAAATCATATGACATCAATATTACATAAAAACATTAAAATTAATGTTTCACCTTTTTATCTCGTGTTTCAATTAAAATTATCCTATCATATAATCATCAAATAAATATCAAACAATTAATCAGTTAACACAAACAATCAAATATAAATTATTATAAATAATAAACAAATAGTTTACCATTAGCGCGTAAACTACCAGGCCCGATAGGAGGATGTTACAACTCTCCCCCCCTTAAAAGGATTCCGTCCCCGGAATCTCACCACGTTACTAACTCAACGTTTCTTCCACTGATCACTTTTCAAATCAACCTTCCGTTCAAATACCAAGATAATCTGACTTCCATCTTCTACTGAATTCTTACTCAAATTATCAGACAGTGAATGTGTATCATAAACACCTGTCATCTCAGCATAAAGGTTAGAAGTAATCATCTAATCATTTACCACTTATCATTGTCAAACTGATCAAATATATATAATGAAGTGATAGTATTCAGTGTTTCCCGGTGCAAATTATTCCCTTTTAGAGTAGTGGATCTGCGGACAGTTCTGTGTCTGACACAAAAGCAATCTTCTTAGATGTAACCTAAACAATATCAGGACCCGCAAACTATCTCTCATCTGCCACTAATCAACACATAGAGGTTTTGCAGTGATGATCATATAACATTTCGAAAGGTATCACATCGACCTTCAAGGATAAGAATTTTCATACACACAATCAATCAATGAAAGGTACAAATCCCAAAATCTAACACACCCCACCCACACGCATGTAACAAATCTTCAAGTTTCTGAATGGTTCGTTCAATCTAACAGTCTGTCTGAGGCTAGAATGTTGGACTAAATCAACTCACATTCACAATTCTCACTGTAGGCTCTTCTAGAAATTCAGAACAATCAAAGTCTCTGTTGAAAACAGTTAATACTAGAATACTGTGTCAAGAAGCAATCATATCAATATTTAGTTGAATAAATTTGATGCGAAGAGTTGTCTCACTGGTAGCAAGAAAATAACATTACTCATCTGATAGTCAACAATTTACCCAAATCCTATCATGACTTTGCTGAGTTCGTGGGAGTTTAGTTACAAAAATCCATTATAAACAGCTCCCAATTTCCATTCTGGTATCTTTAGCAATTTCAAAATTCATAAAATCCTTGACGTTCTTCTACAACATGAGCATAAATATATCAAATTTCCACAATTTAAGCAACATCTGTCTTCATCTAAGACCTCCCAATTCAACAACTTTAAGGTCATTATTCATTTTCATGCTACATGATGAAGCAGGCAATTTGGACTTCTAAGTCTCTGTCAACCTCAGATCATAAAATTCTCCAAGCAAAGGCATACAAACACTGAATCATAAGTCTTTAATCCTCGAAATTTATCAAATAACTCCTCTTTTGTTAATCAAAATTTCTGACTGCACTTTTCATCGGTCAAAACTTTCATTTGAACAATATCAGTCTATCCCCTAATTCAGAATAATCCCCATTTGCACAAAACAATATTATCATGGACTCCATCGCATTTCCAAGCATAGGCTATTACATTAGCTTTCCAAGGTTGATAATGAAATTTCGCAATCAATACCTTAAATCAATTCTAAATATTGTCTTTGTCACATATTTAATTCTTCTATAGAAAGTACATATCACAAACCCAACTGATCAATACAGTTACACATTTCATATCATATCAATAATATCTCCATAGTGTTTAAGGCAATCAATCGTTATAAACTCCAAGTCATGTAAAGGAAACAATACAATGCACTACGAAGTCATTAAATCCATCAAGTAGTGCAGAAATAAGGGTCTGACAAACAATCATTTCAAAATCTGAAATACTACTATTCACTGCTTTTTTTCAAATCAATCTCTTTGCAGGTTAACCAGGTCAACAGGGTTACAATTTTGAATATCTCTTCATCAAATCATTTCTGGTAATTCAAAATCCCTCAAATATCAAACATTGTCATCTGCTATTTTCACTTCAGTCCTATCCCAAATACAATCATACACAAATTAAGAAGATAAATCTTCCTAGCCAGGTCAGTATGATATCCGTTGTGTTTTATCAATTGTCTAAACATAATGTATCATATAGCATGCAATTCGACTAGTCAGAAAACAACTTTTATGGCAATTACTAATTGCTCCATACTGGCCCAAACAATACACGTGTAACAGTATATCAAACTCAAGTATAGGTATTTACAAAATGAACTATAATTCATTTATCATCAGTTACCTCTACTTTTAATAGTACTGTAGCATCAGAAGCAGACATATTCAATTATCACATAAGACCACATAGATAACTGAGCATTCGACTCTATAATCAAATATCATACCTACAGATATAGAGTTCATCAAAACATACCTGAAATATCATCTTCAGCAATGGTAGCATCATCTACCAAACTCTGAATTGCTCTACCCTTTGGCGAAGAAGGGTTCTTTCTCTTTTGTCTTACCACTGACGAAGATTCCCCGACTGTTCCCTCTACCCCTGACCCTGACCTTGATTTCTTGGCAGAAGTACATTCACCAGATTTATGACCCTCTTTCTGACAATTCCAACACACTTTACTAGGAAACAAACAGCAATCTACCATGTGCCCAAGTAATCCACATCGGATACAACGTAAAGTCTGAAGTGAGCAAGGCCCAAAATGAGAAGATCTGCAATCTCTACACCACTGGAACCTGTTATTAGACCAACTCGTCGTAGGTTTAATGGGTTGGCTCCCTTGTTCCTGACTAACATGTCTTTTCCGCTTCTGTAAAATATTACTTTGTTCAAATCTAGATTTTTGTTGCGGAATCATTTCCTGATTCATCATGTCTCTAGCCAAGGTATCTCTTCCTAACATAATAGGATTCATACTGCCACTGTATACAGGCGGTTGATAATCCAAAAATGGCTTATGGTCAAAAGGTGTGATACATCTCATATATGGATAAGGATATACTCCCGGAGGTACAGCTGGATAATCAAACTGTGGTTGTGTCCATTGTGATACAGAAGCAAACGGAAAGGTAACCGGAGGAATAACTGTCGAAGAAGTCTTAACTTGTTCATTCAGTATAAGAATCCGTTGTTCTAATCCTCTAACAATATCTTTTAATCTCTGTGTCTCACTTTCCAATTTAGAAATATACTCAAGCAGATCCAGTTCAGATTTAGTACCGGAAATTACAATATAAGTAGATGTTTCCACATTAGGAGTTGATGATAATTCTGCTGGGGCCAGAGTTACAGGAATCTCTGTCGGGACTTCTTTGTCAGTCATCTGTGACAATCACAACATCTCGCCACTTATTAGGTAAACCGTTAGTACATACATACTAATCAGAACACGAAACAAACTCCAATCACTCTAATCCCCACACAACAAGGAATGTTTGACCAGACACGAGCCAAGATTTGGGAATTGGACACTCTAACTGTGCACGCATCCCAAACCAGGGCTCTGATACCAAATTGTAACACCGCTATTTTTATTTTTTTTAACCATGCGGAAGCGAATACAAACAACTACAAACCTATTCACATAGGTAGTATAAATATTAAGTAATTAAACTGATACCAAAATATTTGTATCCCAAACTCGGCGTTACATAATTTACAACAGGCTCGACCGACACAAAATATCAGAGTGCAGTTCAAACATTCCCAAAAGCAAACACAACATCCGGCCAACAGCCAAACTTACCGCAACCTGCAAAGGGAGGGTTTATGTGGGGGATTAGCATAAAGCTAAGTGATGGAGATTTAACAAACGAACAGCAGCAGTTACAACAAGTAACGACATACAAACAGATCACATAATTGTCATCAAACAATTATCACCCAGGTCATGCAATCAGGGATATCTAGAGGACCGGCGGTGTTGCAACACCTTCAACCAAATGCCGGAAAAAGCATAGGTTTACCGATAGCTCTGCTAACATGGATAACAGTAAAAGCACCCTTGAGTGCAACAGATGCACCTCAAGATCAGATACTGTAAATCCCCAAGCAACAAGCCCAGCCTACAAAACTGTCGCGGCTGACCTCCTTCAAACAACTCAAAGTGTCCAACATCACAGTTGTCCCCGATTACAAAGCACGTATACAGATCAATTAATATTCTCAAAACATAATTCAGCGATTACTATCATATATCAAGAATCATCAAATTATCATGCTGAACATTCTGCTCATAGAATCTAGCATAAAACATTGTAACCGTAACCGTTACAACTAGCACAAATTCGTGAGTTAAAAGTCCACTCACCTGCATCCTTGCCAATCCAAGATCCACACTCAGTTGTCTTATATCACTGAGTCTTTGAGTTCCCTGATAATACAATATAAACAAGTCAATAACTCAAATTATAGTTAACTCCAAAAGACAAACCAATTCACCACCAAGTCAAAGCTTATTCATTTAGAATATCCATGTAAGTCATAAGCAGTATGTAGCAGTCAACGAAATATTCATAAGTGTCATCTATTTCCAATTATTCCGCAAATGGGTCAAAACCCAACCCTTTAGACTTCATAATACCAAACCAGCTTGAAACATATCAAATGCCATTTAGGAATGCTTCATAAATCATATGAGACATATAGAGATCAACGGATCATAAACTCAGGCTATCTAACATCATTTCACGAATTAAGCATGCAATTAGCATATAGAATCCAATCTTGAAGCATCATTAGTAAACCCTCTCATATATATCATATAATCAGAACTTAACTCATTTAAGTTAATCACACAGATCATAAGCAACATACCATTCTTAACAGAACATGTTTCATCATCTAAATCATTCATATATATATCCTAAATCATGCATGAATATCTCAACATCGTACAACAACAAACTGAATTAACATCCGAGTCACTACGCACGAGGTGGATTCACTGCGCACGTGCTGAACGCACTACGCACGGACTGGACAAACTACGCACGTAGAGAACTCAAATATACTTAACATGTTTCACACACTACGCACGCCAAGGACACTGGTACGCACGGAGTGGACTACACCACGTGCGACCAAAACTCATCGACTTCATCTTCTTCATCATGCACTTCGTACGAAGTGGAGCCACTACGCACGGAATGGACTTCACTTCGCACCGCTAAAACTCAACTTTTCAAGAACTTCTTAACCAAAGCTCGACATACACAACACAGCCTCACCTCTTGCTACAGAATCTCTATCGTGCTCGAAATCCAGACGTTAATCCTCGCTTTAAGCTCGAAACAGAATCAAGTTTGAGTATATGTGCGTTAATGGTTCGTTCTCTCTCTCTTCTCTTGATCAGCCCGAACCAAAACAAAACGGGAACAATACACAAATGCTATTTATAGGTCACGAATTGAAATATTACACTACACAGTGTAAATACTGATATCTGAAATACAGGAACCTAATTAAAGCGGTCCTTTCAAGTCAATAGCATGCAAGGAGGTATTATTTAGAACCCTTGTGTAAAACCAAATCATATGACATCAATATTACATAAAAACATTAAAATTAATGTTTCACCTTTTTATCTCGCGTTTCAATTAAAATTATCATATCATATAATCATCAAATAAATATCAAACAATTAATCAGTTAACACAAACAATCAAATATAAATTATTATAAATAATAAACAAATAGTTTACCATTAGCGCGTAAACTACCAGGCCCGATAGGAGGATGTTACAGTGGTGGTTGTTCTTCCGCCATGTTTAGTAAACGTTCTCTTTGACGTTGGCGTTGAAGGCGTCGGCGTCGTCGAAACTCACGCTCCGGTTCTTGATAAGGCTCAATTTGTTCAGAATAGAACAAACTGACAGAGGGTGCGAGAAAGAAGTAGAAAAATCAAGTGACTACCTAATCAGGCACACCTAACTTAAGTAACAAGTAACAAGATCAAATCAACAATTAAACTATTTCTTAGAATTTCCTGTCCCCGGCAGCGGCGCCAAAAACTTGTTGTTCTCAAAGAGACTGCTGGTTTATTTGTTATAAAATCTTGGGACACAACCTCGTTTTAAATTTATAAAAACGATGTTACTAAGCAGATACTACACACGACTCAGGCAAGTATAACCTGGTCAATAGTAGTATAGACTCGGTAAGACCGGATGTCGTTCCACCAGGACAGGAAGCTACCAATACTTAAGTCTCATTGTTGTTTGATCAGCAGGATTAATTAAAGCAAGTAACCAAATTAACTAAATTAAACAGGAAATACAGCAACTAAAACAGATTAACACTGAAGGCAAACAAACAGGATAACAAATTCACTCAGGCTTTCGAATCATCGAGACTAGTCATGGCAATGACACAATACAAAACATAATATGAAGACTTGAATAGTTTAAGTGCATAGCATGCTGGTCGGACGAAATCATGGTAACACCAACGGTATCTTTTGTACGTCGTGGCTGACTTTTGATTGTAAATTAATAGCCACTTTATATTCCGCTGCTTATGTAAGTTTTGAAAAACAGGTTTGGTTTAAGTTATGTTTACAAACGGATCCATGCAGTTTGGATTCTTGAATTTACTAATTTATAAAGAAAAATCTGGTTTGCAAAATCGCGGTGTTACAAGTTGGTATCAGAGCCGGCCCGACCATTGTTTAGTGTTCCTCGGGAGGTCAAGGGGTGTGTGAAAGAGTGTTATGTTCTTGAAATGCTATTGCTTATTTGCTTATTATGCTAATGAAGTATGATAAAAGTACTAAGTATGATTATATATATGTTTTGTTTGGCCAGAACACTTAATAGAATAGAATGGGTGAACACGAGGATAGAGAGGCTTACATTAGAGACTTAGAGGGTCGTTTGAAAGCTTCGGAGGAAAGGGTGTTTGTACAACCAGTGGCAGAACCCAAGATGTCACCAGATCTCAAAATTTTCCTATCTTGCCAGCCACCTACCTTTGAGGGTAGCATGGATCAAAGTGTTACTGAGAGGTGGATCCGCGAGATGGAGTTAGCTTTCGACAACAGCAGTTGTAAGGAATCCAACAAAGTGGGATTTGCTCGGAAGCAGTTAAGGGGTAATGCACTGACATGGTATGATACCGTGATCTCATCCACGCCAGCAGAGGTGAGAGCTACATGTACTTGGGCAGATTTTGTGAGGATCCTCCGTAGTAAGTATTGTTCAGATCAAGTGATGGATAGATTGTAGGAGGAGTTCCTGGCGTTGAGAAAGGGTGATAAACCGGTCGAAGATTTAATCGAGCGGTTTTCTGATAAAATGAGGTTTGTGAATCACTTATTACCAGATGAAAAGTCAAAGATAAAACGGTTTGCCAAAACTCTTCCACCAGATTATCGAGCTTCAGTCAGGGGTGCTTTGTCTTTGGATATCGCGTTCGAGTTGGCACGACAATATGAAAGCGACCATGTGCAGAAAAAGGAATCTTCAGGTGGGGGTTCTTCCAAAAGGAAATATGATCAATCTTCTGAGTCAGAGGAATTGGGAGGTGGATATTGTCAACAACATGAAGTTCGAGGGTATAACCAGCCTACTGCTCCATGGTGTTCTCAATGTCACACTAAGCATACAGGCCACTGTACCCGGGAGACATCCAGATGTCGCAAGTGCGGGCAGAAGGGGCATACTACTGACGTTTCAAAGAAAATGTTTGTTATAAGTGTTTTAAACCTGGACATCGCTCATCGGAATGCAGATCAGGTCAGGGACAGGGATCAGGAGGAGCCGGAGGGTCATCTTCAGGTCAAAGGAAGGAGAACGCACCTCGGGCAGCTGGCAGGGCGTTTCAGATGACGATTGATGAGGCCAAGTGTTGTTCTCAAAGAGACTGCTGGTTTATTTGTTATAAAATCTTGGGACACAACCTCGTTTTAAATTTATAAAAACGATGTTACTAAGCAGATACTACACACGACTCAGGAAAGTATAACCTGGTCAATAGTAGTATAGACTCGGTAAGACCGGATGTCGTTCCACCAGGACAGGAAGCTACCAATACTTAAGTCTCATTGTTGTTTGATCAGCAGGATTAATTAAAGCAAGTAACCAAATTAACTAAATTAAACAGGAAATACAGCAACTAAAACAGATTAACACTGAAGGCAAACAGACAGGATAACAGATTCACTCAGGCTTTCGAATCATCGAGACTAGTCATGGCAATGACACAATACAAAACATAATATGAAGACTTGAATAGTTTAAGTGCATAGCATGCTGTTCTAATACTCACAAGACTACATTATCATACATAAATCATCACTCGAGTTATCAAGACTCAGACTTAGCAATTAAACATAATCAGGCAAGCAACGCCATATGAGGATTTAACTACAGATCCACCAGATCACGTCCAAATCACACTACAAAGACATACATCTTTTCAAATGACATATCCAGTAGTCCTCAGAACCCAAAAAGGTGTTAAAGTGGTTAAATAAGTTAAAACAAGCAAAAACAGCAAACTGTTGTAAAAATACCTTACTACGGCCGTACGGATTTCTCACTGCGGCCGTAGGAACCAATTCGACAGAACAGTCAAATCTAACATAAAGACATTCAACAACAAATTACAATCTAAACTTTAATCTCAGATCATAAACACATGTAAACTGGTACAATGGGGTCACAAACTCCTCTAAACTCAAACCACACAATTAGGGGGTTTTAATGATTAGCCACATGATTACTAAAGATATGAACATGTTAAACCTACCATTTCTAGTATAGCCAACACTTCTTAAAACATGAATCATGTGATACGCACATTGAACACTAAGACAAGCATAACAAAGGCATACATGTGAGTTTATTTCACCATCTAAACATACCAATAAACATCCTTGTGAACCCTTTAATTATTTGTAGCATGTTAGACCAATGAATACACCAAATGACAAGATTTTCATCTACAATCACAAGGCATGCATAAAACAAACATATGAGTAAAATGACCAATAATGGATGAACCTACAAGGATTCAAAACATATTCCAATAATGATTTCTAAAGACAACCATGCAAGATGTATCATTTCTAATAACAAACTCAACATGGAATTAGTAAAACCAACCATCATTCTTGAATATCCACATGCTTAAACATGAAGGAGTTATCCTATACATATTATCACACATGAACATGGTAAGATTAAACATACTAAGTTGATAAAACACACTTGTATTCAAGATCAAAACATGCATATATGAATCAAGTCATCATAAAAGTCAAATATATTGTCATAACTTAGTCAAGAATCATCTTGGCCCAAGTGAAATGAGTTTAGTTATCCATATACAATAATAGTAACATTACAACATCTGGAACACATGGGTACATGATTGATATAATAAATGGAAAGAGTATACCCAAGCTAGCAATGATATAACTAATGAATCCAAGCTCCAAATGTTGTTCCAAGCCTTCAAGATCCAAGCTCTCCTCCTTAGAATCACCAAGAGAAGTCCCCTGGAGTGTTAGGATATTTAGAGAGGGTATATGGAGCTGTTTTTCCCGAGAGGAGGTGAAAAATTGTAACCCTTTGCAAAATGGCAGAATTCTGAATTTAATCTGCTGTAAGTGGGCTTCCTACGGCCGTAGGAATAAGCTACTACGGCCGTAGGAAATCATGACTGGATTTTCTACACACGCAACGTCAAACCACTTGTCCGGGACACGCAAGATCTGGCAGGCAATGATGGATTCTAGAAGATGGCTTCCTACGGCCGTAGTGATCATTTTTTCACTATTCTTCTATTTTCTTCAATTCTTTCCTTGTTTTGCCCATTTATCTTGCTTAAAGCTCTTTGTAACCTGCATGGTGAATGTTAAACATATTAGATCCATATTAGGAGTATTCACCTTGTATTTGGGCTAAGTACGGGGTATTCTAACATGTAAAACATGTATAAAAACGCATATATCACCAAGACTGCAGGTGATGCTATAATTAGCACACTCTTAGTTAACTCCATGTCTTGTTTTGTTTGAGTTCGGTGCTAATTACTTTTTCATTTCTTCTAAATTTTTTCGTGAAAGAACTAATTGTTCAGTTCTTTATAATAACTTTTCTTAATGTTGAGACACATCGAGATCTTAGACACAAGGGTCAAACGGTTAAGAACGAAGAATAACCGGTTGGTCTTAGGAAAGTGCAACCACACCTCGGGTCAAACTGGACATTAGAGACTCAGAAGACATTAAGGTCTGATATCCCCACTTGTTTACAGAAAAGTAGATTCCGAGGACGGAATCTTTTTAAGTGGGGTAGATTTGTAACATCTTCAAAAGGGCCTAGTCGTATATACTATTGGTGCTTTAGAATCTAGAATTTAATAATAGATATTAGAATTTATTTAATTAAGTTACTATTAAATTATTATGAAAACGAATAAGAAACGGTGATATTAAAATAATAACGAAAATGAATAAAACTAGTATATTAGTAAATAGTTTTGAATAAAGATTCCAGAAATATCCCCGTTAGTTGAAACGGGTAAACGGGTATTAAGTTGTAAGTTGAGAAGGGGAACAAGATACCACATTTGGATAATATTGGAGACCAAAGTCGGTCTCCTCTCTATACACATACACAATATACGTACATAACACACACACCTCTCACTCTCACTTGTTCTTGAAACCTTTGAAGCTAACTCACGGGAGAAATCATCAAGGCTAATTCCAAAAACAAATCCAAGTTATTATTTGCTCATAATCTCAGAATCATCTTCTTCATCTAGCTTCAATTGTAAGTTCATCCACTTTGTTCCTTTGTTCTTGAAGCTAAGTCAAATTTAGTCAAATCTGAAATTGAGTTTAGGAAGTGGATTCATGTATTGTAATCTGTTCCTACATCATTTCTAAGTAATTAGAATCCAAGTGTATGAATTAAAATGAAGGATTTGCTCTTGTTCCATGAATTCTTCAAATGGGTCAAAGAATGAAGATTTTGATCACATGCCTTCAATTCTTGATTAGAGATTGTTATATGTATGTTTTTGGATTCATTATGATGCCTAGTATGATATGGAATCACTGGAAATTGATTTGGAATGCTGGAAATTAAGTTTGGTGTGCATAAGGAATGAACAGGGGCTGGAAAAACGACACTGGACTGTTCTGCGGGGCTTTGCGATAGCATGGCTTTCCTATGCGGTCGCATAGGGAGCCTTGCGATCGCATGCATATCCCTTACGATCGCATGGGACCTAACCAGATCACATGGGGGCCCACTAGCCATGGTGCGCGGTTTGTTTGAAGTTTTTCGACGTTTTATCGTACGGGATGTTCGTTTAGGATTCTAAATAGTTTAATGGCAACATTAAGGGATTTATATTAGTTATATTAGTTATTGTACTCGTGTGAAGTGACTAAACATGAGTATTATCTTATAGGTGAACCGAACGACCCAAACGATCGAGACGATCATTATATTTGTTTGCTTTAACCTCTCAGGTGAGTATAGGATAACATAAGAATTAATATAACCGTATTATATGTTATCAGTATGTGTTAGTAATTCCATGAAATGAAATTAATCTTGATGTATGCTATGTTTATGCATGACACACGCAACAATTGAATCATGATTATAATAAGATTATGAATATGCAAGAAGCATGTATGAATGGAACCATGGATATTATATGGTTATGATATGCGCGCTATGAGGCCCGTAATGGGTCAGATTTGTGTTTATGATCGGATCCGAGATATAGGGACTGGATATAGTTCTTGATCGGGGCCAGTTTCGGGCTGAGGCGCTTTGAGACCTGCGGGTCGATGATACCGTCAAACAGTTTGGGGTTGCAAACCCAACGTTCCTCGTGTGATTTGGGGATCAGTTACCCGCTGTATCCCATGGAGTCGATGACTTCATAACGCAACGGTGGACTGCTACCCGCTCACCCACCTGCGCGGTTGATGTGTCTGGTTTCCCAGTTAGGAGTGTTGAGCCGGGCTAGCTACCCTGCAAGATTATGCTTCCTTCTGGCTGTGCCAGCACATCGCGAGATGCTAGGATAGCACTGTTTGATACTATTATTGATATGTGATATGTTTATATTACTGATTGTGTTATCTTGTGCTCACTAGCTTTAAATAGCTAACAGATACTCTCCCCATGATGCAGGTGATACTTAGGCAGCCTGCTGGATGTATTTATGTTTTAGAGGAACACTTTGCATGATACTGTGTTTGTATATAGTTATTTTGTGGTGGTCGGACGAAATCATGGTAACA
Organism: Pulicaria dysenterica; assembly: GCA_947179395.2. Lineage (NCBI taxonomy): Eukaryota > Viridiplantae > Streptophyta > Magnoliopsida > Asterales > Asteraceae > Pulicaria > Pulicaria dysenterica. The sequence continues at coordinate 5,200,037 of OX359295.1, forward strand.
CCAACGGTATCTTTCGTACGTCGTGGCTGACTTTTGATTGTAAATTAATAGCCACTTATATTCCGCTGCTTATGTAAGTTTTGAAAAACAGGTTTGGTTTAAGTTATGTTTACAAACGGATCCATGCAGTTTGGATTCTTGAATTTACTAATTTAAAATAAAAAATCTGGTTTGCAAAATCGCGGTGTTACAACAAGATTAAAGGGTATTTTGGTCTTTTAATATAATTCCATTACAATTCTTTCAATAAATGTACAAACAAACACAAAATTGGAATGTAATGTAATTCAATTACGTTTGCTTTTCCAGCGAAACAAACATGCATAGGAATCTCATTCCTTAGGAATTCAATTCCTATAGGAATTGAATTCATAAAAAATTCAATTACATTCCTTCACATTCCGTGAAACAAACAGCCCCTAAATGTTTTTATGTTTGACAGCTCTGTGATGAGATGGCAAGGAATAGTTGGTATGATGCATGTGTTCAAGGTAGCTGTTTTGGATGCACAATGCCCCCATAGCGCTATTATAGATGTTACATTTGCTTGTAACGACTAAATGAATGGTTTATGTTAGAACTTAGAAGCGTTTGTTTTTTTTTTTTTTGACCGGCAAATGGGGACACTTTCCCGCCTCTCCAGTGTGGGCTCGAATTGCTTGGTGTCGGGTTTTCAACCACCTCTCGTTATTTGGCTTTAACCAAGTTTTGAGCACCACGCCTTCACTCCATGATGGAAACCCCTAAGGGAAATACCTCCAACCCACTGCATGCAGCATGATTTGATCCCCAACCTCTTGTGAAGAAGGAGGACGCCTTACCAGATGGGCTAAACCCCATTGGCAACTTAGAAGCGTTTGTAATAGTTGTTTTATGGTTATTATGAGTTTATAAGTTGAAACTAAAATAATAATTTCTTTTGCATTCACTGAAGTTGTATGTTGCATGTATACAAAAGAAGTTTTTGTTATAATTCTGAATTATAAGCTTTTAACAATCCTATTATTTTTTTCGAAATTTAAATATAAAATTATTTCATATTTTTATATAGTTTTTTTATTATTTATAAATTATTTAGAATCAACTAATGTAATATATAGGTATCCAAACTAGTGATTTAATAAGTGTTAACATTTAATGACTTTCTAGGAGTGATTCTTAATTTTTGGAAGCTTTAGTGAATTCATACGATATATATTTGTTTAAATTGTGTCAGTAGGTAGTTGTGGAGTTATCAACTTTTACTATAGTTATAAGAAACATGACTGACGGCTGACCTCAAAATAGTGTTGGTTTTTCGGTGAAGTTTTTTTTAAAGAGATAGTGATTGATCAAATCCTATTATTAAGCAACTTTAAATATATTGTTTTGTATGTGATTAAACATATAATGACCCTTTATGTGTTAATGATGTTTTGTTGATCATATGAAACATTAAAGGTTAAGTCTTTACTTGGTAATCGAAATTGGCTAATTATCCCTTTTAAACGCACTTTTGACCATAAATGCTATTAATTGGTGTAATTAGACGGTTATAACCGGATCAAGGTTTTAACTAATTTAGGAATCGATGCATGAATGTTTTAAATACAAAATGCAAAACTCGAAAAACGAAAAATATAAAATGCAGGTCATCTAGATGCTTCAAAAATGCAAAAATTATGAAAATCCAAATTGCAAATCCAACATGATTCAATGAAAATACTGTCTAAAATGCAAAATTACACATTCAAACACAAAATGCAAAATCCGTATAAAACACTACATACTGCCCAAAATGCAAACAAAAATTTCATGGTAAAAAAAAAATTTAGAAAAATATGGGAAGAGTGATCTTGTTTGAAAGAGGATTAAAAAACTAAAAGATTTGTATAATTTTTTTTGTTTAAATTCACAAAACTTAAAAAGTTGTGATAATTTAAAGTTTTTGGGGTTTTTTTTTTAAATTGTGGGTTGTTGGAGGGGGGTTTTTCCATGTTTGCCCTTTTATTTCTATATTAATACATCATAATTACAGTTTTGCCATTGTTAAATCTCATCCATTAATTTTGATGATCCAATGGTCCAGAAAAAGTCGAAACAAGCACTTGTCTTCTTATTCCAAGCTATACTGGAAGAGTTAGTCTAGCAAATGTCGAGTCACACGGACCCGAAGAAAGTGTGGGATGGTTTAAAATTACGGTACTTAGGCCTAGATCCGGTAAGAGCGGATCGACTTGAAACTTTAAAGAAGGAGCTTGAAACTATACGCATGAAGGAGGGTGAAGCGGTAGATGATTTTGTGGCGAAACTGAATGGTATAGCATCGAAGGTAAGATCTCTTGGCTATGAACTCAAAGAAGTTGATTTAGTAAAAAGATTGCTTAACTCGAAGCCAAAACAGGTTTTTCAAATTGTTGCCTCAATGGAACAATGTTTTCGATTTGGACATGATGTTCTTTGATGAAGCGGTTGGAAGACTCAAGGCGTTTGAAGAAAGAATAAAAGGCCTTGGTGAAAAGGAGAAAGAGAAAGACCAACTCTTGACGGCCGAACAAACGTATGGTGGAAGTAGGGGAGAAGGAAGGGGTCGTGGAACAAGCTACGGTAGAGATGAAAGAGGTCGAGGAAGAGGTACGGATCGAGGTGGTAATAAAACAGATTCCGGTGTTAGAATAATGCGGAAAACAGAAAATAAACAAACACGAGATTTAAGGTGATTCGGTCCAAACACGACTTACGTCCACGGACAGGAACAAAGACTTCTTTATTATGACTTAAGAGATATTTCGATGTACATATGACTTTACCTTAGCCTTGGTATTTATAGGCAACAAACTAGATACCTAATCAAACTATAATTAATCCATAACTTATTAATTCAAATAAACCAAAGATAATCAACATTTAAATCGGCCGTATCTTCAAATCTAGGATAACAAAGCCCACATTTAAATTTCCAATCTTATCCATATTTGAATTCAACTTCGTCCGCAGATAGCATGCAAACTTATCCATGCAAATTAATTAAATTTCATGCATCCCACGTGAATTAATTCCACACGCCATGCACACATTAAAAACCGACAATTTTCGTTTACGTCGAGCTTCCGATTAGTTCTAGTTTCAAATACCGTTCCGCTAATCAAGTCACACCCAACAATGTAAGCAACTACGCACCTTCATTTGTTGTTGTAGTCTTCTTCATGTCATTGTTGGGGCATTCTATTGTCTACAGCAAGGAATAAATGGGAGAACATTTTAGCAATGTGTTAACTTGAATGTGTCAATAACATGCAAATTTGGAAATTAAATCAAATGTGAAAATAACTTATCATATTGTTTTACGCTGATTAGTATAATTCCATTTAGTAGTTGACATATGTGGATATATTGAAACAGTTTGCTAGCTACAGCCTATGAATAGGCCAAATTATGTTTCAACCAAATTTAAAACAACTCATTTGGCTGTTTTTAATGTGATAAGAGAAATTTTCAAAGATGGTGATGTAAAAAAAATAGTTCTTTAAATGTTTTGAGTGTCGCAAGAGTGGATAGCATAGCTAGAGGAATGAGACACAGACTGCTGATCTAATGTAATGGATTTCACAAAATTGAAAACATAAAAATTGCAACATTATATAGCATAATCATTACATTCAAAAAAATTTATTGTTTTTGGTCTATATAACCAAATAGATAATTAAACCATAACAATAACCAACGAGGAATTAATTCAAACTCAGAGAAAAATACATCTCAGGTAGCATATTCGACCACTGATTTGGCCTAGCATATGATGCCAACTTCATAACGACATGCAACTCTAAACATAATCTTACATTGTTAAGAAGTAGAAGGAAAAATTAAAAAGTTTACAACCTAATACTAATAGCTATGGAGAAACAGAACATAATGACAAAAAAAAAAAAAAACACACACACGCATAATAAGAATTAAGAAACTACTCAAATGGGTTTAAGTGTGCTCCTATGTGTTCTTGAGTTTTTGTTTTTATGCTCTCAAATCCATGTCTTGATTATGGCGCTCTGTTTTTGTTCGGTGATGGTGGTGGTGACGGTTCACTGGGGTGGCGACGATGGTGTTAGAGTGATGACGAGTCTGACATCCCATTACTCTTCCACATCCCCCTCCCTCCTTTTTTCCTATGCTCTCTTCTATTTTTTTCCTTTTAATTCTTTATTTGGGGTGGCGACAATGGTGTTATAGTGATGAAAGCTGTCGATGGTGGGTTTTTGCCGGAGGAAGATTGACGTGGTGGCCCTAACTTGGTGCGATGACGATGATGACACAATCCAAAAGTCAGGTGGAGGTTAGTGTGCTGTGTGGTCGGACCTCTGGACTCCAGTGGAGGTCGCAGATCTTGGAGAGAGAGAAACGGGAGAGATCGTTTAGTGTGTATGAGAGAGAGAGAGAGACAAAGGGGAGAGAGAGAGAGAGAGAAAGTGAACGGAAGAGGAAAAAAAAACCATCATAATCCATCATAATAACGTGATCATACAAGTTGCAACTTCCCCGATTATGATGTATATTGTAACACCCGCGTATAGGGCCTAGTTGTTTGGTGGCGGTGGTAAGTTATTTAATTGTTTATATTGGTATATTTGATTGTTTATAATTATGTGATATTTATTTATATATTTATTTGATGTTTGCTTGGTATTTAATTTAGACCGCGAGGTAAAAAGGTAAAAATATTAGTTTAATATTTTTATATGATATTGGTATCATATGATTCGTTTTTATACGAGGGTCCCGAATATTACCTCGTTGCATGTTTTTGACTTGAATAGGACCGCTTTAAGTAGGTTCCTGTATGCTAGATATCAGTATTTGCACTGTGTAGTGTATTGTGTTCAGTCTTGATATATATAAATAGCATTTGTGTGTGAGTTTTCATTGTTTGGCTGCATAAGAGAAAAGAGAGAGAAAAAAAAATTCACTTTTACTCAACTTGAGTCTGTGTTTCTGTTTTCGTGTTCTAAGCGAGAGTTAACGGTTGGTTTTCGAGCAAGAGGTGTGTTGTGTTGTTTATGTCGGGTTTTGATTAGGAAGTTCTTGAATGTTGTGTTTTGGCCGTGCGAAGTGGAGTCCACTACGTGCGTAGTGACTCCATTTCGTGCGTAGTGATTCTTGTAGAAGATGAAGTCGATGGGTTTTGGTCGCACGAAGTGAGGTTCACTCCGCGCGTACCAGTGCCCATTGCGTGCGAAGTGGGTTAGCCACTTCGTGAGTTTGAAGATCAATACGTGCGAAGTGGAGTCCACTACGTGCGTAGTGACTCCATTACGTGCGTAGTGATACATACGTTGATTCTGTAATTTTATTGCGTGTAGCGAATGAGAGTTGTCGTTTTTGTAAATTGGAATGTAATCCCAATTACTGACTAAGTTATGATGTGTTTCAGGAAACGAGAAGGCTCAGTGAAATTAGAATACTGAGTGTGGTGTTGGAGAACACAGGTGAGTGGACTTTAATGCACCAGTGGTTTTAGTTGTAACTGTTATGGTTACTTGGATTTTATAAGATTAATCATGCGATAGACTGTTTAGTCTGATATGATTGTTTGATTGGCTATGTGATAATTGTTGAAATTGTGTCCAAGATATGAGTATCAAGGCATGAAATTGTGCTCATGATGTTTGTGGCAGAGGTCAGCTAAACGTGGTTTTGGGCTGGGTCAGTTGCTTCTGGTTAGGCAGTTTTAGATCCTCTGTCGCATTTGTTGTAGCAGAGGGGGTTTAACTGTGCCAGTTAGCAAATGGCTATCGGTAGATCATTGCTATGGCCAGCATTGATCGTAGGCTCGGCAGAGCCGCCGGTCCTTTGATATTTGAGATAAACTGTTCTTGTGATCGTTGTGGTTATGCTTTAATTGCTTGTGGCTTGATTTTCATTCACTTAGCTTTGTGCTAATTCCCCACCCTAAATCTCTGTTTCAGGTTTTGAGGGCACGGTAGGTTGCAGCTTTTGTGTACAGGAAAAGTTTGACCGTAGCTCTGATATTTTGAGTTTTAGAATGATGAGCCATACTTTATAAATGTTTTGTAACACTAAATGAAGTACTGTATGTTTGTACAGTGTTGGTTTTAACTTTTAATGTTATTTCCTTTTTAGTTTTATAACGTATTACTTCCGCTGTAATTTAAAAAAAAAAAAAAATATGGTTTGTATTTTTGCGGTGTTACAATTTGGTATCAGAGCCCTGGTTTGGCATGCGAGCACGTTTAGAGTGTTCAATTCCCAAATCTTGGCTCGAGGTTGGTCAAACCTTTCCTGTGGGGGAATTAGAGTGTTTGGATTTGTTGTGTGTGTGTACTAACGGTTGTCTAATAAGTTTGGAGGTGATGTGATTGTAATAGATATGGCAAGTCAAGAGATCCCAACCGAGATTCCGGTGACCCTTGCTCAGGCTGGAACTTCTACAATTCCAGTTTTTGAGAATCCAGTAATAGTAAACACTTCGGGTAGAGAATTAGATACAACTCAAAATGATTATATATTTCAACTTGAAAGTGAACTTCAGGAGCTTCGAGAAGCTGTTCACAACTTTGAACAACAGAGGTTGATACAGAATTCTCAAACACCTATTTCAACAGCAGCTGTTGCTACAGTGTCAACAACACCACCACTTTCAGTACCATTTTCAGTTCCATATTCTACTGTTGCTTCACAGGATACACAACAGCCGATTATCTATCAATTTACTGCACCAGGAGCTTACCCCTACCCAGGTTTTGGTCAACATAATAAATTTAAGCAATTCATGGATTGTAGACCTTCAGAGTATAGCGGTAGTACGGACCCCAGTAAAACTTTGAATTGGTTGAGGGAGATGACCAAGGCCTTGGATACTGCGGAATGCGAGGAGAAAGTGCGAGTATTATATGCTACTCAAAGACTCAAAGGAGATGCCATGGTATGGTGGGATTCGATTACGGGTCATTTTACAAAGCAGCAGATGAGTAGTATTACTTGGGAGCAATTTGAGGGAAAGATTTGTGAGCAATATTGTGGATCTTTTGAGATGGAACGAATCAAGAAGGAGTTTATGGATTTGCAGATGACCGATAATATGTCTGTGGATGAATTGATTAGGCAATTCAATGAGAAGTTACGATTTGCACAGCAGTGGGTTCCGGACGAAGCTTCAAGAGTTCAGCATTTTGTGAGAGCTTTGCATCCAGATTACAGGAGTGCTACCAGGTGGGCTAGCACTTTATCTCAAGCTTTTACCCTAGCTAAGTCAGCCGAGGGTGATGCTCAAGCCAAGGAGAAGTTGAATAAAGATAGAATTTCTCAACAGAAATCCCGGTTTGATTATTTTAATACCCAACATCGGCAGGGAAATCAAGGAGGTCAGGGAAGTCAACGTCAAGGACAGGGTCAGAGTCAGAGCAGTCAGAATCGTAGGCTTACATCTGGTGGGTCTACTCAGAGAGCCCCGTGGTGTAATAAATGTAAGTCTTTTCATCATGGACTTTGTACCCTACAGACAGCCAGATGTATTCGTTGTGGTCAGTTTGGGCATGAGTTGAAGAATTGTAGATTTCCGAGGAGTGTTTGTTGGAATTGTCAAAAGGAGGGGCACAGAGCAGGTGAGTGCCGTGTGGGTAAGAAATCCGGGACTGGGTCGGTATCGGGATCGGTTGTGGGATCTTCGTCCGCTTCAGGACAGAAAAGGAAGAACCATCCGTCAGCTGAGGGTAGAGCATTCCGAATGTCAGTAGATGATGCTGCTGCTACTGATGATGTCATCACGGGTATGTTTCTCATAAATTCTATACCTGCACGTGTGTTATTTGATTCTGGTGCCAATCGTTCATTTATTTCTGTGGCTTTTTGTGATAAATTGAAACTGCCTACTTCAAATGTTGCTGCTCCATTAGAAGTAGAGATAGCTGATGGTAAAACGGTTCCAGTCACAACGGCTGTGTCTGGGGCTGAAATTGATATTGATGGTACATGCTTTCCTGTTTCTTTTCTGTTAATGCCTATAGTTGGTTTTGATGCTGTTATGGGTATGGATTGGTTGAGTCAGAACCGAGCTGTTATAAAATGCCATAGAAAACTGATTTCATTTCCTTTACCTGATGGGTCATACGTAGTGGCTCGCGGGGAGAGGGTTAGACCTGCTTTTCCTTTTATCTCGTATTTGAAGGCTAGAAAATCTCTGGCCAAAGGGTGTGAATCCTACCTTGCTCATGTGGTTGATGTTAAAAAGGAGAAACAGATTGTTTCTGATATTCGGGTGGTTTCGGAATACTCGGAAGTGTTTCCCGATGAATTACCTGGGTTGCCTCCGGTTCGTGAGGTAGAATATAGGATTGATTTGATTCCAGGTTCGAGCCCAGTGGCTAAAGCTCCTTACAGGTTAGCTCCTTCTGAAATCCGTGAGATGATGACACAGATTCAGGATTTGTTAGACAGGGGTTTTATTCGTCCTAGTTCTTCTCCGTGGGGTGCACCGGTATTGTTTGTGAAAAAGAAAGACGGCACTTTGCGTATGTGTATTGACTACAGGGAACTGAATAAGAGAACGGTTAAAAATAAATACCCTTTACCCAGAATTGATGATTTGTTTGATCAGCTGCAGGGTGCTTCTTATTTTTCTAAAATTGGTCTGCGCTCGGGTTATCACCAGGTACGTGTTTCTGAAGCTGATGTTCCTAAAACCGCTTTCCGTACCAGATATGGTCATTATGAGTTTTTAGTTATGTCTTTCGGTTTAACTAACGCCCCTGCTGTATTTATGGATTTAATGAATCGGGTCTGTAGGCCGTTTTTGGATAAATTCGTGATTGTATTTATCGATGACATCTTGGTTTATTCTAAAACTGAGTCCGAGCACGAGCTTCATTTGAGGCAAGTTTTAGAAACTTTAAAACGGGAGCAACTTTTTGCAAAATTTTCTAAATGTGAATTTTGGATGCGAGAGATTCAATTTTTGGGGCATGTTATCTGTAAAGATGGGGTTAAAGTCGATCCGGCTAAAGTTGAAGCAGTTATGAACTGGAGTGCTCCTAAAACATCATCTGAGATTAAAAGTTTTCTGGGATTGGCGGGTTATTATCGCAGATTTATTAAAGATTTTTCGAAAATTGCGAGTCCTATAACGAAATTAACCCGTAAAGATGTGTCATTTAAGTGGAATAATGAACAGGAGACAGCTTTTCAGACGTTGAAACAACTATTATGTCAGGCTCCTATTCTTGCACTACCTGATGGTTCTGATGAATTTGTAGTGTACTGTGATGCTTCCTTTGCAGGTTTGGGTTGTGTTTTAATGCAGCATGATCGGGTTATTGCTTATGCTTCACGGCAATTGAAACCACACGAAAAGAATTATCCAACCCATGATTTAGAACTTGCAGCTGTAGTCTTTGCGTTGAAACTGTGGAGACATTACTTATACGGTACGAAATGTGTTATTTGTACTGATCATAAGAGTCTGCAGTATGTATTTTCCCAGAAAGAACTTAATATGCGGCAGAGACGGTGGTTAGAACTCATTAAGGATTATGATTGTGAGATTCGATATCACCCGGGGAAAGCAAATGTTGTAGCAGATGCTTTGAGCCGCAAGGGAGCTGGTGATAGTATTCGATTTATGCGAGTTGAGATAGTTTCTGACTTAGTGGATAGGCTTAAATCTGCTCAGTTAGAAGCTTTAAGAGATGAAAATCTGAAGTTAGAGATTATGATGAAGAGAAAAGATGATTTGATTAATGATTCGCGCGGATTGAAGACTTATCAGTCTCGTGTGTGGGTGCCATTGCTTGGAGAGCTTCGGGGTTTGATTTTGGCAGAGGCTCACAAGTCAAGATTGTCTGTTCATCCTGGTAGCACGAAAATGTACAACGATCTTAAAGTGCTTTATTGGTGGCCTACTATGAAGACAGATGTTGCAAAGTTTGTGGGAACGTGTCATATTTGTGCTCAGGTCAAAGCAGAGCACCAGAAACCTTACGGGTCTTTGAAACAGTTGGAGATACCAGAGTGGAAATGGGAACACATCACGATGGATTTTGTATCCAAACTTCCATGTACCCAGCGGAAACATGATAAAATTTGGGTGATTGTCGACCGTTTGACAAAGAGTGCTCACTTTCTTGCCACCAGTGAGACAGCTTCACTCAGCAGATTAGCTCAGTTGTACATCGATGAGATTGTATCACGGCACGGTATTCCTCTTTCTATTGTTTCTGATCGAGATCCCAGATTTGTTTCTAACTTTTGGAGGAGTTTACATCATGCATTGGGGACGCGTGTTAATTTGAGTACAGCTTATCATCCTCAGACAGACAGTCAGAGTGAGCGTACTATTCAGACACTTGAGGATATGTTACGTGCCTGTGTGTTAGAATATGGTGGGTCTTGGGATTTACATTTGCCTTTAATTGAATTTGCGTATAATAATTCTTATCACTCGAGTATCGGTATGCCGCCTTATGAGATGTTATACGGTCGTCGCTGTCGTACTCCTACTTGTTGGTTAGAGGCAGGTGAGAAACAGTTTGCGGGTCCCGATATTGTTCAAATGACGGCTGAGAAAGTTGCTATTGCTCGGGAAAAGTTGAAAGTTGCTAGAGACAGACAAAAGATGTACGCAGATCCACGTCGCAGACCAGTTGCGTTTGTTGAAGGTGAGTTGGTTTATCTGAAAGTTTCTCCGTGGAAAGGAGTTATTCGCTTTGGGAAACGTGGGAAACTAGCTCCACGATACATTGGTCCGTTTCGCATACGACAGATAGTCAACGACCAGACTGTTACTCTTGATCTTCCACCAGAGTTAGCGGGTATTCATGATACTTTTAATGTCTGTTACTTACGTAAATGTAATGTTGAGGATGAAAGTCAGATTCTTCCAGTACATGATCTAAAAGTTGATTCGAAAAAGCGACTAATAGAAGAACCAGTTGAGATAGTTGATCGTAAAACAACGAAGCTTCGGAGGAAAGAGATTCCTATGGTTTTGATTAAATGGAAGCATAGTTTGGGTTCAGATTTAACATGGGAGACCGAGGCAGACATGAGGAACCGCTACTCTAGTCTATTTGAGCGCGATGAGATTCCGGGGACGGAATCTTCTTTAGGGGGAGAGATTTGTAACACCCGCGTATAGGGCCTAGTTGTTTGGTGGCGGTGGTAAGTTATTTAATTGTTTATATTGGTATATTTGATTGTTTATAATTATGTGATATTTATTTATATATTTATTTGATGTTTGCTTGGTATTTAATTTAGACCGCGAGGTAAAAAGGTAAAAATATTAGTTTAATATTTTTATATGATATTGGTATCATATGATTCGTTTTTATACGAGGGTCCCGAATATTACCTCGTTGCATGTTTTTGACTTGAATAGGACCGCTTTAAGTAGGTTCCTGTATGCTAGATATCAGTATTTGCACTGTGTAGTGTATTGTGTTCAGTCTTGATATATATAAATAGCATTTGTGTGTGAGTTTTCATTGTTTGGCTGCATAAGAGAAAAGAGAGAGAAAAAAAAATTCACTTTTACTCAACTTGAGTCTGTGTTTCTGTTTTCGTGTTCTAAGCGAGAGTTAACGGTTGGTTTTCGAGCAAGAGGTGTGTTGTGTTGTTTATGTCGGGTTTTGATTAGGAAGTTCTTGAATGTTGTGTTTTGGCCGTGCGAAGTGGAGTCCACTACGTGCGTAGTGACTCCATTTCGTGCGTAGTGATACATGTAGAAGATGAAGTCGATGGGTTTTGGTCGCACGAAGTGAGGTTCACTCCGCGCGTACTAGTGCCCATTGCGTGCGAAGTGGGTTAGCCACTTCGTGAGTTTGAAGATCAATACGTGCGAAGTGGAGTCCACTACGTGCGTAGTGACTCCATTACGTGCGTAGTGATACATACGTTGATTCTGTAATTTTATTGCGTGTAGCCAATGAGAGTTGTCGTTTTTGTAAATTGGAATGTAATCCCAATTACTGACTAAGTTATGATGTGTTTCAGGAAACGAGAAGGCTCAGTGAAATTAGAATACTGAGTGTGGTGTTGGAGAACACAGGTGAGTGGACTTTAATGCACCAGTGGTTTTAGTTGTAACTGTTATGGTTACTTGGATTTTATAAGATTAATCATGCGATAGACTGTTTAGTCTGATATGATTGTTTGATTGGCTATGTGATGATTGTTGAAATTGTGTCCAAGATATGAGTATCAAGGCATGAAATTGTGCTCATGATGTTTGTGGCAGAGGTCAGCTAAACGTGGTTTTGGGCTGGGTCAGTTGCTTCTGGTTAGGCAGTTTTAGATCCTCTGTCGCATTTGTTGTAGCAGAGGGGGTTTAACTGTGCCAGTTAGCAAATGGCTATCGGTAGATCATTGCTATGGCCAGCATTGATCGTAGGCTCGGCAGAGCCGCCGGTCCTTTGATATTTGAGATAAACTGTTCTTGTGATCGTTGTGGTTATGCTTTAATTGCTTGTGGCTTGATTTTCATTCACTTAGCTTTGTGCTAATTCCCCACCCTAAATCTCTGTTTCAGGTTTTGAGGGCACGGTAGGTTGCAGCTTTTGTGTACAGGAAAAGTTTGACCGTAGCTCTGATATTTTGAGTTTTAGAATGATGAGCCATACTTTATAAATGTTTTGTAACACTAAATGAAGTACTGTATGTTTGTACAGTGTTGGTTTTAACTTTTAATGTTATTTCCTTTTTAGTTTTATAACGTATTACTTCCGCTGTAATTTAAAAAAAAAAATATATGGTTTGTATTTTTGCGGTGTTACATATATTTTGTCCAACCCCGATTATGATGTATATTTTGTCCAACCCCGATTATACAAGTTGCAACTTCCAAGATAATAACGTGATCATGTATATATATTTTAAAACAAATTTATTTTTCAATTTTGTTTATATACTGTAGATTAGGTTCTTAAATTATTTATTTTAAGATATCCAAACCATAACAAATTGTAAAAAAAAAAAATAATAATAATAATTGCAGCTTCCAAGACAATATTTCTGAATACAAATTGCAACTTTTTCTGATCTGGATATCTCGAAACCAAAACAAATTTATTTCTCAATTTAGATGAAGTTGTTTAAATTATTTAAGAAGCCATTTAAGTTTACAATCTTTTTTATTAAAAAATATACGATCACCTTTATTGTTAACTTTTGATATTTATATTTTGAATTTTATGTTCATATTTTTTCCTACGGGATTGTTTGTATTACGGATTGATAATTGATAATATGATTATATATATTTGCTTGAAAATATGATTTTAAAAAAAAGCACGCATGTCATTTTCAAATGTGAAACACCTTATTAATATTAGAACATGTATTATCTCTATATACGATACCAACTTTGAATTTAAGAAAAATTCTAATTTTGTTGTTACGTTATTTAATAAATTAGATTAAATATTTGTGTAATATATAAATTAATTAAAAAAATAGTAGATATTGAATATTAAATAATATATTAAATAATTCTAAATACATACAAAGAGAAGGAAATTTTTTTGTCGTATTATATAGCAAAGGCAAGAGAGTTATATATCTAAATTCCAAATAATCATTAAAAGAAATTATAGATGAAGTGGTAAGTTGCATTGTGCATGGTGGAAGAGACTTAGGTTCCAACCATGTCTCATTATGTTTTCTATTTTTTAAATTATTATTAGTAAATAGACATATATTTTATATTTCATCTTTTATTATCAAAACCTCCTATTATTATATTTTATTATTTATATTAAGAACAATTTAGTTTAATTCAATAGTTATTTATATTAATATTTGCGACTGAAGTTAAGGCTAAAATTTTAAAAGTTTTTAAATTATTTTTTATAGAGTCGTTTAGACGCATTTTATTAAAAATTAAATTAACAATATAATTTTACAATAGACGAGATCCTATTTTTACCTCGCCGCGAAACGCAGGTAACATTTACTTGTATGTTACATTTCTTCTTCAGTTATTTATGTGGATAATAATTTTAAACTTAATTTTTTTTATAACTTTGTTTTAATACTTAATGTTTGGTATAATTATTAGTAAATATTTATGAAGGTTTTATATTTATTAGAATTTCGATTTAAACTTTATCTGTTAAAAATGACAAAAAAAAAAATTTATCTTCTATTATTGTGAACTTTTTTAGTAATTATGTCTAAATATTACTATAGCAAACTTTGCCTTATTATTGAAACTATATTCTATTGTTTCATGTTTATGTGTTTGTTCAAATTGCATACATTTTTGCACTTCATTATATATAAAGAATTTAAGACCACTTATATTCATTTCGATAGAAAAAAATACTTTAAATACAAATATGATAAAAAAATATTTCATATATATAACAAAATATATGAATTCAAAATCCTACGATAAAGCGTGGGTACCATATCCTAAGATAAATACCAGAAATAATGAATAATATCTTTTTTTGTCTTTTTATACAAAACTTCATTATATGATTATATATTTTAAAATGACCAACATTGTTAATAAAGTGTGGTTTAGTTGGAGTAGCATTTGATGGGTTTTGTGACTTTGTCAAAACCTTTGTCGTGAGTTTGAATCTAGGATACTTTCTTTTATTTTTTTTTATTTTGTATCCAGCCTTCTTTTTAGTTTCCATCCCTTTATTTATATTTATCAATATTAAATTGATTAATACTAAATCTTATGATGAAAAATTAGAAAGTTTGAGAATTTTTTATTACAAATGCCTTTTGCACCTTTTTATATATAATAAAATATAATAATCTTTATTTTTTTTTTGGTAAAAGCGAATTAAAAAATCAAATGTGGTTAATAAATAGACTTCATCTATTTCCAATAAAAATCATTTAGCAAAGTATGAGTACTAAAAAATGATACACGTTCCTTTTGTTGTAATGTATGAAATCATTTTTCGACTTTTAGTACAAGTCACATATAGATTTTAAACCCCCGCCGCAACGCGCGGGGTGTAATTACCTCGTTATCTTATATAAAATAAACCCGCGCAATTGCGCGGGCCAATAAAAAGACTCGTTTTATTCAAATAGTATATTCAGTGTCTTAAAGATAATCAACTATAGACAAAGCTCTGATTAAGAGTATTGCTATCGACATTATCACGTGAATTCTCTTCTCCTAATCATAAAATACAAACAAATAATCCAATGCCATAATCAAAATACGAAAACAACATAAAAAATTTAAAAACAAAACTACTAAAATACCGAAATGGTTTGCAAGAAATCCACATTATACAAAAAGTTTAGACAAACACATCAGGCATTTTCAAAAAACATAAAACATAAACAAAAACATTGACTCCACTACACATATGATCAACGAAAAGGGGTGCTAACTTCTTAATTTTGTATGCAAGCTAACTTCGTATTATCAAGCTTTGTATTTTTAAAAAATGGACTTAAGCGGTTGAAGTTGGAACTCACAGATTGTAATAAAAGAAGCACAAACATCTTTTTTTGAGTGCATAGGGTATTCTTGTGGACATAGCTTATTATTCTTTCTTATGTGACAATATCGATATGTTATGCTTCTTAACGAATGTAATGATAAAACGAATAACGACATTACCTAATTTCTTGTACAATGCTGCAAAGTACTCCGCTAACAACTCCAAAGAAAGTGTAGAAGGAAGCTGCTATCTTCTTCCGTGTTTGGACCTAGTTAAGAAGATAACAGAACATGTGTTTACTTCCTAATGTGACAGTTATCATCTCCCCTCCACTCATGAGCTCAAAAAGCAAGCACAAAAGAATACTCTGAGAAGGAAATTAAAATAAAAGGTTAAAATAACAAAAAGAATAGGAAAATCTAAAACCAAACCACTAGCTATTACTGTTGTGACCGGAAACTATACGATTTTTTTCAGAAGGTTATATATTTGTTTGCAATCAAATGAACTATAACCACCATGAAATGAAAATTCTCACGGTCACTGGCTACATCGAAAAGGTTTGTCAAGTATCATAAATTGTGCAAATGGAGGTCAAATGGTTAATGGATTTTGGGAGATGGAAATGTGTTTCATCTACATAGTTTACATACCTGAGGTTTATGATGGTTTTACATTGGCTGCACTGTTGGCCTGCCCTCCGCCACATTGCATCATCTTCACGACTTCACCTTCATCACCTTGAGCCCTAGGTTATGATTATGATTTTTCCTCCATAATTTCTTGAGTAAAATAGCCATTCACCAAGTAAATGCTTTTTAATTCAATCAGTGATTTCCACCGAATTTCACTCACCAGTTGACCCACCATCATCACATAGTTCACTTCCTCGATCAACCCCTGTACTGAGACAAACGGCAATGCTGGTGGAAATGGAGATAATGAGAGTAATGATAGGATTTATGTGCATGACCGTCGAACCATGATGCCACGTCCAATGCCATAAGGCACTCAAGGGTCACACCTGTGAGAGCATGTAATCCGAGAAGTAATGCAACCACAAGTGGGAGAACGGTTTTATAACAGTTAGTTATAAACCAGTGTTAGTAAGTTATGGTTTTAACTTACGGAGATAATTACCAAGTTAATTAACTAACAAGGAAATATATATTTATTAGTTAATAAATATATATTGTTAATTAATAATATTTAAGATTAATAATTTAAGTTTAAATTATTAGTTTTGGATAAAGATTAATTAATAATTAATTAAGGAAAATAAAAAGCAAAAGTTATATATATATGTTTATCAATATGGCCGTACGCCATATTGATAACAAATATATATATATATATATATATATATATATATATATATATATATATATATATATATATATATATATATATTAATTAGTTTTTTATTAATTAATTATTATAGTTATCTTGGTGATTAAGTTATCCTAATTCACGATAAGGAATAATTCAAAAGGTTTCCTAATATGATCCTAATTCCTATTATTATAAACTAGAGATCATATGGTGAATTAGAGGCTAATGATTCTATGGAATTAGAAAAGAAAACTCCTCCCTCTCTCCCTCTCATGGCTTTCGGCCGAATACACCAAGAAGAAACCGAGATCGGTTTTCTGTCGAGTTCGAGATATGGCTCGGAAGAGGTGGTGGTTTGCAAGATCCTTTCTAGCGGGTACTCGTCTTGCCTCATTGTGGGTGGATTATTACTTGAGCAACCCTAGGTATGTACAGGTATAAACTTCATCTTCATCTTTGTGTTCTTGATGATGTTGTTCTTAGTTGGATAAATAATTTGAATGTTCTTAGTTTTTTGTTCATATTATTATTTGCTTATACATACAAGAATTCGATATATATACATGTTTGTGATAAACAAAGGTTCTAACCCTTTAGGGTTTTTGGGTTGATAATTATTCAAGTTCCGCCTTATGAATAATTACAGTTTTTGTTTTCATCCTTAAGTCGGTTCAAACCAGTTTGAGTATTAAATCAGTATGACACATAGGAGGTGCTTTAAAACCCATCAGTGGTATCAGAGCCTCGGCTCAGTTTATCACAATGTGTATGTTATGTGATCTATTATATTTTTTTGTTCTTGTTCTTATATATATATATGATCGAAAATAGGGATTAACAAGTTTATTAATCTCAGTTTATTATTCAAACAGTTAGTTTCGAATATAAATGGTTTTTGTGGTTTTAATCTTTAATCAGTATGGTTTAACCAGTTAAAGAATTAAAATTACAAAGTTTTATTTTTCGTTCATGTATATATGATCGTATATGTATATATCGAATTTTTATGATACTAATATTAATCACTTTGGTTAATATTGTTTTAAAGTTTTTAATCGAAACTAGTTTAAGTTTTGATTAAAAGATAAGCTTTAAAGTTTGTTGAAATCCTAGTCCTTATCAACAAGTTATGTTGATAAGGTTGTTTAAAGTTTGAATTATTTAAAACAAGTTGTGTTTTAAAAGGAAAGGTTTGAACTTTAAATGGATTAGGATTTCTAGGATTTAAATACGATATATATATATATAAATATATATATATATATATAAATATATATATATTTTCATGTTATTTCCGAGTATTTATTGGTGACCGAAGAACGTTACTGAAAACCACCGGACCACCGGCGGCAGCCCCTGCGTGGTGGCGGCAGCAGCAGCGGTGGCTCAAGAGGTGGTAACGGATCGGGGTGGTGGCCCAGTAGCGGCAGCCCAGATCACAGCAGATGCATAGGCCCAACAGCTTAGTTGTGGCCCAAATATTCACCGGCCCATGGCATTCGCGACGTGACCAGTTGGTCGCGATCCAGCTGCAAATTCGGCCAAGGCCAAGCCGAGGCCCCTTTGCGGCGGCCCGGCAGCCCAGGGAGGATCGGCCCAGTTTGGGGTCGGCCCGGTTAATTATTTAATCCAATTTTCTTTTAAAGCCCAAGTTATTTATGTTTAGTTCTTTAATTAAATTATTTATAATTTGTAGAACTTAAATATTTTATTAAAATTGGGCTTATAAAATCATTCTGGATTTAATGGGCTTCTCGACCCAGTTAGGGTTGAAACCGAGAACGGGCTCTTGGACCAAAGGCTATGCGTTATAAATACCGTTTGTATTTTTTAGGACGCATAATTCGGAATGATTAAATAATACAAGATTGTATATATGTATTAGTTTTATGGACTTAAAACTAGTATATACATATATATAAATTATGGTTAAAAGGATTATTTTAACTAGTTAAGTTAAAATAAACGATTATTATATTTTTGGATTAAAATATAATATTTAATCGTAATAAGTGTATTATTGTTGAACAAAGTAAAACAAGGACAATTTTAATCAAATAGGTGTTTTTGGATTAAAACACATTTGGTGTAATAGTTTATTATATCAATAGTTTAATAATTGATTAAAAGGTTGACAAACTTTTTGTCAAGTTTTCTCGTCTTGATTAATAGTTTAATTAATTGAGAGGTAACGAGAAAATGGTTAATAGATCAAGGATGTATGTATGTTGTTTGCATTATTTATTGTTTATATGTAATGTGTGGTTGATTATTTATATATTGTTTATATATAAATGTTGAATGGGTTTGACTTGTATACTAAGTCGCATTAGTATTTTTAAGTCGCCTTTGTAGTTTCTACATGTCAACTACAAATGCTTGACTTAAACAAGTCAACAGTATATTCAGTTGTGGTTGGACATGTAGGTTATAGGTTTTGCCAACTTAGACCTGTGGTTGTGTTCTTCTTTTCTGTATTTCTTTTTTTGGTTTTAAGGAGGTCTGCGTGCCACTTACAACCCCTTTTATAATGTAAAAGTTATAGAATTGGTTTCATGTATTCTAGTATAGTTTGTTGTAACCAAAACCAAGGACGAAGATCTATCAAGATGGAGGAACAAGATGGAATTGCTCGAGTCAAGACCGGAGGTGTCAAGGCCAGTGGGAGCAAGGAACCTAAACACAAGATCAAGTCACGGGATCAAGCTTTGTCTAGTTTGTCCTTAGTTGACCCCTTATGACATAGTTGGCAAAACTATAACAAATTATTATCTGCGTGGTTGTGCTTTACTTTTATGTTTTTATGCGACTATAAAACTAGAGCAGGAGGTTAATAATAGTTTTTATTAATCAGAGGTAAAACCACGGATATGATAAAATTGGAATACGATAACAGTTTTATAAAACTAAATATTTTATGATTGTCGTATCGGCATTTTAAAACAGTTTTGGTTTTAAGATGGTTTTATCATAAGACGTATTGTGTACCTAGTTCAAGGTATACTAAGATATATGGATCTTAAAACAGATAGTTTTAAAATGGTTTTACAAAACTGGAAATCAAGTTTTTTCAAACTTGGATAAAACCCAAGAAAATCTTAGATCAGTGTGCTACCCACCTAATGGTACACCTTTGCTGTTAAACGGTACTCGGGTGTCGAAAGTGCCCAAACCTTGGGCATCCGGGTTCAAACAATTGCGGGAAAGGGTATGAAAGGTTTTGCGATAATCGGGAGTCCCGGCCAGAATTCATACTGTCTTAGGTGGTGCGATCTATTTTGGTGATAATCGGGAGTCCCGGCCCAAAATGCACTAGAGTAGAGTTAAACATACTAGACTTGGTTTAAGTGCTCTACGAGGTTCTAGGAGTCGTATCATTTAGGTACGATTGGTACAGGGTGTTACCTACCAGAAATAGCATGACTTGGCGGGAAGTGCCCAAACCTTGCTTCAAGTATGTGAGATATGGGTCCTAGGGCTAATACTTATCATTTAAGGGTTTTTATCGATTTGTATTAGCAAAGTCTATTGTGTGTTACTAATTGAACTACATGATTGAGATTGTAGATGGCAAACACATCCAACACTGATAACCTCTTACTTCATTATATCCTTGAGAAGGATAAGCTCGCCGGACCTAACTTTCTGAACTAGGAGCACAATCTTCGGATCGTGCTTACGTATGAGAGAAAGTGGTATGTCCTCGAGGAGCCGGTGGGAAATGCCTAGCTAATAGTGTATGAGCATGATGGAAACATCGGCTTATGACGCGATCCGCCAGTTGAGGGACATGTTTCAGGAGCAGGTTCGTACAGGACGGTACGATATCACGAGGGCTCGTAACACTTGCAAGATGGCTAAGGGTATTTCGGTTAGTACCCATGAAAGGGTACAGGGACCACCTAGAAAGGCTTGGACACCCAGTACCGTTACAGCTAGCAACGGATATGATACTTAACTTGTTGTCTGATGACTATAAGCCTTTCATAGTCAACTACAACATGAATGACATGGAGAGATCCATAGTTGAGCTTCTTTCGATGCTCAATACAGTTAAGTCTAATATGGGTACTAAGTCCAAAGATATTCTCATAGTGGATAATGGTAGTAGTAATAAGAGGAAGGGGTGCAGCGGAAGGGGCAAGGGTAAAACCGAGCCAGCACCATCTGCACCCAAGGCCAAGGTAAATGGCAATGGCAAGGGCAAGAGATTCAAACCAAACAAAGCAGAAGCCGAGAATCGGTGCTTTAAGTATGGTGAGATTGGCTAGTACAAGGTCAACTGCCTGAAGCGTCATGAAGGTGGTGTTAGTCTAACACCACAAGTATCTTCGGTGACTAACTTTAGTATTTGCTTTCAACTTATTTTATAAGTAGTAACATTTGCAATCGTTTATTGCAATAGGTCAATGAAAGCGAAAGGTGCCAAGAATACAAGGATCCCGCGTGAAGAAACAAGGATATTAATAATTCATAGTTTTTAGTTTTAAAATATTTTTTTTCGATTTCAAGTTACAAGAAAATTTTGAAATCATGGTTTTAAAATATTAATGAGTTATTTAGTAACATATCCTTGCACGTGGTTTGTGATTATATCTAGTCAAGTTATGACTAAAGGTTGACTAACAAGTCAAAGTTTTTGACTTATTAGTGGTTGATCCTATGTATTAGTTATTGCCATTGAGATATATTAATATTAATTGCTCGACTAAACTTGTGTAATTACTTGAATCAACACGGTTGGTGTTGTTAATTAGAAGGTTCATCTAATCGAGTAATTATAAGTATTTATGAAAACAAGTTCAAGGTTTGAACTAGTATTTAACACTTGAAATAATAGTTATTATTTCTCGGAATGTGTTTAAGGATAAAACATTTATGAGTATGATTATAATAGATATTGTAATAAAAAGAACTCACATGTTTTAAATAAGAATCTATTCAAGTGTGTTATACTTGTAGTAATGTAAAGTTTCGAGAAACCAATTTCCGTAATAGGAAATAGAGGATATGTGGAAAATCCAAGTCTAAGGTTTCGTCGACTTTAAGATTCTTATTCGAAATCTAAGTTTTAGATTTATACTTAAAATTAGTATTTTGGCTTTTGTATCAAGTTTGACCAAGTCAATAAGGCATTTTAAGTAATGTTATGTTTTCATAATAGTCAGTGGGAGCAATTGACCTACGCAACGGTATTTATCAGGTCTTGATAAATTAAAATATATATGCATATTTGCGTAGAAGCTAATAAGTGTTTTGGATAAACACAGTGAATATTAGCTTGCTGAATTTCAAGAACGTATATAATTTTAATGACGGGTTTTTGAGGATTCAAGATGGTCTAGGTGTTAGGACTAGTCTCAGGATGTCATAATTATGTATTGAAATTCGGTGTCACCAATATTAATATATAAAAGAATTAAGTGTTGAAAATAATAAACAACATATTAGATAAGTGTTTATACACTAAGTATCTAATTTTGTTTGCGGGTTAGTGTAAACAAAAGGTTTATTATTTTAGTCTATTTCTTGTAATAGAAAAGTTTTTTACATCTACGATGTAACTAGGTATAGTTACGGGATAATTTTATATATTCAGGAACAAGGAGTTAATCCAGTTCTCCAAGTTCAGGGAATATAATAAAATTAAAAAGACTAGACTTGTTTTCAAGGTTTGGGGAAAACAAATCATCTAGCAAAATGAGTGGGAGCACTAGTTAGTGCATACTTGTTTTAAGTTCATAGTAATGTTGCGGTTTCAAGAAGTGATCCGTGATAAATCCACTTGAACCAACGTAGTAACGCAAATAGACGTTGTGAATCGAGTCGATGAAATGGTAGAAATTATGCATCTTTATTCCGTGGTGGAATATGGAGGATGCAGAAATTAGTTTCATTGCTCTTCACCATTTTGTATGTTTTGGTAATATCCATGAATATAAGCTTTTTATTCAAAATCTTGTCCGTGACTACCTATCTTGGTGGGAACCTCGATTAGGGAGGTAATAACGTCATTGTAGTCCTTGGTGGAGATTCATAGTGATTGAAGATAGCTACCAGGAGTGTAGGCCAATGATGTACAGGTATTCACCAGGGGTGTGAATACTGGATAGTGACATCGTGAAGAATACCGCGTGGTCAACGAGTCAAAGGTATTCGTCACATAGGTTGTCCTCAATCCTAAGATATTTGGTTTGGGATGCGTGGACTTCTGGCATTTGGATCGCACCTAACGCTACGCCATAACTGGGTAGCTATAACGGGCGTATCTAGTGTCAGCGGGAAGCGTGTTGCCAAATGCAAGTATGATAGAGGCATTTGCACCTCCTTTTAAGGAGAGATGTTTCCGGGCCTCTTGACTGATGTAGATTGTAGAAGTGCATGGCCATGCCAAAACGAACTGCTTAGTTCTTTGTCGTTTATCACTCAGTCGAAAATCGGATAGTCGAGAAAAGTTTCTGAGTGTTCAGTTGACTCACACCATGCTCACACTTGCAATCGAAACATCGTGATGCAGAGGGAAAAGCCTAAAGTATACCCGATCATAAGACAGGGAGTTCTTATGAAGTTTTATTATAAAACAGTCAGTTTTATAATTTATAAACAGTTTATTTTATAAGGATTTAATTATCACACCTGGGTATAAGAGTTCTTATCGCTTGGTTAACCTAAGGACTTGTCTAGAGGTATCCTTAGGCCAGTGTCATCAAGGTACCCTGGTTAACGGCAAACACAAGTGGGAGTCTGATAGGATTTATGTGCATGACCGTCGAACCCTGATGCCACATCCAATGCCATAAGGCACTCAAGGGTCACACCTGTGAGGACATGTAATCCGAGAAGTAATGCAACCACAAGTGGGAGAACGGTTTTATAACAGTTAGTTATAAACCAGTGTTAGTAAGTTATGGTTTCAACTTACGGAGATGATTAATTACCAAGTTAATTAATTAACAAGGAAATATATATTTATTAGTTAATAAATATATATTGATAATTAATAATATTTAAGATTAATAATTTAAGTTTAAATTATTAGTTTTGGATAAAGATTAATTAATAATTAATTAAGGAAAATAAAATACAAAATTTATATATATATATGTTTATCAATATGGCCGTACGCCATATTGATAACATATATATATATATATATATATATATATATTACTTAGTTTTTTATTAATTAATTATTATAGTTATCTTGGTGATTAAGTTATCCTAATTCAAGATAAGGAATAATTCAAAAGGTTTCGTAATATGATTCTAATTCCTATTATTATAAATAGGAGATCATATGGTGAATTAGAGGCTAATGATTCTATGGAATTAGAAAAGAAAACTCCTCCCTCTCTCCCTCTCATGGCTTCCAGCCGAATACACCAAGAAGAAACCGAGATCGGTTTTCTGTCGAGTTCGAGATATGGCTCGGAAGAGGTGGTGGTTTGCAAGATCCTTTCTAGCGGGTACTCGTCTTGCCTCATTGCGGGTGGATTATTACTTGAGCAACCTAGGTATGTAAAGGTATAAACTTCATCTTCATCTTTGTGTTCTTGATGATGTTGTTCTTAGTTGGATGAATAATATGAATGTTCTTAGTTTTTTGTTCATATTATTATTTGCTTATACATACAAGAATTCGATATATATACATGTTTGTGATAAACAAAGGTTCTAACCCTTTAGGGTTTTTGGGTTGATAATTATTCAAGTTCCGCCTTATGAATAATTACAGTTTTTATTTTCATCCTTAAGTCGGTTCAAACCAGTTTGAGTATTGAATCAGTATGACACATAGGAGGTGCTTTAAAACCCATCAAGTGCTACTACGAAAGGAAAGGGAAACCTTATTGGAGGAGGAGGCATATCGACTCAAAGGGGCTGCAGAGTAATTGGTGGAGGAGAAGACGAAGAGAGAAAACTTCATTTTACTCACAGAGCAAAAAGAGAGAAAGGATGAGAAATTAACATCTTCAATATATCGCGAGAAAAGGTAAATTGACTGTATTACCCCTCTATATATCATGAGAAAATGCATCTTTCCTACTCAAATTGATAGATAGGAGAATTATCCCGATTTCATTCTGTGTTATTTCATGGTTGTTTGTTTGGCTTTGTCATTAGTACGTTGCTAGTGGTAGCTTGGTGACTTTCTATAGTCTGTCCGACCAACCTCCTGTTACGAAGGTAGATACGTATATACGCTATCACAGTTCCGGAAAATGATTAAAAAAATAAAGAGAGAAATAGGATGCTGGTGTGCAAATTGTAATGCTTAACATCTTCTTTGGCATAATAATAATAATAATAATAATAATAATAATATACAGTAATATTAATTAAAAAGACAAGTGTCATTAAGTAATTTCTTGTTCCTAGATAACATCATACTATCTTTACACTCATACACTAATATCACAAACATGTATAATTATGGATTTTTTTTCTACATTACAACATCATAAACCATTACATGTCCACTCTAACTGAAGGAACTCCTTTGAATCCATCCTAGCATGATCTTCAATGGGATAAAGATATATAGAAAGTGATAAAGATTACCAATAATCTCCACAAGAGCATAACCCATCACAAAAATGGTGAAACCTCCTTGTATCACGAATGATAATCGCACGCTTTTCAACAAGTGATACAAACTTCGCCATGTTATGGCAATCGCCACAGATCCTAAGGTTCTTTGTGATTATAAGAGGAATATTCTCATTACACACCATAAGACCAAACACAATCGCCAACTTTTCACTGTGCTTTCTGACCAAATCTCGTTTAACTTCTTCCTCTACATCATGAAGAACAAACTCTGTATTCGCTACATATCCAGCATTTTCAATTTTCTTCATAACTTCATCTAATTTAGCATATATATGATCACCTTCAGGGTGTGCTTGATCACTCGCGATAAACTTATGAATCTTATTGCCATGTTCAATAAAACTGCATCCAGTGGTTTGTACAAGACCTTGCTGCTTCATTAGAACCCTAACTATTGAAAATTCGATCCAACGACCAGCTTTAGAGTAAATACTTGATAGCATAATATAGTTTCTAGGGTCTGAGGGGTTTAGATTAATCAGTTTTCCTGCAACTTCCTCACCAAGCTCTGTGTCTCCATAAACCTTACAACCATTCAGCAGTGCTCCCCAAACACCCGAGTTAGGCTCCATTGGCATGCTATCGATTAAAACACGTGCATCTTTCAAACGCCCTGACCGACCATAAAGATCCACCATACATGAGTAATGATCCAACCTTGGTTCAACTCGATAAACACTAGACATAATCTTGAAAAATCTTTTTCCCTCGTTTACAAGGCCCGAATGGCTACAAGCACTCAACAAATGAGTGAAGGTAACATGATCTGGTTCAAGACCTTTCTGAACCATGAGCTCAAAATGCTCAATAGCTTGTGAGCCATAGCCATGGATAGCATATGCAGCAAGCATGGCAGTCCAGGCAATCATATCTGGTTCGTTCATTTCTTGAAAGATTTCATGTGAAGCCGTTAATCTTCCAGATTTTGCATAAACACTTATTAAAGCAGTCATGATGGGAATATTTTGGTCTAGACCAGAGCACAAAATGTTACAATGAAATGCATCGACTACTTTCCCAACGCCCATATCAGCACAACCCCGAAGTATTGTCACAATTGTAGCTTGATCAGGGAAAATCTCGTCTCTCCGCATTAGATTGAAGTACAAAATGCTTTTCTCGAAAAGCCGTCTTTGAATATGAATATTAATGATTGAGTTCCATGACACCAAATTTGGTAAATTAATCATCTCAAACAACCTAGAAGCTGTACTCAAGTTGCCATATTTCCCATACATGTTAATAAGAGAATTCAAAACTTTTTTTTCGGATAATAAACCAGTTTTCACTGCAATGCAATGAATGTAACCTCCTTCCAAAGTACTACAAGCTGAAATCAAAGATATTAGGGTTATCTCATTGGGGTTCATCCCATCCTCATGTCTCATCCTATAAAATGCATTTAAGCTCAAACTTACGTTCCCCATTTGAGAAAATACTGAAATAATGGAGTTCCATGATACTAGATCTTTGTTAGGAATTTCGTCGAACAGGTTGTGTGCATCCTTAATAGATCCCAATCTGCCATACAGTGATACCAATCTGTCACCAATGAAGAAATCATTATAATTTAAGCATTTGACAATTCTTGAATGAATTAACTGGCAAATGGGTATCGAAGAACATAGGCCTATAGATCTTATTATTGACTCATGAAGTGAAGTTGAGCTATGTTGATCTTGGAAATCATACTGATTACCGAAAGGATAGCAAAATCGTTGGGTATCACTTAGATTATGAAGAAAACTAGTTTGAGATTTTAATAAGTGCCTTAAAGACAAGAACTTGAAGTAAGAACAAGGGAAGTGAGTTGAGGACAGCATCTCCCATTTTTCGGAAACTGGCGTCCACGTCTACTGTATATTTTGATGCTTATTTTACCCATAAAACGATAGAAACGAGAAATAAATAAGTAGTTTTTTTTTAGCTTTTACGTTCCCTTTGATTCGCATAATATAAAAAAATGAAATTGTATTTTTAAAGAAATTGAGTTTCTTAAAAATGAGATTTTATCAGTCTTTTCATAGAATGAAATTTAATTCTATTTTAATTTTATTTTCTGTTTTGTTAGTAAATATGTCCAAAGAAGTGGAATAAGGTTGTATGGGGAAATGATACATGTAGGATATATATATATATATATATATATATATATATATATATATATATATATATATATATATATATATATACACACTAGCAATCTACCCGTGCGATGCTGCGACGGTAAATAGTTTCAAGGATGTAACATGTAAATCAATGTCACGAAAAAAAAATGTGAGCAACATGTCCGTTTTTTCTTTAATTTTTCTTACATTTGTATCAACTATTTTATTAATTTTAAAAATAAATTCTAACAAACATTAAAAAATAAGAAAGATTTATATTTATGAAATAAGAAGAGAGAAATTAATAAGATTTTGAAAATTATATTGATATGAGTGGATAATTGTGTTTGTGTAAACGAGTGAGTTAATGAAAGAAATTAATAAGATTTTAACAAAAAGTTAATAGATGTAAATTTTAATTAGTTAAATAGTAAATACGGTGATGGAGTATTGTGTCATTTATTTTTTGATGTAATTAAAAAAATATTAGTTTAAAATATCTAATATAATAAAATTATTTAAGTGTGGAGATGGGATGTAATGTTTTTTACACAAGATGTAATAGTTTTAGAATAGATGTAATAATCCTTTTTAATGAGAAACCATTAATTTGAATATTCAACTAATATGCAGTAATTTCAAGCCGGATGCAGTGTTTTTAAATAAGATGCAGTGATATTTTAAATGAGTAATCATCGACTCATTCATTCAAGATATAGTAGTTTTAACAAGATTGTATGTTTTTTTAGATACAATTCATCATCCAAAACACTACTCCACGTTATGGACTAAAACCCCACGATGTGTGAAAACCAACAAGATCCCATGCTATGCTTAACATCTCAACGTCATGCATCATTCTTAAATTTATTTCTATGTAACTAATTCTTCCATGTGTCAAGATATAATAAATTATTTAGCGCCGAGTCAAAATGAAATATTTTAAAGTAACATATAGTAATTTAAAAAATGTAAATAACTATGAAATATTAATGTTTTAAAATGAGATGAGATGCAGTGTTTTTAAACGAGATGCGGTATTCTTAGAAAAGATGCAATGGTTTAAGACTACAATTACTTGTTTTTTTAATGAAAAACCATTGACTGCTTCAATTAAGATGCATTAGTTTTAAGTGGATTTTATGTTTCTTTAGACGGGATGAAGTTATTTTAATCGAGATAAAATTATTATAAGGAATCGATGGGTTACACAGACGGCATCTCGTCTATAAATACAAAGTCCTCATAAAACTAGTGCATCTTGGTTAAGTATTCAATGGTTTAAAACAACTACATCTTGCCTAAACGTACCGTGTCTAGTGCAAATACGCTACATGTTGAGGATTCAATCGTTTCTTGTTTAAAAAATCCCTTCATCTAGTCTAAAATAACTGTATTCCGTCTACAAACATTATATCCAAAAACACTAATCTTCTCATTATATTACGTATTACACATAAATATAAGTTTAAAACATGCATATAATAACATAATAAAAAGGATAAATATAGGATGATTTAAAAAAGAGAATAAAAAAGAAACTTAAGAAACAATATATATGTATCTATTAGCAAATAGGAAATATCATGGTGGTGCAATATTGCAAATAAAGAAAATAAATACTAGCAAATAGGAGATAAATATGGTGGTGGAATTTTGCAAATAAAGGAAATAATACCGCCGCAAGAATTGACTAATTCTTTCCCATCGTCCGAAGTTTAGAATCTAAACACACAGTTCGTACGTTCGCATTTTAATTTCCGTTCGCAATCGATCCCCACCCTATATATATATGGATGGAGAGTGTGGGGGAATCAAGTGTGGCAGGGTGTATGTGTGGAATTCATGGGTGGGCAATAACATTGAAAGAGGGGGAATTGGACGGCTCAGATTGGTTCTCGCGGTTCTCGTACTAAAAATGGTTCTCAATGGAACTTCTTCCTATATATATATATATACGTATATATATATATATATATATATATATATATATATAGGGGAGGGTTCCATATATATATATATATATATATATATATATATATATATATATATAGGGGAGGGTTCCATCGAGAACAAAAAAAAATGCGAGAACTGCGAGAACTGATCCCCATCTTTTTAAAACTAAAATATCTACCAAACGGAAAGATATTAAATTATGAAAATTATACCAAATTAACGACCAAATTATGCTCTTTAATATGACATCTATATTGCTATATTTTTTCCAACAAAAAAAATTCGTTACATATATGTAACATACCTTATAGTACTGATTACAAATATGTTAAGTACTGATTACATATATGTAACATACCTTATAGTGATAGAAAAAAAACTCGACAAAAACGAATTTTTTTTGTTGAAAAAAATATAGCAATATGAATGTCATGTTAAAGAGCATATTTGATATAATTTTCATAATTTAATATCTTGGCGTTTGGTAGATATTTTACGGTTTCGGTTCTCGCAGTTCTCGCATTTTTTTTTGGTTCTCGATGGAACCCTCCCCTATATATATATATATATATATATATATATATATATATATATATATATATATATATATATATATATATATATATATATATATATATATATATACATACTAGCATTGTACCCGCGCAATGCTGCGGAGGCGAATAGTTTGTACCCGATAACATACCATTTTTTATATAATATATGAGTATGATAAAATAATTTTTACTCGGTAATGTAATGTGTCATTTTATTTTTTTTTTCTTTTTTTCATAAACTATTTTCTTTTTTAAACATATTTTTAAAAAATAATCAAACAACTTTTTCTAATTTAGAAAGTTTTTATTTTTCATTTCATTTTTTTATTTTTTATAAACTATTTTTTTAAACATATTTAAAAAAACAAGCAAACAATTTTTTCTTAATTTAAAAAATGTGTAATTATATAATAATTTTATTGGTGAGTGTGTAAGTTGGAGAGAGAGATGAATGTTATTTTTTATTTGTAATTTAAAAAGTGTGTAATTATATAATAATGTTTATTGGTGTGTGTGTGTGTAAAGTAGGAGAGAGATGAATGTTATTTTTAGGGGTATAAAAGTAATTTCAAAACACTTAATTTTAAGATATTAAGTAAAATAGGAGAGAGAGTGTTAAATGTATTATATAGTAATATATATATATATATATATATATATATATATATATATATATATATATATATATATATATATATTGTTAGGATCAAGGGAGAACCCTCTTAAATAGAGAACATATAGAACACTTTTGAAACTTTGATTTCATTGATCAGATGGTTCAAAAATTGTCACAATTTATTTAGGCATTTGATTCCATTGATCATAGGATTTAAAATATGTCACGTTATTTTGATAATATGTTCGAATATAATCCTGATGCATCGATGCATACAAAAGTGTTATTTGATGCATCAATGCATACAAAATTTTAAATTGTTAATAATTATATACATAATTTTGATTTTAAGATTTAAGATGTAAAGTTGACTTTTGGGTAGCTATGGGTGAACATGAACGTAAATAAGAAATACTAAATTACAAGTTTACACTTGTTCTCTCTGTTATCTATTTTAAAAGGTTCTCCCTTGATCCTCAACCTATATATATATACTAGCAATATACCCGCGTAATGCTGCGGAGGCAATGGTTTATGTTTTTTTATACGCCATTTTCAAAACTGTAATGATATGTCATTCACACGATTTAATGTCATGAAATTTTTTCAAGTAACATGTCCGTTTTTTTCAAATTTTTTATATTTGTATCAACTATTTTTTTTCATAAACTATTTTCTTTTTTTAAATAAATTTTTAAACGTATAATCAAACAACCTTTTTTTTTAATTTAGAAAGTTTTTCTTTTTTATTTATTTTTTTATAAACCATTTTTTTATAAAAATATAATAACTTTTTTCTTAATTTAGGAAATATGTAATTATATAATAATGTTTATTGGTGAGTGTGTAAAGTAGGAGAGAGAGATTGAGGTTATTTTTTATTTATAATTTAAAAAATGTTTATTTGTAAGTGTGTAAAGTAGGAGAGTGATTAATATTATTTGAGGGGTATATTAGGAAGTTTATTGGTGAGTGTGTAAAGTAGGAGAGATATGGGGGTTATTTTTTATTTGTAATTTAGAAAATATGTAATTATATAATAATATTTATTGATAAGTGTGTAAAGTAGGAGAGAGATGGAGGTTATTTGAGAGGTATAAATAATGTTTGTTGATGAGTGTGTAAAGTATGATAGAGATGGAGGTTATTTTTTATTTGTAATTTAGAAATTGTGTAATTATATAATAATGTTTATTGGTGAGTGTGTAAAGTAGGAGAAAGATGGAGGTTATTTGAGGGGTATAATAGTCTTTTCAAGTTACTGAAATTTTAAGAGATTAAGGAAAATGTGTAAATGTGTTATATAGTTTTGTATATATATATATATATATATATATATATATATATATATAGAGTTAATTACAAAGATGGTCTATGTGATTTGCGTTAAATTTCATATTTAGTCCTTTAAACTGGAAAATTACACTGGTAGTCCTTATGGTTGACATATTGTTTCACTTTTAGTCCTTTAGACTAACTGGTGTTATCTTTTACCGTTAGTCAAAGGATAGAGTAAGGGTATTCTGGTCTTTTTCCATCTTATTCTTGTTACCAAACACTCCCTTTCCTACCTTTCTTTTTAATTTAACTTTTCAATTACATTTAATTATATTAGATATATTATTTAGTAAAATAAAATACAAAATTATTATTATAATTATTTTTTAATAGTTTATTTGTTTTATAATCATTAATTCTAATTATTTGAAAAAATTATTTTTCTTTTTAATTATGTTCTTTGTTATTATTAGTGTTATATACTTGTATTTTCATAGTTCTTTTAGGATTAATGCTTGTTAATCGTCTTCATCTTCAACAGTTTCAGGATGACCCAGATTACAAAATACCTGGACTATACAAACTACAAACCGAACTTGAAGAGTTTTATACAGATTACCAAAAAATTGTGTAGAAAGAACCAGAACAGAAAGAACTTAACAAGAAAGAATCAGAACATGGTCATGGCGTTTCGATTACTTGATCCTTCAATACCTTGAATTGTGGGTTCACTTTGTACCAGAACATCATTCTTTCTTGCATCACAAATAACTCGCAGACGTCTTCCCTTGCCTGGAGCTGTTACCCTCAAATCCTCAATCCTCCACACAATTCCGCAAGTGGATCAAAATGAAGCGCTGGCAGCAAGCACAAAGACTGGGAGTCTAGAGCTCTCTTTGAAAAACAATAAGGAGTCTTGAATCCACACAAGTGTGTGGTTGTCGCCATTGAAACAATCCACCAAAACAAACAGGGGACAGGTAGCTAAGAGGTAGAGCTAACAAGTGGACTTAGCTCTCCCTGCAACAAACAAAAAAACAGAGAGGCTCTTTATGAATTCCCGAATTTACGAAGGACCTGCAAGAACCAGAATATCGAGGTTGTATTAGTGGCAATGGAAGCCGATGCAAGAAACCCTAGTTTTGACGGCGATGCAAGAAACCCTAGTTTTGACGGCGGTGGTTTAGATTTCCGGCGAAGGGTGAGGGAGGTGTTTGAGTGAGTCTTTCCGAGGGAGTTGTTTGAGTGAGTCTTTCCGGCGAAGAGTGAGCGGCGGTGGTTCAGATCTGATCTACGGTGGCGGTTCAGATCTGATCTGATCTACGGACGGTACTGGTGGTCGTACTTCTGCTATGGTGCTCCGGTGAGAGTGCTCCGGTGAGGTGGTTGAGCGATGGTGGTGGCCGGCAGTTATATATATATGAGTTAATTACAAAGATGGTCCCTGTGGTTTGCGCTAAATTTCACATTTAGTCCTTTAAAATCAAAAATTACACTGGTAGTCCTTATAGTTAACGTTTTGTTTCACTTTCGGTCCTTTAACTTAACTTCTGTTAACTTTGACCGTTAGTCAAAGGGTATTTTGGTCTATTCTGATCTTATCCTTGTTACCAAACATATGTCACATATTATTGTTATTACCAAACACTCATTCCCTTAAGCTTATTGCCAAACACCTATTTTCCTCTCACTTAAATCACCTCTCTCTCTCATCTCCCTATTCTCCATCCTTCAAGTTTCTCTCTCTATGCTTTAGTCTAAACAGCCACCATCCGGAACCCTTAGACTGTCGGCGCCACCACCGCCACTCGTACGACCGCCGGTCACCACCAACGCTCCACCACCTCCGTAGAGCTCTCTCTCTCTCTCTCTGTCTGTCTCTCTCTGTCTCTCTCTCTTTAATTAACACTAGCCGCCGCCTTATTCTCTCTCTTCTCTCTACCCTGGCCACCACCACCGCATAAACACCACCACCCTCTTGACTGCCGGCAACCACCACCGCACGACCACCCCATTGCCAAAGCAACTCGGATAAGCATCGGCGCCGCCGCAGATCTTATTCCGGTTTAGGGTTTTCATTTCCGGATAAGCATCGGCGCCGCCACAGATCTCATATGATTGTGTGTTTATTTCCGATTTAGGGTTTTTACTAGGTGTTTAATCGAGTTATTACGACCAAGATCTTCTCATCTTCCTCATCCTTTTCTTTTCTTTTTTTAATGATTTGTCCCAGATCTGATTTCCAGATCTGATTTCTACATCGAATGTGCAACTGTTGTTTGTTCCAGATCTGAGTGTTGTTTGACCATATGGAAGGTGAATCGAGTTCTTTTTTCCGATTTAGGGTTTTTACAATAAATGGGTAAATCCTTTGTTCATGATGTGTTCAGATCTAGGTTGTGTTCTTGGTAAGCAATAAGAACATAAACCCTAAAAAAACGACGATGAACATCAAGAATATCAAAGAATAATGCTGAAAAATAATTAAAAATAAAAATTAAATTTTATAAATGCAAACCACATAATAAAATTTACTTAACATTATTAATTATAATGTGTTAGTCTTTTTTTATGACAGGAGCTAAGTATTGTTTAAATAATACAAGTTTGTATTTTATTTTACTAAATAATACATTTAGTATAATTAATTGTAATTAGAAAGTTAAATTAGAAAAAAGGATAGGAAAGAGGCATTAGACTGTTTGGTAACAAGGATAAGATGGAAAAAGACGAAAATACCCTTTGACTAACGGTCAACTTTAACACCAGTTAGTCTAAAGGATCGAAAGTGAAACAAAACGTTAACCATAAGGACTACTAGTGTAATTTTCGATTTTAAAGGACTAAATGTGAAATTTAGCGTAAACCACAGGGACCATCTTTGTAATTAACTATATATATATACACTAGTAAAGTACCCGCGCAATGCGGCGACGGCTACAAATAAAAAGGGATGGTGGCCGTTTGTCGTGATCGTTTGCGATAGATAAGATGTAGGAGGCAATGATCATTTTCAAATCTAAAATTACATTAAAAGTAAAATATTCCAATATTAACTAAAATTACAATCAAATAAACTCAAACTACATTAGAGCACTAATAAAAAGAAATAGACTTGGTGAGGCTAAGGTAAGTAGATGCCGATCCGGATGAAAACAAATACTATCTATTTAAAAGTAGGAAAAATAAATATCAACGCTGCCAAGTCTATCCGCAAGTTCAATAATTGATTCAAAGTTATCGTCAAATAGCAACAATGTTTTTTCCAATAAAGTCGAAGGGGGCACAAAAAGACAAATACGTAAATTTGCTGAACCTCCAACACATGAACTTAAAAAAATCTAAAATATTCCAGCCAGTAATATCAAGATTCTCAAGTCTATACATCTTTCCACCTTAAAAATGAGGGAACAAATTTTTCTTAACATTACCACAATGATAGCAATTCACAGTGATAACTTGACGAGCCGCGAAAATTATCTGTGGAAGATTTATTAGGTCAATATATTACCTAAACAATAACATAGATTAGTTCTAATTAATTGTAGGAAAGTTAATTATGACAAACATAACCACGACTCTATCCCTCTAACACGCAAGCTTTTTGATAATTCGAAAATAAAATAATAAAACCAAATTTAATTTGTATATGGAACAAACTCTTAAAAAATTGAATTATCTGTAACATCCTGAAAATGGGCCTAGTCGTATATACTATTGGTGATTTAGAATCTCGAATTTAATAATAGATATTAGAATTTATTTAATTAAGTTAATATTAAATTATTATGAAAATGAATAAGAAATGGTGATATTAGAATAATAACGAAAATGAATAAAATTAATATATTAGTTAACGGTTTTGAATAAGGATTTCGAAAATATCCTCGTTAGTTGAAACGGGCAAGCGGGTATTAAGTTGTAAGTTGAGAAGGGGAACAAAATACCCCATTTGGATAATATTGGAGACCAAAGTCGGTCTCCTCTCTTCTACACATACACATGTACGTATACACACTTGACACACACACTTCACTCTCTCAACTTGTGTTCTTGAGCATTTGAAGGAGAAATCACGGGAGACAATCATCAAGAATAAATTTCGAACAACAAATCCAAACCATAATATGTTTCTAGTCCAAGATTCATCATCCTCTCATCTTTTGTAAGTTCATCTTCATCTTCTCATCCTTGTTCTTGAGTTTTAAGCTTTAGGTCAAAAAATGGTTAAATCCAAATTAGCCATCAACAATTAAGTTCAAGTGTTCCAATCTGTTCTTACATCATTTCTAAGTGATTAGGAATCAATTTTATGAATTAAAATGATAGATTGGTCTTGTTTCAAAGAAATCACCAAGTGGATCAAAGATTGAAGAATTTGATCACAAGCCTTCAATTCTTGATTAGATTTTGTTATATGTATGTTTTTGGATTCATTATGATGCCTTAGATGATATGCAAACACTGGAAATTGAATCGGGAATGCTGGAAATGAGTTTGGGTTGAAAATGGACTGAACAGGGGCTGTTTCTCGCACACTGTCTGCAGGATGGTTCCTACGGCCGTAGTAGGTTTCCCCTACGGCCGTAGGAGGGTGTTCAAAGATAGTCCTACGGCCGTAGGGCCTTTTTACTACGGCTGTAGGGGCTGGTGTTTATGAACAGTGCACTGTTGTACAGTTTTTCGACGTTTTGTTTCACGGGACAATTGTTTAGGGTTCTAAGTAATTTGAGGACATTATTAGGGGTATCATATGAGTTATATTAGTTAATGTACTTGTGTGAAGTGACTAAACATGAGTATAATTTTATAGGTGAGCCGAACGACCCAGACGATTGAGACAATCATTATATTTGTTTGCTTTAGTCTCTCAGGTGAGTATAGGATAACATAAGAATTAATATAACTGTGTTACATGTTATCAATATGTGTTAGAAATTCCATGAAATGTAGTTAACGTTGATGTATGCTATGTTTATGTATGACACACGTAGAAATTGAATCATGATTATGATGTGATATGTATGCGCGCTATGAGGCCCGGAATGGGTCAACTCTATGTTTATGAACGGATCCGAGATATGGGGGCTGGTTATAGTCCTTGAACGAGGCCAGCACGAGGTCTGGGATGTTTGAGACCTATGGGTCGATGATACATCAACTACCTGGGGTTGCAAACCCAGCGTTCCTCGAGCAGGATGGGGATCGACTTATTGTTGTACCCCATGAAGGCTTTGGCCTGAAACGCAACGGTGGACCGCTAACCGCTCACCCACCCGCGCGGTTGATGTGTCTGGTTTCCCCAGTTAGGAGTGTTGAGCCGGGCTAGCTACCCTGCAAGATTATGCTTCCTTCTGGCTGTGCCAGCTCATCGTGAGATGCTAGGATAGCACTATCTGATAAATTGATATGTAATATGTAATATGTGATATGTGATATGTTTATATTACTGATTATGCTATCTTATGCTCACTAGCTTTAAATAGCTAACAGATACTCTCCCCATGATTACAGGTGATACTTAGGCGTGTGAGCTTGGGTACCTGCTGGTTGTTACTTGTCTTTTGGAGGAACACTTGTCTTTGTTACTCATATTTACTGTTTATGTTTGCATAAACTTGTTAATGTGGTCGGTGAACAGTTTTAGTAACACCAACTAATATTTTGTATATCGTGGCAAATTTTGTATGTAATTAATGGCCACTTTAAAATGTTTTCCGCTGCTTATTATATTTTGAAAAATAGGTTTGGTTAAATTTGAGTTTACAAACGGATCCTCACAGTTTGGATTCTTGAATTACTAATTTAAAAAGTAGAAATCTGGTTTTCGAAAAGCGGGGTGTTACAAGTCTAAATCAGAGCCTAGGTTTGAGTGAATTGGGTACTTGTAAGAGTATTCAGTCTCAAACCCAGGCCCGACCATTGTTTAGTGTTCCTCGAGAGTCATGGGGTGTGTGAAAGAGAGTTATATTTCTGACATGCTATTGTTTAATTACTTATTATGCTAATGAAGTATGATAAGAGTGCTAAGTATGCTACATGTGTTTGGTTTGGCCAGATTATTTGAGAGATTAATATGGCTGAACATAGTGGTAGAGAGGCTTATATTAAAGACTTAGAGGCTCGTTTAAAAGCAGTTGAGGAGCAGATATCTGTACAACCAGTTGTAGAATCTGAGCAATCGCCTGATCTTAGAATTATCTTATCTTGCCAACTTCCTACCTATGACGGTAGCAGGGATCCTAGTGTAACTGAAAGATGGATCCGTGAGATGGAGCTAGCTTTTGAAAGCATCAATTGTAAGGAATCTAACAAGGTAGGCTTTGCTCTGAAGCAATTGAGGGGCAATGCAATTACTTGGTACAACACAGTGATCTCATCTACGCCTCCAGAGGTGAAAGTTGCCTTCACTTGGACGGACTTTCTAAGGATTTTTCGTAGCAAGTATTATTCTGATCAGGTAATGGATACATTGGAAGAGAAGTATATGGGTAAAAAAATGGGTGATAAACCGGTGGAAGAATGGACCGAGCAGTCTTCTGATAAAACGAGGTTTGTGACTTATTTGTTGCCTGATAAAAAGGCAAAGATTAAACATGTGCAGAAGAAGAAATCCACTGGCGCAGGTTTCAAAAGAAAATTTGAGCAATCTTCTGAGTTAACTGATTTTGGAAGTGGATCTTTGCAACGACAGGGAAGTCAATGGAATAATCAATTAACTACTCCAGGGTGTTCACAATGCCGTTCTAAGCATACTGGCCACTGTACCAGGGAGACAGCCCGATGTCATAAGTGCGGGCAGAAGGGGCATACTACTGAGGCATGCCGTTTCAAAGAAAATGTTTGTTATAAGTGTTTTAAACCTAGACATCACTCATCGGAATGCAGATCAAGTCAGGGACAGGGATCAGGAGGAGCCGGAGGGTCATCTTCAGGTCAAAGGAAGGAGAACGCACCTCGGGCAGCTGGCAGGGCGTTTCAGATGACGACAGATGAGGCCGAGACTGCAGGTGATGTTATAATTAGCACATTCTTAGTTAACTTCATGTCTTGTTCTGTTTGAATCCTATGTTAATTACTTCTTCTTTTCTTCAAAACTTCGTGAAAGAACTAATTGCTTAGTTCCTTTAAAACAAGTTCTCTTAATATGGAAACATATTGAGATCTTTTACGTAAAGGTCAAACGGTTAAGAAAGGAGAATAACCAGTTAGTCTTAGTAAAGTGGAAACACAACCTCTGGTCAGACTGGACACGAGAGACTGGGGAAGACATTAATGTCTGATATCCGCACATGTTTACAGAAAAGGTGGAATGACGCGGAAGGTGGAACGATGCAGACACGTACTGATAAAGGAAGCACAACTAATTGTGTTGTGAAACGAGAGTTTGAATGGCAGAAGCAATGAGAAAATAAATGAGGAGAGCATTTTTGTGAGGTGTTAACATTGTAGTTAGTGGAAGTAAGTAGATTATAGTATTGAGGATTCTCATGTTGGTCTATTGTAGAACGAGAGTGGTAGTTTATAACTAAGTGTGTGATCATAGTAGAAAGAGAAATTGTAGATACGTTCCTATAGAGAAGATATTCGAAGTAACGATGAATTGAACTGTTGTTGTAATAGGAATATAAGAGGTTTGTTTTTCTTTCATTGTGCACTTTTGCGCTGTTGAGAACAGACAAATCCTGATATGTTAGAGTTAAGAGATTAACTTAATAAGACCTGCGGGTCCAAGTTAACTGGATTTATTGAGTTGACGTTGGTGAACCTCTAACTGATGATAAGGTTAGTTGAAGGCGTTGCTAGTTGAAAGAAGTCTGTTGGTGACTTATAATTGTGAGTGTAAGTAAGACAGGATTCCGAGGACGGAATCCTCTTTAAGGAGGGTAGATTTGTAACATCCTGAAAATGGGCCTAGTCGTATATACTATTGGTGATTTAGAATCTCGAATTTAATAATAGATATTAGAATTTATTTAATTAAGTTAATATTAAATTATTATGAAAATGAATAAGAAATGGTGATATTAGAATAATAACGAAAATGAATAAAATTAATATATTAGTTAACGGTTTTGAATAAGGATTTCGAAAATATCCTCGTTAGTTGAAACGGGCAAGCGGGTATTAAGTTGTAAGTTGAGAAGGGGAACAAAATACCCCATTTGGATAATATTGGAGACCAAAGTCGGTCTCCTCTCTTCTACACATACACATGTACGTATACACACTTGACACACACACTTCACTCTCTCAACTTGTGTTCTTGAGCATTTGAAGGAGAAATCACGGGAGACAATCATCAAGACTAAATTTCGAACAACAAATCCAAACCATAATATGTTTCTAGTCCAAGATTCATCATCCTCTCATCTTTTGTAAGTTCATCTTCATCTTCTCATCCTTGTTCTTGAGTTTTAAGCTTTAGGTAAAAAATGGTTAAATCCAAATTAGCCATCAACAATTAAGTTCAAGTGTTCCAATCTGTTCTTACATCATTTCTAAGTGATTAGGAATCAATTTTATGAATTAAAATGATAGATTGGTCTTGTTTCAAAGAAATCACCAAGTGGATCAAAGATTGAAGAATTTGATCCCAAGCCTTCAATTCTTGATTAGATTTTGTTATATGTATGTTTTTGGATTCATTATGATGCCTTAGATGATATGCAAACACTGGAAATTGAATCGGGAATGCTGGAAATGAGTTTGGGTTGAAAATGGACTGAACATGGGCTGTTTCTCGCACACTGTCTGCAGGATGGTTCCTACGGCCGTAGTAGGTTTCCCCTACGGCCGTAGTAGGTTTCCCCTACGGCCGTAGGAGGGTGTTCAAAGATAGTCCTACGGCCGTAGGGCCTTTTTACTACGGCCGTAGGGGCTGGTGTTTTTGAACAGTGCACTGTTGTACAGTTTTTCGACGTTTTGTTTCACGGGACAATTGTTTAGGGTTCTAAGTAATTTGAGGACATTATTAGGGGTATCATATGAGTTATATTAGTTAATGTACTTGTGTGAAGTGACTAAACATGAGTATAATTTTATAGGTGAGTCGAACGACCCAGACGATTGAGACAATCATTATATTTGTTTGCTTTAGTCTCTCAGGTGAGTATAGGATAACATAAGAATTAATATAACTGT
The DNA here is from genome assembly GCA_947179395.2 of Pulicaria dysenterica. Classification (NCBI taxonomy): domain Eukaryota; kingdom Viridiplantae; phylum Streptophyta; class Magnoliopsida; order Asterales; family Asteraceae; genus Pulicaria; species Pulicaria dysenterica. The sequence continues at coordinate 5,241,048 of OX359295.1, forward strand.
GTTACATGTTATCAATATGTGTTAGAAATTCCATGAAATGTAGTTAACGTTGATGTATGCTATGTTTATGTATGACACACGTAGAAATTGAATCATGATTATGATGTGATATGTATGCGCGCTATGAGGCCCGGAATGGGTCAACTCTATGTTTATGAACGGATCCGAGATATGGGGGCTGGTTATAGTCCTTGAACGAGGCCAGCACGAGGTCTGGGATGTTTGAGACCTATGGGTCGATGATACATCAACTACCTGGGGTTGCAAACCCAGCGTTCCTCGAGCAGGATGGGGATCGACTTATTGTTGTACCCCATGAAGGCTTTGGCCTGAAACGCAACGGTGGACCGCTAACCGCTCACCCACCCGCGCGGTTGATGTGTCTGGTTTCCCCAGTTAGGAGTGTTGAGCCGGGCTAGCTACCCTGCAAGATTATGCTTCCTTCTGGCTGTGCCAGCTCATCGTGAGATGCTAGGATAGCACTATCTGATAAATTGATATGTAATATGTAATATGTGATATGTGATATGTTTATATTACTGATTATGCTATCTTATGCTCACTAGCTTTAAATAGCTAACAGATACTCTCCCCATGATTACAGGTGATACTTAGGCGTGTGAGCTTGGGTACCTGCTGGTTGTTACTTGTCTTTTGGAGGAACACTTGTCTTTGTTACTCATATTTACTGTTTATGTTTGCATAAACTTGTTAATGTGGTCGGTGAACAGTTTTAGTAACACCAACTAATATTTTGTATATCGTGGCAAATTTTGTATGTAATTAATGGCCACTTTAAAATGTTTTCCGCTGCTTATTATATTTTGAAAAATAGGTTTGGTTAAATTTGAGTTTACAAACGGATCCTCACAGTTTGGATTCTTGAATTACTAATTTAAAAAGTAGAAATCTGGTTTTCGAAAAGCGGGGTGTTACAAGTCTAAATCAGAGCCTAGGTTTGAGTGAATTGGGTACTTGTAAGAGTATTCAGTCTCAAACCCAGGCCCGACCATTGTTTAGTGTTCCTCGGGAGTCATGGGGTGTGTGAAAGAGAGTTATATTTCTGACATGCTATTGTTTAATTACTTATTATGCTAATGAAGTATGATAAGAGTGCTAAGTATGCTACATGTGTTTGGTTTGGCCAGATTATTTGAGAGATTAATATGGCTGAACATAGTGGTAGAGAGGCTTATATTAAAGACTTAGAGGCTCGTTTAAAAGCAGTTGAGGAGCAGATATCTGTACAACCAGTTGTAGAATCTGAGCAATCGCCTGATCTTAGAATTATCTTATCTTGCCAACTTCCTACCTATGACGGTAGCAGGGATCCTAGTGTAACTGAAAGATGGATCCGTGAGATGGAGCTAGCTTTTGAAAGCATCAATTGTAAGGAATCTAACAAGGTAGGCTTTGCTCTGAAGCAATTGAGGGGCAATGCAATTACTTGGTACAACACAGTGATCTCATCTACGCCTCCAGAGGTGAAAGTTGCCTTCACTTGGACGGACTTTCTAAGGATTTTTCGTAGCAAGTATTATTCTGATCAGGTAATGGATACATTGGAAGAGAAGTATATGGGTAAAAAAATGGGTGATAAACCGGTGGAAGAATGGACCGAGCAGTCTTCTGATAAAACGAGGTTTGTGACTTATTTGTTGCCTGATAAGAAGGCAAAGATTAAACATGTGCAGAAGAAGAAATCCACTGGCGCAGGTTTCAAAAGAAAATTTGAGCAATCTTCTGAGTTAACTGATTTTGGAAGTGGATCTTTGCAACGACAGGGAAGTCAATGGAATAATCAATTAACTACTCCAGGGTGTTCACAATGCCGTTCTAAGCATACTGGCCACTGTACCAGGGAGACAGCCCGATGTCATAAGTGCGGGCAGAAGGGGCATACTACTGAGGCATGCCGTTTCAAAGAAAATGTTTGTTATAAGTGTTTTAAACCTAGACATCACTCATCGGAATGCAGATCAAGTCAGGGACAGGGATCAGGAGGAGCCGGAGGGTCATCTTCAGGTCAAAGGAAGGAGAACGCACCTCGGGCAGCTGGCAGGGCGTTTCAGATGACGACAGATGAGGCCGAGACTGCAGGTGATGTTATAATTAGCACATTCTTAGTTAACTTCATGTCTTGTTCTGTTTGAATCCTATGTTAATTACTTCTTCTTTTCTTCAAAACTTCGTGAAAGAACTAATTGCTTAGTTCCTTTAAAACAAGTTCTCTTAATATGGAAACATATTGAGATCTTTTACGTAAAGGTCAAACGGTTAAGAAAGGAGAATAACCAGTTAGTCTTAGTAAAGTGGAAACACAACCTCTGGTCAGACTGGACACGAGAGACTGGGGAAGACATTAATGTCTGATATCCGCACATGTTTACAGAAAAGGTGGAATGACGCGGAAGGTGGAACGATGCAGACACGTACTGATAAAGGAAGCACAACTAATTGTGTTGTGAAACGAGAGTTTGAATGGCAGAAGCAATGAGAAAATAAATGAGGAGAGCATTTTTGTGAGGTGTTAACATTGTAGTTAGTGGAAGTAAGTAGATTATAGTATTGAGGATTCTCATGTTGGTCTATTGTAGAACGAGAGTGGTAGTTTATAACTAAGTGTGTGATCATAGTAGAAAGAGAAATTGTAGATACGTTCCTATAGAGAAGATATTCGAAGTAACGATGAATTGAACTGTTGTTGTAATAGGAATATAAGAGGTTTGTTTTTCTTTCATTGTGCACTTTTGCGCTGTTGAGAACAGACAAATCCTGATATGTTAGAGTTAAGAGATTAACTTAATAAGACCTGCGGGTCCAAGTTAACTGGATTTATTGAGTTGACGTTGGTGAACCTCTAACTGATGATAAGGTTAGTTGAAGGCGTTGCTAGTTGAAAGAAGTCTGTTGGTGACTTATAATTGTGAGTGTAAGTAAGACAGGATTCCGAGGACGGAATCCTCTTTAAGGAGGGTAGATTTGTAACATCCTGAAAATGGGCCTAGTCGTATATACTATTGGTGATTTAGAATCTCGAATTTAATAATAGATATTAGAATTTATTTAATTAAGTTAATATTAAATTATTATGAAAATGAATAAGAAATGGTGATATTAGAATAATAACGAAAATGAATAAAATTAATATATTAGTTAACGGTTTTGAATAAGGATTTCGAAAATATCCTCGTTAGTTGAAACGGGCAAGCAGGTATTAAGTTGTAAGTTGAGAAGGGGAACAAAATACCCCATTTGGATAATATTGGAGACCAAAGTCGGTCTCCTCTCTTCTACACATACACATGTACGTATACACACTTGACACACACACTTCACTCTCTCAACTTGTGTTCTTGAGCATTTGAAGGAGAAATCACGGGAGACAATCATCAAGACTAAATTTCGAACAACAAATCCAAACCATAATATGTTTCTAGTCCAAGATTCATCATCCTCTCATCTTTTGTAAGTTCATCTTCATCTTCTCATCCTTGTTCTTGAGTTTTAAGCTTTAGGTCAAAAAATGGTTAAATCCAAATTAGCCATCAACAATTAAGTTCAAGTGTTCCAATCTGTTCTTACATCATTTCTAAGTGATTAGGAATCAATTTTATGAATTAAAATGATAGATTGGTCTTGTTTCAAAGAAATCACCAAGTGGATCAAAGATTGAAGAATTTGATCCCAAGCCTTCAATTCTTGATTAGATTTTGTTATATGTATGTTTTTGGATTCATTATGATGCCTTAGATGATATGCAAACACTGGAAATTGAATCGGGAATGCTGGAAATGAGTTTGGGTTGAAAATGGACTGAACAGGGGCTGTTTCTCGCACACTGTCTGCAGGATGGTTCCTACGGCCGTAGTAGGTTTCCCCTACGGCCGTAGTAGGTTTCCCCTACGGCCGTAGGAGGGTGTTCAAAGATAGTCCTACGGCCGTAGGGCCTTTTTACTACGGCCGTAGGGGCTGGTGTTTTTGAACAGTGCACTGTTGTACAGTTTTTCGACGTTTTGTTTCACGGGACAATTGTTTAGGGTTCTAAGTAATTTGAGGACATTATTAGGGGTATCATATGAGTTATATTAGTTAATGTACTTGTGTGAAGTGACTAAACATGAGTATAATTTTATAGGTGAGCCGAACGACCCAGACGATTGAGACAATCATTATATTTGTTTGCTTTAGTCTCTCAGGTGAGTATAGGATAACATAAGAATTAATATAACTGTGTTACATGTTATCAATATGTGTTAGAAATTCCATGAAATGTAGTTAACGTTGATGTATGCTATGTTTATGTATGACACACGTAGAAATTGAATCATGATTATGATGTGATATGTATGCGCGCTATGAGGCCCGGAATGGGTCAACTCTATGTTTATGAACGGATCCGAGATATGGGGGCTGGTTATAGTCCTTGAACGAGGCCAGCACGAGGTCTGGGATGTTTGAGACCTATGGGTCGATGATACATCAACTACCTGGGGTTGCAAACCCAGCGTTCCTCGAGCAGGATGGGGATCGACTTATTGTTGTACCCCATGAAGGCTTTGGCCTGAAACGCAACGGTGGACCGCTAACCGCTCACCCACCCGCGCTGTTGATGTGTCTGGTTTCCCCAGTTAGGAGTGTTGAGCCGGGCTAGCTACCCTGCAAGATTATGCTTCCTTCTGGCTGTGCCAGCTCATCGTGAGATGCTAGGATAGCACTATCTGATAAATTGATATGTAATATGTAATATGTGATATGTGATATGTTTATATTACTGATTATGCTATCTTATGCTCACTAGCTTTAAATAGCTAACAGATACTCTCCCCATGATTACAGGTGATACTTAGGCGTGTGAGCTTGGGTACCTGCTGGTTGTTACTTGTCTTTTGGAGGAACACTTGTCTTTGTTACTCATATTTACTGTTTATGTTTGCATAAACTTGTTAATGTGGTCGGTGAACAGTTTTAGTAACACCAACTAATATTTTGTATATCGTGGCAAATTTTGTATGTAATTAATGGCCACTTTAAAATGTTTTCCGCTGCTTATTATATTTTGAAAAATAGGTTTGGTTAAATTTGAGTTTACAAACGGATCCACACAGTTTGGATTCTTGAATTACTAATTTAAAAAGTAGAAATCTGGTTTTCGAAAAGCGGGTTACAAGTCTAAATCCAAATGTAAAAAAATACTTATTCTAAAGGGTCAATATAACATTTTTACATGTTAAAACAAAGTATTAAAAATCTAATTTTTCATTTTAGTATTTTACCCTAAAAATTAAACATTTGGGAATTTAGCTAGTTAGCAAAAACCGAATCGCTTTCTCTCCCGTATCTTGTTCTCCGCCGCTTCATGAACCACCGAACAATGGTTTCACGATCGATGATTGAACTCGACATTTGGCTGCTATATTACGTCCTACTTACCCGGCTTACCGTCGTATTGCAGCAAAAACCACAATCTTTGGTGACTTGGGGACCGATTTTGGGTGTTTTCGGTCGGGACTACACAGCCATACATGGGGCTTGTGCGACGGCTGCCATTCGAATTGGTGGTGGTGGTGTGGCTGTTGGGGGTCGCCTTAGGCCTCCTAACACCCATGTGGATCCTAATAATTCGATTAATCAAACTTTGGGTGTCGATTTTGGGGGTTTTGTGGCTGTTAATCAACAACCGCCGACAACCCACAGTTTTTCTGCCACCTGCGACGATGGGGGCATGGAGATAAGCATGGTGATCGATTTCAGGTTAAGAACAGCTCTAATGAGTTTTTTTGTTGAATTCCCCTAAGATTCTTGCCCCATTGTTCATTCTACTCATTCGGTAAACCCTAACGGTGGTTCTCCGGCGTATTTGCCGGCTGGTCAGCCGCCGGTGGTGGGTGGTGGTGGTTGTGGGGGGGTGCTTCTAAGGTAGGGTGTGTGGCTAAGATCATCTCCAACCCAACACTCTATATTTGACGCTCTGTCTCTAAATTTTGTGGGCCCTTTCACTCTAAATAATCTTTCAACTCCAAACCAACTGGGTTCCATGTATTTTATTGTTATATTTTATTAAATACTTACTAAAATTACTAAAATCTTACTTCTTTAATAAATGAGTAAAAATTCCGCCACATGTCTGCTCCTCATCAACCCATTTTCATATTTTCCCGCCTCTCTCTCTCCACTATTTTATTATCCCTACTATTTCTCTTTTCAGTTTTCACCCTCTATCTATTCTCTCCATCTCTCACTGGAGTCTTACGAATAGCCACATCTATGCCCTAATTTCTCTTTTTCCCTATTTACATCGCCATTCAATTTCAGTAAATGTATTTGTCGGAAGGTATGTAACACAAATTTCAAGCTCTAGTAGTGATACAAGCTTCTTTGAAGTTTTCTTGATTGTGTTAATGATGTTATGTTACCTTTGATTCAGAATGTGATTGTGATTTTGATTTTGATTATGCTTCGTAGTTTTGTATCTCTAATCCACATGATTGTGTTTCCAGCTTCAAGAGTCGTGTTTCTCTTGTATTTCAACTGATAATTTGAATCGGGACTTAGTCGATCTTTATGTGGATGGTGCTAACAGATACAAATTTACAATACTTTGCCGAATTTGAGACAGATGTTTGGAGAAGCTTTGCTCTTTCTTCTGATATTGATGTTTGGATATATTGATTCTCAACGTTGATTTAATACATTTTCTTTCTTGGTTCATAAGGTAGTCTGTAGGTTAATAGAGCCTTTTTTGGTTCCCTTTTCGATAATGAAATTTATAAGTTTCAATTTGCTTATTAGATGATGAGTGTATGATATTATTTTTGTTAAAAACATCATGATTTTGACTGCATGAAAGCTATTTGAGAAAATGTTTGACATACCATTGCAACATAAGTATGTGAAATATACATGTACTTGGTGTATATCATTTCCCAATTTAATGATACAAACAAAACTTTAGTCTGACTACGTTTACCTCAAACCCGAGAACCAACAAGCTACCAATTAAGAAAAAGAAGCAGAAAACCAAAAAACCACTCTACATTTCGCTCACAATTGTTTTTCAAGTCCATTCTCATAGTATTTTCACTCAATCAGAAGCATAAATAGGGAGATAAAGTTTGTTTACTATTGAAAAAAGCAAAGATGAGTTCATATATATATCTATAGTGCTTCTTAGTAGGAAAGGATGTCACTGTCATATCTGATTATGTTTAGCATTTTTATGCAACTCTTTTAGGTAGAATGGATGGGTAGAAGCAAATGCTTTTGATGTGGAATGGAATTCAATGATCAAGATATGATTATTTTAGCCTACTTAGAATGGTTTGACAAAGTTAATGATTAGCAATGGTTTTTGATGATCAAGATTGTATTAGAAACTCTGTTTTGTTCTTGAGGACTGGTTTTAGTTTGCTTGGAGTATATTGACAAAGTTCTTGTAAATAGTAAAGGATTTTAATGATCACGATTGATTGTTTCGGGAACTGTTTTGTTATAAAGGATTGGTTTTACTTTGCTTTGGAACGGATGTGTTAGTAAGCTGACAGCCAACAACTTGGTGCATAAGTTTGGTTCCAGTTCTTATCGAGTAGATCTGCCACTTAATATTCTGGAGGAAGGAATAAAATTAATGACACTGCTTTCTGGAAATAAATTCGAAGAAGGCTCCACTATCTCAGAAGTTAGAGGATGCTTATTCTACTTGCTCCATCTACACAGGGTTTTGGGTTTTTAGTCTGTAAATTTAGCATTGGTTATCATTAATTTGTATTTACAACTTTCTTTGTTTGGTGTTCTTTTTACCTTGAAGTCTCAACCTTTGAGATACATACTAAATTAGTTGCTTTGAAAAAAAAAACGTAAATGGTTTTTTCATTTGCCAACTATGATGTATTGTGTCTAATACCATCATTGAACATACATCATTGTTCGGTCCTTATGGGTATTCACTATAATGAATCAATAATGATATTTTAGGAAAATTTACCATTTAGTTGGATATACATGTATTAACAATTTATCTTCTGAATTTTATTTTATAAATATAATATATGATGATTTCACTTGAGATAAAATCATATGATGAAAAACAAATTACTATTTTCAAGTTGATATATTCATCATTCAGAATTAGCTTAGTGTTTTGTATAATCGATGATAAACTATAATGATGATTGTTTATAGAGGGTTGAATAAAGAGGTTTCATTAAAGAGGTATATATAAATAAATGAGTTCACGTCCAATGTTTTATATAAAAAGGTTTTATTAAATTAATAAATAATAATAGTATTTTTCATTTATTTATTAGAAATGTTTCATATATTTTTTAAAGATTTTACTATTTATAAATTATATAAAACCGACCCGTGTTATACACGGGTCTCTAACCTAGTTAAAGATAAATTAATAGATAGGAGAAAAAATTAAATAGAAAGTAATTAAATTTAGTGGATCTCATGGATAGAGTGTTGGTTTTGACACTTCAAATATAGAGTGTTGGTTCTCAACACTTCAAAATAGAGGGAGGGATAGAGTATGGGTTGGAATGGCCAAACACTTCAAAATGAGATGATAGAGTGTGGGTTGGAGATGCTCTAAGGAGTCAGGTAGTTTTTTTACTCCTAAATTAGTTATACACACGTGTTTGTTTATTCAATACTGTAGAATTTAGATGCCTAGGGTTTTCTTCCTCTTTTGATAATTCTGTTCCACTTCGAATACAGGTTTTGTTCTTAAATTCATTAATCGTTATGCTAATAAGGAAATCATGAAACTTTAAGATTTGAGTTGTTCGTTGCTGCATAATATGTTGAAATACTGAATCTTGCATGAGAAAATAGCTTCTTCCATTTGGCCGTTGCTAGAAAAGAGTTGGCTTTGGCGACAAATGAAGAAGTAATGTTCATAATAAACATGCTACAAAATCCATATTCTCAATAATAAACATATTTATGCGAGAACATGTAGCTTGTTATCTGAATGAGTCTGCTGGAATATTATATTATAAGGACGGGCTGAATCGTGTGAGCTGTCTAATTCAACAACAGGGGATTTAAAAGAAACTTTCATATTGGTCCTTTAGAAGGTGAAGAGAGTCATCTAAATCAATGGCCCTCTAAAGGTACTGACATTGTTATGCTTGTTTTTTTTTCTTGAGCTCTGTTCTTACTATTTTTTTAAAAATTTCACAACCATTATCTTCTTGGAGATATGTAATGGAGAAGTACTACCAAAAGGTCTGGTAAGTGTTAAATATGTTAAGTTATCCTATATCTGTTTATTTACAATGTTATGCCTTAGATGCATCTCTAAATACCTTTGAGAATGTCTCCTTCCATTCAATTATAAGAGGTGTATAGTTTCACTTTTTATGTCAAACAGTACAAACTTATTCCTTTTAGCATCTGTATTTGTTCTTTTTGTGTGTGTGTGTTTTTTTTTTTTTTTTGGGGGGGGGGGGGTTCTTTTACTCTACTGGCAACCGACGGTGTTCCTGGCCTCCAGGAAATATAAGCTTTATCAGTGTTACTTTTATGGTAAGGAACTTTATCTCAATATTATAGACACTAACAATGCATTAGAATCTGATTGAAATTTTTCTTGTTTCCTTTACCCATGGAAACAGTAAGCTCAGGAAATTGTTAGCAGTGAAAGAGTACCTTGAAAATGAAGTTCATCTTCAGTGTCAGAATTTGTTGAAGAGATCCTTGAAGGTATCAATGCCTATAATTCAGGTATTCTTTTTGTTACCCAAAGTTTGGTTATCTGAATGAGTCAATGAACTTAGCCTAAATATATTCAAAAAATTTATATGTATTTCTATTGTCAAGAAGTTCTTTTTTGAACCTAAAGTTTTATGAGCTTTAAGAGTCATTATTTTATAAATTCGTGGAAGAATATGATTATTTTGAGGTGCCTACAAAAACTTGCATACTTTCTCCCCAAATACTATTTTGATGATTTTGGTGGTAGATTTGATGGTTTTTGTAGATCTGTCGCTATTTTGAGGTCTAAGATGTATTTGGATTTTATTTTCCTTTTTTTTAATGCAACATTGGTGATTGAGAGTGAGATTGAGAGTGGTAGTTTTGAAAATGACAAATTGGTCAAAGATTTTAACAAACTAAAGACCACGCTACTTGCAACCATGCCTTAGAGATCATTTATCTGTGTGAATTTCAGTCTTAAAGAAAACATATGCACTACATTACTTGGTAGCATGATCTTATTCACCATCTGAAAATTCAAAACCCATATCCAGAGGTCATCCTAAGTTTTATCATGCAGTATGATGCAAGTCGCATATATTAAACTACAGATAACATTGACAAAATCAAAGACCATAAGTAGTTGGCCTCAAATGTCAAATTGGTAGCTTATAATTAAGTTATTTAGGACATAGATGAATACTGCTAGCGAAATTAGTATTATAATTTATAAAGGCCCAAATGGCTTTAAAAAGGGAAGCAAGTTACAATTTTTAACCAGTGAATGCAACTAACTGGATTTGTGACCAATTTAAATATGGTTCAAACAATTGGTAACAAATCCACTTAGGTGTGTTTATTGGTAAAAAGTGAATATTTGACGCTCTTTTTAGCCATTTGCCCTATTATAAATTATAACACTCATGTCAATTGCATCAAAGTGTAAAACAATTGAAGTTTGTTGTGCCAATGGTAAAGGCCTAAAGTGGAATATTCAGACCCTAACTATAATTATCTATCCAGATTTCAAATATGTGAAGAACTAAGTTTGAATCATGAAAATCTAAAGAGGGGACTTTGATTATCTATAAGTTGTTAGCAAAGCAAAAGGTTAGCATGATGAAAACCTAATAAACTTTACAATATCAGCATCACCATGGAAGCTATGAACAATTTCAAATTAGAAGTAGAACAAATATGATCACAGCAAACAACAACCAGGAAATATCACCAACTAAACCAAACTTAACCCTAGATCAACTAAAAAGTGTGGATAGAATTGAAACTTACAGGATCAAGAACATCAGGTTCGGGGCCATAATCGGCAGTTAGAAGAAAATAACCAGCAGTGACAGTGGCAACCATCGTTGTTCTTATAACCAATATATCAGTGTTGGGGTTCTTTTAATATTATATTTTAATCATTTGATGTGTCTTAACAATATTAAAATATCTTTTAACTTCTTTTAAACTATATATTCTTCTGTCTTTTATTTTCTTGAAGACTAAGTATAACATTTATTTCAATTTTCTATCCACATTCATCAATTTGAATTTAAAATCGTCATGAATTTGGGTCTCCATTGCCAAACCCAAATTTGGGTGACATGGGGTAGGTGAGAGAACTGTTGTATGGGGGAACTTAAAATATATGGGAATTTGGGTGAATTTGGGTCTCCATTGCCAAACCCAAACACATGCCTCAACTTCTGCTATTTGCTATCACTTAAAACATATGGGAAGTTAACAGAATTGTTGTATGGGGGCATGGAAGTTACCTGAGACATGCATGTTGTAGTTGATTTCAAAATTGTTTATTCAACTGTCAATTTTCTGATCTGTTTTCATGATAAAACTTAATAAATACTTGGTATTTTTATCTGATGTTATTTGTTTTGGGTATTGGCTTGATTTCTTATAATTTAACTTAATAAAACTTAATAAATACTTGGTATCTTTATCTTTATTACTTGTTCTTATTCTCAATATTAACTGTCTAAATGTATATATGACTACACTTGGTGTCTATCATTACAAATATTTATACATTACAACTTTTGTCTATGAAAAAGCATATGACAATATAAATTAAGAAGAACACTCAAGACATAAGCCAAACTGTTCTTATATTTGTTGTTGAATTTAAATATGGCATGTAACATAGAGCAATCAAGTTATCCATTGTTGATCATTTCTCCTATTTCAACCATTTCTACAAAGTTTATAGTATCTTCCAGGTACCATTGCTCCAGGTAACATGCAGCAGCCGTGCTTATGGCTGGCACAAGTCTTGATCTTAGTTTTTTTTTGGCTTTTTCTTTAAAAACATTATTTTCACTCATGGTTGAAACTTAATATAATGGGACCACATTTTTTCATATTTTTTACTTCTTTGTGTTGTTTACGTAGAATACATGGGACGCTGATAAAATAATTCACTATATTTCTGAACAGGTCGTTTTATAATAGGCTATAATGTTAGATTAACACTATAATTTTATCTGTTTTTATAGAAGATAGGATATGATTACAGCAAGTAAACACATAATTATAATATTTTGCAGTGCTTTCTGATTTGTTATTACTGTAAAATTTACCTCATTTTGGTTGACAAGATCGACCTTCATTTCAGTGTCCATAGATGGAGGAGTGTTGGCATTGATTGCAATGATTTCTAAGCTCCTATTCTCATGCTGCAAATTGTTAATATGGTTAGTCTAATTAAACTGTTATTGTTGAATGATAATTGATTAATTGGTCATTGTTTGAGTCTAACTGTCTAATTGTGTGAATATACAGTTGCTTAGAAGGGTTGCTGATTTAGCACGAGAGATGAAGACAAGATAAGAATAGTAAGCACCTTCAACATTCATACTGATTGTACACCTATTAAACACCTATTTGGTTCATATATATATATATATATATATTCAAAAATTGATATCACGGTTCCTTAGGCTGTCCATATAAAGAAAACAATTTGAAGGATTTTGTAGGTTCATTATATAATGAAAACAGGTTATTTCAAACTAAGGTAAATAAGCTTATTTCAAAATCGATGGCATGATGGTGTGATCTCAAAAAGAAGATATATCATAAATCAGAACATTAATAAGAACATTAATCAGAACATTGAGTATTTCAGAAAGCAGAACATTAATAAAGTTATATAATGTAAACTTTACCTCATCTTGGCCACCAAAATCGACATTCATTATTATGCTCATAGTTTATTGCTTGATATACAGGATATTGGGTGGAGAAGAATGGGTTGCACAGTGGAACCCTTATTAAGTATATATAGTGGTTTTTTTATAATCATTCCTGTTATTTTGCAATCTTCTATTGATTTCCTGTGATTGTGTAATTATTTATTGCCTTTTTAATAGGAAAAGCTTCCAGCAAAGAGATATAGTCGTAGGTTTGATGTAATCTTTCATTGCCTTGTATTATAGGCGTAGGTTTGATTTCCAGCAGAAAGAGATATAGTATATATTTTACAATCTCTTATTTATTTAAATTTGTCATTGCCTTGTATTGTTTTTATTATTTGAATCAATTTATTTTTGGTATTTGAATCATTTGTTTAATGATCCAGCTCCATGTGAGTTGTTATTTTTGAATCAATTGTTCAATGATCGTGAGCTGTTATTTGGTCCTATTTTTTTGCCTGAGGCTTTTTGTTTGTTTGAGTTAAGGGCATAGTAGTAATTTTAAGTGACAGTTTTAAGCAAAAAAGCTTAAATGCTTTATATAATACTAGCATATTACTCGCGCAATGCGGCGGTGTCAACTAATTTTTACTCAGTAACCTACTTGTTTTCGGTGTTCATCAATACAGTGATTACAAATAATTTTCCTTTGTCAAGTGGCAACATGTCTATTTTCTTTATCTTTTTTCTATTTTCTTTATTATTATTCTATTTTCAATCAACTCTTTTATTATTTTAAAATAAATTTTGAGAACAATTAAATAAGAAAAACGATCTCTACTTATAAAGTATGTTAAATTAAATGACAATACAGAGCGTAAGTTAGTAATTTGAAACTATTAAAAGTTAAGAGATTAAGATTATAGAATAAATTAATTTGAAACTATTAGTTATATGAGCTATTTAAAAAAATTAAAATATATGTTTATAAATTCTAATTATATGTTATTCACATTTATAAGCTCTACTTAATTATACATATTTTTTTGATAAATAAGTTAAAATGTTTATAACATAATTGAATATTTATTATTTGATTTTTTTAAGTATGGAAGGTTTAGTTATTAAAATGGAATATAAGAATCTTATTAAATGCATCTAGTAGTTACTTTATATAATAGTTTCCATTTATTTATATGAAGGGTAATTTAGTATATTCAACTTACTTAAAAATTTAGAGTTTTTAGGTTGTAAATGCTTTATATAGGAGTAAGATAGTAAAGATATCTTCGTAAATCATGAAGCAGAAGTACTAGTTTAATATATTATATATACACATATTAGTTGATTTTTACTCATAAAGGTTAACTAATAACAAAAAAGCTAAACGGTTTAAAGTTAACAGTAAAAAAACTTGAAATCGTAAGTAGACATGCATACATTTTTTACACTAGCATATGATTAAAAAATAAGAGTTCGTTGACTTCTTTTTTACAAACAATAATCATTAACCATATCACTAACGATAATATTTCAATAATTAACCATATCACAAAAAATAATAGTTCATAACCAACCATATTACAAATACAAAATCACAAACCAATCGGTTTCGGTTCTAAGACCGAATTACCCGATAACCGGTGGAACCGGAACCGAAAGAACCGAAAACCGAAAATGAGATTTTAAGAGAACCGATAACCGGACCGAATATTACGGTTCCGGTTCCGGTTCGGTTTTTCGGTCTAAAAGCTCATCCCTACATGCAGCTAACATCACCTAACATACCACTTAATGAAGGGTATTAAGGTCATTTGAGTGTTTAATGATTTAAATGATATGCAAGAGCAACATCACCTAACTTAGATAATGTTAGGTGCATGTATCATTTCTCCAAGATTGTATAAATGACTAAAATGCTTTTTATTTATTTTATATAAAACAACTTTATTATTACGCACATAAACGCACAAACACGTATATATACAGAACGGCTATTTATCAAATAACGCTTATTATGATAAGTAGCAATGATTCTTCCATTTGATTTGTAATACTAGTTGTACCTTCATTAGGAAGGGAATTAATTATAAATTCATGGATTTGGTCTAATACTATATATGTAATGGGCTAAGAAATCTGTAATGGTGGCGGTGCCGCAACCAATGGAGTCAATGGTAGCGCAAGCCGGGGGCGATCAGTGCGTGGTGGGCCATGTCCAATATTATCAGTAGAGACCGGAGGCGGAGACGTTGACCAATGGCGGCAGTGTTAAGTGGTGGCGTGCCGTGATGGACATCAACGGTTGGTGTTCATAACACTGTCGACCTGTGATGATCAATGGTGGTGGTGGCGGCAGGCGTCGACCTTGGTGCCAGCAAAGACCGTGGTGGTGAATGGACGGACCTAAGAGTAATGGAGGGGGGTCACGGGACACCGGTCTTTTGACGGTTCGTAGTGTTAATTTTCGATTTTTTGAGACGATGGTACCGGTAAATTTTCAGGGTGCTACTGGTGATGTCACAAAAATCAAAGGAAAAATGAAACTTTTTTTAAAAAAATGATAAGAAATAGTTTAATCTTTCAATTTATACCTTTAAAATACTTTAGTTTACCTTTAAAATAGCCTATTAGTTAACATGGCTTCATATAAATTGTGTTTTGTTTTAAATTTTGACCCTAAAATAACAGAACAACAGCCAAAACGTGGTTAATCCGACCCGATTAACCGGAAAACCGAGAAAAAACCCAAACCAGATCCGCTATTTAATTTTATTTTATTTTTTCGTACTATATGGTGCTACCGGTCAAAAAAATTCCTGGGTCCACCCCTGTGGTGGTGGTAGTCAGTGGCCAACGACATTTGTTGACCGGTGGCAGTAGTGGTGAGCAGGGGGTGGGAAATTGGTACAGATGGTGCACGGTGGCTACTAGGGTTGGTGACTTGGTGGTGGTGACCGGTGGCAGCAGTGGTCGGAAGTGGTGGGAACCATTGCGGGCAGTGGTCAGCAGCTGTGGTGGTGACCCATGGCAGGCACCTGTTAACAGAAGGCGGTGGTGATGGCGATTGGTGGGCCGATTAGGACGTCCGGTATAATTTTTTTTTTTTTACCAAGTTTCTTCAAGGAATGGAATGTGAACCCATCTCTCTATGTCAAGAAAAGATCATTTAAAGAATGTCTAAATTCTTTGGAACGAAATTCCAACAATATAGTAGAGGAATATCATTCCAATTCATAGAAAGTCCTTGGAATTTGTGCGATATTAACAGCACCTTAGTGTTTAGCATGGGTTGAGTAACAAACTTGTTGGATTGTGTGATTTACAACAAAACTTTTATAAAAGAATTACAGCGGAAGCAAAAACAAAATCACACAACCACCCAATGGATCTACGTTTCAATCTAATACAAGTAACAAGAACAACCATAGAAGAGAAAGAATTGGACCTTAAGCAATGTGAAGAAACCAATAGTAGGAATCTCTCTATCGGAAGCACACCCCAAAGATCCGGTTACAAAACCTTAGCTATCTCCTTCTTGATCCAAGCTCCAAGATCAAAACCACAAACACTTTTTGTGATTTGAAACTCACGGCCAAAACCACAAAACTCCTTTTGTTCTTTTCTCTTTTAATCCCACGGCAACAACTCCAAATTAATTCTATGTACCAACTCAAATTCTTGGTATAAATAACAAATGTATTTGTGCCCTTTACTTGCTGCCGTGAATCAATTTTTATTTATTTATATATTCTCCTTTTTCCAGCCGTGAGATCTATATATATAGGAGATACATTCAAAAGGTTTAGGTTATCTCTAAGATAAGATTATGATTAGATAATCTTTATCCTTTAGTGTTTAAATTTTAAATTAATTATAAACAATTACAAGATAAGCCCCTTAAGTAATTGTAAATAATTAATTTAAACTATTTAATATAAACTAATTACTAGAAACACCCTCTAGTAATTTCATATTAATTAAAGCACCATTTATCATATAATTAATTAAAACACTTTTAATTAATCACTAGAAGAAACCTTTTACCGGACTTTGTGTGTGACCCAATAGGCACATGCGTTTAAGTATAGTTTCTATTTTATTGTGACAGTGGGCATATCTCCAACAGACTCCCACTTGCACATGTCACAACAACTCAATAGTAACCTTGACAATAGTTATTATTAAATAAATACACTATCGCCCCTATGACAACATATTATCTGCATTAAGCAGACCTATAGGCAAGTGATCAAATATCCCTTTGTTACAAATATCCTTATGAACACCAGACATGGAACTTGGTCAATCTGTATTGTTCACTATTATGTTTCTCGATAAATATTTATGGTGACCCAAAACCAGACTGCAAGATTAATCCAACATTAATCCAGTCCGAGTATGCATACATTTAGTGTCAGCACCAAATCATCGAGGGGCCCATGGATATCGCTTTTATCACGAGATAAAAGGAACAAATAGTATTGACTACATAGATC
The DNA here is from genome assembly GCA_947179395.2 of Pulicaria dysenterica. NCBI lineage: Eukaryota > Viridiplantae > Streptophyta > Magnoliopsida > Asterales > Asteraceae > Pulicaria > Pulicaria dysenterica. Next base: position 5,258,404 of record OX359295.1, read on the forward strand.
TCTTACCCACGAATCATGCTACACCCAACGTTTCCCTTTATAGCCGCCTGTTACGGACAACGTTGGAGAAACATCAAGGCGTGACAGATTTTGTGTCAAGAATCTCATGTATCTCTACTTAAGGATATAAGATATTACCATCTTAGAATTGCTTGTGACAAGATCCATGAAGCAATCTCTAAGTGCGGGTCGATCCAATACTTGATCTCTATCAAGTACATGTGAGTGTATAGTTGCATCTCTATGTTATATCCAAACCATTGGGTAATCAACTAACACTCCACATCAGTCTTAACTCACTACTCCCTTCCATTAGAGAACGACCGACTGTGGATTGTCTTGAACTAAAAGTTCATGGAAGTTAATAAACATGCAAAGTGAAACTTTAGTAATACACCAAATGATAGTAACTGCTCCAAGCATATATTAGAATCTCAATCATAATATCGATACATCATAAAGCAAATGTATAAGTTTCTCAATCTCAAAACTACTAAAATAAATAAAGTCATGACAAGTTGCAATCAAACAGATCTAATCCCAATAGACCTAGTATGAGCATCATGCTTAGTCTGCGACAAGGGCTTGGTGAAAGGATCAGCCAAGTTCCCATCTGAGTCAACTCTACTAATGATAATGTCTCCGTCCTCGACTATCTTCCGTACGTAGTGGAACTTCCTGAGTATATGCCGTGTGCGCTTATGCGACCTGGGTTCTTTAGCCAGAATGACTGCACCCTTGTTGTCACAGAAGATCTCTACGGGATCATGAATAGTAGGAACTACCCCAAGATCGCCGATAAACTTTTTGATCCACATGGCCTCCTTTGCAGCTTCATTGACTGCAATGTACTCAGCCTCTGTTGTCGAGTCTGCCACGGTGCTCTGCTTGGAGCTCCTCCAAGTGACTGCTCCACCGTTCAACAAAAACACGAATCCTGATTGCGAGCAAGAATCATCCCTATCGGTTTGGAAACTAGCATCAGTGAAACCCTTTACACTGAGGTTTTCCGCACCTCCATAAACTAAGAACATTTCTTTGGTTCGTCTCAAATACTTAAGGATGTTCTTCACCGCTACCCAATGGTCATTGCCTGGATTGGCCTGGTATCGGCTCGTCATGCTCAAAGCATACGACACGTCAGGTCTAGTACATATCATGGCATACATGATCGATCCTATAGCCGAAGCATAAGGAATCCGACTCATGCGCTCTTGTTCTGAATCAGAACTAGGACACTGGGCCTTGCTCAGCGCCAAACCATGTTGCATAGGAATGAACCCCTTCTTGGAGTCCTGCATGTTGAACTTCTTCAACACCTTGTCTATATATGTACTTTGGCTTAGACCAATAAGACGCCTGGATCTATCTCTATAGATCTTAATGCCTAATATGTATGCTGCATCTCCCATGTCCTTCATTGAAAAACATTTCCCTAGCCAAGTTTTTACACTTTGCAAAGTAGGGATATCGTTTCCCATGAGGAGTATGTCATCCACATACAACACAAGGAAGACTACAGTGCTCCCACTAGCTCTGACATATACGCATGGTTCATCTTCGCTCCTCATAAAACCAAACTCTTTGATTTTCTCATCGAAGCAGATGTTCCAGCTGCGAGAAGCTTGCTTAAGTCCATAAATGGACTTCTTAAGCTTACACACTTTATCAGGTTGCTCGGACTGTACAAAACCCTCAGGCTGCGTCATAAACACATCCTCAGAAAGCTTACCATTAAGGAAAGCAGTTTTTACATCCATTTGCCATATTTCATAGTCATGAAATGCAGCTATGGCAATAAGTATCCTGATGGATTTCAACATAGCCACTGGTGAAAAGGTTTCTTCATAATCTATACCATGAGTTTGCGTATAGCCCTTCGCCACCAGTCTGGCTTTGTACGTGTGTACTTTGCCATCCATGTCGGTCTTCTTCTTGAAGATCCATTTACATCCCACTATCTTTTGACTGGGTGTATGATCAACCAAGTCCCAGACTTGATTATCATACATGGATTGCATCTCACTATCCATAGCCTCCTTCCATTTAGCGGCCTCTGGGCCCGCCATGGCTTCCTGATAACTGGTAGGCTCATTAAGATCTACCAGTGCATCATCACCATCAGAAATAAGTAAACTTAATCTTTCCGGTGCATGACGTACTCTATCAGACCTGCGAACAGGTGGTGGCTGAATGTCAGATTCCTCAGCAACTCTTTGTTGAGGTTCAACAACTGCAGGTTCTACAACTTGTTGTTGAGAGCTAGTGCCAACGTTAGATTCCATGTTGGTTGACTCTTGAATTTCTTCAAGATCAATTCGGCTCCCACTGAATTCTTTAGACATCAGCTCCCTTTCAAGGAAGACTGCCCTTCGAGCAACAAACACTTTGTTCTCAGAAGGTTTATAAAATAAATATCCAAACGAATCAGCTGGGTATCCAACAAAATTACACCGTTCTGATCTGGGTTCAAGTTTGTCTTGAGCTTCACGGCGTACGTAAGCCTCACAACCCCAGATTTTTAAATATGCGAGTGACGGAACTTTCCCACTCCACATTTCAGAAGGTGTTTTGGAAACCTTCTTCGTTGGTACAAGATTTAGGACCCTTGCTGCAGTCTCAAGAGCATATCCCCAGAAACTGATTGGAAGCGTTGTTCGGCTCATCATGGACCGAACCATATCAAGCAATGTTCGGTTTCTCCTCTCAGCTACACCATTATGCTGTGGTGTCCTGGGTGGAGTAAATTGTGCAATTATGCCACAATTCCTTAGATGATCTCGAAACTCTTGATTAAGATACTCACCACCCCTATCGGATCTTAGAATCTTAATCTTCTTGTCTAGTTGATTCTCTACTTCGTTTTGGAACGTCCTGAACACCTCTAGGGTTTCAGACTTATGTTTAATCAGGTAAACATATCCATACCTACTGAAATCATCAGTGAAGGTAACAAAGTATCTCTCGCCGTGTCTTGTGACTGATCTGAACGGCCCACATACATCAGTGTGTACTATGTCCAACAGATCCTTGCTCCGTTCACACGTTCCTGTAAACGGTGTCTTTGTCATCTTTCCCAAAAGACAAGATTCGCATTCATCATTCAATGTTTGGTCGAATGATTCCAAAATCCCATCCGCTTGGAGTTTGGCGATGCGTTTCTTGTTAATGTGACCAAGACGACAGTGCCACATATACGATTTATCCAAACCATTTTTAGATTGAGTCGATTCAACATTATTAATTGAACTTTGATTGTCTCTAACATTGATACTTGTTTCATAAATTCCATGACAAGGGTTAGCTTTAAAATATAGCACATTATTCTTATAAACAAGAATTGATCCATTATCAAACCCAAAGTCAAAACCATCCTTAAATAAAGCATGAAAGGAAATAATATTTCTCGCCATATCGGCTGAGTAGCAACAATCAATTAAAACCATAGATAATCCAGACGAAAAAGAAAGCTCATAATTTCCTATCACGTCAACCGAAGCAATCTGCTTGTTACCCATGATCAGGTCCAGCTCCCCACGTCTCAACTTCCTACTTCTTTTTAGTCCCTGCACATCAGTACAAATGTGAGTACCACATCCCGTGTCCAATACCCAGGAATTAGAAGCAGAAGTACTATGGAGTTCAATCATATACATACCTGAAGTGGATGCTCCATTAGCTTTGAGCTTCTTCAGCTCATCCAGGTACTTCGGACAAGAACGCTTCCAGTGTCCTACCTCCTTGCAGTGAAAGCATACAGCATCATCAGGAGTCTTTGATTGAGGTATGTCAGCATGGGCCTTCCCTTTGCCTTTTGCCTTAGGAACAGGGTTAGGCTTTACAACCTTTCCCTTCCCCTTGCCTTTAGTTGAGGAAGCCTTTTTCTTCTTCACACCTCCCTCCCTTATGGCTAACACAGAGGCAGCAGTCTTAGCTTTGGCCATGTTAGACTCAGTGGTCTTAAGCATGCCATGGAGCTCCATTATAGTCTTCTCCATATTGTTCATATTATAGTTCAGAACGAACGGATCATATGCACTAGTCAGCGAGTTCAGGATAAAATCCGTAGCAAGCTCCTGACTTATGGGGAAACCAAGACGCTCCAGCTGGTCAACGTACGATTTCATTTGCAGAACATGTACACTGACGCTACTGCCCTCAGCCATTTTGCAACTTGCCAGAGATTTGACGGTGTCAAACCGCTCTTGCCTAGCCTGCTGTTGGAACATTTCCCTCAGCTGGTTGATCATGTCATACGCCCCAAGGCTCTCCATACCCTTTTGGAGTTCAGGCGCCATGGTCGCTAACATGAGGCAAGCGGCCTCGTTTGATTCAGTTAGACGTTTCTCATACTCTTCCCGAATCGCACGAGATGCTCCGGCAGCAGGTGCCTCAGGGAGCGGCTCCTCTATGGCCCTCTACTTCTTTTCCATCCTGAGCACAATTCTCAGGTTGCGAAGCCAGTCCATGTAGTTCAAGCCCGTAAGCTTGTCCTTCTCGAGGAGCCCTTTCAAACAAAAGTTTGACATTGACGAATTCGAGTTGTTGTTGTTTGACATCTATCAAAAGAAAAAACTTTATTTTAGTAATTTTGAATTAAATGATCCTTGTTAATATAATTACCCATTTGTTAAAAACAAAATTAATTTAACAAGGCTAAGATCCATATTTCACTCCTAGCTATGACGGGTGTACCGCGGATCGCAACTTGAAGCTATTTAGGTAGGTAACTATTTTACCAATTTCATCTCTATGAAATTCTTAGATCCTTGCGGGATTCGTTGACATCCATTATGTCATTTGGCATGTTTAATCCCTTCCACGCTAATCCTTTCTCATGACAGGTTTGCCGTGGATCACGAGTCCGGATTGTAAATCAACCATACTAAGACACGTAACATCCGGCCCAAGACTCTCGGGTATCGCGAATATCACAAACATTATTCCTAAAACCTAACCGACGCGTTGGCTTAAGACCTTCCCCACGCCGAAAGATAATTAGTTCAAATGTGTGTCTTATATGGATAGCGTGAGATTTACATTAAAAAAACGGGTTTTTGGTTTTCTTAGTTAAAGCATTTTAACCGTTTAATTTTAGCAAAAACCAGTTTTAACCATGTTAAAACTTTACAATAAAACCATTTTTATTTATTTGCTAAAACATACTTGCAATTATCATTAACTCATTAATAAGCTTGTTGTGTTTCAAATTATTTAAAAAAGGTTATCTCGCAAGCAACCAAAACAATAAAATAATAAACACAACCACATTGCAAGTAACGATAACATTTGCCTCATTCCTATGTGTTTTACCCGTGAGCCACCACGAGTAAAACTAGGTCAATCTAAGGGACAAACAATCAACCATAGCGAAGTGCAGGCTCCCACTGAAACCGCCATTCTTCCAATGCTTGAGTGGGTCAACGCCAAGACGTCAATCTCCATGACTCCTTGTTTTGTTGTCTTCTTTCTTCTTTTACATTAAAAATAAATTCCTATACTAGTCTATACTATATACAAATACATAGAATAGAAACGACACGCAGGTCGCAATAAAACAATTTACATAGGAATTAAGTAAACGACACGCAGGCCGCGCAAAACCAACCAAGAAAAGAAACAACCAAAACCATCACATCACATAGGTCTAAATGAGGCCAAAAGTTATCGGATCCATACAACACAAACATGTATAGAGAAAGCCATGGAGTGCCAAATCCATGCAAACAATACTTTGATAAAGATCGATAAAACATACAATTTTGGCACAAAATATCAATCCTTGCAAAAGAACACTTTATACTTATGAAAGTATGGTTTCATGCCAAACCATCCAAACATCAAGTATACAAGCAAATCAAAGTATTCGGGAAAACACAATATAAATAAAGATCGTTTTCATAGTCTTTCTAATCACATTGAGTTTCAAAATTACAACCTTTTCCAATAAGGAAACTTTAATTTTCTAAAAACTCAATTATAAGGTTTAAAACATAAAACTTCCCAAAGTTAGAAACTTTATATTATAGAAAACTAGTTTAAAGTTGTAAAAACCCTAAACTTCCAAAAGAGGAAACTTTAATCAATTAAAACTTTTTTATCTAGATTTTCAAACCAAAATTTTCTACCCTTTGGAAATCTAAGTTTTCAAAAATCAATTAGAAAACCCTAGAACTTTGTGTGTGTTTCATACAATCAATTTCCCAATCGAATGTACAACAACTCACCCAAAAAATTCTAGTAAAGAAAACGACAATCATGTACTTGTACATTGAAACCGTGGCTCTGATACCACTGTTGGATTGTGTGATTTACAACAAAACTTTTATAAAAGAATTACAGCGGAAGCAAAAACAAAATCACACAACCACCCAATGGATCTACGTTTCAATCTAATACAAGTAACAAGAACAACCATAGAAGAGAAAGAATTGGACCTTAAGCAATGTGAAGAAACCAATAGTAGGAATCTCTCTATCGGAAGCACACCCCAAAGATCCGGTTACAAAACCTTAGCTATCTCCTTCTTGATCCAAGCTCCAAGATCAAAACAACAAACACTTTTTGTGATTTGAAACTCACGGCCAAAACCACAAAACTCCTTTTGTTCTTTTCTCTTTTAATCCCACGGCAACAACAACTCCAAATTAATTCTATGTACCAACTCAAATTCTTGGTATAAATAACAAATGTATTTGTGCCCTTTACTTGCTGCCGTGAATCAATTTTTATTTATTTATATATTCTCCTTTTTCCAGCCGTGAGATCTATATATATAGGAGATACATTCAAAAGGTTTAGGTTATCTCTAAGATAAGATTAGGATTAGATAATCTTTATCCTTTAGTGTTTAAATTTTAAATTAATTATAAACAATTACAAGATAAGCCCCTTAAGTAATTGTAAATAATTAATTTAAACTATTTAATATGAACTAATTACTAGAAACACCCTCTAGTAATTTCATATTAATTAAAACACCATTTATCATATAATTAATTAAAACACTTTTAATTAATCACTAGAAGAAACCTTTTACCGGACTTTGTGTGTGACCCAATAGGCACATGCGTTTAAGTTTAGTTTCTATATTATTGTGACAGTGGGCATATCTCCAACAAAACTATCGTAAGTAATCGAACTGTCCAAACCAAAGTTAAGTGTTAGGTTTAAGAAGTGGATTGTTTTCAAACATAAACCGTAAATTGAAGTACTGAACCATTAAAGTCAGTCATACATAAACCAAAACAAACGGTTTAACACTACACTTCAAAAACCGGCCATTAACTTCTGTATAGACAGTTTCGTTTCGAGGGTTTCATGTATAAAGCAGAAAGTTCGTATGCTTTTTAAACAAATGAAAATGAATGGGATTTTATGTTCATTTAAAGCATCTCCAACCAACCTCTATCCCTCCATTTTGAAGGGAAAAACTACTCCAATCAACCTCTATAACTCCCTCTATATATGGAGGGAACAAAAACTCCCTCTATATTTGAAGTGAGAAGATAAGCCCCTCTATCAATGGATCCCACATAAATTATTTACTTTTTCTTTAACTTTTATAACATTATATGTATAATACCTATTAATAATTTGTATTAATTAAAAGGTTTATATATACTTTTAAAAATTAGTATATAAGAAATTTTATTTTGATATAAAAATAATATATTGAAATTAACAATAAGTGAATAAAAGATATATTTATAAAACAAATACATAAACTATAAAATACATTAGACATGAAATGCAATAGACATTTATTCCTAACCCGTAAATAGATTAAAATATTGATTAAAATATTTATTAAATATATGATTTATTAATTATTTACTATTGTAATATTAATATATATAAATTATAGTTATTGTATTTAAAAATAATATTTATTATTAATGGAATATGGGTCCCACTAGTTTTGGAGGGATGAATAGAGTGTATGATTGGAGTTGGAATTTTGTTTAGAGTGGATGGTCCCACCATAAATAGACATAAAGTGTGAATTATAGAGGTGAAGGTTGGAGTTGCTCTTAATTGAATGAATAAACATGATCAGAAGAGTAAACATGATGAATCAACAATGTACGTAGAAGACGATTTGTTGAAACACGATTTCGTTTCACAATTTACAAACTAATACCGTAACATCAATACATAATCAGACGAGAGCACAGAACAACTGAACAAAAAAGGAAACGAAAAGCAAAAAATCAAGAAAGTAATGTGAAGAATCTGGAATGTGTCACATGCTACATGAAGATGATAGAGTGAACAGACGAAGCGATGCTTTGTAATTGTTAATGAAAATGAATACAAACCTGTAGATACACGATCCATATGTTCTGATTTTGATTCAAACTTCAATGGCCGATACTTGAATTCAGTGATATCGATCTTCCCATTGATGTTGATTTTGATGCAAGTAGTAATCGATTTTGTTCTATGAGTGTGATTCTGAGTGATTGTATGAAAGAGAGTTGTGGAAGATTGTTGAGAGAGACGAATGCCAGATTCGTTCAAATCCAAAACCCTATTTTACGGAGTTTGTTACAACTTTTAATTTTTCCTATTAAGTTATTTTTTTTAATTTTAAAAAGAAGATTTACTGTCTTCATGTTCTTCCGAAGGTGCGCGTCTTTGGATGCTGTGATATACGTGATCTAAACGGTGTTACTGGTGGCTGTTTTCGAAAAAACCCATGGACAAATGGACTATATATCTAGCATGGGGAGTGTTCATGCGAGAACCGTTGTTTGTGCGAGAACCGCGATAAACAATCTCAGCCGTTCCTTGGATATGAGAAGTATCATGGATGGAGAGCGTGGAGGGATAGAGTGTGGCAGGGTGCATGTGAGGAATTCATGGGTGGGCAATGACATTGAATGAGGGGGAATGTGATGGCTTAGATTGGTTCTCGCGGTTCTCGCGCTAACAACGGTTCTCGCATGAACTTTTATCTATCTAGCATAACCAGATATAAAACTTCGTGGATAAGAAGAGAAAAAAATGATTAATCATAATTAGGGATATAAATGAGCCGAGTTACTCGTGAGCTACTCGAGATCGAATCGTTAAAAGCTTCATACGAATCGAGCCTAAACTAGCTCGAACTCGAGCCTAGATTAAAGCTCATTTAGAAACATGGGTGTTGCTTGTTGTTTTGTTCGGGACTGTTCTAAGACTATTAGTTAGCACCAATGAAATATATATTTAAATTACATAACATAAGTACTTAAATAGTAAATTAGTGTGATCTTATTAATTTTTACAAGCTATGTGTGCAAAATCTTTTTATTTAACAAGAAATAAACGATTTTAAAAGAAAGCATTAATTAGACAAACATATCAATCAAACATGTTTAAAGATTACATTCAAATAAATATAATAAGAGTTAATTTTCAAAATGTTCCTTTAACTTTACTGTTTCTTTCGATTTGGTCATCTAAGTATAAAACTGACCAAAATGATACTTTAACTACCACTTTGTCACCAACTTGGTCCAAATTAACAATGGACGTTATCCTTCCACATTAAATCTACCCACGTGAGTTGCACACGAGGGATTTTAAGTCATTTTACCCTCTCCTTCTTCCTTACGCGCTTAAATAAACTACCCTTTTTACTTTCTTTTCTCATTTATAGTGAAGAACACGAAGAGGAGAGCAGTGTGGTTCCATTCGATTTTGCAAGATTAAGCTATATGTTTTGTTCTTGTGGTAAACTAGCTATGATCTTCACTTCATGTACCTCTTAAAATCCCAGTAGAAGGTTTTTTTCATGTCCTCATAAGGTACTTATTTTCTGTTTTGTTGACCTAAATTCAAGGTTAGAACACAAAAATTAGATGTTTAAAGTTAGTTTTTATTCCATTTCAGGATTCAAGAAGTAGGTTTCTTGGTTGGTTGGACCCTGTCACGTGTGCAAGATCAACTATGATCATTCCTGGGTTGCTACGGTCAAAGAATGAACTTGAAATACAATTAAAGGAAAAGGAAGCATTTTGTTGGAAGTTAAAGTTTTATTTACTAGTTAGTTGGATAGTCTTCTTTATTATTGCAATTTCCTATATGTAATTTTGATTAATGGTCAAAGATTGGATTTTTTTGGTGAATTTTGGTAGTTGAAGTTAGTAAGGAACAAGTATTAATGTAAGGACTATTTTTTTTTTAGTTTTGGGTTGTTGCAATTGAATGAACATGTATTTATGGATGAAATTAGTGGTTTGGTGGTGTATTTGATAGCATATTAAATGTTCATCTGTTTATATGAGATGGTGTGGGTTCTTGTGTTTGTCACAACAACACACAGAATACAAAATGATGAATGAGAACAATCCCTCTTCTTTTTACATTCAGTTTCAGAAACATGTTGGTAAGCTTGGCAGATTGGTAAGTGTCTAATGTAAATTGTGTTACTATTGTTAGTTTATTTGTAAGTTCGTGACCATCAATTTTTTATTTTAATAACAGACTATCCCTGCTGAGTTTGTAAGGATGCACGAGCTAGAAAACAATCGTGCTGTTTTTCTTAGGATGGATAACATTGAGCATGTGATGGAAATGAGGCTCTATGATGATGCAAGGAGGCCTTACAATTTCCTCGATCATCTGACCATCAAAAGGTGACTCTGAGTATTTCAAACAATCACACAAGCTTGCATACAAGAAGTGGTTGAAGTTTCAACTTATTCGTCGACATGGATTTTCATCATGTGCTTCAACGGTTGGAGTTTCCATTTGGGTTGGTTCAATACTTGGGCCATAATTGCAATTGGTATCAATATGGATTGTTTCAATATGGGTTGCACACTTGATTGACTAGTTTGAACATGGGTTCTTTCAGTTGGTTCATCATTGTTTACCCATTCTAACAAAAGCCTCCTACTGTTTTGGGGTCGAGTTTCAATTGAGTCAATTTCTTTGATGAACCCATTCTAACAAAAGCCTCCTACCTTAGATGGTGATGTGAAATAAGTGTGCAAGTTGGTTCTCCTTATTTTAGTTTATACTACCATCAATTTATGAACATATACAAACTTTGCCGTGTTTAAAACATCACTATCGCTACCTAAAGCTTGTAGACCAAAGTCTAAATCACCTCCAAGAGTTAGGAAATGATAATACCTTTTCACATTGTACTCGTATCCTAACTCCTCTAGAATATCATTCAACTCATGCACATAAAACCTATTGATTTCTACTTTATCAATGTAGCTAACTTTACCTTTCAAATATCTTCTCCCTAAAATTCTTGAAGAAACCACCATGGTGAAGTTCAATAGAAAACATGTTAGGAATACCACCTACAAAATCAAACATCTAACTCAGTGTCTTGTTCTTGGTAAGTAAAATTAGGTCAAATATACACAATCAATGTCACATACCGCATGATCTCTCTCCAACAACATCGTTTTCAAAATGGGTGCGGATGTAAGTCATGATCTTCATATGAATTCGTCGAATACAGGAATGGTTTTGCTTAACTGCTTGTGTTTGGGGATGACAAGAGTTCAGGGGACTAACTGTTGAGTTTAATTGAGAGGAGATGGTAAATGACTTAAAAGCCCTCGTGTGCAACTCACGTGGACAGATTTAACATGGAAGGATAATGTCCATGTTAAATTGGACCAAGTTGGTGACAAAGTGGTAATTAAAGTACCATTTTGGTTACTTTTGTAATTAAAGGACCAAATCGGAAGAAACATTAAAGTTAAAGGACCATTTTGATAATCATCTCATATAATAATAATGACCGGACAAAATAGAACAATATAAAGATTTGGTGTTATAGTGAATTAATATACCAGGGTAGATGAAAGAAATAGGTCATTAGTTTTAACTTTTAAAGTGCTTTAAAATGACTAACTTAAAATAAAATTGTGTGATACAATAGAATTTTATCACCTTTTGATCCCACTCTTCACTCAGATACCATTTGTAGGTTCCAAGTTATCAAGTATCAAACATATATTGAACCAGACATGCACTGACAATGTCTTGCTAAATGTATATAAACAAGAGAAACCAAGAACACAAATTTTAGGCATATTGACTGCTTCATCCAATTAGGTTACAGTACATTGTTTGTATGCCCACTGGGTAGCTACATAATATATCATATACTATCACTTTTGTAATATGAAATAACAAACTTTACTAAAATATATGAGTTAATTATCAAAATGGTCCTTTAACTTTATTGTTTCTTCCAATTTGGTCCTTTAACTTCAAAAGTGACCAAGGTGGTCCTTTAACTACCAATTTATCACCTAATTGGTCCATTCATTAGTTGACTGTTAGTCAACTCCGTTAACTTAAGAGTATTTTGGCCCTTTAGTCCTTTTTTTCCTTTTTATTAAATAAAATAATATTTAATCATTTTTAAATATATAAAATTATTATTATAATTAATATTTATTCATCTCTCTCTCTCTCTCACCATCGTCTAAATTTTTCTCTCTCTCACTCTTACTCCGCCATCGTTTAACCATTAAAGAAACAGATCCGAGAGAGAGAAATGTTGAGAGAGAGAAATATGATAGGGTTTTTTTTTGGGGGGGGGGGGGGGCGGCGGTGTACTTCGAACAGATACGGCGTAACCATCGTAAACAGATAGTGGTTGTTTGGGGCGGTGGCGTAACCATCGTAAACAAATCTAGGGTTTCATGTTCCTTCACTTCAGATCTAGGGTTTTTTTGGGGCGGCGTCGGTGTTCTTCACGTTTCTTCACTTCAGATCTAGGATTCCATGTAACGACCTGAATTTTACATTTCTCGTATTGTAATGTTATTATGAGTATTAATAATAAGTTGTGTATGTTGGCTTTATTTTGGAGATATTGAAAAGAATATTCCTTGGAATTTTGATCGAAAGTGCAAGTATACGTGACGCGGCGCGGGATTAGTTGAGTCCGCGACGCGGCGGTTCCGCGGCGCGGGAGTATTTTGATGCGCGACGCGGTGACGTCACAAGATCTGAATTATTGAGGCGGCGGCCGAAAGTTTCCACCCATAATTATATATTAATTCTTTATTCCGCGGCGCGGTTTAAAGATGGTCCCGCTGCGCGGGAATCGAGTTTTCAATCTCTATAAATAGAACTCGAAATTTCCTCATTTCACACACCAAAACTCGCAACTGTCTCTCAATCTCGAATATTCAACTTCTAAGGGCTTTAGTAGGCGGTCTCGGGGTAGTACGTAGTAAGCATGGCGGTTAAGATATCGAGGGAGCCTTCGGGACTTCGACAAATATTCTGGACCGAGGTGAGTTCAGTTATTTGTAAAACCGAATACGAAGACAAAAATATTATTTTAATATTATGATGATTTTTTTAAGATGATTATCGATGTGTTACATTATATAGGATGCATGATAGATATTATATAATGTTAATGTTACGAGATGTATATATATATACATATATTATGTGGATATACGATTGATAATTATGATGTATTTAGATGATATTAAGATGATGTTATTATGAGGTTATGATGACTTGGGGTGGGAGTAGATACACTCCTATAGATGATGTCTAGTAGGAAAGTTGTGCCTTCTAGGATATGCTAGCAGTACGATGATTAGTTACCGGGCTTCTAGATAACCTTGGTAACACAGGGTATGTGAGTATCTTGGTACTCGTATACTGGAGTGATGTATTGACCATAAAGGTTGGGTCATGTGCAAAACATCATGTTGGTGAAAGGAGGGCCTATCGGAGATTTTGGGGTACCGGTTGTACTTTCACCTGAACGACTTATGTCGAAGTAGCTATAATGGACGGACTACGAGAGCTTATGTACAAAAGGGAGTCGCGCCCCACTTTGTACTAAACTTGCCGGGCAGACTATAGTGAACTTATGCCAATGTGGACGGACCTTGGAACTCTAGTGGTTGCCAGGCACGCATATGGTATTTGGGGTAATGATGATATAAGATGTTTATGATAGACCCCAATTAAGATGATTATGATGATACAGATGTATAGGATGATAAAGATGTATAAAGATGATAATGATGTATATGTTGATAATGATGATTTATGATGTTTATACTTGACTATACGGGGTATTATGATGACATGCGGGTGGGTCAAGTATTGGATTGGGATTATTATAATCTAAAAATGATAATGTTTTACAATTATTTTAATTGGTGATTTTGTCGATAACTAAGCTGACTCACGAGGCGTAAAGCTGACACTTGTTTTTTTGAAATGTGTCTTGTACTCGTGCAGGTTGCTTAGGTATGCATGGCCTTGTGAGATTGGGTACTGATGGGTAGTATCTTTATTATAATGTATCTTAATGTCAACTTGTGGTTGTACTGGTTTTAAGATGGTATGTTTTGGACGTAACGGGTGGTTTTTACGATGTAAGTTTAAAACGGTTTCTGCCGGTTTTAATAAAGTGTGTTCTTAAGTCTTCCGTTGCGATGTTTCTGATTATTTAGAAAAGTTTTTGTAAACCTCAAATTTTAAAAACCACGGCTGTTACATTCCACGTCCTGATCCGTTTGTGGGGTGGTGTCCGGTGGTGGTGGTGGTGTCCGGTGGTGGTGTTGTTAGATTGTACGTGGAGATATAGGTAGTTGTGGCGGTGGTTGTGTCATTTGGTGGTGGTTTGTTTGACTCTTTAATGGATTCATCGACTAGATTGTACGTGGAGATGGTAGTTGGCGGTGGTGGAGAGAATAACTAAAAAACCCTAGAAGGTTGGCGGTGGCGTGGTGGTTTGATAGTGGCTCCGGCGGTCAACTCTTTCACTGTGTGTGGTAGAGAGAGAGAGAGAGAGAGAGAGAGAAAGCAGGTTGGCGGCGACGTGGTGGTTTGATGGTGGCTCCGACAGCGAAGACACCGTGAGAAAGAGAAAAGGGAGATGAGAAGGCGGTGGTGGGGAGACGATGTGGTGGTGTAAAATGCTAAAAATAAAAATTTAATAATATAAAAGTCTGATTGATTATTATATATTTAAATAATATTTAATTATTAATTAATGTATAAATAAAGAATAATTAAAATTAAAAGAATAAAATAGAAAAAAGGGTATAACGGTTATTTTACCCTCACTTAATGGAGTTGACTAACACTCAACTAACGAATGAACCAATTAAGTGATAAAATGATAGTTAAAGGACTATCTTGATCACTTTTGAAGTTAAAGGACCAAATTAAAATAAATGGAAAAATTAAAAGACCATTTTAATAATTAACTCAAAATATATTTAACAGAATTTTGAACACCTAACACATGGGTCCCATATCTCCCCCATCGTGATGGAACAAGTAAGCAAAGGATCAATTCATTTATGTATATTTTCTTTTGTAGATTCTTTCTTGAAGGAAGCTTTCTTGAGCTACAAGTATAACATTTCTTTATCACAAGGTTCTTTTTCATAAGCTCTCACTCCTATAAAATTAAGGTTTCTCCTAAATAAGCTTGTAACCTTCACAATTAATTGTTTTTCACAAGCTCTCATTCAATTCCTGTGAAATCTTGAATTTTCACTGCTGCAAGTTATCTTTACCAAGAATTGAAGAAAATCTACTGTTACAGGTATGTATTCAATCAATTCTCGTATGTATGTATGTATGTGTGTGTGCGCCACTTACTTTCCAAGCCTGGCCCAAAAATGACCCAAATCGTTTTTCTTTTTAATAAGAAGCCAAGATTTTTATAAAATTAGTGAGTTTGGATTTTAAATTAAAGTATGGGATGCTAGGAACGTGAATAAAACCTTAAAATAACATCATAGGAAAAAGAGATTTCGAGTTTAGCTTCAAAACCTTACCTATTTCACTTGAAACTCCCAAGATTTCTTCACGAAAATTTCCTGCTATGCTTCCTAATCCATACAACATACTTGAGGGTGTTGCTTCCTAATCCATACAACATACTTGAGGGTGTTTTATTTCACACACTAGCCCCCAAATGTTATCCTTAAATGCATAAAACATTCGAATAATTAAATGGGTTAAAACACCATCTTAAGAAATTAATTAAAGAGAATTTTCACGTCGTTACAAAAAGCCATGGGTGATCGTTAGGGTTCTTTCGTGTGGGTTCGTTCATCATTTAGGCATAATCTACAGGAAAAGTTACTCTCTTGGAAAATTACAATGAAAGAATAGTTGATCTTCTTACCACACAAGAGTGCTCGAGATATTTAGAAGAGAGGCAGCCAAAAGGCGTTCAAGAGACACATTCTTCAATAAGCACATAAGGTGGATCTATTTTCTAATTACACTTGAAAAATTCATTTTACAAATATATATGACTTGTTGGTGCTTAAGTACAATTTGTTTTAAACAACTTGTGTAATGCCTACGCGTTGCGTTGGGATCGACGTAAATTTATATGTTAGTTCTTTACTTGTCTTCATTTTTTATAAAAATTATGTCACCTAATAGTAATCAACTTTAATATTATTGTTATTCATATTTTATACACAATTTATCACATAATAGTAACCAACTTTAAGATTATTACGTTTTAACTATTTAATAAATTATTGAAAAAACTTTAATAACTCCCTATCGATCTTGACAACAGTTAGAAGAAAACTTGATCCGCAATGAGTTTATATATATAAGTTTATAAATATTCAGATGAAATGTAAATTTAAAATTAACTCACATATAAAAGAATTGAGGTTAATAATTATTTTCGTTGCATAAATATGTTATTTTACTAATATTTCTTAATTTAAATATATCGATAATGAATGTGGGGACATAACTTTAAGTTTTAAAATTCCAATATATATTTTAAAGTTGTGTTCAAAGTCCATATAAATAATTATGAAAATATCACTCCGTGCAAAATTTTAAAATTCAATCTCGACCAATGATAGAGTTGATACAAATGCTAAAATTAGTCCGACTATACGTTAAGTATGTACTATATTAAAAATTATCACTAATATATTTTTTATTTATTTGTAATATGTGCGGTAACGAAGCTTCAGTGAGTTTGCAACTCTGGATACATTAAGCATTATATATAAACACACGTAAACTAGTTGGTTCTTTTCCTGTTGGCATTAAGCATTATATACGGTCATACACTTCTTAGTTTATAAAGCATTTAACTTTCTCTCTCTTAAAATTTTTAAGACTACTTAATTTTAAGTAGTACAAGTTTTTAAGCTTAAGATACAAAACATTAAAGCAATAGTCTAACCAATCATCCCTTAATTGTTTCATCTAATTTAAGACAACTATTACTTTAATAACTATTTAATATATCGTTAAACGTCACAACAACTATTTAAATTATCTAATTTTGACTAAATTACTTACATCAATACAATTTCAAGGCTATAGTATTTTTTTCTCTAATTATTTAATAATAAATTTTTTAATTGTTTTATAAAAGCTGTTTTAACAACTAATAAAATGTTTGATTGTAAGAAAAAAGAAAACAAATCAAGAAAAAAGGAGAAAAAACATGGATATGTTGAATAACACCGTATTCCACACATACCATACCTTACTTTTTGAATCAAGCATATCGAGCACTAACTATTGTCATCGCCGCCGCATTGCGCGGGTGCAATGCTAGTTAATATATAAAGCATTTAGCTTTCTCTATTTTAAAATTTTTAAGACCATTTAATTTTAAGTAGTACAAATGTTTTTGCTTAAGATACAAACACTCAAAGCAATAGCCTAACCAATTATTCCCTTGATTATCTCAACTAATTTAACGCAATTATTACTTTAATAAATCATTAAACATCACAAAAATTATTTAATTTATCTCATTATAGCCAAATTACTTGCATCAATATAATTTTAAGACTATAATATTTTTTTCTCTAATTATTCAATAATAATATTTTTTTGTTGTTTTTCAAAAATATTTTAACAACTAATAAAATGGTTGATTGTAAAAAAAACAAAGTAAAGAAATGTGGAAAATATAGAAAATACATGGATAGGTTGACTAACATCGCATTTCACATACCATACCCTACTTTTTAAATCAAACATGTTATCGAGCACAAACGATTGTCATCGCTGCCGTATTGCGCGGGTGCTATGCTAGTATTTGTTAATTTGTTTGAGTAGTTTTTAGTATGTAAGTAGGTGTTGTAGAGGGGCGGAGTTTAGATTATTAGTTGAGGGGAGCTATTAACACGTACTAATGAAATATAGTATGTAAGTAATATAACGTAAGTACTTCAATAGTAAATTACTGTGAGATTAACTTTTTAAAGCTATGCATGCAAAACATTTTTGCTGAATAAGAAATAAACGATTTTAAAAGAAAGCATTAGAATTAGAAAAGTAGTGCCGTCAATGGGTCTGATCATGATCTAGATCCGATCCGATCCGATCTACTCAATTTAAATGATTTAACGGGTCCAAAATCCGATCCATTGACCCAATAAAAGATCCAATGGATCGACTATTTAATTAGATTACTACATGAGTTAATCCAAGATCTATCTGGGTCGATCCATTTAACCTACTAAATAATAAATTGTATATATTTATAAATATACCTCAAGACCTCTGGTAACTTTACGTGAATTGTGACCTAATCTTAGACAAAGACTTCAAACTTTCAAAGTTTACCACCGTCGTATAACCACCGCAGCTCCAACCATCACACCTTCACTCACCCAGATAAAAAGGTATATATAATTTATGTTGAGAGTCCACGAGATATAACAGTCACACACAAGGCCCTTGTGTGTGACTGTTATATCTCGTGGACTCTCAACATAAATTATATATACCTTTTTATCTGGGTGAGTGAAGGTGTGAAGGTTGGAGCTGCGTCTTGTTATCTGGGTGAGTCAAGGGATCAGGTCAATAAAAAGATGCAGACCTGAGAATTATATCAACACTTATGCTAGGTCTTGTTGGCTTTTTAAAAATAATTGTTACATCTGACTTCTTTCACTATGATTGTACATACCAGAACGTGTATAGCTATTTGTCTTAATGTTCATTGAATCATGCCCGGTCTGAATGGCTGAATCAAAAACATTTAGGTCCCGTTTGTTTCACCGTAATGCACAGGAATGGAAATGATTTTAATTCCATCCATGTTAGGTACGTAATGACATTCCTCTACCTAAAGTAATATTAACACTTCGAAGAACTTAATTCCTTTCAAAATAATGTTACCAAACGCAATATACAACGGAATTTGATTTCAATTCCATTACATTCATTCACATTACCGTGAAACAAACTGGACCTTACAAATTAACCAGGATTTTGAAAGTGTGAACTGTGAACATTACGAACCAAAAACATTTGGAGAATATATGTACTCGTGCTGCTGCTCGTTTATGTGCTGCTCCTTGTTCATTGGTGTATAATGGTACAAGGTTTCAAACTAAGAGTACTAGTGGATAATGCATATTATTATATATAACTAAATAAGTTGTGTTGTGCTTACACAGCTGCACACTATTTCGACAATACATGAACAAAAAAAGATCCAATGCTAAACCTTCACATATATTTGCTATTGGGCTGTAATCTATTTATTTAGGCCCACCAAAGAGAATTAATCCAATCTGCTGTTGAGCCCATAAACCTCTTCGATCTGTGTAACATCCATGAGTATGCTTGTGGTTGAAATTCCACAAATGGTGCCACCACATCCTTTTTTGCATTTTCAAACACTATCTTATTTCTATTCCTCGAATTTGGGGAAGAAAGAATCAACGAAGGGTTTCTCTGTTAGGCAACGATTTCTTGGATCTGGAAGGGGCAGAGGCTGTCTTGGGATAAGATGACTTCAGCAAAGTTCGAGTTGGAGAAATTTGACGGGAAGAATGACTTTGGACTCTCGAGGGTGAAAATGAGGGCACTGATGGTGCATCAAGGTATCGTAGGGGCTCTTGAAGGTGAAGCCCGGCTACCGGCTACATTGTCTGCAAGAGAAAGGGCGGAGATCATGGACAAGGCGCACAGTGCCATTATTCTGAGTCTTGGTGATTGAGTCCTACGGGAAGTTGCAAAGGAGACTACAGCTGCCGGTATTTGGACAAAATTGGAGAGCCTATACATGACAAAGTCTCTTGCAAACAGATTATACCTCAAGAAACGACTCTATACTTTTCAATTGTTGCCAGGTAAGTCAATAGAAGACCATGTTGACGAGTTTAATAAACTTGTACTCGATTTGGAAAATACAGATGTAGAATTGGAGGATGAAGATAGAGCAATTATATTCTTGACATCTCTTCCACATTCATATGAGCATTTTCTTGATACGTTGATGTATGGACGAGAAAGTTTGTCCATGGAAGAGGTTCTTGCAGCCTTGAATTCTAAAGAGCTTAAAAAACGAGGTGATTTAAAAGAAGAAATTGGGGAAGGACTGTTTGCAAGGGGAAGAACAGATCACAGGGAGTATAAACAGAAAGGTTCTTCACGTTCAAAATCAAGATACAAGAAGAAATGTTTTGTCTGTCACTCTGAAGGTCATTTGAAAAGGGACTGCCCTGAGTGGAAGAAAAAGAAAGGGGAAAAACATTTTAGAACCAAAGAAACTCATTGTTCAGATGTGCAATCTGATGGATATGATAGCGCAGAGGTGCTGGTAGTTTCAAATTGTAAGTTGAAAGATGAATGGGTACTTGATTCAGGAGGTTTGTATCACATGACACCACATCGTGAGTTCTTTGTTGATTTTAAAGAAATGGATGTGGGTATGGTTATGCTCGGTGATAACAGGCCCTGTGAAGTAAGAGGAGTGGGAAAAGTAGTGCTTCAGATGACTGATGGATCAGTACAAGAACTCACTAATGTAAGATTTGTACCTAAGTTGAGGCGAAATCTTATATCTCTTGGATGCTTTGAACGAGAAGGGTGTTCAGTTATCATGAAAAATGGGAAAATAAAGGTGATTAAAGACTTACATAATTTGATACAAGGAACCAGAATGAAGAGTGACATCTACCTTCTAGATGGAAGGGCAGTAACACATGAAGCTGTCATTGTAGAAGGTGATCAAAGGGATTTGGTTATGTTATGGCACAAACGTTTGGGGCATATAAGTAACCAAGGGCTGAAAGAATTAAACAAACATGAAT
Source organism: Pulicaria dysenterica (assembly GCA_947179395.2). Lineage (NCBI taxonomy): Eukaryota > Viridiplantae > Streptophyta > Magnoliopsida > Asterales > Asteraceae > Pulicaria > Pulicaria dysenterica. The sequence goes on from OX359295.1 coordinate 5,279,469, forward strand.
TGTTTAGAAAGCTTACAATAAATGAACTTAGTTTATGCGAAAACTGTATCTTTGGCAAAGCACACAGGGTGCGTTTTAGTCGAGGGGCACACAACACAGAAAGGATTATAGATTATGTACATTCTGATCTATGGGGTCCTGCCCGAACCGAATCATTAGGAGGTGGGCGTTATTTCCTGTCCCTAGTCGACGATTTTTCAAGAAGAGTTTGGGTGTTCATTTTGAAACATAAGGATGAGGCATTTAGCAAATTCAAAGAGTGGAAGGTACTCGTTGAGAATCAAACCGGGAGACGGATCAAGAAGTTGAGAACTGATAATGGCTTAGAGTTTTGCAATAATCAGTTCAACAACTTTTGTAAAGCACATGGAATAGCGAGACATTTGACTGTTGTTGGAACTCCGCAACAGAATGGGCTGGCTGAGCGTATGAATCGTACTTTGTTGAACAAAGTGAGATGTATGCTATTAGATTCTGGATTACCAAAAGTATTTTAGGCTGAGGCTGTCTCAACAGCAGCCTATCTAGTGAACCGGTCACCGTCTACAGCCATTAGCTTAAAGACTCCAATGGAGGTATGGTCTGGTAGAAAGGCAGAGTAAAGTCATTTGAAGGTCTTTGGAAGTATAGCTTATGTTCATGTGAACCAAGGGAAATTAGAGCCTAGAGCCCAGAAGTGTGTATTTTTGGGATACCCTAGTGGTGTTAAAGGGTACAGATTGTGGAGGCTTGATAATGTTCGACCCAAGGTAGTTATCAGTAGAGATGTCGTGTTTAATGAGTCCTTGATGTATAAAGACACACTAAGTAAAACAGATGAATGCTTCACTGATGGTGGGAGTTCTCGAATTGAGGTGGAGCTAGGAAGTCAAGAGTCTGAGCCTTCAATAAATAATAGCAGCAATGGTTTTGATTCTAATCAAGGGTCTATGGATTCTTATCAGTTAGCAAGGGATAGAACAAGACGTAATATTGTTCCCCCTATGAGATATCGAAGTGATGATGTGGTTTCATATGCTTTTGTAGCTGATGAGTATGGAAATAGTAGAGAACCATTGAGCTATGAGGAGGCTGTGACTTCTGAAGAAAAGGACAAATGGATTCAAGCGATGGAGGATGAGATGAATTCGTTATATCAAAACAATACTTGGATTTTAGTTGATAAGCCAAACGATCAGAAGTTAGTGAGCTGTAAGTGGTTGTTTAAAATAAAAGAAGGTATACCAGGTGTGCAAGAAACAAGATTTAAGGCTCGGCTTGTGGCAAGGGGGTTTACACAGCGTCCAGGTATTGATTATAATGAAATATTCTCCCCTGTAGTTAAACATTGTTCAATTCGAATAATATTGGCGTTAACGGCAGTTAAAGATTTTGAGTTAGAACAGTTAGATGTAAAAACTGCATTTTTACATGGTGAGCTGGAGGAGGATATATATATGAGTCAACCTCAGGGTTTTGAAGTGGAAAATGAACGTGATAAAGTGTGTCTTTTAAAGAGATCATTATATGGCTTGAAGCAATCCCCTCGAAGATGGTATAAGCGATTTGATACGTATGTAGTAAGTCATGGTTTTTCACGAAGTAGTTATGATAGCTGTGTGTATTTTAAGGAATACAGTGAAGGGGAATATGTGTATTTGTTACTCTATGTTGATGATATGTTGTTAGCATGTAAGAGTAAGGCTGAAATAGAGAATACTAAGGCGCTACTCAAGGCAGAATTCGATATGAAAGAGTTAGGCAACGCAAGGAAAATACATGGCATGGAGATCACAAGAGATAGAACAAAAGGGGTTTTAAAGTTGGCGCAAACTGGCTATGTTAGAAAGGTTTTGGAAAACTATTTCATGGCAAATAGCAAAACAGTTCAAACTCCCTTGGGACAGCAGTTCAAGTTATCAGCAGGAGATTCACCAAAGTCAAGTGATGAAGTGAATTTTATGTCTAAAGTTCCATATTCAAATGTGGTGGGTAGTTTGATGTATTTGATGGTATGTACACGCTCCGATTTATCATATGCTTGTAGTGTGGTAAGTCGTTATCTTGCAAATCCAGGGAAAGCACATTGGAGTGCAGTCAAATGGATACTTAGGTATCTTAATGGGTCAACTGATGTTGGGTTAGTTTATGGAGTTAATTTTGAGAATGAAGTTGCAAGATTCACTGATGCAGATTTTGCAAAAGATCTTGATCGTGGTAGATCGATTGGTGGATATGTCTTTAAGGTTTTTGGTTGCACGGTAAGTTGGAAGGATGCTTTGCAACACGTGGTAGCCTTGTCAACGACGGAGTCAGAATATATAGCTTTGACTGAAGCAGTAAAAGAAGCTATATGGTTGAAAGGATTCATCGGTGAACTGGGTATTGCAGTGAACAGAGTTGTGGTATTTTGTGACAGTCAAAGTGCGCTTCATTTGTCAAAGAATCAGGTATTTCACGAAAGATCAAAAAATATAAATGTAAAGTTACATTTTATAAGAGATGTGGTTGAGTCAAAGGTGGTAGAAGTTGAGAAGGTAAGTACTGAGGACAATGCAGCAGATGTGTTGACGAAAGCACTGCCAGGAGCTAAATTTACCAAGTGCTTGCATCTTTTACATGCTAGCGAAGAGTAATTGTGTTACTCGAGAAAGGTGGAGATTGTTGTAATATTCTCGAGTAAAGGACTATATGTGTAATGTTTAGTTAGTTGAGGGGTAAATGGTGTAAAGTCTTTCATTCGAAGACCTATCGCTAGACCAAGATATTTGAAAGGCAGCCCTTCAATACCACAACCAATGGAGTTAGCCCAACTTTGAACTTCACTCTCCACAACTCCAATACCGATCAGTTTACTTTTATTGAAATTAATCTTCAATCCCTCTGCCCATTCAAAACATTTCAATGTTTTAATTAAGTTTGCAAGGTTATTCGCTGTACCTTCTCCGAAGAACAATGTGTCGTCCGCATATTGAATGTGAGACACCATTGTCATCAATCATTTCCCCACTTCTATTTCTTTAAAAAGGTCTCTACTAACAGCTTCCTTCATCATAACGTTTAACGCCTACTATCACGAACAAGAACGGCGACAACGAGTCACCTTGTCTTAGACCCATTGATACTTTAAACTCACTAGTAGGCGATCCATTAACTAATACAGACACCCTACTAGATTTCAAACAAGCTTTCACCCATTTGATCAACTTCTCTCCAAACCCCATAGACTTCATTGTGTCAAACAGAAAAGTCCAACAAACGCATTCATATGCTTTTTCATAATCCAACTTGAAAGAAAACATTTTATTTTTATTTATTTTTGCAAAATCGATTACTTCATTAGCCACTAAGACACCATCCAGGATGTACCTGTTCTTTATAAACGCATGTTGTTCTTCACCAACGACTTTACCTATTACCTTCTGAAGTCTTCCTGCTAGAATCTTTGAAATTATCTTTTAATAACTTATGATCAGACTTATAGGTCTGAATTCGTTCAATCCCAGTGGATTCGCTACTTTTGGAATCAGAGATGAGATACGAAAGGAGGAGTTGCATCTTTCACTGATTTTCTCATTTTTCCAAAACCATTGTATACTCCGTATGAAATCTTGTTTAAACAAAGGCCAAAACCGTTTTACAAATGGGGCTATGTTATTTTCACAGTTTTTAATCGTCGTCCATATTTCTTCTTTGACAACTAGATTTTCCAATTCTTCAATATCACGAGGGGATCGTTTCAGAAATTTTGAACTTCTGAACCTAGGCCTGTCTTTCACTTCTTCTAAGAACCTATTTTCGAAAAATCTTTTTGCTTCCTTCTTTATTTTCTCTGAATCTTCTTGCCATTGTGCTTCCACCATTAATCCTCTGATGTTGTTTCGTCTTTCCCAATAACGAATAGATGAATGAAAAAATCTCATGTTTTCTTCTCCTTCAACTTACCATTTCACTCTCGATTTCTGCTTCATCATAAGGTTCTTTTCCAATTGAATCCAATCCAATCTTTCTTTTTTCCATCTCTGTAATTCATCATCTTCCAAAGTTCTGGTTTCAGCTGCTTCTTCCCACCATGCCACCTTTTTTCTTCTCCTCTATCTCAGAACCAAATCTTTCTGCACTCCACTCTTTCAAAGCTAACTTCACATTTTTCAGCTTGTCTCTCAATCTTCGATCCGGTTCTTTCGATGTTACTGGTTTCTCCCAAGCCAAATGTACAATCACCTCTATATCTTTTTCCTCCAACCATACATTAAAGAACCAAAACATAATTGGTCCAAAGTTCATCTTCTTATCCGATAGCATAATCGGGTTATGGTCAGAATATTTTCTTTCTAATGTGATAGTTCCCAAGTTTCTCCATATATCATAGAAACAAGGATTCTATCCAATTTACTAAACTTTCTTCCATCATCACTCACCCTTGTAATCTTCTCCCTCCCGACGGTACATCAATCAGATTATTGTTTGTTATAAACGTGTTAAAAGTCTCTGGGCTATGCCTGTTAAACTTTGAATTTAATCTTTCAGATTCTGATCTAACTTTGTTGAAATCTCCCCATATGCACCACCTTACTTCTTCATTTCAGATAAGTCCACTAAGTCTATCCCATAACAAATCCCATCATTGCTGTATTCCCATACCAGTATCCCAAGATCGCTAAAAATCCTTCCCCTTCTACCTTACTCATTATTGACAGTTCTTTACTATTCCACATTGTGATTAAACCCCCCGATCTACCCTCGGAACTTTTAAACACAAATTCTATGTCATCACTGCCCCAAATTGATTTTATAACTGCCTCATCTATGAATTTTAGTTTAGACTCTTGTAACCCCATTATCGAAGGCCTTTCTTTGTAACATAATTGTTTAACCCACCCCCTCTTTTCTTCTGTACCTAAACCCCTAAAGTTTAAATATATTATCTTCATTATAAACTTGAGATATCAAAAATTCCCTTGGCTCTACACAATGAAGCTTGTGCTCTTCCTTCCCAGGTGAGCCGTAAACTTTCTCCGTGCTTTCGCAAGCTCTCTTGACTTTCTGTTGTCGAAATTTCAATGAGATCTCCTTTTGAGATTCCTATCTTTTCTTTCCATTTCGACTTGTCTATCGCTCCCGTTGCCACATCTCTTTTGGAATTTTGAGACAATCTTGAATCCGCTTGTTCCTTCTCGTTATTTCCCTTCTTTCGAGAAAATTTCTTTAGCAAATGTAAGCTTCTTCTGCCTTGTCGAACCACCAAATCAATCTTCTTTTTTCTCATCCCCTTTCTCTTTTGACTGATATTCCTTCTTTCCACATTGCGTCTCTCCTTTCCTTCTTTTTCCTTGTCGAGAATCTCATTTTTTATGAATTTCGTTCTCCATCGCATTTTCGCCTCCATCCTTGCTACTTTCTTCGACCGTCTTATGCTTCTCCTCCCCACGCTTTTTTTGTACAAAAGTACTGTTTAGATCGGGTCCACCAACTCCCGCTTCACTTTGTTCCTTTGTGTTTTCTTTTCTTCCTATTGGATTACTTGTTTCATTCAGCTCATCAGGACTATTTTTAACGGCCTATTTAACTCAGCCCAATCCGAAATTTCGTGTATTGATGCTTCATTGTTCCTTCCATATCTTTAACTAAATATTGATACTTCATTGTTCCTTTAGTATATCTTTAATTAATGATTGATGCTTCATTGTTCTTTGTTATTAATAGTGATTCATTACTATTTAAAAGACCTTTAGGCCCGGTTTTTTTAAACTAGTGACTTAATAAGTGTTTACATTTAACGAGTTTCTTGTAGTAATTCTTAATATATACAATAATTATTATATATATATATATATAGGGGAGGGTTCATGCGAGAACCGCGAGAATCAATCTTAGCCGTTCCTTGGATATGGGAAGTTTCATGGATGGTGAGCGTGGAGGGATAGAGTGTGGCAGGGTGTATGTGAGGAATTCATGGGTGAGCAATGATATTGAACGAGGGGAAATTGGACGGCTCAGATTGGTTCTCGCACTAAGAATGGTTCTCGCATGAACTTTTTCATATATATATATATATATATATATATATATATATATATATATATATATATATAGAAGAAGGTTAATGCGAAAAGTATCTTATTTGCGAAAAGTGCGAAAAGTAATTTCAGCCATTGATTTGTTTTTTATTTTATGGCTTATATAAAAGGGTAAATTTATAAAAAAAAATTCTCTTACCTAATTTTCTCCAGATTTATAAAATTTATTTCGGTATTCATTACTGAACACAACGTAGGTATTCATTACTCAATACAATGTATGATTTACAATTTTTTTTTCCAGATTTATAAAATTTATTTCGGTATTCATTACAACAACACAACGTAGATTTTATAAAATCTATTTTGGTATTTATTACTTAACAAACTAGTGGTCCAGAACGTTTTTTCGCACTTTTCGCAAATAAGACATTTTTCGCATGAACCTTCCCCTATATATATATATATATATATATATATATATATATATATATATATATATATATATATATATATATATATATATATATATACTATTATATAAAGCATTTAAGCATTTTTCTTAAATCTCTTAAAATTCCAGTCACTTAAAATTACTATTATACCCTTAACACAAACTTTTAATATCTCCATCTCTCTCCTACTTTACACACTCATCAATAAAAATTATTATATAATTACACACTTTCTAAATTACAAAAAACAAATAACCTCCATCTCTCTCTCTCTTACTTTACACACTCATCAATAAAAATTATTATATAATTATACACTTTCTAAATTACAAAAAACAAATAACCTCCATCTCTCTCTCTCCTACTTTACACACTCACCAATAAATATTATTATATTATTACACACTTTCTAAATTACAAAAAGATTTATTTGATTGTTTTTATAAATATGTTTAAAAAAGAAATAGTTTATGAAAAAAATGAAATGAAAAAGAAAATAGTTTATGAAAAAAAATGAAATGACATATTCTCAGGTAAAAATTATTTTATCATACTCCTATATTATATATAAAATAGTGTGTTATTGGGTACAAACTATTCGCCTCCGCAGCATTGCGCGAGTATAATGCTAGTATATATATATATATATAAATATATATATATATGCAAAAGTTCAAACCTGAACTGTTTTTCGTACGAGAATTACTTTTAACGCAATTAATGACTCATTAATAGAGGTATTTTGGTAATTTATATATTTACCCAACCATGAATTGCGTTCGGATGAGCCGTCATTAATTTGCGAGGCTCAATTTTTCTGAAATAACTCTCATTAATGCATCATTATTGAGTCATTAATGAAGCATTAATGAGCTGCCAAATAATCTTAGCCATTAATTAATTTTAATCAAGGGCTAAGATTAGTTCTCGCACGAAAGACAGTTCTCGTTTGAACCCTCCCCATGAGAACTGTTTTTCGTACGAGAACTACGGAACCAATCTGAGCCGTCCAATTCCCTCTCATTTAATGTTATCACTCACCCATGAATTCATCATATGCACCTTGCCACACTTGATCTCCCCACGCTCTACATCCATTACTTCCACTTATTAAATCAACGGCTGAGATTGGTTTCCGCAGTTCTCGTACGAAAATTAAAACAGTTCTCTTTTGAACTTATCCTATATATATGTATATATATATATATATATATATATATATATATATAGAGAGAGAGAGAGAGAGAGAGAGAGAGAGAAACAAAGCAGTTACCATTATAAAAACAAATAGTCCTTTAAAATAAAAACTATGAAACACTTTAAAATATTATTACTTTTTTAAACGACAAAAACACACATTATAATATACATATACATTCACACAGAAACTTGAACATGTTAAACAAATATTAAGTCGTAAGTAAAAGAAACAAAAAGGAAAAAACGTATAGTTTCTTATAATAAAGTAGTTGAATATATATCCATAAAAATCGATGTTGTAATTAAAGATAGAGACAAAAGAAGTAATAAAAATATATACTATATGAAAAATGAATATCGTAAAAAAAAGTTTGTGAAAAGAAAAAAATAAAATGTAAAAACTTTGATCAAAATAAAAAAGAATAGGCTGACTGAAAATAAAAAGTGCTATTAAATAAGAATACTCTGGTATGCAACAAAGTTTCATATGTAATTTATATTTATAGTTGTGCACCTGACATTTACATTTTTTATGCATTTTAAAAAAGTAATTGGCAAAGGGTAAACTCGCAACCATTTCTTAAAATGACATTGCCTTTGCTATTGGATTATAAGTTCTCGTTTCTTTCATCATAGTACTAAATAACATAGATGATTCTACCTCCGTCCTAAATTAATTGTCCAGTTTTGACTTTTTAAGTCTTTCTTTTTCAACTTTGACCTTAAATATTTTTATTTGTGTTATATATTACTTAATAAAAATTAAATCAAATAAATATACGTTTAAAACACGATCCATTCATATATTTTACATCAAGTACTATATAACATAAATAAAAATACTTAAGGTCAAAGTTGAAAAAGAAAGACTTAAAAAGTCAAAATCGAACAATTAAATTGGGACGGAGGGAGTAATAATTACATCTATGTTATTTATAAAATGACATTTTCTACCTAAAAGAATATTAATACTTTAAAGAATTTAATTCTTTTTAAATAATATTAACAAACGCAATATACAACCAAATTTAATTTTAATTATAGTACATTCTTTCAGACGAAACAAACTAGACCTAAACAGTTGTTGGATTCTTTGAGCCAGTAAAATACATAAAACGTAATCGGCGCATGTTAGTATTCATAGCGCACTTTTAAGACTTTAGAATTGTCTCCCTGTCCCTATTTTTTATGAAAAAAATTTAAAAAAAATAATAATGAAGAAAACACGTGAGACCCATATCTGCCTATACCTAACACAGCAAATACACCAATAATTGAGTTAATAAATAATAATAATAATAATAATAATTCTCATGTGTTACTTTATCACTCACTTCCTTATCTACTAGAACTCTCCTCCTCATCTCTCTAAAATCTGCAATTTTACAAACAACTGGAACTGAAGATCGATCTCGAAGAAACAACTAAATTTACTTACTTACTTACAGGCCAGTATTCTCTTCTATTCTATTTATTCTTAAATATGTATGTATTCGATCTTTTACTTACTTATATATGTCTGTAATTAGCAACTGTAATACTCCATCGATCTGTGTGTAATTAGCATGATGATCAGATTGACTTAATTAGCTAGGATATGATGTGGGTGTAAAAACCATCTGCGAGATACATACGATTTTTAAAATAAGGTTTGCGGATGAATTATCTTTTACTAAAATTGTGTATATACCATGTTTATAACCATATAAAATAAGGAATAAGCGGTTAATGTATATATTACCCTCAATTATAAAGGAATTATAATTTATCAACTATTAAAAAAAATACAAATAGGTATACGTTTATTTCACTTTGTTGCATTAATGTTAATTTCTTAAGGGTAATACGGTAACTATAGTTAATCAAAATCAAACCCTCAATCGATAGCAATTAATCATAAATCAAGCTTCCATAATCTTTCTATTAAGCACACACATTTGTCTCTTTGGGTTCGGTATCTAATCCTTTCGAGTGACCCATCGCAACAGTTGATTGTGTTTGTATGTATTTCTTTTTTAAAACAAAACCTATGTCATATAGTTATCTAAATTGACCAATTTTCCTACACCCAAATTGATTGTTACATTTTACATAAAACTTTTTGTACAGTCCATACTATTTTCTTTTCACTAAAAAATAAAATATTAAGTAAAATATCCACCTTTATTTATTGTATGGTATTGAATTCTCTTAACTTCAATTATTTTGTCACTGTATAGGTGCTATCAGAAGTAAGAACATTGAACAATGGATGTTGTTAATGCCATTCTTAAACCTATTGCTAACACTCTCATGGTTCCTGTTACGGAACACCTTGGCTACATGGTTTCATGCACAAAGTATGTGAGGGATATGAATCTCGAAATGAAGAAGTTGGATGATACACGAAAGAGTGTTGAAGAGCACGTGAAGCGTAACAAATCCAAGCAACTTGAGATTCCATCCGAAGTTGATGGTTGGTTGAAAGAAGTAGGGGTTATCGAGACAAAAGTAGAAAATCATCGTACTGATGTTGGCGGTTGTTTCAGTCTTAAGATTAAGCACAAGGTCGGAAAGGAAGCCTTCAAAATAATGAAGGAGATTGATGTTCTCAGAACGAAGCACGAGCTGATCAACTGGACTAATGATCCAATTCCTCTGGGAAAAGTTGTTTCCATGAACGCATCTACCTTTACACCATCAACTCATCCTCAAGACTTCGAGTCAAGACAGAACACTTTTATGGAAGCACTGAAAGTGCTTGACCCAACCCACGAATCCCGCATGATTGCCTTATGCGGGATGGGTGGTGTTGGAAAGACGACAATGATGCAAGATTTGAAAACGGTTGTGAAAGAAAAGAGAATGTTTGGTTTTATTGTTGATGCAGTAATAGGTGAAAAGACAGACCCCATTACCATTCAAAAGGCTGTAGCAGAGTGCTTTAGTATAACTCTAAAAGAAGAAACTAAACAAAAAAGAGCTGACAGGCTTCAGAAATGTTTTGAAGGGAAATCAGAAGGAGGTAAGAATAAGATCCTTGTAATACTAGATGATGTATGGGAGTTTGTTGATCTCAATGATATTGGTTTAAGTCCTTTTCCAAATCAAGGTGTCGGCTTCAAGATCCTGATGACATCACGGGATAGAGGTGTTTGCCGTCGGATGGGGGTTAACGCTGCTTCAATTATTAATGTAGAACTATTAACATATCAAGAAGCACAAGAATTGTTTCTGAAAAATGCAAAAGATTCAGATGATGCTGACCTGCATACCGATTTGCAACGGATAGGAGATCAGATTGTACGTAGATGTCAGGGTTTGCCCATCGCCATCAAAACTGTTGCCCTCAATCTTAAAGGTAAAAGCAAGGATGCTTGGGACGATACACTTTCTTGTTTAGAGCTCGGTGACATTGACGACATTGTGCATCAAATTTTTTCCATGAGCTACAAAAATCTCAAAAATGAGACTCAGTTAGTATTTTTGTTATGTGGTTTGTATCCAGAAGACTTTACTATTCCTACAGAAGACTTGGTGAGGTATGGTTGTGGCCTGAAATTATTTAACAAAGTGAGTACAATAAAACAAGCAAGAAACAAACTCAACACATGTATTGAACAACTCATACATGCAAATTTGTTGATTGGAACTCATTGTTTTGAATGGGTCAAGATGCACGATCTTGTGCGTGCTTTTGTATTGAGTATGATCTCTAAAGGAGAGCATGCTTCGATTGTCAACCATGGAAACATGGCAGAGTGGCCATCAACAAGTGAATCTTGCAAAAGACTATCTTTAACATGCGATAATATGTTTGAACTTCCGGGAGACAACTTTAGGTACCCAAACCTCACACTTTTGAAGCTAATGGATGGTGACAACTTGCTAAGGCATGCTCAAGATTTTTATGGAGGAATGGAAAACCTTCAAGTTATAGCCTATGAAAGAACACATTATCTGGCACTTCCCATATCACTTCAATGCTCCAATACCCTTCGAACGCTCTGCCTTGAACACTGCTCGTTGACGTTTGATTATTCTATTATTGGAAATCTTTTGAATTTGGAAGTGCTAAGCTTTTCTCATAGTTCTATTCAGAAGTTACCATGTGTAATCAGAAATTTGAGAAAGCTAAAGCTACTAGACTTGACAGGTTGTGATAATCTTCATATAGATAGTGGTGTCCTTATAGACTTGGTTAATCTTGAAGAGCTATATGCGAGAGTTAAGGATGGTCCATATCAAAATCCCATTAGCTTCTCAGATAGCAACTGTAACGACCTCGCAGAATGTTCAAAGAGGCTTTCTGCTTTAGAAGTCGAGTTGTTTGAAAGCAATGCCCAACCTATGAATATGTCATTTGAGAAACTTCAACGTTTTAATATCTCTCTACGATGCTTCTCAGAGGATATGGGTGAAAAGCTCCTCCCATCTGAAAACAAGTTGATGTTGGTGACAAGCAAAGGTGAACTACTAGGATCTAGAATGACTGAATTGTTTAAAAAAACAAAGGTGCTTTATTTACAAGTGACTGATGTATATGATCTTGAAGAGGTTGATGTTGATGCCAAACCCTTACATCCTTTCAATCAGTCTTTGTTTTTCAATTTAAGATTCCTTAGTGTTTCACAGTGTACAGAGTTGAGAAACCTTTTCACTCCTCATGTCGCAGCAACTTTATCGATGCTTGAGGATCTTCAAATTTCCTCATGTCCTAATTTAAAAACACTCATACATTTTAAGAATAGTGGATCAGAGAAAATCACATTTCCAAAGTTGAAGCGTATAATCTTGAGAGATCTAGCAGAGCTATCGAGTTTGTGTCATACTTCCAATGTGATTGAGCTACCACAACTTATTGAGTTAGAACTTTATGACCTTCCAAAGATCAAAGATTTATATCATGGAAACAAATTAGCAACGTCTTCTATAGCTGATAATATTTCTATGGTGCAACCTTTGCTGAAAGAAGAGGTATGTGTTCTAGCTTCAATAATCTATTTCAAAGTCTACTAATTATTTAGGCCCTTTTCCTTAAAAAGTTGTTTACAATTATTCTTGTTAAATTTGATTTGCAGATTAAAATATCCATGTTGAGAAAAATTAGAGTGGAAAATTGTGGTAGCCTTGTGAATCTATTTCCGATAAACCCAATGCCAATGATGTGTAATTTAGAAGATCTTCAAGTTAGATATTGCGGTTCCGTTGAAGTGTTATTCTACATCGACCTGGGATGTTTAAATGAAATCGAGGGCAGCAGCAGGTTGAAAAGTATTGAAGTTAGTGGACTACATAAGCTAAAAGAACTATGGAGTGTGAAAGGTGTAAATAACTCTATTCTTCCCATCCATAGCTATCAGGATCTTGAAAGCTTAAAGATAGAAGATTGTAGGAGTTTTCAAAACTTATTCACACCTGCCACTTCTCGTTTTGATTTTGGAGCACTTACGAGCATTTCAATGAAAAGAGTAGGGGGAAATAGTGAACTGGTTGCGATTAACCAACAGCAAGAGGTAAATTTTGTCACCATAACTAGCACCTAATTTCTATTTAGTTACTTTTATATATTAGATACGAAGTAAACAACTGATATTGGCTTTTTAATTCTTTTAAAATAAGATTTTTAATACTTAAAAAGTAACATAAATCTGTTTGGTATTTTGCACATTGAAGTCCCAATGTGCAATGCATAAATTCATCCTTCTAAAATGAATTTGGTAAAATACGTATAAATTAATCGAGGAGAAGTTTAAAAGTTACAAAAACAAAAGTGAAATAATTTTTAATTAACACAATCAGTTTTTTTGTGTATTTGTAGATGATCGGTGATACGAAGGAAGAGATATTGGAAGTGAATGAGAGGATTCCTAGTTTTGCAATCTCATCTAAAGTGATGTTTGATATAGAGATAGAGAGTGCTTCAAATAGTAGAGAATTAGGGAATAATCAACAAGCATTATTGCTCCCTCACCTCACGAATATAAACTTAGATGAGATGAAAGAGATGAGTCATGTATGGAAGTGCAGCAATTGGAATAAATTCTTCATTCTTGAACAACCACAAAACTCCTCGTTCCACAACCTCACGAAAATATCGTTGTCCAGGTGTAAAAGCATAAAGTATTTGTTTTCACCCCTCATGTTCAAACTTCTCATCAACTTAAAACAAGTCGACATAGAGCGTTGTAATGGCATTGAAGAAATTGTTTCAAACAGAGATCATGAAGATAAAGAAGTGACCTGTACATCTATATCCACCCACTCAAACTCATCGACATTTGTGCCTCTTCTTGATTATCTCGAACTTGTGTATCTAAGGAGTTTATGGCATATAGGTGGTGGTGATGGTGGTAATGATGCTGGTGGTATAACTGAAGTCTCCTCAAATAATATGGCTACCACTACTTCCATAGATTTTGAAGTCCAGGTATACTTCTTTTTCTTCTTTTTATATCACATATTAGATTATTCTTCCATTTCTTTTATAATTTTTTTTTCATTACTTGTACGTTTATATCATTCTCTTATATAAATTTTTTGTAAGATCATTTTTCATACATATAGATAAGGTATAAGATATAAAAGGTAAAGTTGTTCTTAAACCGTCAAACATGCATCTTATTACATATTTGAATAAACTAAAGCTGGAAAAATCAAAATAATCATGTATATATCGATCATTTATTTTATTTTAATATTACTATCCAATAATAATTATTAGGCAATTCATTTTTTGTTTGATTTATATAATCATGATACGGAATTGATCATAAACTAGGTTATGATAGCCCGTGTTTCGCGCCGAGGTGAGAATTTTTTTTTATATTATTTCTATATCTACGGTTTCACTTCAAAATTACATTTCCTATTTGATTATTTTCTAAATGTGTCCTTAATAATGCACTTTGATATTTGAAGTCATCATTTACATATTTTATATAGATTGATTTCTATTCATATCATGAAAAAAAACAATTAACACTACTTTCCGTAACATTCCTTCAAAAACATGTGAAAAAAATTATATTTGTTAATTAGTTCATTTCTAATTTCAAAAGTCAGAAAAATCATTTATAGAGTAAGTATTAGAAGAAAATCTCACTTGAAAAAGATAAAATATATATACACTAATTAGAAATAAATGTTATAAAAGTTTATTTGTCATCGATCATATTTTGGCTCCAAAATAAGTGCTTACTTTTAAAATAACAAATAAAATATATATCTCTATAACCAATTTCTTTTTTCTATAAATCAATCAAATTTATTAATAGGACTTGTATTAGTGAATTACCTTGCGCATTTTACAAAGATATCCACAATTGAGGCATATGGGTACTTAATTGATAGCTACATTATCTCATGAGATTTTTATTTATCATGTTTTCTTTTTTGCAAATTTACCAAATTAGCCCTAATATATCATGATTAAATGACAGTTTACTTTGTCAATTGATAGATATAAACACATTAACATGATGAATCAAGTTCATTCCATGTGATATATACCACTACTTGTCTACTTGTTATCTCTTGTTGTATTGATAATTCTATTTCTCATCTTAAATCAATTAATATCACGTGCGAATATTGGTATCTATCCCCCTTAATTTTGTTGTAATATTACTTTTTTTCTTTCATCCGATTCTATCTCACAAACATCAAAGTTCGTCCCATATAATATTATTTTTTTTAAGATGAAATAAATAAATTTGTATTTTCATTAAAAAAAATCGCAGCCCTAAGAGTAAGAGGTAACAAATGTTTCTGGTGAATTGTTATTATTTATTTAAAATTTTCACAATAGATGTTGAATTCTTGATTTTTTTAAAAATTTTACCAAAATTTTTTTAATGATTTTTTTATTAGTTATACAGAATTTTACTTTAATTTAAAATAATCATTTTCAAAAAACGTTAAAAAGAAATAAATAATCAAATTAAGGACCAATCAATCTATTCTAGTGTTCCATATCTGTTTTTCCTTCTATTACTTCTTTTGTTTTTCTCCATATTTTTTGCTCTCACTAAAAAATAAAAAAAAGCAACTAATAAGAGGAGAAAATGAAGAAAAGCTATTGGAAGCATTTAACTTGAAAGTAAGGTGGTGGTTGACACGTGCCATGACAAAATCCAGTGGTGCATATCATTTCCTTAGATCATTAGCATCTAACTCATACTTATCCTCTCAAACCTATTACCACATCATCATCATCTACATCATTCCCCACCTTCAATCCTCTCTAACCCATAAACACCACATTCAACCCTCTTCAACCCACATCAAATATTAATAAAAGATATATATTAATTAAGAGAGAGAAAGAGAGAAGAGAGAAAAAAAGAATATATATATATATATATATATATATATATATATATATATATATATATATATATATATATATATAAGGGAAAGGTTGCCTGTGTGGGCCGGTTCGCGTGTCCGGTAATACACGTTTTGGATGGATATATATAGGGGAAAGTTCCATTGAGAACCGATTTTAGTGCGAGAACCGCGAGAACCAATCTTAGCCGTTGATTTGATAAGTTGAATTCATGGATGGAGAGCGTGGAGGGATCAAGTGTGGCAGGATGTATGTGAGGAATTCATTGGTGGACAATGACATTAAAAAAGGGGAATTGGACGGCTCAGATTGGTTCTCGCGGTTCTTGCACTAAAAATGATTCTCAATGGAACTTCTTCCTATATATATATATATATATATATATATATATATATATACACACAACTAATTGAGCTATATAATGTACAACTAATTGAGCTAGTTGTACACGTGGCAGTAAAGTAAACTATCTGTCTTTAACAATATGCATGAAAAATCTATATATGTTTAAGCCTACAAAATATATGTTAATTAGTGCACTTGATTTTACTTTGTTATTTAATTAAATTAAATGCCCTTAATTTCATATGCAATGACAAATTAACATGAATTATATATCAACGTACTATTAAATAATTCCATGATTTATTTTTTTATGTTTAGCAGCGTACGCAAGTGGACGTTCCTTTGTGGTCATTATGCCAATACTCAAGAAGGATTAAAATATGGAGTTGCAATTCACTGTCAAATTTGATTCCATTTCATGCAGTAAGTCATTTGCAAAACCTTGAAGAGTTGGAAGTATATAATTGTAAGTCAATGATAGAGGTGTTTGAAAGTGGAAGCAATGTTGTAAGTGAAGGCAGCAGCAATGTTGGATCAACAAGTCATGAAAGGTCAATTCCAAATATGATTATTAATGCGCCTCAACTCAGCAATCTAAATAAAGTGTACATCTTCGGTTGTTCCCGTTTAAGATATATATTCACTTTTTCCACACTTGAAAGCCTTGAGAAACTAAGAGTTTTAGATATCGAGAATTGTGATGATATCCAAGTGATTGTGAAGGAAGAAGATGGAGCGGACACATCTAAAGTTGTGGTCTTCCGATGTCTCAAGTCTCTAACACTAGGCAATCTACCAAATCTCGAGGGATTCTTTCAGGGTATGAATGAATTTCGATGGGATTTACTAGAAGACGTTGAGATAAAAAAATGTCCAAAAATGACAAGATTCACGCATGGTCACTCCACTTCTCCGATGTTGAAATACATATGGAAGGAGTTTGGAAAATATAGTTCGGAATGTGGCCTCAACTTTCACATGACCACCGCCTTGCAAGAGGTACGTACGTTTTTACTTTACTCGAATAAGTATCTAATTAAGAAACCATATATACTCAAATTGATGGTTGGGGGGAGGGATATTGCAGCTCACCGATGTCACCCTGTGTCCCCATTCGCATTTTGATATTGGTCACGATGGTGATGGTTGCGTTTTCTTTTATTTTATTTTTTCTTTTATTTTAATTGGACAGAGTGTAATTATTTCTTGATAAAGGAGATCGAAATATGCTGATTATGAGATATTTCATAATTCATATATATGATTTACTAATAAACCCTTAAAACATCCACGCCCAGCTATTACATAATCCTAGCCCAACAATCTTTATTTCGCCGATGCAACACGTACACCTTCTTCTACAACACTAAGCTATTCAATACAGCCCAAGTATAACCATATATGTTTGCTACTAACATAAGACAGTCAATTTATTCTTCCTATTGGCCATTATTTTATTTATAATGCAGTTTTATAATCAACATTGTATAATACAATTTTCTTTTTGTTTTACAGTCACCATTTTCTAGCTTGATTGAATTTTATCCTGGTGGTTTGGGAAATAAGTATGCTGTTCCATACAATGAGATGCAACAACTTGAAAAACTTGAGATGATTCTATTATTGGGTAAAGATGATGTAGAGGAGGTATTCGAAGTATTAAGAAGAACAAATAGTGGTTCCAACGAACCACTACCACCTGCCGTTATTAATATTCCAAACCTAAGAGAAATGCACTTGGGGAATCTACCAAGACTCGAGTGTATATGGAAGAGCAATCATCTGACGGTACTCGAGTTTCCCAACCTAACAAAACTCACTATTAGTTATTGCGAGAGTTTGGGAGATGTTTTAAGTTGGTCCATGGTTGGTAGTCTGTTACAACTCCAGGAGCTACGGATAGAACTTTGCTCAGCCATGAAGGCAATTGTGAAGGAAGAAGAAGAAGAATGTAATGGCAAAGCAAATCATGAGATTGTATTTCCTTCTCTAAAGTCCTTAAAACTTTATGGTCTTCCAAACCTTGAAGGATTTTGCTTAGGGGGTCATGACTTTCAATTTCCATCGTTACTTCCTCTGGAAATCTATGAATGTCCAAAACTAGAGGTTTTCACCAAGGGGAAGTCAACTGCACCAAAACTCAAAGTAATAGATACAGAGTTTGGGGCATTTGAAGCAAAAGAAGATCCCAACACCATTATAAGCATACAAAAAGCAACAGGTTTAATTAATTCTCTCATCCATTTCTTAATTGTTTTCTTACTTTTTAATATGAAAAGGTCTTTAAATAAACTTCTATTACAGGGACTCTACTTGGGAAGCCACTCCTTGGTCATAATAGGTTCATGTTTTGATCGATATGCATGTTGGAATTGAATTAGGAATTGGGGGGACTCAAATTGAGGGCAACGAGTGAAGGAGAAGTCGTCGAGATCTAATTAAGATCCTACCTACTTATAAATTGCTAATTATCGTGTTGTAAATAAATAAACCAAATGATCAATTTAATGAACATCTTTGAGGCGCAACACTTGCAGAAATTTGATATTTTTCATGGTTTGCCCCATTTATATCTTAATTGTATTGACCTGAATTATGTGTATTAGAAATAATAAAAAATTCAAGGTTATTACTTGTATAATTTTTATTCAAGCACAAAGGCCAACAAAGCATGCTTGTTACACGTCTTATTTTATATATATATTACCGACGGTGATTCTCTCAACTTGAATCTATAGCCATTGGATCAAACTAACTTTAAATCCCAGCCCTAAACTCAACATTGAAATAGTCAACACACAAAATTCACATAACCAACTACGATTTACACATGCTTCACATTTTAATTAAAAACAATCAAATAATCAAGCAAATGTTAAACAAACCCATAAATTCGGATAGTTCTCATTTTTGAATTTAAATTTTTTCATGAGATCAAATTCAAAATTAATACCAACCATATGCAATTAATCTTATTTAATATGTCTTTCGCAAAAATAAAACAATTCTATCTAACGAGTCATGGGCCACAATTTTAATATAACTAGTATCTATCTATCTATATTTATATATAAAAGACATAAAATTTTTCCAAAAATAACCATAAATTGAATCTTAATTAACCAATCACAATCTTCAATTTCAAAATTATTCCATTCTCAAAACAAAACAATAGATTAAAAAATTTGAATTCAATTTTAAATCTATTGGGAGAGGGTTGGATGAAAATTGTGAGGGGTTTTATAAAAGATATGAGGGGGTTTTAAGAAAATGTGAGGGGGGTTTTATAAAAATTGTATACTAATGTAATTAATTATAACTTGTTTATAAATTATGTTTAGTAACTTGTGATATATTTTGTTTAGAGAAAAAATAATTATATATTTACGACCGTCTCATTTTTATCTACGTTTTGGTATAAATTTTATTGTAATATGACACTTTTTTGAAATTAGTATATTCTCATCACAAAGGTGATTTCATTTACTGCATTATTTTTATTTGAAAATTCTAATATCTCAAATACACTTTTGAAATACCCGTACGTGTACGGGTCAATAAACTAGTAAAAAATTAAAGAGACATAATTTAAATTTTCACATCCAAATGCACAAGGACACAATTTTTTTTATTTTTTGAATTAGTTTTCAAACATATTTGACGTTGAACAGTAATTAGCAATTTACTATAATACATATTAATTCATGTCAATTACAAGTGACGTGTGTTCATGTTATCATTCACGGAAACGTTTACTCACTACCCCGTAAATGTAAAACACGAATACCACCCATGTGGCCCGTTTAATTATACAGGTTGGTGCGTCATAAATGGGTCGACGTGTCCTAAGCTGCTGACATGTTATAAACAACACGTAAATGGGTCGTTTGATTAATGCAAAAACCTAAAATATCTATACAAAATTAAAGGGGTTGGCGTGTCATAATAATACAAATTTAAACGGGGTAGCATGTCGTAAATGGATAAACAAGACAACATGCTATATGTTTTTGTTTTTTTAAATCTAAGTTGTTTTATATAACCCCGTCTTATTTTGATATATAATTATTTATAACTCAAAATTATTTATTAGTATTAGTAGATTATATGCTTGTGTGATATACAGATTGTTTTAATAAAATATTAGATAATAAATAAATATTAAATAAACATGAGAAAAATAAGAATTTTAAAAATGGTGACAATTTGCGTCAACACCCATACTAGTGACGGAAGGGTTAGCGTGAGGTTGAGGGCAGACGTAATGGCGTAAAATTTGTATCACTATAAAAAGAGACATGATTGTTTTTATTGTACGAGCCATCAATCATATAATTTGAGTAATTAAATTTTTATTAATTAAACGGTTATGATCCTCCAATAAGTTTAATACAATTTAGTCTATTTATACTATAATATTAGTAGTTATCTAGAAATTAAAATACATATGCCATTCTCAAGTTTTTGAGGTTTTTCATATGATATATTTCACGCTTTTATTACTAATTAGTATAAAGTGTTTAAACTACAAAATATTAGCGTGTATTTTGAATGGTCTGTGTTTTTGTAACAAACAAATTATATTTAGTTTTCTATTATTTAGTTTATATTACGGCTGGCAAATCCAAACACGACTCGAAACCCAACCCGAACCTAACACGATTTTGGTTGACACGAACACGACACGAAACCAACTTGGGTCAGAAATGGGTCCATCCGAAAATGACACGAAACTTTTTGACACGAACACGATAACCCGAAAGTAACATGTTTAACACTATTTTTTATAATAATAAAAAAACCCAAAAAAATATTTCGCATAAAATTTTAATTAGCCACAAAAAAAACTTTAGAATTTGTATTACGCAACTAAATTAATTTATATACTTACTTTAATTTTATCTTCATATTCAAACACACATGAGATTAAAAAGAATTGGAAGCACAATTGGAGGCAAAGTCTTCTCTCCATCAATTTTCACTCTAAAATATTTTCACCATAATCAATTTTTTCCCTCCTGATTGAAATACTTTTTCTATGTTGTCCCTCATCTTACGATATGAATGTCTTTAATTAAAACTTTAGGCATATTTTGTGTAGATTAATGATTCTAATGGGTATGATGTTTGTATTTAAAATGTTTATTTGGTTAATAATTATTGGTATTTTGTTTGTCAAAAATTGTTAGGGAATATTGGTTGTTAACCCTATTTGTGGGATGAGAAAGTGAACATTGTGATGAAACAAGTCTAAGATTAGAGAAAGAGAATATTGGTTGTTAGGGAATATTGGTTGTTAACCCTACTTGGTGTAATCTCACTTCTACTAGAAGAGGTTCTTTTCTTGGATTAGAGTTTATTTATAAGATGACAAGTCTAAGATAATGTTATCGTGTCTAGGATAAAGAATTAAAATGCGTAATAAAAACTTAGTAAAGATAATATAAGAAAGTTGTGCATACAACATTTTTCTAAAAAATAATTGGGTACGAAACCCGACATGAAAATCAATTTATTTGACCGAAAACATAACTTTATTTTTTCTCCAAAAAATGGTTCGACACGAAAACACGACCCAAACCGAACACGAATTGAGTTACATGAACCGAACACAACACGAAACTAAACTGGGTTAAAAATGGGTCGACGCGAAAGTAACACGAAAATGGTTGACACACCTGAACCATTTAACACGAACACGACCCGAATTGTCAGTAGTTTATATCTATAGTTATTATTTGTTACAACATAACATTCTAAACTTTTATATAGTTTTTTAGAAAGATTATGTATAAAACAAATAATTAAATATAATATTTTTCGATATACCCGAGCACCGCACGGGTATTAAACTAGTTTTTCTTTATTCTTGCTTCAATAATCAATTAATTCATGTTTTTATTTTTATATCATCTAGATAAAACAATATATAAAAGTGTCAATGGTTGTAGCTAAAAAGCGTGTCCTTTTCAATATATGCATTCTTTAAATGTACAGGTAAAATTTTATCTTGGGGTGGTGTCTTCTTGATATGAAATAGTATTTAATTTACTCTATAAATAATATTTACAATATTTACACTACTTTCTCTACTTATTCTCTTTATACTTTATAAAATTCTCAATTTTTCTATTAAAATAGAGTCTTCTTCCGACACCCCAAACTGCTTTCAATTCAAAAGCGGTTAACCAAATCGAGGTTTCAATGTCTTCAGAAGACTTGATACGAGACCACCTATCTATATACCGAGCCATGTGTTTGTGCAACAACTACTATACAACTACCAAGTCCTCATTACCAAAGGGGCTACAATCAACCTCCACCCAACAATCAAAAATTTCTTGCACGAGCATCCTTCAACACGAACCTTATTGACATTCAAGAATCGTTTGCAAGAAGAAAAAGAAGGGAGAAGGCGTCGCAATTTCTTAAACAATCGACAAAGATTTCGAATGTGAAGATCGTGTTTAATGCAAAATAAGCAATTAGAAAAAAAGATTATCAAAAAAATAAGTTATGTATCTATATTAGTTGTAACTTTTTTCTTTTGTATGTTATTTGAAAAAAAAATTCTATCTACATTAACTAGATGTAATCTTTTTTTTAATGAAATTAGTTTTTTATATTATTGTTTTTTCATACTCTATAAATATTTATAATCTAATTTTATTAATTTCCAACACCCTGAACTACTTTGAATTCAAAATCCGTCAACCAAATCCAGGTTTCAATGTCTTTATACTTGGTAAGCCCCCACCTATCTATACCGAGCCCTATGTTTGTGCAACATATACTATACAACTCCCAAGGCCTCATTACCAAAGGGGCTACAATCAACCTCCACCAACAATCCAAACGTTCCTGCACAAGCATCCTACAACACGAAACTTATTGACATTCAAGAATCGTTTGCAAGAAGAAAAAGAAAGGAGAAAGGTGTCGCAATTTCTAAAACAAACCAACGAAGATTTGGAATGTGAAGATCTCAAGATCGTGTTGAATGCAAAATAAGCAATTAGGAAAAAAGATTATAAAAAAACATAAGGTATGTAGCTATATTAGTTGTAACTTTTTTTCTTTTCTACGTTATTTGTACCTATTTTCATTAAGTTGATGTTATTTTTTCTTTTTTTAATAAAAATTAGTTGTTAATTTTTTTTGTTTTTTCCGTACTCTATAAATATTTATAATCTAATTTTTATAATTGTCACTATAATAAAAGTAGAATAAATACATATAATTAATTTAAAATAAAATAGTTTGAAGCATGTGAAGCGCTAGTGTTTCATGGGTTTCAACATAGAGAAGCAACGAGGGAGTGTTGGTGATGTGACGCTGACATGGAAGTAAAACATGAATCGTGAAGCATGGGTACTCATTTGCTCTTACAGAGACTTGTTGAACACACATCCATCTATCTTCAAGAGTGGAATTGACAATGCGGTGGAATTGATAATGGAGGGATTTGTCAAGGAACTAAAATTAAGGACAAAGAGACAATGAGTGCCGGAGAAGTCAAGGCCTAAGAGCTAGCAAGCTAAATTGCTAATCACTTTCTAATATCCGATCTATCTTTAAGATCTCTAAGATGTTATCGTAAAGGTAGCCTTTCTTCGATGGCTTCAATTGTTCGGACAATTAAAATGCGAACCTTTGTATCCATGTGATGATTAAAGGATTTTTGAGCATCCTAACTAAGGCGTTTATTAAGCTAGAAATGAATTTTCTTGAGCATACACAAAATTTCGATATGACACTAATACGCGAAAGCTCTTAGTCTTGACAAATCCATGTACACAATAGCGAGTTCTGTTTTATTAATAACGTCAAATTCATCAAACTTTTCCACGTCTTCAACATCTCGGTTATGGTAAGTCAAGTTAAATTTCTCGGCTGACTCTCGAGAGCCATTTGTATATCAGACACAACATAAAAATCTAACTTGACGGAATATGAATCTCTTCAAAATATCAAATCCAATATGGTAATCACGATTCTTAGATAGATTGAACTATCTATAGCCGATGGATATCTGGAATGTCTTGTAGAGAGACATACTCTAGATCACTCTTCAAAATATTATACTTTTGAGTTTTGTCCATCTTCTCTATAGACTTCATATGTTGGGAAGAATCACTTACTGTACTTTCCACACTCAACTTTGAGAATTTTTAGTTATGAGAAGGTTTTACTTTAAAGCTATCCTTGTCTATTGTACAAGAGTATTTAGTCATGTACCTATATTCATTAGCTTTTGGACTACCAACAAGATATTCTAGAACTCTGAGTTCTAATTCCTCCAATTTTCTGATTTTGTCCGGATGTCTCGGATCTTGCCAAAACACTCTTAAATATAGGAACTCATCACGAACAATTGTCCCATTTAAGTTCAACATGTACGATGTTGTATGACTTTGTGACAGTTTCAACTGTTGGGTGTGACTTGACTGGCGGAAAAGTATTTGAGACTAGAATGGTTACTCGGTGATAAACGGCTTTGAATTCAGAACACGACATGGGAATAACTTTGTTCGACGTGGATTATTTGATAACTAATGTTTGCAACTTTGCATGGATTAATTCTTGCATGGTTATTAAATTAATTATTTTATAACAGCACGTGAAGGAAATAAGGGACACGTTTTGTGATAATATTGAATTCAAATATTGATAGTGTTTCACACTTTATCATGTGTTTCAAATTCAAGATTAGAGATGCGGCCGAATGGTTTTTCGTGATTATCTTTATGTATTTGATTTAGAGTAGGTTTCTAGTTGGTTGCCTATAAATATCAAGGCTAGAGGTTAAGTCACATGTACATCGAAATATCTCTGGAGTCATAATAAAGAAGTCTCTGTTCCTGCCCGTGGACGTAGGTCGTGTTTGGACCGAACCACGTTAAATCTCGTGTTCGTTTATTTTCTGTTTTCCGCATTATTTTAACGCTGATTTTAGGTGTCTCGATCCTAACAAGTGGTATCAGA
This sequence comes from Pulicaria dysenterica, assembly GCA_947179395.2. NCBI lineage: Eukaryota > Viridiplantae > Streptophyta > Magnoliopsida > Asterales > Asteraceae > Pulicaria > Pulicaria dysenterica. The sequence continues at coordinate 5,304,782 of OX359295.1, forward strand.
GCCACGGTTCTGTTCACCGGGCTCACGTATTTGTTGATTGTGAAGATGTCATTTTTGAAGTTTGATTTGGAGAAATTCAATGGCTCAAACGATTTCACGTTGTGGAAGGTAAAGATGAAGGCTCTTCTGGTTCAGCAGAGTTGCGCGGTGGCGTTAGAAGGAGAAGATAAACTTCCGAAAGAGATGAAGGAGGATGTTAAGAGAGACGTTCTAGCAAAAGCGTATTCGGCGATTTTGTTGTGTTTGGCTGATGAGGTATTGAGGGAGGTGGTGGATGAAACAACGGCTGCAGGTCTGTGGGAGAAGCTGTGTGAGAAGTATCAGAAAAGTACCCTCACGAATAGGCTTTATCAGAAGCAGAGGTTGTATACCCTCCGGATGTCAGAAGGTACCCAGGTAAAAGATCATCCGGATAATTTTAACCGTATTACCCTTGATTTGAAGGCTGTGGGTGTTAAAATTGATGATGAAGATCTTGCCCTGATTTTGATGTGTTCACTACCGCATTCGTATGAGAACTTTGTTGATACCATGATGTATGGTAGGTCAACAATTTCTGTTGCTGAAGTAAAGGATGCCTTGTTTTCAAAGGAACTCAAGCTTAGGGTTTCTTGTAATGAGGGGGAGTCCGGTTCAGGTTTATACGTGGGTGGGGGAAGGACACATGGTGGAATTGGTGGACTGGGGGAGTCGCGTTCGAAAACAAAATCCACGAGAAAGGTAATGTGTTATTACTGTAAGGAGTTTGGTCACATCAGGAGAGACTGTCCTAAGAGGAATGGAGATGGTAATGTGGTTCAGGAAGATGAAGACATAGGCGATGCTTTGACTATATGTACGGATAGTCCTGCGGATACCTGGATCTTCGATACGGGTGCATCTCATCACATGGCGTTCTCACGTGATCTGTTTACTTCCTTTAAGAAGTGGAACGGTAAGGTGAAGCTGGGGGACGGTGGGATTCGGAGTGTCAAAGGTAGTGGTATGGTGCAGATAAAGTTGCATGATGGAGCGGTCAAGTGGTTTAAGTGCTGGTATGTCCCGGATCTTCGGAAGAATCTGATTTCTCTTGGTACTTTGGCTAAGAATGGATATGTATATTCTGGTAAAGGGGATGGACTGAAGGTTTCTCGGGATGCTCGAGTGATAATGTATGGCAGACTGCGACGTGGTATTTACGTTCTGGAGGGCAGTTCTGTGAGTGGAACGACGGCTGTACCGAACTTGGAGCGGAAAATTGACCTGACGAAGTCGAGACGACACGGGTGGAGTTGGTCTCCGGTTAAGTCGCTCGACGCGGTGTCGGACTTCGTGGCTCGGACAAGGAGGTAGTCCCTTCGGGGAGGTTGACAGATGAGAGACGGTTCTTTGGTGATGACGGTTGACGGTTGAGGACTCGGGTCATGGGAGATTGTCGGATCTCAGTTGACTGGTGAAGGGTACTCAAGTCAAGGGGGAGATTTTTGGGTGTGACTTGACTAGCGGAAAGATATTTGAGACTAGAATGGTTACTCGGTGATAAACGGCTTTGAATTCAGAACACGACATGGGAATAACTTTGTTCGACGTGGATTATTTGATAACTAATGTTTGCAACTTTGCATGGATTAATTCTTGCATGGTTATTAAATTAATTATTTGATAACAGCACGTGAAGGAAATAAGGGACACGTTTTGTGATAATATTAAATTCAAATATGGATAGTGTTTATCACTTTATCATGTGTTTCAAATTCAAGATTAGAGATGCGGCCGAATGGTTTTTCGAGATTATCTTTATGTATTTGATTTAGAGTAGGTTTCTAGTTTGTTGCCTATAAATACCAAGGCTAGAGGTTAAGTCACATGTACATCGAAATATCTCTGGAGTTATAATAAAGAAGTCTCTGTTCCTGCCCGTGGACATAGGTCGTGTTTGGACCGAACCACGTTAAATCTCGTGTTCGTTTATTTTCTGTTTTCCGCATTATTCTAACGCTGGTTTTAGGTGTCTCGATCCTAACATCAACATGGGCTATGACTTCCTTAGAAACATTCATCTCTTCTCATTAACCTTCTTCATCGTTAAGAAAGTAAAACCATTTCTTAATTTGTTCCCCATTATTTGTTCTTACAAGCTCAATGTATAACAAATCAGCTTCGGTTTTAGAATCTACATATTGAGCCTGCTCGGGATTTACTAAAGGAACTTGTAGACTCCTAGCGGTTTTTGCAACAGTAACCTCATCTCGATCTGGAGAGATCTCTAAGGAGATGTGTTTGCCAACTGTTAGTTCAGATATTTCGAATATCCGAATTGTACGAAAATGATATCCGAATATGAAAATTAGGATATATGAATTTTTGAATAATTTCAAATCGAATTTTTCGGATTTTCGGGTTTCATACGAATATTTTTGAACACCCATACAGCCATACGTCACACAGTCTTTGTGTTCGTCAGCAACACAGTGCACCATTGAGCAACTTCAACACCAACGTCATCGGTGTTGACCTCTCTTGAGTGTAGGCATCGTCCTTACATGGAGCCTTTCAACGATGCTAAAAATAACTTCTGCCAAAATATTCTTGTCGAGATGCTAACCCCTTGACCCTCACACGTTCTTTCATCAGCAGACCCTACTTAGTAAGTCTATAACGGCAGATCACCCAACAATTATAGATTATATAAAAACCCAACAAAAATGCCACTCATAATTAATTAGTTTCATAGTTTCATGGGCCAAATTTTGGTTATTGCTATAGACCCCCACCCACCTAAAAAAACAATTGTAATAATTTAAATTTTGTGGCGGTTTCCCTTCTTAAACTCTAGCATTTTTAGTCCATGTCTTCATATAATAAAAAAAAATCCACAAAATAACAGAATAAACTTAACCGGACCAAAGAAATGAACTTCATCACTAACAATACATCCTATATATTCTTCCCGGAAATCTTTAAGGAGGTATTTACATATGCATCAAGTATTCTCTACCAAGTAAAAAGTGTAATAGTAACAAGTAACGCAAACTACAACTAAACGATTCATTAAGAGAGAAGTTTAGATAGTTCACCAATAAGGGGACGATTAGTTTGTGCAAGCGCTCCAATTCGACGGAAGCCGATTTGAAACCAAGGAAGGCATGTTGCGAACGTTAATGTCAACAGGGAGCATACGGTATTCAATATCGAGGTCTCTAAAGATCTTAATCATCTCTTCAACTAAAAGAGCTCTTCTTTGCCATCTTTCACCCATGTCTTGGAAGTTCATACGATGTGAGAGCCAGATCGATATTTTCAGCCGATTTAAGTCCTCAACGTCTCTAATCACGATCATAGGTGCAGGGTACCAATGATCACTCTTATTTTCAATGTAACTGCAGTCACACAAAACCAAATAAAAATAGATATACGGGTCGTCGTTTAATGATTCTATGAAAAAGTGGCCGTGATATCGTGCAAATGGATTATGATTAGAAAGATGAGTATCGATCCATAATACCTTGTTATCCTCTCCTTCATCAAAGCAACCTTTTCTACAGGAGTTGATACATGTATACAGAAATCAATAGCATCGCCCATGTCGGGACTTCGGTAGTAATTAGCAATCGGCTTTGTGGCCAAGACGCTATTTGGGTATATGATCTTCTGGTTATCGTATCTCAAAAAGACAGTTGTTAATATATTCATCTCTTCAACTACCATCTGCCATAAGCACGGTTAAAAATTACAACGATGAAAAGAACAAACTTATGAAGGAAAATTAAATATAAAAAGGGAAAATAATATTGAAATATATACCTGAATACCTTCAACCTCGCAACGATCTCCTACATCAAAGGGGTGCATTACGAATAAGAAAATAATTGCCTCGAATGTTGTCTTGCATGTGTTACCGAACACAAACACGACCAAAAGCAGCTGGGAACTTAGGAATATGAAGAAATGTGTAGTTGCAACTTTTAGTATAAGAAGCCAAATCACAATTATTAGAATTCCAACAACTATGTTCAACATTTGGTGGAGTTTGTTTACGGCTGTTTTTGTGTCGTTGAGAGACAGTGCAAGAGCTCTTCGCTCTCTAAATACATTAACCTGGGAAAAAAACAACATAGTTTAAGGATTCCCATGTCCAACATAGTTTAATAATTAGTATGCCACATATGAAAATAAATTGTAATATTACAACTTTTTAATATCAATCCGACTTTTTGAGTAATTCATGAGGTATGTGTCAAAAAAACGTTCGGGACTTAACCTGCCTTGACCCGTTTAACTCGTTCCTTTAGAACTAATGTTTTGATTTTGTCTATATAACATGTTAGACTAAAAAAACTAACCCAAATAGACCCATTCACAAGTAATTAAGCCGGATTTGCCACCCATACAAATCATGGTTTATTAAATCTGAAAACTTGATGAATAGGAAGAGAAATAGTCATACCACCCAATTTTTGAGAGCTCGTTTGCTAATTCCTTTGGTTTCACTTTCTCCGTCAAAGAGTCGTATTGCCTTCAAAGCTTCATCCTCTCTCAAAAACCGCATCAAGTCAGCTAAATAAATGCGTCTGTCCATGTAAAAACATAAAACATAGTGAAAAAGTTGATTGATACAAATACAAATTATAGATTGTGAATAGTGAATAGTGACTAGGACTTTCAACACAAGACGATCCAAGATGACAGTAAAATATAGAGGCAAAATTTTGTCCATGTTTCTATTTTCTAAGCTGATTAATGTCCAATAATTATTATAAAAACTAATTGTTTTAAAAAATAAACCACATTTAAAGGAGTCATCCAAGATGACAATAGTATTTATGTTCATTTGTTCACCAACCCAAAAGACATTAGGTTTCTTGATCCACTGAGTTTATCACACTAAATCATCTCTAAGAAGAGGTGGCAAAATTAAATGGTCATTTGGATTCATTGACGGGTCAAAAGGTTCGGTTCAAACATGTACTTTTTATGCATACGTAAAAACAGGAATTACTTATGTGTCGATAAGATCATGTAGATATAATCGATGAAGTCATGGAGGCTTCTACTACATAGATTTAGGTAGTTTTAATTTAAATTAAAGTTAAAATTGAATCCAATATTTTGACCAAAGTCAAAATTGGATTTTTAATTATTATTAAAATGAATGGTTAAGTTTATAATTAAAATTTTATATAAATTTAATGGCTAAGATTATCTAATTATAGAAGTTAGTCTTTTATTTATATTATAAGAATAGAAGATTATTTAAAAATAAAATAATTTAGAAGATAGTAAGCATATGGATACACATTAGACAACTTTTGACCCATTTAAACCATCTACCATTGACCATTTCAGTTTTTCTAATGTTATTTAGTATACTAATTTGACTGATTACCAATAAACAACATTTGAAATTGACCTGCCACCCTACTATTTAAACACAAACAAGAACAAGTCAGCTATGTTGATAAGTTCTTCAGCAAATTTGAACACAAAATATTGATTATAAAAGCATCAAATTATGTTGGCAAACTTACTTGGAGCCCGGTTTAGCTACATTGCCGAAGATCCTCTTCGCTGCAACCTTAGCCTGCTTTTCATTTGTGATTTGAACTGCAGACTCATCCTCGTCCCCTGTGGTACCCTCTAGTTGCTCATCTAGAGTAGATAATACCCCCGTACGCACTATATTCATCAACCTTTTCATATTCCAAGCTGATATATTTTTCTGGTTTAACCTATGCAAATGATCAATAGTAATACCATCATCAACCTTTTTAGGCGTAGTAGTTTCAGAAAACTTGCCACTTTTGCCAGCCATGGGAGTATTGGTTCTTGGAGTTCCTATAAACCTCCCGCTTTTCTTGAATATATTTGCCTTGAGATCGGGTGGTAATGTGGCCCCCGCGTTCTGAAGCTTTTGAACTTCTTCTATCACCCTGTCTTCCTCTTCCCGTTCTTGCTGAATCTCAATCAATGGTGGACCCGAAAGTGTCTCGATTACATACTGATTAAACAATGATTCTTGAATTCGGTCAAAGAATGTGCTCACATGGAAAGAAGAAGCAAGAACTTTAACTAGCAATGTTTTTAGTAGCCAGACAAATGTGCCCACCAAAAGACAGATCAAAATCTTGGTTACAAAAGGCAAAACATTGCCACCATGAGTCAACCTTTCGACTTTTTGATCAAATATTAGTTGCCAAGCAATCAAAACTAATGTTAACCAGACACAATGTTGAACTGCTTTACGCAGCCCGTAAACAAAGTATAAAACCCTTTTCCTCAATACGAAATTTCGTTCAATCAAGATTACTATAACCCTTATCCCCCAACCAGAAACCAGTCTTCCACAGATCAAAACCAGTATCATAACACCCCATTTCCACAGTTCAAGATCATACAAGGTTTTGTGCTTCAAGAATGGAATCGTGAGTGTGCAGACTAAAGCACCAAGAATCAGTATTAAACTGAACAACTGAAGTAAAGTCCATTTGCTATACCTCAATTGCTTGTATTCATCTGGTAGATCGTCATCTAAAAAGGGATCATCTTCATCGATTTCGCTGCCACCTTTCCCTAAAACTCCTGATTTCGATAGCCTGCCGGATCTTTGATCTGTTTCCGGCGGATCTATTAACCTTGACTTCGTTTTCGTTCGCATCAAGCTTGATTTTGCCTTAAACGAGGCATTCCCGGAGCAAACCAGCACCTCATCGCCACCACTCCCACCGCCAGCACGACCACTAGAGTTGGACCGCTGCCGTACCGGTTGCGGCTCAATCACCTCGTCATGAAATGAAACCCTAACATCTTTCGGCGTAAGTATACCGTAATTATTCGGACTCTCGGCGATCCTTGACAACGTCGGAGACTGTTGCGGCGAAGGCGATGACGTCTGGAAATCGAACTTATCACCGTCGTTTGTGAAATCGTAGCTCGAATCTCTCCATACCTTATTAGGGTTTTGCTGGTCAGCAACAAGGTTAACCTTGTAAGCTGCTAGCTCTGCTTCTTTAGTAGCCGTACTTGCAACATTGCCGTTTGTACCTTTCCCGATGTCTCTCCGGCGTTCACCGGAATCCGGCGGCGACGGAGATGAACGCATGGTGGTTGTAGCAGCACCACCAAGATCAATGGTGTAATCGTTTTGGGGAAGCAAGATTTGCTTCTCTTCTGGTTCGATCTGTGGTTCGTTTTGTGATGATCTGTTAAAAGATTTTCTGAATTTGTTCATGAAATTGTAGAGATTTCAAGGGTTTGCATCAAAGATTTGGGATTAAATTATTATTTCATTCGGTGAACTGTGTACGAAGCAGGTGATGAATCATCAAAGGTTAAGCACCTAATAAATTTTTAAATATGAACGACATGCTTTTTGTCGAAGGAGAAAAACCCTTAACTTTATGTACTTTGACACTTTACACCCTCGTAAAAGTGTTATTCACTAACGGGAATTGCTATATTACGCCTGAAGTTTATAGAATATATATCTGGATTATAAAAAATTTATTGTTATTCATTGTAGCTTAATTGGTAAGCTCCTAAACCTATATCAATTAGGTCTAGGTTTCGAGGAGTTGGTATGCTAATTCCTCATCTGCAAATCAGCCCTTCCTGTGGGTTATCTTCTTAACGAATAAGTAATTCTAGAAATGAAATTCTTATCTAATTCAAAAAAATAAAAGCAAAAGCACAAGGCAATAAAATATGAAAAATTAAAATTTTTCCTATTTTTAAGATTAAACAAAAGGATTAGCAAATAAAAGTGCTAATGCTACAACCAGGCCGTAAATTGTTAAAGCTTCTATAAAAGCTAGACTAAGCAATAAAGTACATCGTATTTTTCCCTCCGCCTCGGGCTGTCTCGCGATACCTTCTACAGCTTGACGTGCAGCAGTTTCTTGACTAAGTCCAGGTCCAATAGAAGCAAGCCCTACAGCCAATCCAGCAGGCCATATAAACATACGCCAAATACTGTTCACTAACCGGAATTGCTATATTACGCCTGAGGTATATAGAATATATATTTGGATTATAAAGATTTTATTGTTTTACATTGTAGCTTAATTGGTAAGCTCCTAAACCTATATCAATTAGGTCTAGGTTTCGAGACTTATATCCATATTTTTTTCATTCAATTTTAAAGTTGTTATATTAATTATCTTGAATTAACTATTAAGTTTAATAAATAAATAAAACTAATAGGTTATTATGGAAGGCAAAGGAAATGAGGGTTAAAAAATGTGACATACAGCGTCATGCACCAAGATTAGCGGTAAAAACGTCACGTGAAGGGAGGGCAACGAAGGAAGTGAGAGTTTAAATAGATAGTGATACACAGCGTCACAAACTCAGATCAGCGGTGTAAACGTTGACGTGAGGGGAGGGCAGATCGACTGGATAGTAGAAAGTATGTGTTATTATGATAAGAAGAGACGCGATTATATTTATTATACAAGTCATCACTATTGTTACACCTAGAAGCAATAGCGTCATGTATTTATGGTTATAATTATACTGATTGTAAAATATTCAGATGGTAAATAATTATATAATAAATTAAACAAATATGACCTGCAGCAGCAGAGCGCAGGTTTACTCTCTTGTTGCAAACAATCTTTTATTTTTTATTTTTAAATATCGCAAAAGATTTTATTCGTTCAAAATCTAGCAAGATGTTAGGTACAATTTGTAACGAAACAAAACACTAATAAAGCTAAATTATTAGATTACAAAAGTCACTTCTTCTAGCCAAGTTTTATTCTACTATTTACTCAAAAAATGAGAAGTTTTTTTGTGCTATCTAATAATTTGGATGAATTTTGATTCACCTCTTCTTTTATGTACGTTAAACTAACTATATGCTTCAAAAAGAATCAAAAAAAGGTGAAAGGTAATGTATATAAAGTGTCAAGACTCTTCCCTTAGGCTCATTAAGATGTGTCACTGTAGTAATAATCCAAGTATATCAATCTAACTTCAATAATATGGTATTTGTTTTGTATGTGTAAATTATCTTTCAAATAGTTGATACTTAAAAGGATGAGAAAAAAAAAGTGGGTGAGAGATTATAGATTCAAAAAGTTCTAATTAATATAAATTGGATACAAAAAAGTTATAAGAATATAACATTGCTATTTACTTTATTATAACATACATTAATCTTCATAAAATAATACACCTAGATTAATCCTCTAAATTAACAAAGATGGCACGGTAGAACAAAATAATACAACTAAATTAATCTTCCTAATAAACTAACAACATTTGATGTTTTACCTAAAGAATAAATTAACCTCGTTCTATAAAAACTTTCTTACAGTTTATAAAATTAACACTATGGTATCTATAGACATGATTCTTTTTTATTTTTTAAGTATTAAAAAGATAGGGTGCTTTTTTTGTTCGGATTAGTCAATCAAATCAAGCTCTCGGTTCATGAGCGTGTTAGAGGATTAGGCGGTAGTGTAAAGAGCTACTCAAAAGCTACTTGTTGTCTACTCCACAAATCACCATAGTTTTGTCTGGATAATTACACTCCCGTCTAAAGATAGGTTACTAGATTGTACATTATCTTATGAATGTATCGTCTTGTAATATAAAATGTTTGAATACGAGGACGACATGATTTAATCATAAACAACAGTGTTTGTATTAAATAATGAAAAGAAAAAATAGATGATTAGTGTAAACTATTAGATTGTATAAGGGCCTGTTATGAATGAATGTAATTCATTAAGGCTTGATTTGCAAAAGGTCTAAAAGAAACCAGGTGCAATGTTGATGCTTCAATAATCAGCGTACAGCTGTCAATTAGCGTTATGTTTGTCGGAAAGCCGCATCTATAAAAATAGTGGAAAATAATTGCACGTCTCCAACTCTACATTCGAAAAAGGTGTCATTTTCTAACAATCCTTTCTATGTGTAATATAAATATTTTTTCTTATTTTTTTTTTCATGGTGTAACACGTGAAATTTTATTCTATAGAAATATTAGCATAAAAAAACTTAAATACTAAACTTAATATCTTGTGTATATATACGGAGTTGGTTAGAATAAAAGTCATTTAATATATATTTGCATCATACTCGTATAAAGTTGTCTTGATAATTAGTTTTTGTTTTATAACACATCGCTTCTTAGAATACAATGGTACGTTATTAACGAGATTCAATTTCATGACAAAAAATTCTATGGCAACATTACCGTTTTTTTTTAATGTATTTGCAATGACTATTTAATTAATTTTAAAAATTAAATCTAAAAGACATTAAAAATTATATATTTATGAAGGGTTGAGATCCTCTCATGTTTGGATCAAACATAACCCATCATGTTCTCTCACAAGTATGATAGTGGGTCCATCATTTTAGTCAAGATTGGGTCCCCTTTGTAGGGTCCACTTTCATATTTGTGAGAAAACATGATAGATTATGTTTGACCAAAAATGAGAGGATCTTAACCCATTTACGAAATAACGAGAGATGAGTTAATAAGAATTTGGATTTTATGTTAATATGGGTGGATAATTGTGTTTATATAAGCGAGTGTGTTAGTAGTATAAGTATATTTTAAGTATATAAAAAATTAAATAAGTTATGAGAGAATGAAATGGTTACAATTGAGTTATAAGATTAATTTAGATCAAATAAATATTTAATTGAATTTTAAGAATTCTAAAAATTAAGAACAAGAAAGAATGTTAAATAATTTATATGATAGTATGGTTTATAGGATATAAACTTTAAACATTAATATTTAAATACGGTAATACTTAACGTAACTTATAAGATACAACTACAAACATGTATAGTAAATAAAAAATTAGAAACAATACATATTTTAAGGTATAAACTTGGAAAGGAAAATGGATCATACAAATAAATCACCATTTTTAGGAAAATGTATATTTACATCACGTAATTGACTCAATTCGGTAAACGTTTTATGATTTCTATAAGTTAATATATACACACATCGAACTGACATCAATGTAAAATTATTGAATGTGAAATCTAATATTCTAATAATTAACCCATTGCCCATTGGTTAGGCCACCTGTAACGATCGCCTTGAATGTTTGAGCTTTATCCAGTAAGTTTGGGTCCCCCCCCCCCCCTCTCTCTCTCTCTCTCTCTCTCAATCCAACCTCATCTGAACCATTACTTTTTTTGTAAAAAAAGAGTAAAGGAAGGAAAATATTGAGTTGGTTGGGTTAGACTATATTTGGGTTTTGGGTAAGAGAAATAAAAGAGAGGAAAAAAGAATGTAACGTTGATGTGACATTCATGTAAGAGAAAGAAGAAAGATGGGTTATACTCATGGTCTTAGAGATGAAGAATAAGAAATATGCAATTAGTGAAGAACACCGACCTTGAAATACTCCCGAACGTATAAAAGTTATATGAAGCGTAATGACCTCTCACATAGAAGGTTATAGAGGCCGAACCTTATTTCCCATGCCATTTGTAGCTTCTACCACCATAAACACACATAGAAAAACTCATCAAGGTGAGAAAGATTGGAACTTGGAGCTAACCAAATTTAAAGTTATGAACTTCAATTCTTCAAATATGATGAAGATATGGAATCAAGTTGTTGACAAATTTTAAATTTATGGACCGAAGTAAGAACTTAAACTCTAAAAACTCATATTGTGATTGGAATTATAGAAAGAAAGATTGTAAAATCTATAAGCAATATTGATGAATTGGAATTGTTATTAATTTAAATAATGCGTACAGAGAAAGAGCATATATAAAGATACAGAATACAACAGAAAATCCTCTATGTACGGAACTAAGCTACTAGCCTTGACTTAGTAATTTACACAAAGGATTTACATAATAATATAATTATGCGGTGATGTTTGTTAGGATAAGGTAGACTTAATACGCCCCCGCAAGATGGAGGATCCATCGGAGACTCCAATCTTGGACCGTAACTTTAAAAACAAGGTGTGCCCAAGTGGATTGGTGAGAGCAACTGCGAGCTGATCCATGGAGTTTATGTGTAGAACCCGTAAGGAGCCATCAGCAACTTTTTCACGAACAAAATGGTAGTCGAGTGTCAAATCTTTCATTCTCGAGTGGTAAACTGGATTGGCACAAAGATATGTGGCACCAGTATTATCACAGTATAAGGTAGGAGGGTGTGAGCTGGTGATACCCAATTCAGAGAATAGATTTTGAACCCACGAGACTTCCGAAGCGGCATTAGCTAGTGCTTTGCATTCTGCTTCTGTAGAGGAACGAGAAACTGATTTTTGACGAGCTGAGCGCCACGATATGATATTTGAGCCAAGATAAAGAATATAGGCAGTGGTAGAGAGACCACCATTCGAGACACCACCCCAATCCAAATCTGAAAATGCTTTAATATCCAAGGTAGAAGACCGATTTAGATATAAGCCATGATGAATGGTGCCCTTAAGGTACCGTAGAACTCTCTTTAACACCTGCCAATGCGTCTGTGTGGGAAGATGCATAAACTGAGATAGTATATTTACTGCAAAGGATACATCTGGTCTCGTGAATGCAAGGTACTGAAGCGAACCAACCAAGCGTCGATAAGGTGTAGGATCTACATGCGGTGACTCATCCATCGAGGAGAGAACAATTGAAGAACTCAAGGGAGTTGCTACTGTCTTGGCACCATCCATATGGAATTCGGTTAAAAGATCTTGAATGTGACGGTGTTGTGATAGAAAAAGGCTGGTAGGTAATGGAATGACTTCTATACCGAGAAAATGATGAAGAGGACCGAGATCTTTGATAGAAAATTGTTTGACAAGAGTTTGAACAAAGTGATCAAGGAACGTGTCATCGTTGCCGGTGAGAATAATGTCATCGACATATAACATGAAATAACACGTGATATGACGGTGAGAGTAAATGAAGAGAGAGGCATGTGCTCGAGACTTGGTAAGCATATTTTTTCTGATAGTCAACAAATAGAACATAGTATTGAAGGTTGTCAACTGACTTTTGAACGAGACCCTAAACGTCGGAATACACAAGCTGTAATGGTTTAGTAGTGACAAACGAATTTAAACCAAATGGTAATTTGTGACTTTTATTAATGGAACACGACATACAATGAATAGTAGAATTAGACGAAATCGAAGAACTAAGACCCAACTGTTTGACAATGGTTTTAAGGACAGGAGTGGATGGATGCCCTAACTTGTGATGCCATTCCAACGGAGAGATTGTGGTGATATGGTTGAGTTGAGGTTTGGATGGTAGCCTAGCATAGTAGAAGTCATCAATGTTCTCTCCTCGCATGAGACTCGCCCCCATGCATAGATTGTTGAAAGTATAATGCTCTCCAAAACCAACATCGGGTATATACTTAATTTATTGTTTTAGTTGTGACTTGGTTTGTTTGTGTGTAGGTGAACTTTTAGTTGCGGAACTGATGGATTTGTGGGCTCATGAAGACTGGAAGTTACAAGTTGGGCTTGAAGGGGGCTGGCTTAAGACCGGGTAGAGACCCGGGTCGGGTGCGCACCTAGTGCGGATGTGATCCAGGTTTTCTCCCTTAGCTGCCTTAGTTTTAGTTCATTTCTTGTGGGCTTATTGTTTGGGCTTAGTGAATTTAGTTCATTTCTTGTGGGCTTAGTGTTAATGGATAAAGTAGTGTTTTGTGTGTCTGCTTGTGAAGGTTTTTGCTTATTAGTTTCATTTTGTACGTTTTGAATAGATGTGTATGTACTTCTGTTTGTAAGTGGTGGTTTTGAGACACCAGATTATTGTTTCAATTAAAACATCATTTTGGTTTCTTGGTTCGTATTTGTTGTTCATAGATCACGCTTAGTGATTCTGTTTCTATTAAGATTTTTTAACATGGTATCAGAGCTACGGCTCGTGTATCCATTGATTCTTTTATCGATTGTTTCTGAAGATCGACTGTTTTCATCACCTAGGGTTTGTTCGAGATTGTTCTCTGTATTCCTCGATTGTTTCTTGTTCGTTGGTGTTCAGTGATTGGCGTTCGACTGAAATATTGATTTCAGTTCATCCATTGGCTCCTTGATCGAGTGTTTATCTGATCGTATTGTTGTTGGTTGTTATTGATTTAATCGATTGCTTGGTATCGATTGGTGAGGCAGACTTGTTCGATCTGTTTGGTCTCTGTTCATATCGATTCGTGAAGTTCTAAAACCCTAGACGAAGTGATCGATTGTTCTGTGCTTGGTCGATTGTCCCTATTGACTCCTGAATTCACATCCGTAACTGACTCTCGACTGTAGACTGTCTCTTGGTGGTCTGTAATTTCTTGGATCAATTGATTATTCAATCGATTGTTCCTTGTTCAATAATCGATTGTTTCTAGTCTGATTGGTGTTTTTGAGTCGACTGAATCAACTGTGGTTTCTTCGTTTTGTTTCTAGTACTTTGTATCATCGAGATTAAAGTTGCTCAGCTATTGTGGTGTGTTCGATTGTCTAGTTCTTTGGTCCTGATCGACTTGTTCTCTGTGATCGATTGTTTTTTTTTCTCGGCTCGTGTAAGACTGAAATTCATTCTTTGACTTCATCAATTGGGGTTCGATATAAACCCTAACCTTTGGTTTGATACTTGTTTTGTTTGGGAGATGTTCCTGAGTTGATTTCGCTTCTGCTGAATTCTGATTGCTTTGTTGGATGCTAATTGATGTTGGATTCGATTGGATTGTTGGAGTCGGTTGAATTCTGATTGACTGAGAAAACTGAAACATTAAAGGAAAAGGTTTGTAGTTCTTGCTCAATTCAACCAGAGCAAGACTCCGTAAGTTTTCTTCTTTTCTTGTTATTGTCGTTTTTTATTAATCAGTCTACTGCTACTATATATGATTCATTTATATTTGATTCATGTATAATTCTGGTTGAATTTCTTGCTGAATTAGTGAGCTGTTTTGCTGAATTAGTGAGCTATTTTGCAACTGCTACTATATTTGCTTCGTTTATAATTCTTGAATCCGTGAAGTTGTTTCTGGAGTGATTGTTGTTGTTTGATTACTGTTGTTAATCAATGGTAGTTTAGGGGGTTTACTGGTTGTGTCTTTTATCTGATGTTTGTCCTTGTCTGGTTTCCTTTGTAGCTTATATTTTGTTCTTGTTATTTTTTGTCGCATAGAGTTTGGAGTTAAAGATATAGTGGATGTAGATGATCCTTTGTACTTACATCCGTCTGATAGTGCTATTGTGTCTATTGTTAGTATCAAGCTGACTGGGACAAATAATTTTAGGGTTTGGAAGAGTTCTATGATAAGGGCTTTAAAAGGAAGAAATAAATTGTGTTTTCTTGATGGTTCCTTCTCTATTCCCAATGAGAAGGATGAAAAGATTTATAAAAAATGGGAGAGAGTAAATGCTGTTGTTTGTTCCTGGATTCTTGGTTCAATTTCAGAGTCTATTTACTTAAATCATGTATGTTCCGAAATTGCTCATGAAATTTGGGATGAATTGACTGAAACTTATCAAAAGACAGATGGGTCTGTTATTTTTAATGTTCATCAAAGGATAAATAGTTTAACTCAAAATGGTTTAACTGTGTCTGAGTATTTTTCTAAGCTTGATGCCTTATGGAAGGAGTTTGATGCACTTACAAGTCTAACTGAGTGTACCTGTGATGCCAACACTAGTCTTAAAAATCATTCTAAACTAATGAAGCTTATGCAGTTTTTAAATGGTCTGGATGATGGGTATAGTCGAGTTAAAAGTCATATACTTCTTATGGAACCATTACCTTCTGTAAGAACTGCTTCCTCTGTTGTGTCTAGAGAGGAGTCATTTCAGAAGGGTGGTTCTTTAACCTCGAATTCTATTAAGGCTGTTTCTCAACCCACTGGCTGTGTGAGCAAATTTAAGGATTCAAAGAGTTTTAACAAAGGGAAAAATTTTAAAACTCGTAATTACAGCTCTACTTTTAACAATCTTCAATGTAAACACTGTGGTGCTAAAGGTCATACAATTGAGAGGTGTTTTAAAATTATTGGTTATCCAAGAGATTTCAAGTTTGGAAGTTGTAATGAGGTTCAAAATAAGTCTATTCCTCAAGGCAGTGGTAGATCGTTTGCTAATAATGTTGCTGCTTCCAGTGTTTCTGATGACTCTGATGGTTCTAAAGCCCCTAACAGTGATAAGTTTTTTCTTACTGGAGAACAATATGCAAAATTTCTCACCTTAATCAATGGTAGTTCTGGAATGGAAGATGTTACTGCTAATATGGCAGGTATCTGTTGTTCCAGTAATGTTGGTACTTTTGGTAACTCTAGAAATAAAAAGTGGGTGATCGGTTCAGGTGCTAACCAACATATGGCTAGAACTGAATCTAGTTTAGTTGATGTTGTTGATGTTTCTAACTTGGATTTAAGGGATTATCAGTCCAAGGAGACTGGTAATGGAATAGGAGGACTCTGCTATCTTGATGGTAAGAGTTTGAGTAGTAGTCCTAGTGTTGTTTGTCATACCTCTAAGTTTATATGACATTGTAGACTTGGTCATCCTGCTGATCAAGCCTTGAATTTTGATAAAAATAAACTTAAAATAGGAAATGAGGTTATTTTACCGTGTGATGTTTGTCATAGGGCTAGACAGACGAGAAATTCTTATCCTGTTAGTGATCATAAAGCCTTCAGATTAGGTGATGTTATTCATGTAGATGTTTGGGGACCTTGTAGGAAACCTACCTATGATGGATATAGATATTTCTTGACTATTGTTGATGATTTCACAAGGGCTGTTTCGGTCTATCTTTTAAAGTCTAAAGATGAGGTTTTCTATTGGTTCTCTGCTTTTTACAATGTTTTGAACACTCATTTTAAGTCTAAGGTCAAAATTGTTAGGTCAGATAATGGGACTGAGTTTCTGAGTCATAATATGAAGAGTTTTTTTTTAAAGAAAAAGGGATTTTACATCAAACCAGTTGTGTGTATACACCACAACAGAATGGTGTTGTGGAAATAAAGCATAGGCATATTTTGAATGTTGCAAGGTCCTTACTTTTTCAGTTTGCTTTGCCTTTGAAATTTTGGGGTGAAGTAGTTTTGACTGTTGTGTTTTTAATTAATAGAACACCTTCATCTGTTTTAAATGGGATTACACCTTTTGAAAGAGTGTATAAATATTCTCCTAAGTTTGATAACTTGAGAGTGTTTGGATGTCTGTGTTATTCTACTAGACTTAACGATAATGACAAGTTGAATGTTAGGGCTGAGAAAGCTGTTTTGTTAGGGTATTCTAATGAAAAAAAGGGATACAAACTTTTTAGTCTTGATTCAAGTGTTGTTTTCTTTTCTAGGGATGTGAAATTTTTTGAAGAATTCTTCCCTTTTAAAATGAAGGCTGCTGGTCTCAGTGATGGTTCAGTTTCATTTAAAGGCTATAGTAATTTCTTTGATGAGCTTAGTTGTCCATTAAATTCTGGTCAGTGCCGTTCTGTTCCCAATGTTGAATATAATGTTAATGCTGATTCTTTTCCTGAAGCACAGCCAATAGGTGATACAGGTGACAGCTACCATAATGGTGGTACTTGTGTAGAGCACCCTTTGGTTGACCAGGGTGTAGAGGTACTTATTCCCCAGTCTGAGGTAGGTAGTCCCGTTGTTCATGTTGATTTTGAGGGAACTAGTTCTGGAAATATTAGCTCGTCTAGTGAACGGATTCCAGTTAGTTCTCTTAGACCTAGAAGGGAGTTAAGATTGTCAGCTATGTTTAGTGACTTTGTTGTGGAAGATAAGTATAAGTGTGGGACTGAAAGGTCGATCAATTGTTCTAGTCTTGGTTCTGAAAAATTCTGTTTTGTGTCTAGTCTTGATGGGTCGTTTGAACCTAGGAGTTATAGTGTGACTGCTTCTGATCCAAATTGGGTGAGAGCTGTGAATGAAGAGATAGAGGCTTTGTATAGGGATCAGACATAGGAAATATTGTTTGAAACTTCTTCATAAATTTGGGATGTTAGCTTCTAAACCTGTGAAAACGTCTTTAGGTTCTAATGTTTTGGTTATTGATCAAAGTGTTTTGGTGATAAAGATGATTTACTTGCAAATATTATTGAGTTTCTGAAGCTAATTGGTAAACTTATTTATTTAACAATGTCAAGGTCTGATATTTCTTATGCTGTGCAGGCTTTGAGTCTGTTTAGTGGCTTTGGAAAAAGGGAAAAAACAGGATTATGTTTCTCGTTCTTCTACCGGGTTTGAGTATAGAGCTCTTGGCTCGGTTACGTGTAAAGTTGTTAAAGTTCCGTCTGCTGAACAAGTAGCAGATGTGTTCTCTAAGTTTTTTTGCCTTTAATTCAACACAGTTTCTTGTGTGCTGAAATGGGTCTTAGTAATCCGTTTCAAGAATAAATATTGTCTCCTCTGTTGGTCTTGAGGGGGGGTGTTGAAAGTATAATGCTCTCCAAGACCAACATCGGGTATATACTTAATTTATTGTTTTAGTTGTGACTTGGTTTGTTTGTGTGTAGGTGAACTGTTAGTTGCTGAACTGATGGATTCGTGGGCTCATGAAGACTAGAAGTTACAAGTTGGGCTTGAAGGGGGACTAGCTTGAGACCGGGTAGAGACCCGGGTCGGGTGCGCACCTAGTGCGGATGTGATCCAGGTTTTCTCCCTTAGCTGCCTTAGTTTTAGTTCATTTCTTGTGGGCTTATTGTTTGGGCTTAGTGAATTTAGTTCATTTCTTGTGGGCTTAGTGTTGTGGGCCTAGTAAAGGATAAAGTAGTGTTTTGTGTGTCTGCTTGTGAAGGTTTTTGCTTATTAGTTTCATTTTGTACGTTTTGAATAGATGTGTATGTACTTCTGTTTGTAAGTGGTGGTTTTGAGACACCAGATTATTGTTTCAATTAAAACATCATTTTGGTTTCTTGGTTCGTATTTGTTGTTCATAGATCACGCTTAGTGATTCTGTTTCTATTAAGATTTTTTAACATAGATCCTTCACAAGAAAATGGTGTGGAAAGAATTCCACAGAAACATTATTAGTCCGACATAGTTTTGCAACAGATATAAGATGGCGTTTTAAATTGGGAACACATAAAACATTTGACAGTAGTAATTTTTTCGCTGGTGTGTGTAAGTGTGTAGAACTAGTATGCTTAATTGGCAAAGTTTTACCATCACCAATAATTATCTCATCTGGTCCACCATAGTCAGAAACACTCTGGAGGCTTTCACTGTTGGAAGTAACATGATTAGAGGCACTACTGTCAACTATCCATTGCGGGTGGTTGGTGGTTGTCGTAATTTTTGCAACTTGCGAGGATGAGTGATTGGTGGCAATGGAGATGTTGTCACGCAAGAATCTAGCGAGTTTCCGTCAATCGACAATGTTGTGTCCAGGAATATTGAAGAATTGACAGAAGGCGTTGGAGCGAGATGAACCACGATTTCCTCCATTTAGATTACGAGTGTCTCTTCGTGAGTTGTGCTGGTTGTGAGCAAACCGAGAAGAACGAGATCCATCAGAGTTAGGGCGATATGGTGGACGGTTTTGTTGTTTGGCAGTGTAGTTAATTGTAGCCGGAAACGAATCTGAGGGTGGTGAGGCTTCCTTGAGTGCTCTTTCGAAATCTAGTAATTTATCAAAGAGTTCTGGATATGAAATAGGGGTTTCACGAATTGTGATGGCAGCAACAATGGAGCCATATTCTTCACCCAGTTGAGAAAGTACATGAATCAACAGGTCTTCTTCATATACAGGGCTTTGTGCAAGAGTTAGGTCATCTGCAATTGATTTCATGTCCTGAAGATACTCGGAAACAGATCGATTACCTTTAGGGTTCTTGACTAGTTTGGATTTCAATGAAATAACAAGTGACCGTGATGTGCTTGCAAAACTTGAATTGAGGCGTTGCCAGGCATCGTGTGCAGTGGAGATGAGTGGTTGAAGCGAATCAGAGAGATTTCCAAGGATTGCACTGATGATGACTTGATCTTGTCGGTACCATGGGAGATACTCCGGGTTTGATGTAGATTTCGTAGAGCCATCCTTGCCAGCGATCCGCTTCGGTGGAGTATCTGATTATGTGAGAAAGTGGTCCAATTCAAGACCGATGAGGGTGGATTCGATTTGTTTCCTTCAAATAATGCGTATAGAGAAAGAGCATATATAAAGATACAGAATACAACAGAAAATCCTCTATATACGGAACTAAGCTACTAGCCTTGACTTAGTAATTTACACAAAGAATTTACATAATAATATAATTATGCGGTGATATTTGTTAGGATAAGGTAGACTTAATAAACTAACCCTTCAAATGAGTTCAATCGTTTAGGAAAGATAAACAGATTTGGCCTTTAGATATGTTTAGTTTATAGATATGCGAATGAACGTATGACTTCCATTCCTAAGAGACGTGTTTGGTTAATATGTTCGGATTTTAAAATGAATATCAAAACACACGTGCATTTAAGCCAACGAAGAAGATTAGGTTTAGAAATCTATTCTTGTCTCTCCTTCATATTAATATCCTATATTGTGAAAGCTATTTTACTTGTAAAACGATTCCTTTTAATTTTCCCAATTCATATCAGTTAAAAGAGGTTATGAGAAGTTTTAAACACCTGATTTGTGGCATTCAATTACATACAATTGCTTCTTTAATGCCCCGTTCTCGAGTTATTTTTTGGAAGGAAAGGAAGGGGAAGGGAAAGATTTCATTAGTGTTATGTGTTCTCGAGTTTTTTTAAGGAGGGAAAGGGAAGGGAAGGGAGGTGGAAGGAGGGGTTATTTGGTTAAAAAATCACCTTCCAAAAATGGGATGATTTGGAAGGAAAGGGTTCCCCTTTCTTTCCTTCCTTTTCCTTCCAACTCAAGAACACAATCCTATCATCTCTTTTCTTTCCCTTCTATTTCTTCCCCTCCCCTTTCCTTCCTTAAAAAACTCAAGACAGGGCGTAAGTTACATGACTAAGCAACACAATGGTGACAATTAACAAACATATCTCACGTGCATTATTTGACTTTCTTTGACCATCAAAGTATAAAGTCAACAGCCCTTTTTTTTCCATAGGTCTAACATCATTACATTAGACCATGAGCATCCAACCTATAGTTACCCTTTCAAATCCACTGTCATATCACCATCCACATCAACTCCACCTACAACCCTCTCTAACCCTCAAACCCTACATGGCTACATCCAACATTCTTTAACTCATACCCATTATTTAATTATAAAATAATATATATTAAAGAGAGAGAAGGAAATAAAGGGAGAAAAAGAAAAAAATGGAAAAAATGGGTACCCGCTACGGTTTCTTCTACCAGCAGGCTTCCCCAACCAACGCCAACCCCCTGGGCGATGGTATTTTAGGCGGGTTAGAGCTGACCGATGCGCATGGTCTTATGTAAGTCTTTAATATCATCTCATATGCCTCATAATCTAATATCCTACCATATAACTATCATGTATACCTTTTTTTTAAGCAATTATCATGTATACCTAAGTTAATTGTAAAACACTAAGTGGATATTAAAGACTTACAACTACTTGTAAGGACTATTATTTTGAAGGATTATGAGGGATTGTGTTTTAAATTATCTTCTCAAGATTTTAACATACCAGCGACACTAGAGGACTGGAATCTATGAAAAGTAGAATTTCAAGACCATAGAATCCTCCATAAATACGTTACCGAACACACCCAAGATTAATAAACTTAAGCCAAGTAAATCATAAATTATTTATCTAAATGTACTTAACACAATCTGTATATGGGCAACTAAAAAATTGTAATATAGATGGATCATTGGATCTGATCACAAAAATAAAAATGAATGATAATTCTTTTTGAGTTTATGCATAAAAAAAACTAAGAACAAATAAAAGGGTTTTAAATATAATGATCACATATAAACATACTATTCTTACATCGTAAAGATTGAAAAATCACATCTCATGTTGCTATAGTTCTTCAAACATGGATTTCCTTCCCATTGACTCGGGAACACATAAAATTTATATTTTCTTTTCGCTCCTATTTGAGAACATAAAAACTAAAGGCATGTTTGGTACAAAGATTTGGGTCCCGAAAATAGAAATAGATATATCCCTTGTTTGTTTATTAGGGAGAATTGGAAATTGAGAAATAAAATATTTCTAGTTTCCTTAGTTTTGATTCTTTGTGTAAAAGGGAGAAAGGGTGGGATTTGAAAATTAATTCTTATCTACAACTCTCGAGACAAGACCAACAATTTCATACGCATATCATCCCTAGGCTACTCTCATTGTCTTCTGTTATCATGCAAAATGTTACAACCCCAAAAACTTATGAGTACTTATATAAATATAAGACCCTTGTTAATTTATAGATTTAACTATTGATGAAATTACACTGTTTAATAGAGGATGAATATATTTTAGTATTCGTATACAATTTTATATATATTGATATACGAATGTATACATAAAATGAAGTGAATATCGAGATTTAAAGTGACAAGGGTTGACCACATATGTCAAACTATTAAGTATAAAAGAAAATGAGACAAGCCGTAAAGTACTTAAAATAACTAGTACGTTAATGGATATAGGGTATTATAATACCCACACATCTAAACACACTATATAAGTGTTTCTACTACCTCAAAACATTCATTTAGTTGCTGGAAATTAGTGTGTGTATGTGTGTGAGAGAAGTTAGGAAGAGAAACACACTTTCTAGAGATAGGGAGTGAGATTTAAGCAAGATCAAGTAAGCTTAAGCTCATATTCAACAGGCCAAGTAACATCATCTACAGATCTAAAAGTTCACACACTAAGTGTGTGTTCTTGGTGTGAGAGAATCTAGAGAGAGAAAGTACAAGAAATTGAATATTAAGGAGAGATTTTGCCATGCTTGTTGGAGATTATGGTCTAGAAGTTGATATCAGTAGTTAATTCAACTTAAACAAATGTAAATCTTATGGATCAAAGGTTAGAAATCCTTAAACTCATGTGTTCTTATGTTTCTAGAGAGAGCGTTTGATTTAAGCTTGGATTTGAGTTGCATGTTATGTTTTTATGATGATTTGGTGTTTATACACCTAATAAAACATGTATTAATTGTTACATGTCAAGATTTTGAATTTAGAAGTAGTTATTTTTGAATTTGGTATAAATGGTACAAGTCTTTATAGCATGAGATTGATTTAAGTGAGTAGAATGGGTTAAATTGGTATTGTTTGTAAAACCGATTTGAAATTTAATGTATTGGTACCAAATTATGGATTAACACATGTTAGAAGAGTATTTTGAATGCCAATAAATCTGTATTTGAAGTATTTCAAGCATTAGGTTTGAAATGGGTCAAAATTACACATTTTTTATACAAACACATAGCTACATTCTGCACAGGTCAGCATGTTTTACGAGTTTTCAAAAAAATCATTAAAAATCAAATAAAATTGATAGAAGTCCTACTATATATCGTTGGAAAGGTTTCAATGTCTAGTTTCTTTCTTATGTTTGACACAGAAGCTAATTTGGAACCTAGGATGGTTAAAAATACGAAATACTATAGAAGGGTCAAGTTGGAAGTATACATTTTTGCATACAAGTTGAGATTTTAGATGATTTGGACTATGAGACTCTTTGAGAGGACTTGGAAAGCCTTAGTATCAGGTTTTAGTTAATGTTAAGGATCTCTTATGCCACTTGATGCCTTGATCAAGTGTGTTGCTCGGTTAATTTGTATGAGTTGAGTTTGACTAAGTAATGTTGTCTTATACTTGTTTAGGCTTATAATTTACTATTGCTTGGATTTGGTTTTGAATATTCGTGTGTTGATTCTCATCACATCAACAGGTGACTATACTTGACCTTTTTTTACAATGACCATATTGTATGAATGATTTGCATATGTGATTGTGCTCCTTGAGCATTTGAGAAAATATGATCCTTAGAGCATTTGAGTATTTGTATTGGTACTAAGTATAGAGATGGGATTCTTGTATTTATTATTGGGTCCTTTGATATTTCTCATTATGTAACACATTATACTTATGTGTTATTGTATCTGTTTGTTAGGTTTGCTTACTAAGCAAATTGCTTATTAGAGTGCTTACCATGATTTACAGGTGGTAAAAAGGAAGACAAAGGCAAGGCCCCGGCTCTATGAATGAAGAAGATGGCTCCAAACTTTTGGAAATTATGGATAATTATTATATAAACACTTTGGGATGTTTTTATAACTAAACTATTACCCTACTTTGATGTAGCCATTTTGTTATCATGTGATGTTTAAAAAAAATTGGTCATTACACAAAATAACCCCTCTGTTGCTCTCCTTTTCTTCTCCAGATGTGATTCTCCGACTAGCACAGTTACGTCTCTCTCCATTGCTCTCTATGTCTATTTCTCACCCTCTTCGGTTCACCCTCTTCACTGTCGGGCGACCAGAAAACAGCGGGCGACAGTTATAAATTATTTTCCGTCGATAGGAGGTATCTCTTTATCTCGTTCGCTCTCTCTCTCTCTCTCTCTATATATATATATATATACATACATATATATATAAAGGGTAGGGATATACTACAAAATATATTATGGTACTAAATGTAAGGAGAGATCTCAACCATTGGATCTCTCCCCAAGTCAACAAAAAAAGTCAACAAAACCTTTTAAATTCGGAATAAAAAAAAGAAAAGGGTAAAAATGACAAATCAACCAGAACAGTTATCATCTCTCTCCTCCCTCAAACTGAAACCCTAAAAACGCCGTCAATCAAGGTGGACTACCACAATAGTCGGATGCACGGTGGCGGATGATGCACGGCGGAATACTCTGGGCAGATCTGATGCACGAGATGAACGGCAGCGGTTGCTGCGGTGCAGCGGCGGTGGTGGTCGGCGATGCACAAATAAAACTGATGCAGAAACTGTCGCCGATACGTGAGGGAGGCGGCGGTTGCAGGGGAGATACGTGAGGTTTAGGCGGAGTTTGAGGCGGAATACCTTAGGGTTATGCGGCGGTAGTCAGTGTGCATAACAACAGCGGTGGATAGCGTGAATTTAGGGTTTATGTGAGCGCGACAACCACGAGAGGCGACGCTGATAACCAGTGAAACAGAAGTGGCGTGTGCATCTGAGCATGGGGCGGCGAAGACTTATGCATCGGCGGTTGCAGGGATGGAGGCGGAGGTGGTACGGCGGCTGTTCAGATTCTAGGGTTTGTAAAAATGGGAGGAGAAGCAGGGAGAAACGTGAGGGAGATATTCAAGGAAAGAGAGAGTATAAATTATTAAGTTCCTAGTTTACCCTTTTCTTAGTTATGCCGCATGTCACAACCATAATTCTTCTTACATTTAGTATCTTAATTCTTTTTTTACTTAAACCCAATTCTATATATATATAATCGACAACCTTCGAGGCATTCTTCATTTTCTGTTTCTTCTCTCGCAGTGAAAGCTTTTCGGTTTCCAAGATGGAAGCTTACCATCAAGAACTTCAGATTAGTTTAGGTCATTGCTTAGATGAACTCACTTGTTCATCATGCAGAAAGAGTTGTATACCGGTTTCAAAACCTTTTCTTTTTATATACAGTATTGTTTATTGGTATTAATTGATATTTTATATTGTTTTGGGTGCAAATAGTTTGCACTCTATGGAACGCATGAGGTTTCCATGTCTTTTAGAGGTTACAAGTTTTAAGTAGGTGATTTGTTCCTTTCAAAGCTTGCAAATGGATTGGATTAAAAGTGTTAAAAACTAATATTTTATTTCTTGAACAAAGCATTCCTATTTCATATTTATGCTTGTAGTATACTAATTGTTTTGAAAAGTCTTTTTGTATGATTTTTAAGGTTTGAATATGATTTTATGAAAAGGTATAGTTGTAAGTTAATAAGTTGGTAGAATTCTTTATTAAATTTTCCGTTTTACTACTAAAATCTCTATACTACAAAAAAAAAGAGTTAATTCTTATTCTCTAAATTAATTCTTTTTTTCTACAATTTCATTCTCTACTATTCTTCTCCACAATTCTATTTTCTATACTAAACGCACTTTCTTTTCATCTCTTAAAGGGTGTTTGGAATTGCAGTTAATTATTGATTATCTATTTATTATGATTTGAAATCGCAAATAATTCGTTGAAAGTGTTTAGGATTGTGTTATCAGAAATCAATTATTTACATTTTGGAGACTATAGAACTTATTTTTGAGAATCTACTCTTTGGTTACTTTTTCAAACTTTTGATTATTGTGATTTTACTATTTAAAAATCAATTAATCTACTTTGCTAATCGGCCAAAAACTGATTATCAGATTATTACGATATAAAACAGCATAATCAAATTCAAACATCATCCTTCAATATCACGTTCTCTTACGACTGATTATCTAATTTTAATTATTAAAAACTTACAATCTATTAAACTGGAAAACACAACATAAGTGATTAACCTCGTATAAGATTTGATTATCCATTCCACAATTATCGGCGCCTGTTTGTAATTAAACAAAGGGGATTAGCTGCTATCAATGGCTGGTCCAGAAACTCAAGCTAACCGCCATTCATACATACATACATCTCCACCAATTTCAAAGTTCCAATTTTTTCTTTCTTATTCAAATTCTCTAGAAACATCCATCAATTTCCCTCATTTCATCTCCATCTGGGTGTTCTGTGATTTTCTTCAAGCTAACAATCAATCATGGAAACCCTAGCTTCTTCTGCAACAATCGTATCTTCTTCTCCTACATCCATTACAACTTTTGCTCCACGATCCAGAAACTCTTTTGGAAACAGACTTCTTCGGTTCCCAGTTTCTTCCATGTGTAAGAGATTGTGTAATTTATCGAGTTCATTTGGTTCTGATTTATATGGCTTTTCAAGGCATTAAGATAATCCTGATTTGTGGTTTTAGGTAATGGCAATGAATCTGACATGCGATCAGACTCCAATGATGCGAGTATTGTTCCAATTTCCACCAATCGAACTTTCTCCAAGGTAAATCATTATCATCTTACATTCAATCTTCTATGTTTAGATGATCCACTCAAATGTTTGTTCTTTGATTCATCAGCTGGTGTTTGGATGATCTGCTTAAGTGTGTTTTCCTCATGTGTTAATATTGTTTGGCAAAACCTGATTACTATTATGAATTTCTAATTAACCACCACGTGGCCAAGAGATCACGGGTTCAAATCTAAGTAAACATCTTATAGGTGGCCAGGGAAGCGTAAGGAAACGGTCATCGGATACCCCGCTTAGGCAGTGTACATTTGAGTCAAAGACTCGCTCTTTCCGGATAACCTGAACAGGGAAATTGGGTCAGAAAAATTGGTTATTCAGATCAACATAAAGCACATGCTAGCCCTAACATTAAGCATTTGGTATATTGTTAGGCAAAACCTGATTAGGATTATGAATTTGCGATTGATCATAGTTAAGATGCTCATATCTAGATTAGCAGGTAAGGATTATTAAGATAAACATAAAACACCTAGGTAGCTCTAATATAATGTTGGTGATTTTACTTTTTAGTGTCATCTGGTGATTCTAATGTAATGGAGTTTAGACAAGTTAGGAGGTGCAGATTGCACGTTTGTATAAACGGAGTTTGATCTCAGTTCGACCCAATGGCGGGGTCAAGTGTCCTAGATAGTTATCATAATTATTTTCGAAATATATATGAATAATTACCATAAACCACTATTCGTTAAGTATTGGGATAAAATCACTATTTGAACGGGTTGATCTTATGTTTTGTAATCATAAGATTTCGAATTCTGTATAAACACATAGTTTGTGATCTCATATTAGTGCCTTGATAAGAGCCGTTCCTTCACTTCCTTGAAGAATTATCCCCATAATTTGGATTTCGTGTAACCCAGACATAGAGTCGAAATATCATATTTAGATAGTGTCTACACGATCATTCCAGGTTTACAATTTTACATGCGATTTCAGAATACTTTCTTCCTCACAATTCTAACATAGTAAGCACATGGTTATATAATTAACTGATTCCAATCCTTCAATTTGCAATTGGGCACATTGAAAACACAAATCCAAAACACAGCAATAGTTCATTTGATTCATTTGTGGATTAAAATGTTGCAGGATGATGCTATGGGATTAGTTTTGAGTGCTGCAAATGTAAAGGGTTGGACTACAGGGTCAGGTATGGAAGGGCCTTCATGTGGGAGTCGTGATTGTGAATCAAATACCGAGAAAATCTCCACTTTTCCATGGTCTCTTTTCACTAAGTCTCCAAGGCGTCGTATGCGTGTTGCTTTCACTTGCAACGTGTGTGGTCAAAGAACAACTCGCGCTATTAATCCCCATGCTTATACTGATGGCACCGTCTTTGTTCAGGTATCCTTGGTTCATTCTGTTCTTTTGTCTTTAATTTGTTGAATGCTTAAAGTCTTGCATATTGTATTAAACATGAGAATTACAGGTAATAAAAAAAATAGTTCTTAAGTATTTAGTTTGCTAAATATGCTTACAAAAACTATGTAATTGCAACCACCATCAAGGTGGCCTAGTGGTAAGGCATCCTGTTCTCAAAGAGGTCACGGGTTCAAACCTCACTAGGTAAACATCTTGAGGGTGGCCAAGGAAGGGTAAGGAAATGGTCATGGGGATACCCCGGTTAGGCTGCATGCATTTGAGTCAAAGACTCGCCCTCCCTGGGTAACTTGAACAGGGAGAACCTCTCCGTTTACCCGTTTACTCATTAGAGATAAAACTTAACCCTTTTTAACTCATTTTTTAAGCAAACTTCTTAAATCTTTTAATTTTTTATTTTTAAATTTAGATTAGTATTGTAATAATATTGTTATGAAATCATATATACTCTATCTATTCGTTTTTATAAGAATGGACCAAAATTGTTTGTGGGTCACAAGCCAAGATCAAAAGGCACCCATTTTGATTTGTTACCTAGCCTGCCCGACCGTCCATTTTGCCACTGCTAATACAAGATAAACGGAATGAATAATAATCACTCTGTCCATGTGTTGATTGTCGTCTCTTGTGCATAATATATGTGTCGGTTACAGGATTATATATGCTAATAATTTGTTTTTCGTCAAAGCGCAGTGCTGCGGGTGCAATGTATTTCACAAACTTGTAGACAATTTGAATCTGTTCCATGAGATGAAATGCTATGTGAATCCATCCTTCAAGTATCAGGATCCAAATGGGAATGTTGGCAGCCTTGGATTCAAATATCTAGACATGAATGTTGATGATGATGATAATGATGATGATGATAACATGTTTCCCCTCTTATGAGGTGAGCAAATCTGCAGAATATGTGCATTCTCTTCTCAGGAAACACACACACACACACACACTGTTATTATGATTGTAAATAGTTTTGCAACTCTTAACATAGTGTTACATGAATAAAACAGAGTTTTATTTTGATGGATCAAGTAGGAAGCAAAATGCAATGATGTATATCTATATCTGCGTATATGAAATGACAATACATTCGATTGGACAAGAATCTAGATGTTATATATAGTATGTTAGTTGGGAAACAATGTGATCATATGGATGCTTATTGGAAAGAGAGAATTCGTCTGTCTGAGAAGTATTCAAATTGGACGCTTAAAGCTTGTTTGCGAACGATTATAACATGCAAACGTTGATGATTGACTAATCAAACAATTCCATCAAAAGACCTAACCATTGAACCGAGTAAAACGAAGCATTAGTCATATAAAAACCAACTAAATAGACAGAAGAAGTTAAGAATCAAATATTTGAAATGTGTTGGTAATGGGTTGACACGAGGATGTGTGTCAAACAATTAAAGACATTATATTTATATTTATATTTTTTGTTTTCGATTTGTAAGTTAGATAGCATGTGAGTTATTGAGTTTGATGTATATTGATGAGGGACGAGCTAAGAGGCAAAAGTGAAAAGCTAATGTAATGGATACGATAAAAATAGTACCGAACGATGAATAAAAGTCTACAACCATTCTAAAAATGTTGTTTAGAGTCGAAATTGTTTAATAAACATATAAAACTAACCCAATAGCCTTTGATGTTGTATTAATTAGTTACAATGATTGGCTAAAACACTTAGGGTTAAAGTCACTTAATATAAACATGTTTTCCCTAATATTCCGATATGCTACATTAACTTTTTTTTACATATCTGACCATTTAACTTACAAAAACTATGTCAATATGGCCATTTCGTGACCTGTAACCTGCCAACTCGGTTTTAGCCCTTTTTTGTGATTTTTAGATCGATTTTTGATCGTTTTGCGTGATTTATTTGTAGAAAATTGTAATTTATCATTATACCACCAAACTCATGAATTTTCGTCAAGTATTGAGGGAGAATTTGAGCTCAAAGTTTCGTTTTTTTGTGTTTATGGGTTTGAAAACAGGGCAGAAAAAAGATGTGTTTTTAGCTCAATTTCTGATCATTTTACATAATTCTTTTTATATATTGTCGTAAATAATCTTTTTACCTTCCAATGGACACCAAATTCATGAAAAACCATCAAGTGTAGGCAAAGTTATTGCTAATGACAGTCGATAATGACCCTATTCGACACTGTTACGGTTTTTTGATGACTTGACACAATTTAAACTCGTTTTTATTCTTTTTTTTGTACTACTTGATAGACAACTTGATTACCTTTACATAGAGTCAAGAATCATTATTTTTTGATAAGTGTACATGGAGAATTTTGGTTCCAAAGTTTGTTTTTGAAGTGAAGGAAATTGGGAAAAAAGATGACCTGTTATTGCAGGTCAAAATCACCAAAATGGCTATAATAACACGTTTTTTACAAGTTAAATGGTCATATGTGTAAAAAAAGTTAATATGGGAAAGCATATTTGTCTTTAGTGATTTTAACCCAAACACTTATCTACTTAGCTTAAGATGAATATTGGCTAGTTTTGTTGTACGTATTGTTAGATTATGTGCAGAGATAATTAACGGGTACATTGTTAGATTGTGTGCAGAGATAGATAACATGTATGATCGTATCCAATACTATGTGACACTAAAAGATCACACCGCTGCACACCCAATTAGAACCTTTTGGATTATATATGTTTGTGTGAAAAGAATAATTAATTAAGTTTAATTAATTAGTGAGAACGAGATAAATACTAATAGTTAATTATTATTTAAGAGAGATGTTAATATTTAGTTTAAATATTAACGAGACCAATTAATTAATAGTTATTAATTAATTAGAAAGGTCGAGGGTATTTTATGTAATTAACTGATAGTTTAATTAAAGCTTCCTTAGGCGGTCTAGCAACCAGTTTGAGGCGGTGCAGTAGCGGTGGATAGCCTGCAGCTGTCTAGAGTTGAAAGAAAAGCTTTTAATCCTTAAAGGTATAACTTTCTAATCTTCTTCTCTTTAAGTTCCTATATGAGTTAGATGAGATCACTGGAGGAGGTTTTGATTTCCGCTGTGCATGTTTGGTTATATGTTTTTATACCCTACAAAACCCTTCATACATTGTGTCCAATGTTATAAGAGACTAAAGGGTCCCACTGCTACACACCCAATTCAGAACAGTTGGATTTCACCATTAGTCTGTGTGGGAATAATTAATCAGTTAGATTAATTATTAAAGAGAAAGAGAAAAATAATTAATCAGTTGAATTAATTATTAAAGAGATGAACGGATAATTAATCAGTAGTATTAATTATCTAAAGAAAAGAAATAAATAACTAATCAGTTCGTATTAATTATTGGAAAGGAATAAATAATAAATAGTTATTTATTATTTGGAGAGAAATTAAACATCAAGTTTGATATTTAACGGACAAATTAATTAATAGTTAATTAATTAGTAAAGTCCAAGGGGTAAAAGTGAAGAGATTGAAAGTTTAATTAAAACCAGTGGGCTTTTAATTAAACGGGGGTTTTAATTAAACGGGCTTGAGTCCATGTTAATCCCTATAAATATCCTTAAAGGCTTAAGGATTAGGAGAAGTGAAACATAAGGATTAAAACCCTAGCCACCTAATCTCTCTCTCTAACTCGGCTCTCACTCTCACTCCTCACGAGCTCTCTCTCTCGGTCGAACTCTCTCACGGTCGATCTTGGATCCGACCGTCGCTCTCCCTCTCTCTCTCTCTCTCGGTTTGCGTCGATAACAAGAACACCAAGGGTGTTTGCGTTTTTGGTGATCGACGCAAAGGGTACACACGGCAACAAGGGTTTCGAGTTTTGAAGCCTTGTTGATCCAGAAGCAGTCTAGCAGCCAGTTCAATCAAAGGTGCAGTAGTGGTGGACTGTCTTTAGCAATCCCAAGTCGATCAGGTATAATTCTATAGCCTTATCTATGGATTGTTGTTTAGAAACTATGTGGATCATTCAAAGTTAAAAGATCCTAACCCTTTTGGGGTTTAGAGGGTTGTGTTCAATCCAGTTCCGCTTTAAGGATTGAACCAGTAGGATCAAACCAGGATTGACCAGTTTGAGTCATTAGGTGGTTTGGTCAGGTCATCAAAACCCTTTAAGTGGTATCAGAGCCTCGGCTCTGTGATCCATAGTTTCTTGGTTTTATCTGTTTTAGATTAAGGTTTAATTCTTGGTTCTTTTTTTCCTTGTTCTTGATTTTCGAAAACCAAGAGGGTAGCAAAAACAGTTTGTTTTTTGTTATCAGGTTTATCCTATTAATCAGAAAATTCAAACAGTTAGTTTGAATGGTTAAAAGGATAATGTTGGTTTTGGATAAGGATAAGAGTTTAAACGGTTAAAAAGGATAAACCTTTTATCTAAAACTTTATCTTAACCAGAAATTTTAAATTTATGTTTAAAAGGGTTAAAATCAAGTTTTAGGATAATTGATGGTTTTTGGAATTAAATCCGTTTTTTTAATCAGAATATTAAAACAGTCAGTTTTAATAGGTTAAAAAGGGATTTAAAATATTAAATCGGAAAAACGAACTGAAACCGTGACCATAACCGTTAGCGGCACTAAGGCCTAGTGGGTTCTCGGCCCAGTGAGGGTCTCGGCCCAAATGGTTCTCGGCCCAGTGAGGGTCTCGGCCCACTGAGGTTTTCGGCCCAATAGTTTTCTCGGGTCGACGGGAGGTTTTGGGTCAAATAGTTTTTCCGGATTAATAAGGGATTATTAATTTTAAAGTTATAAAATTA
Organism: Pulicaria dysenterica; assembly: GCA_947179395.2. Taxonomy (NCBI): domain Eukaryota; kingdom Viridiplantae; phylum Streptophyta; class Magnoliopsida; order Asterales; family Asteraceae; genus Pulicaria; species Pulicaria dysenterica. The sequence continues at coordinate 5,337,838 of OX359295.1, forward strand.
ATAAGGTGTTATATAAACTAGTGTTATATATTTTAATTAGTTTTAGTTAAAATATATAGTTTAGATATTTGTTTATTATGACTAGTTTAAGTCATTTTGAATAAATACTAAATGGATAAAGTTTATATAATAAAATGGGGAATTGAACAAGATAATTTTAATTGACCAAACGTTGTCGGTTTCAAGTTATTGGATAACTAGTAAGGAAACTCGACATAAGTTTTTCATTCAAGTTTTTGAATGAAATCAAGTTTTTAAATTTTTGTTGAAAAACTGTTTTAGTCAAATAAATTAGAAGATCATAATTCTCATTTTTTTGGTTAATAGGTATTAATCAAAAGGATAAATGAGAAAGTTTAGACAAATCAGATTGTGTGCTGAACAACAGAGTTTATTGCCTTTACATTATAACTGCGTGGTTGACTTTTATATATATAGTGCTTATATATAATTACGTGATTGTGATAGCTATAGTTTTGCCGACTTAGGACTCGCTTTTTCTTTTTCTTCTTTTGTTTTTGGTTTTGGGAAGGCCTGCATGCCAATTACAATCCCTTTCTGAATGTAACCTTGTACTGGTTCGGGGAGGCCTGCGTGCCACTTACAACCCCATTCTATATTGTATTTGTAATAGACTAGTGATAGTTTAATCCCTCAACCAAAATGGACTCGAAGAAAGGCAATCAAGGAGATGGTGTTCTCACACGAAGCACGGATACTTCGGGGAGGTGTCAAGGCTAGTGGGAGCGACGCATCAAGAAAGGTGAATCCAAGTCATTTTTGTCCTTAGGCTTGACCTTAGGATGAGTTGGCAAAACTATAGGTTTTTTCATATGCTTTATTATCTGCGTGGTTGTGTTTTATTTACTGCTTTTTCATATTTATGTATGTGGCATATGTATACATGTATGTGATGGTAAATAAAAGGGGGATTTAATAACAGGTTGTTATTAAACAGTAAAAAACCACGGTTTATGACAAACTAGAATATGACTCCAGTCTCGTAGTCATATTAAATAAATTTTTATAAATTTAAAAGTTTTGTCAAGATCATAAGTTTGGAACTTATAAAAGCCGTTTTGTGCACCTAGTTTAGGTACACGTCGTATTTTAAAACAGTTAGTTTTAAAATAGTTTTTTTAAAAACTGGAAAATTGAGTTTTTAACTTAATTATAAAACCCAAGAAAAATCTGATCAGTGTGCTACCCACCTAATGGTACACCTCGACTGTTAAACGGTACTCGAGTGTCGGAAGTGCCCAAACCTTGGGCATCCGGGTTCAAACCATTGCGGGAGAGGGCATGAAAGATTCTGCGATAATCGGGAGTCCCGGCCAGAATTCATGCTGTCTTAGGTGGTGCGATCTATTTTGGTGATAATCGGGAGTCCCGGCCCAAAAAGCACTAGAGTAGAGTTAAACATACTAGACTGGGTCTAAGTGCTCTACGAGGTTCTAGGAGTCGTATCAGTTAGGTACGATTGGTACAGGGTGTTACCTACCAGAAATAGCATGACTTGGCGGGAAGTGCCCAAACCTTGCGTCAAGTATGTGAAATATGAGTCCTAGGTCTAATATATATTATTTGTGGGTTTGATAATATATGATTAGAAAGTATGTTTGCAATTACTAATTAAACCGGGTTTTAATTTGTAGATGGCAACCAACGTTACCAGTACTAACAACCTCTCTCTCTGCTCTATCCTTGAGAAGGATAAGCTCACCGGGTCCAACTTTCTCGCTTGGGAGAGAAATCTCCGGATCGTGCTGAGGTACGAGAGAAAGTGGCATGTCCTAGAAGAACCTCTAGGAAATCCCCCTGCCAGTTGATGGTCCCGTATTATACTACGGATGAAGCAATGCTTGATCTTAAGTGTGTGTTTGTGTGTGTTCGGTATTGAGAGAGAGCCGAGAGCTTAGAGAGACTACACAAACACAAGAGATGAATAATGCAAAGCTTAATTGATAATGAGTTGGGAAATGCCTTTTATAGCATTTCCCAACTTTGGTGTTTTTACATATTACACCCCTCACTTTAATATTTCTAACAATCTCCCCCTAAGTGAGGTGTGTAATCATTCACAACAAATAAATACATAGAAAAGCTATTCATAAACAGATTTGTTGCGAATGCCGAATGCCACCTACCATCTCCTTACTTGCCTCCGGTTTGATAATGTGGTCTTCATCTGATCTATTGCTTTGTAGGCCTGAGCATGTTGTTCATAAGTGTAGGCATCTCGGTTATCCCATACCTTCTGATGAATCTTATGATGAAGGATTTTTAGTGTACCATCTGAGTAGGACATGAGCTCATCTAATTTGATAAAAATCTTTTCACCCTTGGTGTTCTTGGAGACAACTCCTCGTTCACCTCTGAAGCATTCATGTCCTTCATCAACTACAGTCAACTCCTCAAGTTTTTCTAAGTCAGGATGACTAGTATTCGGTTTTACCAAGTTGATCTTTCTGTAGTTGTTCTCAGCTCCAAGTTGCACATCATGTTCCTCTATGAACTCCATCAGATTACTAAGGTACCTCATCAAAGCCACTCTTCCAAATTCTTCCTCTGGCCACTTTCCCTTCTTTTGTGAGAGAGTGTCAAAGATAAAACTGATATCTTCAACTTTAACAAACCTCAGATCAGCTTCAGTGAGGAAGTATGTTACATTGTTTGCTCTTTTCACATGAAATATTGCATACTTGATGTTGAAGGTGGTTTGTGTGTAGACATTGATGAGTTCCACAATTGGGTAATCTGATTTGTTTTCTTCAGGAGTAGTCATGGATTGAGTAAGAATGTGTTCATATCTTCTTCATTGTTTATCATCCATGTTCCGCAACTCTGGAGAGATAACCTGTATTGGAGTGCTGCGAAAGATGTTAGGTATTCTTTCTTCAAGATATGCAGCATTTACATGAAAATCTTTCCATATTGGTTGACTTCCTGCACTTCTTGTGAACATGTTGCTCGCATCTAGACCTGGGGCTCCACATTGTACCGGAGGTGGAGCTGGCATTCGAAAGTTTGGTGGAAGGGGCCATTCGGATTCTCTTCTGAACTTTTCAGCTGCTTCAGTTTGTCTATTCCTTTCCAGAATATATGCAGCTGATTCTTGAAACTGACCCGGAGGAGGAGGGAATTGTTGATGAACTTCAAAGTTTATATCCCCTAGAACCCTTGAAACATTAGAGAAAGGCTTTGGCTGCTTTGGTTTTCTCCTTGCTTCCCTTCTAGAAATTGTTGCTCTTTCTTTTCTTCTTGCAGCAATTTCTCGTTCATTAAAGGTTTCTTCGAATCTATCCATGATTCTGGGGAAGCAGGACGAGTAGCAATTTCGACATAATCATCAATACCTTCAAAAATCCTTTGAATGTATGGGTCATCGGTTTCCTCTTCTGGTTCAGCAAGATTGCTTTCTCCCATTTGCCTTGATGGTGATATGTGTAGTGATCCATATAAATCCTCCATTTCATCATCGGAATCACTAGTCCAGTTAAAATCAAAGGCATGGGCAGGTTCAGACGATATTTCCCCTTCTTCAAGATTTGCAGGCCTCGGTTCATTTTGTTGCTGAGGTACATAGAGTACAATTTGTTTGTCAGCATTTTCTGTTCGTTGTTGTTCATGAACTTCATCGGCCATCTGTTCTGTTTGTTGTTCAGTTGCTTGTTGTTGTTGCTGAGGCTGACTTCCAGCTGAACTGGTACCCGTAGGTAGATATTTGCTGAAGGACGGGACAGGTACAGTTGCAGCTGAGGGGGCAGTGATGTATCTTCTTCTTTTCTCCCCCTCGGGACGATCATCTGGATCCTGATCATCCCGCCTCCTCTTTAACCCCTGAGCCTGGGCCTGACAGGTTTGTTCAAGTACCGTCAGCCGGTCAGTTACCTTTTGAAGGGAGGTGTAGAAGCCTCTTGTCACCCCGTCAATTTTCCTATTGACATCCTCATGAAATTCTGTAAAGTCAGTCAAACAGATTCTATGCACAAATCGCATGGGATTATTGTTAGTCAAATCACTAAAATTTTCTAAGTCAAGGGTCAATCGCATGGGAAAACAAAGTCTATTCCTCAATCGCATGCGATTACCAAAGAAGAATAAAATACCCTTCAATCGCATTCAAGGTTAATAGCATGATCAAACATATGCGATTCAGACTAAGAATAGGGTGATTCACATGTAATTTTGACTAAGGGTGAATCACATGCTATTCGGATTCATAGGTTGAATCGCACGCGATTCAGATGTTCATATGCACGGTTCTAACACCCAAGCTGAATCGCATGCGAAAAGAAGATAACCAAATCTCGAAGACTGCAAGCTTTCAAGTAGAAGAAGCTCACGGGTTTACAAAGGTTCAAGAACTTCATCTTTCTTCAAGAAAAACTCAAGCTCAAACGATTCTTAAAGGTAGAACTCATTAAAGGTACAAACAACTACAAGTCTCACTTTCTGAAGTGTCAACTCCTACACCACAATTACCTGTAAAAGCTAACATACATGGACCCATTCCTATATGGGGACCTAAACGTGCTCTTTTGTCATTTTGCAGGCGCCTAACTTGTGGTACCTGGACTCAGGATGCTCCAAGCATATGACCGGCAACAAAAGTCTTCTCAAGAATTACGTTCCTAAGTACTCCGGGACCGTATGTTTTGGGAATGACCAAGTTGCACCAATAATGGGGTATGAAGACATTGAAAAGAAACTACATCTTCTTTAGTTTTACTTTGAGTTGTTTCGAGTGTCTTACAAGGTGTTCTAAACATTCTCTTTGAAGAAAAACACAAACCGTGGATGTTTTTATATACTTTAAGTCAAAAAGGGTCATTAAATACTCACTTTTTCAATATTAAATTTTCTGGGTATTAAAGCATTTATGATGTTCTTGGTCTGAAAGTACAACTTGAGGAAGAAGAAATCATATTTCGTACTTTATTTAATTATAAATTCTTAATAGTTTAAGTGTTGTACAAGGAAAATCAAGTACTTGCCATACCAATCAAGTACAAGTGGGTAGACACTATTCAGGGTATGGCAATTTGATTTGAAAAGGACACCTCATACTCTATCAGCCGGATTTCTAATCGCACGCGATTGGGTGGTGCGGCTTATAGAGCTTTGAAACATTCGCACGCGATTCATACTAAAAACAATTCTATCAACCGGTTCATAGGTTCAATCGCACGCGATTCATACTCGGACTTCTATAAGCCGGATTCAACACTTTAATCACATGCGATTGAAAGGTTTCTAAGTTAGTTGATTCGCATACGATTAACTCAAACTTAGAATCGCACCTGATTGACTCGACTATCATTTTTGCATGCGATTAGTTTGATTCGCATGCGATTAGGTCACTTGTGCTATTCTTTTAGAAATCGCATTTGATTGTCAGATCTAACCGTTTAATTTCCAAGTGTTTGAAGCTACAGGTTTGAATCGCATTCGATTGGTTACCTATTCAATCAATACTAAGCTCATTGCTCATTTGCTTTAAAGGAATTCACTCATTCGCACACGATTGGACAAATCGCATTCGATTAGAAAACAGTGATTCCCAAGACTTGGACAAGTGATTGACTCTCTGGACTTGACCAAAAGAACTTGGACATTTGAACTTAATTAAAACAATCTAATTCACAATTGAATTTAATTTAAATCAGATCTAATTCAAAGGTGAATTACATTACTTAAAGTCTATTTATTTCAAAATTGAATTTAATCTTTACAAGATCTAATTCAAAGTTGAATTTCAAAAGACTTTGTTCTTTCATCACTTTTGGGAAAGCTTTCGAACAATCAAACCATCTAACAAGCAAACGATCTTTTTCAACTAAAAGCCATTAAGGATGTCAAGTACAAACGAGATGATGTCTATAGGTACCGATACAAAACCTCCTGTTTTGTTTCGAGGGGAGTACAATGTTTGGAAAGGAAGGTTCATGGACTTCCTAGAGCACAACGAGATTTGTGGAGACAAAATGATTGAATGCATCCACAAGGGAAACAAGAAATTCACAAGGATCGTTGAAGCTGACCAGACCAACAATCCCCCCATTCTCCGACATGAACGTGAGAAGACTAATGATGAACTGACTGCTGAAGAGAAGGAGATCAAGAAAGCTGAAAGGCTTGCAAAATACTACCTCAAACAAGGTCTCTCATCAGAAATCTATCTCAAGATAGATAGCTTGGGAACTGCCAAGGAGATATGGGATGAGATCAAGAGACAGCTGCAGGGGACAGCACAAGGAGAGTACATCAAAAGAACTCAACTGGTGAACAGCTACCATGAGTTCAAAGCTCGTGAGAATGAACTCCTGTCCGAAACATATGGGAGATTCTGCAAGCTGCAAAACGAGATGAGATCCAACCAGATAGTTCGAACTGACCTTGATTTGAACTGTGTTTTTCTAAATTCTCTAGGTACAGAGTGAAAGGGCTATGGCAGACTATACAAACAGATCAAGAAAGATCTCACTTCATTCACCTTCCACAACATCTTTGAAGATCTCAATCAGTACCAGGATGAGATACTACAATCTACTCCAAAACAGCCTGCTGCAGATCCTCTTGCGTTGGTGGTTGCTGAAAGAACCCCTAGGGAAGGCACATCACCAGCAATGCTAGGGCAGAAGTCAGGGAGGCTTTTCAGAAGCGCTCCAATGACGCCCTGAATGTGAGCTGCCTCATGCTAGCAACTATGAGTCCAAAGTTGCAGTCTAGCATGATGGAGACTCCTGCCTATGACATGATCCGCCAGTTGAGGGACATGTTCCAGGAGCAAGCTCGCACGGAACGTTATGATGCCACTAGGGCATTTAACTCATGCAAGATGGCTAAGGGGATCTCAGTCAGTGACCACGTCATGAAAATGAAAGGTTACATGGACCACCTAGAGAGGCTTGGGCACCCAGTACCGTTGCAGCTAGCAACAGACACGATACTCAAATCGTTGTCAGATGACTATAAGCCTTTTATAGTCAACTACAACATGAACAACATGGAGAAATCCGTGGCTGAGTTGCACTCAATACTCAAGACGGCTGAGCAGAGTATCGAGACCAAGTCTAAGGACGTTCTTATGGTGGGACATGGTGGACGTAAGAAGAAGAAATGGGGCAACGGAAAGGGAAAGGGCAAGGCCCAGCCCAGCCAGAATGCACCCAAGGCTAGTAACGACAACAAGGGCAAGAAGCCAAAGCCAAACAAGGCAAGGACCGAGAATCGGTGCTTCAGGTGCGACGAGGTCGGACATTGGAAACGAGATTGTCCGAAGGGATACGAGGCAGGTGGCAAGATTGGCACCTCAGGTATCGTGTAGCTTCTTTGTCACTTTCCGCTTGTAAAAGTTTTTACGAGCATTCTCATATCTTGCAATCGTTTATTGCAGGAGGGGATGGAAAGTGATGCAACCCAGCATTTTGAGATCTCACGTGCAGCTATGGATATTTAATAATTCTTTTTCCTAGTATTTAAAACTTTTCGTTTTAAAAGTAAAAGTTTTTGTTCTGGTTTTTTTTAAAACTATTGTTCTCGACATTATGTTTTAAAATTATTATGGATTGAATTATTTGGTTGATATCCGTGCACGTATATTATTAATGAATCAGGTTAGTCCAGCTGTGACTAAAAGGAATACCAATAAGTCAAGTCTTGAATTGATTGGTGATTCATAGTGATCTAATGCAGTTTTTGTTGTAGTTACATAAATGCCGGCTCCACTATATATAAACGCTTTAACAAGTGTTTAAGTCTTTTATGAAAAGTAAATGTTCGAAGTTTTGAACAAATGGAATTTATTTCCAAGTGATATAGTTTTTGAATAAAACATTTAAGAAAGTATAAAATGATTATGATAGTTATCGTAATCAAGGAGTTTTATACTAAATGTTTTAAGGAGAAGAAATTTAAGTTACCATTACGAGTTTTTCCATACTTGTGTTTATGGTAAGTTGAATGAGACCACTTTCTGTAATAGGAAAGATGGATATACGAGAGATCCAGGTTTTAGGTCTCATAAAACAAATTTCTTACAAAAACTAAGTTCCTTAAAACATGTGTTGGGAACACAAGTTTTAGGCATGATAGTCAAGCTTTGACTAAGCCTAAAGGGGATGTTTTAAGGTAATGCACTTATTCATAGTGGAAGCATCTGACCAGTGTATTTATCAGAGTTAAAAGGGGTTATGTTTTAACCAGTGTGATAAATACAAGTTAGAACTTTTAAGGTATATAATTGTCGGATATTTTAGAAGTTATCTAAAATAGTAAGTTCTTGAAAAAGAATTGATCCGAGGAATGCATGACTTATTGAGAGATATTCGATAAAGACATCATTGCAGTTTTTTAAGTCAAGTTATGACTTAAAAGGAAATTATATACGTTCTAAAATGTTCAGTAAGTCAGCTTAATTAAATATTGTTAGTTGGTCAACGTTAGAAATGATAAAATAGAATGTTTTTTTAAACATTCTTAGTGTTGGAATTAGATAAGTGTTGGAATACACCGCGGATCTAGTTTCGAGTTTCTTACAAGTAGGTGTAAGAAAGATTATCATTTCAAAAGGATATAAATCTAGTAAGATTTAATACATCCACAAATGTAATTAAAGTTTTAATTACAGAAGGTTGTTTTGTAAAATTAGAAACTTTGGAGTTATTTCCAGTTCCTCCAAGTTTAAGGATTTTATAAAATAAGAAAGTCTAGAACTGTTCTTAGGTTGCAAGAACGATTTCTAGCGAAACCAAGAAGGAGTACTTCAAGGTACTAGTCTTGAGTTTCAGGTTTATGGTCATATTTTTTTTTTTTTGTAATCCGTGATAAGTTGCAAATGAAAATAATAAGTAATTCAGATATACGCTGTGAATCGAGTCAATAAAATGGTAGAAATTATACATCTTTATTCCAGGGGGTAATATGGGAGGATGTAGAAATTAGTTTCATTGTTCTTCACAATTTTATATGTTTTGGTTCATCCAGGAATAAACTAGGTTTACTCAAAACATTGTCCGTGACTACTTATCGTGGTAGGAACTTTGATATGGCTATAAAGTCATCGTAATTTTGGGGTAGATTCAAACGTTTGTCGAATATAGCTGCAAAAGTTTTTGCGGACCAAAATTTACGGATGTTCGTTACTTTTACAAACATTGGATTGACCCAGTGTGAGAAATACTTCATGGATTTATGTCAAAAGTATTTATCACATAGGTTATCCTTAAGCCTGAGGTATTTGGTTTGGGATGCAGTAACGGCTGTCTTCTTAGCGCGTTCTAACGCCACGCCGTAACAGGGTGGTCATAAGGGGCGTGTCTAGATTCAGTTGGAGCTGTACTTCCAAATGCAAATATGCAAGATGGTAATTGAACCTTCTTTTTAGAAGAGATATTTCTGGGCCCCTTGACTGATTAAAGAAACTGGTAAGTGCACGGCCGTGCCCAAACGAACTGATTTGTTCTTTGTCGTTTATCATGCAATTTCGAAATCAAGTATGTCATGAACAAAATTCTGAGTCTTTGAGTTGACCTTATCCATGCTCATGCTCAAAATTGAAATATCGCGCTGCAAGGGACAAACCTATATATATACAAGTTTATATATATAAAAACGTACCCATTCATAAACAGGGCTTTTATGATAGTTTAGTTTATAAACAGTTAGTTTATAACAGATCACTTCTAAGCAGGTTGCTTATGAAGCTTTATCACAAGTTGCTTTAGGGTATAAGAGTTCTTATGACCTGGTTATCCTAAGCGTCTGGCTAGGGACCTCCTTAGGCTAACAATGTGAGTAACTGTTACTTATCTTGCACAAGTGAGAGTCTCTTAGATTATGTGCAGAGATAATTAACGGGTACATTGTGTCCAATGTTATAAGAGACTAAAGGGTCCCACTGCTACACACCCAATTCAGAACAGTTGGATTTCACCATTAGTCTGTGTGGGAATAATTAATCAGTTAGATTAATTATTAAAGAGAAAGAGAAAAATAATTAATCAGTTGAATTAATTATTAAAGAGATGAACGGATAATTAATCAGTAGTATTAATTATCTAAAGGAAAGAAATAAATAATTAATCAGTTCGTAATAATTATTGGAAAGGAATAAATAATAAATAGTTATTTATTATTTGGAGAGAAATTAAATATCAAGTTTGATATTTAACGGACAAATTAATTAATAGTTAATTAATTAGTAAAGTCCAAAGGGTAAAAGTGAAGAGATTGAAAGTTTAATTAAAACCAGTGGGCTTTTAATTAAACGGGCTTGGGTCCATGTTAATCCCTATAAATATCCTTAAAGGCTTAAGGATTAGGAGAAGTGAAACATAAGGATTAAAACCCTAGCCACCTAATCTCTCTCTCTAACTCGGCTCTCTCTCTCCTCACGAGCTCTCTCTCTCGGTCGAACTCTCTCACGATCGATCTTGGATCCGACCGTCGCTCTCCCTCTCTCTCTCGGTTTGCGTCAATAACAAGAACACCAAGGGTGTTTGCGTTTTTAGTGATCGACGCAAAGGGTACATATGGCATTAAGGGTTTCGAGTTTTGAAGCCTTGGTGATCCAGGAGCGGTCTAGCAGCCAGTTCAATCAGAGGTGCAGTAGTGGTGGACTGTCTTTAGCAATCCCAAGTCGATCAGGTATAATTCTATAGCCTTATCTATGGATTGTTGTTTAGAAACTATGTGGATCATTCAAAGTTAAAAGATCCTAACCCTTTTGGGGTTTAGAGAGTTGTGTTCAATCCCATTTCGCTTTAAGGATTGAAACAGTAGGATCAAACCAGGATTGACCAGTTTGATTCATTAGGTGGTTTGGTCAGGTCATCAAAACCCTTCACGTATATATTATAATAAAACGAGAGTTTGTAACACGCGCTTTCTTGCGTTAAAAAAATTAAATTAAAATCTTCTAATGTATATAAAAGACTAATTTGATAAAAATTTATTAGACGATTTAAACCATTTATTTAAAAAAAATATTTAATATTGATCGTTTATTTACTTAAAATTAAAAATTCAATATTGAAATAGAAAAACTTTTAATTAAATATTAAACATAATCTTCGATTAAAAACCAATATGTAAATATTAAAATATTAAATATTGAAAGATATTTAATAATATCCGTTATTTTATTTAATTCTCTAAATATTATACCAATATCGTCTTGATTAAATATGATTGTCTATACATAGTATCCTTTTTTATTAAATATTAAAATAAAGATAATACTTTTTAAAACCAATATGTTTGTTAATTAATACAATTAATATTATAGGGAAAATTCAATTTCAAATTTAAATTCATTTACATTAAATTTATTGAATGATCTTAACCTTTAATTTAATTAAATTACTCTATTGTAACTATCCATTTAATTAAAATTGGAATTCTAATTTTAATTTTTATTAGTCGAATTAAATTTATTAGAAGAATTGCACATATGTTCTTCATAAATATTAAAACATCATATTTGTCCATCTTAATATATAAAATATCATATTTAGCTTTATAATATTTAAAAATATTATATTTAACCAAATTGTTAATTTTATCAATTTAAAATATCGTATTTGTTTACCTTAATTTATAAATATCATATTTACCTTTTGTAATATATTAGAATATCATATTTAACCCAATTCTTACTTTTATTATTTTAAAATATTTTATAATTTTTATAATTATCTTTTTAATGATAACCAACTTAACTTCATTGCCATAATTATAACAATAATGATTGATGAAATACAATTACATCTCTTTGTATCATGATACTTACATTTGCCCTCCCCCTCGCATACATGATTTTACCGCTCGTCACAGTATTGATGTCGCATGTCATCATTTTTTACAATTCTCATTTCATTCACGTCTTATTATTATTTAATATGCTTTTAATAATATTTAATATTTATTATCTTTTAAACTAACCCGTGTATCACACGGACAATTTAGTCTAGTAGATTATTATAAAGGAATAATTAAGATTGAAAATTAAAAAGAAAAAAAAAAATAGAGGTTTGAACCTTGATGTAAGGTTTAAAGGGCTTGCTGCTAACCACTTGATCCAAGTCATTTGCTGCTTGCATTTCAAACATTAAGAATATATAGTATAATAGGCGCAAGTTAGAGAATGGCTCACAATGAGAACTTGTAAATCGTATATATTATAAATATATATGATGATTCTATGAATTTGGTAATACATTTGATTAATTAGTTGCAAAAATGTCATGCATATAATTTGATAGAAAATATTTTAATAAGTTAGTGTGAATAAGATAGAAAGATGAGTATTATCTCAGTATTAATGGGATCAAATATTTTAGTTTTGTAAACAAGGACTGGTTTTGATTTATACTGATTTGAGGCCATTTTTTATTTATAGAATTGTCTGTTCGTTCTAATCAGTGTAGTCAATTTATGACTTCTTTAAGCTTGCTTAAAAGATTAGACTTTGTCATACAATGAAAATTATATACGATAAACGGGCATTTTGGTCTTTCATATTTTTGGATTGTTTTCTATCTTTCTTGACGTGAACGCAGAAAGAAATATAATACTAACTAGATTAATATCCCGTATATAAATACGGGGATTGTTTATATAAATTTTGAACATTTATAGCGTGAAATATTTAACATGTAATAAATTCATATACAAATAACAAATCAATAAATATTCATAAAATTGAAAGATGAAGAAAAAAGGTGATATACTCACATATTTACGCGGATAGTTGTTAGTTATTTAAAAAATAAATAAGGATAATTATTGAAAAAAATTCTAAAAATAATTTGAAACCATTTTAAAATAAAAGATTATAGTTGATAATAGATATTCTAAAAATAGTTTGATGATGTTCATAAGCCAATTCTTTTAAGAAAATAAGTAACATATTCCAATGATTTTGCCCAAACCATAGTAGTCAAGTGGATGGGAACACAAATTAAATCTATAAGGTATTGTTTGTTTTGTTGAATTCGAAAGTATAAGAATTTATTTAAATTTTATCACGCCCAAGTGCCCAACTATGGGATGAACATTCCATTATTTGAAGGAATGCAAACATCCCAAAAAATAAGATTCCGTTAAAAAACAAGTTCACTAAACACAATACAACACAAAATTAAATTTAATTCCATTTCATTCTTTAGAATTCTACAAAACGAACATGACGGATGAGCTTGTCTAGAAAAATCAGACTTCATATGTAGTGTTTGTTTTGAGGCTTTGAGCCTTATTTTTGGTGGCCATATATATCTATGAGGTTAGGATCATCTCATATTTAGCCAAACATAACTAATCATGTTCTCTCACAAACATGAGAGTGTGTCCCTTATTTTAATTAAGAATGAGTCCCCTTTATAGGGTTCACTCTTATGCCTGTAAGAGAACATGACCAAACATGTAAAACCCAAACATAAGAGGATCCTAACCGGTTTCCATGTATAGCCTCCAAAAACTAAGACATAGGACTTCATGAGCCACCTCATCTTTGTTGCAAGTCCTAGTTTGCTAATTACTTTTTAAGTATTTGATTGTTAGTCTTAAGCAAGATTTGTGTTTAGTTAACTGTTTGTCAAATAAAATATCACATATTCACACTTTCTTATTTTACAAAACCACAAGGAAATCATGGAAGGAAAAGAAAAAGAAGTACCTGCTTAGCCTGAATTCCTAGAATTTAACAAGTGAGAACCTAACCAATAAAAAGAAAACCTCATCCAAGGATGCCTGTACTCCTTTGTCTATATCACCCTAATATGTAGGATATGTACACATGATAAAGAGACAATCAACTCTTCTTAGTTTTAGAATCGATGAGATCACGAGAATGGGCATGCCGTTGACAATATTTACCGCGGTACTTTGTTTTTCACATAAAATTCTAAAAGGACGCGCTACATTTTGCATAAAAGACGGTTTTCATCACTCTGCAAGTAAAATGGTTTTTTGGTCTCGGTGAAAAGCTACGTATGTAGGATGATTAAAAGAGTTGATAAATTAAGTCAAATGCTATGTGGTCAAAGCACTAGGGAGGTTGGATAGAGAGCCAAGAACTTTACCCCCGACATCAGGGAAATGTTCATGACCAGGCAACGGGCTTACTTTCCCATTCTCATCGACTTTGATTGGGTATTTGAGAAGATGGCCTTGTAAAGGACTGAAATCATCATCACAGGTGAACTTTCTCCAGTTATCTTCTGCTAATTTGTTTATATTTTGCACACAGGCTAAGCTTTCTGGCTCCTTGGCGAAATCTTCGATTCTTTCCATGTGTTCTGCCCATAGAGACATTCTGTACCCGTACACCTGAACCAACATTTAAATATTCTAGTAAGCGGAAAATCGAGAAAAATCACATAAAATTTAGATGTGATGACAATTTTGAAACATGGACTTGTGAATGGGTTGATGGCTTTGTTTAGGTTATGTTTTACTTTAACAAGTCAAATGGGTATTATAATAAGAAGGATTTCGGTAAAAAGGAAACAGATCAAATGGGTGAAACAGGTTGGGGGAAGGTTCAAATCAGAATGGGAAATTAATTGAGAATATGAGACTCAATCTCAGCCGTTCATTTTGTAAGTGGAATTCATGGATAGAGAGCGTGGGGGGATAGAGTGTGGCAGGGTGCATGTGAGGAATTCATGGGTGGGCAATGACATTAAAAGAGGGGGAATTGGACGGCTAGGATTGAGTCTCCCATTCTCAATTAATTTAAGGTTCTCATTTGAACCTCCCACAAACAGGTTGACAGACATCTAGAGCGTATTAGAACAAAACATAACCAAAAATCATCACATCAAATGCAACGAAATTTTCACTTCTAATAAACACGCTATTGAACCATAGAATAAGAATACTAACTTGACCACGTGGGTGATGTCTCTTTTGAGTCCATGTGTAATGAGGCTGATAAGCTCCCATAGCTATTTCAGTATCTCTTGAACCAGCCATGGATCTTTGGTTGATGTTTGCAGATCCCAAAATAACATACTCATCATCTACAATCATTCCTTTAGCATGTACATATACCATGAACCTTCCTTTTTTATAAGAAGCTGAAACCTGGAATATAATGAAACAATCTTTAACACTATTTTATCTCTTAAGAAGTTGCAATTAACCTGTATATTAATAATGGTGGACATGTTAGAAGAAAAAGGTCCCTTCTAAATGCAATTGCGAAAACATGAACTTGAGTGTAAAGTAATAAATTTAAAGAATATGATTGCACTTTCAAACCATCATGTTCGGTTGTTATGTGCAAACAAACAAATTCTTTTTGTGAAAATGGTAAA
The DNA here is from genome assembly GCA_947179395.2 of Pulicaria dysenterica. Classification (NCBI taxonomy): domain Eukaryota; kingdom Viridiplantae; phylum Streptophyta; class Magnoliopsida; order Asterales; family Asteraceae; genus Pulicaria; species Pulicaria dysenterica. The sequence continues at coordinate 5,353,161 of OX359295.1, forward strand.
AGAGCACTAAATACTGTTCTAATGAGTGATTTACATAAGCTACAGATATGTAAATGTACATAAGCATAAGCCTAACCATCTTGTTTGACTTTTTCTAGCATAACCATTAGAAATTGCCTAAAGTAGATCAGATATGTAAATCTTTTTAACTAGAGAAAGTATAATGATTAATCTGCAACAAAAGTACAAGTACAATAATAAGAAAAGTAATTTATTTGTTTGAAAGAAGGCTGTTTCCATGACTTAAGCCAGTTATATATTTAGCCACAAAGAGTAGCATTATTGATTGTGTCAATACTAACCCCTGATTATCTGCCTCTAGTTAACCTAAGAAGTAATATTATTATTGGTATCGATGTATTGTCTAAAGATGCAAACTTATAATAATTCAAGACCAATGTCAGCTAAAGCAAGTAGATCAACATATGTTATCAAAGTCTAGAGATCCAAATCCTATCACTATAAACTTGATCTTTCACACTTGAACAACTGGCCAAAAGGATATTAATAAATCCAGATTATTGTATGAATGATACAGGATAAGGGAGAAGGAATGGTCAAAAAAGGTTTTTGGTTTAAACAAGTAGAGTAGGGTTGTGCAAACGGCCAACCCACCAAGACTTTTTGTCCATTTCTTAAAACTTCGTAAAAATGTTAATGTATTAGATATGATTACGAAAACCATATTAATTCAATAATAACACAAGTTCTTTTGAATAAAGAATTTAAACAATTAGATTATAAGCCTTAGAGCATTTGAATGCGTGCTAGGCAACCTTTTCTTTTATGTTTGACCTGTTACAATTTAGATGCATCCTAAATTGACCCGGTCCATACATACAGATGGGTCAAAAGTGCCACCTACTGAATGGTTAACAATGTAAACTACAGATACAGTAAATGAGTAGAATATGTATGCATGCGTGTGTGTGTGTGTATGAGCGTATGAAAAATTCATTCATTACCGAGCCACCACTTGAAGAGCGTTTGCTGCCTGAAGCTGATCCTTCTTCCTTGCATTGTTCGCGATTACCAAGGCAGTAGAAATTTAAGTAATCCTGAGGATGTGTGCCTTCGAGTTCTGAACTCTTCAACTCTTCAGCAATAAGATCATACATCATTTGCATAGTTTGTCCCTGTGAGAACATCAATGATCAAGGAAATGTTGATGAACACTCACACTCTACCAGATGCCAATGTTTAAGAAGTAATAAGTGGTTTAAGTGTCAGTTAATTATCGGTTTTATATTACAACAACATAAGAAAAAATATACCGCAAATTATTCTATAAGATACTTCACATCGGTTTTATATTACTGTGCGCTTCTATCCCAAACCACACTGTGAACCGAATCAATATTTGGGTTCATCCTGATAAAAAAAATCATACACCTAAAGTGCTGACATTTTAAACTCAGAGAAATAAAAAAATAACTGTTTTAAACAGAATTGGACCGAACCAAGATCTAGTTTCTGGAAAAAGCAAAAAACCGAACGGAAAACATTTTTTAGAAAGAAAAAATATCTATAACCAGTCCCAATTCAGCTCTTCACTTTTATCGGTTCATACCGAGTTTTGCACATAATATCTTGTAATTTTTATGTTCTCCTTTAGTGTATGTTATGGAATATAGAAGTCGACTACCATCTACCTGCCAATATAATATTTCTTGAACAGGGGCAGAGTTGGGAGCACCTTCGGGCCACATTGGAATGACAATATAAACAGAAAACCTCTCATTTGCCCGTATCTTACTAACAATCTTCAATGCAATCTCCATCGGGATTAAATGATCAGCGCCTAAAAATAGAAAAAGTAATATTTGAGTCGATAATAATATAGAGGGCATCTTGTCTATAAGCATATACAATTACAAGACAAAAAGCAAATTGTAAATTTGTAAGGGGATGTTTAGTTTCTGCTTTGGATTTGATTGGACCAACTATTGCAGCTTGAAATCTCAAGAATAAGTTTTTAGTATTTGGATAAACATACTCTGCTTCTAATTTTCTACTTATTTATGGGTCCCAATAACCAATTTGGAACAATTAATTTCATACCATCTGCAAGAAAACTGATTACTTTGGAGTACAACATCTAATTTGAGATGCTTTTGTTCTACTTTCACAGAAAGTCTCATTGTTTTACCAAAAAAAAAAAAAAGCTTTGTGGTAGTTTTATCTATTAGTTCCTTAAATAATCATAATTTGTCAACACTCAAGCTTATGATTATCTCATTATTACAATCTCAAACAACGAAAACACATCCAAACACTATCTCTTACAATTTGTTTTACCGCAATTACTTCTCTGATTCTGATTGTTCAGAATCATATAATCTTTTTCAAACCACACATCCGAATGTCCCTACAGTAAAAGATTTACCTTCCAACATACGAAGTAAAATACTTAGTAAGGATGATCACATCATCTATTATCCAAACAATTGTTAAAGTTCTGTTACTTTGTTTTATTAACACACAAAGAAATAGATATACATATAACCGTATTGTCTCTTTCCAAAACCTATGTCATGAAACAAAGAAGATAATTGAAAATAAGAAACACCATGTCTGTTTTGGTTGTGATAATTTTGATGTATGCCGAAAAAAGGGAAACCAAAAAATGGTAAACAATTAAATGGAATATCAAGCACAAACCTGCATCTTTATAGGAAGACCAGGCATATGATGACCCAAGAAAATATTGATTCTCAATATATATGAAGTTTTCGGCAGATCTTATGGCTTGAATGTAAGCTTTCTGAATACTCCTATCAATCACAAGATTTTTTGCGCAAACTAGATTCTGCAATAAGTGAAAGCATTAAAATCCAACACTTCTTGCCAACAAATTCAAAATTCTAGTAAATTTCTATATAACTAAAATTAACCTGAAGTTCAGCTTCCCGAACATCTTTTGGGAATCCTCTCAAAGAACCAGAATCAATTGACCGAAAAACCTGTGATACAACAAATCAAGTAGGCTCAAGATCTTGAAAAGGGGTTAATTTAATAATACAACCAACTTCACTCTGACTTCTATTTCAGGTACCAACTTCGTTATCATAATCAGCTTGTTTTCAATAGAAAAACCTCGTACTTTAAAACAAAACAAAACAAAACAATTTTAAGGTAATGTTTAACCTTAACGACAAGTAATCAGTATATAAGTGACACATCAGAGCCGTGTAAAAAAAGTTAACATGGTTTATTTGAAAGTTATAACTTATAAGGGTCTTTATAATCTGGGGAAAAAAGGCCCTGAGATATAAATCAACCAAAGTTGGTTGACATATTAGGCATTTAACCTTTTAAGCATAAAACAAAAGCTTTCTTTTTTGGTGTAAATCGCTAAATAATGAACCTGAACATGCCAATTTTCAGGATCATCCTCCTTTGAAACCCACAATGTTGGATCATCATTTGGAAGTTCTGACAAAGGACTGAGTATCCATGAAATGCGCTCTATCTTGAGCAATGCATCTTCATGCCAATGATACATTCTTTTAAATCGGCGTCCAATTTCTGACCACCTTGTGGCTTTTCTCCACCTTTGCTCAAAGTTTGTAAGGACATCATACGCAGCAGGACCATCAATTTTGCAGTGTAAATCATGCCATGGTTCTCTAGGAGCACGTGTAGCTGACTATTGTTTAAGGTATTAGGTATGGCATACAGTCTCAAAGTTACATGTGCAAATAACTGCACTGATTAACCATATAATAATATTTCAAAGAATATCACAGTTTGTTTATACAATACCCTGAAAAGTAGAGGTGGCAGAATGGACCATCAATGAAAATGGGTAATGTTTTGTACAGGTTAAGTCAGGTTGGCACCACTACAGTTCAATAATTTGAACTTTTCAAATATGATCACAAACAATATATAGTATCAATAATAATCCAATTGTTTGAATGAAAATGATAGAAGGTTTAACTCGATAAAAATACATTGTGCAAATTTCGACCCATCTGAAGCATTCTGTTTTAGCTATATCTTTTTTGATAGTCATTGGACCTATTTAGAGATCAAGCATAACCCAAACTATCCACCTCATAAGCTAATGGGTTGAAATTGCAAACTGTAGCTAAAAACGCATATAAATCTTGTCTAATTAATTTATGTACTTACAGGAAATGTCGGATTGTGAAAATCATTTGCATATACAGTGTCTAGATCACGAAATAAACGATGTTCTGGCGTGTCATAACGTCCATCACAAAGGTCCAAACCTCCAATAAAAGCAGAAATCTTTCTGTGATTGCCGTCGGCTTGAGTATCCACTATAACACATTTCTGATGATGGGTGTATAGGGTCCCAACAACCTGTATCATGTAAAAGTATCAAATAATCAACAATCAGAACTATAAGCCATTCAACATATGCACGTTCTCTTCATTCCATAGCCATAATATTATAGTTTATCATTAAATAAACTCCAATTTTCTTCTTCTGAGAGAGATAGAGTGTGTGTGTGCCATTATTGAAGCAGAGAATGACTACTAGTAGCATTTGAAAAGTAAAAGATGAACTCTATTGTCAATTTTCGTAATTGTAAATTTTAAGTGGTCATACTTATAGCTAAAACTTTATAAAAAACACAATCATCTACAAATTTTCTAGATTAGCATTTTGAATATATTAGAATCTTGTGATAGAACATACTGTGAATAAGTCAACTAAGATTGGAGGATGGTCATAAATCATGCCTGTTGCTTAATAATGCTAAGCTTCGTGCTTGCATATCGGGGACACAACACACAATGCACAGACGAGTGTTTGAAAAACTTCCGAGTGTCTTCATCATGAGTTTGCATCACTCCTTCCTGCACAGAACCATCTTAAGTATCAACATTGATAAAGTCCAAAATGCTCAGTTATACTTTTTTACGAAATTACTTATAATAAATGAAGAATATCAATCAATGAACATGAAGCAAAGACCCACAATTGAATCAATACCGTTCTAATGAAGAACTTGTGATGCGAAGTCTTATCATCCCAAACAAGCAACAAAACCCTAACTCCTTCTTCTGATTTGTACTTCAACAACTCCCCAAGACTCATATCTCCTCCATTCGGTAATGGCCTGTTTGGCTCTCTAACAAGCTTCACCTTATCGTAAATTGACCACCCAACAATGTACACCAAATGATGTGCCTCTAATATTGCATGGCAGATATCTTCCCAACACCCCCTCTGCTTATAAAAATTACAATCTCCACCCTTTTCTTCTCCTCCGTCCAATTCAATCTCAGGTAACTCCCCTTCCACCACGTGCGCGTCTTGATACAGAGTCACATTTCCTCCGCTTCTCACCGGAAAATAACTATCCCTCAAGCAAAACGACTCCTCTCCGTCTAATGATTTTCCATTCTTCTCGTCACAAGACGTGAATTGGAGCTGTAATCGTATCGCGCAATTAGGTTTTGGAGGTTTACCAAATGGACCAATAATTGGGAACCAATCGTCAATAACCTCACCGGATGTTAATCTCGCGACAGGAATTAAGGCAACGCCGATTAATTCCGCACCAAAAACATCATTATCTTTAACCTGAATTTCTACCTCCGAGACAGGATGCGCGACCGGCGTAACAAAATGCTCGTCCCATACCGGATCCTGTGAGTTAGGTATAACGCGCGTTCGTGCGACAGTGGCACCAGCGAGACAGACGGTTACGTACGGATCACAGGTAACAAACTTACGCCGGCGAGGGATTGCTTTCCGCAGTGGCCGTTCCGGTGGTTTGCAAGGATCAAAGGCGTTTAAGCAACGTCGAACGCGTTGCGTTAACAAATCCATGTTTGGCAAACATTGAGCTTCGGCTATCGTAAATTCCAAATCTCCGTGAAGATAAACGATTGAATCTGAATATGAATCACCATTGGTTATTGCCATCGCATCACAGAGGCAATAGCATTAATGTGTTTGTTTTGTAAAATTTGTATTAGAGGAAGTGCATTGGCGATTTTTTCCAGACGTGACGGGAAAAATGACGAAAGTAAGAAGTTCGCGGTGCCGTTGGACTTCCGACGGTGGCTGCCAACGGCGGCGAATTCGAAATTTGCAAGGCTGCGGCGGTTGGGGCCAACGAAAGTGCACCGGTTTATACGGAGGGAAGGAGAAAGTGGTCGAACAATTGGCGGCACCAAATCATAACTGCTTAACACGTGGAAAAGGTAAAATCAAATTTTATTTTTTAGAGTTGATTACACATTTGAACCTTATATTGGATTGAAGCACTAATAAGCAAGTTAATGTGAATAGTTATATAAAGGTAATGTAATTTAAGGTTATTTGGTTTTTCTCATTTGTATGTTTTAATCAACTCCACTCCTATTATGTTAGCTTAGTGAAGGAAGCATCTTTTTTTTTTTTTTTTTTTTTGAACGGCCAAATATTTCATTCATTTATAAACGTTAAGAGGATTATACTCTGCAAACCCCAACATACAGAACCACACCACTCTCAAAATGTACAACAAGGTACTCTCATATGCCTCTCACTCAGTACAAGACCATAATCAAAATACGCATAAACCATACACACACAAAACCCATCTCAATCGGAGACCAAATCATCAGCAAAAACTATTATCCCATCCAGTCAACAATCTCTATAAGCCACTCCACAACCATGATCGTAAACCCACATAAAGCTCATCCATGTTAAAACCAATGTTGTGCCTCTTCCATGCTTCCATCTCTTAATCTACATCCACAACAAAACCATGACAATACTCCACATGTGTTTGGCGCCGATAGATATACCTGCACTAAAACCATTAGACCCAAACCTCAACCCTTGATCCCAAAATCGCAAGGTCTGAAGCTTGAAAGAACCGATTTGCTTAGTACGAGAAAAAACCATGCAAATCAACGGGATTGAAATGCCCCCCTTATCACACCATGGTGACAAAAGCATGCAAACCACCTGCACTGATCAACATGTGGAATTCAATGGTTGTGAAGGAAGCATCTTAATAAACATTATTACAACATGTGGAATTCAATGAAGTTCTTTTAAACTGTCGTTAAAGACAACTTACGATCTTGTACATGCTCATTATTTACTTTTTGAACGGTTAATAATTGGCTTACAACTTGCGGGAGAGATTTTAGATGTTGGTTAAATCGTAGGCCTGACTCTTATCTTAAGTTCTTAACAACATTATTCATGTTGATCGAGGAAATCATAAGTTTTTTTGTTCATTAAAACCAGCATGCTTTTCTAACCTATTTTCATAACCACGTTTTGATTACAACACCATATTTAACTTAGGAAATGTAATTAAGTGACTTTGACATTAAGATATGTACTTCTTCAACCTTTAAATATATTTGTCTTTCCACTCATAAATTTCCATGGCAACACACGTATAATAATTTACAGAACCGTCCTAATAATTTACTAACACCGCCCGTGACCCGTATATACACATACATTTACTCTCATTCCTAAAAAGCTTAATATTTTCATATGGCGTCTTCGATTGAGAAAACTTCTTGTTAGAAACTTTTTGGACAGATCAAATATGGACCTTCAATTATCCTTATGTCCAAGGTGTGATGATAAAGTGGAAAGTATCAAGCATGCTTTTATGGATTGTAAGGCCATCAGTACCGCCCATTTTTTACCCAGCTTATCCTGACAGTCACATCAGCTTTTTTTCTCTCTCATACCCTATTTACCCAGTTTGCTAGTACCACCTTCTCTCTCATACCCTAACATTTTCCCCATTTTTTTAAATTCTTTTACTTAATACAATTTATTATTTAACAAAATAAAATTACATTTCTAAAATAAAAATTACTAAAACTTGTGAATTTGTCGAAGTAGTGCTTTGTGTCGTGTTTTCATCCCGAACTCTTATCGCGAGCACCACGGGATGGTGTCGTGTTTTCATCCATAATAGAAGATTTGGTAAAAAAAATGAAGAGAAAAGTGTGTAGGGAAGAAAAGTGAGTATATAAAATGGTTTGGTGTAAAAAATATGAAGAGATGAGTGTAATATATATATAGTGTGTGAAGTGAATTAAAAAAAATATATATTTAAAATATTTATTAAACTAGCCGTTGCATTTATTTTAAATAAAAAATTTTTTTTTTGTTACCGTTGGGGTTCAACCGGGTGTTTATACCCGGTCCACAATACACCTCCACATACCCGATGCACCCGTACGGGTGTTACACCATTACCCGGCCGAACCCGGTACCACACCCGGATGGTGGTACGGGTGGCCTAAAGAAGTAACTTATGTGGGATTTGGTATATTAAAAATAAATTGTTTTTAAAATCTCATATTATTTAATTATTTATATGTATTATTTAGTTCAATTCGTATATTACATATGTATCTAAAACACGTATTTATTAAAATTCTTCATAATCAATGTTAGTATTATTTTAATTTGATCCTTTCCATTCCATGTCATTGCCATTGAATACACGGTTAAAGATAAGGACAAGGCAACCCTTTCTAAGAATTTTTAATAATGTATTATTTTATTATTTGTGTATAAATAAACAATTGTGTTTTGAGAACTTAAAATATTGGCAATTAACAGCAACCTAATTTGAAAAAATCCATTAAAGAAGAAATGTCATCACTCATCAGCGTTCAAGTTGTTTGTCATTTTATGTCTTATTAATTATTATTAATTATTATTAATAATATATTAATTAATAATAGTCAATCATTTATAATAATTTAATTAATTTCACAAGTTGTTATTTGTCGATTATATATGAAAATTTTCCCAGCATACAATCATTGCGTACTACCTTAAATGATGATTTATTGATATGTTGTTTTTATTTCATTTTTTCAATCTAGTCTAGAGTTTAATAATAAGGTTAGTAATCTTAATAAAACAATCAATGATGATAGTTATTACTTATTGTATTTTAAATGATATTTTAATAATAGAGTTAAGATTTTTTTTAATATTATGGTCAAACATAATCTAAAATATTTTCTTACAAACAAAAGACGTATATGAGAACATAATAAAAAACTTATTCTAAATTATATGAGAAAATATGACACGTAATATTTGATCACGTGAGTTTATCTTAAACCCATCCAATGAATTGGTTTAACTACACAAATTGTTAAAATTTACAATAGTAGAGATACATTATATAATTTTGATTTGCAAAATTTTTGAAAGATAATACATTCAATTATTTATGAATATTTACATCATTACATGTATGACTCCAACAAATAAAAGAATAATGAATTAAAAAATTCCCACAACCATAATATCTCCCTATACTCTAAACCAAAATTTAAAATTTAAAATTTTTAAAAAACTAAGAAAACAATAATAAGAAAAGAAACTAAATTTTATGCAATTGAAGAGGCTTAGGTTGTGTCATTGTTCTTCTCTTCCACAAATTAATCTCTTTTTTCGGTTCTGTATTTATTCCTGCAACCCTAATAAACTTATCATCAAACCCTAATGAATTCCTTATCATAACCGGCGCAGATGAAGGTACAATTACATGTTCATCATCACTTTCTTCATCGGAATCATATCTCCGGTCACCGGAATCCATGGCCTCAGCAACCTCTTTCGTCCAATCAATACTCGAAAACTTACCCCGACCACTTGAAAACCGCTTCATCGCACCCAAACTCGGAGTAACTTTATCAAGATTCAACGGCGCCGGTGAGGCTCTGTTTCCCGCGTCTCGTTTCTTCCCGCCGGAGGGGGTAGCCCCACTGAATATTTTCTTTAACCCTGTTTTTTTCTTGGTCTTATTTTCGGATTTTGATGCTAATTCTTGATCATCTTTAGCGTTTTGTGTAGAAGAAGTAAGCCGGAAAACTTTATCGCCGGAGGGTTTTGGTTTCTGTTTCTGGTACTTGCATTTGACTTGGCCCATACACGAGACTGTAGGAGAAGTGGGTTCGTAAACAGAGGTGTAATCGGAGTTGTTCTTGATTTTCCGGCGAGTTTCCGCCGGAATCATGGAAACCAGGGGGCCGGAAAAGCCAATTCCAAGATTGGATTTATGGGGTTTCTCCGATAATCTCTTGTCTTTCGACGGACTATAGATCATCGGAGGATTTTGAAAGGAAACCACCGATGATGTTGCTCTTGGTAGATACTTCAAGATTGTGTTCTTTGACTTTGTTGATGACTTTTGCTGATCCATTTGTGAACTTCAAATCTAAATTATCTTCGACGATGAGTATGAATGAACTTTTTGTGTGCATATATAGATATAGATACAGATGTTAGAAGGAAAGAGAGAGGAAATTTAGGGGAGTTGAATAGAGAAAGTCAAAGGTAAAATAAGTGCAAGTTAACATAGTTTGACTAGTTTAATTAGAGTTTATCTCGTAAAACAGGCGCTATACTTTTGAGGTTTTTATGTTATAGTAATATAGTCCAAAACTTTCATGGTCTTTTTTTTATTCTATATATCAATGCATTGAAATGTTTAATTTATTATTTATTGTAATGAGTAGTATTTATCTTTTCTTACTCAAATATTATATCACAGTTATATTATTTTTTTTTCTTATTTTCCATCTCTTAACCAAACTCAAGTATAGCTTAACATAAACAACTCATTCCTTCTTACACAGAAAAAAAAGGAAAGGGACGGGTGAGGTTGGGTTGGGAAACTGAAGGCAAACCCGAATGAGGGGCGTATTGGTGTTCCCGACCATAATCGAGACGCCCGGTAGTCATCCAAAGCCCTACGGGTGTACCGCTGCTCATGGCCTTAGGGTTTAAATAGATCTTGAGATCGAAAACAAAATTATTTTGACTAGATGATATTTCAATTACACCTTGTGTATCTTTGCTCCCTAAGAGCATTTTCATATGGCTAGTCGTCAAGCATATGACCCGTCATGCCACTACGAACCCTAGTCATGCTCTCATAGGGTGTTATCAAAAGAGGAAGGGGCCGGAGATGTAGAGTAAAAGACGAACATAATGAATACATTATTGTTATATAAAAAAATTAAACTCCTAAATTTTTGTCTAATTCTTCGTCTGATGATAGATTTAACCTCTGATAAAAATATATACCTTTTCAACAAATATATTTTTAACAGGCTACTTTAAAATAAAATAAAAAAATTTAAAGCACTATAAATACCAACATTTTTTCTCATATTCTAAATATACAAATCATCCTTTAAAAAACTGGCATCACACAAAAATGTCTCAACCAAACATCAATGACTTGTGCAACCAATTGCTAAATTACTTTCCCGATTTCGCTAGTACCTGTTCAAGCAGCAATTCATCTACACCTTTTCTTCCAACCTCCACAACACCATGGAAGAAGATGAAGACGATGATACAATTAATCTCAATAATGATTACAAGAAAATTTATATAGTGACGATTCAATTCCTTGTCCACCCCGGCAAACCAAGAAATTCAAAAATCTAACGCAGATGTCGATCAACTTTCAATGTTTCTTCATGTAGTTCATCAACTTCTGATATCGACGATGGACTCTACAAAACCGATTGCTTCAAAGAAAAATTTATTGAAAACCAAGATAATGACACTCAATACCATTCAAAAAGAAGAAAAAGTCTTGAACAATGTTAAAAGTGAAGAAGTTTTTACCGGCCTTAATGGTTTCTCAACTAATAGCATCAATGTTATACATTATGTGTGTTTAACGACGATAGTGTGTGTGGTTGCATGTGTGTCAATCGGTGTGTCTGTGTGCGTGTCGATGGATATGTGATTATGTGTGTCTGTTTGCGATATCTATGAATAAGGATTGATGTTCCAATGACGATGAAGTGACTATGGTGGCATTAGGCAGTAGAAAGGTGGTAGTTGGTGTTCCAATGGTTATCTTGGTTTTGGGTTTTCTTGTTTCTACTATAATCTTGATTTTTATTGTTAACTCGACTTTTTTATTTTATAAAAACGTTATTTATATATAGGATCATGCTTTATGTAATTTACAACCAAGTAAATGTAAGCTAAATTGAATCATTACATTATATATCTATTTCTTCTAGGTTTTGTTGGATGTTTTTGTATTTTTTCTACTAATAAAATATTTTAAACCACGATAAGTATTGATTTTAGTTCTTTAAGTTGCAACAATCACTTTAAAAGAAATCCATACACCACATAAATAATCAATGTCTTTGGTTATCATTTATTCTCTTTTAGGATAGGATGGATATATCTATAGATAAGGTATAAATGTGACATTCATACACAAATAGAGATAATAAAGGACTAAATATAAAATAATTTTTGGGGGTAAAATGATCATATGTGGAAAATTAACATAGTTGGGTTAGATTTATTTACCATATGAACTAACTTTGTAACAAGTTTTTAAAATAAGGACTATGAATATGATAACAAAATCATGAGAACTTATGTTATATTGTACATCCTGAAACATGTAATTTACTTAGGAGTAGCAATCGTTTTGTGTATGGGTTAACGGATCTTGATATGAATACGACACATTTACAACTTGCGTAATTAACCCATTTAAATATGTGGGTTTATGGTTGATAGGTCATTCATGGGTTTGGCGAGGTCATTTGCATGTTGACGGGTTATAAACATGTTGACGGGTCATAACTTTGTTCCTTGTTTGACAACATATATAACTAGAATACTTAAAGTTTAAATAGTTAAATTCAAATACAAAACCTTGATGCTTGTAAGCAAAAATTTAACTACAAGTGATGATACATTAAAAGAACAAAAAGGAAATGTAGATCCAAATCTGATTAAGGTTATAAGGATTAATAGTCAAATAGAAAGGTGGAAATTAAACCAAAAATATAGGGGTGTTCAAATATCAAAACTGAAAAATTAAATCTGAAAAGCGCAAAACCGTACCAAAATCTTGGTTCAACGAACTAGATATCCTATTTTTTTCAGTTTGGTTAGCCGTGTTGGGGTTCTATGAACACAGCGGAAGCAAAAGGTACAACAAACAAAGCATAATGTACAAGTATTCAAAGTATAAAAACCCCAAGTAATGGACCATAACTCTAATGCTAACATTTGTAACATGTAAAAGAACAAGGAAATGAGTTATACCCTTCTTGAGCTCTTGGAAATAGTGGTGAGATTAGATGATGACTAGATGACCACGAATCGAGCCTCCCTCTATCGATGTCTACCCCGGGAACTCGTCAATCTCCTTGTTAGCAAGCTAGTGTACTCCTCAACTATGATAGCACCACTAGAACAGCTACAATCTCCTGGACTTGTGCACACAATCACTCTTATATAAAACTCACAATAAGCTCTAAGTGAAAGAATGCAAGATTGGCAAAAGGATGGAATGCAAGACTAAAGGGGGTCTTTTATAAGCTCTCACATGACCCCAGATCTCCTATTGGGCGGCCATGAGCCAATGATGGCCTCTACATGCATTGGCCAAAGAAAGAGGTGAGTTTAAAGCACATGTAACTCTGTCGGACGGTAGCGCCGCTAACGCTAAAGAGTTAGCGCCGTGACCGCCCAAGAGTTAGCGCCGCTAAGTGTCTGCCAGACCCTTCTTTTGTATTTTGCCAATTTTAGTCCCTGAACATATCTTGCTGTCGAGATTGAACCCCGGTTTGTGACCCAATAGGCCCATACATCATCGGCAGTGATCTATATGGCATACGTGTATCAGTGGGCATACTCCAACAAGCCGAACCTAAAAGTAATTCAATTATGGTACGGTTCATCATTTTAGAGGCAGACGATTAACTTAAAAACCGAAAGTTAAAAATACTAAGTTATTTTTTAGGTTTATCAATACCAATCAACTGATCAATATTTACAATACAATAATTATCAAAATAAATTATTACCAGAATCCAATATGTAAATTTCATTTTTCAATTTATGTAGTTATTAATTAGGTTGACTTGGTAACTTGGTTTATAAATCTTATCATATACAACTTTATATCTTAGTTTTACTCTATTTTATTTACGTCTCTATTCATATTATTTTCCTTCTATCATAACTTGTATTTAAATGCATTGTTTATAAATTTCTCAATGTCCAAATTATGAAATTAAGATATGGATATTACTTTTGATAATTTTAATTTTAAAAACATATATACTAGTTAGAAATGGTTATTTGGTTAAATGAATAACCGAATTGAAAACACCGGTTAACCTAGAGGTAACTGGCTTTTTCGGTTTAGGTTTAGGTTCACTAACTTGTGAACCGATAGTCTGATTAATGTTATTGATTAACCGAATGCTCAGTTAACCACCTATAAATAATCCTACAAAAAATATATACAAGTTGACAGGATCCAACCTGAAAATAACCCAAATTCATTTATTTTCATATCAAATGTATATCGTGTCAATAACTATCAATCATGATTTATTCATATATTTGAGACACGCATTTGAAATTATTTCTTAAGTGCTGCTTTTTTCTTGTAACCAAAATGAGATGAGTGTACTCTATTAATATATACAATACTATAATACAATAATAATGTATAGCCAATAAGCTTCACGTGCTTCTTTTATTCATTAATTTTCTTTAATTTTATTAATTTTTTAGTATTTCGTTGGTCATGGCATAGATTGATTCTATCGAACACGGAGAGTATAGTCAAACACCTAATCTTTAATTTATAACACAAAAATTCCACGACAAAATAATAAAATAAATAACACAGTGTCATTTACTCGTATCAATACTTATGGATTTAATCTAGCGATATTGGTATTTGATGTTTAGGTTATGAATTTGAGTCTTATATAAATAAAATTAAAATAGATTTAGAAACCATTAAAAGTTACTCATATTGATAATCATTCATATAAAATTTCGTTTAGGATTCCTATATGATGCCTGAAATCAGCATTTTACGTCTAGCTATTTCACGGGCTTAATGTTTTAATAAGAAATTTCTTATTTTGTTATTCTATATTTATTAAATATTCAATTTATCAGTAGCTGCAGAGAATAATCATCTTATAAAAGATCTAATCATTGAACAGAGGTGGAAGTAGACATATAAATTAGTGGTTGTAGTAATATAATTAGTAGAATAGTACATACAATAAAAGAAATAAGTTCAATAACATTAAACACTACAAGTAAAATTTTGAGTGGTTTCTATGCTACCTCGAAATACAAAACTATGTTCGGTTGGACGGAAATGAATGACAAATGAATGAAATGTTCAAAGGAATGAAATAGTTCATTATCATTCCATCTGCATGTTTGGTTGCTTACTCATAATTGAATGAATCGTTAACGCAGTATATTTGGTAGAGAGGAATAGACATTGAAATGAAATAAAATAAATAAATAATGATCAAATAGCCCTTGCATAAAAAAATAGATATAACTTGAATTTTAAAAAATAGATATAACATACCCTAATTCTTAAATTTTATTCCATTCCATGATTGAATGAGGAAAAACCACTCCTCCCCCATGGAATTAAATGGAAGGAATCACATTCCTTACGGAATGGTTCATTCCATTCCTGCTTACTAAACAAACATATTTTTTTCATTACGTCAAAATGAGTTATTCCATCCCATCTCTTAATCATCCATACCAATCACTGCCTAAATCCTCTCAAGTCATTAAAGGAATAATAAACTTAAAATAAAATTGTATTCATCATTTAACTTTTCTGTATTCATCATTTAACCTCTCTGAAGATTTGATAATTTACAACTTTTTGTTGTTCCCAAAAAACTAAAAAATCTAATAGTTATTAATTTATTAGAAAGAATATTAAGGTAGTTCATATTTAATTCATACTTTTAAGATATCAAATTTTAGTTTTTGGATAAATGTTATTAATGGTTCAGATTGCATTTCAAAATTTTAAGCAGAGGGACATTTTCGTAATTTACATGTGATGTTTTTACAAAACATATGTGGTTGTATACTGACTTAATTGTAATTACATATAAAAATTTTACAACTATATTTTTTATATGAATTTTATTAAACACAACTCAACTTATTATATATGTTTTTCTGTTCATATTGTAAATGCAACATATTGCCTTAGGTTTCGAAGAGATAAAGTAGCAACCAATACTTAACTACTTAAGTAGTAGATTTGACCATTTGAGTGTGATTTTTTTTCTTCTTATTCTATATGGATCAAACGAGAGCCATGAATTGGCGTGTTGCTGCGGGAAGCAAAACATAAGGATTTCTACTTAATCATGTATCAATCACATAATCCTTCAGCTAAGTTTTCTATTATTTATCGTTAACTTGACTCGTATCTTGTGTAGAAAAACTACTTCACACAATATAATGTATGAACTTAACTATCTTGTAACTAAATATGCAATCATTGGCTTTCGCTATACTTTGTTCTTTAAACTTAACTCTCTACTCCTTTTTATGACGAACCCATCGTTACTTCATCACAAGCTACCATCTATATTAGATTTCTTTATTAATCAATAATTTAACATTAAATGGCTATTTTTTTATTATGATTCACATAAAATGCTATTTTAGATTACTATTATATTATAACAAAAATTATATTGAAATGTAGATGAAAATAAAATTGTTATAGCTATATATTTATACTAGCATAGTACCCGCGTAATGCGGCGGCGACAAATAATTCTCACTCGATAACATGTTTATTTTCGACAAAGTAAGGGATACATATTCACGCACTATGATGATATTATATAGTTTTCATCAGCAACATCTATATTTTTTTCTGCTTTTCCATTTCTTTATTTCTTTAACTATTTATTAATTTTTATTTAATTTGTTATAATATCTTATAGGTTACAAATTAATTTGTATTGACTTAACTTTTTTAAAACATTATTTATTATGGAATGCTTAGTTATTATAATGGTAATTAAGTATATAATAAAGTCCATTTAGTTGTTTCCTTTTAGGTTTAAGGGTATATTAGTAATTTCATCTTATTTAATTTTTAAGAGTTTAAGCAAAAAGTGCTAAATGATTTATAATTTAGTATAGATATACACTAAATATCGTCTATTAAAAGTTATTATAGTAAAATAGACAAGACACAAAAGCAAAATTTTCAATATAATAATAATAAAACTCAACACATAAAAAAAAGTGTCAACAGGAAAAGTGAACCGACAAAAGGTAGGCAAAAATAAAAAAGCAGGACTAGAACGTAGGTGGTATACATATTTTTACAAGGGATGTTTCTTACCAGTGAACCAAGATAGCAAAACCAATAGTTTCTTGCTGAATATATTAATAGATAATACAAAAGGAAAGGTTAATTACTGTTCATTAACAATACACTCCTGATAAATGTTAGAACAATAGATAAATGTTATATATATATATATATATAGGGTAGAGATATTGTAAAAAGGATTTTAGGGTACAAAAAGTAAGGAGGAATAATAACTATTGGATCAACCAAAAAGTCAATATTAAAAAGTCAAAAACGAAAAAATAAAACAGAATTAAAATATATTATAGAGGGTATATTGGTAAAATAAACACCAGAAAATACGGGGCAGTTACAGACTTACATCCCGATAATCACTGTTCATCTCTCCCCCACCCCTTCTTCATCACCGATCAACACCACCAGAAACCCTAATTTTTCTTATTAATCGCAGATCAAAAAACAACACAAGTGTACAGATGCATGATTGAAACAAAAAAATAAAAATAAAACTGATAAGGAGGATGTGCATCCGTAAAGATGCACGATTAAAACACAAAAGCGTACTTTTGATGTTCATATACATTGAATCACAGAAGGACGGCGACTGTGCATCCGGGGTCGGCGAAGGACGGCGACTGTGCATCCGGGACAGCGACCGAAGCAGAAAATGATACCCTAAAACTCTGATGTGCATCCGCAATCTGTTCAACTCCAGTGGATTGTGCACAACAGCAGGTCGCATGAAAGAATCGATGGTGGAGGTTCAAGACAGGGACGGAGGCGGCGTGGTGCAGATGTCTTAGCTGTACTGTTGATACTCCCGTGGTGCAGCGTCGGTTGTGGTGCGGTGCCGGTGGTGATGCAGCGGCGGTGGTGTAACATCCCCTAAATTGACCTAGATTAATTAAGATGATAAGTCGGTTTATATTACTATTAAGTGATTAATTATTATGATTTAGGTGATTTAATTGTTATAATTAATTGAATAGTTTTATATGAAAATTATATGTTAATTATGTTGGGTGGGATATGAGGTGTCAAGTTATGACACTTAATCATCACATTGCATGCCACCACAAGACCATTACATGCAAAATTGAGAAACACGTGTGTGTGTGTGTGTGTGTGTTTCTTGAGTACTCACGGCCGAAAGAAGGAAGGGAAGAAAGAAAAGAATAACAATCAGTTTGATCTTTGAATTGCATGTTTAATTGTTAACTGAAGATCCTGTTATCAAGGTTAGATTACTGTATGATAATGGTTATTGGTTGTGTGTACTCGGTTTTGAATATATATATATATATATATATATATATAAATATTCATGAAATCCTATTGATGCTTGATTTGATGATCTTTGTTGTTGCATGTTAGTAATCTATGTTAGTATTGTTCATTATGTGTTTAGAATCATTTCTGGAACCATAGATGAGTTGCATGCTTAAAATTAGATTAGAAATTGAAGTAGAAATTGAAAGTTGAGTTTATCGGATTCTGGGTGATGAATCGATCGGATTTGGACATATGAATGAATCGGGATTCAAGGCATGATTCTATCGGATTTGATGGAATCCGATTGATTCTATCGGAATGAGTGAAATCCGATGGATTTAATCGGATTTAGTGAAATCCGAGCGAATTGATCGGATTTGGATTGAGTCGGAATCCGACTAAAAGACTTGTAGAATTTCTAGGACATTTTACTAGGAATTAAGATGATCGGAATCCGACTAAATACTGTGAGTTGCCTTTTACTCGGAATTGACATTTAATCGGATTGTGTCTATTCTCGGATTATAGCTTTGCTCGGAATCCTGTTTACTCGGATTTGATATATATGTGCCTTTCTCGGATTTGGATGTATCGGATTGTATTTAAATCTCAGAATTGGGATTCAATCGGATTTAGCCTTTTGCTCGGATTGTGCCATTAATCGGAATTGATTATTATTATCGGATTTGGACTTGTTTGGATTTATACTTATGCCTATACTCGGAAATTGGGAATTCAATGATGAATCCAAATGAAGGATTAAATTAAGAACTCATTGATGATATTGATAAACTGAATTAAACATTGTATCAAGTATGTGATTAGAAGATTATGAATTGTCTAAGCTAAGGAGTTGAACGAATTCACAGGTTTACAGGATGGTAAGAATGATTGTGAATCCGGGTATACGAATACTTGAAGAACATGTATTTGTAGAATATTGATACATATAGAATATTGATATATGTGATATGTAGCTATGTGTACTTGCTGATTTATGTACATATATGTTAGCAGTAGTATTATGTTTATTGTGCATTATTAAGCAAATACTGATTTGTAATTGTCTTCTCAGGAGGTGACAAGACTCAGTAGAATAGATTGCTTAGTGGCCTGAGTTTGAAGACTTTGGTGAGTGGAATTATATCTTCGGATATGCAGGATATGACATCCTGATAGTTGTTTGTGCTCTTGATAAACTGTATACATGTTTGGGTGAGAGATCAGCTTTAGCTGGGCGGCTGGGCTTTTGCTTAGGGATTTACTGTATTTGATCTTGAGGGGCATTTGTTGCACTCAAGGGAGCCTATACTGTTATCCAAGTAGCAGAGCTATCGGTGAACCTTGGTTTTGGTGGCCGACCTTGGTTTGCTGGTTCTCCTTAGTGTTTGAGCTGTGTTTGGCATGTTTGCCTTGTATGTGCTTAGATATTAGTTTTCCTCACTTAGCTTTGTGCTAATTCCCCACTAGTTTGTTTTGCAGATAAACTTTTGTGAGTTTGTGAATACTGAAGACTGGGGATATGGACGGACCACAACTCTGATGTCAATAGTTTTATAAAGAGTCTGTTTTGTTAATAACACCGTATTGGATATTTTGTAAATAATAACCGGTCAAAGTTGTATTTGACTTTTGGTATTAAATGTAATTATATGTAATTATCTTCCGCTCGCGTGTTAATATTATGTTTAAAAGTACGGTGTTACAAATTGGTATCAGAGCCCCGGTTTGAGGATTTGCATTTGGTGGCCGTGCAATACTCGAACCAAGGCTATGGTCAGTCCAGTATTCCCAGGGTGGGTAATTAGTTGTGTAGCTCTGAGGTAGTTAGTGTTTTAGTACTAACGGATTATATCTAATAACTAGTGAGATGTTGTGTATAGAATATAATTATGGCAGATAATGTAAACCAGACAGCTACCCCTGCGTCCCCTAGAAGGAACAATCAGTCCTCGACTGCAGTCAATGAGCAGCACAACAGAATAGGTACTTCTCACAATGGTGAATCGGAACAGCATGATTATATGTTACAGTTAGAGGATACAGTACAAACTTTGAGGGATAGAATACAGGAGTTAGAACAACAGCAGCATCAAACTCAATCTTCACAGCCAACCCAGACGATTAATATGCCAAGAGAATCAACAGTATTTACTCAGTCAATACCACCACCTGTGTATTCAGTTGCTCCGTTTAATACAGTGTCTATACCTTTCGGTACTGTACCATATATGTCTTTTCCACCAGTGTCACAACCTCAGCAACAGTACCAACCGCAACCGAATTTCTTTATGCCGTGGTATCCAGCTCAGGGAGGTTTCGGATACAAGTGTCAGTTTAAAGATTTTATGGATTGCCAGCCACCTGAATATTTTGGAAGCTCAAACCCTACGGATACTTTGAATTGGTTGCGGGAAACTGTGAAAGCTTTAGATGCCTGCAACTGTGAGGTGTCTGACAGGGTCAAGTTTGCTACCAAGAGACTTAAAGGTCAAGCTGCAACTTGGTGGGATTCTCTGACAACCCATTTTTCTAGAGAAGTGCTCAACTCGATAACTTGGGATCAGTTCCAAACCAAGTTTTGTGAACAGTTCTTCAACACTTATGATCTGGCAAAAGTAAAGCGGGAATTTTTGGATTTAGCTCAAGATGATAAAATGTCAGTTGATGAATTGATTCTTAAATTCAATGAGAAGTTAAAGTTTGCTAAACAGTGGGTACCTGATGAGTTTTCTCAGATCGATCATTTTGTTCAAGCTTTGCTACCTGAGTATCGGGGTAATACCCGAATGGCAACATCGTTGGTACAAGCTTTTACCCTTGCTAGAGCTGTAGAGGGTGATGTAAGAGCTCAGGAGAAAATGAATCGTGAGAAAGGGTCGTTTCATAGATCCAGCGGGAATCAGAGTGGGAACAGTAACAAAGGAAAATGACAGAATAACCAGAATAAGAATCAAGAAGATGTACAAAGGAATCCGTGGTGTATGAACTGCAGATCCCGTCATACAGGTCCGTGCACGCCACAGACTCGTCGGTGTTTGCGTTGTCGTGGGATAGGTCATGAACTTTATGACTGTAAGTTTAGAACGAACGTTTGTTGGAACTGTCATGAAGAGGGACATCGAGCAGGAGTCTGTACCAAGCAGAGAACAGCAGGGACAGGGCAAGGGGTAGTGGATGTTGGGGATCGTCGAATGCAGGGCAGAAGAGAAAGAATCCTCCTACTGCTCAAGCAAGAGTATTCCAGATGGTAGCAAATGAAGTTACTGAAAAATAAGAATTTTATTACAGGTATGTTACTGATAAACTGTATAGTTGTTTACTTGTTATAGTATGGATAGAATACATATATATATAACTGTGACATTATGTGATAAATGAATATGCCTGTCAGCATGATGTGTTAGATTTGTGCTTAGTATAAATAGAGACGGTATATGTATTAATCTGATGAGATTCCGAGGACGGAATCCTATATGTATTAATCCTATAAGGGGGAGAGATTTGTAACACCCCCTAAATTGACCTAGATTAATTAAGATGATAAGTCGGTTTATATTACTATTAAGTGATTAATTATTATGATTTAGGTGATTTAATTGTTATAATTAATTGAATAGTTTTATATGAAAATTATATGTTAATTATGTTGGGTGGGATATGAGGTGTCAAGTTATGACACTTAATCATCACATTGCATGCCACCACAAGACCATTACATGCAAAATTGAGAAACAAGTGTGTGTGTGTGTTTCTTGAGTACTCACGGCCGAAAGAAGGAAGGGAAGAAAGAAAAGAATAACAATCAGTTTGATCTTTGAATTGCATGTTTAATTGTTAACTGAAGATCCTGTTATCAAGGTTAGATTACTGTATGATAATGGTTATTGGTTGTGTGTACTCGGTTTTGAATATATATATATATATATATAAATATTCATGAAATCCTATTGATGCTTGATTTGATGATCTTTGTTGTTGCATGTTAGTAATCTATGTTAGTATTGTTCATTATGTGTTTAGAATCATTTCTGGAACCATAGATGAGTTGCATGCTTAAAATTAGATTAGAAATTGAAGTAGAAATTGAAAGTTGAGTTTATCGGATTCTGGGTGATGAATCGATCGGATTTGGACATATGAATGAATCGGGATTCAAGACATGATTCTATCGGATTTGATGGAATCCGATTGATTCTATTGGAATGAGTGAAATCCGATGGATTTAATCGGATTTAGTGAAATCCGAGCGAATTGATAGGATTTGGATTGAGTCGGAATCCGACTAAAAGACTTGTAGAATTTCCAGGACATTTTACTAGGAATTAAGATGATCGGAATCCGACTAAATACTGTGAGTTGCCTTTTACTCGGAATTGACATTTAATCGGATTGTGTCTATTCTCGGATTATAGCTTTGCTCGGAATCCTGTTTACTCGGATTTGATATATATGTGCCTTTCTCGGATTTGGATGTATCAGATTGTATTTAAATCTCAGAATTGGGATTCAATCGGATTTAGCCTTTTGCTCGGATTGTGCCTTTAATCGGAATTGATTATTATTATCGGATTTGGACTTGTTTGGATTTATACTTATGCCTATACTCGGAAATTGGGAATTCAATGATGAATCCGAATGAAGGATTAAATTAAGAACTCATTGATGATATTGATAAACTGAATTAAACATTGTATCAAGTATGTGATTAGAAGATTATGAATTGTCTAAGCTAAGTAGTTGAACGAATTCACAGGTTTACAGGATGGTAAGAATGATTGTGAATCCGGGTATACGAATACTTGAAGAACATGTATTTGTAGAATATTGATACATATAGAATATTGATATATGTGATATGTAGCTATGTGTACTTGCTGATTTATGTACATATATGTTAGCAGTAGTATTATGTTTATTGTGCATTATTAAGCAAATACTGATTTGTAATTGTCTTCTCAGGAGGTGACAAGACTCAGTAGAATAGATTTCTGAGTGGCCTGAGTTTGAAGACTTTGGTGAGTGGAATTATATCTTCAGATATGCAGGATATGACATCCTGATAGTTGTTTGTGCTCTTGATAAACTGTATACATGTTTGGGTGGGAGATCAGCTTTAGCTGGGCGGCTGGGCTTTTGCTTTAGGATTTACCGTATTTGATCTTGAGGGGCATTTGTTGCACTCAAGGGAGCCTATACTGTTATCCAAGTAGCAGAGCTATCGGTGAACCTTGGTTTTGGTGGCCGACCTTGGTTTGCTGGTTCTCCTTAGTGTTTGAGCTGTGTTTGGCATGTTTGCCTTGTATGTGCTTAGATATTAGTTTTCTTCACTTAGCTTTGTGCTAATTCCCCACTAGTTTGTTTTGCAGATAAACTTTTGTGAGTTTGTGAATACTGAAGACTGGGGATATGGACAGACCACAACTCTGATGTCAATAGTTTTATAAAGAGCCTGTTTTGTTAATAACACCGTATTGGATATTTTGTAAATAATAACCGGTCAAAGTTGTATTTGACTTTTGGTATTAAATGTAATTATATGTAATTATCTTCCGCTCGCGTGTTAATATTATGTTTAAAAGTACGGTGTTACAGGTGGTGCTGCAGCAGCGGTGGCGAATGGTTCAATGGCAGCGGCGGTGGTTTCAATTTCTGGTGGTTTCAATTTCTTGTGGTGCAGCGGCGGTGGTGTAGATGATGATGCATCAACGGCGGCTTGGTGCATATGTCGTGGTTTCACGATTAGGGTTTAACGACAACGACTTCCACATGGTCGGCGAGGGATGCATCGATTAGGGTTGCATGAAGGTAGATGACGGGATTTGGAAATTGGGAAGTGGAGGGACGTGGGTGTAGTTAAGAGAGAGAAATAATTATATATTTTTTAAAGTTCCTAATTTGCCCTTTTCTCAGATATGCCACGTGTCAGGCTCAGGTTTCTCCTTACCCTTTTTATCTTTAAACTCTTTTTATTTGATCATGATTCTATATATATATATATATATATATATATATATATATATATATATATATATATATATATATATATATATATAATGCCTTGGATTAATTCACTAATTATTAGTTTTCATATCCTCACATAGTAATAATAATAATTAGTTTCAACTAATAATTGTGTACTAAGATTAGAAAAAAGATTGATGGACAAGATCCAAAACTCAAACGGTTATTCATGTCCCTTTTGGCTTTTGGTTTATAATTTATAAATTTATTGCTGGACTTTGACCAAATAATTTAGTCATAATTTGACATTTGCCGATTTGCATGGATATATTAACTATATAATAATCGTTATATTTATCAGAGAAACTAAAATAAAATATAATATGTAATTAATAGCAAGATTCGGAATTCAATTTTAGAATGTTGTAGTGGCAATAATATTTTTTTTATATGAAGAAATGGCTCAAGTTCGACACCCGCACCTTGGTTGGGAATATTATTTTTCTGATACTATGAAGGAGCTTTGTACATATTTTATATGGCTTTTTTTAAAGTGTTTATATCCATATTACGGTATTACCTACCAATTAAAAAACTAACTACTTTAAGTTTGATAAAATGACTACGTAGATCATGTTAAGGATTAATGGCTTATACACTGTAGAATAAGAACATAAAAGAGATTTGTATGTTAACAAAGGCCTAAGCAGGGGCGGACACAAGAATTTTTTTGACAGGTAGCTTATATAATGAGAAAATAAAATTTAATAAAATTGAGGGTGTGGTTCGGGTTTTTTATCGGGTTTTCGGTTAATCGGGTTGGATTAACGAGGTTTCAGCTGTTGTTCTGGTATTTTAGGGTAAAAAATTAAAACAAAACACAATTTATATGAAGCCATGTTAACTAAAATGCTATTTTAAAGGTAAACTAAAGTATTTTAAAGATATAAATTGAAAGATTAAACTATTTCTTATCATTTTTATAAAAAAAGTTCATTTTTTCTTTAATTTTGGTGGCATCACCGGTAGCACCCCAAAAATTTACCAGTAGCACAGTCTCAAAAAATCGAAAATTAGCACTACAAACCATCAAAAAAACGGTGTCCCGTGACCCCTCCCCTACAATACACTTTTCACCTAACACTTTCTATTACTTAGATTGACTCGTTAAAAGGAGAATGCCATATGCCGTTGCTAAACGGCTCTTCGCCGCCTCCATCTGACGTCACCATCCGCTCTTCGCCGCCCAACTCATCATTGCTAATAAAAATCGTTCAAGCCAGGGGCAGACCCACCTTATGCTCGGGGGATTTACGGGACACCGGCCAAATTATCATACGTAGTGTTAATTTTGAATTTTTTTAGACGGTGTTACCAGTCAATTTTTGGGATGCTAACGGTGATGCCACCAAAATCAAAGGAAAAATGAATTAAAAAAAACAAATAAGATATAGTTCAATCTTCAATTTATCTTTAAAATACTTTAGTTTACCTTTCAAATAGCATTTTAGTTAACATGAATTCATATAAATTGTGTTTTATTTTAAAATTTTGCCCTAAAATACTAGAACAACGGTGGAAACTTCGTTAATGCGACACGATTAACTGGAAACCCGAGAAAAAAACCCGAACAACACCCTCAATTATATTTAATTTTTATTTTTGTCATTATATGGTGCAATCAGTCAATAAAAATCCTGGGTCCGCCACTGGTTTAGACCCCAGTCAACCACCGTACACTAGCCTCCAACAAAACAAGTTATTACTATACTAATGTAATTTAGGTAAGATTTAAAATCCTAAAACGCAATTTGGTTGAACTTAAAAAGGGCGTGATCGTAACTTTTTATTTGGGTCTGTTATGGATTTTAAACTATGATTTGATGAAACTTGAAAGTATGGATTTTAGATAGGAGATTTGGGTGAAATGAGGAACTATTATGAATTTTCTTTCTGAAAGACAATAGAAATAGCTTGGTTTTTAGTGGAAAATGGAAATCAAGTTGGAAGGTAATTACTGAAATTCAAATAAGATCATTCAAATGTTTATTGAGCATATTGGAGTTTAAATTGATGCTTGGATGGTTGTACTGCCAGTTATACTTATTATTTAATTAGTTGTAACATTATTAACCTTTGTTTTCTTTGCTTCAAGTCTGCAATTTGCAGATTTAAGAGGTATTTTATCCCTTAAAAAATATTATTGTAACATAAGACTTATGTTCAATATAGTCCATATAAAAAATATAGTCTTAAATTTTAATATTTAATTATATGTGATTCAATATAAAATCATATGTGATAGTAAATCATTACATGTTAATTACGAAAATGTCAGTCCGCCCAAATTTTTAAAATTTATTCTAGACTATTGATGAGACTGATCCAAGGGCCAAGATTAGTTTCTTGTGACTATGCAATAAGTATAGAATATATTAAACACTTCTACACATAAAGGCTAAACAAAATTCATCCCAATGCCATTTCATCCTTAACAAAATCATAAAGTGAAACATAGAATAAGTGAGAATGTTAGAAGTATTTGAAAATGTTTACAAAATTCATCCCAATGCCATTTCATCCTTAACAAAATCATAAAGTGAAACATAGAATAAGTGAGAATGTTAGAAGTATTTGAAAATGTTTACGAGTAAATACGATCGGACCTGTTTTAGCATGTATATATTTATATTATTAATATTATCTTAATTATATAATTTAAATATTTATACCATTATTCTAAAACTAGTTAATATTAACTAATTATTGAAATACAGATATCCCTTCACTTTTGTTCTTTGTATTTTCTTGACTTCCTCCTAGCAATTAAACTTGAAATTTAGATTGTGTTTTAATTTTATAGGTTAATTATTTTTTATATAAAGCTTCAAAATATTACTTTTCAGTCACGTACTATAAAATAATCGAGAAAAGTTCAAACGCGAAATATATTTAGTACGAGAACTGCTTTCAACGTCATTAATGACTCATTACTATTTATTTATGTATTTAGCCAATCGTGACTACGTCCGGGTGAACCATCATTGATGAACGAGACTTGATCTCGTTAGTGAGACATTAATGAGTTACTAAAAAATTCTAAACAATTGATCCATTTCAATCTCAGGCTAAGATAAGGTCTCGCATTTTTTGCACAAAAAACAGTTTTTCTTTAATCTCTTTCCATCATTCATATTTAACTAGCATGGTACGCGCACAATTTTACGACGGCGAATATTTTATGTTTTGACAATATGTTCATTTCCCAAAAATGTTCGTCCTCGACAACATAATGTTCACCTTCTATTTCAGTTTCCTTAACATTACACACAATATAAACCATCATCTTTTTTTTTCTTAATAAAGACACTAATATCTCTTTAAAATACAAAACCAGGATTTACATTCCAAGATCTTCTTCATTCACCATTATCTGATAACTTTACTATGCTTCTTCCTTGCTTTAATTATCAACTAGCAATGTACCCGCCCAATGCGGCGGCAATGAATAGTTTGTGTTCGATAACATGTCGATTTCAAAAATGTAAATGTATGATACATACAAAATGCGATGTGAACAAATATTTTCTAATCAACAACATATCCATTTTCTTTTAACTTTTTCTATTATCTTTATTTCTTCTTTTCCCATAAATTCTTTTATTAAATTTCAAAATAATTTATGAAGAACAATAAAATAAGAAAAATAATATAAAAATAATTAAGTAGAAAAATATTATATTTTTAAAACTTTTGTTGGTGTCATGTTTGATGAGTTGTTAATAGTAATTACAATAAATTAGTTGAGGTAATAAAGGAGAAAATTAAATGGGTTATTGCTTTAAGAGTTTGTACTATTTGTATAAAAATATGCACTACTTAAAATTAAGCAGTCTTAAAATTTTTATGAGATAGAATGTTAAATACTTTATAAGATAGTATATATATTCTCCTCCTTTCACTCAAATTTCTTCAACACGTTTGCTCAATTATCGGCCATGCCAAAATTGCGTCTTATACACTTTTTTTTTTTGAAACCAAACAAGGAACTTGAGAAGAGCTTCGGCATGGCCAACACTCTCCTCAAGCACCCCGAACATTTATTTAACCATATCACTCCTCGAAGCTGAGGTAATTACATCATGAAAGTTTACATCCCTGAAAAAGTTAGAACCCGAAACAAAAGATAACTTTGCAACCTCATGAGCTACAACATTACAATTACGAGGGGTCCAGTTAAATTTGAAATTCCATTGAGATGCCAGAGTGCGGATATCTTCAACGAAAACTGCTATACTCCATGGAGGCACACACTCTGAAGACAATAATTGCACCGCAACACGCGAGTCAGATTCGATGATGGTACCCGTCAACCGAAAATTCGCAGCCATAGTACAAGCTTGACGAATGGCTGTAAATTCAGCAGCAAGCACGGAAGAAGCAGATAACGAACGACTCACCGGCGCAAAAAAGAATAGATCCATTATGATCACGAGCAACAACTCCCGTAGCCATGGTGGGAAACTTGAACGATGCATCGCAATTAAGCTTCACAATACCAGCAGGGGGGGGGGGGGGGTTCCACTTATGTGAACTATCAGCAGGTGCATCCTCAGCTGGGCTAACGGGAAGATTATACTCACCAGCAGAAGGAAAAATGGTAGTGTTAATGTCCTGTCCAAGATTATGGCATGCAGTAAGGACACGTAAAGGACATGGTTGATTCGCCTAAAAAACAAAAGAACAACGACTTTTCCAGATATACAACGCAATAGACGCAACAGTAGAGTGAACCATAAGCTGATCACTTTTCGATTGGCAGGCATAAAGGAGATTTGAAATCCATAGATGAAGACTATCAGGAACATCTCGAACAAGAAGAGTCAAAGGGGACCCAAACCACACCGCCTTAGTCCACTGGCATCCAAGAATTAAATGTTCAACCGACTCATGGTGCTCCTCACACAGGGAGCATAAAGGGGAGGTACCACAATTCCTACGAAAAAGATTTTCTCTAGTAGCAATAGCATTACGACAGGCACGCCACCAGAATTTTTTAATCCGAGGAAGGGTCTTTAAATTCCAAATTTGGCGCCAGAAAGATTTAGATGGAGCTGTAGACGATGAAGCAAAATGTTCAGCCCCTAAGTCACGCATAAGTACAACATGCTTGTATCCCGATTTGACCGTGTAGCTTGCTTTCGGTTCATAGTGCCACACAATTTTGTCATTTGCACCAGACCTTGAAATTGGAATAGTAGCGATGAATTGAGCCTCCTGATCATCAACCACCTTCCTTAACTCAGGTAGAAGCCACGTCCCATCTCGAATGAAATGCGAAACAAGTGTATTTAAAAGGGCCCTTTGGGTGTTTAATATAAAAATCATTATCATATGGGAGCCATTTGTTTTGCCAAAAACGAATTTCAAAGCCATCCCCAACTTGCCACCGGACCCCATTCAACAAAAGATCTCGACCATGAAGAAGGCTTTGCCAAAGCCATGAAGGGTGCGAGCCCTTGCCGGCGGTTAAGAAAGTTGACCTTGGTAAATAAATTCCTTTAAGAACTCGAGCCCAAAAAGAACCAGGATTAATGATAAGACGCCAAACTTGTTTTGCTAAAAGAGCGGTATTGAAGCATCT
Source organism: Pulicaria dysenterica (assembly GCA_947179395.2). Lineage (NCBI taxonomy): Eukaryota > Viridiplantae > Streptophyta > Magnoliopsida > Asterales > Asteraceae > Pulicaria > Pulicaria dysenterica. The sequence continues at coordinate 5,383,200 of OX359295.1, forward strand.
TAAATCACGAAATCCTATTCCCCCGTAATCTTTTGGCCTAGAAAGACTATCCCATGAAAGCCAGTGAATATGCTTCTCAGTCAGGTCTCCATGCCAATAAAATGCTTTATATAAGTCATAAGTTTATCAAGGAAGTTAACCGGCAACAGGTAACATTGCATAGCGTATGAAGGGATAGCCTGAATGACCGATTTAATCAACACTTCACGTCCGGATTGCGAAAGGAGGCGTTGTTTCCATCCTTGCATTTTCTGAAAAACCTTATCAATAATAAAACCAAAGAGCTCCTTTTTATTTCTGCCAAAGACCGAAGGAAGACATAAATAGCGCGCATGTTTATCCATAAGTTTGACCCCCAAACTAGAAGAAAGAGATTGCTAAACATGATCAGGAGTATTTGGGGAGAAAAGAACCTCAGATTTCGAAAAGTTGATACTCTGACCTGACGCTTGGCAATAATAGTTTAAAAGATTAACAAGAGCGTTGCATTCATCCGGCTTAGCTATAAGGAAAAAAAGCGAGTCATCCGCGAAAAACACATGACTTACTACCGGGCATGTCCTAGCCATTTGAATACCCGAGATCAGGGAGCGCTGTATAGCCTGATTTATCAACTTAATAAGCACATCTGCCACAATAATAAAATAAAATGGTGACATAGGATCGCCTTAACGAATGCCACGGGAAGGCTTGATAGTACCAATGGAAACCCCGTTAAGCATGAACTCCATATCATAGGAAGAAATACATGCCTCAACCCATTTACACCAGCGACTGCCGAACCCCAATTTGCGAAGAACAACGATCAGAAAATCCCATTCAACCCGGTCAAATGCTTTGTTGAGATCCAGTTTAAGCGCCATAACATGCTGTGATCCTTTCTTCTTATTCCGAATGTAATGGAAGGCCTAATTAGCTACAACCATGCAGTCTTGAATCATGCGACCAGGAATGAAAGCCGATTGTTGTGGCGTAATAATCTTGTGAATATGCGTCTTAAGGCGATTAGCCATTACCTTCGAAATAATTCTGTAGGTAAAGTTACAAAGGCTGATTGGTCGAAACTGCGAAACTAACTCTGGAGACGCCACTTTGGGAATGAGCACAATCATAGTTCTATTCAAGGAAGGTGGAAGAACTCCCTTATTAAAGAACTGCTTAACTGCATCAATAACCGACTTCCCCACTATATGCCAATATTTATGAAAGAAAAGTCCAGGAAAACCGTCTTCTCCCGGAGACTTATGAGGTCCCATACCTTTCACAGCTCTAATCACCTCAGAGTCATGAACAGGAGCTTCAAGACTATCGTGCATGTGCTGGGAAACTAGTGGCTCCACCACGTCGAGTAATGATAAATCCCTAGCTCCCGAAGTAGAATAAATATCAGAAAAGTGATCCAAAATAAGCTTACTAAGATCGTGGGGGTCATCTACCCAAGTACCCTGATGATTTTTAAGCATGCAAATCTTATTTCTTTGTCCCTTTGAACAGCAGATAGATGAAAAAAACGTGTATTCTGATCACCGTACTTCAACAAATTAATCCGTGACCGTTGGTGCCAGTATACCTCTTCTTTAAGCCACTTATCCTCGAGTTCTTTAAGAATAGCTCTTTGGCGCAAAGCATTATCAGGAGAATACTGAAGAGATTGTATCCTGCCAAGTTCAAACCGAAGATTCGTAATCTTTTTTTGATTATTACCAAAAAACTCTTTACTCCATTGTTTAAGATTCGAAGCACAGTCTTGAGAGAAGCAATTTTATCATGATGATAGTTTTGGTCCCACGAATCACCAATGACCTTACCACAAGAATCTTCCATAGCCCACATAGCTTCAAAACGAAACCGCCAAGTCTTTTTGCTCTTCTGAACACTAGTATTAAACAACAAAGGAGCATGATCGCTACCAATAATAGGCTCATGTGTAACCTTCGAGAAAGGAGCCGCCTCTAAAAATTCAATGTTAAACAAGGCACGATCTATACGCTCCCGAACATTATCATCTCCTTCACGGTTATTACTCCAAGTATACTCCAGACCGTGATACGGAACCTCCAGCAGATTAGCTGTAGATAGGAAATTTTGGAACTCCTCAATCCTATTAGGATTTATAGAACGACCACCCTGTTTATCAGATAAGCAAGAGATATCATTAAAAACACCGACAACCATAAGAGGCAAACTATTCTGATTCGACAGCCCAACGATTTTTTTCCATAAAATATTACGAGCATTTCTATCAATAGGACCATAAACAAAACAAGAATTAAACTGAAAAGAAGGAACATCACAGGATCCACTTGCAAAAATCAGATTACGATCACCAAAAATAACCTGCAACGAAAAGGAAGAAGACCACCAGAGAGCCAGGCCACCATGGTCCACATAAAAATAAGAGTCAAATAAAGCCAACAAACCGACGAATAACTTCTAACTTAGCTTTCTTGTTCTTGGTTTCCATAAGGAAAACCACACTTGGACGATGAGCATTCACAAGCCCTCGGAGATTGGAAACTGTCAGAGATCACCCGACTCCCTGACAGTTCCACGACAGAACTAACATGGAGCTTGTGGCTGATTATGGGCAGCCACCACACCCCTTTCAGAACCACCTTCAGAGACGTCTTCACTAATGCTAACAGGAACTTCAAAAAGGTCACTAATCATGTCATCAGGTTCATCAATCAGTTGATGTTGGACTCTTGGTTATTTGAATAAGTCTTTTTGTTTGTTAAATAGTGTCCTATGTAGTAGGCACGTGCTATCTTTTTGATCTAGTCTTTAGGAAGTAGTGCAGCTTTATTTCCTTTATTCTTGCTTTTCAGTTACTTGTACTGCCTATTTAATGGCCCCCTCCTTTCATTTGAGTTATCAGATCATTATCTAGCTTTTGAGTTCTTTATACCATTTGTACTTTAACATTTGGTATCAGAGCCTCAAACTGATCTGACAATGTGTGAGGTGTTGAGCAATACAGGTGTTCGTATTCTGTGAGAGTGTGTATACACGAGAGTTTTGTGAGGGTGTGAGTATACACGAGAGTTTTGTGAGAGTGTGAATATACACCTGGTAGTGAAATGTCAACTTCAGAAAAGTTCGTACAACCTTCCATTCCAAAGTTTGATGGTTATTATGATTACTGGTCAATGATGATGGAGAATTTTCTGAGAAGCAAAGAGTTATGGACCTTGGTGGAAGAGGGGAATCCAGCATCTGCCATCGGAAGTGCAACAGCAAGTGAGGCACAGAGGAAGACCGTCGAGGATGCAAAGCTGAAGGATCTGAAGGTTAAAAACTACCTGTTCCAGGCGATCGATCGGGAGATACTGAAGACAATTCTTGACAAGAGTACGTCAAAGGCGATATGGAATTCAATGCGTCAGAAGTATCAAGGGTCCACAAAAGTGAAAAGGGCACAACTTCAAGCATTGAGAAAAGAGTTTGAATTACTTGCCATGAAGGAAGGAGAAACGGTTGACAAGTTCTTGGGGCGAACTCTTACTGTGGTCAATAAGATGAAGTCTAATGGTGAGGTAATGGACCAGAGTACTGTGGTGAGTAAAATACTTCGATCTTTGACATCCAAATTTAACTACGTTGTGTGTTCCATAGAGGAGTCAAATGATCTAAATACTTTGAGTATTGATGAGTTGCATGGAAGTCTGCTCATCCATGAACAAAGAATGCAAGGCTACCAGGAGGAATACCATGTGATGAAAGTTTCCTATGATGATCGTTCAACCCGAGGTAGGGGTCGAGGTAACTATAGGGGAGGACGCGGTCGAGGACGAGGCAAGCCTGTTGTTGACAGGGCGGTGATCGAGTGCTACAACTGTCACAAATTAGGACACTACCAGTATGAGTGTCCTGATTGGGAGAGGAAGGCTAACTATATTGAGTCAAATGCGAAAATTGAATCGAATGAGACAGAAGAGCTTCTCCTAATGTCTCATGTCGAACTACAAGACTTACCCAATGAGACAACTTGGTTCCTTGATTCTGGTTGTTCTAACCATATGACAGGAAACAAGCATTGGTTTATGGAGTTGGATAACAACTTTATTCATTCAGTGAAGCTTGGGAATGACCTCAAAATGCTCGTTAAAGGGAAGGGCAACATCAGGCTTGAGGTAGCAGGTATGACCCACATAATTTCAGAAGTTTACTATGTTCCTGAGTTAAGAAACAATCTGTTAAGTGTTGGCCAATTGCAAGAAAAAGGATTGGCATTTTTGATACAGCATGGAGAATGCAAAATTTTTCATTCTAGGAAGGGTTTGATTATGCGTACAATCATGACAACTAATAGGATGTTTATGATTCGACCTAATGTTGTTTTGCCTGCATCATCGCATGCTCTTCTAAGTAGGCATACTAATGAGCTTAGTGAACTGTGGCATAAGAGGTATGGCCATTTGAGTACCCCAAGTCTGCAGTTGCTACAACAAAACAATCTTGTACGAGGGCTGCCTACGTTTGAGGTAGACAACAAGGTATGTACAAGCTGCATGAAAGGGAAACAACAACGGGAGGTCATTCCAAAGAAAAGTAAGTGGAGAGCAACAAAGCAACTACAACTTATTCACTCTGATATTTGTGGCCTATTACTCCAAAGTCAAACAGCAACAAAAGGTATCTGTTAACCTTTATTGATGACTTAGTCGCAAGCTTTGGGTATATTTTTTAAATGAAAAAAGTGAAACATTTACGACATTTAAAAGTTTTAAAAATGCTGTTGAAAAGGAGTCTGGGTTACGTATATGTGGTTTGAGAACAGATAGGGGAGGGGAGTTCACCTCCAAGGAATTTACAGATTTTTGCAGGCTTGAAGGCATCAAAAGGCAGCTAACCACTCCCTATACCCCTCAACAAAACGGGGTTGCTGAGCGCAAAAATCGTACTATTCTCAACATGGTGCGATGTTTGCTAGAAGAGAAAAAGATGCCCAGTTCATTCTGGCCAGAAGCTGTAAAATGGACATGCCACATTCTCAATAGAAGTCCAACCACTGTTGTAAAGAACAAAACCCCTGAAGAATGCTGGAGTGGAATCAAACCTAACGTAGACTATTTTCGGGTTTTTGGATGCATAGGAAATGTGCATATACCAAACGAAAAAAATAGATCAGAGTTGAATGCCAGAAGTCGTAAGTGTGTGCTGATAGGGTACAGTGATGAGTCAAAAGGTTACAAAATGGTTGACCCAGTGACGAGGAAGATAGCAATTAGTAGAGATGTTGTGTTTGAGGAAGCTGAAACTTGGGATTGGGAAAAGGCAGAAACAGAAGTCAAGAATGATATCCTTAACTGGGGAGAGGTAGATGAAGAAATATATGGCACAAGTGATGAAGAAAGCGAAGATGAACACTCACATCACTCACATCAAGGAGAAGAAGGTGGTCTGGGCACCTCAAGTAGCAGTAGCAGTAGTGTCTCTAGTGTTGTATCAACTCCTACACTACAAAAAAGAGTCACCCGGGCCCCAGCTTACCTTCAAGATTACATGAGTGGAGAAGGACTATCAGAAGAAGAAAACTTTGCTATGTTCACGACTTCTGATGATCCTATTCACTATGAAGAAGCGTCAAAAATGAAAAAATGGCGAGATGCAATGGATATTGAAGTTGGTGCCATTATAAAGAACAATACCTGGGAGCTTGTTAATGCACCTGAAGGAGCTAAAGTGATTGGAGTGAAGTGGGTCTATCGAACCAACCTGAATGAAAATGGTGAGATAGATAAATGCAAGGCCAGACTTGTGGCTAAAGGGTATGCACAAGAAAAGGGAGTAGACTACAATGAAGTCTTTGCCCCAGTCGCGAGATGGGACACAATTCGGATGGTGATAGCGTTGGCAGCAAAGAATGGATGGAAACTCTTCCATCTTGATGTCAAAAGTGCCTTCTTACACGGTGAGCTGAAGGAAGATGTCTATATTGTTCAACCTCCAGGTTATGTGATTAAAGGGGAAGAAGAGAAAGTCTACAAACTCAAGAAGGCGCTTTATGGTTTAAAGCAGGCACCAAGGGCATGGTTAAGCAGAATAGAAAGTTATTTCACTAGAGAAGGGTTTGAGAGAAATAGCAGTGAACACACTTTGTTCACAAAACAGGAAGAGAACAAAATTTTGATCGTAAGTCTTTATGTCGATGATCTCATTTTTACCAGCAATGATCTGTCTTTGATAAACAGGTTCAAAGAGTCCATGAAAAGAGAATTTGAAATGAGTGATCTTGGTGAGATGAAGTACTTTCTGGGAGTTGAAGTAAGGCAGAGCTCTAATGGCATTCACATCAGTCAAAGGAAATATGTTCAAGATATTTTAAAAAGATTTGGGCTAGAAAATTGCAATGGTGTTAAAAATCCGATGGTTCCTGGTGATGATAAGTTGACAAATCAAGAAGATGGAAAGAAAGTAGATGCAACTCTCTTTAAACAGATGATTGGAAGTTTACTGTATTTGACAGTAACAAGACCTGACTTGACTTACAGTGTTTGCTTGATAAGTCGATTCATGTCCAATCCTATGGAATCTCATATGTTGGCAGCAAAGAGAGTTATCAGGTATATTAAAGCTACTGCTGATCTGGGTATATTTTATAAAAGAGAATGTGCAGATGAGATGTTGGCATATACAGACAACAATTATGCAAGAGATCTGGAGGATCGAAGAAGCACTTCAGGCTATGTTTTCATGCTAAGTGGTGGGGCAGTGTGTTAGAACCTAGAGGGGGGGTGAATAGGTTATATGTCCAATTTTTTAAGTTTTAAAGAGTTCTTGCAAGAAAATAAAAAAGATAGAGTTAGAGAGATATCACCAATCACAAGTTGAACACAATGATTTATAGTGGTTCATGCAAGTGTTAACAAACTTGCACTACATCCACTCCTTGGCCTCACCCACCAAGAGTTTGATCCACTAGCTTCTCTCTTTCAAGGTAGAGATAAACCTTTTACACTTCTCCTTTTTTAAACTTGCAAGAATTAATCTTCAAACTTGCAAGTAAGGTAAAGATAACCTTGCTTCACTCTAATTCTATAGGCTAGAGTTGATCCTCACTTCACTCTAATTTGGAAGGCTAGAGTTGATCCTCACACTATTACAAAATGTATGAAATGAATAAGTAGTGTTTAAGCTTTGATGGCTTTGACTTCTTGCTTGAATCTTGAACTTGAAAGATGAATTAATATTCAAAGATATGAGCTCAAGTGTTAGAGAGTATTCTGGATATTTTGTGTTTGCAAGAGGTGAGTGATAAATGAGGTTTGAGTTGGTTTAAATAGAAAGAAAAGGTCCAAGTCTCAAAACTGTCCAGATGTGCGACGGTCGATCCACGGTCGACCGTGTCTCGACCGTGAGTCGTCTGGCAATTTTTGGTTTTTGTAATATAGACGTTGGGCTTTATTTAAAACCACACTCAACTCATTTTTACCATAAAAATCAACTGAAAAGTAGATGTTTAAAAGGTTGGTTGATCCCATACTTCTAATGTTTGAATTCAAACACAAAAATGGAAGTTTAGAAACCAATACACAAAGTATGTTGGAATTTTACCACTTTGGGAGATTCCTTTGCTAGATATGGTTGTGTATTGTTTCAAAGTGAGATTGTGTTTGGTATTTGCTTAAAATGGGAAGTCTTAGAGTAAATCAACCCACAAAAATAAGTTTATAAAAATTTGTCACTTTTTATAAAAGTTTTATAAAAATAATTTTATAAAAACTTAAACTTATTTTAATTATTTTATTTTTATGCTCATATCAATTGAATATATTCTTGTAGGTATCTTCGGCGAATACTTCATCTTGAATGTTGGTGGCGCTTTATCTTGGACGATTTGGATTTTGACGATTTGTTATAAACAAACTTTGTAACAAATATTTATTTGCTCGATTATATATATATAGATGTATATGTGCACATATGTTAATGTTAGTGTATACAATTATATAAACATATTGTATATTTTTGAATTAACAAAAGAGGATTCATATTTTCCCAACAATCTCCCCCTTTTTGTTAAAGACAAAAATTTACAATTTGTGAACAAATTGTATAAATAACTTTAACATGTTAACATGTGCATTTATACATATATATACCTTCTCCCCCTTTTTTGTTTTGACAAAAAGGACTCCCCCTAGACACAAGCTCCCCCTTGAAGAGAACTCCCCCTTGATTGTAGAACTCCACTTTTTGAAATCTATAAAAATGCATGGAGATACTACCAAGGACTTGCCATGGAGGGTGAGTGCAAAATATATATAATGCATCCAATATGTATAATATTTTTAAGCATGTCAAACCAATGCAATAAGTCAATCATAAGAGCAAAGCATAGAAAAGCATAAAAGCATCCATGATCACAAGCAAGAATTATACATGTCTAAATCCATACATAAAATAGTTAATTGTTCTCACACCAAACACACCAAATGAATCAAAGTGAAATTGTTTTTAAAGCATACAACCCAAAGATAAATTGTTTTGAAACATAAAAAAAACATGGCATAAACAAAGAAATCATTCCCGGTGAGATGGCTCACCCGCGTCCGTGCCGGAGTTGCATTTAAGAGCATTCATGATCGTCCGCAACATCCCTTTAATGCCCGCGACCTCCTTTCGTAAGGATCGGTGCTCATTGCGCAATTCATTAATGTTGCGATTAAGAGCCGCAATTCTTTCATCAGTAGAGCCCTCACCAAGGCCATAATCCGGGGCAAGAGTACTTTCCACCTCCGCGTCCCCTTCATCATCCCCTTCAAAGAATCTCTCAATGTCCTCCTCCGTGTCATGGGAGGAGGAATGCGCCCTCTTCTTCCCTTTTCGGGAATGTGAGTCCATCTTGCGTAATGTAGCAAGATCGATTGGTAAAGAAGTACCCGGAGTTGGGTGGAGAGGAGGAAGGTTCGGAAGTTGGTGAAAGAGGAGTGTGAGAAGTCTTCCATAAGGAAGATCCCGTCGGCTAGAGGGAAGACCAATCATCCTTTTTGCAAGGATGTACATGATATTGATTTCGGATCTCGATTTCAAAGCATGTAGGAGGACGGCCTGAGTGACACTAATTTCGGAGTGGTGGCCGGATTTAGGAAAGATGTTGGAGTCAATGACTTTGTTCCAAACATTGCACTCATGTAATAGATCCTTGCCTAAGAGGTTTGTTTTGTTACGAGGAACATTGGATTGACAGATGGACCCAATGATCTCGTCAATAGTAAAGGCCGTTGGGAGGTGGTTGAGGCTATGGGAGTCATGATAGAATTTCAACCCGGAGAATGGGACTTGCAACATATCCCCGAGTTGAGCAAGTGTGAAGGAGAAATCTTGGGCGGCTATCTTAAATGTGATCAAGTCGTTATCTTCATCGTATGCATATGTTGCATAGAACTCCCGAATACGCCTAGGAAAAGTGTTACTAGGGAGACGAAGAAAAGTTGACCAATGCATTTGGTCAAAGGTCGCTTGTAGATTAAATTGTTGGAGGTGGGCAGGAACGACCAAGCGCCCTTCATTAATGGGGCGCTTGTTGAGGTTAACCATGATATCCCTCTGAGAGGGAGCAGCGGAGCGAGATGAAGATGTCTTTTGACGCGGCATGGTAATCTAGTGATGCAATAAGTCGTATATCATTCACAAATAATCGCAATGAATAAGAATAAACCTAGTGTGTGTCTATGGTGTAACAAATGTTCAACCAAGCTTGTCATGACATTAGAATTATAAAAGACATTTTGTTTTGCAAAGTTATGACAAGAGGATGATAATTCAATATATATGAACATATTTAGAGAGTATAGTCAATTGATACAACAAACTCTATAGGAATATGTTCATACATTGTGTGTGTATGTCCTAAACGTGAGAAGATTTTATGAAAATTTGAAATTATGTGATTACTAGTCTTAGTTATACTATAACAAACCTAAAGAAGATTAATTTGGGAATTAAATTTCAAAAAATAAAAAAATTAAAAAATTCCAGCAAGCTCACGGTTTTAGCACGGTTTCAGCCGTGGTTCGACCGTGAACCTGCTGTTCCATTTTTTTTTTTTTTTTTTTTTTTTTTTTTTTTTTTTTTTTTTTAAATAAGTACACGATGGTTTTTCCCGAGGTCGACCGTATATGGACCGTGGGAGACCAGATCGATTTTGTGTACTTTTTGTTTAATTTTCTAACATAATATATATTTATCACATATCTTTACTTAACCCATAATTTTCTCATAATCCTCATCATTAAACTATACCCACAACCATACCCAAATATTTCAAGTCAAAACCCCAAAACAAATATACACAACCTAAAATCACATGAGTTTTGGGTGCAAAAACGAGATCCTAATGAGGAAGAAAGCAAGAGTGGTGAAAAATATACCTTTGGAGATGAAGATTTCGTGAAGAGGAGAAGAAAATTCGTGAAGAAAGCTCGTGGATCTTGAAGAAAACTCGAAAAAGAATGAAGAAATCGCAACTTTTTACCGAGAATCTTCCGAGAATAGCTTCGTGGGTTCGACCGGATCTTCAATCGTAAGGTAATCTTTAATTTTCTTGTGAGTTTTTGAAGAAAAAATTGAAATTTTTGAGCTTGAAAAACGGCTATGGCGGCTAGGGTTTGAGAGAGAGATAGTGGAAGTGATAAAGTGAGGAAAGGAAAGAGAAAGTGGGCTAAAATAGGGTCCTTCTCGTCAGACGAACGACGGTCGATACACGGTCGACCTCGTATCGACCGCGTGTTCCTTTTCAAAAATGGCCTTCTATGGACAGTGCTTCCACGGTCGATACACGGTTTCGACCGTGGTTCGACCGTGAACCCCCTGGAAATCAATTTTTGGCAATTTTCATACAATCATGCATAATTTTTCTAAGGCACATGCTCCATCATTCCTAAACCAAGTCTCAATAGATCAAATGTTTCTTTCTTAAGTGGTTTAGTGAATATGTCCGCAATATTTTCACATGAGTCAACCTTTTCTAAACTAATATTCCCTTTTTGCACATTATCACGTAAAAAATGATGTCTAATGTCAATATGCTTAGTTCTAGAATGCAAAACAGGATTTTTACTTAAGTCTATGGCACTTTTATTATCACACATAATAGGGATATCACTTAAATGTACCTCATAATCCAATAAGGATTGTTGCATCCATAGTGCTTGTGCACATGCTTTTCCGGCTGCAATGTATTCGGCCTCGGTTGTTGATAGAGCTACGGATGTTTGCTTTTTTGAAAACCATGAAGTAAGTGAATTTCCAATGAATGCACATACTCCACTTGTGCTCTTTCTATCCAAGTAACATCCTCCAAGATCCGAATCCGCATAGCACATGATGTCAAGTCCACACATCTTTGGATACCACAATCCTAAGTTGATTGTTCCCTTTATATACCGAAATATTCGTTTAACGGCCTCATAGTGTGATTTCTTGGGATTCTCCTGAAAACGAGCACAGACACAAACACTATACATAATATCGGGACGACTTGCCGTTAGATAAAGCAAGCTCCCGATTAAACCACGATATTTTGTACTATCAAATATTTCACCTTCTTCATCAAGTGTCAAGTGTGTGTTTGTGGCCATAGGAGTACCCATAGGTTTCACATTTTCAAAATCAAACTTCTTAAGCATATCCTTGATATACTTAGATTGGCTAATGAATGTACCATCTTCATATTGCTTTATTTGAAGACCAAGAAAGTAATTTAATTCCCCCATCATGCTCATTTCAAATTCATTATGCATAAGAGTTGAGAATTCATCACATAGGTCTTTGCATGTTGATCCAAAGATAATATCATCCACATAAATTTGCACAAGTAATATATCATGCTTTCTCTTCTTAGTAAACAAAGTATTATCAACTTTACCCATGACATAATCATGTTGCAACAAGAATGATCTTAATCTATCATACCATGCTCTAGGTGCTTGCTTAAGTCCATACAATGCTTTTCTAAGTTTGTATACATGAGATGGATTAATTGGATCTTCAAATCCGGGAGGTTGACATACATAGACTTCCTCTTTTATAAAACCATTTAGAAAAGCACTTTTGACATCCATTTGATATAGTTTAAAATCATCGGCACATGCATAAGCAAGTAGAATCCTAATGGATTCCAATCTAGCAACCGGAGCAAATGTTTCATCATAATCTATTCCTTCTTGTTGATTATACCCTTGGGCAACTAGTCTAGCTTTATTTCTAGTGATATTCCCATTTTCATCAACCTTGTTTCTAAACACCCATTTAGTCCCAATTATGGTATGACCACTAGGTAAAGGTACTAAGTCCCATACTTGACTTCTAGTGAATTGGTTTAACTCTTCTTGCATTGCCATTACCCAATTTTCATCTTTGATTGCTTCCTTAATGTTCTTGGGTTCTATGTGTGATACAAAGGCAAAAGAGTTGTTAAGGTTTTGGGCTTGTGATCTAGTAAGTCTTTGGTTTAGGTCTCCTATTACTTGGGTTATTGGATGGTTCCTATTTTCCCTAACCTCATTTTGTTCACTTGTGATCTTATCATCTACTATAGGATTTTGGTCACTAGGCTTATCTAAGCCAAGCCTAGAGAGTTGCGTTTCTATGGCTTCTTCTTCTAGTTTGTCATCATCTACTAAGGATTGAGACTTAGGTGGTGGAGATTCATCAAATGTAACATTAAGGGATTCCTCCACAACCATAGTGGATTTGTTTAGTACCCTATAGGCTTTGCTATTTAGAGAGTATCCTAAGAAGATACCCTCATAGGCTTTTGGGTCAAACTTGGTCAAATAGTCTTTGGTGTTAAGGATAAAACACTTACTACCAAATACTCTAAGGTGACCTAAGGATGGTTTCCTACCTTTGATAATCTCATAGGGTGTTTTACCTAGCGTAGGTCTAATCAAAACTCTATTGAGTATGTATGTGGCCGTTGAGACCGCATCACACCAAAACTTTTGGGGTATTGATTGTTCGTTAAGCATAGTCCTACTCATTTCTTGTAAAGTCCTATTTTTCCTCTCAACAACCCCATTTGATTGAGGAGTGCGAGGAGCCGAAAAGTTATGAGAAACTCCATGTTTATCACAAAATGCTCCAAATTGCGCTTCATTGTCAAATTCTCTACCATGGTCGGTACGAATTGAAATAATCGTACAACCAAATTGGTTTTGAATTTTCTTTCCAAGAATTTTAAACTTATCAAAAGCTTCATTTTTTGTTTTCAAAAAGGATGTCCATGTATATCTTGAAAAATCATCTACAACAACTAGTGTGTAGAAGTTTCCTCCATAGCTTTGAATTGATGAAGGTCCAAAAAGATCCATATGCAAAAGCTCAAGACATCTCTTAGAGGATATAACATTTTTAGATTTATGAGATGAATGCACTTGCTTACCTATCTTACATGCATCACAAAAATGATTATCAAGTTTTACAATAGGCATGTCTCTAACAAGATCACTACTAGACAATTTATGCAATAATCTCATGTTAGCATGTCCTAGTCTCCTATGCCACAAAGTTGAGTTATCAACAATAGATGCAAGACATACTTGAGTGTTAGGATTGTCACCAAGTCTACATGTATAGAGTCCATTCCTCCTAACACCTTTTACTAGCACATGATCATCTTTGCATATAACACTTTCATGCTTGGAAAATCTAACATTCAAATCTTTATCACACAATTGACCAACACTTATCAAGTTATAAGCTAGACCATTAACATGCTCAACATTTGTAAATTTAATATTGTCATGAAGGATGTTACCTCTACCAACCACCTTTCCTCTTAGGTTGCTTCCAAACACCACATGTCCTCCATCATACTCTTTGTATGATGTGAAGAGTTCTCTATTTCCGGTCATGTGTTTTGAGCAACCACTATCAAGTATCCATTCATGAGACATAATCTCATTTTTGTTGCAAGCCTACACACATGGAATGATCATTCAAACTTTTGGTACCCAATGTTTCATGGGTCCGGGATGGTTAGCATCAAAAACTCCTACTCTAATCCACCTTTGAGTAATCTTGAAACCTTTATGATACCATGTGTTCAAAGAGTTAGTAGGTTTGATGAAATGCTTTGGTCTTTGAACCACATTTGACTTAGGTTTCTTGAATCCAAGTCCATGCCTTGTGGTTGGAGTGTAAAATCTTTTTACTTGTTCATCACTTGCAACTTTTGGTATACAAGTGGAAGAACTAGAGCCAAGGGACAAGTTTTGAAAATTTAAAAATTTCCAGTGGGTCGACGGTCGACCCACGGTATCGACCGTGGTTCGACCGTGAGGTTCCTGGATTTTTTCCTTCCCTTTTTCTTTTACAAATTGGATTTGTGTCACATAGCTTTTAGGCATATTGTTTGAAAAACTTGAGAAACCAAGCCCACCCTTATCATTTGATGATTTTTGAACTTTTAACATTTCATCCAACTTATGTGTGCTCTCTTCAAATTTTGACAAGGTGGAGTTGTCAAAGTTTGTCTTTAGCTTGGTCTCCAAACTTGTCAAGCTTGGAGATAGATGAGGAACAACTTGACTTTGTAAATCTTTAATAGTCAAGTTTAACTTTTCAATCTCCCTTTTCAAACTTTTGTTTTCAATCTTTAGTTCCTCATTTTTTGCAAGAATTTTTGAGCTAAAGTCACACAATTTATCATATTGGTCGTTATCACTATAATAACTTGAATCGGATTGTACCTCACTTGTCTCAAATGCCATGAGACATGTTTCCTCCTTGATGTCATCTTGATTTTCATCACCACTATCACTCCATGCTCCTCCTAGAAATGCTTTGTGATTTTCTTTCTTCTTGGATGCAACTTTGGGACAATCACCAATGAGGTGTGAGGAATCACCACATCCATAGCATTCCCTTGAAGGCTTTTTGTCTTTCTTGGCATCAATGCCTTGCTTATACTTTCTTGGGTCAAATGGAGCCTTCACATGTTTGCCCTTCCTTTTGAAGAACTTCTTGAAGTTCCTCACCATCATAGCATATTCTTCATCATCATCACTATTTGCATCATCTTCCTCATCACTTGAGGATTCTTTAACATGTTTGGCTTTGAGAGCAATGGATTTTGACTTCTCCTTCTTCAACTTGGCAATTTCATCATCTTTTTGCATTATCACCTCATACACCTTGAGGTTTCCAATAAGCTCATCCATTTGGAGTAGATTCAAATCCTTTGACTCCTCTATGGCCGTCACCTTAGCTCTCCATTTTGGTGAAAGAGCCCTAAGAAACTTTCTCACAATTTTCTTGTTAGAATACGTAGTCCCAAGTGACTTGAGACTAGTAACAATAGTATTGAATTTAGAGAAAGCATCATCAATGCTCATTTCATCAAGTATTTGAAATTGCTCATATTGTTGTACAAGCAACTCAATCTTGTTGTCAAGGACTTGAGCATTTCCTTGATGGGTAGTGACAAGAGATTTCCAAATGGCATTTGCACTATCCAACATAAAAACTCTTTCATACTCTTTTCTAGGTAGTGCATTGTATAAAAAGAGTTTTGCTTCAAAATTTTTGGAAATCATCTTCTTGTCCTCTTGATCCCATTTGTCCTTAGGAGTTGGTACATATGTATCAATTTTAGAATCAAAGGTTTTTGGCACATGATCACCATCCTCTATGATATCCCAAAGATCAACATCTTTGGCTTTAACATATGTCATAAACCTTTGTTTCCAAAAACAAAAACCTTCTTCTTCAAGAAGTGGAGGTCTAACCATAGAATTCCCCTCTACAAAGTTTTGTCCCATTTTCAACTCAAAGAATTTTTGAAAAATGTTTTAGAGCACTTCAAAACAAGTTTTCAAAAATTATCAAGAGCAACTTGCTCTGATACCAATTGTTAGAACCTAGAGGGGGGGTGAATAGGTTATATGTCCAATTTTTTAAGTTTTAAAGAGTTCTTGCAAGAAAATAAAAAAGATAGAGTTAGAGAGATATCACCAATCACAAGTTGAACACAATGATTTATAGTGGTTCATGCAAGTGTTAACAAACTTGCACTACATCCACTCCTTGGCCTCACCCACCAAGAGTTTGATCCACTAGCTTCTCTCTTTCAAGGTAGAGATAAACCTTTTACACTTCTCCTTTTTTAAACTTGCAAGAATTAATCTTCAAACTTGCAAGTAAGGTAAAGATAACCTTGCTTCACTCTAATTCTATAGGCTAGAGTTGATCCTCACTTCACTCTAATTTGGAAGGCTAGAGTTGATCCTCACACTATTACAAAATGTATGAAATGAATAAGTAGTGTTTAAGCTTTGATGGCTTTGACTTCTTGCTTGAATCTTGAACTTGAAAGATGAATTAATATTCAAAGATATGAGCTCAAGTGTTAGAGAGTATTCTGGATATTTTGTGTTTGCAAGAGGTGAGTGATAAATGAGGTTTGAGTTGGTTTAAATAGAAAGAAAAGGTCCAAGTCTCAAAACTGTCCAGATGTGCGACGGTCGATCCACGGTCGACCGTGTCTCGACCGTGAGTCGTCTGGCAATTTTTGGTTTTTGTAATATAGACGTTGGGCTTTATTTAAAACCACACTCAACTCATTTTTACCATAAAAATCAACTGAAAAGTAGATGTTTAAAAGGTTGGTTGATCCCATACTTCTAATGTTTGAATTCAAACACAAAAATGGAAGTTTAGAAACCAATACACAAAGTATGTTGGAATTTTACCACTTTGGGAGATTCCTTTGCTAGATATGGTTGTGTATTGTTTCAAAGTGAGATTGTGTTTGGTATTTGCTTAAAATGGGAAGTCTTAGAGTAAATCAACCCACAAAAATAAGTTTATAAAAATTTGTCACTTTTTATAAAAGTTTTATAAAAATAATTTTATAAAAACTTAAACTTATTTTAATTATTTTATTTTTATGCTCATATCAATTGAATATATTCTTGTAGGTATCTTCGGCGAATACTTCATCTTGAATGTTGGTGGCGCTTTATCTTGGACGATTTGGATTTTGACGATTTGTTATAAACAAACTTTGTAACAAATATTTATTTGCTCGATTATATATATATAGATGTATATGTGCACATATGTTAATGTTAGTGTATACAATTATATAAACATATTGTATATTTTTGAATTAACAAAAGAGGATTCATATTTTCCCAACACAGTGGCTTGGTCATCAAAGAAGCAACCAATGGTGACACTCTCAACCACCGAAGCTGAGTATGTGGCAGCTGCTTCTTGTGCTTGTCAATGGCTTTAGATGCAGCAGATACTTAAGCAAGTTGGAGGTACTCAAGGCAAATGTGTCAAAATTATGTGTGATAACTCCTCTACAATCAAGCTTGCAAAGAATCCAGTTTTCCATGGTAGGAGTAAACATATTGATGTAAGATACCATTTTTTAAGAGATCTCACAAAGGATGAAGTAATTGATCTGAGGTATTGTGGTACAAATGAGCAACTAGCGGATATTATGACTAAACCTCTGAAGTTGGATCTTTTCGAGAAGTTTAGAGAAGCACTTGGGGTCAAAAAGGCTCAAGAGATAAACTGAAGTAGGTCCACAGATTTTCAGTTTAGGGGAGGGATTGTTGGACTCTTGGTTATTTGAATAAGTCTTTTTGTTTGTTAAATAAGTGTCCTATGTAGTAGGCACGTGCTATCTTTTTGATCTAGTCTTTAGGAAGTAGTGCAACTTTATTTCCTTTATTCTTGCTTTTCAGTTACTTGTACTGCCTATTTAATGGCCCCCTCCTTTCATTTGAGTTATCAGATCATTATCTAGCTTTTGAGTTCTTTATACCATTTGTACTTTAACAGTTGATATGTTTTATCAATGGAAGAAGGATTATCATGAGTCGGTTTCTTGGCATTTTTAGCCATTCTTCTAAAGCGTGCTTTAGGATTATCCTTGCGTCTGTTGTTTGAAACATTAAAAACAGCCTGTGGAGTAGGTAAATGTTCAATCGCCTTCATTCGTTTAGGGGCTGGTAAAGAGTCTCCTGGTGAATCCTTACGTTTAACACTCAGTTTAGCCAAAGCAAATTCAATACCCGTTTCAATCGGAGTTACGATTAAACCCCCGGTTGGATTTGCTTTCTTTACCGGGCTTGTGTCTGGGCTGCATGTTGGAGAGGTAACGTAATATAGAGGAGCCTTTACACCATCAGCATTTCTCTCAGAGTTCTCATTATCTTTGCATGGCACAATGGAATTCCTAATAAACTTTAGAAGTGTAAAGTTCGAATCAACCTTGAAAGAACATGGCATACCATTTGGAAATACTTTTGGAATTGATCTTGGGAATCATTGTCAAGAATTGTGGAAACCCCTATATTAGAAATATCTTCATTTTGACGTGCAGCAACCGAAACCTTGTTAGCAAAGAAATCAGAATCTTTGCTACGATCCAGATTAAGATTAGCATGATCGGTGACTATATTAGAGGTAGTAGTGTACGGAGTTCCAAACTCATGGTCAGGCAATGGTGAGATTCTTTTTACGGCGTTAGTGCGCATCCCTTAAGCAAAATGTTTAGAATAAACGGGATCCTTTGGGTAAGAACAATTATCATCGTCATGCCCTAGGCGCCCACAGGCATAACAGAAATTTGACAGACGCTCGTATTTGAATGAAATAAATATAGGATCCATACCTTATACACATTAGATGAAGGCTAAATCGATCCAACGATATAATTATTTATTGATTATTTATATATTAAAGTCGTGTTTTCTTGCTTATAAAGTAGCATATGTTTTATTGTGTTGAAACTACAAATTTGAGTTACTTGAATTAGTGTCTACGTGTCTTTGCTAGGTAGTTAAATATCATTGCAATTATAAAAAACTATCATTATTAATTTGACATTTATACAGTGTGTGGTTTTAGTACATATTTGATGCTATATATCTTTTTTTAGGCCAACAAAACACTTATTATTAACAAGACTAGAATCTAATACAAATTACACCTTTTTCTATTATGAGGCTCCTCATAAGAGACGATGAGTGTATAACTATTTAATAAAGAATGTATGTTTAAAGTGACACTTACCGGTGAAGTATCGGTGAAGGAAAAACTATACTTGAGTGAGAGAATTGTTGTTGTTTCTCATAGTAAATATTGCGTAATATGTCTCACAATATGAAACTGGTACAACATAGTGAAAATATTGTGCAACATAGTTATACAAAAAAAAAAGCAACACTGGAGAGTGGCTGTCACTCTCCGCGTGTATTTTTAGTTATACCCATTCAACCATTGTTTCTTACCTTGGAGCTTTAAATGTCATTTTATTACGATAATGTCATTACAGATCAAAATAGTTGATAAGGGAAATGCAACAGTTAATATTGCTTCCTAGACTTCTCTATATAACCACTTCTCCTATATATCCCTACCCAATATATATATATACACAAACATGTCTTAGACTTTACACTGCCCATCAAAACTCTCAGACTCAGTCTAAAAAGGTAGCATTGTTTTCTCAATATTACAACTTTCATGACTCTAAAGCCCAATTGAAACAATTTTGAACATTTTGCCGATCTTTTTGCGTATCAAGTATAGGAAAACTTTAGCTTTCAAATGAAAAAAGAATCATAGGTTTTTATGGAATATAACTCCCAATTTCGAGTATAGAATTCAGATTTGTCAAACGCAATGAAACATGTTTATGTTTTGCAATATTTCGACCATCCCTCCACCCTTTTGTGCATTTTTTCCGTAATAACGTGTGGAAAATTTATTTTTCTAAGGACAACGAAACTACTCATTTTTGTTAACAAATACTACATCGAGTCATCTATGCTAACAAATGCTATAATTTGAGAACACTTGTAGTGGTGATAATAAGCATCTTTTGACGACCTAAAATCTATGTCATGGATATCATTTTATGACACTCAACTAGGGGTGTTTAGTTAATAGTTCGGCGTTGTTTGGCTCATCATTTTGGTGACGAGCTAGGCAAATTTTAAGGTAATATTAGTAATGGTAGTGATGATGATATAAATGTTAGTTATGATTAGAACTGTTTATTCTTGAGATAGTCATAGGTGTTCTGTTTCGCGGTATTAAGAGTTTGGAATGGAATCTGAAGATTGAGTGACTTGGAAATGCGTAAGAGGCCCGACAATAGGATATAATTAGTCCTGGGCTTGGTGGGTCGTTAAAGAGTGCTATGAGCCGTTTGTGCTTCTTGAAAGATGGCTGGTGCTTGGACTAGAGCAGGAGAACGGATTACAGAGAGTGCTGGTTTTTGTGGAATATGGATGTGAATGTGTTCCAAGTGTGTGTAGGTGGTTTTAAGTGTGTTATGTTTTGACGTTTTGTGTACAATGTCTTTGATTCTGAAGTAATGAATGAGTTTTGCTGTTAAAAAAAAGGGGTTGGAAAAGATGATGTGACAGTTTGTCACGACAGTCATACATATTATAACTACAGAGAATATGTGGAGTCTAGAAAAGTAGAAGACCTATTTTGTACCGATTCTTCATACAATATATTTATTTTTAGAGTAAATTACACGAATCGTCCATGTGGTTTGACACTTATTTCACCGTTCGTCCCTAAGCTTCATTAATTACACCAGACGTTCTCAAGGTTTAGGTTTTGTCACGTCTGTGGTCCTTGGTCCAGTTAAAAAGACTAAAATGCCCTTAACTTTATTTTTTAATCATTTTGTTGAATTTAAATTCATTTTAAATCCTTTTAAAACTTACAAAAACAATATAATAATAATAAATAGAAAAAAAACACCACAAGCCCCCCTTCCGTTGATCGAGTCTCCGGCTGTTTCACCACCACCACCTGCAACTCTGGCCACCACTGTAACTCCGGCCACCACTGAAACTCCGGAAACCACCACCGTATGTCACCACCACAAACATGACCACCACCATCAAAAGAAAAAAAATAACAGCCTTAACCCCTCCCTATCGCTCCCCTCTGCCACCGTTAAGGCACCACCATCGCCACCATGGCCAATTCAAGATCAAGAAGATGAAAAGATCTGTGTAGAATCAAACATGAACATATGAACAGATCTGTGTAGAATCGAGAACAAGAAAACCCTAATAAAGATTAAACCTTAACAAACCCTAACATACCCGTCGATCTCCCCTGCCACCGCCGCAAACCTCTTCTCTCTCCCTTAACTCCTACGTCAATCTCACCTGCTACCGCCGTCGATCACCCCTCCAAACTCCTCCGTCGATCCCTTATCTCCTCCGTGGTTTTAATCTGATTTTTGTGTTCTGATCTGTACATGTTATTCTTTGTGTTAATTTTAGGGCTTTTGGTTTCTGAGTGGCGGCAGAATAAATGGTGGTTAATGGCGGTGGTGTTGAAGATGGGTGGTGTTTGTCTGCAGGCATGGTGGTACACTGAAGATGGCATGTCACGCAGGCTTGGTGGTGGTGGTGAGCTTCTCCGGCGGTGGTCTTATGGTGACCGGTGAAATGCCTCCGGCGGCGGGTGTCATAGAACAGAGAGACACGCAGAGTGATTGTGGGGAAGGGGGGGGGGGTTGGGTTTCTAATTCTATAATAATAATAATAATAATAATAATAATAATAAGTTTTTATAAATAAGAAAAGAAATAAGAATGTAAAAGAAATGTTAAATTAAAAAGAAAAGGGCATTTTAGTCTTTGAATTGGACGAGGGATCACATACGTAACAAAACCTAAACGTTAGGGGCGTCTAGTGTAATTAATGAAGTTTAGGGACGAATGGTGAAATAAGTTTCAAACCACATGGACGATTCGTGTAATTTACTCTTATTTTTAAGAGAAATGTTCAATATAGTTCATATTTAATGTATAGTCCTGAGGGATTAATTTGAGCCTTTGGATCAGCCCCATCAATGGTCCAGATTGAATTCTAAAATTTTGGACGGAGTGACATTTTCGTAATTCACATGTGATGTTTTTACAATCACATGTGATTTTATACTGAATCACATGTTATTGAATATTAAAATTTTAGGTCTGTTTTTTCTATGAACTATATTGAACACAACTCTTATTTTTAATGTAGAAAAAAAGACTATCTCTCTCTCTCTCTACATATATAACTTTTCATCAAATATTAGAAAAGTAAGAAAAAGATTGATATGATTTTTCTAAAAATATTCATGATAAACGGGTAAACGGGGAGGTGTTTCCAGTTCCGATCATCCAGAGGAGCGAGTCTTTAACTCATACGTACACGGCCTAACCGAGATATCCTCATGACCGTTATCTTATCCTTCCCTAACCACCCTCAAGATATTTACCTAGTGAGATTTGAACATGTGACCTATTTAAAAACAGAATATTTTACTACTAGGCCACCTTGGTGAAGGTTTCTCTTATCAGATAAATAAATATAAAGAATGGCATGCCTCGATATTTTTCATCTTTGACGTAGCCATCTTTCGGGTGTAGAGTCGTCCTCAAGAGAGCTAGAGGTTAAAACTTCTTAATTCTGTTGGCATACAGTCAATAACACCTATGTTATATTAACTAACATAAATTATATATGAAAAGATATTTAATACATCGGAATCATAGGATGATTAAGATGTTTCCCTTTCTATAAGGTTGAAGATTCAAGTCATGTTGTGATCATATTTTAATTCTAATATATATAAAAGACTAATTTGAAAAAGATTACTAGATAATCTGGACTCTTCATTTAATGAAAGATTTAATCTTAGCCGTTAATTTTTCTAATTCTAGAATTTTTATTTTGACTTTTTAGAGTCAAACTAATATGAATTAAATAAAAATAACCCTTAATTAAATCAATGATAAATATGAAAAAATTATCTAATATCTAACTATATTATTAAATATAATTCAACCCAACACTTTCAAATAAATAATAGTTTATTACTATTTTACCACACTCTCACATGATATGTTATTTATTTGGAATAATTTTAATATTTGTTATAATTTATTCTACTTTTACCTAAACATACGTATATATTTATTTAATTTTTCAAAATTTTCATATTTTAGGTGATTAGATTTGTTACATTAAATATGAAAACAATTTTTAATCTTGGCTTTATTTGTATGATTTAGTTTTAAAATAGGTAGATAATCACCTATATATTTCCTACAATTACATGTTTAAACCTTATTTTTGTTATTTCTTTACTTTGGCATCAAAGATCCTACTGTTCCTATCTTGTTCATTCTCTTAGATATTAATTATGGAGAATAAACAACATTCTTCATCATCTCTAAAGAGACCTTTGTTCGGAACCTTCAAGAAAAAGAAGAAAAAACGGGTAATAACACTTCTTATGTACATTTTACAGTTATTTTACTATACATCTAACAATTTCACACTTCACGTATTTATACAATGGGTGATACACTTATATATTTAAATAATAAGCTTATAATATCATTAAACTATTTTTAGAATATCTTTTATTAGTTAAAATCCTCTATTTCAAAATAGATTCAAATTATTCTTAGAATTTTTCTCACTAATCATTCTTATTTAATTTCTAAAATGGCTACAACTATCTGCGCAAAGTAGTAATATATTATATGTTTCATAAATTATTAACGTGTTTCATTAAACCTAATTAAAAACATGTATCGTTTATTCATATCAAATATATAATAAAAAAATATTGGTAGAACATACAAATAATGCTCGAGACATTCATTGTTGTGATACATTTTGTATGATTTATAATTGTTTACTCTACATGTTAGTATTGTTTAATACGGGAAAACGTTTAAAATTTATTTTAATCATACCCGTATTTATACACGGGGCATTAAACTAGTTTATGTATATTAGACTATTAGTTGAGTGGGTGTGTTTGCAAGATATTTACAAAATATATCTACATATTATCCTACTCAAGTACTCATTGGATAACAAGTGTCAAAATCTATAAATGAATTAAGCAAACAAAATTAATAGATTTTACGTAATATTTTCTAGTAAGTAGAAGAATCAAGTATAAACGGAAGTGACATAATTCGTATACAACATGTTTTTATCACACATAACAATCATGGTTTTTCTAGTAATAAAGACCCACTAAGTATTTTTCTCAACCAATATTCAAATGTATGGTGATCTAAACATCATTTTTCTATTGTATATTATAAAAAAGTGCATCGTAAAAATTATCTCTCAAATGAAAAAAAAAATTTTAATAAAAAAAATGTTATGAATTGTAGAGAGAATGAAGAGAAAAGAATTCATCTTATCCATTAGGTAATTTTTTATATATAAAAGTACAATAAATAAGAATAAGTATCTAAGATTCAAATATCTTATTTAAAATAATCACAACAACAACAATAACAGTACTCAATCCCGCAGCAGCGGGGTATGGGGGAGGTAGAATGTAGACAATCATACCTCTACCCGTAGGTAAAGAGACTGCTTCCAGGAAATAACCTCCGACAACGTAAATAAAACAAAAAATAACTAGAAGACGGAAATAGAAGAAGCAACTAAAAAAGAAGAAGTGAAAAGTCAAATAAAGGAAATTAATAAAATACAAAAAGAATTATAAGAATAATAAATTAAAATAATAATAAAAATAGAAGAATGTAAACAAATATATAGATATATGTATATAAATAAAAACATATAAGAGAGAGGCAAAAAAAGTAAAAAAATGTAAAAACATATAAGAATGTAAACAAATATATAGATATCTTATTTAAAATAATAAATATCTTCTAATATCTAATATTAAAGAATAAGAATATCTACTAATAATTAACTATAACAAAAATATGATTTCCCCTGCATCTAGTACCTTTTTAATTTACTTTTTTTTTTAATGGAAAAAAAAGAAGCTCCAGAAGACAGGGTGCCCTCTCGAGTCTCGACTAACCCCCTCGCCGTCGACTCTCAATTCTTTTGAAGGTCAGTTCTTCTCCTTGCCCTAATCTTTGTGTAATTTCACCATCTATTTACTCTTGCTGCCCAATTTCTTCTGCCCTAATCAATTTCTCATACATTGTTGTTTCTTCCCCTTTCTACACTCATCACTTAAGGGATTTGAGGACTATGATTACATACACAATTTGAAGATAGGCATAATCCCTATTTATATTTGAACTTTTAGTAGTATACCATGGTTAATAGGTTGATAAGTGATTGAAGTAGTACAGAGTTTGCAAAAGAATTTCATAGCATCAAAATTTGACATCTTTGACTTTTGTAAAGTCAAAGCATGTTCTTCATGATTCACAGTTGATGTTTGTAAAAAGAGCATTATATGGAGGTTTAATAAAAATTATAGCATGAAACTTGATTATAGCTTGTTATTTAAGTGTATGGAAGTTTTGTAAGCATTGGGTAAGTTTTGAAGCAATGTGTTTTCAAATCAGGTTTTTGTGGTCATATTCTCTGTTTGTATATGTAAAGGGGCCTCACAGTTTCCTACTACAACTCAGGGAAATAGAAGTTTTAGTGAACAGGGTATTGGGAAGATTATACTAGTGACACTTATTCGGTTTATCCTTTTATTTCTAATGGGTCAAAGTAAAGAATCTAGCTTAAAATAAATGGTTATGAGTCGCTCGAGTTTATGTTTATCCATTATATGCTATATTCTACTTATGATCTTCGTAGCAATAATGAACATTCGTTTATTAAATTGTAGTTCCTAACCTTGTCCTTCGTCATCCATAAATGTGTCTATAGCAATAACACATCCTACAAATTTCAACACGTTATTGAGTATGCGTCATGTTTAAATGTGTTTGTTCGTTGTTGTATGATATATCAATTTATTAAAAGTAGAGGTGTTCATTACTTCTTTTTTTGATATGATATGAAAAGAAAACTGATAGACAATAACTGCAGCTAAACATGTTCTCTAATACTCAAAAGGAAAATACAACTGCTTCTGAATGCGTTTTATGAAGTTCTAACTGTTTTTTAGACGATGATAATTCTATCCAATTTCTAGAAATTTTAAATTAGAAAACTGGTGAAAACTTTCACGGGTCTATTCACCTACATCTGTTCATTTGAAGTTTCCATATCTTGTTTTATAGAAATCTGTGTTGTGTTTGAGAGCTCATGGAGTCGGGTTCAGGCGAGGGTACACCCGGATTCTCGACTGCCGACGACTACGAGACTCTGATTTCCACGACTGATGCAGATCTTCTCAAGCGTTCATGGCGCAATGAGAAGGCCGCCCCAGAGATTCTTCAGTTTCAGTCTTCTTTAGTTCAGAGATCTAGAGAGCAGATTCAATTGATGGTAATACATATCCGCTTGTCCTTTTTTTGGTGCTAGTATCGATTATTAATCACAGGTTTGAGTTTTATGGTCAGCCCTAATTTGCGAAGATGTGTTTCATTCATAATTTATGTCCTTCAATGTTAAAAAATGTTGATGTCTAGGGTTAGCAAGTGTATCCGCGGACTAGAAAGTAGGATTTGTTTATAACTAGTTACAGAACACTGTGTTATGAAATTTTTAATCTAAATCACAAGACAATTCTTAATGTTGTCTTAGCTCAATTCTGAAATTCATGAATTGATTTACTAATATCATTCACAAATTAACTCATACCAAATGTTGGTAACTTGGAACAATTATAATGTTTCATGCGAATTAACTTATTTTCTGGCATACAAGCTTAATTTGAAATGATTGAAAAGCTTAATGTTGCATTCACTTTCAAAAAAATCCTCCATTTTTCCAGAAATTTTTTCTAAGAAAACAAAAAATCAGAAAACATGTTCACTTACACAATTTTCCAAGAAAACAGAAAACTCATTCACTTTCCCAAACTTCTTAATTTTTTCAAACTTTCATACTTTTTCAAACAACATCTTCAAGAAAACACTCAAACTAAACATGTTTTCCATTTTAATCTGAAAAAGGAAAACTCCAGCCCTTCATCTAAATACGTCTTATATTTTTTTAAAACTCCAGCATTTTTCACAGAAAAAGAAGAAAACGCAAAATAGAAAATTTTTCTCCAGCTAAACGCATCCTATTAAATTCGTTTTTCTAGTTTACAAGTTTATAAGTTTTTTAAAACTCTGGATAACCTCATAAGCCAGATAAATAGATAATAAGCTCATAACTCGGAAAATAGGGTGTGTTTGGCGAAACTAGCTGGTGCCGGGGCTGGGGCTAAGACTGATTAATTGATAATCCCAAGCCTAATCCATAAGCTATTTGGAAAGGCTTTTGTTTTAGGGATTACGAGGGATTATGTTTTTAATAACCCCCTCAAGATTTCAACACCCGAACAAGGCTAGAGGGCTGAAGATCACTAAAACTATAATCCCCCATAAGCCCGTTGCCGAACACACTCATAAGCTAATCCAAACACCCCTCAAGACAAACGTCATAAATAGCAATGTACTTTTTTGATGTCGATGGTCTGCTGTTTTGTTAATTTTAATACTTTATGTCCCATTTTAAATTTGATAATCTAAGCTCAAAATTAACGGTTGCGCATTACATGTCGGCATGCATTATCAAGTTAACACATCAACACAAAGTACGATTACCAAAACCGATCAAGAGCTAAAATATGTTGCTATTTTACCATATGCCCTTCTTATATTATTTTGGTGTCCTCTTTATCTATTCTGGCCAGGAAGAAACTGTAGAAGAGCTCGTGAATAATGGTGAAGATCCGCTTACTGTTTCTCTATATCAGATGGATATAGACAGGACTTTGTTTTTGTTGAGATCATATCTAAGGACTCGTCTTCAGAAGGTAGTGTAAACTATACAGATACATATGAATTAAATTTGTAACATATATAAATTAAATTACAATTTATGTAATTCACATTATTGAACTAACTAGTAGTTAATTTTCATTATATCTCCTATTCTTGTTCATGCCTTCATTTGATTGCTTGATCTCTGCTAGAATTATTATCTTTCCCGAATTGTAGTCGGATTAAAAATACAATAAAACAATCAATAATATTAACTGTTAATAGTTTATTACCAGATTATAAATGATAAATGAAGGTTACTTTTTCAGTTTTCTGTTTTTAACCCGAATTCTTCAGTTTTGTGAATGAAGGTACATTTTTCACACAGCCAAATAGCCAACTGTGTACAAAATCAGTTTTCAACAATTAAAATTTTAAATTATTCATCTACATTCTAGTTTATTCCTTAATAATATGTGTTCATGTTGATTCGAACTAAATTATAGATTGAGAAATTCATGTTTCACATCCAAAAAACTGCTGATCTATGGAGTAGGTTGTCTAGACAAGAACAGAAATTTGCCAAACGGTAAGAGACGATTTCTCATCTCCCTTTTTTTATTTGCATATGCACAATGAAGTATTACTCAAATGAAAAAGGTTATTATTTCAGGTCCATTGAAGATATGAAACAACATCTTGAGCAATCTGTTTTATCTAAATTGCCTGATCGTTACAAGTCTCATTTGAAGCAATCTGTTATAAGTGAAGAGGATGACATGGGTATAATTTTATCTCCTTTTTTTCTTCTCTTTTCTTTAACCAAGCAGTTTCAACCATTGTCTTGTGCATAGTTCGATTTGGGTCGTCTTTTATTTCAAGTCAAATAAAATAAAATAATAGCTAAAAGGTGATCAGGTCAAACGGGTCGAACAGGTAAAAAAGGTTAAAGTCGTCCAAAGACACTGTTTTTAAAATACACACAATATCCTGATCTTGTTTTATTTCTAAATTCAGTTTATTATTGTAATACGGTTGTTTTCACAATCACAGTTAACTAATTATTTGTTAAAAAAAATTGAAGAAAGAAATAGTGTGTGTCAAAGATTCGAATGGGTCAAACTTGTCACCCAACTATCTTGAATACATACATCTTAATATAAGAAAATATTATTTAGATTACTTTTGTAATACCAGCTTCTGTAGTCATAATATATTAACGCATTAATTGTTAATTAAATATATAAAAGGTCGAAGAAAACTTATTGCTGTCAGTCAACTTAAGCTGAGTTCGTTTACAAAAATGGATTATATGTTTTTTTATCCTCCTCGGCTTGAATTCCAGTCCCAGAACCGAAGTTGGATGCTTTCGTTATCTGCAGAACCAGGAAATTCTTAAGTGCTCTCCCAGTTGACGACAGGCAAGTAATCTCTTAATCTTTTTTGTTATATTATTATTTTTGCTTTTTTGATGTTATAAGAAAATGAGTAGTCAACTCTTTTCTGATTCTTGACCATCTTTCATATGTGCAGTGGAGAAGATAACCCACTGGACATGTATGCAGGGGACATATATGCACTGCGTTACAAGTCGATTAAACCGCTAATTGAAAGCGGTCAACTTGATCTAGTTTGACTTTTATTTCATTAACAATGTCTTGTTGACATTTGTTCTTGCTAAGAATTTCCCAAATAGGGTTGCTAAATTTAACTAATGTAATAATCTTGGTTTTTAAGGAGTGTGTAATTGGATGTATGATATCTAGTGTTGCATAGTGTATGTTCATGAATTCTGCTATCAGAATTAAAAACATCGTTTACTTTTTCTTTTTCTTTCTACTTTTTCTTTTTATTTTCCAGTTGTGAAATGCCAAATGCTTGACTTATGAATTATGATAACTATGTGTTTTGCAGATCATAATGGCCTCTTTTACAAAGTGTGTTTATTTGTAGATGTGCAGTTTCGAGTGTTCTGGTATTTTTTTTGAAAGGCAACTAGTGTTTGGGTATTATATGGGGGTTAAAGTCACTGAACACAAACATGCTTTTCTCAATGTTCCGATATGGCATATTAACCTTTTTTTTTACACATCTGGCCATTTAACTTACAAAAACCGTCTTGATATACCCATTTCGCGACCTGCAACCTGCCAAGTCTGTTTCAGCCAGTTTTTTACGATTTTTTGGTCGATTTTTTTATCGTTTTGCGTATTTTTTTGTAGAAACTTGTAAATTATCATTATACCTTTCAATTGACACCAAAATCATGAATTTTCGTCAAGTATAGAGGGAGAATTTCTAGCTCAAAATCTAGACTTTTTTGGGTTTTTTGTTAGAAAACAGAGCAGAAAAAAAGAGTCGCCTTTTGCTTGATTCTTGATCATTTTACATCATTCTTTTTATAGATTATCGTAGATAATCTTTTTACCTTTCAATGGACACCAAATTCATGTAAAACCATCAAGTGTAAGCCAAGTTATTGCCAATTAAAGTCTATAATGACCCTATTCGACACCCTTACGGTATTTTGATGAATTGATACATTTTAAACTCGTTTTTGTACTACTTGATAGACAACTTGATTACCTTTCCATAGAGTCAAGAATCATTGCTTTTCGTTAAGTGTACATGGAGAATTTTAGCTTCAAAGTTTGTTTTCGAAGTGAAGGAAATTGGGAAAGAAGATGACCTGCTATTGCAGGTTAAAATCACCAAAATGACTATAATAACACGTTTTTTACAAGTTAAATGGCCATATGTGTAAAAAAAAGTTAATGTGCCATATCGGAACATGGGGAAAAATATGTTTGTCTTTAGTGACTTTAACCCATTATATGGATGTAGTTTTTTTTAATAACATCTACTTTTAGATTTATACCTTTTTGTTCATAACGAGACTCGAATTCGTGACATATTTCATGAAAAAAAACCTTTAATTTACAAAACCTTGGTGATAAGCTACAAACTATCTCGTAATGTTTAGTTAGTTAGTAGTTATTATATTTAATCTACAACTTTAAACTACTGTTGACTTGTTTATATATTCTGAAGATGGTGTTGGAGGGGAATTGATAATTAGGTTAAGTCATTCCTCTCTCATAACGGTCGGTACAAATCCTACTTCACATTCGATAAAGATTGTGAAGAACGAACATCAAATATGTAGACGGTTTGAACGAAAACTTATTTCCGTACGAAAATCAATCATGACCCTTAATTATAAAATAAAAATTTTAATTGCTCATTAATGGGATCATTAGTATTTTGGATAACTTAAGGTTATCTAATAATGACTCATTCACTAGGACGCAATTTATGGTTTGATAAAAATTTAAATGATCAATATAGATCTATTAATGAGTCATTAATAGTGCTAGAAACAATTCTCACACGAAAAAACGATTTTGTTTAAACTTATTCCCATCAAATATATTGTTTTAGTTTGGACAAATAGCCGAGAAAGATAATATATATATATATATATATATATATATATATATATATATATATAGGGTGAGGATCAAGTAAAAAGTATATTAACGTAAAAATGGTAAGAGGCAATAAAAAATCCTTTTTATTGATTAAAACTAGTTCTTCATCGATTTCTTTTTGATGAATCCAACATATTCATCACTTT
Source organism: Pulicaria dysenterica (assembly GCA_947179395.2). NCBI lineage: Eukaryota > Viridiplantae > Streptophyta > Magnoliopsida > Asterales > Asteraceae > Pulicaria > Pulicaria dysenterica. The sequence continues at coordinate 5,414,504 of OX359295.1, forward strand.
TTACACAGCAAAAGAGATTTTCAAATACAGATTTTGAAACCAAATTTTTGGAATAATTTGGTGATGAACAAAATGCTTTCATCTAAAAAGTGATGTATATGTTGGATTCATCAAAAAGAAATCGATGAAGAACTAGTTTTAATCGATAAAGATGATGAACTAACAATTATCAGTTGATGTATATACTGAAAAACTATCACTAATCATCCCTCTTACACTTTTTACTTTAATTTACCTTTTATTTGATCAAATAAAAAGAGTTTTAAGATAAAAAGGGTAGGGAGAAACGTGGAGGTGACACGTGGCATAACCAACAAAAAACTAATAAAGGGAAAATTAGGAAATTTTAAAAATTAAATAAAATTCTCTCACCTGATATCTCCCCCACGTAAACCCAAATTCAGATTAATATTCCATCCGTTCCTTCACTGTAGACCTCATATGCAAACCCTAAACAACCACCGCATAATTAGATTTCTAATCCACCGCCGCAACTCCCTCTCCGGCCATCGCTTCCTTCTACGGCTACCGTTTCCTTCTACGGCTACCGTTTCCTTCTCCGGTACTCGCTACCCTAGACGACCACCGTCGTCGCATGGATCATCGTCGTTGATTTCAAGCATAACCACCGTCGCGTGGACCACCGGTGTAACACCCTGTAAATGGGCCTAGCAGTGTAGGGTTGTACTTTGTGCTTTAGAGCTTGTACTGTGACTTTAAATGAAATTAATTAAGTGTTTTGTGTGACTAACGTGCCTAGTGTTAATTAATGTGATAATGTGAAAAGTGTCGGTTGTGTCTAAAAGTGACGTCGTGTTATACGGTTTCATGTAATGATTCCGTAAATATCCTCGTTGGTTAAAACGGGATGGCGTGTGTTAAGTTGTAAGTTGAAAAGGGGAATAAAATACCCCTTGTTTATTTGTGTGACCCCAAGGTCGGCATATGTATGCCTTATCCCCTGGGTCAAGCTCAAACACACACACAAACACATTCAAGTACGTACAAACTCAAATACGCACCTATACTTAGAGATTTTGGAGGAGAACAAGTTCAATCTGTTTGAAAGGAGTTTCCTAAAGCTGATTCGAGTATCAATCTACTGTTCTTGTTGCTGATTTGTAAGTAATTCCATGTCAAAACCTAATTTGAGTTCATAAAGAGGAAACATCATTTGATGGTGTTTAATTGTGTTCTTATGTTTGTTGATGTGCCAAAATGTGTTTCTATACTTCCCTTGATGTCAAGTAATGTATACAAACGATTGAATCTGGTTTCAATCGAGTTTTGGTGTTAAAAGTGGGTATTAACAGAACTGTGCGAAAACAGGGACGAAGGTCTGCTGTTCGTCGACTTCCTACGGGCGTAGGTGGTATTTCCTACGGCCGTAGTAAGCCTTGTGTATACACTACGGCCGTAGGCAAGGTCACTGCGGCCGTAGGATGTGTTTTTGTGTGGGTTACCGTCTACGGACGATGAAACAAGGACTACGGGTGTAGGTATGTAACCTACGGTCGTAGTTCACCAAAGAATAGCTACTACGGGTGTAGGAATAGGTTCCTACGGCCGTAGTACATGATTCATTGGAAAGAAACTCTGCGGGCGTAGTGGGTTGACCCTACGGCCGTAGTAAGGTGTTGTTATGTGTCCTACGGCCGTAGGACATGTACACTACGGCCGTAGTAAGCTGTTCAGTGTGGACAACTTATGTAACTTGTGTTCTAACCTGTGTGTGTTACGTATAAGTGATAACCAAGCCTGAACCTTATATGTGTTAGGTGATTCGGACGACTCAGTGTGTTCTTGGGATTCTCGGATTCATATCTGCCTCAAGCTATGAAGCAAGCAAACTCTTTTGATCTCTCTTTTTCTTCATTTCTTCTTGCCTCAAGCTTCTCAAATTTACCTATATCTTTCCATAATCTCTTGACACAAGTGTAAGAACACATATATTCATATTTACTTTTCTTAAGAGATTTATGAATAAATATCAATATTTGTTTATTTAGTGACTCTCTTTCAAGCTCATTTCCATCAAAATCACTTTCAATAAAATCACCCATATCATAATTTATTGATCTCAAGAAAGTTACCATGTAGGTTTTCCAACCTAAAAGTGTATAATCAATAAACATGGGTAAAGTGTCCATATAAACCCCCAAACTTAGGTTATCATTTAAATCCATGGATCTAACTCAATATTTTTGTAACAAAATTGTTTTCTTGAAAATTTACAAAGCAAGTTGTATCACAAAACAATTTTTACAAAAAAATTTAGAGCAACTTGCTCTGATACCAATTGTTGGAACCTAGAGGGGGGGTGAATAGGTTCTTTAACTTAGTTTACCAATTTTTACACTTATAAAATTTGTAAGTTGTGTTAAAAAATATTTTTCTTGAAGTTTATAACACAACAAATATATATACTTGAAATAAAGAGAATAAGGGTAGAGAGATATCACCAATTAGTAGACAAGAGATTTATAGTGGTTCATGCAAGTGTTAACAAACTTGCACTACATCCACTCCTTGGCCTCACCCACCAAGAGTTTGCTCCACTAGCTTCTCTCTTTGAAGGTAGAGATAAACCTTTTACACTTCTCTTTTTCACTTGCAAGAATTAACACTTCAAACTTGCAAGTAAGGTAAAGATAACCTTGCTTCACTCTAATTCTATAGGCTAGAGTTGATCCTTACTTCTCTCTAATTCTAAAGGCTAGAGATGATCCTTACTTCACTCTAATTTGAAAGGCTAGAGTTGATCCTTACACTATTACAAAATATATAGAAAGATGATGTAGTGTTTAAGCTTTGAAAGCTTTGCTCTTGCTTGATTCTTGATCTTGAATGATAGATGAATTATCAAAGAATATGAGCTCACAAGATAAGAATATATGTTATGTGTTTTTGCTTGTGCAAGAGATACTAAAAAATGAGGTTTGAGTTGGTTTAAATAAGGAAAAAGTTGAAAGTCCAAAAGCTGTAAAGTACCCTCACGGTCGATCCAAGGTCGACCGTGGCTAAAACCGTGAGGTACCTGAACTTTCTTGTTCTTTGCAATATAGACGTTGGACTTTATTTAAAACCACACTCAACTCATTTTTACCATAAAAATCAACTGAAAAGTATATGTTCAAAAGGTTGGTTGATCCCATACTCTTAAAGTTTGAATTTAAACACATATATGGAAATTTGGAAACCAATACACAAAGCATGTTGGAATTTTACCCCTTTGGGAGATTCCTTTGCTAATTATGGTGGTGTATTGTTTCAAAGTAGGATTGTGTTTGTTATTTACTTAAAATAGGAAGTCTTAGATTTAATCAACCAACACAATTGAGTTTTATAAAATCTTTGTCATTTTTATAAAGTTTTTATAAAAATAATTTTATAAAAACATAAACTAATTTAATTATTTTATTTGTAAGCTCATATAATTCGAACTCTTGTTTGTAGATATCTTTGTCATCGGCTTTGAAGATGTCATCTTCACTTGTTGAGTACGAGTTCGGTTGACTTGAAGAAGAACAACATTTAAGAGTTGTGAGCTGAGCAGCGACGGTTGATTCACGGTCGACCGTGGTATCGACCGTGAATGTTGATTTATCTTGATTTCTTATTTTCTTGTTGAATTGAAGTATTCAATTATTTGTTCTTCACTTGATCATTAATTTTAGGTTTGTTGATCTTTAAAGAATGTAGCATATGAACATATGAATAAATTTGATAAGCAATAATATTACTTGTTCATATTTTTATCATCATCAAAATAAGGAGTGCATTTCTTAATGTGTGACCATGTATGCACTAACAATCTCCCCCTTTTTGATGATGACAAAATATGCAACATTTAATTAATATTGCTACACAAATGTATTCATGTTAACAATGTTGCACATCTACATTCTTCTCCCCCTTTTGTCGAATCAAAAAGGAACATTCTTCTCCCCTATTGATCTAGCACAAAAAGGAACATTCTCCTCCTCCTTTTGTGATGAAGCTCCCCCTTGATCAAAGCTCCCCCTTGATTTATGATCCCTTTGCTCTAGCCCTTGACAAAAGATAGACAAAACAAAACACAAGTGCAAGATATACAAAAGTATATGCATAAACTCAAGTAGGAAGCATGAGAGATTTATGCATCATTATCTTGTATTTATACTAATGATAGGAAGTGAGGGTATGAACAAATATATATGAAATATTCTTTTTGGTTGGTGACTCCCTCTTAAAATATGCAAATTAAGTTAGGGACAACCAAAATCCACAATCATAATCATAAGTTAAATATAAAGAATTTCTTAGCTCAAGATTGTGGAGATTATTTCAATATTAGTTTAGTCATTTCTAATTGATATTTATTCATATACATTATGTAGAAAGTAAAGGTTTAAACATTGTTTGGACCATAATCTTATAGATCAACCTTTGTTTATACATTCATGAGTATTCTAATGCATGTAGGCCCACTTATGATTTTAATCAAGTAAGTGACCAATGTGTGCACAAAATTGACAATTGTTTTGATTTTATGTAAGAAGCACATGATGTCATTTATGTATAATATCTTGATCTTCAAAGAATAATTCATTGTATATTTAGATCAACATATTATGACACATTTGATATAGAATTTATCTTTTCAAGATTACAATCAACATCGATATGTATATATCTTAAGTATTACATATTTTAAGTTAATTCTATACCTACGTATACACACAAAAATATACTCACATTATTATAGCAACACAAAAGTTTTCTAATTTCAAGCAAGTCAAACAAAGATTTAGTAATTACATGTTTGGTTCAAGATAACTTAGGTTTATCTTCTTTTGATAGATAAAATAGGCTTAAGTATAAGTTTACTTGTTCTTTTATCTTATATTCAAATTTGTTTTTCCATTTATGTGTATTATATATTCAACAAGATTAAGATGAAAAGTGTTCTTATGAGTACAAAAAGCGTGCAATACATATACTATAATCATTATTTATGCACGTATACCTCATAGATTCATGTGTCAAGTGATAATCCAATTAAGTTTGTGACACATGAGATTAGTCATTTAAGTATATAGGCATACTCAAACATATATCAAGATGACAAATAACATGATTTCTTATATGAGGCATAACTTGTCATCTAATTTTACTATCTTGATTACAAAGAGTAATTCATTAAGTACCATGACAAGATAGTAAGTGAGAACCACTTGCAACAATCAATGTGTTAATTTATATTTCTTCACCATGTAATCATCTTCATAATAATTATTCAACACTTGATGAGCATGAATGACATATCATAATGTTACATATGTTTAGTGATATTTCATGTAAGAATCACATATGTAATTTGATAACATTAAGAACAAGGATATGTCAAACATGAACCAAAGTATTATCATTTAGCGTGTATTATTATTTTTGTAACATATCTTGTTGATGTAAATAGAATATCATGAGCATCACATAGAAGTTGCATACAATCATTTTACCTTTTCAAACCATGTAAGATATAGAATTTAGGCATAAGATTTGTGTAAATTATTTTTATTTCTCCATGTATGCAATTACTTAATGAGCTCTTATAAAAGTAACACATGAAATGTTTGACTAAGATGGTTCTTCAAACTCTTATGTCATAACTCAACTTTTAGTTTGTGATTACTTTGAATTGTGAAGTGTATAAGATATAAGCAAGTTCTAATTTATTTAATGTAATCTTATCTTAACTTCATAATAATCATTTTATGACTTTGCAAGTTTAATTAGTTTATCACTTTTACTAATAGTCTTAACTTTTTGAACTAAGTTCTTAGAATTTGAGCCCAAGACAAGATATTCAAACTTTAACATCATAGGGAGTTGCATGTTAACATATTGTTGCACTAAACCAAGGTAATATAATTTATTTAATGCACAAAGGTTTAGGCATAACATTTTAGTACCATAAACATGCTTTTATTCATTTGTTTACGATGTTGTTCAAAAAGTTTGTATAAGTTCTCAAAGTAATAGGTGATGAATGGTTGATGATTCATTTTATTTGAAACACATATGTGAATGTAAACTTAACATGTATGTGTATACCAATTTGGTTCATGTGTCTTAAATGTTTTAAGATTTTGGCAAAATAGTGCATCATGTGATTACTAAGCTTAGTTATACTATAATAGATGTAAATAAAATTAAGTTGCGAATTAAAAATCAAAAACTAAAAAGTTTGAAAAATTTCCAGCAAGCTCACGGTTTTACCACGGTATCAGCCGTGGTTCGACCGTGAGTCTGCTGTTCAGTTTTTTTTTTTTTTTTTTTTTTTTTTTTTTTTTTAAGTTTAATACATACAACCCACATCCGCATTTCATACCCACATTCCAAATAATAACCCTACAAACCACTTGCATACTTAAGTATTCAAGATTTATCTTCAAAAAAAATTTCAATTATAGCAAAACAAATCCTAAAATCACATGAGATTTTGTGCAAAAATGATATCCTAAAGAGAAGGAGAGCAAAATTTGTGAAGAAATATACCTTTGAAAATGAAGATTTCGTGATTTTGGAAGGTAACCCGAGAGGAATTCGATGAACTCGAAATGGAAAAGAAAATGACGAAATCTTGAGTTTCCACCGTAGATATTTCGTTTGTAGCTTCAATCTTCAGGTAAATCTTGAATTTGTTTGAAGTTTTGTTGTAAAAATCGTAAATCTTGAGCTTAAAAATCGTTAATGGCGGCTAGGGTTTTGAGAGAGAGATGGAAGTGATAAAGTGAAGGAGAGAGAAAGAAAAGTAGCCTCCTAGGGTTAAAACTCGTTTTTGTTCCTACGGTCGATACACGGTCGACCGTATGTCGACCGCGTGTTCCTTTATCAATTTTGTACATTATGGACAGTAAGCCCACGGTTGATACACGGTTTCGACCGTGATTCGACAGTGAACCCTCTGGGCACTAATTTTGAATTTTTCACATAATCATGCATATTCTTCTAAGGCATATGCTCCATCATTCCTAAACCAAATCTTATTGCATTACCTACTTCTTTCTTAAGTGGTTTAGTATTTATGTCCGCAACTATGATTTATCAAAGTAAGTTGTCTTAATTTTTGATATGATATCTTTTCAATTCTAAGACAATGTTACTTATGATAAAATCTAATTTGGTTCTTTAATTACTTAAACCCAAATAGTGTATGTGAAAATAAAATCCATGGGATTTAAGCAAACCTTTAATTCTTTGACAAATGATTAATTATTTGACTATACATTTCAATATATATAGAAATATATTAAATATATTTTCATATCATTTAGAGACTTTTAGCCAAAACATGATTTGTGAGAAATTCAAGTTTTGCATATAATCACTTAAGACAATATGATGAACATGAACATGGTATATCAAATTTTAAAATATTGTTCATCAATATGCAATTTTAACTTTAAGCACAATATTTCTCACATTCAAAAGCAAATACTCTTGTTTAGATATAGTTTAAATATTCTAACTTTATGAAACCATACATCTAGAATTATTGATCAACTATCAAGTTTCACAAGTTTTGACATATAATGATTTTCAAGATAGTTTAATGTTTGTCTTGCCTATATCAAGAAGGACTTCAAGTTAAATTTGTATGATGTAAAACACAAGTCCAAATGATATGAGTATAATTAATATGTCGTTATAGCACCACATAGTTCAACTTTGTAACTCAATCAAAAATCATTTTACATGAGTGTGAATTGACCTTTGCAAGACATTTAGGCATTTGATAAGTATTTCTATGTCTTTGATATTTAATTACCTTGTCATGCAATACAATTTATTTAAACTTAAGTTGATTTTATATCGATACTTTTTGATTTTTATGACAAATTTAAATGATTATCTTTACACACATCATTATTAGAATATCTTAGGAATTTTTCAATAGTTACACATATCAATAAAATCTTGGATATAAATATAACTTTTTTTGATGGATCCCAAGATTTAATTTAAAATTATGTGTTTTATAAAAATTTCAATCCTAAGTAATTCCTAAGATTTCGTCATGCTATTCTAGTACAAAGTGTGACTTTAAATCATTTTAATAAGCCATGACAATTTTAATATTTGCTAAAGCATTTTATGATACATAACATATTTTCTCATGTCTTTTATTAATGTTTTTGCTACCATTTATTTCTTTATGGCAAACCAAGTTTATGTAAAGCACTAGATACTATAAACACATTTAAACATGTCAAGTAGTTTCACATAAGTTCTCATGACACTTTTAACACATAGATGTCAACATATAAAGCTTTGAGAAGTGAAAGAGAAACTTATCTTGATTGTGTTTCACTAGTGTTGTTCAAAAGCATTATTCTTGAAGATTTATCATCCAAGTCTTTCATCCACACAAAACTTCAAGTTGCATCAAGAATGATATTCAACCTCAATTGCAACCTACAACTCAAACATATTTCATATGTGTGGTACCCATCTTTTCATGGGTCCGGGATTGTTAGTATCAAACACACCTACCTTGATCCATCTTTGTGTTATCTTGAAACCTTTATAATACCAAGTGTTCATGTAGGCAATAGGTTTATGATAACATTTTGATCTTTGAATCACCTTTGATCTAGATCTCTTAAAACTAAGTTCATGCCTTGAGGTTGGAGTATAAGAATTCATCATTTGTTTATTACCTGCAACCTTAGGCATATACATGGAAGAACTAGAGAAAATATACATGCTTGGTTCTAATAGGTTTGTTGATATGTTACTTGTTTTAATTAAAAACCCAAGACTTCCCTTGTCACTTGATGGTTGTTGAACTCTAACATTCTCTTCTTTAAAATCAACATAAGAAGTAGAGCAACCTTGTGACATAAAATTGGATTCTCTCAACTCAACAATTTTCTTAATCAATATTTCATTAAGAGCTTTAAGATTGAGATTATCACTTTCAATATTTTTCAAATCATTGGTCTTGGTAATGAGTTTTGAATTAATATCAAGTAACATATCACATCTATCTTTTAGCTCATCATAAAGATTATGTGAGCTATCTTTACTACTAGAACATACCTCATTTTCTTCAAAAGCTATGAAGCAAGCAAACTCTTTTGATCTCTCTTTTTCTTCATTTCTTCTTGCCTCAAGCTTCTCAAATTTACCTATATCTTTCCATAATCTCTTGACACAAGTGTAAGAACACATATATTCATATTTACTTTTCTTAAGAGATTTATGAATAAATATCAATATTTGTTTATTTAGTGACTCTCTTTCAAGCTCATTTCCATCAAAATCACTTTCAATAAAATCACCCATATCATAATTTATTGATCTCAAGAAAGTTACCATGTAGGTTTTCCAACCTAAAAGTGTATAATCAATAAACATGGGTAAAGTGTCCATATAAACCCCCAAACTTAGGTTATCATTTAAATCCATGGATCTAACTCAATATTTTTGTAACAAAATTGTTTTCTTGAAAATTTACAAAGCAAGTTGTATCACAAAACAATTTTTACAAAAAAATTTAGAGCAACTTGCTCTGATACCAATTGTTGGAACCTAGAGGGGGGTGAATAGGTTCTTTAACTTAGTTTACCAATTTTTACACTTATAAAATTTGTAAGTTGTGTTAAAAAATATTTTTCTTGAAGTTTATAACACAACAAATATATATACTTGAAATAAAGAGAATAAGGGTAGAGAGATATCACCAATTAGTAGACAAGAGATTTATAGTGGTTCATGCAAGTGTTAACAAACTTGCACTACATCCACTCCTTGGCCTCACCCACCAAGAGTTTGCTCCACTAGCTTCTCTCTTTGAAGGTAGAGATAAACCTTTTACACTTCTCTTTTTCACTTGCAAGAATTAACACTTCAAACTTGCAAGTAAGGTAAAGATAACCTTGCGTCACTCTAATTCTATAGGCTAGAGTTGATCCTTACTTCTCTCTAATTCTAAAGGCTAGAGATGATCCTTACTTCACTCTAATTTGAAAGGCTAGAGTTGATCCTTACACTATTACAAAATATATAGAAAGATGATGTAGTGTTTAAGCTTTGAAAGCTTTGCTCTTGCTTGATTCTTGATCTTGAATGATAGATGAATTATCAAAGAATATGAGCTCACAAGATAAGAATATATGTTATGTGTTTTTGCTTGTGCAAGAGATACTAAAAAATGAGGTTTGAGTTGGTTTAAATAAGGAAAAAGTTGAAAGTCCAAAAGCTGTAAAGTACCCTCACGGTCGATCCAAGGTCGACCGTGGCTAAAACCGTGAGGTACCTGAACTTTCTTGTTCTTTGCAATATAGACGTTGGACTTTATTTAAAACCACACTCAACTCATTTTTACCATAAAAATCAACTGAAAAGTATATGTTCAAAAGGTTGGTTGATCCCATACTCTTAAAGTTTGAATTTAAACACATATATGGAAATTTGGAAACCAATACACAAAGCATGTTGGAATTTTACCCCTTTGGGAGATTCCTTTGCTAATTATGGTGGTGTATTGTTTCAAAGTAGGATTGTGTTTGTTATTTACTTAAAATAGGAAGTCTTAGATTTAATCAACCAACACAATTGAGTTTTATAAAATCTTTGTCATTTTTATAAAGTTTTTATAAAAATAATTTTATAAAAACATAAACTAATTTAATTATTTTATTTGTAAGCTCATATAATTCGAACTCTTGTTTGTAGATATCTTTGTCATCGGCTTTGAAGATGTCATCTTCACTTGTTGAGTACGAGTTCGGTTGACTTGAAGAAGAACAACATTTAAGAGTTGTGAGCTGAGCAGCGACGGTTGATTCACGGTCGACCGTGGTATCGACCGTGAATGTTGATTTATCTTGATTTCTTATTTTCTTGTTGAATTGAAGTATTCAATTATTTGTTCTTCACTTGATCATTAATTTTAGGTTTGTTGATCTTTAAAGAATGTAGCATATGAACATATGAATAAATTTGATAAGCAATAATATTACTTGTTCATATTTTTATCATCATCAAAATAAGGAGTGCATTTCTTAATGTGTGACCATGTATGCACTAACAATCTCCCCCTTTTTTATGATGACAAAATATGCAACATTTAATTAATATTGCTACACAAATGTATTCATGTTAACAATGTTGCACATCTACATTCTTCTCCCCCTTTTGTCGAATCAAAAAGGAACATTCTTCTCCCCTATTGATCTAGCACAAAAAGGAACATTCTCCTCCTCCTTTTGTGATGAAGCTCCCCCTTGATCAAAGCTCCCCCTTGATTTATGATCCCTTTGCTCTAGCCCTTGACAAAAGATAGACAAAACAAAACACAAGTGCAAGATATACAAAAGTATATGCATAAACTCAAGTAGGAAGCATGAGAGATTTATGCATCATTATCTTGTATTTATACTAATGATAGGAAGTGAGGGTATGAACAAATATATATGAAATATTCTTTTTGGTTGGTGACTCCCTCTTAAAATATGCAAATTAAGTTAGGGACAACCAAAATCCACAATCATAATCATAAGTTAAATATAAAGAATTTCTTAGCTCAAGATTGTGGAGATTATTTCAATATTAGTTTAGTCATTTCTAATTGATATTTATTCATATACATTATGTAGAAAGTAAAGGTTTAAACATTGTTTGGACCATAATCTTATAGATCAACCTTTGTTTATACATTCATGAGTATTCTAATGCATGTAGGCCCACTTATGATTTTAATCAAGTAAGTGACCAATGTGTGCACAAAATTGACAATTGTTTTGATTTTATGTAAGAAGCACATGATGTCATTTATGTATAATATCTTGATCTTCAAAGAATAATTCATTGTATATTTAGATCAACATATTATGACACATTTGATATAGAATTTATCTTTTCAAGATTACAATCAACATCGATATGTATATATCTTAAGTATTACATATTTTAAGTTAATTCTATACCTACGTATACACACAAAAATATACTCACATTATTATAGCAACACAAAAGTTTTCTAATTTCAAGCAAGTCAAACAAAGATTTAGTAATTACATGTTTGGTTCAAGATAACTTAGGTTTATCTTCTTTTGATAGATAAAATAGGCTTAAGTATAAGTTTACTTGTTCTTTTATCTTATATTCAAATTTGTTTTTCCATTTATGTGTATTATATATTCAACAAGATTAAGATGAAAAGTGTTCTTATGAGTACAAAAAGCGTGCAATACATATACTATAATCATTATTTATGCACGTATACCTCATAGATTCATGTGTCAAGTGATAATCCAATTAAGTTTGTGACACATGAGATTAGTCATTTAAGTATATAGGCATACTCAAACATATATCAAGATGACAAATAACATGATTTCTTATATGAGGCATAACTTGTCATCTAATTTTACTATCTTGATTACAAAGAGTAATTCATTAAGTACCATGACAAGATAGTAAGTGAGAACCACTTGCAACAATCAATGTGTTAATTTATATTTCTTCACCATGTAATCATCTTCATAATAATTATTCAACACTTGATGAGCATGAATGACATATCATAATGTTACATATGTTTAGTGATATTTCATGTAAGAATCACATATGTAATTTGATAACATTAAGAACAAGGATATGTCAAACATGAACCAAAGTATTATCATTTAGCGTGTATTATTATTTTTGTAACATATCTTGTTGATGTAAATAGAATATCATGAGCATCACATAGAAGTTGCATACAATCATTTTACCTTTTCAAACCATGTAAGATATAGAATTTAGGCATAAGATTTGTGTAAATTATTTTTATTTCTCCATGTATGCAATTACTTAATGAGCTCTTATAAAAGTAACACATGAAATGTTTGACTAAGATGGTTCTTCAAACTCTTATGTCATAACTCAACTTTTAGTTTGTGATTACTTTGAATTGTGAAGTGTATAAGATATAAGCAAGTTCTAATTTATTTAATGTAATCTTATCTTAACTTCATTCTTTGTGCCGTACTTACCATTCTGGTGACTGCTCGAAGGCTACTACCAGATGTATGAGATGTGGTGAGAAGGGGCACGCAGCTACAAAGTGCTCGTTCAAAGAGAATGTTTGTTTCTACTTACTTTTTGTAGCTTAATTTTCTTTGTAGCATATCCCTCCCCTATATATATATATATATATATATCAAACTTTGTGAATAAAGATAATGTATAATTTTTTGTGCCGAAAAAGGTTCGTATCAAATGGGCTACATCAAACTCTCATACCCGGTAACGCATGTGTGGTATTTGAAACGTCTTCCTAGTAATATTGTGAATCTTTTAGATAAACCTCTTAACGAATTAGAAGACCGAGTAAATTGCGGTGTGTGATTTGATCAAAATTCTGATTTTACAGATTTGAAATAAGAAATGTCATCCCATTTAATCCAATCGGGATGCCCTGTATCTTACATGTTTCTTGGTAGGAGTAACATGAAGCTCAGAATTAGGGATGTATTTAAAACGATCCCCAAAAAGAGAATTGATCTATGGTCGATTTCATAAGTATAGTTATACCTTTATTACTTGGATCTTTTGTGGAATTAAGCAGTTCCTTTTTTAGAAAGAAATTATGTTCAAGGCCAAGGATTTATCTTTTTAACCATAGGTAGTCTTTCAAGAGCAGTATGGGCTAATGAAGCATGGGGATCATATTGGAGTTGGGATCCAAAGAAAACTGGGACCTTTATTACTTGGATCGTATTCACAATTTATTTGCATACTCGAACAAATAAAAATTTGCAAGGGGCATAGGGCAACTAAATGGTATCACCGTAGCAATTGGGGTTATGGATTTTTAGTTTCCCCTAGGTATTCTCTACCTACCCACCTGTGTTGGTTTCGGGTACAGGTACCCTTTTGTTGAAGGCCGTTCGAGCTTTTCCCGGGAGTATGGCATGAGTTACTTCAACGCCGTAGCGCCTGGTACTCGAACATTGGCTCAAGGCATGATACTTAAATGTAACTCGCTGTTTAAACAACTATTCAGAGTTCCTAGAGCTCCCTGTAAGGCTTGTTGGAAAACTCGTTGTCGGACTTGATTACTGGCCTTAGATTATAAATTTTAATTTGTTATAGAAAAGGATTGTAAATTTGTATATTAAGGGATTATAAATTTTAATTTGTTATAGAAAAGGATTGTAAATTTGAATGTTACATAAAAGGAGATTGTTATATCAATTTGTTATCGAGAAATAAGATACTAAAAAAATCAATGTTAAAAATTTATAAAAAATTGAAATTTATAGTTTATTTTGGAAAAAAAAATACGCATTACCTTTAAGCTTTATATATATATATATATAACCATGTCTTATACATAGAACCTAAAAAACTATTTTAGACCTTTAGTGTAAAATCAGTAATAATTTAAACTTTTAAAGCTTGTTTATCAAAAGCGTACAGCGGAAACTAAACATTGATTATAAAATATAAAGTGTTGTTATCCGACTTGTCGAATATTAACATCAAAAGCCAAGTCTCAAAACGAACCGGTACTACCGTGCTATAGACCGACCATCTGGTCACAGACAAATAAGCAAAACAAAGTCCGTAAGAGCTAAGTATAATTACCCACAAGCGCCCGCCTCACCAGGCTGCCTAATCTTTACCTGTAAAAAAAGAGTAAATCATGAACCGGTTAGCTACACTAGCTAGTGAACACCAATTTACACATAAGCATCAATAAGCATGCTAACGCAAAACAAGAATAACACACAATGCTATCATATCACCTCATGTTGCGCCAACGTGTCGGTAAGAGTCATATCTCACAGGGTAATCAGTCCTGCTCAACGACCCTAACCGGGGATATCAGCAACAACTATCCGCACTGGTAGGGGAGCGAAGAGCGGTCCACCCAACGCGTTACGGAGTCAGATTAACTCAACCAGTTCTGGTTTATACCGAGAACCCCATTTCATAACCAGTTCCGACTTTCCCGAGAACCCCATTACATAACCAGTTCCGGCTTACGCCGAGAACCCCATCTTCGTCAAGGAACGGTGGCCTGCAGAGCCGTCACCAAGCGTATACACTCAGGTGCCGTTAATCCCCCAATTCCAGACCCTGTTGGGCCCCCAGGGACCAGCCTACGTGGCAGACCTTAACCAATCCCAGGAACTGGGGTACAGCCCCCCAATTGTCCGGACTTATATTCAATAGCAGATAACTGATCCAATTAGGATCCATGTAACGCCCCAAAGTTTGTAAGTTCCTATATACGAGTTTATATCAAATAGTATGTTAAGTGTTAGACATGGTTAGCAAGTTTTCATTTGTGTTTATGTGTAGTATGTGCTTATTTGTAATTAAGGGACTTAAAGTACCAAGTTCTGAAAGTTATAAGTCCAGGGACCAGTTGTGCCAATTAGTGAAATATTAGATATATATGAGTCTTTGATTGACTCTTGTTAGTCAAATTTCCAGTTGATGCAAACACACATATGCGACACACACACAACCTCACTTGTTGTTACTGAATTCGATTCAAGAAGGAAGGATTACCATCTCAAAGTGATTCCATAATGATCTTATAGAAGAGGTATGTGTTCTTGATGTTTAAAATTGAGTTTTAGGTCAAGAAAGTGGATTCATAGGTTGAATCCTTGGGAAATATTTTAGTCTTGGATTTTGATGTTGTTTGATGATCCAAGATGTTGTACTATGTGTTAGAGATTGTTGTTTGGTCAGAAAACTAGTTTTGAATCGTTGCTAGAGGGTTAAACCCCGATTCTCAGTTGCTGTTCGAACAGAGCAAGTTAGACTGTTGTACCGACTGTTCCTACGGCCGCAGGGATGATTCCCTACGGGCGTAGGAAGCTGTCAAGGGTTTGTGACTGTTTTGTCTCCTACGGCCGTAGGTGAGTGTTCCTGCGGGCGTAGGACAGAGTTTTGGAAGATTACCGTCTAAGGACGAAGGATTATTACCTACGGGCGTAGAGCACCTAGCCTACAACCGTAGGAAGCGTAGAAAACTCCTACGGGCGTAGGTTATAATTCCTACGGCCGTAGGGAGGGCCAGAATCAGATTGTGTCATTTGATGCTTCATGTTCAGTTTAAGTTGCCGTAGAGCGTATCGAAGTTAATGTAGCACATGTTTATTGCTTGTAGGCAATAAGAGACTGACGTTTCTGTGAGAGGAGTGTATCTCTTAACTGCTGCTAAGGTGAGTGTACTTACCCTTAATCAGATTAGTATATGTTTGTGCACTAAGTGATTAGTATATCAATTGTATGTTTGATGTGTAAAGTTAATAGCTGCTGTTCAGATGTTCAGTAGCACTATGTTATAGTATTTGATATGAGTATTATGTATTTATGTACAAAGTGAACAATATGATATATGTGTGTGTTATGTATGTGCACGAGTACAGAAAGTACCTGGCTTAGAGAAGCCTTGTACAAAGAAAATCGGATACTATGTATCCAAGAAAGTGAAAGGGGTATATTGAGATCCTTATACCCAAGTAAAGCGTCAGGGGCTGGTTACGCGCGAGGTGTGATCATACACGGGACAAGTTAACAGTTTGATTGTTTTGCAGATTAAAGTTGGGATGTGAGACATCCTGAGAAGAGATACTCATGCTATATGTGTTTATTAGTTCAGTAGTATGCTCACTAAGCAAAAGCTTACGTTTTAGTATGTTGTGCGTGCAGGTAACCAGTTTCCAGCAAGGGTAAGGCCCCGGTGCTCCGCAGAGTTGGATAGCTCCCAGTTTTTGAAAAGAGTACTTTTAACACTGTTTTTTTGTAAAACTGTTAACATTAAAGTGTTGTAGCTAGTTTTTCGCAAACTCTGATGTTTTAGAATGCTAATTAGTAGTAATTAAATTTTTAAAAGCTATTTCATAAAAGTGGTGTTACAATCCAATTACACGCGCAATACAATAATTTAACATAGTTGATCCAATTATGATCCAATTACATACATATACAATATCACATTAGCTTTTGCTCATACTTGATGAGCAGAATACAAGATTAAACTTAAAGCATAGCATACAGTATCACATAAGTCATAACACTACACGGGTCTATCCCGTATCACTTCACTTATCTATCGTCACTACTATTTAATCATCGTACACGTCATCACCTAACATGTCAATTCATAACATACCTCGAGTGCGAACATGTATCACACACAACAGTTAGCCCTACTTACTGAGTCTCATGGGAAAACCGGTACTCACCTGGAGTCCTTAATAAGCAGATACGCCAATCGCGTCTTCCGGTTCCTTAGGTACACCTAACACATCATATACACGCTTGGTTATCACTTATACATAGCATACTTAGGTCGAAACGCAAGTTAAACAAGCTGTCAGGGCTGGACCACTGCTTGCGATCGCAAGCACTATCCTTGCGGTCGCAAAGGCACCTAAACAACATCCCTTACGATCGCAAGGGTGTTCCTTGTGATCGCAAGAGGTCCTTTACCATAATCCAATGCTTCCGATCGCAAGGGAAACCCCTTTTGGTCGCAAGTTGATTCTAGGGTTGGTTACGATCGTAAGTTATGTACCTATGCTCGCAAACCTTATTTCCTTCGCTCGTAAGCGGTAAATCAGCAAAACAGCCCCCTTTGCGGTCGCATGCTAACTGCATATGGTCGCATGGACCTTCCATGCGGTCGCATGTATCACCCATGCGGTCGCATGTACCTGCCATGCGGTCGCATGGACTTCTGTTACAGCAGGGTTCATCCCTGTTCGAACACAACAACTGTAATTCATGTTTTTGACACCCAAATCAACCAAAACTCAATCCCAATTGTTCATAGACATTGTTTAACAACCTTAGAAGCTTACTAAATCATTTGACATAATTACAAACCATAAACACACATCAAACACCATCAAAATGGTGTTTCTTGTTCCTAAACTCAAAACCAAGGTTCTTCATAGAAAATACTTACAAGGAAGGAGAAGTACAGCAGATTAAACACTTGAAGTCAGTATGAAACTCCCTTATGCTACTGATCCTTTGATTTCTTTCTCAAAAACTCGAAGGAATAAGTGTGTGTATGAGTACGTATGTTAGTGTGTGTTTTAGTGTGTGTTGTGTGAGTTCCCAGGGGGATAAGGAAGGAGTTAACCGACCCTTGGGTGTTTATTTTAAACACGGGGTGTTTTGTCCCCATTTTCAACTTATAACTTGTCACACGCTAACCCGTTTCAATTAACGGGGATATCTTTGGAATCATTACGCGAAACCATTTAACATTTTATCACTTTTACTTGTTAACTCTAACTTTCATATGACACCTCATATATTCACTTTAACTAACTAAAAACATAAAATAACCATTAAAATATTTATTTAAAGTCAATGTACAACCACTTGAGCGCGAAGTACAACTATGCCCGTTTTCAGGATGTTACATTTAGATTTGTGATACAAGAGCTCAGATTTAACAATAATAAAAAATAATAAAGTGTTTAATTATTCAATATATATTAGCATCTTAATGACAGATTGGAAACATAAATGCATCTGCGTCTTGACTTTTCTCTATCTAAACTATCGCACCCCCAAATCAAATCGCCGACAAACAATTCCCGACCTCTTGAAGCCACCGTCGACCACATCTTCAGATTTGGTATATTTTTCTTAATTTAACACATCTTGTTTGATGTACATATTAGTTTAAAAAATATGAGGGTAATGTAAAAATGTTTAAACTACCCTTAATTAATTAAGGATAAGTTTGAATAGTTTAAGGTTATCCATTAACAACTCTTTGATCTCAACCTTCCATCTTTTTAATCAATTTAATTGGTTCTCACAGTTCTCGTACAAAAAACATTTCTCATTTACCTTATTAGTTTTGTTGAGTTGGTTTTAGTGCATTTTACTATGACTCGATTAGTTTAATGCAATTTAATTTTATATAATTGCAATTTTGTTTAGTATTAGACAAAGAGATCATATAGTTTTTATTTTTGTTATGCTCGACTCAATTACATCTCTAAACATAACCAAATTACCGATAGTGGTCATGATTTTAGCTCGAACCCCTAGAGTATCGATAAACTTTACTATTGAACTGAATAATAAACATCTATACCATCGCCATCTAACTTTATAATTATTTTATGCCATATACTTTGTTATCCTAAGTCGTTAGAGATTCACAAAGTGTTGTAAAGCATCTAATATACTTATTTATCTCTACTACGTTATAATATATTTAATATATTTTCTGTTACTTTACTTAATTTCTTAAAATTCTGTAATTTTAGAAATTGTTAATATACCCATCAAATAACATTAATTTATCAAACATACACACACAAGAGCACACACGAACATACTCTCTCTTACTTTACACAATCATCAATAAACACACTCTTGGCAACTACACATTTTCTCACTCATAAAATAAAGAAAATAATTGTTTTGTTATTTTTCTAAAAAATTGTTTTAAAATGAAAAAAAAACGTTGAAGATAAAAAGAGAAAGAAACGAAATGACATTTTACCCGGTAGAAACAATTCGCCGTATATCGTAACCCAATATAAAATAAAACGACCATTCTATTAATTTATATTTATGTTTTACCATAATTATTAATAATTATTTACAACCTTGACCACCGCAAGAGCTAAATCCGAACCTTTTTTGCTAAAGAAAAGGAAGGAAACCGATTGTTGTGGTTAAGAAAGCACCTTGAACCGAATTAGAACAAAAGTGTTTGGCCGAATGTTGGATTAACGTCTCCGAGGACATACAAGTTGGAAATTCTTAGACTGGAGATTGCTTTTAGGGAAAAGTTCAAGACCAATACAATGTTGTTGTGAAAGTTCAAGGAACACCTAATCAACCTACTTCCAAATGGAGAAACATACAATTAACCGTTATGGTTCAACGGCTTCTACATCACATGTCAACAATGAAGAAAAGGGTCTCCATCCATCACGACGTCATAAATCAAGCACGTATCTTATTCCAGTGGCAGAACTATGTGGTGGAGAGGGGGGTCACGAAACACCGGTTTTTTGACGGTTCGTAGTGTTAATTTTCGATTTTTTTAGACGGTGCTACCGGTGATGCCACCAAAATCAAAGGAAAAATGATATTTTTTAAACATAAATGATAGAAAATAGTTCAATCTTTAGTTAACATGTCTTCATATAAATTGTGTTTTTTGGCTTTAAAATACCATAGTAACAGCCGAAACCGCGTTAATCCGACCCGATTAACCGAAAACCCGAGAAAAAACCCGAACAACACTCTCAATTTTATTTAATTTTATTTTCGTCATTCTATGATACAACCGGTCAATAAAAATCCTGGGTCTGCCCCTGTCTTATTCTTTCGGGAGACATGAATACACCTCACTTCTTATCAAGTGTGTCAATGTTTTGAAGGATAAGTACAATTTGGCGACTCCTCCGGTGGTGGTTGGTAGAACTATTTAGTGTCGACTTAATTCCTCATACACCCGGCAAGCGAAGAAATCAAAAAATCCAATGTAATTCTAGTTCGTCAACTATCAATATTATCCACTACTTCATAACTCATACAAGGTATTTGTGAACAAGGGCCTAAGAAAAAGGTTTTATCGAATATATAAATTGGTGCACGATGTAACCAATTAGGTAACATGTATGTTAACCATTTTCTGAATCACGAAAAGAAAATAATGGCTTATCAAATCATGAAAAAAATAAAATAACAAAACGACCCAAAAAGAAACATAACAAAATAAGAGAAGGTAAAATAGCAACTTTTAAGGGCCATTTGGTTAGCTAGAACGAGGAGAAATTGAATTGGAATCCTTTTAAGGAATTGAAATCATGAATGAATCGGAATGTGAATTCAATTTCTTAATAAGACTGTTTGGTTACGTGTCAAAGAATTAGGATGTGACAAGATAAATCTGCAATTTAACCACCCTAACGTCACCACCCCACAACCAAAGTCACCACCATACCGGCGGTGGTTTTTAGGAAGTGGAAGTCACCGATGGGGGTGAGAAAGAAGATGAAGTCGTCGCTGGTTTTTGAGGAAGATAAATTCACCGGTGGGGTGGAATGGAAGATGAAGTCGCCGATGGCCAGGGGTATTATGTGTCTAGTTAGACGCATCTAAACCATCTCTACCTACGTGATTTAAGTGTCTTCAAGCCATTTACTCGTCTAGCTCCATCAAATGTTTTCTTACAACACTAGGCCTAAGTGGTATTATGTATTTCCTTGAAAGGGATTTCCAGCTTTAGCAGACGTAGCATTATATATGTAGGGGCAAAACTATGGGAAGTAACAAATGTTCCAAACCTAACTTGTAGAATTATCACATAACGAGGAAAGTGACTCGAGAATTAACACATTCGAAGAGGGGTTAAGGTAATATCACCCTTGCCCTAGCTTATAAAATTATCACATACTGAGGAAAGACACCTAAAAGCTTTTTTAATGTCAAAAGATTATAGCAACAAGTAATAAAAGCTAGAGGTTTTTCTCAACATATTGAATTGCGACCTAAAGAGAACGCTTCTAAAATTTTGTTAAAATGGAATATAGAATCTAGAAGGTAAAATAGGGAACAGGGTCGAAAGTCGACAAGGTGTACATTTGATTCTCACTCCTAAATCGCTTTAAATAAAAATGAAGACAATATAGTAAATATATTTAAGGGGTTAAATGGTAATAAAAAATATAAAAATTCACAAAGGGGTTGTTGATCAAACCAACAAGACATATACTAACAAGATTATCCAGCAACCCAACCCGCCTATATTACCACCTCTAATAAAAACCCATAGGAAACAAAGAATTTTACCTCTAGTGATAAACGGAGTGTTTTCCCTGTTTAGGTTATCTGGGAGGACGAGTCTGACTCAGATGTATGCGGCCTAACCGGGGTATCCACCGTTTCCTTACCCTTCCCTAGTCACTCGCAAGATGTTTACCTAGTGAGGTTTTAACCCATGACCTATTGGAGGATGGGACGCCTTACCTCTGGTGATGTAGAGCCAAAACAAGGTATTTACACTCTGATCCATGCCATCGGGTGTCGCAACTTCCTCAATAATGCTTGTCAGACCAAAGATAATTGATTAGTAAAGTTCGATCAAACAGGTTTGTAAGGCGGGTAGATTCCCCGAATCCTCTCATTGTCTATTTCCACAAGCGTCTCTAACTCGCTTCTTGTAAGATTGACCAAAAAGCAATTCATATCATGAATCTTACTTTCCAGTACTTCCATCGCCTTTTCATGGCCACCAACAACATCACTCATAACGCTTGAGTAAATCTCCATCAGCTTAGCAGCATCATCCGAACAACATTCCAAATATAATTCGTACATTTCCCTTTCTCCTTCGGTCATTTTTATGTCCATTTCATCGACAAGCTCGGTTTCTTTGGGCGTGTGATGGTCGATTTCCATATCTTTTTCAGTCCTTTCATTCGTATTGGCCAAATGCATTGCTTTTAGTGAGCTTGTGACGTCTTTTATGGTAATCATATCCCTGTAAATTTGTTTGTTTTCTTTTTGGAACCTCTTTTTCATGTGGCAGCAAAGTTTTTTCAGAGCAATCCGGAAATCACTGACCCAAATACCCTGATAAGATATGTGCCAGGATAAATAAGTCTGCAAGAAAAGCATCGAGTTGACTTTAAATGCATCAGATAGCGACTTTTGACCCTATTCTTTTCAGCTAGATATTTTTTTGACCCATTTAGGATAAAACGTAACTCAAATCTACCTGTTTATTAGTAAATGAGTCAAAATTGCCACCTCTACTGCATATAGTTATAAAAAGGAAAACAATTATCAATATTTAGCATTAGAACATGCAAGATACTTATTAAATATACCTTAGATGAGAGTTCATTTACAAATATTATCTACAGGCCTTTAATACAATAAGATGACTCTGTGCAACCAGGAAAAAGTGGTACAATGCTCTAGCATGAATGGCACCAAATTAAATTTGCCACAATCCTGCAACTTAGTACATAGAACCCCCTTTCACAAAAAGGTTGTTTACGCCAGGTCAACCCTGCGCCCGGGATCTTTTGGATCCGGACCGACCCTTCCCCAAGTAACGGCCGCAAGCAATAATCACCTGTCTTTGCTGCCCGAGTAAGGGGTCGGGATTAAACCCGAGACTATTTTCCACAAAGTCTTCCTTACCGGACCCACCAAGCATTTGCGGTGGGGGAATATACCACCTCCAAGGTGTTTACCTAGGGTAGAACCCATGACCTCTAGGAGGACATGTGCCCTAACCACTAGGCCACCTTGTTGGTAGTACATAGAACCCCCTTTTCTTTTTCTTTTTTTATGTAATTAGTAGAGAAAATTTTGTTTCCTTATTATATAAGATGAGACAATGAAATGCAATATACTGGTTATGATATGCTACACACTTGCAAATTGCAATATTTTACTTTATCGCAGTGATTTGTTAAAACCTTCTATTATTCAGCAATCGGATTAGGTTAATGAGTTTTATTTAGTCTTTCTACTTCTAGTTTGGAGGGACAACCAAAAAAAGTCATAAGAACCGACCGAGATGCATAAACAGAAAAAGAAAATTATAGATAGTAACCTATAGACTTCCCATGAAACAAATCAAAGAGTTCATATTCAGCCTTAATTGCTTATTCACTTGTAGAAATACTTATGACTTCAAAATTTGACCAGTTTGTGCACCCTGCTTTACTGATGAGTTATTCTACAGTTTGTAAAATATGGTAGTTGATATCAAAGTTTGGAAAAAGCCTCAAGACTTAAAGAGACAGGGGAAAACCTAAACAAAATCCCATTTGAAAAATGTATATCAATAAAGAAACCGCACCAAAATTTGGTCTTTCAAGTTTGTTTTTGGATAAGAAAATGAGGAGGAAGAAGCCTCTTACACAAACAAGAAAACCCAAGTACTACATTTGATACTTACATACAACCATAATCCCTCATTGAGGTTGAGGGTTCATGAGTTTGATGTTAAAAAAATAATAATAATACAAAAATCCCTTCATTTCAAAACTCAATAACATATTGCTAAAGAAATTTGATATCAAACAGGCTTTCAATCATCCCTAGCGATCTGAATCTACAGAAAGCCGGTGCTGGCTAAATTAGTTAATATTAGAACCTATATTGAAGCATTTAGGTAAATCAAGTATGTTCAATATCATGCTGGTAAAAGGTAAGAGAGAATACACAATTAAATCGAACAAGGGAAACAACAAGAATGGTAACAATTAAGGTTTTTCATGCCAACAACATTAGGGCTTGGGTATCTTTGTATTTGATTACCTTCTCGCCTCCTCATATGTGATCGGGATTCGATTCCGATTGATTATCTGAGACCTTCAGATTTTGGTTTCGAATTTAGGAGACGATGATGATAACGGGAATAGGGTGCCTCTGTTTTTTTGGTAGATTCCGGTGGTTTGATAAAAGATAAAAATGACTCGGTTGGTTTTTTGAAGGGTTGGTGTTGGTCGAATTTGGAACTAAAAATGAAAGAGATGAAAATTAGTTTTATTTCAAAGCTAATTACCTAAAAAGAGTAATATTGTAAACATCAAGTTAAAATAGTTATAAAAAATACCTATTTGTTAACTTGAGTATCTGTTTTGTTGAAGGATATCACATTTATAGCCATCTCGCCGACCAATAAACGCGTGACACGTTGCCGATAAAAGTCAAAAAGTACATCGAGAAGCCAAGTCATCGGCGAGATGGAATGTACAAGATACTCATGATTTGTTTTGGAAGTGTGTGTGAATGAAAAAAAATTAAAAGGTTGAGACGTGTAAATCTTTCATTGATCGGCGAGGTGAAAAGCCTATCGCGAAATGGATGATCAAATTAGTAATTGAATATTTTTTATGATTATTGCTTGGATCCTTACAAATTTGCCTATTTGGCAATTTATCGCATATATGTTTCTAGAAGCATTTACTTTTTGTGTTTTTCACAACACTTATAAATAAGTTATATGCTAGTTATTTCATTATTTACAATGAATTAGTGTAGAAACACATATAATAAGTGTTTCTAAATGCACACATTCCTTTTCCTTATTTTATTTTATTTCTAAGAAAATAAAAGAATAAAATGATTACTTTATATAACAAGTTTTTTATTTAATTAAAATAAATTAAACTGCTATATATCATCTAGTCCTTGCACTCGATATTACCTCCGTTTTTCTTAAGGTTTTGTTTATACAAAGAATGAAATTGTAGAAAAATAATAGCAAAGAATGGAATAGTCTAGAAAGAGAAACGAAAATAGTCTAGAAAATGAGGGTTGACTATTATGTCTAGTAGCACACAGATTAAGAAGTTAAGCTACGTAAAAGTGAGGGTGGTAGAATCCCTTGTCGTCGATTTAAGATTGAGGGAGAGGGCTTCATTTCAGTAGAGAAATATAACAGAGAATCATTTCTCTTGCTTGGTGAATCAAAAAATTCAATAGAAATTCTACCAACTTTATCATCTACACTCATATTTTTTCGAAGATAATTTATTCAAACCCCAAAAAATATGCATAAATCAATAATAAAAAAATTGCATTGATGTAACTAATTAATGTACTACAAACATAATTTTTAACCAAAGTATAGTTAAAACAAAAAAAAAAGCACGTCAACCATAATCATATCTAAAAAAGCACTCACACCATAGTAATACTTCAAGTATTTCAACCATAGTCAATTCAATAAGAGTACTTCAACCATAAACAACTATATCATGGAACCATTCATATATGATTCTATCATACCAATTTTCTCTTCTTGCGTTAACCCATGAAATGAAATGATTGCCAACCACATCCTTACCAATCAAATGATATTTTTTAAACATTTGCTTATAGCAATACTTGGTAAAACTTTCAACCCCTAACTAACTTATCATAGATTTCACAAGCCTCCATACATTCTTTATTCAGATGTTCACCTACAATCTCCAATACTTCATTATCTCTTTGCATGACTCCCGATATATTTCACCTCCATCCATGTTTTTACGTATTTTACGTTTGCTGGTTACGCAACTAGTTGGACCTTCAAATCGACGAGCATCTTCAATGTCCTCTTCAACTAAATCAAAGTCATCAATATCAATCGAGAAACTTCTTTACGTCTCTAGAATGACATCTTCTTCTCCAATATCAGTTACTTTACTATCTCTATCCTTACAAAAAATGGTACACAATTTTTCATAGAACGGAAATGACTTATCTTAAAATTTTGTGACACCTTTTTGAGACTACAAGACAATTAGAAATAAATTCAGAATAAATCTTTATTAATAAAAATATATTTGTTTAAAGTATACTCAACTCTAACACAAGATTGTAGTTCATCCCAACCAAACCCACATATATGGACTAGATCATATGCAATGCTAAAGTGCATCTTCTATATCTTCATCCTTTGCTTTATATTATACGTGATTCTGCTTTGAGGCCGTAGTTAGGAACATTGTCTTCAATGAAATCAAAGTCATCAATGAATCATAACATACATGATATAAAATGCACCTACGTCAACTATTCTTTATCTCAATGGTCATCTTACCATCAACACATACAAATATAACAAGATTCGTAACAAGTAAGATTTTAAATCCAACAAGATTCGTAACAAGATTTAAGTTCATGAGTTGCGTTCAATACATTCCATAAAAAACATAGTCCTGAAATTTTATAATCAATCACATGTGATTCAATATACAATCACATGTGATTCAACATACAATTACATGTGATAGTAAAATCATTACATGTTAATTACGAAAATACTACTCCGCACAAAATTTTAAAATTCAATCTGCACCATTGATAGGGCTGATTTAAAGGCTAAGAGGGTGTTTGTTTTAGCTTATTTAGGGCTTATTTTCCGGGCTTAATTTTTATAAGCTAGTTTTTTCTTGCTTATTTTTTTACTTTTGAGCTTATTATGAGTTATAATAAGAAAATAAGTCGGACTAGTGAAAAATAAGCCGGAGAAAATGAGCTTATGAAAAATAAGCTCGGAAAATAAGCACATAATAAGCTAAAACAAACACCCCCTAAGATTAATCCCTCAAGACTATAGATTAAGTATGAACTGTAGTGAACATTTCTCTCAAGTTCATAAACAACAACTTCAGCCAATTAGGTCATGTCCAATAAAGGACAAACATAATATGTTCTTAAACTTTTTTTTTTATCAAGATTTGAAGCCAACAAGATTAATAATCAACAATTTCATCCAACAAATTTAAACCTAACAAGATTTGGAGACAACAAGATTCATAAATAACAATTTCAGTCAACAAGATTCATAAACAACAATTTCAACCAACAAGATTCAAAGCGTACAATTTATATCTTCATATTAAAATTAAGACAACGTCGTACATTTCACCAAGATTCAAACCAAATGATCATATTTCACCAACCAAGACCGTTGCAATTTTAAGGGAAAAAAAAAGGTAACAATGCCTCGCCAAGGCTGCCGCCGGTGAGAGAGAAAGATAGCGAGATAAAGAGAGATATACCTTCTTGTGTCCAGAGAAGAATTTAAAACCGCCTCCGAATGTTGACACCGTAGAAAGAACCTAAAGAGCGTGAGAAAGAGAAAAAGAAAGAGAGCGAGACAAAGAGGGACATATCTTCTTGTCGCCAGTAAGAGAAGTCGAAGAAAAGAAGAGGAATTCAGCAGAGGCTGGAGAGAGAGAACGGTGAGGGTTTGGTTGTTTGATGGAGTACGTCTCGAGATTTTGTAGGTATTAATTTTGAAATCCCACATTTTCTCTTCATTTTCTCTCCAAACAAGTTTTCATAGTTTTTCACTTTTTTTAAAAAAAAAATTATAGAAAAAGAGAGCATTTTTCTACAACTAAACAGAACCTTTATTTCTCATTTTATAATACTCCCTTGTCCCTACTATACAAAGAAGGGAAATATTTCTATTACCACTTCTCTACCCCGAATTATCCATCATACCAAAACATGCCCTAAAATGAATACTTCTTTTACTACACGCCCATTGATTTATACGAAAGCTTATTAAAATGCAAAAAACCAAGTTATAGTGTAGCCGGTATTCGTTGCATTAGGTGCTCTTGAAGGCTATGGGTTCAAAGCCTGTAGTCAACAAAATGTTTAGATTTGAGAGTAATTTTAAGAGCTTGTGTTATGTTGTTTAAAAAAGTTAATGGGAAATGACCATATTTGATCTTAACCAATAAAGTTGTTTCATATTCGGGGTTTTTGTCTTTGCTTACATTGAGTTCATTTTCATAAGCCCACTTTTAGACTTATTTTTCATAAACTCGACTTATTGTCTTATTTCAAATCATTATAAGTCCGTAACAGAACTACACCAAGAAATGAGCTTTTTTAAAATAAGCTCGTAATAAGCTAAGCCAAACACCCTCATGAAACCAAAATGGTGACAAATAAGCTTTCTGATGGCAACAACAAGGCTTGAGTATGTTTGTACTTAATCACCTATTTGCTTCCTCATGTGTTAACCAGAATAGATTCTGAATTGCTTATAGACATGTTTGTTCCAAATTTGGGAAGTATTTTTATCGTGATTTTTGGAGTAAACAATGAAGAAATTGATAGTTACGGTAAGAGGTAAAAAAAGTCTATATTTTCCATGTGGAGAGAAGATATTGACTAGAAGTCTTTTTGATAAAAGATGGAACCGTTTTATAATATTTGAATATCTATTTTCGCATAAGATCATCAACCTAACCAGATTGTAACCTTAATTTTAACCCCAATTTATCAAATCCATAACACTAGTTTTTGTCCTCTTTTCCCCAACATTTAACTACAACTTCAAAAGTGAAACATGGAACACCATGTATTCATTAACCTAGTTTTTAATCGTGGTTGTTGTATCCGGCTAGTAAGACGCTCATCCGCAGTATTATTGTTTCCGAGGTAAACTTTTATAACCTTCATGCAGGGTATTTCCTTTGAGGTATTTGCTATGAAAACTAGATCTGCTTTTGGGTTTAATAGAATTTTGTAAAAACCGTATTTTTGCTTTCACTCATTTTATATAGGATTTATTTCTCCCAAATGTATTAAACTATACCCAAAATGTAATGTGTGTATCCACATTTCACAAATGTAATTGTGTGTATCAAACTTTTAGAAAATATGTTATTTTGTATATTAAATTTCTATTGTATATACTAAACTTATATTTATTTTATGTAATCAAACAAATTGGGAACCACGGTGATAGAAACCCTTGATCTACACTCGATCTATCCTCATTGTTATTGGAGAATTTGTTGGAGATTAACGGTGGTGGAAACCATATCAACAGTGGTGGTCGTGTTTTTTTAACAATGACGAAGGTGGATTTTAGGGGTTGAGATTGATGGTGGTTTGGGTGGTGGATTATGTGTGTTTTGTTCAGTGCTTGTAAATGGCGGCCTTGGTGGCCGATATATCGCCGCCTAGACAGGTATAGGTGGCCAGCTGACCTACAAATCATCAGATTGGTCAAAAAATCGGTCGTGGTCAAAATCAGTCTCTGGGTGTCCTTGGCGGTCTTCGGTTGTCTTTCCGTCGATTGAGAAGGACGAGAGGAGGAAGACGAGGGGTTGTGTACCTGTATTTTGACGATTGAGAAGGAAGAGAAGTGGTTGAGGCTGATTGAGAAAGTAGCGATGATGATTGAGAAGGAACCTAGGTCAAACATCGAACAACGAAATTCCATGGTTGTTATTATTGGATTTTGTACAAAGATAATTAATTGGTACATTGTTTCCAATGTTATAAGAGACTAAAGGGTCACACTGCTACACACCCAATTAGAATAGTGTGGAATTTACCAGTATTTTCATGTGGAAATAATTAATCAGTCGAATTAATTATTTAAGGGAGAAATAAATAATTAATCAGTTGGATTAATTATTAGAAAGAAATAAATAATAAATAGTTATTTATTATTTTAAGGAAAATTAAATATTAAGTTTAATATTTAACGGACCAGTTAATTAATAGTTAATTAATTAACTAATAAAGTCCAGGGGGTCAAAGTGCAACGAATGAAACTTTAATTAAAGTCATGGGCTTTAATTGAACGGGCTTAGGCTTGGATAAGGTTTAAGTATTTAAACCTAGAAAATGCTCATTTATCTATAAGTGATTCAATCTTAAATCAAGAAAAAACCCTAGCCTCCTTCCTCCCTCTTCTCTGCGTCGATCTCAACACAACACCCGAGGGTGTTTCGGTTTGTTTCTGCGTCGACGGCAACAAGAAGGCAAAAGCCTTTAGGCTTTTGCGATTTGCGCAATACACACACACAGGTTTTGCGTGTAGCTCGGGTAATTCCAGCAGCGGTCTAGCAGCTAGTTCGTTGGTGGTGCAGTAGTGGTGGACTAACTTTAGTAATCCCAAGGTCACAAGAGGTATTATTTTTCTTAACCTTTTATTTGGATTGTTGATAAGAAACTGATATGATCATTAGATACATCCTAACCCTTTTGGGGGTTAGAGGGTTGTGTTCAATATGTTTCCGCTTTAGGATTGAACCAGTAGAATCAAACCCAGGTTTGACCAGTTTTTGTCTTAAGTTGGTTTGGTTAGTTCAAAACCCTTCAGTGGTATCAGAGCTTCGGCTCTATGATCTATAGTTTCTAGTTTATTTGTTTTTAGATTTAAGGTTTGTTCTTGATCTCCTACTTGCTTCTAGTGATTTTTGAAAATCAAGAAGGGCAACAAAACAGTTTGTTTTTGTTATTTAGTTGCTAAAAGGTTTAATCCTATTGATCAGAAAGTTTAAACAGTTAGTTTAAACGGTTTAAAGGATTCAATTTTTGGTGAAACAAGTTTTTTTATCAAGAAAATTGAACAGATTGTTTAATAATTGATAGAAACCTAGTTAATCTAGAAAATTGATTCGTTTATGTTATGTGATCTTCTGTTTCATCTTGTTTCTCTATGTTAAAATTGAAAACCTCAAAAGTGAGAAAAACAAGTTTTTTTGTTTTTCATCCAAAATATTAAAAGGTTTTATTTTAACCAGATAACTTTAAACAAAGTTCTGTTTAAACGGTTAAAATATAAATCTTTTATTTAAAAACTGATCTTGACCAGAATTTTAAACAAGTTTTTGTTTAAAGGTCAAAATCTAGTTTTTAGGATTGTTAATTATTAATGAAACAGTTTTTGTCACATTAATAATTAAAAGTTTTTGGTTTTTTGTTTAAATCCAGTTTTAATCAGAATATTAAAAACTAGTTAGTTTTTAATAGGTTAAAAGGAGTTAGGATTTAAAACGGGAATTTTTGTTTTTAATCCGAAAAAGGGGACCGAGACCACCACCGTAGCCGGTGGCAGTTGCAGGTGGCGGCGGTCGTTGGTCTTGCGGCTCAGGTCGGCGGCAGCTGCAAGAAGCGGCAGCTGTCGGCAGTGTGGCCAGGTGGTCGGCGGCGAACCAGGTGGCTTCGGCCTAGGTAGGTTCTTGCCCCAGGAGGGGTTCGGCCTAGGTATTGGCCCAAATAAGTTTTTCGGTAAAATGCAAAGGTTATTAATTTTAAGTATTGATATTAATAAGTTTTATATAAACTAGTATTATATATTTTTTTAATTAGTTTAATTAAAATATATAGCTTTTTGACGTTTATTAATCACGACCAGTTGAGACGTTGTAAATAAACTCTAAAAGGTAAGTTTATATAAAGGGAAGGCGAAAAAAGATGTTGTTATTTAAATAGTGATCAAATTTTTGTCGTGTTTAAGTTTTGGTAAAACTAGTAAAAACTCGACATAGGATTTATTCAAGTCTTGAATAAAGTTATGTTTTTCAAAGTTTATTGAAAAACTATTTTGGTCAAATTAATTTAGATAACTTAGAAGATTACAATTCTCTTTTTTGATTAATAGTTATTAGTCAAAAGGGTATATGAGAATAGTTAAACGAATTAGGTTTTGTGTTTATCGCTTTTATATCGTTTATATAACTGCTTAGTTGTATATTTGTTGTTTATATATATTGCGTGGTTGTGATACGTAACTATAGTTTTGCCGACTTAGGACTCGTTTTTCTCCTTTTCCTTCTTCTTTTTGGTTTTGGGAAGGCCTGCGTGCCAATTACAATCCACTTCTTATATGTATTTTTTGTACGGGATCGGGGAGGCCTGTGTGCCACTTACAACCCCTTTTTTTATTATTGTAAGTGTAATAGTAGTAGTTGTAGTTTTATCCCATAATCAAGATGAAGTACGAGAAGATATTCAAGATGATGACTTGCACAGTGCTCGGGTACTTTGGAGGAGGTGTCAAGGCAAGTGGGAACAATGCATCATGAAGGCGAATCCAAGTTCTTCTTATCCTTAGGATTGACCTTAGGATTAGTTGGCAAAACTATAGGTTTTTTATCCGCGTGGTTGTGTTTAATGCTTACTCATATGTGTGTGATGCTAATTAAACAAGTTTAATAATAGGCGATCATTAAACAAAGAAAAATCACGGTTTATGACAAACTAGAATACGACTACAGTTTGTTAGTCGTATTAGTTAAATTTTTTATAAATTTAAAGTTTTGTCAAGGTTATAAGTTTGGAACTTATAAAGCCGTTTTGTGCACCTAATATAGGTACACATTTAAATCGTATTTTTAAAACAGATAGTTTTAAAACTGTTTTTCAAAAAAACTCGAAAGTTAAGTTTTTCTTTTAAACTTAATTATAAAACCCAAGAAAATCTTAGATCAGTGTGCTACCCATCTAATGGTACACATTTGCTGTTAAACGGTACTCGGGTGTCGGAAGTGCCCAAACCTTGGGCATCCGGGTTCAAACCATTGCGACAAAGGGTATGAAAGATTCTGCGATAATTGGGAGTCCCGGCCAGAATTCATACTGTCTTAGGTGGTGCGATCTATTTTGGTGATAATCGGGAGTCCCGGCCCAAAAAGCACTAGAGTAGAGTTAAACATACTAGACTGGGTCTAAGTGCTCTGCGAGGTTTTAGGAGTCGTATCAGCTAGGTACGATTGGTACAGGGTGTTACCTACCAGAAATAGCATGACTTGGCGGGAAGTGACCAAACCTTGCCTCAAGTATGTGAAATATGGGTCCTAGGTCTGATATATATTATTTATGGGTTTGATGATATATGTTAGAAAAGTTATTTGCAATTACTAATTAAACCGAGTTTTAATTTGTAGATGGCAACCAACGTTACCAACACTAACAACCTATCTCTTCGCTCTATCCTAGAGAAGGATAAGCTCACCGGACCAAACTTTCTCACTTGTGAGATAAATCTCCGGATCGTGCTGAGGCACGAGAGAAAATGGTACGTCCTAAAACAACCTCTGGGAAATCCCCCTGCCAACAACGCTAGGGCAGATGTCAGGGAGGCTTATCAGAAGCGCTCCAATGACGCCCTGGACGTGAGTTGCCTCATGTTTGCAACGATGAGTCCTGAGTTGCAGTCAAGCATGATGAAAACTCCTGCCTACGATATGATCCGCCAGCTGAGGGACATGTTCGAGGATCAAGCCCGCACAGAGCGTTATGATGTCACTAGAGCATTTAACTCGTGCAAGATGATGAAGGAGACATCGGTCAGTACCCATGTCATGAAAATGAAGGGGTACATAGACCACCTAGAAAGGCTTGGGCACCTAGTACCGTTGCAGCTAGCAACGGATACGATACTCAACTCGTTGTCAGACGACCATAAGCCTTTTATAGTCAACTACAACATGAACAACATGGAGAAATCCGTGGCGGAGCTGCATTCTATGCTTAAGACTGTGGAGCAGAGTATCGGGACCAAGTCTAAGGACGTTCTCATGATGAGCAATGGGGGCAATAAGAAGAGGAAGGGGCGCAACAGAAAGGGAAAGGGTAGGACCCAACCCAGACATAATGCACCCAGGGCTAGTGATAACAACAAGGGCAAGAAGCCAACGCCGAACAAGGCAAGAACCGAGAATCGGTGCTTCAGGTGCGGCGAGACCGGATACTGGAAAAGAGATTTTCCGAAGGCTCACGACGCAGGAGGCAAGTTTGGCTCCTCAGGTATCGTGTGACTAGCTTCTTTGTCACTTTCCACTTGTAAAGTTTCTTATGAGTTTTTCTAATATCTTGCAATCGTTTATTGCAAGAGGTGATGGAAAGTGAATCGGCCCAGCATTCAAGATCCTACGTGCTTTATCCGGATATTTAATAATTCTTTTTCTTAGTTGTTAAAATTTTAAAGTTTTTGGACTTGATTGGTTTGTTTGTTAGACTATTGGTTGACTTTATGGTTTGATCTTTGGAAATTTGAATTATTTGACTAATATTCGTGCACGTATGTTTTAAATGAATCAAGTTAGTCTAGTTGTGACTAAAGGTTACTAATAAGTCAAGTTTTGACTTAATAAATGATTCATAGCGATCTTATGCAGAAATTGTTATAGTTACATTAAATCTCACTATATAAATACTTAGATAAACAAACTGTGTTTATAAAATTAGAATTTCTTTCTAATTTACAAGTATTTAAGGATTTTATGAAAGATAAATGTTCAAAGCATTGAACATGATCAGATAAGAAATAATAGTTATTATTTCTAGATAAAAAGTTTTTGGATAAAACATTTAAGAAAGTATAAAGGTGATTATAATAGTTATTATGAGCAAGGTTGTTTTATACTAAATGTTTTAAGCAAAGAAATTTAAAATACCTTTACAAATATTTTATACTTGTAATCGTGTTTTGGGTTTAATGAAACCGTTTTTCATAACTGGAAAGGTGGATATATAAGAAATTCAAGTTCTGGTTTCATAAAACGTTTAAATTTTTTACAAAAAATGATTTGTAGAGCAAGTGTTTAAAACACAAGTTTTAGGCGTATTAGTCAAGGATTGACTGATTCCAAAAGGGTGTTTTAAGGTAATGCACTTTTTCCATAAAAGATAGTGGGAGCGCTAGACTAATGTATTTATCAAGTTATCAAGGTTGATCTAACTAGTATGATAAATACAAGTGTGAACTCTTAAAGTATATAATTGTCGGATGATTTTAGAAGTGATCTAAAATAAAAGGTTCTTAAAAAGGAACTAATCCGAGGAATGCATGACTCATTGAAAAGTTCTCAATAAGAATGTCATTGCAAGTTTTTCTTAAGTCAAGTTATGACTTGAAAAAGAATTATATATTATTTAAGAAGGGTTCAAAAGGTCAAAATAAATGTTGGTAGTTGATTAACGTTAGAGATGATAAAATAAGGTATTTTTGATATCCTTAGTAATGAAATTAGATAAGTGTTAATATACACTGGGGATCTAATCTCAAGTTTACAAGTATGTGTAAATGGATTTATCATTTCAAAAGGGGTATGAATCTAGTAAGATTTAATACATCTACAAGTGTAATTAAAGTTTTAATTACAAGGGGATTATTTTATAAACTCAGAAACTTTGGAGTTATTTCCGGTTCTCCAAGTTTAAGGAATTCATAAAATAAGTAAGTCTAGAATTGTTTGGTTGCAAAACAATTTCTAGCAAAACCAAGAAATAGTACTTCGAGGTACTAGTCTTGAGTTTTTTGGTTTATAGACACGTTATTTTCTTTGTAATCCGTGTCAAAAGTATTTATCACATAGGTTATCCTTAAACCTGAGGTATTTGGTTTGGGATGCGGTAACTATTGTCTCCTTAGTTTGTCCTACCGCCACGCCGTAACAGGGTAGCTATAAGGGGCATATCGAGATTCAGTGGTAAGTGCACGGCCGTGCCCAAACGAACTGATCTGTTTTTTGTATTTATCACCCAGTTTTGAAATCAAGTATGTCATGAAATAATTCTTGAGATTTTGAGTTGACACTCTCCATGCTCATGCTCAAAATTGAAATATCGTGCTGCAAGGGACAAACCTATAATAACCATACCCATTCATAAACAGCTAGTTTATGATAGTTGGTTCATGAACAGTTAGTTTATGATAGATTGCTCATAAACAGTTGTTTTATGAGAGTTTACATTATCACACATTACTTTGGAGTATAAGAGTTCTTATAACCTGGTTATCCTAAGTGTCTCGCTAGGGACCTCCTTAGGCTAACAATGTACAGTAACTATTACTTATCTTGCACAAGTGGGAGTCTGTTGGATTATGTGTAGAGATAAGTAATAGGTACATTGTGTCCAATGTTATAAGAGACTAAAGGGTCACACTGCTACACACCCAATTAGAATAGTTTGGAATTTACTAGTATTTTCGTGTGGAAATAATTAATCAGTCGAATTAATTATTTAAGGAAGAAATAAATAATTAATCAGTTGGATTAATTATTAGAAACAAATAAATAATAAATAGTTATTTATTATTTTAAGGGAAATTAAATATTAAGTTTTATATTTAACGGACCAATTAATTAATAGTTAATTAATTAACTAGTAAAGTCCAGGGGTCAAAGTGCAATGAATGAAACTTTAATTAAAGTCATGGCTTTAATTGAACGGGTTTGGGCTTGGATAAGGTTTAAGTATTTAAACCTAGAAAAGGCTCATTTATCTATAAGTGATTTAATCTTAAATCAAGAAAAAACCCTGGCCTCCTCCCTCCCTCTTCTCTACGTCGATCTCAACACAACACCCGAGGGTGTTTCGGTTTGTTTTTGCTTCGACGGCAACAAGAAGGCAAAAGCCTTTTGACTTTTGCGATTTGCGCAATACACACACATACGCAGGTTTTGTGTGTAGCTCGGGTAATTCCAGCAGCGGTCTAGCAGCTAGTTCGTTGGTGGTGCAGTAGTGGTGGACTAACTTTAGCAATCACAAGATCACAAGAAGTATTATTTCTCTTAACCTTTTATCTGGATTGATGATAAGAATCTGATATGATCATTAGATAGATCCTAACCCTTTTGGGGTTTAGAGGGTTGTGTTCAATCTGTTTTCGCTTTAGGATTGAACCAGTAGAATCAAACCCAGGTTTGACCACTTTGTGTCTTAAGTTGGTTTGGTTAGTTCAAAACCCTTCAGTTACTTGTTACCGATAAGAAGATGGATATGTAAAGAAAAAAAAAAGAAAATCATGATAGGCTAAGGGAGTGGGGGGAGGTGCTTTATAACTAGGGTTGTTTCGAGATTTATTATTTTGTTAAAAGACTTTTATACCCTTTTTTGGGTGAAATACGGTTTAATCATCAAAGTTTTGATTGTTTTCGGTTAAACCATCAAAGTTTAATTTACCTTCTACTTTTACCCTCTTACCCTCTATAACCAGTCAAATTTATCCAAACACCCTAATCATAGATAATCAGACCTGCTACTACCCAAACTCCCCCATTTACCAACAACAACCCAAACACCCATATTCACTCTCCTCCCCTTCTCTCCATGTTTCTCTCTACGAATATAGAAGCAAAACCTAGAATCACCACCCCCGCCCTACCCGACCACCACCACCGTACATCGCAAGCGACACTGCCACAACAACCGCCATCGTACACCGCAACCGACATGGAGCCAAGGTTTTCGTACATCCATACTCTCCCTCCTTCCCTGAGATGGTTAAGCGGGGGATGCAAGGTAGTGAGGATGGTGAAACAGCGGTGGCAATGGTGAAGCAGTGAAGAAAGGCGGCGGCGATGGTGAAGCAATGAAGAATGCCACCACCGTAACAGTTAGGGTTTGTTCTTGTTAATCCTTCGGGTTTGTTCTTAATCGATCCGGGTATGTTATGAAGGGTTTTGATCTGACCAAACCACCCAATGACACAAACTGGTCAATCCTGGGTTTGATTCTACTGGTTCAATCCTAAAAACGGAACTGGATTGAACACAACCCTCTAAACCCCAAAAGGGTTAGGATCTTTAAACCTAATGATCAACATAGCTTCTAATTAACAAACAATCCACAGAAAAGGTTACAAGAAAAATATACCTGATCAGAAACAATAGGATTGCTAAAGTAAGTCCACCACTACTGCACCTCCTTAGAACTGGCTGCAAGACCGCTCCTGGAATTACCAATTCTCAAAGCTTCAAGCTTGATCGTGTGTGTGTATGCCTGCGTCGACCACCAAATCACAAAACATACTTGGTGTTTTTCTTGTTTTAGTTTCGACGAGAGATAGAAGCGGAGAGAGAGAGAGAGATCGACGACGAGAGAGACCGTCGAGAGAGAGAGACGAGAGAGAGCCGAGATCAAGAGAGAGATGGTGTGGTGGTTAGGGTTATCTTCCTTAATCCCTTGTTATCTCTTATTAATCCTTTAGGCTTAAGGATATATATATAGGGATTAAATGGACCTAAGCCCGTTTAATTAAAAGCCCACTGGTTTTAATTAAACTTTCAATCTTCTCACTTTGACCCCTGGACTTTACTAGTTAATTAATTAACTATTAATTAACTGGTCCGTTAAATATTAAAACTTAATATTTAATTTCTCATTAAATAATAAATAACTATTTATTATAATTAATCTAACTGATTATTTATTTATTTCTTCTCTCTAATAATTAATCCAATCTGATTAATTATTTACTTTCCTCTTTAATAATTAATCCAACTGATTAATTATTTTCACACAGATTCATGGTAAAAAGTCAAACTCTTCTAATATGGGTGTGTAGCAGTGTGACCCTTTAGTCTCTTACAACATTGGATACAATGTGCCCATTAATTATCTCTGCACATAATCTAACAGACTCTCACTTGTTCAAGATAAGTAACAGTTACTGCACATTGTTAACCTAAGGAGGTCCCTAGCCAGACACTTAGGGTAACCAGATTATAAGAACTCTTATACCCCAAAGTAACTTGTGATAAAACTTCATAAGCAACCTGTTTAGAAGTATCCTATTATAAACTAACTGTTTATAAACTAAACTATCAAAAACTCCCTGTTTATGAATGGGTACGTTTTTATATATACATACATGCATATATATAGGTTTGTCCCTTACAGCGCGATATTTCAATTTTGAGCATGAGCATGGAGAAAGTCAACTCAGAGACTCAAAAATTGGTTCATGACATACTTGATTTCAAAACTGCGTGATAAACGACAAAGAACATATCAGTTCGTTTAGGCACGGCCGTGCACTTACCAGTTTCTCTAATCAGTCAAGGGGCCCGGAAATATCTCTCCTAAAAAGAAGGTGAAATTACCATCTTGCATATCTGCATCTGGAAATACGGCTCCCACTGAATCTAGACACGCTCCTTATGACCACCCTGTTACGGCGTGGCGTTAAAACGAGCTAAGAAGACAACAGTTACCGTATCACAAACCAAATACCTCAGGCTTAAGGATAACCTATGTGATTAATACTTTTGACATGAATCCACGAAGTATCATTCACAGTGGGTCAATCCAATATTCGTAACCCTAACGAATATCCGTCAATTTTGGTCCGCAAAAACTTTTGCAGCTATATTCGACATACTTTCGAATCTACCCCAAAACTACGATGACTTTATAGCCCTATCATAGTTCCCACCACGATAAGTAGTCACGGATAATGTTTTGAATAAACCTAGTTTATTCCTGGATGAACCAAAACATACAAAATTGTGAAGAACAAAGAAACTAATTTCTACACCCTTCCATATTCCGCCCTGAAATAAAGGTGCATAATTTCTACCATTTCATTGACTCGATTCACGGTGTATATCTGAATTACTTATTATTTTGCATTGTAACTTATCACAGACTACAAGGAAAAATAATATGATTATAAACCTAAAACTCAAGATTAGCACCCTGAAGTACTCATTCTTGATTTTGCTAGAAATCGTTCTTGCAACCTAAGAACAATTCTAGACTTGGTTATTTCATAAAATTTCTTAAACTTGGAGAAACTGGAAATAACTCCAAAGTTTCTGATTTTACACAAAGAACTTTCTTGTAATTAAAACTTTAATTACATTTGTAGATATACTAGATTTTATTATCCTCTTGAAATGATAAACCTCTTTTACACCTACTTGCAAGAAACTTGAAATTAGATTCCCTGTGTATGTCAACACTAATCTAATATCACTACTAAGAATGTTAAAGAACATCCTATTTCATCATTTCTAACTTTGACCAACCAACAACATTTAATTAAGCTGACTTTCTGAACATTTTAGAACGTGTATAATTTTTATTTAAGTCATAACTTGACTCAAAATCTTGCAATGATATCTTTATTGAGTACCTCTCAATAAATCATGCATTCCTCGAATTAGTCCTTTCTCAAGAACTTACTATTTTAGATAACTTCTAAAATCATCCGATAATTATATACTCTAAAAGTTTGATCTTGTATTCATCATACTAGATAAAAAAACTTTTATTAACTTTGATAAATATATTAGTCAGATGCTCCCACTATCTTTTATGAGAAAGTGTATTACTTTAAAACATCCTTTTAGGCTTTAGTCAATCCTTGACTACCATGCCTACAACTTGTGTTCTAATCACATGTTTTAAAACTTAGTTTTTGTAAGAAAGTTGTTTTATAAAATCAAAAACTTGGATCTCTATATATCCATCTTTCTAATTACAGAAAGTGGTTTCATTAAACTTTCCATAAGTGCAAAACACTTGTGAATGCATTTTAAATTTCTTTCCATTAAAAAACATTCAGTATAAAACTCCCTTGATTATAGTAACTACCATAATCACTTTTATACTATCTTAAATGTTTTATCAAAAAACTATTCTTACTTAGAAATAATGACTATTATTTCCATTTGTTTAAGACTTTGAACATTCACTTTTCACAAATAACTTAAACACTTGTTAAATTAGAAAAACTATCTAATTTTATAAACAACACTTGTTTATTTAAGTATTTTGAGTAGTGTAGCCAGCATTTATGTAACTACAACAAATCATAGCATAATATCACTATGAATCACAAATCAAGTCAAGTCTTGACTTATTGGTATTATTTTAGTCACTACTGGACTAATCTTGATTCATAAAATAAAGACACGTGCATGGATATGAACTAAATAATTAAAATTTCCATAAACTCAAAAACCAAAGTTTCCCCAAAAACAAAAAATAAGATAAACATGTTTAGATAAACTTAAAAGAGTTTAATAAACTAGGAAATAAAATTATTATAATATCCGTAAGCTGCACGTAGGGTCTCTTTATGCTAGGCCGCATCACTTTCCATCTCCACCTGCAATAAACGATTGCAAGACATTAGAATACTCGTAAAAACTTTTACAAGTGGAAAGTGATAAAGAAGCTATTCACACGATACCTGAGGGGCCAGCCTTGCCACCTGCCTCGCCCTTTGGGCTCTTTTCCAATGCCAA
The DNA here is from genome assembly GCA_947179395.2 of Pulicaria dysenterica. Lineage (NCBI taxonomy): Eukaryota > Viridiplantae > Streptophyta > Magnoliopsida > Asterales > Asteraceae > Pulicaria > Pulicaria dysenterica. The sequence continues at coordinate 5,455,816 of OX359295.1, forward strand.
TGCCCGACCTCACCGCACTTGAAGCACCGATTCTCGGTTCTTGCTTTGTTCGGCTTCGGCTTCGGCTTCTTGCCCTTGTTGTCGTTATTAGCCCTGGGTGCATTCTGGCTGGGCTGGGCCTTGCCCTTTCCCTTTCCGTTGTACCCCTTCCTCTTCGTATGTCCGCCATGACCCATCATGAGAATGTCCTTGGACTTGGTCCCGATACTCTGCTCAGCTGTCTTGAGCATAGAGTGCAACTCAGCCACGGATTTCTCCATGTTGTTCATGTTGTAGTTGACTATAAAAGGCTTATAGTCATCTGAAAACGAGTTGAGTATCGTGTCCGTTGCTAGCTGCAACGATACTGGGTGCCCAAGTCTCTCTAGGTGGTCCATGTAACCTTTCATTTTCATGACGTGGTTACTGACCGAGGTTCCCTTAGCCATCTTGCACGAGTTAAATGCCCTGGTGGCATCATAACGTTCTGTGCGAGCTTGCTCCTGGAACATGTCCCTCAGCTGGCGGATCATGTCATAGGCAGGAGTCTCCATCATGCTAGACTGCAACTCTGGACTCATAGTTGCAAGCATGAGGCAGCTGATATCTAGGGCGTCATTGGAGCATTTCTGAAAAGCCTCCCTGACATCTGCCCTAGCATTGCTGGCAGGAGGATTTCCTAGAGGTTGTTCTAGGACATGCCACTTTCTCTCGTGCCTAAGCACGATTCGGAGATTTCTCTCCCACGTGAGAAAGTTTGGTTCGGCAAGCTTGTCCTTCTCAAGGATGGAGCGGAGAGAGAGATTGTTAGTACTAGTAACGTTGGTTGTCATCTACAAATTAAAACTCGGTTTAATTAGTAATTTTAGATAAAACTTTCTAATCATATATCATCAAAACCATAAATAATATATATTAGACCTAGGACCCATATTTCACATACTTGACGCAAGGTTTGGGCACTTCCCCCCAAGTCATGCTATTTCTGGTAGGTAACACCCTGTACCAATCGTACCTAATTGAGATGACTCCTAGAACCTCGTAGAGCACTTAGACCCAGTCTAGTATGTTTAACTCTACTCTAGTGCTTTTTGGGCCGGGACTCCCGATTATCACCAAAATAGATCGCACCACCTAAGACAGCATGAAGCATGGCCGGGGCTCCCGATTATTGCATAATCTTTCATGCCCCTTCCCGCAATGGTTTGAACCCGGATGCCCAAGGTTTGGGCACTTCCGACATCCGAGTACCGTTTAACAGCAAGGATGTGTTAGATTATGTGCAGAGATAGATAACATGTACCATCGTGTCCAATACTATGTGACACTAAAGGATCACACCGTTGCACACCCAATTAGAACCTTTTGGATTATACCTGTTTGTGTGTAAAAGAATAATTAATTAGTTTAATTAATTATTGAGAAAGAGAGAAATAATAAAAGTTATTTATTATTTAAAAGGAGAAGTTAATATTTAGTTTAATTATTAACGGGACCAATTAATTAATAGTTATTAATTAATTAGAAAGGTCGATGGTACTTTCTGTAATCGATTAACAGTTTAATTAAAGCTGGGCTTTAATTAAACGGGCTTAGGCCTTATAATGGTTTATTATATATAAACTTGTTTAAGCCTCATTAATCAACATGTTAATCACAAAAAAAGCAGCCAATCAGGGCTCGACATGTGTCTTTTTACACTGCTACAAGTTACCCCAACAGTTGCCATTCTTCATTTACGCTATTCAAAATTTACAAAGTGTTCTCTCGAGTTCTTGATTACGTTAACATACAAATCATCTCGTTACTCTGCCAAAATTTGCAATTTTAGTATCAAAATACTCGAAATCACAAAGGTAACAACTTGTATGGTTTATATTTTGAAGTTTTTGAGTTAAAAAGGTACTTTTTGGCCTTAGAACACTGATATGCGAATGAGAGTATCGAGACTTTGAGTGCATTTTTGGTACACGAAACAAATTTTTCTTGTTAGGAATAAACAAGCGGTAGAATGAAGGATTGCTAAGATAACTATGAAGAGGTAGAGAGAGAATCTCGTTTCACCTTCAAAACACACATAGTTTATTTATTTATTTTTTTTATTTTTTTTTCACCTTTTTTTTTTTTGTTGTTGTAAAATGCAAAGCTTAGTATTGAAATGTGGGGGAAATGCCTTTATATAGCATTTCCCCAACTTTGGTATAATTACATATTACACCCTCACTTTAATATATCTAACAATCTCCCCCTAAGTGAGGTGTGTAATCATTCACAACAAACAAATACATTGAAATCTATTCGAAAACTGATTTGTTGCGAATGCCGAAGGCCATTTGCCATTTTCTGATTTCCCTCCTGCTGGCCAATGCTTTCCTTATTTTGTCTATTGCCTTGTATGCCTGGGAATGTTCTTCATCTGTGTAAGCTGCTCGGTTATCCCAAACCTTTTGATGAATTTTATGATGAAGGATTTTCAAGGTGCCGTCAGAATATGCATTAAGGTCGTCTAGTCTGATGAAAATCTTTTCGCCCTTTGTATCTTTGGAGACAACACCTCGAGAACCTTTAAAGTTTGGATGACCGTCATGGATTATTGTCAACTCTTCAAGCTGTTCTAGATCTGGATGATTCTGATTAGGCTTAATAAGATTGAATTTCCGATAGTTGTTCTCAGCCCCGAGCTGGATATCGTGTTCCTCAAAGAATTCCATAAGATTTCTCATGTACCTCATTAACGCAACTCTACCAAATTCTTCATCAGGCCATTTCCCCTTTTTCTGGGAAAGGATGTCGAATAAGAAGCTAATGTCTTCGATGTTTACATACCTCAAATCTGCTTCGGTGAGAAAGTATGTGAGGTTGTTAGCTCTTTTGACGTAGAAGATGACATATTTTATGTTGAAGTTGGTTTCGGTATACACACTGAGAAGGTCACTTATGGGATAATCTGATTTGATATCTTCTGGTTTGGTTTGTGAACGAGTGAGAATATGATCATATCTCCTTCTTTGTTTATCGTTCATGTTTCTCAGCTCGGGTGAGATAACCTCTATCAACTGACTGTTGAAGATTTCAGGAATTCGTTCTTCAAGATTGGCAGCGTTGACAAAGAAAGATTTCCATATCGGGTTTTCTGCAGCATTCCTTGTGAACATATTCCCGACATCAAGACCAGGATCTCCACGATGCACTGGAGGAGCAGGTGGGACTGTGAAATTTTCAGGCAAGGGTCATTCTGATTCTGCTCTAAACTTTTCAGCTGCCTCTGCTTGTCTGTTTCTTTCTAGTATGTCGGCAGCTGATTCTTGAAATCTACCAGGAGGAGGAGGGAATTGTTGGTGAACTTCAAAATTTAACCCACTGAGGACCCTGGAAACATCAAAGAGAGGCTTTGTCTTCTTTGGTTTCCTTCTTGCTTCTCTCCTAGAGATTGCTAACCTTTCTTTCCTTCTTTGAGCAAGTTCCCTATCACTAGGAATGTCATCAAAACGGTCTACAATTCTAGGTGAGTCTGGGCGCGTTGCAACCTCGACATATTCATCAATGCCGGTAAATAGTCTTATCATTTCTGGGTCATCAGTTTCCTCCTCCTGTTCATCGACCCTACCTTCTCCCAAATCCCTGACGGGTGAATTTCCTAGTGACCCATACAGCTCTTCCATCTCAGAATCGGAGCCACTAGACCAATTAACATTGTCAGCCTGGGATTGATCGAACGATAGTTCTCCTTCTTCGAGTTCTGTCGGCCTCAGTTCAGATTGTTGCTGGGGTACATAGAGTACGATTTGTTTGTCAACATTCTCTTTCTGTTGTAGTTCAAAGACTTCATCGGCCAACTGTTCTGTTTGTTGTTGTTGTTGCTCAGTCTGACTTCCAGTAAAACCTGTACCTGTAGGTAAGTATTTGCTGAATGATGGTATAGGTACAGTTGCACCGGAGGGGACTGTGATGTATTTTCTTCTTTTCTCCCCCTCGGGACGATCATCAGGATCTTGATCATCCCGCCTCCTCTTAATCCCTTGAGCCTGAGCCTGACATGTTTGTTCCAGTACTGTCAGCCGCTCAGTAACCTTTTGTAGAGAGGTGTAGAAACCTCTAGTCACCCCATCTATCTTGCTGTTGACATCTTCGTGAAACTCTGTAAAATCATCCAAGGAGATTCCATGTGGACGCTATTCAGCTCGCAGAATAGTCAGAAGGTCTTGATCATACGTAGAGTCTGGCCTTTGATCAAGTATTTTAGCATACAGGATGCTTTTCAAGGCGTCAACTGATAGAGAGGTAATATCAGGTTGAGGTTGAGATTCCGTTGCTGGAGGGCGAGCTGCAAGAAGTGATTCAATTCTGGTTAGCTGCTCAGTTTGTGCCCTGGAGGCTTGTTCGATCCGATCCAACTTTAGATTTGTCTCCTACAGTTGTTGGCGGATTGGGGACACGGCTTGTTGAATAGCATCTTGAAGATCTGCACGTGTAACATACCCGGAATCACTCAGATTACCGGTTGAGGTACCTGCCATAGAGGCAGAACCACCTACTGGAGCAGCATGGATGTAGGCTCCAGCAGGATTTCCTTCCAATCCTCGAATGGCACCTTGAGAGGTACCACCTATGAAAGTTGAGGAGACTTGTTGAGCCAACAAGCTCAGTGCATCAATGGTGACTTTGTGTTGTTCAAGATAAGCGGAGATCCGCGGCATATCAAATTGTGCACGAAAAGGAGCCGAGGACGAGGGATAAACAAGCGGTAGAATGAAGGATTGCTAAGATAACTATGAAGAGGTAGAGAGAGAATATGTTTCTTACTCCCCCTAGAATCACAACCGGGGAAACCCTCCCCCTACAATGTAGCTCTCGAGCATTTAGGCAATTAGCAGAAGCGTATAAGGATTCATCATCAGAGGAGAATATTTTGCTTACTCCTCCTAGAATCACAAACGGGGAAACCCTCCCCCTACAATGTTGCTCTTGATCCTTGAGAAAATTTGGGGCGAGAATACTTGCTCTTTCTTCTGAGTAGTTCTCCCCCTAGACTGAATACCTGCTAAAGTATGTCTCAAGCAGTAACCAACTGAATAAATCTTTATATCTCCCCCTCATGATGTCCAAAGTCTACTGGTCATCATGAAAAATGTTCAGTTGTGAAGCATCAGTCTAATAACTTCTACCACTTGTGAGCCAAAATGGATCGTTGAGGAGTGATTGTAGATCCAAAGTGAGTACATAAACCAAATCGAAAATCTGAGAAGTCTCGTACAAGAGTATCAACCTAGTCCGGATCACAACAAGTGACAAAAAGAATGAAAGACAAGTGGATGCAAACGAACTTGGGACGGATAAGGATTCTATAGTAAGAAATAAGCGTTAAGGAACACAGGGAGCTGAAATCATATTCAAGCCTTTTCAACCTGTACGACTATAGAAAAGGTGACTTTGAACGCATAACGTGAACAGGGAGTCGGATACATCCTTATTCGAAAGCACACAAAAATCTATCAAACTCTTCGCAAACATGAAGTAAACGGATGTTGGTTAAGACAATCAAGCAACGATACACGAATTCTGAAAGATAAGAATGACAAATCAGAATTCAGAACTGACTGATAAAAGACTACCAAGATTCTAAAGAAACAAGGAATGGATGACCAAAATCTAGTTTTGAGACCAGATATTGGTGACACTAAGAAAGAAGAACCAAAAATCAGTTAGGAAAGGGCAGGATGACTAGACATAGGGTATTAGGAATTAAGTTCATGGTAGTAATGACCCAAAGCTAACCCAAATCTAGAAACATCAGAATGATAACTGAAACTTTGAGAACTCCTGACTCAGTTAAAAAATCCAAACACTTGATTTAGAAATCGAGGTGGCAACATAAATCAGTCTGAATGACGACGGGGGTTCGGGGGCAGCGCCCCTGATAGCGGGGTCCAAGGGGTGGCAACCCCTGGCGGGGTCCAAGGGGCAGAGCCCCTGGCGGGGTCCAAGGGGCAGAGCCCCTGGCTGGGGTCGAAAATTTTGAGTGAAAATTGCAAGTCTGAAAAACCTGTTTGGATCGCATGCGATTGGATCCACGCGATAGGATGTGCGATTGGATCTGGTTGAATCGCGTGCGAATGGTTCAGATTGAATCGCATGCGATTGACAAGATGCGGCTGATAGAACCCTATACTTAACCAAATTCAGCTCGATCGCATGCGATAGCCCTAGAGTGCGGCTGATAGTGTGATTCGAATCGCATGCGATTGGGTCCATGCGATTGGATCCATGCGATTGGCCAACACTTGATGAATTTCTTGCTAATCGCACAAGAACTTAAAAGTGCGGCTGATAGCTATCGTACCTGACACAAAAGATGTCAAATCTGCCTACTTGTACCTGATTTGTACTTGATTTGATCTTGACTTGTGCAAGTTCCACACTCAAACACAAACACCCATACCAACACTTAATTTCACACACAAACACCAAAATTTTGGTGTTTTTATCCTTTTTGAAATCAAAATCCCAGATCTAAAGTGTTCTTCAATTTTCCAACTGTTCTTGACAAAATTTTGAAAGCTTCAAAATCGATCAGATTCAGATCAAAAGTTCTTGTAAATGATTCGAGAACCAATTTCGACCAATCCTCTACGAAAATCAGAATCATTAACATACAAAACATGACCTTTGTAGGATGAATAATATTACCGAACCTTGGACAATAACAGCTATGAACTTCGATCAATCTGCTTTGTAGTGTCTTGAGCAGTTGAAATTTGTCATTTCTCACAAAGAACAAATAGTTGTAGCTTCGATTCTGGATCAATAACCCCTTTTTCAGATCATAAACGATATTTTTGAGATGAAAACCGTATGATCAGCCCCTTTTTCTTCGATGAACAGCCCCTTTGATCTTCAAACTTCGATTTGTTGATGATAACACTCGATAGATCTTCACTCCTTTGGCTCTGATACCACTTGTTAGGAATAAACAAGCGGTAGAATGAAGGATTGCTAAGATAACTATGAAGAGGTAGAGAGAGAATCTCGTTTCACCTTCAAAACACACATAGTTTATTTCTTGTAAGTGTGGCAATCCTTACATTTCCTTGTCTAGCACAAGGCTTATATACCTATAAGGTATATTTACAATAAGCACCCTCAACTATTGTTGAACTCCTATTCTATTACAATAATACAGTTCTAACAAAGATAATACCCTAATCTCACCTTCCTCTCTCTCTCTCTCTCGGCGGCGCTCTCTCCCTCTCTCGTGGAGATCGACGGCGGCGGAAAACCGAGAACCAATCACCGAGCGGCGGTGGTCGGCGGCGATACATACACACATACGCACGGGTCACGGTTTGATCCGAGGTTTAATCCTTAGGCGGTCTAGCAGCCCGTTCGAGGTGGTGCAGTAGCGGTGGATAACCTGCAGCTATTTAGAGGATTGAAGAAAAAGTTTTGGTTTCATCAAGGTATAACCTTTCTGACCCTCTTCCTCTTTTAGTTTCTGTACGAGTTAGATGAGATCACTGGAGGGGGTTTTATTCCGCTGTGCATGTTTTTATACCCTACAAAACCCATCAGGATGTACCACTAGGTAGGTAACACACTGATCTAAGATTTTCTTGGGTTTTACTATTAAGTTTAAAAACTTAATTTTCCAGTTTTTGAAAAATCATTTCAAAACTAACTGTTTTAAAAATACGATTTATATGTGTACCTAAACTAGGTGCACAAAACGGCCTTTATAAGTTCCAAACTTATAACTTTGACAAAACCTTAAATTTATAAAAATTTAATTAATACGACTACCAAACTGAAGTCATATTTTAGTTTGTCATAAAAACGTGGTTTTTCACTGTTTAATAACAACCTGTTATTAAACCCCTTTTTATTTAGCATCATATAAAAGTCACATATCTATATGAAAAACAGTAAATAAAAGAACACAACTACGCATGTAATAAAACAACATATAAAGCCCTATAGTTTTGCCAACTAATCCTAAGGTCAAACCTAAGGATAAAGGACTTGGATTCGCCTTCTTGATGTGCTGCTCCCACTAGCCTTGACACCTCCCCGAAGTATCCGTGCTTCGTGTGAAGAACATCATTTACTTGATCACCTTCTTCGAGTCCGTTTCGGTCGAGGGATTAAACTATTACTAGTCTATTACAAATACAATATTGAATGGGGTTGTAAGTGGCACGCAGGCCTCCCCGAACCAGTACAATATTACAAATAAGAAGGGGATTGTAATTGGCACACAGGCCTTCCCAAAACCAAAAGAAAGAGAAGGTAAAAGGAAAAACGAGTCCTAAGTCGGCAAAACTACAGCTATATGTATCACAACCACGCAATTATATATAAGCATTATATATAAAAGACAACCACGCAATTATAATATATAAACAAAGAAACTGTGCCCTTAAGCACATAACCTGATTTGTTTAAACATTCTCATTTACCGTTTGATTAATACCTATTAACAAAAAAAAATGAGAATCATGATCTTCTAATTAAATTTATTTGACCAAAAAGGTTTTTCAACAAAAACTTTAAAAAACTTGATCTCATTCAAACTTGAATGAAATCCTTATGTCGTGTTTTCGTACTAGTTTTCCAAAAAACTTAAAACCGACAATATTTTGGTCAATTAAATTATTATCTTATTTGTTTCTCCATGTTGTTATATAAACTCTATTCTTTTAAAATTTATTCAAAATGACTAAACTAGTCATAATAAATAAATATCTAAACAAATATATATTTTAACTAAACTAATTAAAACATATAATACTAGTTTATATAACACCTTATTACTTTTTAACACTTAAAATTAATAATCCTTTATGTATTAATTCGAAAAACTATTTGGGCCAACAACTCCTGGGCCGAGCAACCCCTTGGGCCGATAACCCCTTGGGCCGCGAATCACCTTGGCCGAAGTCCCTTGGGCCGAGGCCCACTTGGCCTTAGCGCCGCTAACGATCACCACGAGGCCCACTTGGCCTTAGCGCCGCTAACGATCACCACGAGGCCCACTTGGCCTTAGCACCGTTAACAATCACTACCCAACACGGTGATGATCTTGGTTCCCGTTTTCCGATTAATACATAAATTAAAATTTTAAAACCCTTTTTAACCTATTAAAACTAACTGTTTTAATATCTTGATTAAAAACTGGATTTAATTTTAAAAAACCAAAAAAAATAAATATCAATTATTAATATCAACTGAAAAACTAGTTTTATTAACAATTGATTATCCTAAAACTAAAACATTAACCTTTTTAAACAAAAGTTCAAAAATTACTGGTTAAGATAAAAAGTTTATCCTTTATAACCGTTTAAACACAAACCTGGTTTAAACCTAACTGATTAAAAATAAACCTTTTACTATCTGGATAAAAACAGAATCCTTGTTTTTACCACCTTATGGTTTTCGAAAAACATGAGGAGAAGAAACAAGATGAAGAAGATCATATATCCTAAACAAACCTACTAACTAGATAAACCAGGTTTAACTAATTAAACAAACTGTTTAATTTTCTTGATCAAACTTATCATTATCCAAAAAAATCATAACCTTTTCAACCATTCAAACTAACTGTTTGAATTTTCTGATTAATAGGATTAAACCTGATAGCAAAAATCAGCTGTTTTTGCTACCTATTGATTTTCGAAAAACTGATAACAATATTAAGATCAAGAACAAAAACCTTAAATCTAGAAAATAGATAAAACTAGAAACTATGGATCGTAGAGCCGAGGCTCTGATACCACTGAAGGGTTTTGATCTGACCAAACCACCCAATGACACAAACTGGTCAATCCTGGGTTTGATTCTATTGGTTCAATCCTAAAAACGGAACTGGATTGAACACAACCCTCTAAACCCCAAAAGGGTTAGGATCTTTAAAACTAATGATCAACATAGTTTCTAATTAACAAACAATCCACATAAAAGGTTACAAGAAAAATATACCTAATCAGAAACAATAGGATTGCTAAAGTAAGTCCACCACTACTACACCTCCTTGGAACTGCTGCTAGACCACTCCTGGAATTACCAATTCTCAAAGCTTCAAGCTTGATCGTGTGTGTGTATGCCTGCGTCGACCACCAAATCACAAAACACATTTGGTGTTTTTCTTGTTTTAGTTTCGACGAGAGAGAGAAACGAAGAGAGAGAGATCGACGACGAGAGAGAGAGACCGTCGAGAGAGAGAGAGAGACGAGAGAGAGCCGAGATCGAGAGAGAGAGAGATGGTGTGGTGGCTAGGGTTATCTTCCTTAATCCCTTGTTATCTCTTATTAATCCTTTAGGCTTAAGGATATATATATATATATATATATATATATATATATAGGGATTAAATGGACCTAAGCCCGTTTAATTAAAAGCTCACTGGTTTTAATTAAACTTTCAATCTTCTCACTTTGACCCCGGGACTTTACTAGTTAATTAATTAACTATTAATTAACTGGTCCGTTAAATATTAAAACTTAATATTTAATTTCTCTTTAAATAATAAATAACTATTTATTATAATTAATCTAACTGATTAATTATTTATTTCTTCTCTCTAATAATTAATCCAATCTGATTAATTATTTACTTTCCTCTTTAAAAATTAATCTAACTGATTAATTATTTTCACACAGATTCATGGTAAAAAGTCCAACTGTTCTAATATGGGTGTGTAGCAGTGTGACCCTTTAGTCTCTTACAACATTGGATACAATGTGCCCAAATTTAGGGTTTGTTCTTGTTCCAAAATCAATCTCATCTATTGTACGTGAGTGTGTGTTCTTCGATTCCCAGATATGTGTGTGGATCAGTTTCTGTGTGAATGATTTGTGCAAATTGTTTGTTATGAACAGATCTATGCAAATCGTGTGTTTAGATCTGGAATCTTCTTATGTTCTTCATCATCTTGTTATGAACATATTTGTGCAAATCGTTTATGAATGTAGATCTGTGCAAATTGATTATGATTGTGTTTTGTTAATCCAGATCTATGCAAATATGAAGAACTAGAATTGATTATATTGTGTTTTGGTATGAACTTGTGGGTTATTGAAATCATGATTTAAGTTTTGATGAACATTAACTCAGGAACATATGAAGAACAAGATGAAGATTAACTCAAACATTCAACAAGAACATTAAAAAAATAAAAAAAATATATTATTTAACCTGCATATCAGGTTAAAGGTTAACAAATGGGTAAAAACGAAAACCAAACATAACTTAAGGGTTAAAACGATTATCAAATGAAACTTTATGGTTAAACTATTAAAAAAAAACTTTAATGGTTAAACCGAAAAGCAATCCTTCATTTTAAACCATATTTCACCCCCTTTTTATAGTAACTATCCTTCATTTTAATTTAATTACTAAATCATCACCTTTCTTTCTATTTAATTACTAAATCATCATAGGAGTACTTCATAATTCAAACATTGTTTGACTTTTATGGTTAAAACTTAAACTAATTATGAACTTATAGTTTTTATTATACTTTTTGATGGTTATTGACTTATTATATTAGTATATAGTTAATATTTTTTTTAAATAAATAAATTTGTTTATAATTTAGAAACCGTTTGAAGGTTGTCAACCGACTATTCGCCGAGCGATTTTTACAACCTTGGTTTTGTTTAAACTATGTTATGAAACAAAAACGAATTAGATGTTAACTTACTTTTCTATTAACTGGTCTATTTGGTTATTTAGGAGGGATATGAGGCATTTAAACAACTCAATGAGAATTATTGAATAATTTTTATAGTAAGGGCCAAGTTTGTATATATGGTAGGGATGAAAAGAGAATCTTGTTTGGTAACAAGGATAGGAAAGGAAAGAGTTAATTACATAGCTCGTCCATGTGGTTTTGGGTGATTTTCACATTTAGTCCTTTAAGATAGAAAATTACTCTGATGGTCTTTATGGTTGACACTTTGTTTCACTTTTGGTCCTTCAAACTAACTCAGTTAAAATTGACGGTTAGTCAAAGGGTATTTTAGTTTTTTCTCACCTTATCCTTGTAGTCAAACGATATTTGTTCATTATACTAGTTACCAAACATGTTTTTTTAATAGGCTAACCTTTTTTTCTACCAAACACACTATCCACCCCACCTCTCTCTCTCTCTCTCTCTATATATATATATATAGGGGATGGTTCATGCGAGAACCGTTGTTAGTGCGAGAACCGTGAGAACCAATATCAGCCGTTTCTTAGATATGGGAAGTATCATGGATGGAGAGCGTGAAGGGATAGGGTGTGGCAGGGTGCATATGAGGAATTCATGGGTGGGCAATGACATTAAAGGAGGGGGAATTGGACGGCTTAGATTGGTTTTCGCGGTTCTCGCGGTTATCGCGCTAACAACGGTTCTCGCATGAACTTTTGTCTATATATATATATATATATATATATATATATATATATATATATATATATATATATATATATATATATATATAACTATTTTTTACCAAACACAGATTCATTTCTCTCCATCACTTATCCCTTACTACGCCGGAGACACCACCACCCTCCCCTCGCCGGACACCGCAAATCACCACCTTCTCTCTGCTGGACTCCACTGTTTTCTCTCACTCGAAAACCACTACCAACAGGAGAACGTGTGCATCGATAACCACCAACATCAGCTACCACTTCTACCGCCCCCACTGATTCTGAAGCACCAACGATGAGACGAGATCTGAAGCACCAACAATGAGATCTGAAACATCAATCTATCACTGCCGGCCGCCTCCACTGCTTCTCTTCAAGACCATCGCACCGACGAACCTTGTTAAGCACCAATATGATCGATGAACACACCGCCGCACACCTCGAAACCACCACCATATCTCTTTGTAACTCGATTAGGATATTTTTTTAAATCATTTTTAGTTTTGCATTTATGGAGTTTATGACTAAAATAGGGAGATTAAAAAAATTATTTACTAAATTATGGTTGTTTTGAAAATATTTACTAAAATGGTGTTAGTATATCCAAACACCCCCTTAAAACCATTTCTACGCAAACCAAACACATTTAAAATCAATTTCAAACTCTTTCTCTTCCTACTTCGCCGGAACCTTAGCCGCCGCCACCGAAACCCTAGCTGAAGCCGCCACCGTCGCCGGAATCCTAGCTGCCGCCATCCTCAAAACAATCTTCTCCCGCCTTTGTATTCACCGGCGATATCAATGCCGTCGAAAACGATGGAGGCCGGAGGCAGTGTTAGGCGAGAGGAAAAGAGAGAGGGAAGAAGAAGAGAGAGAGGGCTCAAACCCGTCGATGGTGGCCGGCGAGAAGTGGCAGGCGGCACTGTGAGCTGGAAGGAAAATAGAGAGTGGAGAAGAGAAGAGAGGGAAGAAGAGTGTCGGCGACGAGAAAACCTCACCGCCTCAAACCCGTCCATGGAGGCCGGAGACGAGCGTTCGGTGGCAGGTGTGGCCGGCGGCAGTGTGAGGCGGCGAGTTCCGGCGAGAATAGGAAGAGAAAGAGTTAGAAAGTGATTTTGAATGTGTTTGGTTTGCCTAGAGATGATTTTAAGGGGCTGTTTGGATATACTAACATTATTTTGGTAAATATTTTCAAATCAACCCTTATTTAGCAAATAATTTTTTCAATCCCCCTATTTTAGTCATAAACTCTGCATTTATGTGTGCTCTCATATTATTAAATCAATTCATAGTTTCTTATAGGGTTTTGTTTACATATTCGATTTAATTTCATGTACTTGTTCTTCAATTTCATATTATTAAAATCAATTCATTTAATTTGTATGTTGATTTCTCTGTCTTTTCTGTTGAAATCAATTCCTAGTTTGTTTACGCATCTGACCTTATTTGTTCTTGTTCTTCGATTTATTTGCACGATAATGGCGGTGGTTGTTGTATGATGGGCTGATGGAGACGGTGGTGTTTGGAAACAAGAATAAAGGTTAAAAAGACCACAATACCCTTTGACTAACGAGTTAGCCTAGAGGATCAAAAGTGAAACAACATGTCAACTATAAGAACCACCGGTGTAATTTTATATCTTAAGGACTAAATGTGAAAATTACCAAGACCACATGGACGATCTATATAATTAACTCTATAGGAAATGACTAAAATGCCTTTTTTGTTGTGTTAATGTGAAGATCTAAATCTTCTAATATATATAAAAGACTAATTTGAAAAAAAATTATTAGATAATCTCGACTATTCATTTAATAAAAGATTTATTCTTATCCGTTAATTTTTTTAATTATAAAATTTTGATTTTGACTTTTTAAAGTTAAACTAATAAGAATTAGATAAATATTATCAAATTTGACTTAAAATGGTCAAATAAAATAAGAGATAAAAGATTGTATTCAAGAAAATTTCATCTATAATTCAAACTATACCAAACTATATACAAATTTAAAATTACGTTAATTATACTCAAATCTTTCCAAGCAAAATATCATTTAAAATATTAATCACTTTGTTAATAGCTTTTAGTTTTTGAATTTTGTAAAATGTTCTTCTATTATAATTAAATTGTTTATTTATATAACTAATTAAAAAGGGTGGGTGCCTATGGAACCGTGCCCGGATCCGGGTTTGGGCCGGATTTCATTATTGGGTTCTTTGTTTTTTTTCGAATTTTGTTTTGGGCCGGGCATATATTGGGCCAAATTTTTTTGGGTCCGAACCAATTGTTTTGTTTTTTTCTTTTTGAAATAATTTTATTTTTTTGGCGGGTCGGTTACGGGGGTTGGTTACGGGTTTGGGTTTTGAATTATAATTTTTTTTTATCGTGCTCTTGTGGTACGGGGTCGGTTTTTTTTTTTTTTTTTTGGGTCGGATAAGAGCCGGGTTTAGAATGGGTAGGGTCGGTCAACCCAAGACCCGTGCACTCTTTTCACAAACCAGGTTTACGTTTTCAGTTTTGAATTATAATTTTTTTAATCGTGCTTTTGCGGGACCGGGTCGGTTTTATATTCTTTTTTTTGGGTCGGATAAGAGCCGGGTTTAGAATGGGTAGGTTCGGTCAACTCAAGACCCGTGCACTCTTTTCACAAACCGGGTTTACGTTTTCAGCCACGATCAGATTTTAGCCCTCCCACACCCGTGCGGACTGCGGAGCACGGGCTCAAACTAGTTTACATAAAAAATAGTAATAATAAATTCTTATTAAATATTAATAAAAATGATACATCCTCCTACTAACCTCATCCACTTAATTAGAAAATCCTAACATTTCATTTTGTCAAGGTTAAAGTCCTAACTATTCATTTTGATCAAAACAAAACTCAATTATAACTTTAAATCAACTTGATTTGTGTTAAGTTGTTTTTCTAATTCAAATTTCTTATCCACTACATATTAATTTAGAATAAATCTATTACTTAGGCTACATCATCAATTGAATACTATACATACTGAAATTTTGTTGTCCTTATTTATATTTATTATATATATACTAAAAATCTTATCGTAATTAAATTTTACATTTTTTATAAAATTAACCTTATTTGTTTTTCTATATCGATTCAAATTAATACAAATTTCTTTAATTTTTTAAGAAAATCTCAAATGAGCTATTTTTTCATTCAAAACAATTATGTATTTAGCTAAACGTATATAAAATAATATTTTAATATAATTAACTATGATATAATTGTGTGTTTACACGTACAACTAAACTAGTTTATAATAAAAGATGAAAAAAGAAAAGTTCACCGTAATTTCATGTCTTACATAATTGAACTTGCAATTTACACAAATGGTCAAATGTAACTTCAATTAATGTGTAACAAAATTTATAATAAAAAAAGACAAAAAGAACCTTCATTGCACTTATACTTCTTAAAGAACTAAACTTGGCAAATTCTAAGGACGACTTGTGTAATTTAACTCTTCAAAATATGAACCCAAAAACATATTCGATTTCCACACATTGAATTGCAACTTAAACACTATAAATGAACTAGTTTTCAATCTTCAACGCCTGAAAAAGAACATCGATCGATCCATCAACCCTAGCACTAAAAACACACACCAAATCTTCGTTGTGATAGGTGTCTTCTCACGACTGTTTGCTGACAGCTGATTCTCTGCGCCTCACTCCACCCTCTTCAAAATCTCCAAAACCTCTTCTCACTCTCAAACAGTCAAACTCTCGGCTTTTCGTCTCTCATGGCCGCTCCTCCAAACGGGTATGTTCTTCCTTCCCCTAATAATACCACCTTCAAGATTCATGCTTGTTTTTAGATTTATGTTTTTCATGGGATTTACTATAAAACCCTAACTTCTTATTTTGGTATGAAATCGATTTATTGTAAAATTTGTTGATGTTGTTTTGTAGCTACATTTGGCTTAGTCAATCTTTGACCCTTTTTATTTTACTGTTCTTTGTTTTTCTCTCAGTAAATAAGAGTATAGTTACTGCTTTACTTCTGAAAATTATTGAATTTGTTTGCTTCCACTGATCTTTAATTTGTTTTCAAGACTATATGTGTTTACTTGCATATACTTGTAAGTTGTCTGCAATATTTATCCTTTGGTATATTTTGCACTTAAACTATAGATCCTCTGTAAAAGGCTCATGCTTTTTGGGTGTACCTAAATATATATAATTATAATCTTTTTAAAAAAGTGAGGAATATTTATTGTTTTGAAATGGAGATTGTGTTCTTTGAACCGCTTGAAACCCCCTTTTTTGGTGAGTTTGAATAAATAAATTTTCTTCATTCTGATCTGCATTACCAAATTCTTTCATCTTTGAAAGCAAACTCAGCAAAAAATTAATAAAAAAAGAAAAAAATTTTGGGCTTTTTTGGTAAGAAAACGGTCACAAGGATACCTAGTTAGGCCGCGTACATCTGAGTCAAAGCTTACAGTATCTCCGTTTATACTTCACTTTAGTGTTTTATGGGTGTTTTTGAGTACCCTTTTGTTCTAAACTAGGTTTTTGGTCAACAAAATGATATACTAATGTCTATAAAGAGACTTGAACTCGAAACGAATTTGGAATCGGTTGAAACTGCTCGAAGAAGGAAGAGATAGGAGGGTCCTGTGGAGAATCCGGACCACTCTTTTTCCTATTCAAAGCTTAATCCTTTTTGGTATATACATTTTAAATTTTGGTTCAAACATTACTACAAATGTCAAGTTAGATTAGTAAGATAATTTTAGTTCCAGTACTCGAACCGAAGGGAAAATTTGAAATTTGGAGTTAGCTAAGAACAATGGGTTTTGTTACCGGTCCACTATCTTATCTTCTATAACCTCGGGGAGGTCGGTTTGGTTTTTGCCGTCTAAAACCTTTATTTGTCGAGTCCCATGTATATTATGTGGCGTGCGTAAGATTTACTCTGTACAAGTAGAAATAAAAATAACATATACAAAATGGAGAAATGAGGATAATTGGTGGAAATTATAAGAACTGCTAAGCGATGTTACCGGTTATTTTATATATATTTTCATTGCAATCTTTAATTGGATTAAATGAAGCTTGCATCTTGGATTTATTGCTTGTTACTTTTTAGTGAAGAGTTCCAACTTTTCCTCATTTTGGTATCCATTTAATTCTAAAGCTGTTTGTTGTTGTTCCTTATTTTGGTAATCGGTTTTTTGTTCTTTCTTGTAGCAGTTTTTATATAACTGGAAATACTACTGCTTGCTTCGATCGTCAAAACTTTTGATATCTAGTATCTTGATTGTGTGGTATATTCCTTTTATACTTCAGTTCAAATATGTCCTTTTCGCTTACGTTGATTTTAATTATTATTCATTATATACGTGGTAATATGTAGGACTTCATAATTTGCTTGCTATTTTGCGTGCCTAAAATATTTTAAGAATGTTCTTGAAAAGTACTGAAATCTTTGTTGTTTTTTGAATGGGTTGCTGCATATCTATACTGGTGATTGTGTTAAACCTGGTGTGAGTGTATAGCTTAAAAGTTCTTACTTGTGGCAAATTTAAGTAACAAAAGAAAAAATTATTCTCCATGTATCCAATTGTGGCATATGTGTTCTATATTGTCTTTCTTTGATAGAGAAAAATTTTATAACATGTTATTATCTAAAAAAATGTTTGATATAATTAACAATGACTATCTTAGTAGCATTTCAATTGATGGAGGGAGGTCGATAGGGAGATAACTAAAGATGATTTGGTGTTATATTAGTAAATTACCACTTTGTAGCTTCCTATACAGTTCTTGTTGAGATCTAAGATTTCTCAAATTCATTTTCACTATTTAATATTCCCATTTTTCATCTTCTTTGTTCGGTTAGTATCCAAGGATATATGATATGAGATCCAGGTAATCAAGAATCTTGAACACCGGAAAATTGGTGTAAACGAATGTAATTCAAATAACTATAAGGTCCTGTTTGTTTCACCGTAATGTGATGGAATAGAATGGATTTCAAATCCAATTCCATTATATATTGCGTTTGGTAAATTTTTTGAAATG
This sequence comes from Pulicaria dysenterica, assembly GCA_947179395.2. Taxonomy (NCBI): domain Eukaryota; kingdom Viridiplantae; phylum Streptophyta; class Magnoliopsida; order Asterales; family Asteraceae; genus Pulicaria; species Pulicaria dysenterica. Next base: position 5,474,264 of record OX359295.1, read on the forward strand.
TAATCAAATTTTTTGGAATTTAAATATTCCTTTTATATATTAGATGGAATTCAATTCATTTTCCTAAGAATTTTTGACAAAAGACAAGATTACCCTTAATTTAACCCTAATCAACTAATCCTACCTAACCCCCACCTACCCTACCCCACACTATCTCCCACCCACCCCACCCTACCTTAAGAAAACTTAATTCCTATTCACGTTTGTTTCGCTGAAAAGTAAATGAAATTGAATTCAATTCTAATCCTATTTTGTGTTTGTTTGAAAATTTATTGAACAAATTAATTCCTATTCACGTTTGTTTCGCAGAAAAGTAAATGGAATTGAATTCCATTCTAATCCTATTTTGTGTTTCTTTGTTAATTTATTGAACAAATTGCAATGAAATCATATCAAAAGACCGAAAAACCCTTTATTCATTTTTGTAATTAAACTTTATATAATTGTGTTTGTAAAACGCACCCACACGCACACGCACACCTTACCCGCTAAACCCCTACCATACCCACCCCACCCCTAGCCTAAGTACCCTTACCTTACCCCACCCCCACCTACCCCTACCCCCACCCCCACCCCACCCTACCTTATCACTACACCACCCACTTAGGGATGTAAATGAGCCGAGCTACTCGAGCTCGGATCGTTAAAAGCTCGAAACGAGCCGAGCCTAAATGAGCTCGAGCCTAGATGAAGTCTCACTTATTAAACGAGCTCAAGCCTTGTCTACTGGGCTCATTTAAGCTCGCGAGCTTAAACGAGCTTTGATATAAAATTTATTTTTATTTTTTAATTATTATTTATATAATTATAATATATTTTTTTATATAAATAAATATAAAAAATTTCAAAAATTAAAATTTTAAATTTGTTTTTATATCATTAAACATGAAAAAATTAAAAAGTTATAAATTATAAATTCAAATTATTTTTACTTATTATTTATATAATTTAAACTATTTAAAAAAAAACTAAAAAAAATAAACGAGCTTAAACAAGCCTAACACGAGCTTCGTAAAACACTTCACGAGCCGAGCTCGAGCCTCAAATTACGAGCTCAAACGAGTTCGAGCTTCTTGCATTTTTCAAAGAGCCTAGCTCGATTAGTGTCAAGCTCGGCTCGGCTCGTTTATATCCCTACACCCACCCCACCCAACCCCCTACACTAACCTCAACCCTACCTCCTAACCCCCACCCCCACCCCCACCCCTAGCCCACCTCTACCCTACCTACCCCACCCACCCCTAATAACTACGGAACTACCCACCCACCCTACCTTACCCCTACACCACCCACCCTTCCCCACCCACTACCCCACACACCCCTACCCCAACCCCACCCCCACCTCACACACACCTACCCCCACCCTACCCCTATCTCCACTAAACAAAAATTACACTGTTGCAAAAATTATAAATAACAAAAAATTATAAACCAATTTTATGCAACCAACCTATACCTAGAACATGAAAACAATGGGTAATATAGTACTAACAAACAAATACTTCATAGTTCCTCCCTATTGTTTTCTTGGTCTTGGATTAATTTTAGTTTATGCCACCCCCGTGTATTTTAGATGTTACAAACCGACTTCCAAGTCTTTATAGCCATCACATACTGTTGATCGCCTCTTCAATAAGCTTACCTTCAAAGAAGTTTAGCTCCTTTTCCATATGCTCCAGGTTCTTTTCACACTAAAAGACTTAACCCAATCCCAAAATCGACAACAATACCAAGCTACCTACACCCTTACTCTCCCCAGATTTCTCATACCCATACATGCCCCCTTACCTCACACAACAACAGAATTCTGTGGCTCAAAAGTTTCAGGCTAAGATTAAACAGGAATTCACCAAAACATCCAACCATACCTCTGCACTATCATTATTCACTGACGAAATAACCTCCCGTAATTCACCAAAACATCGTCTAATTGAAAAACGATCAAACGTAAGTGTTGATGTTGGATGAAGCCGTGACCAACGCACGGCAGGTAGCGTGCTTTTTCCATCAGGGAAGAAACGTGCGAAACGAAGACGAAGGCCCCGAAAAGAGGGTGAGAGGAAGACGAATAAAATCTATAATCTGCTTCATTATGGGTATAAAGCTATAACTAACAACCATTTAGTTATCTTTTTCGTCTTCTAGAAGGGAAGCTATGTAACACACAAACACCTTGGATCTGTTTGGTTTTTGTATTACTAGTATTTGGGTTATGTGAAGTACGGTCTGTGATTAAAGGAAGTGCAGATGTATGGTTGGGATGTTTTGGTGAATTCCTATGCCTGAAACTTTTGAGCCACAAAATTCTATTGTTGTGTGAAGAGGGTAAGGGGGAATGTATTATAAGTATGAGAAATTTGGGGAGGATATGGGTAGCTTGGTATTGTTGGCGATTTGGGGGTTGGGTTAAGTCTTTTAGTGTGAAAAGAACCTGGAACATATGGAAAATGGGATCAACAGTTATATTACTAGCGTTTCTGTTTCTGATGGCTATAAAGACTTGGAAGTCGGTTTGTAACATGTAGAATACATGCCGGTGGCATAAACAAAAATAAATCCAAGAACAAGAATACAATGGGGAGTAACTATGAAGTATTTATTTGTTAATAGTATATTATCTCATTGTTTTCATTTTCTAGGTATAGGTTGGTTGCATAAAATTGGTTTATGATTTTTTATAATTTTTGCAACAGTGTAACCTTTGTTTATATTAATACAACATGTGGAGCACTGTACTTGGGCTTGGGCTGGTTTCAAGTACAGAATTAGTAGCAAGTTCAATTTAATAGAAGGTTCATGCCGGTAGTTTTCTTCTATTAAAACCTCTAACATTTGACAAATGTTAGCCACTGTTCCTAAGCAACAGTTGTCTCAATCATTTTTCTTACCAAAGAAAAGCAACCTCTTGTTTGACACTTAGTCAGCTTGACTTGCAGGTAATCTTTTTTTTTTAAATATTTTTGGAAACTCTAATTTACATTTGTTGCAGCTTCTCTCAATTCTACCTCATATTCAACTCCCTTCCTCAACACTTCCTCGTCGTGAACTCTTTCCATTAATGGTTCATTCACGTCTAGAACTCTATTCTTTAATTCGTCATTTTTATCTTTAAATCTCTTGATAACTTTAATTTCATCTTTTAGCTCTTTTATTACCATCTTTAGTTCAAGTTTTTTTTTTCAAGATCTTGAATCTCCTTTTGATTTCTCATCCTTGCAGAACAAAAGCCAAATTCACTTTAACTTAAGAAATAAATAATGCATGAACAAAACTCTAAAGTGCCAAAATGGACATAAGGTGTTAAGTGATACCCATGGTTGTGGGTTCAAGTTCTACTTTGGACATAAGGTGTAGGTTTAGAGGGTGATTGTGTTCTGCCATTTAAAAAAATGGCCGAATATATTTGAGCAAGTCAATTTGGGTGATTAAAAGGTAAACTAATACAACCAATTGAAACCACTCAATGGAGTTGTCCTAGGTTCAATTACATGTATGCAGTTACGTGCATTGAGCCTCCTCGTAAATTTGAAAAAAGATGCTAAAAATGAAATGAATCAAATAGCTTAAAATATTGCCAACGTACCCCTACCTAAGTAGATTAGGGGGAAGATGGTGTAGGGGTAGGGTAGAAGGTAGTGGGTAGAGGTAGGGTGGGTAAGGTTGGGGGTAAGGGTAGGGGTAGATTAGGGAGAGGAGAGGGTGGTGTAGGGGTAGGGTAGGGTGCGTAGGGGGTACGCAGGGTAGGGAGTGGAATAGGTAGGGTAGGGGGTAAGCGGGTAGGGTGGGTGTTGGTGTTGGTGTGGGTGCGTTTTACAAACACAATTATATAAAGTTATATTACAAAAATGAATAAATGGTATTTCGGTCTTTTTGATATGATTCCATTACAATATGTTTAATAAATTTACAAAAAAAAAAAAAACACAAAATTGGATTAGAATGGAATTCAATTCCATTTAGTTTCTGCGAAACTAACATGAATAGGAATCTCATTCTTTAAGAATTCAATTCCTATATTCCTTTGCATTCCGTGAAACAAATGCAGCCTAAATGTTGTACTAGATAGTTATACATTCTTTGCAAATTGCTTATTTCTTTGGTTCGGTAAGAAGTTAATACTCTTGTTATCTAAATCTTATTGCGATAATCTTTTTTTAGTGCTGCTAGTTAGATGCTTTACTAAACTTAAGATTTTGAATTGAGGACAACCAAATTAGATATTCCATTCTTTAAATCTAAGACATTTTGAAGTCATTTTGTAAAAGTTGATTTGCGATATAATAAGTTTATGTCAAACACAAGTTGGAGAGATTGTTAGATACAAGGTGTGAGGAAATTTCATGTCAAAATAGACTTTATGTTGTTTAAGTTTTGAAATGTTGATGGTTATAATTGACGTTGGATTACTTATGAAGATTTCATTATCGAAACGGTGTTAAGGGACCACAATAGGAACCAAAGTATACAACATTTATGAAGATTCATTATCGTGGTCATTTTATATAGTGTAATTTTCTTAGATATGCCTATTTACTTTAATTCATAGCATTAGGAGTCATCCCACATCGGTTATCAACCAAGGTTTGGCTCTTTCCGAATCTTATATAAAGACCTCTTGTTCGTGTAGTTTTTGCATCTTCATCAAGACTTAAATTTCCTTCTCGATATCTTGCTTTTCTAGTCATTATTGGCAAAAGGGATGACACTTGTGGTATCATCTCTCTTAACTCACTCTTGATCTCAAAAGAGGTAATATTTACTCATTATTCCCATCTTTTCTTAAGTGTTTCTTAAATCTTGCTATGTATATATTTTTAAATCTCTTTTAGGCATTGCTATTTAGTCGGAGGTCTGTACTATGTAGGGAAGTAGTCTCTCTACTCTAGGCAGAGGTATGACTGTCTACATCTTACATCCCTATTCCTCGCTTAGGTGGGATTGAGTATGGTTGTTGTTGCTTTTAGGTATTGCTATATGTTTCAAAAACATGGTATGACCAATCTTTCATTTTAGTATCTATATATACATGTGCCGAAGTGCGTGTATTTGTGATGATCTTAGTGCGGATATTGGGTCCTTGAGACATAATACACAATTCAAAAACTCAAAAACGTAATTGTTGCACTATATATATATATATATATATATAGGGGAGGGTTCATGCGAGAACCGTTGTTAGTGCGAGAACTGTGAGAACCAATCTCGTGCGTTCCTTGAATATGGGAAGTTTCATGGATGGTGAGCGTGGAGGGATAGAGTGTGGCAGGGTGCAAGTGAGGAATTCATGGGTGGACAATGACATTGAAAGAGGGGGAATTGGACGGCTCAGATTGGTTCTCGCGGTTCTCGCACTAAGAATGGTTCTCGCATGAACTTTTTCATATATATATATATATATATAGATATTTGTGTGTGTGTGTGTGTTAACAAACCAACTGAGCGAGTTTTCACATGTGAACTTCAGATCTCACCAGGACTGGGCCGATCAAGTTCCGATTGCCGTAGCTCCTCTAAACTCTGTTCCGTACACAGGCCCGCCTCTAGATCAATTTGATTCTGACATGGCACAACAGAATGAAGCCGACCTGCCTTTAAAGCACCAACCAGCAATGGTTTTTCTTCCTCCACAAACCTCTGAGAAAGAACTGAATGACATTTTATCCGTCACCAAAAGTGGAGTAGCGGTTTCCGGGAGTGCCGCGAGTCAGATCGGGCCTCTTATCGGGTCCATTGACATTTCTGAATCTGATGACGGTTTTCTGTTTCGTGTTGCTCTTCCAGGTGTCAAGAAGGATGAAAGTAAGTATTCAAGTAAATTGATATTGATTCCATGCGTCTTTTTCTAGACAACAGTCATTGATTTGTTTCTACCATTGTTTATTTTTTATTATGAATCTGAACTTGTTGAAAAAAACAAAAATGAAAAACAGCTCAATTTTAGGGTAACCGTGACCTTAATCATAGATATCTGTCTCCCTTTGGGTACCCGTTGTCTGCGGTTCGGTTTTGGTTATAAATCTCTTAAGTTATAAATGATTGATTCGCTCGTATTTACGTAATTTAATCTACAGCTTTCAAATGTGGAATTGAAGCAGACGGGACAATCAAAATCCAAGGAGTAACACACACCGGGGAGAAAAAGATTTACGCGCACAACATGGTGTTCGAGATGCGAACACAGAATCTTTGTCTACCTGGCGACTTCTCGGTTTCCTTCAAGTTACCTGCACATGTTGTTCCTACAACCTTGGAGCACGTGTTGGATAACGGCGTTCTTGAGGGTGTGGTTAAGAAAAAACCGATCCAAGGTTCGTGATCTTGTCATCGGCTGTTGTAGCTTTAGAAGAACATGTTTGCTGTCTTGATGTATATTGCAGGTGAAGATGTTAGTGAGTTCAAAAAGGCATGTTTTGGGTTTTTCTTATTTTGTGAAGGACTTGAATATTTGAGCAGCTAGACTTTTTTTTTTCTTTCTTTAAAGGTCCTTTTAGGGATTTTATTGGTTGTCAGTCTGTTTGTACTGTTGTTAATGTCAATTTTTGGCATCTTAAAGTCAAAGAAAGAAAGTACAAGAAAGAGGTTTAGGGTTAAACTTGTGGTTTTGCCTTACAATTTGCATCTATGGCACTTTTTCTGGTTAAAAGTTTTATGAAAAGAGTTAAATCCTCTTATGTTGTGGTTAAATATGACTTATTATATTATCTTACAAACATGAAGTTACTAACATAAGAGAATCTTAATTCTCTCGAAAAATACAAAAATGCTACAAGTTGGATGTCTTTTAAGAAACAAAGTGTATACCCTTTGGAAGATATATAACTGTTTGCATCGTACATTCTTATATCCTTTTCGTACGAGATTAGCTACTACTGGTGGTGGTAGATAAATATAAGCATATGACATCAAGAATAACAGTTAGATAAGTGGATACATAGAGATAAAGCTATTTTTGATTTAAATTAAATCGGGAATAGTTAAGTAATTATACTTATAAACATAAATATTTGTATGAGGAATTTTTTATATACTCAAGAATTTGTAGTTAATGTAACACCCCCATTTGCCAATTGTTAAGGGGGTGTTTGAGATTCCTTTAAAAAATGATAGTCTTTTTTGTAACTCTATTTTATAAATATAGAGACAATTCTCTAAAATCATGTTTCCAAGTAAAAAATAATAATAATTGTTTTTTTTAAACACAAATCACAAAAGCATAAAATGTTCTTCGAAATGACAAACACCCCAGAAGTCATTATATTTCTACTGTGTACTATAAAACAAACATCACCAATATTCAAAAGAGAAGGTATATATGAAAACATAATCAATATATTAATACTATGATTTGGTTTAAAAATGATAAATATTAAACAATTAAAAAATTAATATTAAATAATAATTAAGAAGAAAGGAAATAAGAGTTACAAAAATGGTGACAGATGGTATCACACACCCAGACCAGCGGTGGAACTCAGGAAGTGTCAATGTGATGGTAAAAACGTACGTGCTATTACAGTACCAAGAAACCTGATTGTATCTATTGTATAGGTCATCGGTCATTATTATTATAATTAGAAGCAATAAGGTCAAGTATTTATTGGTTATGACTAAAATACTTTAAACCAATTATAAAATATTTTAAATTGCTAAAACTAAGAATTTGGTTAAATATGATATGTTAAAATGTCATAAATAGTAAATATAATATTTATAAATTAGGACGGAGAAATACCATATTTAAGGTGCAAAACACGCATATATAAAATTATATATGTTATTTTTTTATTAAGAACTTTGACTCTTAAAAATTAAAATCATATTGAATTTTCATTTTAAACAAATAGTTTATATTTAATTTTACCAATTTATTTTATAAAGGTGAACAAATATATGCCTGTTGCCATATTCTGGAAATAACTCGGTTCAACCACGTAAACATTAGAAGTTGGGATCTTATTAGGATATACTGATTTTTGTTATCTTAATCCAACTAAATTCTTTTAATATAATTTGAATACTAATTTTTATTAATTATTTAGACTAACCTAACCTCGCATTTAGTAAAAATTAAATATTAATCATTTATTATTGTTTTAAGACCTAATTTAACTTTAAGTTTGGTTTTGACTTTAAAGTCATTTTTCGCTTTTTGTGTTAAACTATCTATCTAATTTAAATTTCTTATCCACTAAATTAATGAATAAATTTATTAAATTTTAGGCTACAACAACAGTAAAATATTATACATATTCAAATTCTTTTTGGTTAATGTTTATTAGATAATAAAAATCTTATCGTAATTAAATTTATATTACAAAATTTTTATTATAAATTTTTCATGTCGACCGAACTAAACAATTATATATCTAGCTTCTAAATATAAAATAATATATTTTTATAAATAATTATAACCACTATTTATAAAGTTATTTAATATTAAAAAATTACTTACATGAGCAAAATTGAGTATAAAAATCTAAAAAAAGCAAAAATTTTATTTTTTTCTAATTTGTTTCAATTTGTCGCTAATAAAATTATAATTTGTCGCCAATGTATATAAAATGTCGCTAACCAATCAAAAGTCGACACGTGGAATCGGGGGCCCGCATTGCAGCCTATCAGAACAAGCCACGCAATTTTTTTTAAATGTCGCTAATAAAAGATGGTATTGTCGTCAATTCTGGTCAAATGTCGCTAACCAACAAGGTTGCGACACGTGTACCCAACCGAAGTTCTCAACGAATCAGAACTAGACACGTATCCCTTTGAATTGTTTTTTAATTGTCACGTCTGAGTGATTTATCACATCATAAAAAGTCGTGCATGTATTGTCAAATCATTGTAAATAGTTAAAACTTTTATTAGTTGGTTGAGTTTTTAATATAATGTATTATTGTTTGATGCCATGATATTTAATTTTACTTTAGTTTTAAAAATAATCAAAACCTTGTTACATTGTGCCTAATATAATATAAAGTTTAGTGTTTTTTAAATGTTTTTAACATGTATTATTGTGTTTTTTGTTGACATGTATGTTTTTAAATTTATTATTATCATTAAGTGATTTGTAATTTTTATTAATTGTAAGATCACTTGAAATTAATGTTGGTTTAATTTTAGATATAAAAAACCTTGTTACCATGTTTATAATTTAAACTGTGAATTAGTAAAAAATATATATTTTATATATGACAAATTTATATAATTAATAGACTATAAATGTTGTAGAAATGTACAAAAAACACATATAGAAAACATTATAGAAATAAAATTTATAAAAAAAAATAAGAACTCCTAATATATTTTATATATAGATAATAGAAAGTTTAATATATTTTAAAAATTATAAAATTACATTATAAAGTGATAGAGAAATTAATATATTTATAAATTTATATTCTAAGTTTTTTAAAATATATTTAGACATAGAAATGTAGAAATAAGTTATATACCAAACAAGGTAGAAAAAATTTTATAAAAAAAGTAAGAAGTCCTTATTAATTATATAAAGAAAATCGAAAGATTAATATATTAATAAAAATATAAAATTACATTTTGACGTGATAGAGAATTAAATTATAGAAATATAAGAAGTCTTAATAAATTAAATATAGATAATAGAAAGATTTATATAAATTTATATATTTATAAATTTATATTCTAAGTTTTATAAATTATGTTATGACATATAAAGATTAATATATACAAAAAATTATAAAAGTACATTTTGACGTTATTGAAAAAATAATATATTTACAAATTTATGCACTAAGTTTTTGTAAATATATTTAGACGTGATACAAGATTGTATATATTAATATAATTATAAAGTTTATAAAAATCTATGTAGACGTGAATTAGTTATAAAGGTTGAAAATAATTGAGATAATACACATGTTTATCTAATATTACTAAGGGTTTGGAAAGTTTAGTCATTTATGAAAGATGTATGTAATAAAACTCATATAAACTCATTAATTTGTAGGAAATCTACAACGCAAACCTAACTTGTCGGAACAGGTTAAGTGTGTGTGGAATTATCACACAACGCCTAAGCGATAGGCCTGATAGTCTAAATTATTTCCGTCAGACTTGTGCCGTTTCTCAGTATTAAGGGACCCCAAAACGATCCTATTGTCATACACGCTCTGTTCTGTAGACAAATTGTAAACAAAGAAACGATTGGGAAACATTATATTTTAATGTGGGTGGCAACCTCATTAGTTTTGGGATTCGGGCCCGTAAAACTTATGGAGCATCTCCCCGATACACCCTTTATGAGGCGTGTTTTCCCAGAAATGATTTCGGGCCGGTTATACGTGCGCCACGTGTCAAGATTATGGGATAATGCGAACGAGTTTGTTAACCTAATGGATGATGACGCGGCGCGGGTAGCTTTACTAGTGTTGTTATACAGTGGTATTTTGGGGTCCCATGATAACGTTTTCATCCATATTGGCGTTATACATCTGCTGGAGGACCTCAACGTGTGGAACACCTTCCCATGGGGTCGTTGATCTGGTCATATGGCCAGCTTTATAACGCTTTAGATGAGAAACGAGTCGCCCGTCATGCGGCGGGAGGACGTGCACCGTACATTCTGTACGGGTTTGTATGGGTTCTAAAGGTATAGGAATACATTGATAAATGATTTAATAGTATTCTTATCGTTTTGTTTTCTAAAATAGTTTGTTTCGATATACCTAGACTTGGGTTTACAAGACCTTTCCCACTATCAGAAGGTTTATCGAATCTGAAAGGTCGATACCTAGAGGCCTAGCTTTGGGTAAGTTGGCTACTCGATTGGATATTCAGGGGGTGAAGGCGTTGTTCGCTAACTGTGCAAATGTAAGTGGTTGTAGTAGTTTAATATAAAAGTGTTGTACTTTAATACGCACTGACAATTTTTATTGTGAATATTGATAGGCGGTATATGCGCCGGTGCCCATGACTCCCACCCAAATTGAGCTGTCTCAAGATTGGTGGATCGGCAGCGTACCTTTTTTTGAAGGTGGTGATGACATTGTTGTGGAACGGTCACCTGTAGAACATAGAGTACCGACACCGCCACATCATGATTTCTCCCCGCATTGTTCTCCCCCTAATGCGGGATCGTGGTAGCGGGGACATTGTTTTGCAAACGATGAAAGACATTGCTAACCGTATAGCAGCTGTGGAGGAGCATATGCATAAGATGGAAGAACGTTTCATGCGGGAGTTGGCATCATGTCGCAGCAACTCCGATGCTAAACTAGAGGAAATTAAAGTAATGTACACAACGTTCGATTCACAGCGTACTGAGCTAAATAGGATGCTCAATGACATACAAATTCAGTACAAGGTATGTTTAATTCTTTATAAGTTACATTTAATTTTTAGTATGTGAATTACAATCGTTGCTTGTGTCTTTCGGTCGCAGTTTATGATCCATCCGCCAACGCAAGTTGCGAACACGGAGGCAGACCCTTCCAATACTGTACGTTTCTCTTGACTTAAACAAAAAATTTATACTATATATTTTATTTCAAGCAATATGCTTGAATATAATATTTTGAACGTGTTAATTTGTAGGGACGTGATACTGAAATGTTTGAAGTTTGGGGGACATTGGCTGATGTATATGTGCCCGAATTTGTATGGTTATGCAATTTAAATTACATTATATAATCTTATCAAATTTGTAACAAAAGAGTATCATAATCGTATTATATTGTTTTATAGGCTGCCAACCCAGAGGTAGCCCCGTCAAACATGTAACACTGTGATTTCCAAAAAATACCGTTTAATAAAAAAAATTAGTTATTAATCAACCATAAGCAACGGAAGTCTTAACACCATAAGTACGATAAACGTAACCTGGCAAAACCACAGTGTCACACCGTGATCAAAACCGTTAAACCATTACAAATTCATCCCTTAAATAAAATAATAAGAGTTGATTGGTATAAATGTCCATAAACTATCTACCCATAGTGAACCCCGCCTCACAAAGCCAAACTCTAAGCCACCTGCACGAGTACACGACATATTTCAAAAGAACAAGTGTCAGCTTACGCCTCGTGAGTCAATAAGGTTAGAATAACAAAATCCGTAAAAGCATTAAAGATGAACATTAATAAAGTTATCAAATAACCATGCCCGTCCCGTAAATATATATTTGACCCATGCCCTGAATCCCGCATAACATTTATCATATAAATGGGTCAAATAACCGTTTCAATTAACACAACATATCAAAACCGTTCACATACCGCATATCAACACATTCCGTATACCGTAGTCCGTATTTCTACTCGCTTACCCTAGCCATTGGGCCCCGGCCAGCTAGGTAACCCGTTCACTAATCACACGCTAAGCAACACGTGCATCGATTGGGTAGCTACTCCCAATTCATGCATGAGTGTACATTAGACGATGCTTTCGCTACTCCGACTGTGCAAGTACAAGTACCACGTTGTCGTTCAAGTGTAAGTACAAACGGGGGCAACCGCTATCAACCCCTCCTGACACTCACGTGATGCTATCGATATGACTACACCTGCTGTCATACATCACTCTAGTACTCGAGCACTCAATCGTACCCTTGTACCATGCGTTGCAAAGGTTATCTAGAAACCCCGCAACTCCGTATGTGGCTAGCACTTTAACCTAGAAGGTCATTAAAACCTAATAGGTCTCTAAACCGTAAGAGAGCATGAAAGGTTACTACCCCCGCCCATCAAGCCATGTACATGTATATAAACCGATAATAAACCATATAAAGGGTAACATGCATAAAACAACCTTGTAAACGTACATAATCATATAATTGCAAGTAATACACTTAGCACATTAAACCATTGTTTATATATCATTTAATCATTAAAAATATAGATTTTGTCGTTGTACTGGGTTTTGTAAACTATTGAACTTACCTCGGGTCCGAAAGTTGAGATCGAGAAATTCACCGAAAAGCTTACCAAGCAACCTATAAAATAAATGAGTCCTATACTAAGTTGTCGCGTTACGGGAATTGATAATAAATAACAACACTTGACTAAGTTGCAGGTCCTAAACTAAGAATTCTAACTTTATACCTCCAAAGAGTGAAATCGCAAATCTCTTAAGAATAACCATTCGATTTTCCCAAATCAAATTATGAATTGCCAGCTAATTAAGATTTGTAAATTTAATCCTAGAAACTTAATTCACAATTCACTAAGGGAATCCCAATCTGAAATCACGCATTGCCTCACCATTTGAAATTGACCACAAGTCATGTCATTTAACTCCTCTTCAACCTTAGTCAAGTCCTCGCATCCATAGCCAAGCCTGCCAACCCTTTCTCGCTGACTGAAGTCATTTGCCCGTCTCGCCATTCTGAACTGCAGGGCCACCATCGACCATAAATCAGCTCCTACGGAATCGTAATTGACCTTCTTCCAGAAATCGTAATTCACGTTTCATAGCCGATCGTAATTCTCATACATGCAACAGATGGGTTCCAACAAATCTGAAATCGTAATGCTCATATGTTCAAGATTAGAGTCGTAAGTCACTATGTTCATCTTCTCAAGAAAACCTGTAGAAGAACAGGCCCAATAATAAACTCATTTACACATATTTCTTTTTAGCACTCATAAATTTAGATTCCTATGTTGAAAATATATATCATGAATCACACCTCTAGCATTGAAATTCATTAAAACCAATAGTTTTAATCCTAAACTTCACTAAATCAAACCCTCTGTTTTCTTTTCTTAATATTCGATCAACAGCCCCAAGAACAAAATTCAATTTCCTACCTTAAGATCCTGATTAATTCGTCCATACAAATTAAGAATCCTTCATAAGCAATTTCCCAACATCAATTTTTGGATTAACTACAAGTTATCTATCAAATTCCCAGCCTTTGAATCAAAACCGTCGACCCCTAATGGTGCATTGTTATTAAATTCCGTTATCCTACTTATAATCTAACATAAATCATGCTTAAGGGATAGGAATACTTACTTGGTCAATTATCTTCATAAAACACCAAGAATTCTTGCGTTCTTGACAACCGATCGACAATACCTATTTGCCTTCAAAGTTGCCGTATAAACACAATGGCTGCCAAATAAGGGTTTAACCCTAATTAAATCTTGGTCCCTAATTCACTAATTAATCCCTAAAGTATCCCCTTGATAACCCCTAAGTCCCTATTCTTTTGTTCCATTCAAAAATATGACTTTTAAGTCACTAAACACCCAATAATTTTTAATTGCGACCCCTATCGTCTAAAAATTATCCCATTATAAGTACCCGAAATATATTTATATTTTATATAAAAATTACCTCGAAAATCTGGTCGTTACAAAACACGTATGACAGGGAGGTTGAAATGGCAAAAATATTCGGCGACCCAGATTTCGTATGCTTAATAATATCATATTTACATTATTAATAAAAATGAAAATTGAAATAAATCTTGTATTAATACTTTGTATATGTAGTCGCAGTCGAACCTATTTGAAGAGGCTAATAAAAATAAACTACATACAACGCATGTTCATTATGGTGGGACTAATATTATATCCATAAGCAATTCTGAGCCTTCGACATCGGGTACGGTACCCATTGCGCGTAGAAGACAACAAAGGCAAACAAGAGCTGCTCCGGCCCTACGTTCACCATACACACAACAACATGTTAGAAGGCAATCTAAGCCAACTACGTATAGTGATGTTTTGAAGTGGTACCGGTCCCAACACCCCGGTTTCATAAATAAAATAAGCATAAACACTTCAGTAAATTGCGATAAGCAATTTTGGGCCCGCATATTGGGTGTCGATGAAGGTTTGGGCGATTGGTTACACAGCAACGTAAGATATACTTACTTATTTATATTATACATGTTAGTAATAAATTTTATAACTAAATATTTTTACTAATGTACAACATATTAATACCTGGTGCGGCTACTTAATAAATAATAAACAGCCAAACTCAAACTACATTATCACAAACACCTGGTTTTACGATAGTTTAAAGAATCGTACAAAACCAAATAGAGAGTTCACAGGACTAGATGGACGTCCCGTTCTCAGCGATATCGATACGGTACAAAAATTTTAAATTGCACTTTTATATAAGGTAATGGAATAAAAAATAAGTACTATTTTCGTTAATTATTGTAGATATATTTTTCAATGAACATTAGAGAATTTCATTGGGTGTTGTTCGTGCTTAATATCAGCAGATAGAACTTACTTACTATGACAGGTATATATTTGTAAGGAGTTCGGTTAATTTTGAAAGTTTGTCATAAGAGTAGCTTGTTATCTAACACTTGTGTTTTCTTTATACAGTTACAGGGAATTATTTGACCAAAATTTTGTAATTGACTTCGTGCAAGTTGTTAGTGCGTATGTTAATGAAATGCTTGATAAGCTAAAATGGCATGATGTAACATCCTAAAAATGGGCCTAGTTGTGCCTAGTTGTACCTTGTGGTTAGATGGTTGTACATTGACTTTAATTAGGTATTTTAATTGTTAACCAATGTTATTAGTTGGATAAAGAGGATATATGAGGTGTTAGATGAAAGTTGAAGTTAGATATTAAAAGTTATAAAATATTAAATGGTTTTAGATAATGGTTCCAAATATATCCCCGTTAATTGAAACGGGTAAACGAGGGATAAGTTGTAAGTTGAAAAGGGGAACAAAATACCCGTGTTTTGTTATTAAAACACCTAAGGCGGTTCATGCCTTCTCTTCTTATTTCTAGTAAACACAAACACACACACTTTACACATACGATAAAACACACACATCCTCTTTGGTTGCTTTAGAAGAGAAATCAAGAATGAGATTTTTTAGTACTGATTCTCGTGGTTGATTCAAGATCAGGAGCTGTTCTTGCTACATCATCTTGGTAAGTTTTGTGTTAAAAACCTAATGGTGATGATATGATTTATTGATTAAATTGAGTTATAGATGTTGTTTTGAGTCAAGAATCATGTTAGAACTCATACATGGATGATAAACAAGTTGTATGAATGATGGAAACTGAGTTTTAGTCGATATGAAGTGTTAAAAATGAGAATTGCACGTCTGTATTCGAACAGAGACGAAGGTCTGTTGTACCGCCTTTGCTTGCGGCCGCAAGAGGATGCCTTGCGGGCGCAAGCAGGGGAAATATGATTTTTGGGTGTTAGAAGTCTTTGCGGTCGCAAGTAATGTCCCTTGCGATCGTAAGAAGTATAATTGATCCTTGCGGCCGCAAGCAAGGATACTTGCGACCGTAAGGGATAGTGTTAAGGTCTTGCAACCGTAAGGCATGTACTTGTGGCCGCAAGTAGGGGTTTTGTGCTAGAAGTTTATGAAATCATGTTTAAGCTGAGATTAGTTGGTATAAAGTGGTTATTGAGCCTAAACCTATTGTGTTAGGTATTGCCGAAGGACCTGAAGATATTGAGTGATACATCTATCGTCTTTGACTGCCAGGTGAGTACTAGTTAACCTTAGGCATCATAATAAGACTGTTATATCAAGTCTAAGGTGAGTTATTGCGTATGTATTGCTAATTGGATATGCTGGATATATACTTGTTTTGTTTCGGCTTAAGTAGGCCAACTGTGTTATCCGCATGCTATTGTTCAATGATTGTTAAACACTAAAGTTGAATTGATAATGTTATGTTATAATATGAGTTGATATGCTATGCTATGGGCTTTTGTAGGCCACATTGTTATGCTATAGGCTTTTGTAGGCCACATTGTTATGCTATGGGCTTTTGTAGGCCAACTTGTTATGATGTTATGATGCGGCCAGAGTCGGCCAATACGTGTTCGTGCCGGCACTTTGTTATATTGGGTGATTCGACGATCGCGAATCTTTGGTTCTGCGGGACCTCCGTCCTCAACTTGTTATTATGGGCTCTTAGTTCCCACTAATCCCGATAGGGGAGCATTGCTCACCCGCCTCGTTAATGCAATGGTGGACTGCTATCCACTCCCCCACCGGCGCGATATGATATGATGTGTTTGGTTCCCCCAGTACGGATCATTGAGCTGGATTTGCTACCCCGCAAGATGTGACTCCTGCTGGCTACACCGGAATATCGCTATGTGTTAGGATAGACTTGATTGCTAATCTGTGATATGTCAAGCATGATATGATATTCTTGTTGTGATACTATTGTTTAACTGTTGCTCACTAGCTATTTATAGCTAACCCCCTCCTTCCATGCAACCCTCCAATGTGCAGGTATATAGTTGACCGTGGGGAAAGGTGCCATGCTGTAGTTATCACATTGGTAATTTATGGGGAACACTTCTTACTCATGTTTTTAGTTACTCTGATGTTTAATTAATGGTCGGCAGATATTCGGTGGGTATTTTGTTAAAATTTATACTACAATTCGTATATTTAGTTAGTTAAATTCTTTCGCTGTGTTTGTTAAACGATATATTTTGGTAAATCAGGTTTTTGAAGATAATATATTTAATAATTAAGCTTCTGAAAACCCACGGCGTTAAACATGATAAGCACGAAAGCCTAGCACCAAATCGGGGAATATATTGGGGCGTAGCCAAGAACATACCGCAGCAGGATAATGACAAGGACTGCGGTGTGTTTGTATGTTGGTTCATATAGTTATTGATATCGGTGTTTACGCTATCAGATAGTGATGTCCATGCAGCTGCTCGCAAAGAAATTCCACAACTTTGTACTCGGATGGCTACTACTTTCTTTGATCATATTATAGAATGATTTGATGTAGTTTGCATGTAATGATGATGAAAAAATTTATTAATTTTAAATCAACTCAAACTTAAATCAAATACCCGATAGAGAATCACTCTAATAAAAGATGAGTTGTCACGTCACCTTTACCTTTATCGGATTCCCGACAGGAAATCACTCAACATATTTATCTACTATTAACCACTTAAAAATATACAAAACATGTAATCAACTTTAATCTTACACTCTTCCCAACATAGATTACACGTATCTTTTTTACGAAACATCAAATCTAACCCTAAAAAAATTAGCAAGATCAATTTTATATATTTTTATATTATTGACCAAAGATACAGGAATTGTACATCTACCACAAAATAGATGAATGGTTATTGACCGAACATTTTCCGTATTTCGCAGCAAAAGTATTTCAACAGTTTGTGGCAACAACAAAATCCTACTATAATATTATGAAAGATCTATCTTCAAGCATTCTAGTTGTGGCCATTTCAAATATGCTTTACGCAGCTCAACAAGAAACTTGCTAAGTAGACCCACCTCAGGCTTATTAATCGATAAAGTTTTCACGTTAGAAATAGTTCTGAAAATCTTTATCAGATTATTAAAATCTGTTATTTTCTCGACTAATGTGCTGTGATTAACAACCACCGTCTCAATAAGAGGAAATCCAGCACTTTCCTTTTGTAGAACTGGAAAGTTAGAAAACCCAAACTCCAAAGTTTGATGTTTAGGAGTGTTGAGCTTGCAACAATTTAAAGAAAACCATGAAGTTATTGATATTTCTAATATATTAACGGAATTTATGTTTAAGATATTATCTGGTGTGTTTATATTACACCTAACTAATGTTAGTTTTTCTAAAAACGGAAATCCACTAAAAGGATCAGTATTGTCAATACTACCTTTTTGTATAAACAAATTTTTAAGATTTCTAAATGGTCCTGATGTTAGGCCTAGAAAAATACATTTTATTTCATAATCACTTTCTAATTTAATAGTTGAAAGCGATTGCGCTATTTTGTTTAAAGTAACAGGCCAGGTTTTTTTTGGTAGCGTTTAATTGACGCTTCAAACTCAGTAACGTTGTGAGAAATCACATAATCAAATACCTTTGTTAAACCCTTTCTCGATGAAATATAACCTTATTCGGGTGAATGGAGATATCACCGTCACGTGCAGTTAGAGCTCCTTCGACAAACCTGTCAAATGTGACAAGTCGTCTTCTAAGTTCATACGAACTTAGCTTCAAAACCGATACCATTTTCCATGAATGCGCCCACTCCTTAGATATTGTGTACGTCCAGATAGCCTCGCGTGTTTTAAGATGAGAGATTATACAAACTCTTAATTCTTCAGGTAAATCATTACGTTGGTACAACGTGTTACGCTTAAATTTCTACAAACTGTTTTGTTTGACGTAGAGGGTAACATTTGTTTAAGGATGAGAAGAAGATAATATTTTTGAGTAGATAATTTGATGAAAGTGATATATGCATAAATGTGGTTCATGTTTTTATAGAGGTGGGTAATGAACATAATAGAATCTGCTACTGTATTAGTCAAATTCGGGTACAATAATTTTTCTGAAAGTGGTACAATAAACTGTACAATAAAGATGAGTTGTCGTTGTCAACTTTTCCTTTATCCGACACCGATAGAGAATCACTCTAATAAAAGATGAGTTGTCGCTTTCACCTTTACCCGATACCGACATAGAATCATTCTAATAAAAGATGAGTTGTCGTTCTCACCTTTATCCTACATGCACCAAACAGTTGAAAAATAGTTTTAAATTATTTATAAATCCTAAGTGTAATAGTTTTTTTTAATCTAATTTTTTATATACGATTATTTACATATCTTAATTTTTTAATAGTTATATTACAAATTTTATTTTTATATTTGTAATTTAAATTTTTTTAAATTTAGTTAGTTAAATATTTTTTAAATTATTTACAAATCTTAAGTGTAATAGTTTTTTTAACAAATCTTAAGTTTTTAATAGTTATTTAACAAATTTTATTTTTATATTTTTAATTTAAAAAAATTAAATCTTAAATTTTTAATAATTATATTAAAAATTTTATTTTTATATTTGTAATTTTGATTTTTTTTAAAGAAAATCTCATTTGTAATTTATTTTTATATTTGTAATTTTACTTTTATTTAAATCTTAATTTTTTAAAAATTATTTAAGAAATTAATTTTTAATAAAATTAATAAAACTCTACACGAATTTCAAGGAACTCTGCAAGTGGGACCCGTCGTTGGAGAATGCACCGCCGTCAGTGTCAAACTTACTTTTATTAGCGACAATATTGCCTTTTATTAGAACTTTTATTAGCCACATTTAATGAAAAAAATACGTGTCATTTTCTAATTGGTTAGCGACATATCTGCCATTAGCGACTTTCATACAATTTTGTATATTTTTGCAATTTTACTTTTTCTTACTTATTTTGGTATACCTTCTTGTGTGTTTGCTTATTTTAGTAAACCCCTCTTTAATATTTAGGTGGTATTGTGTTTGATTGTGAGTTTGAAAAATGATTCTCGGTTTTTTTAATCATACTCAGCAAGTTAGCAGTAATTAAAGCATAATTAGAAACATCCGCTTTCATAATTTAATAGTGTAAGGTTTAAACCTAATAAAATATAGTTTACTTTTAAAACTTTTCCACTATTATTAATTCCTCTTTTGTTACACATAAAGTAACTTTTAAATATGAAATGCAAAAATAGTGAAACGTTAAACTATTAGTAAAAGACAATGTAAATAGATAGTTTTTTCTCACTTCTTTTAAAAAATAACTAGTAAGAGCCCGTGCTTCGCACGTGTGTGGAAGGGCTAAAATCTGATCGTGGCTGAAAACGTAAACCCGGTTTGTGAAAAGAGTGCACTGGTCTTGTGTCACCGACCCTACCCATTCTAAACCCGGCTCCTATCCGACCCAAAAAAGAATAAAAAACCGACCCGGTCCCACAAGAGCACGATAAAAAAAATTATAATTCAAAACTCAAACCCGTAACCGAGGTTACTTTCTTTAAATATATAATCATGACTATCTTTTAATTTATTTATAAAAGATAATTATAATAAGATTAATAATAATCTTTTATCTTCTCTTATGTATTATTATTTAAAAAAAAAATGTTTTGGTATTTAATTATTTTAATTACGAAAATAAAATTAAAATAATTAATTGCTTTTTTAAAAAAATTAATTAAAATTACAACCATAGATTATTAAATATAAAATTATAATTTTTCTTTTTTATCACAAACTCCCAAAAAACCCTAACATTATATTTAACCTAAAAACCCTAATCTTCTCAAAACTCATTCCCTTCCCCAACATCCCCTCCCTCTCCCTAATCTCCATCTCTCCTCTCACTCTTCTCTCTCACTCTCTCTTCTCTTTGTCTGAAACCACCGCCACCACCATCCACCGCCACAGCCACCATCACCGTCCACCGCCACCGCCACAGCCACAGCCACCATCACCATCATCCACCGCCACAACCACTATCCACCATCTCCTCTCACCCTCACCCTCTAATCGCTGTCATACCACCACCCGGCAGCGCTACCGCCAACCACCGCAGCCACCGTCACACCTCTAGCAGCGCCGCCTAAAACCCACCCCAACCTCCGTCTCTCGCTGTCACCCTTCTCTCTCTCTCTACCAACATCGACAGAAAACCCTAGCCGCCACCCTAGATCTAAATCTAAAACGTGTGAAAACCCTAGATCTAGACCCAAATCATGGAAAATCCGGCGCCATTAACATCAATCGCCGCCATTCCACCATCGTCCCTTCCTACCACCACCACCGTTGTGTTGGAGTATGCCCACTGACACACGTATGCTGATCGATCACTACCGATGATGTATGGGCCTATCGGGTCACACACCGGGGGTTAGCCTTGACACAACCTAGATGATGAGGATAAGGAAGGACAAATAAGGATAGTTGGTTTCCAGCAAGGTTAGCGGCGCTAACTCTGTAGAGTTAGCGCTGGCATGTCGCGATAGCGGCGCTAACTTTAGGACGTTAGCGGCGCTAACTTTGAAAGTTAGCGGCGCTAACTACCTCTGGCAGAAACAACTTTGTAACTCCCCTCATCAATTGCACTCTTTATGGTATTTATTCACTATGGCCGTTTCTTGGCTGCATATTGGTCAGTTATAGAAGGCATATAGGCTCCTCTTATCTCTTGTTCTTGGCTAATTCTTTCTAGAGAGTAGAATACACTTTGTGTGTGTGTTTTGTACTTTTGATCAAGAGAAAGAGGCAAGAGTGCATATCAATTCTGGGTTTGTGTTCTTGAAGAAGCTTTCAAGTGTGAAGAGCTTCAAGAGGGTGCTAGTACACCTAGGCTACGTGTTCTCGGGGTGGACCTTGATAGCATCAAGAAGCTTTGAAGCTTGAGAAGACCTCGGAGGCTAGTGCTCATACCACCACCAGGATTGTTATAAGGTATATGTCTTTCTTATCTACTTGTTGCATTACATAGTTGTAGAGAAGGATCCATATTGGGGTTTGCATGTTTGTGGTCTTTTTCATCTTGAAAAACTTTTGAAATCCATTTTATTTCCGCTGCGTGTGACCACTGAACCCCAACAGTGGTATCAGAGCCATCTCTACACTTGTCTTGCACATGGTGGCCTGAAAAATCCAAAAGATGTGATTTTTGATTCTGTCGTGGTACTTAGCGGCGCTAACTTTTAGAGTTAGCGGCGCTAAGTATCGTGTAGCGGCGCTAAGTCTGTTTTCTGTAGCGGCGCTAACTTTGGGATAGCGGCGCTAACTCTGAAAAGTTAGCGGCGCTAACCCTTCTGGCAGAATGAAAATTTTATTTTAAAGTTAATCTTTGCTGGATTTTTGGCATGATATGTTTTCTGGAATTTTTCCAGAATTGGATATATGTTAGGATAAGTTGCTTTATGTCTTGGTTGGTGTATTTATATGTGGATTAACATTTTGGCATGAAAATGGTTAATTGCATATAATTACATTGTGTATATATGACTATGGAATTTTTGACTTGTTTGAAATTCCTAATGCATATGTACATAGGATTACAAGTGCCTTGAGTGATGATATGATCTTAACCAAGATATATAAGATTGCATGGTTTTGTGTGGCACACCGTGTGTATAGATTTATCTTTTGTGGTTGTGATGAAATCCGGTAACGCTATGAGCCTTAAGACCTATGTGATGTGTTTGGTTGTTTAAATTAAATTAATTCATTCATTTGGTGGATTGTACCACAATGGTTTGTAATATTTAATTTATTTATTCGGTTTGTATTTTTAAAGGCTTGCATGCCAAATTTCTATTCCTTGTAATTTGTAGAAATTAGCTTAGAATAGTATATTGTGGCTTGCATGCCATTTCCTTTTAAATTTGTAAATTGTAAAAGGAGGACCGAAGCAACCAACAAGGACCAAGGAGGGTGCCTTGGCACAATTGGATCCGGAGGCCCGTGGGGACGCGATGGATCAAGTAGGAGTGGCACACATCAAAGTCATTCGGTATAGTCCTTAGATGACTTAGTCTTGCCCGTTGGCTCACGGGCAAGACGCATAGGATTGGCTCGTTACCGGATATTTATTGCATGCGTGGTTGGTTTTATTTTATATATTTCTTGCATGGATGTTTAGGATCTTCGCATGCTAGAAAATTTTTCGATATAATAAAACCAAAGAGTTTTAAATTTGTTTACAAACTCCGCGCGCCACATAGACAAGAATTGGTTAAAAATGTTTTAACCGGAATAACAAAAACCCGTTTTTAAAGTAAATCTCACACCATCCGTAAGATGACACCACCCGATTCTAGTGAAGCAAGATCGGTCGTCGAGCTCTAGCCGAGATCAGTTTTGTGTAACTGTGTGGAAGGTGCGTGTGGCAACTCGCAAGGTCGATTGTCGAGCTCTAGCCGAGTCGACCATTGGGCAAGAGTACCACCGTGTATCTTGACGGACGATTTACAAATTCCAAGACTTAAACACAATGGTGGTTGTCGAGCTTTAGCCGAGCTACCAGGG
Organism: Pulicaria dysenterica; assembly: GCA_947179395.2. Taxonomy (NCBI): domain Eukaryota; kingdom Viridiplantae; phylum Streptophyta; class Magnoliopsida; order Asterales; family Asteraceae; genus Pulicaria; species Pulicaria dysenterica. The sequence continues at coordinate 5,498,050 of OX359295.1, forward strand.
TGGATTGATGAGGAATTGGTGTGGAGGGATCAAACATACCAAATGGGTGCTATGAGTACCTAGGATCCCGCAAGTGTCTAAGAGTTGTGATCACGGATCACAATTGGTAAAGTGTTTACCGGCCTAGATAGCTCTATGAAGTGATCCGCGGAAAACCCGTCATGGATTAGGGTATCTTGAGGTTCTTAGCCCTTGTTATCATAATTTGTTTTATAAACAAGTGGGTAATTATTATAACAAGGATTTAAATACATCATAACTAACCAAATTTCGTACTTTGCTTGTAGATGACATCTACTAGCAACAACACCACCAACATGTCACTACGTCCTTTCTTGGAAAAGGAAAAACTCACCGGCCCCAACTTTATGGATTGGCATAGGACTTTGCGAATTGTCCTACGTCATGAGATGAAGCTTGAGGTCCTTGAGTCCCCTCTTCCGGAGGCTCCTGCTACCAACGCGACAAGGGCCGTCCGCGACGCATATGAAAAACGCGTCAAGGATACCAACGACGTGACTTGCCTTATGCTAACGACCATGAGTCCCGAGTTGCAAAGGCAACTCGAGAAAGTGAGTGCGTTTGAGATGATATCTCAGCTGAAGGACATGTTCCAACAGCGAGCTAGGCAAGAACTCTATGAGTGCGTCAAGGCCTTTATCGGTTGCCGGATGCAGGAGGGCGGCAATGTTAGCACCCACGTGCTCAAGATGAAAGGGTACGTGGACCAGCTTGAGGAGTTGGGTTTTCCCATGGGGAAGGAGTTGGCGGTTGATATCATCCTCCAATCCTTGCCTCCCGCATATGGTCCGTTCATTGTGAACTTCCACATGCATAGTATGGATAAATCCATAATGGAATTGCATGGCATGCTCAAGACTGCCGAGAGTGAGCTTGCCAAGGCAAAACCCTCCACCTCCACTGCCGTCCTGATGATCAACGAGGGTGGCAAGAAGCGGAAGCAACCCGCTTCGGGGTCCAAGGGGAAAGGGAAGGGGAAGGCGAAGGTCCAAGGGCCTAAGCCCAAACCGAACCCAATCCCGGAACCGAAGGGGAAGCAAGTGGCTGCCGCTGCCACCTCTCCGGATGAGGCAACCTGCTTCTTCTGCGGGGAGAAGGGTCACTACCGGCGTAGTTGCCCCAAGTACACGGAGGAGCTTAAGAGGCTGAGATCCAAAGGCGCTGCTGCCTCCGGTACGTACATGATTGAACTCCATAACACTTCTACTTCTAACACCTGGGTTTTAGACAGCGGGTGTGGTACTCATGTTTGTAACAATGTGCAGGTACTAAGAAGAAGTAGGGACCTGGTTAATGGAGAGCTGGATCTCATCATGGGAAACAAGGCGGTTGTCCCAGTTGAGAAGATTGGAAGTGTTGAGCTTGCCTTTCCATCCGGCAATTCTATTGTTTTATATAATGTTTGCTATTCGCCCTGCGTGGCTAGAAACATTTTATCTTTATTTGCCTTGTATGACAATGGATTTGATTTTAAATTTGAGAATGGTAACATTTTATGCTACAAAGATCATGTCTTATATTTTAAAGCAATTCCATGTCATGGCATTTATGAGGCAAGTGTTGGCTTGCAAAACAATAGATCAATCATGAATGTTGATACGGGATCCAAAAGTGTTTTGGATAAGTTGTCTTTATGGCATGGTCGGTTAGGCCACATAAACAAGAAACGTATCGCCAAGCTCCAAGCGGATGGGATCTTGGAATCATTTGAGCATGGTTCAAATGAAGTATGCGAATCTTGTTTATTGGGCAAGATGACCAAAGCACCCTTCACCGGTGTATGTGAGAGGGCGCAAGACTTGTTGGATATCGTTCACACTGATGTGTGTGGTCCGTTCAAGCATGCCACAAGAGATCACTCCCGCTACTTCGTTACCTTCATCGATGATTATAGTCGATACGGGTATGTCTACTTGGTGAGACAAAAGTCGGATACTTTTACGGTATTCAAGACTTATCAAAGCGAGGTAGAAAATCAACTAGGGAAAAGAATTAAGATGCTACGATCTGATAGAGGCGGTGAGTATCTTAGTTCTGAGTTCCGTGAACATCTAAGGAATTGTGGGATTGTCTCGCAATTAACACCTCCTAGGACGCCACAACTAAATGGTGTCGCCGAGAGGAAGAACCGAACATTGTTAGATATGGTTCGGTCCATGATGGTTCGTACGGACATTCCCGTTACGTTTTGGGGATATGCGATCGAAACGGCTGGTAGAATCCTTAACCTCGTACCGACAAAGAAGGTTAAGAAAACACCGTATGAGATGTGGCATGGAAAGGTTCCATCCATCTCATATTTAAAGGTCTGGGGTTGTCCTGCCTACGTGAGACGTGAGGCTGAGGACAAATTGGAGCCCAGGGCCGAAAGGTGCTTTTTCATCGGTTATCCTGCTGGGTCTATGGGATATTTGTTCTACAAACCTTCGGAGAACAAGGTATTTGTTGCTCGAAGGGCAGTGTTTCTTGAAAGGGAACTGCTATCCAAAGACGCCAGTGGGAGAAAGGTTGATCTCGAAGAAATTCAAGAGCCTGCCGATGTAGAACCTGATGTTGGAACTAGCTCACAACCTGAAATGGTTGATTCTCAACACGGCGATGTTGGAGATAATGTAAACCCATTGCCTATAAGAAGATCTGGTAGAAGTCGGCGTGAGCCAGAGAGATATGGTTTTTACATATCTGAGGGCACTGACGAGGTAGTGGTCTCTGATGAGCCTACCAAATACCAGGACGCTGTGGTGGGCGCTGAGTCCGCCAAGTGGATAGAGGCAATGGAATCCGAGATGAAATCCATGTCGGATAACCAAGTCTGGGACTTGGTTGATCCCGTGCCTGGGTGTAAACCCGTAGGGTGCAAATGGGTCTTCAAGAAGAAGATCGGCATGGATGGGCAGGTAGACACCTTCAAAGCCCGACTAGTGGCTAAAGGTTTCACACAAACTTATGGCGTTGACTATGAGGAAACCTTTTCCCCGGTGGCTATGATGAAGTCTATCCGGATACTCTTGGCCATTGCCGCATTTTATGATTATGGGATTTGGCAAATGGACGTTAAAACCGCGTTCCTTAATGGAACACTTTCAGAGGATGTGTATATGACACAACCTGAGGGTTTTAAACATCCAGAGTTTCCAGATAGGGTCTGCAAGCTAAAGAAGTCCATTTATGGACTTAAGCAAGCTTCTCGGAGTTGGAACGTGTGCTTTGATGAGAAAGTCAAAGAGTTTGGCTTCTCTAAAAGCAAGGATGAGCCATGTGTTTACATTAGAGCTAGTGGGAGCGTAGTTGTATTCCTGGTTCTTTATGTAGATGATATTCTACTAATTGGGAACGATATCCCAACTTTACAAGGAGTAAAATCCTTGTTAGGGAGTTGTTTCTCAATGAAAGATCTTGGGGATGCGGCTTACATTCTGGGGATAAAAATCTATAGAGATAGATCCCGCAGGTTGATTGGGTTGAGCCAGAGTATGTACATAGACAAAGTCCTAAAGAGATTTAGGATGGAGGACTCCAAGAAGGGGTTCATACCTATGTCGCATGGTTTAGTGTTGAGCAAAGCTCAAAGCCCGAGTTCCCCTGAGGAACGGGAAGTAATGAGGCGAGTACCTTACGCTTCGGCCATAGGCTCGATCATGTACGCCATGTTATGTACTAGGCCTGATGTATCTTGTTCATTGAGTATGACAAGTAGATATCAAGCCAACCCTGGCGAGGCACATTGGACGGCAGTGAAGAACATTCTCAAGTATCTTCGGAGGACTAAAGAGATGTTCTTGGTATATGGAGGCTGTGATGAGCTACGAGTAACTGGTTACTCCGATGCTAGCTTCCAAACTGATCGGGACGACTGCCGATCTCAATCGGGGTTTGTGTTCCTGCTCAATGGTGGTGCTATATCCTGGAGAAGCTCCAAGCAAGACACTGTGGCCGATTCTATGACTGAGTCGGAGTATATTGCGGCCAGTGAAGCTGTGAAGGAGGCTGCCTGGATGAAGAAATTCATCCAAGATCTGGGAGTGGTTCCTAGCATAGCCGACCCTATTGAGGTATTTTGTGACAATGAGGGTGCGGTTGCTTTGGCAAAGGAGCCAAGGTCTCACCGACGCACGAGGCATATTCCGCGGAAGTATCACTACATCCGGGACGTGGTCGATGGTGGAGACGTTGTGATAAGCAGAGTACACACGGATAGCAATGTGGCGGATCCGTTCACCAAACCATTATCTCAAGCAAAGCATGAGGCTCATACTCGAGCCATCGGTGTTAGATTTGCTAGTGATTTGGTTTGACAATGTATTTTGGTTAGTATGTGTATTTACCCTTTGGGAACATTAAACAGTATTGTATTTATTGTACTTATCGATTATTAAATGAGATTTAATAATACGCATGATGCGGGTATTTCTTTAAATCCTTACTATGTTCCGACTTAGCATGTTTTATTCTTCCTTGAATGTTGTACATTCTAAATGTCCACAATCGGTCACTCTTGTGGGAGGAAGTGTGAATTAAGATTGAGGGAAGTGATTGGTCAAGTGTCCAATGGTGATTGGGACACAGGGACGCAATACTTCGCCTGTACTTGAAAGTGTTTCAAGTGACTGGACGACCCACACCTGATTTAACTCCATGGTACTTGTCATGAGTAAATCAGGATGATAATATCAGTTCATCCTCAGACCGGAGATGCACGTGGCTGCATCACTTTGGTTTGCTTTGTTTTGATTGCTTTCAAATGCAGTCCGTAACTGGGTGTTATAAAGAGAGTAGTTGGGCAAGGTATGATCACTGTGGTGGGCAGTGTAAGTCGAAGGAATTTGTTCCTCTGTTTAGAGAGATATCCTTGGGCCCCTCGATGATTTGGTCGCTGACACCAAAATGCATGGCCGTGCTCAAGCTTGCAATAATTTATGATTGATTGCAACTTGTATATTTTGGTCACCACCAATCTGGATCGAGAAACATAATTGTGAACGAACGGAGAATGATTTGTACCATGTCTCGTGTTCACTTGGATATCGTGTAACGAAAGGATGATTGATCACTTATCGATAGGACCTTTTCACATGGGTGCAGATTGGTTTTTGTTCTGAAGACAAAACCCATACTGACTTGGGGGCAGAGATGTTTTACTAGAGGCCGCTCTCTGTTTGTGACACATTGGGTACGGTGAGTCATGTGCAAGTGGGAGTCTGTTGGAGTATGCCCACTGACACACGTACGCTGATCGATCACTACCGATGATGTATGGGCCTATCGGGTCACACACCGGGGGTTAGCCTTGACACAACCTAGATGATGAGGATAAGGAAGGACAAATAAGGATAGTTGGTTTCCAGCAAGGTTAGCGGCGCTAACTCTGTAGAGTTAGCGCTGGCATGTCGCGATAGCGGCGCTAACTTTAGGACGTTAGCGGCGCTAACTTTGAAAGTTAGCGGCGCTAACTACCTCTGGCAGAAACAACTTTGTAACTCCCCTCATCAATTGCACTCTTTATGGTATTTATTCACTATGGCCGTTTCTTGGCTGCATATTGGTCAGTTATAGAAGGCATATAGGCTCCTCTTATCTCTTGTTCTTGGCTAATTCTTTCTAGAGAGTAGAATACACTTTGTGTGTGTGTTTTGTACTTTTGATCAAGAGAAAGAGGCAAGAGTGCATATCAATTCTGGGTTTGTGTTCTTGAAGAAGCTTTCAAGTGTGAAGAGCTTCAAGAGGGTGCTAGTACACCTAGGCTACGTGTTCTCGGGGTGGACCTTGATAGCATCAAGAAGCTTTGAAGCTTGAGAAGACCTCGGAGGCTAGTGCTCATACCACCACCAGGATTGTTATAAGGTATATGTCTTTCTTATCTACTTGTTGCATTACATAGTTGTAGAGAAGGATCCATATTGGGGTTTGCATGTTTGTGGTCTTTTTCATCTTGAAAAACTTTTGAAATCCATTTTATTTCCGCTGCGTGTGACCACTGAACCCCAACACGTTGAGGTCCATCAACTGTCGAGACCCATCACGAAGCCACTAGCTTAAAACCGCCTACACCATCATCTTCCAAAGTCTGCCGCCATACAACCACCGTCAAACACCACCTCTGTCTAACCGCCGAGCCACCGCCGCCCGTCTCCATTCGTCTCCATCTCGCTGCCGGCCCAAAAACGGATTCGAAAAAAAAAAACAAAAAGCCCAAAGTTGAGATCCGGCCCAAACCCGGTTTCTCACCCAAACCCGGATCCGGGCACGGATACATAGGAGGCGACGCATTTTTATTATATGATATAATGTTTGTTAAAATTTATTTAAGTTCATTAAACTTGTAAAATTTGTTATAGAGGTGTAAATAAGTCAAACTACTCTTTAGCTATTCGAGATTGACTCATTAAAAGCTCATCACGAGCCGCGCCTAAAAGAGTTTGAGCATACCTTGAAGGTCGTTTATAAACAAGTTCGGCCTCCAATTAACTAGTTTAATTATGCTCATGAGCTTATACGAGCTTGTTAACATCTAAAACATAAATATATAAAAAATATAATATATATTCACATAATAAAGATTAATTAATACATATATATAATAAAATTATAAGATAATAAATATTAATTTATCGATAATTATATAAAAATCATATTTATAAAATAATAACTATACGTATATAACTATTCAATTATAAATAATAAAAACAATATAATAAACGAGCTAAGCACAACATTTTAAAAGCAAATTACACGGATCGTTGCTGTAGTTTGGACTTCATTTATTACACCAGAGGTCCTTAACGTTTACGTTTTGTCACTGTAGGGTTTACGAGTTGAGCACACTGTCCCTGTGGTTTGTCGCAAATTACCAGATGTCCTTAACGTTTACGAGTTGAGCACAAGGTTGTTTTACATTTTTATTATAATAAATAAATATAATTATAAATTTAAAAAATAAAACAAACATCCCACCCCCTCCCCGTCGATCCCCAATGCCACCATAGGGCACCACCACCGTAGGTAACCACCATCGTCACCATAGCACCACCACCACCGTAGGCCACCAAATCTAGCACCCACACACTTCATCGATCAAGATCAAACATGAACAAAAACAAGAACAAGATCTGTAACACACACACACACACACACACACGAGATTTCCCACTCCCCTTCAAAGAAGACTACAAGAACAAGAACACCATATCAATAACAAAACACACACACCCAGATATGTAACTAATCAAGAACAAGACCTATAACAAAGAACATTGAACAATAAATAAGAACATTGAAGATTAAGAACAAACAATTGCTAATCTAAAAACAAGAAAATTCAAGATCACGAACAAGAATAATCAAGACCATTCAAGATTAAGAACAAACCCTAATATTCACCGGATTTGTTGCCTGAGATCGGAATCCCCTCACCGGATTTAGGGTTTTCTCAAACGCAGACGCCGCCACAAGAAGAGAGAGAGAGAGAAGGTGATTAGCGGCGCTGGTTGCTCTTCAAATGGTTGGCGGCGCGGCGGTGGCGGCGGTCCCCCTCAAACACAAGAACAAACCCAAATCTGTTGTCCCTAATCGCTAACCAAACCCAGATTTGAAGGTGCTGCGATGGTGGCGGTCTTCTCACAGCAGTGGTCCTTTGTGGTTGTAGTCTTCTACGACAAGGTAGGGAGAATTACGGTGGTGGAGGAGAGATACGATGGTGGTGGGAGGTTAGTTTCACAGAAAAGAGAGAGAGAGAGAGAGAGAGAAATATGCGGGTTTGGGTTTTATATTATTAATAATAATAATAACAATAAATAATAATGATTTAATGATTAAGAAAATAAATAAAAAATGGAATAAGGGTATAATAGTACTTTCAATAAAAAAGTGAAGGGCATTTTAGTCTTTTTAACTAGACCAGGGACAATAGATGTGACAAAACGTAAACGTTAAAGACCTCTTGTGTAATAAATGAAGTCTAGGAACAATACGTGTAATAAACGACAAACCACATGAACGATCCGTGTGAGCACACGCGCACACTAATCTGATCCTAAATCGACACCTTATGTCCACATCAGCACTTAAACCTATGATCACAGGTCAAGAAAATTTCGGATTCGGATATCGGATAGTACTTTTCCAAAATTTCGGATATTCGGATATCCGAAATATCCGATTTTTTAATTAAAATATTATTATTAATAGTGGGAGGTTCAAATGAGAACTTAAATATTTTTTAGAATGGGAGACTCAATCTCAGCCGTCCAATTCCCCCTACTTCAATGTCATTGCGCACTCATGAATTCCTCACATGCACCCTGCCACACTCGATTCCACCATGCTTTCCATCCATAAATTCCACTTACAAAATCAATAGCTGAGATTTAATCTCTCATTCTCAATTAATTTCGCATTCTTATTTGATTATTTGAACCTTCACCATTATTAATCTTACTACTATATAATGCATTTATGTTTCTTTCTCTTCAAAATTTAAGATTACTTAAATTTAAGTAGTCTAAACACTTATGCACAATGTACAACCTTCAAATCACCCTTATTTTCATCTAAATTAATACCATCCACTCAATATTTAACTATTTCACTCTCTTATTTTATTTTAACTTTTTATTTATTTAAAATACACTCTTTCACTAAAACACATTTTCACACAAACATAATTATCCACCCACATCAATATTATTTTCAAAATCTTATTAACTTTTCTATCCTTATTAATATTTGTTCTTATTTTAATGTTTTTAGAATTTATTTTTAAAATTAAAAAAATAGGTGTTACAAATATAAGAAAATTTGAAAAAAGCGAACATGTTGAAAACTTTTTCATGACATTAAATCGCGCGAATAAAATATTATTACATTCTTGAAAACGACATGTCGCAAAGCATAAACAATTACCGCCGCAGCATTGCGCGGGTACCCTGCTAGTATTAATAATACTAATATAACAAATAACTTAGTTGCAAAAAAACATTAGTTTTCACATTTCACGTTTCAGACTTGCTTCTCAGCTTCACGCCCTTCATTCTGTCGGCGACTAGGGGTCTCGGCGACGCTCACGGCTCACAGTCACAGGTCACTCCCACGGTGCTCGGCGAAGTAGACTGCCACCGTCCATCGTCCGGCCGGCGGCGCAGACAAGAGCGACTGAAGAAGACGGCCACCGCTGACCTCCCATCGTCGCCCCTTCTCCTTCTCGTTTTTGGCAGCTTCAAGTTCGAATTTTGGGGATTTGCTTCTTGATTATCTTATCTCCCTCATAGTAAGTTTACGCTTCAAGTTCGAATTTTGTTGTTGATCTATAATATATTCCGATTAGCATTATTGAGATAGTCACATTCCAGATCTGTTGTTGAATTTTGTTGCCTATGATTAGCATTATTGAGATATTCAAGCTCAAATAGCTCGAAAATGTCCATGAGAACTATGCTTGATTTAAAAAAGTGGATTATAAAGCTTAATTAGCTTCAAACTATCTTTAGGAACGATGTTGGATGAAGCAACTATATTTCAGAAATCACAAAAACTTGCTGCATTTATTTAGAACTACTAACAACTTATACCCAAAGTTACCATTTACCCCCCTTAAGTATCTAAACTACTCTTTTCCTATCATTACTCCCTCCATAAAAACAAGTCTTGTCCTCAAGACTTGCTTCCAAATAGATCCCAAGATGCTCAGGAAACGGGACCAGTCAAGTCCCGCATAGTCGGCTCCGGTGATCCCAACTCTTCATATTGGTAAAGGCTGCATCCATTAGCTTCACATTCATCATCTCCCAAAAGCAAAACTCGCAATTTCCCCTCCGGACACTTGTGAGCGCAACCAAATTGTTGCCCGCAACGAAAACATAAGCCCTTCTTGCGTCTTTCCTCCCATTCAGTGTGAGACAAGGAATGGACACCCCGATCCCGAGATAACCCTTGTGACCCCTCCGAAGGCGTCGGCACCACAAGCCGAGGACTAGAGAAAGGTGGAGAATCAGCCCCCTTCAATCCCCCCTCCCCCACGGGTGACCCACGAACCAATGATTGACCCACCGTCGCGCCCCTGTCCCATTTAGAGTTGTCCCCAACTCTACCCAAATGATGATAACGAAAACGAGATTGCGAGATGTTACCACTGGAAGGTCGAAGCATCTCTTCCACATCCTTAGCCAAATACATGGCATCCGAACGCGATCGAGGACGGTGGAGACGAACCCAACGCTTAACCTCATCACGTAACCCAGCAACAAAGTAACCCATAGCTTGGGGCTCCGGTAAGTGCGGAACCAATGACAACAGATACTCAAAATCATCGATGTAATCGTGAATGGAATCCATTTGCTTAATCGAAGCCAACTGTTCAAACGGATTCTGAATCTCGAGACCACTAAAACGTTGCAACAATTCAAGTTGAAGATGATCCCAAGTAAGAGAAGCATGAACCTGGTTGACAATGGTGAACCAATGCTGAGCCACCCCAACCATGCTCAATTGAGCCAAACGAACACGAAGATCTGCCGGGGTATTATTGATGTCGAAAAACAGCTTAACCTTTTAAATCCACCCCTGGGGATCAAACCCATAAAACTCGGGCAACTTCACTTTCTTCACAACCCATGGTAGAACCACAGCTCCACTGTGAGGAGGTCCACCACCAGAACCGTGAACATGAGCTGCTGACCCACCCAAACCAGCACCAGCAGAACCACCAAAACCACCAAAACCACCAGCCCCACCTAATGGACCATCAAGACCAGAACCGTCACCCATACCTGAACCTCCCCCCAATCCTGAACCAGTGCCACCATCAGCAAAGAAAATACCAGAATTGCGATCTCCATTCAAATCAGTATCAGAGCGCTTGTCTTGGTGTTTCATCCAAGCCAACATAACTTTTCGAAATTCTGCATTCTCTGCTCTTTCAACTGCAAATCCTGCCTTGAGTTCTTTCACATCAGCTTGCAAGTGATGAATCGATTCTTCATGCTGATCCAAACGTTGCTGAACAGATCGAGTTTAATTGATTGAGAAAACTGAAACTCAAAATTGAACCAGAAACCCAACGATTTGCACAAACAGAAACCAAGATTGAACCCCACTAGTGAAAACAAAATCTGCCAAAGCAACTTGTAGCAGAGATGAGAGCAGAAAAAACGGAACAAAAAACCCACGGAAAACACAGAGACGGGAAATTAGCAAGTATCGATGGAGGAAAAAGAAAGCAAACCAAACGATTGATGAAGCAAGCGATCAATTACTGAAGAAGAAAACCATTTGCAGAAATCAATTGCTGGAATCGAATGTTGAGATCGATTGCTGAGTTGTGATGAAATCGATTACTGAAATCGAATGCAAGGGTCGATAACAGAAACGATTGTGAATCTCCAAATCGGCACAACAAATAGCGATGAAAAACCCTGTGAAAAATAAACCCAAAGCGATACACGTACGCTATGTTGCTGATGATCGATTGCTGAAATTTCGGGAACGGCAACACCAAAACCGAAGACGTCCAACTCGGAGATACTAATATCGAAGGTTTCCAAATCAACGAGAGTAAAACTGAACCGGAGATTGACGATTTCCAAATCGGCAGGTCGAGGAGGGCAGGTCGGACCAATGATACGGAACAGAAAATAAGAACAACCAAATATGAACAATCGATCTACAGAAAACCCAATCAGATATCATATATATTTGCAATAAGAACAAGTTAAACTCAAAACACCCACAGTTGGATTAATTGATCCAGGGCTCAGCCCTCTCTCAAAGGAAAAACCTAAGAGCCAATCTCTAAAGAGACTAAACCAAAACCATAAGATAATTCAGCCTACCTCACTCTCAGATACTTACTCTATTTATTTAGAACTACTAACAACTTATACCCAAAGTTACCATTTACCACCCCCCCCCCTCCTCTTAAGTACAGTGTTGTAAAACTCGGCCGAGTACTCGGCGAGTAACTCGGACTCGGTGCTCAGCCGAGGCGTGGAATCGTAACTCGGTCAAATTACTCGGACTCGGTCAAACTCGGTCAAAACTCGGTCAAACTCGGTCAAAACTCGGTCAAAGTCAAACTTTTTTTTCTTTCTTTTATCCGATTAGGTCATTAGGGAAGCTTTTTATCGCCGTTTTGTTCTTTGAACAAAATGGCCAAGACGATGCGTGACAAGGACGTAGATGAAATGTATGTTTGAACTAGTATTTTAAGTCTTGAACAATTTTATTAATGTTTCTAAACACATGTTTTGGGTCTATGAACAATTATGTTTATGTTTGAGTTTTTATTAACATGTAGTTTATATAATTTTTAAATTTTTATATAAAAAGTTCCAATCCGAATACTCCCCGAGTACTCCCCGAGTAATCCGAGTACTCGCTACTCCCCGCCTACCACCTAGCACCCGCCTAGCGAGTTCTGCAACATTGCTTAAGTATCTAAACTACTCTTTTCCTATCAGCTATATATTTTACTGCTTATAAAAGCAAAGAAATTTAAGGAGTAAGTAGGCTTTAAAACTTATTACAAGTTGCATATAAGTCATTCTTCTATAGGTGGCAAAGTGGTCAGGTCAGGTAGTTTAAGTAACTCTCAAATGGATCCCGTTGTTGCAAACCTTTAGGGGTCAAATGGGTTGGTTTGACCCGTCAAGTTTTTTTTCCTTTTTTGTTTTTTATTGTCTTTACTTTCATAATTAATTAATAAATTAGCTATAACTATGAAATGTCTTATCAAAATTATAATCTGATCCTTTTTTCACCAAATCATTTTAGTAGGCTGTAAACACTATAGTATACTTGTGTGACTTCTAAATCGTTTGACCCGTTTAGTTAAATTTTTTAATTTTAATGTTTTTAACCATTATAAATACATTCTAACCTAGATTAATATATATTCACATAAATGGGTTGGATTTTACGAATCAACACTTATCCAAACTGGGTTGAGTTTTTCTTCTTCTTTGGAACTCCCTCCATCCAAAAATTATAAAATATGATATGATTGCCCATTTTTTCCCCTTTTCTAGTATTTTTTCCCCATATTTTCATTAAACTGCAATACTGATTTTTGATGTCTATTTTATCAGAATTTTGATAACTCGGGTTTTTAGTAGTTACTAATATAATATTATTGAACCACAGGGCAGAGTTATTTATGGCTGTCTCCCATGATTTGCAGACTTTCATTCTGCGTGCTCGAGTATTGAAGCTGTATAGGCAAGCTATAAGAGTTGCTAAAAGAGCACCTGCTCACAGTAAAGGTATTATGCAAGTAAACAATATAATTGCATTCTATTTAAGGGGATAGGATATATGCTTCTAGCAGCACCTATCTTAGGTGCTTCCACGCTTACAAACACTTTAGCTGAGGGGTATGTTAGTCATTTTATCATATACTCATTTAAGTGTTTGTGAGTGTGAAAGCACCTATCATGTACTTTGATCATAACCACGTCAAGGTGGTTGATGATAAGTGGTTAAAATGCATTAATTTACGCAACCTTATGCATGTGCTAGTCAGAAGTTGTCAATGGTGGAGGCGAGCCAAAATTGCAACACTTTCCCACCCGATTAAATAATTTCACTAAAGGTTTTTGGCTTTATTCATCATCAAATTTTATTTATGATGTGTGTTTTTGATAAAGGAAAGTGCTACCGATCCAGTGACGCACAATTAGATACCCAGCCCAGTAGGCTTAGATGTTGGAGAGTGATACACTTATACCCACTGGTTTTGAACCCAAAGTTGATTCCACACTCACTTGACTGGAAATCATGGTGGTTGGTGAAACGTTGCTTATAGACAGCGGTGGTGGTTGGGGAAACCTCGCATGTAAGCGTCTATTGAGGCAAAAAGTTGGCATGATGGAGGCTTGCAGGCTTTTACAATGAAGCAAGGGGCGAAAACAATGGGGGAGACTATGTTTGCAGCAGAGGTGGTGACGTTGGGGAGGGAGGGAGAGAGAGAGAGATATACGGACATACGGTACATGTTGGGAACATATAGTCGCCGTTTGGGCATGATTGAGAGGAGGGAGAGAGAGTTTACATGCTGGGAAAGTGGGAAAAGATAGTTGTTGGTGGGGTCGTTGGTGCCGTTGCTGCTTCTTTGGTTGGAGATGATCGAAAAGAGGGGGGAGGGTTTATAGGACGATAGTGATGCATGTTTTGAGGAGAAAAGAGTAGAATGATAAAAGTGGTAAATGCAAGTTTAAGATTTTAAAAACTAGGGATACCCATTGCTTTTCTAAAATCCTTTCATCAAAGGATTCTATGAAATTTCTAAGAAATCACATCATTTAAAATCCCTTGCATATTTGTCAACCAAACGCGGGATTCATGGGGTTTAAAGCGCAAATTCCACAAAACCCGCAAACCAAATACGACTTAAGCGAATGAACCACAATCAAGAAGCTAACATCCTTTTACAAGGAATTGCCACTTCAACAGGAAACCACTCATCTTTTCAAACCTGGATGAACGGCCAACTGGACCAATTTTCTTACCTTAACAACTGTCCAGATCCAGCAGCCTCTAACCGGGAAAAACTCCTAAAAAAGATAAAGAATTACTGCAAAATTGATTAATGTGACTTTTGATTTGCAGCACACAGAGTGTACAGCCTCTTATAGTTCGAGGATCTATGCTTACATTTATTCCATCTTACTGAAACATTTTAGGTGATCTGATGCACACAATTAGACAAGAGATGGAGAAGAACAGAGACTGCAATGACAAGCAGAAAATCCGTTACTTGATCAGCGAGGGAATTGAGAGATTGAAGGGTTTAGATGAGATGCTCGATATGCAAGGCCATTGACGGATTCCCTACCTGATGGTTGGTTTATACGAGAGAAGTCACAGATACATACATATGCAGGTAGTAGATGATAAGATATTATCGATTTTTGTCGTTGTTATCATCTAAGATTGAATTAGTATATTCTTTGGTATGTTCAACATACCCGAATTTTAGCTGTGTAGAACTACGGGTGATGGTTTTATAAGAAAACACATCAATTGAGATTATTATCCACCCTTTTGAAAATCGGACTGGACCGGTTCAACTAGTTAAACCGGGAACCGATAGGTTTAAGTACTTGAAATGAACCACTAAACCGGCCTGAAAATATTCAAAAACCATGAACCGGACTGGACTGGTTGAACTGGGTCAAACCGTATATTTTTTAAATATAAATTAAAGAGGCCTTTTAAGCCTAAATCTTATATTTGAATTCTTGTCTCTCAATTTGCCAAGTGTTGAATTATTTGTTTGAAAGTTGAAAGAATCAAAGAATGAAAGTCCTCTAGCTCGGACACTACCCATAAACTTTTTAATAATTAACCCCTTAATTATGAACTTATACATATATAACTAGCATTTTATAAATCCTTGAATATTAAATTCTTTTATTATTCGAATCTCTCAAATTCATTTATCTGATAAATTAATTCCTCTAAACACACAATGTTTGGTATCAACATTTATTAGTTTTAATTGGGTATGTCATAGTATGACTCATTTAGTGTCTTACTAGATTTCACGCCCGTGTAAACACGGGCCAGTATATAAGAATTTTGATATATGATTTTATATCATCTCATGAGAATCAAATTAACTTAGTCACGGTTATGTCCGATTTTATTGAAGGCAAACAGAGCTTCAATTAATAAAATCATTTAGGAGTGACATACAATCTGATTGTAACTAAATAATAATAATATTATTCATTTTCTTTTCATTCCGTCTCCTCATGGATAACTACATATCCTTCAATCCACCTGAACTTCGAAAGGATGAAAATAACCAATCTCTATCTTTTGAAAACTAACTTCCTTATTCCTTTCTAATATGATAATCGAGGGACTCGTTCCATTAGTTTTCTACCCTTATCTTTCCAAAATGTTACTCCATTAGTTTTTTGTTATTACAGATTGATAATTAATAGTCTCTCATCACTCCATCAAAGCGGTTTAATATATGCTTTAACCTAAAAAGTTTTTATAATAATAGTATTATCTATTGTCTCTCATTCTCATCAGTCTTTCTCTCTCTTTCATACCTGAACCAGAAACCACCACCATCACTACCACCACACTACACCTCAAGTTATCCACCACCGAACCCATCTCTCGAGAACACAACTGTAGTAAAAAACCGACTAAAACCCACCAAAAACCACCATCTGCTTCAAACACTGACCAAAACCCCAAATAGTTCGAATAAAAACCCCCCAAAAACCCTAGATCTGACCAAAACCCCAAAAAGTTCGAACAAAAACCGATAAAAAACCCTAGATTTGACAAAATCTTGGTTACAGTGGTGGTGGCGGATGAAGATGACGGTGGCGGTGGCGGTGGTAGTGGCGTTGGGCGGCGGCGGTAGTGTCAGGGTCGTGGGGGCAGGTTAGGTTAATGGGGAGTAAGAGAGGCAGAGAGATTGAGAGAGAGAGAATATGTATAGAGAGAGATATGAAGGCAAAAAGACTATTTGACTTTAAATATATATTTTTATTAAAAAAAGGTTTAAATATTGTTTTAATTAATAATGGTAAAAAGACGGAAATACCCTTGACTTAACGGATGTTACTAACGGCAAAAGTTAGAAAGGACCAAAGTGGCATAGAAATGGTTGTTAAACGATAGTTTTTACCACTTTTAAAGTTATAGGACGAAAATGGCAGAAATCTTAAGTTAAATGACCATTTGAACAATAAACTCTTGTAATTATTCAATAATTAATAAAACTATTGTTTTAAATTCTTTTACACAATCCGATACATATTACGTCAAGCACAATCCCCCATTTTCAATAGCAAAAATATGAGAATCGGAAGTTCATGAACAAATTTGTAACTGATACATTTAAAACTGATCAATACATACCAAATATATAAGATGCACAATTCAGATCACACCAGATACATATCAATAACATAAGATGCACAATCCTAAAACTCCAATTGTGCACCGAAAACAAATACAAAAACGAATTTTGCATTACACCAGCGTTGATGCACACAACTCACCGACAACCGTCTTTGGAATCAAGCAGAAATCACGATCGAAACGCCTATGAAGGTTGTTGGGTGGTAGCCTCAGCCTCGACGGTGGTGGTGGTCGCACAAATGCGAGGGAGGCGCATCCTTCAACTTCGATTGCATCCCACATCGGAACCTTCAACTTCTATTGTACCTCCGACTTCATTTTCACGTTCAACTACTCCTTCAAGCACCTTCAAGCACCAGCATCGGATGTGAAGCAGTTTGCGATGAAGGCGGCGGTTGCAGGGAAAAACCATCATGGAGGCGGAGGTTGATTAGGGCGGTGCAGGATGCATACGGCGACGCGATATGCGGATACCGTTGTTGGCGTCGCTAGGGTACAACAGGCCGACGGTGGAGGCTTGGCAGGTCGACGGCGGCTGCACATTTTCTAGGGTTTTTGGCTTTGTGCAAATTGTCGCATGAATATAAACAGGAAAGGGGAAGATGTGGGTTATAGGAGAGAGAAGAACGTTACATAATTTTAGGAAATAAAATCAAATTCCTAAATTACCCTTTTAACTAAAAAGACACATCACATCCTCATATTTCTTCCAATTCTTTTTACCTTAAATTTTTTTGTATTTGAACCTAATTCCAGTTTTATATATATATATATAATTGTATTCGCGCAATTAGCGGTTATGAATATATTTTTTCTCAATAACTTGAGCAATTACACCTAAAATCTGCAAAGATTTAATCAAAAAAATATAGTAATTAAAAACAAAACCTCATACAAACATTAAAACTATTGCCGCTTTCATCGATGCCCAATGTGTCTAGTTTTAGCAATTCTGACCTATTAAGTGATGCATAAGTTAATATCTAAGTTATTCAAAACCTGAGCTATAAGCTCATCGTATCTCTTTTTGTTAATAAAGTCTAAATTTTGTGAAACTAAACCGGGCAACTGTAAACCGGGAAATTTCACTAAAACCGGGAGAAAACCGTTGAACCGGAGCAACCCGCATCGAACAAGTCTTTACTAAAGCTTTTTAACTAAAATCAAAAGATGATAAGAATTCTAAATATAGGCAAGGACATCATTCGGTTTGTTTCTTAGAAGCAATGTGAGATCATAAAATATATATGGAGATCTCCTTATTTGCCTCAGCTAGCGATGTGGGATATGGTTTTCATTTTCGGTTGTTACTTAGAAGCAATGTGGATCATAATATATATATATGGAGATATCCTTGTTTTGCCTCAGCTAGAGATGTGAGATATGGAAATCACCTAATTGAATGTCACATCATATTTATACTTTATCTAATTACATTGGATTTCAATTTGAAGCTTAATTACACATGCCACATAGGATTTTTAATTTCTTAAGTTATATAGGATATAGATTATTATATACACAATAATCAGAAAACATATAGTTAACTGATTAACCATGTTAACTACCAAAAAACCGAATTTATTTTAATAAAATAAAAAATTAATTCAGAATTTTCACATAGGCCGGACCGGCCGGTTGAACCCATCAACCATGAGCCCTGATAAAATCCGGTTCAAAAGTAGCGACTAAACCGGACAACTGTCAACCGGCGGTTTTACTAAAACCGGAACAAAACCGATGAACAGGAGAAACCCGCATCGAACCGGTCTTTACTAAAACTTTTTAACTAAAATCAAAAGATGTTGGGAGATGTAAATATTGGCAAGGATATCCTTTGTTTGTTTCTTAGAAGCAATGTGGGATCATAAAATATATATAGAGAGAGATATGTAGATCTTCTTGTTTTGCCTCAGCTAGCGATGTGTGATATAGAAATCACCTCATTGAGTGCCACATCTTATTTTGACCTTACCTTATTACATTGGATTTTAAATTTGAAGCTTAATTACACATGCCACATATGATTTTAATGTTCTTAAGTTATATAGAATATAGATAGATTATTATATACACAAGAATCAAAAAACAGTTAGTTAACTGATTAACAATGTTAACTACCCAAAAACCGAATTTATTTTAATAAAATAAAAAACTAATTCGGAATTTTCACATAGCCTGGACCGGCCGGGTGAACTGGTTCAACCGTGAGCCGTGATTAATTTCAGTTCAAAAGTAGCGACTAAACCGGACAACTGTGAAACGGGCGGTTTCACTAAAACCGGAACAAACCTATGAACCAGAGCAACCCGCATCGAACCGGCATTTACTAAAGTTTTTTAACTAAAATCAAAAGATGTTGGGAGACTTAAATATAGGCAAGGATATCCTTCGGTTGTTTCTTGGAAACAATGTGGGATCATAAAATATATATATATATATATATAGATATGGAGATCTCCTTATTTTACCTCAGCTACCGATGTGGGATATGGAAGTCACCTAATTGAGTGCCACATCATCATTTTTACAATTTGCAATTGCTCATCCTTGAAATTTTACCAATCAATAGGCATTGCCACATGGAATATAAACAACCCTAAGTTATATAGGATATAGATAAGATCGGACATATTTATATGTGTTCACACATAACACCAACAATTGTGTCATTTGTGATGTATCTAGTGAAGGTGTTCCATGCATGTCAAGAACCCAAACGCAACGGAAACAGTGAAATTTAAAAATATGTTTTTGGGAAAGACAAAAGACTTGCTTGTAACACCAACTAATGGATCTTCACTACAAAACGTATATAGCAACAAAAAGAACAGAAACAAAGGGGGGTTGAGGCAATACCCTTGATGTCTCTGATCGGTTGAATGGAGTAGAGGATACAGTTGAATCCGAAATAAGCTCATCTAATTGTATCCACCCCAAGTTGTGAGAATCCCTTTGAATGGCAATACCCTTTGATGTCTCTGTTCGTGTGTATGTGTGTGCTGAGTGTATAGTTCAATCATAATGTTACGCGTTGCAATTCTAGATGCAGCATACAAGTTAACATGTTTTTTTCTTCTCGTAAAGGAACAGTACCTCACAAAATTTTATAGTTCAAAAAAATATTTAGGAAGGATAAGAGAGGCATACCCACTAAACATATCAAAACTTAATTGCCTAAATAATAGTACAAAACAATTAATTTCATATTCTTCTATCCTTTTTTATATATTCTCTGTTTTTATTATTATTAATATTTTTATCTTCATTTTATTTTAGTTTATCTGTTTGCTTATTTATTTATTTTATTCTATTTTTCTCTCAAATATATTTTCTTTCTCTCTATTTTAGATAGATGTATGACTGTCTACATCCTACCTTTTTATATATTGCGTTAAAAACATTGAGCTTTGTCGTAGTAATCGCCTACCTAAAAAATGCTTAGGGGTAGGCATCTATAAAACCAACCATTACTAAGTGCTTAAACATGCAAGCACTATACAATGCAAAGAAATATATTCTAATAGAGTTCCATCCAAAACTAAATCCAACCACACAAAAGCATCATTTCATTGCCAAAGAGAGAGGAGAGAAAGAGAGAGAGAGATGAGAGATACAGAGAGGGTATTTTTTTAATAATTTTTTTTGAAGCACGCGAAATATGAGTAGTACGAGGTTTAAGTATGACTGAAGCATGAGCCATGGGGTGAGTTATGTGGCGCGAAACATGGGTACACCCCATGCTCTAAGGTCAAGGATGGACAAAGCATGCCAAGATATATAAGAAAAGAAAGCAGCCTTCCAAAACATTCTCAACACATACAAGCATCTGATCTCATCAAAATGTATATAACAAGCTGGAAAGACACATTCTAATGACCAAAGTAGCAGCAGAATCAACAGGCACAAACCAGTAATGAAGAAATAAGATGAACAGTTCCAGAGAAAAGGATTGCTGAAGATGAAATGAACAATCACAAGATCCAAGATACATAGACCGAAAGGCTACATATGCCAAGACTATCCAGCAAGTAACAAGAGATATAGAGATGAAAAATCGAAGCAACAGGCCGCAAGAAAGTATTCCAAGATGAATAATTGAATACCATCATCCTAAACCAACCCAAACCACATACACCCAACGCCAAAATGTGAAAAACCGCAGCAAATAAATGTTGTAATCAGAGCTTAGGGAATGCAGAAATTGATCAGACTTTAGAACTAAATATGCAAAAAAAAAAAAAAAAAAAAAGATAAAAACATGTTTGGTTAAAAAACAACATGCAGACTCCCTGTATTGAAAAAAAACACCTAAGCCTAGCTCATGTTTCAAGTACCAGATGGAGGAATAAACATGTTTGGTAATTTTCAGGTTGTCCTGCCTAGTGCCTAACTTGTACAGTAGATGGACGGGTCAGCCTTAGGTTTCATGGGTCAACGGTCGACCCATCAATACCTGTCAACCCCGAGAACCAGTTAAAGACCTGCCATCTTGTTGGCCACCCGCTAATCCGTTTGACCTGTATAATCAAACGGGTTATACGGATTGTGTTCATGTTAAGCATGTCTGAGTTAGCGTTGAGATTTCTAACATGAATAATAATACACAGACACAGAGCGTGTTCGGGTCGAGCATTTCTGTAGGTACTCCTGTAAGTATTTCTATCATATCAATTACATTACTTTCTTATAACCAACACCAACAACATTAGATTTCTCTAACTTAAACAAAATAAACAATTCGTGATTAAGATGGTTTATCCTTTCCAAAACAGATCCTACTCGTTCTTTTTGTTTAAAGTTATCCATCATAATTGGGGTTGGACAAAATATTGTAATTACAAGTCATGACAATGCAATATATATATCTATTTCTTAAGAAATATAACTAATAAACACCATTAAGAATTCTCAGCGCCAACCTTGACAAAATTCCACCTCTGACCTTTTCATAATACAATGGCTTAAAATCGCGTCTACAAGATCACTCAAACAATGAATCAATGACGAGCGAGTAGCCATGGACTCGTGATGAACTGCTAATAGAATTTGTGTATCAGCCTTTAAAAAATGAAGGCCATTTTTGAACAACAGACTCAGGCCATAAACAACAAAAATTTAACTACTACAAATCACCAAACTTTTTAGATAAAGAACTTACAAAAAACATTGAGTAGTATCTTCCAAGGAGCAAGCTACTACAAAGGTCGTGCAACAAAACCCCTACTCACCATCTTCTCCACCAATTCTTCATGTTTCTTGATCTGCCCAGCTTTTCTTAACTGCCCTAAAACCATTTGATAATCACCATCACTTGGTTTCAGACACTTTTCCTCAATCATCTCTCTAAAAAATTTATAAGCATTGTTCCAATGCCCCATCCCACAATACATCCCAATCAAGATCCTATAACTATTCACATTAAGCTCAATTTCGTTCTCATCCATTTCCTCCTTTAGTTTCAACACCATATCTGCCGATTTTGAATCTGCAAACATCCTCATCAGCAGATTATAAGTTACTGTATTCGGCTTACACTTCAACCCTTTCATTCTCGCAAACAATCTATGACCACCATTCACATCGCGGGCTTTCAAAATTTCCCTGAAAATGGGGTTAAAGCTACTTGCATTCGGCTCACACCCTTTCTTGATCATTATATTCAGAACCTTGATCGCTTCATCACGATTCTCGTCTTTACAATGACTCTCGATAAGGAAATTGTAAGTGATCAGGTCAGGTTGACAAGAAAGTCTCTTCATTTGATTGTAGACTTGCAGAACCTTTTCAGTCCTACGAGCTTTCACATGAACACGCATTAGGTTGTTGTAAGTAATTGAATTGGGTTCGATTCCTTTGTCAAGCATTTCAGCAAACACGTCGTGAGCACGAGTTATTTGACCACTTCTGCATAAAGCATCAATTACAATTGTGTAAGTGTAAACATTTGGGTTGATTTCATTCTCTTTCATTTTGCGAAAAACCCTTTCAGCCTCTGAGATGTTACCTGCTCTGCACCACCCATGAACTAAACTGGTGTACACAACAACATCTGGTTCAAATTTATGTTTCAAGCTATCAAAAAATGATTGAGCTTCTTCTGCTCTTCGTTTCTTGCAAAGAATACTAATCACAACAGAGAATGCAATCCGATCAGGCTTACAATTATAATCCTCCATTCGATTGAACGCATGAACAGCTTCAGCAGCCAACCCAGCCCTAACATACCTACGTATTAAAATCGAAAAGGTATCAACTGAAATTTCTACATTTCTTGCTTTCATCATCTCAATTATCTGCCACGCTACATCAAACTGACGGACTTTTCCAGCAAGGTCAATCATTTCATTGAAGGGGTCTGGGGAATTGATTGTTTCGCCAGTCGCCCAATTGAAGAAAGCTAAGGTTTGCGTAAAAGGAATACCATGGCGTACGGCGGCGCATTTTTCAATTACGGAACAGATAACGGCGGCGGAGAGGGGCTGATGGCAGGATACTTTGGAGAAGTCGGAGGAGAGAGAAGGGACGGTGAAGTTCGGAGGAAAAGGGGTGAGAATGGGTTTAGGTTCAGGGTTTTGCCGGTGATGGTTTTTGATTAAAAGGTGGAGTTTTTCTGATATTAGGGTTTCCGAGTGAGATAGTTTATGGGTACTATTTGCGGCGGTAGTTGAGAGAACGGAAGTGGTGTCGCGGTTGTTGTCGGAAGGAGAGGCGGAGACGGCGTTTGAGAAGGACGAAGAGAAGTGGCTTGTGGTGATGAAGCTGGAGAGACGGCGGAGGTTTGGTTTGACGACGGCCATTTGCCGGCTTCTTTATTTACCGACGAGAGGTTGTTTGTGAGAATGCTATAATATGATGCAAGCAGACGCCGGTTTCGTTAAACCTGATGCAACAAAATTGAAATTTTAAAAAAGGGTTAAAAGCCAGCATTCTATTTTACTAAATATGTTTATATAGATAATTTAATTTTTATTACTTAGGGAATCTACTTTATTGACATTATGTTAAAGTAAATAAGAATCTGAAACTTTATTGACATTATTTTAAACATTAATGCTTTGATTGGAATTCTTTCATGATAGTGATGGTGGAGTCTAATCTGCTTTTTGTCTGTCGTCGTTGTTGGATTTAAAGAAAAAAGCAACAACACAACTTTCTTTAAAGTCGCAAGGACGATCGACATGAACTCAATCAGACTTCAACACAACTGCCCCCGCATCTCCTTCGTCAACGCTCTCTCTCCCTAACGGGTGTGTGTCACTGTATGTTTTTCTCCAACACCCTTCCCTTTAATTTCTCTCACCCTTCATCTCCTCCAACGACCTCTACCCAGCCATCACCCCGAGTAACATCCGAGTAACACAACTGCCACGCTACATCAAAATGACGGACTTTTCCAGCAAGGTCAATCATTTCATTGTAGGGGTCTAGGGAATTGATTGTTTCGCTGGTCGCCCAATTGAAGAAAGCTAAGGTTTGTGTAAAAGGAATACCATGGCGAACGGCGGCGCATTTTTCAATTACGGAACAGATAACGGCGGCGGAAAGGGGTTGATGGCGGGTCAACTTGGAGAAGTCGGAGGAGAGAGAAGGGACGGTGAAATTCGGAGGAAAAGGGGTGAGAATGGGGCTAGGTTCAGGATTTTGCCGGTGATGGTTTTTGATTAAAAAGTGGAGTTTTTTTGATATTAGGGTTTCCGGGTGAGATAGCTTATGGGTGCTATTTGCGGCGGTAGTTGAGAGAACGGAACTGGTGTCGCTGTTGTTGTCGGAAGGAGAGGCGGAGACGGCGATTGAGAAGGACGAAGAGAAGTGGTTTGTGGTGATAAAGCTGGAGAGATGGCGGAGGTTTGGTTTGACGACGGCTATTTGCCGGTGGCTTATTTATTTCCCTACGAGAGGTTGTGTGTGAACAGCTGAGAATACTACATTATGATGCTAAAGGGGTGTGTTTGTTTCAGCCATTTTTTCCTTTTTTAAAGTTTATTTTTGATCGATCCGGATTCTTTTTAATGAGAAATGTTCAATATAGTCCATACTTATTGCATAGTTTAAAAGGACTAATCTTAACCCTTGGATCAGCCTCATCAATGGTTCAAATTGAATTTTAAAAATTTGGGCGGAGTGACATTTTCGTAATTAGCATGTAATGATTTTACCATCACATATGATTGTATAATGAATCACATGTGATTTTATATTGAATCACATGTGATTAAATATTAAAATTTAGGACTATACTTTTTATATGGACTATATTGAACACAACTCTCTTTTTAATATATATAAAAACTAACATTTATCAATTTAAATCGTATCATTCATTTAATCAAAATTAAAAACTCAATCAAAATTAAAAACTCAATCTTTTATTTTAAATCAATTTGACTTTTATTATAATGTTTATCTAATTTAAACTTTTCATCTACTATATTAATTTAAAAATAAATATTCAAGTTTTTTTTATCATTATCTAGGAAACATATCGTAAATATCTATAAAAAAAATAGGATACTTGTTTCTTTCTCTTGTTTGAGACAAGTCGTGAATATAGAAGTATTTTTTTATAGTGAAAGAAGTTGGGAAGAAGTTACTTCTGTAGGTTTTCCGGGAATAGGGAGATCTGCGAGAACTCTTACCTAGTTACCCATATATTACCATTTCTTCGGAATTGTATACATGATTAAAAATCACGCTTAGAGATCGCAAAACTATTTATGATGATTATATAATACAAGAGATACACACAACATTTATTGTAATATGCAACAAAAAATATACGTTTGTGTTACATTATGTGCAGAGTTAGATAACATGTACTATCGTGTCCAATACTATGTGACACTAAAGGATCACACTGCTGCACACCAAAATAGAACCTGTTGGATTTTACCTGTTTGTGTATCACAATAATTAATAGTTTAATTAATTATTGAGAAAGAGAGAAATAATAAAAGTTATTTATTGTTTAAAAGGAGAAGTTAATATTTAGTTTAAATATTAACGGGACCAATTAATTAATAGTTATTAATTAATTAGAAAGGTCGATGGTACTTTCTGTAATTGATTAATAGTTTAATTAAAGTTGGGCTTTAATTAAACGGGCTTAGGCCTAATAAGGGATTATTATATAAATCTCATTAAGCCTCATTAATCACATAAGTCAATTACAATTAATAAGATAACCCTAAAGGCTCTCCTCTCCCTCTCTTCTCTATTCGACGGCGGCTCAAGGGCCGAGAACCACCACCGAGCGACGGTGGCCGGCGGCGATGCATACACACACACACACATGGGTCTCGTTTTTGATCCAAGGTTTAATCCTTAGGCGGTCTAGCAGCCAGTTCGAGGTGGTGCAGTAGCGATGGATAACCTGCAGCTATCTAGAGGCTTAAAAGAAAGTTTTGTTTGCATAAATGTATAACTTTCTAACCCTCTTTCTCTTTTAGTTTCTGTACGAGTTAGATGAGATCACTGAAGGGGGTTTTATTCCGTTGTGCATGTTTTTATACCCTACAAAACCCTTCAGTGGTATCAGAGCCACTTCTAACCTCGTAGGAGACTAGGTAGGTTTCTTTTATTCTGATGAAAAATGTTTATCTTTTATCAAGTAAAAGGTTTATAAAAATCAAGTTTTGGTTTTTATTGGATAAACCTTTGATAAAAGATTATTAGATTTAATTATTAGTTAAATCTGTTTTTTTTATTTTGTTGTTATTTGCGAAAAACCGAACCACCACCATCATTGGCGGCGGCCTCAGGCGGGAGCTGCGGTCGATCGGCGGCGTCCCAGTCCGTGGGCGCTGTTTTTGGTCGACGGCGGTTCCAGGCAGGGGCGGTGGCTACCGGTTGATGTTCGACGACAGCCCAGTTGGCGGCTAGGCTGCAGCGGCGGTCTTCGGCGGAAGTCGGCGGTGGTAGCGACGGCGGTTTAGCGGCGCTAAACCCGTGGTAGGCTACGGCCCAGAAGCCACGGCCCAAATAGCCAGCGGCCCAGTTAGGGTTTAGCGGCTAGGGTTAGCGGCGCTAAAGGAGTTGATAGGCCTCGGCCCAGTTTTGTCTCTCGGTCCGTTTTACAATTCTTGGCCCAGTTTAAATATTTATCCCAGCCTGCGGTTCAGAGAGCAGGATTGGATGCTAGAGCCAGTGAGAGCTTCAGAATGCCATGTCATGTGTGTTGTGTTTTTCCACTTAGGTTTTAACCGTCGGGTTTTTCGTGTGGCTCACGAAACCGACAATAGTTAAGGGCAAGGCTAAGGCATAGTTGTTTGTGGTTGTTTTATTTCTTTACATATATTATATATGCGTGGTTGTGATTAACACGATGAAATAAAACAAGGGTTTTAATAATAGTTAATTATTGAAACAGATGTTTTAAAGAAAACTGGCTTTAAAGTTTTTCTCGTTAAAAACTTGGAAATCATTTTTAGAAAAAATCTTAGATCAGTGTGCTACCCACCTAATGGTACACCCTTGCTGTTAAACGGTACTCGGGTGTCGGAAGTGCCCAAACCTTGGGCATCCGGGTTCAAACCATTGCGGGAAGGGGCATGAAAGATTCTGCGATAATCCGGAGTCCCGGCCAGAATTCATGTTGTCTTAAGTGGTACGATCTATTTTGGTGATAATCGGGAGTCCCGGCCCAAAATGCACTAGAGGGACTAAACATGCACGGTTCCTGTAACCGATGTCCCGCGGATCTAGGAGTCGTGTCCAGTTAGGATACGATTAGTATAGTTCTTACCTACCAGAAATAGCATTGTCCCGGTGGGAAGTGCCCAAACCTTGCATCGGGAAATGTGAAATATGGATCATAGTCTAATAATTTTTGTTAAAAGGTAAAAATTATTAGAAGATATAATCAATACTGAATCGGTTTTATCCTTTTCTTTTTCTGTAGATGTCTATTATATATGTTATTCCGTTTTATTCACCAAGAGAGTCTCTAAGTCTCATCACTAGCAAGTGGAAGCTTTCAGGTCCAAACTTTGCTGTTTGGAAGATGCATCTGAAAAATGTTTTGGATGCACAGGGAAAGCTTCACATCATTGAGACATTGCCTCCAGAGCGACCAGGAGTAGATGCCCAGGATAGTGAGTATGACACTTACTATCAGTATCTGGCTGACGAATATGATGTTATGTCGATTCTCGTTCTCACAGCATCATCCGAGTTTACGGATGATCTCCGTGAGAAGTCGTCTTATGAGGTTGTTCAAGGATTTGAGCAGAAGTTCAAGTTTAGTGAACGGATATGTCGTATGCTACTGATGAGGGAAATCCTTTCAGCCAAGATGAAAGAAAGTCAGCCTATTAGCGATCATCTCATTAATATGAGAAGGCTCTTGGATTGCTATGAAAGCTTGGGGTCAAAATCAAAACCACATGAGCTAGTTATGCTCTTGTTCGGTTCCTTGTCGGACTATTACCAGAAAAGAGTAATGTATGTCCTCGGTGATTTTGAAATGACTGTCGCAGGGTTGCACGAAATCCTCATGTGCATTAGCGACGAGTTGAACCCAAAGCAGCTAGAGTCACCAGTTGTGGACCCTATGCAGGAGGATGACTGGCTGGAAGAACTTGGAGAAATTTGTTGCCCAGACTGTGGTAGCAAGGATTCATGCGAGCACTCATTCAACATAGATCAGCTGGACATTGGTTCGCCCAATGATACAGGTATCTTTATGATAGATTGTCTTATTACTTCTTATGAATCATGGGTATTGGATACCGGATGTGGTCATCACATATGCAATCATTTGCAGGGATTCAAGAGAAGTAAGAAACTGAGACAAGGAGATATGGACCTGCGGGTAGGCGAAGGCTCCATGGTTGGTGCTGAAGCTGTAGGGACATATTGTCTTAGTTTGCCCTCGGGCATGGTCTTAGAACTAGAACCCTGTTATTATGTTTCAAGACTTATTAAAAATGTTATCTCGTTTAATTTGCTTATAGACTGTGGATTTGCTTATGTTTTAAATGAAAAGTCTATTTCTTGTTTTTAAAAAACGATGTTTTCTATTTTAAAGCTACTCCAGAAAATGGTCTATATACGCTAAATCTAGATAACAATAACATCTATCATATAAGTAAGAGATCCAAGAGTAACTTGAATCAAACTTACCTCTAGCATTGTCGTTTAGGACATATAAACAAGAAACGCATAGAGAAACTCCGAGATAACGGAATTCTAGAACCATTTGACTTGGAGTCATATGATGTTTGCGAATCTTGTTTGTCTGGTAAAATGACAAAGCAGCCTTTCAAGAGTGAGAATGAAAGGGCCAGCGAGTTATTAGGGATCATACACACAGATGTGTGTGGACCTTTTACTCCGGAGGCTAGAGGAGGATACCGGTATTTCATAACCTTTACTGACGACTTCAGTAGGTTCGGTTATGTCTATCTCATGAGACTTAAATCTGAAAGTTTTGACAAGTTCAAACAGTTTCAGAATGAGGTACAAAATCAGCTGGACAAGAAGATAAAGTCGCTTCGGTCGGATCGAGGTGGCGAGTATCTGAGTCAGGAATTCGACGATCATTTGAAGGAATGTGGGATTGTTTCACAACTCACACCTCTGTATACACCTCAGATGAATGGTGTGTCAGAAAGGAGGAATCGTACACTGCTTGACATGGTACGATCAATGATGAGTCGAAGTTCACTACCATTGTCGTTTTGGGGACACGCACTCGAGACAGCAGCGTTCATACTGAACCGGGTTCCTACCAAATCGGTTGAAAAGACACCGTTCGAGATATGGACGGGGAAAAAGCCCAAAATGTCTTTTCTAAAGGTTTGGGGATGTGAGGTGTATGTCAAGCGAACATTCACGGATAAACTCAATCCCAAATCAGATAAGTGTATCTTCGTGGGCTATCCCAAGGAAACCATGGGATACTATTTCTACAACCTAGATGAGAACAAAGTCTTTGTTGCTCGTAAAGGGGTGTTTTTGGAGGGGAAGTTTCTAAACTCAGAGACTCCAAGAAAAGAAATAGAGCTTCAAGAAATTGAAGAGGAGGAGATTACACCACCACCGATAGTTGAACCTGTTGAACCTCAACCCGAGTCTGTGGTTGAGGAAGAGGTGCAAACACAAGACCTTCGCAGGTCTAGTAGGTCTCGTATTGAGCCAGATAGGTATCTGGGATTCCTAGTTGCTCAAGACGAAGGGTGTCAGGATCGGATATAGATTATATCAAATAACAAGAACTAACTTATGAATAACAAATCAGAGTTGAATAAAAAGTTAATCTTTAACTATGATCACAATCAACTAAGAAGTTGCGGAATCACACTTAATTGATTAAAGAAGGTTTTGAACATAAAGCAATTCAATCAAACAGTAGTTTTATTAAACAACCAGAATGATTACAATAGCAAACTTCACCCCCAATCTAACTTATTATGTTAGACGAAGAACACAGATTGTTCTTGGGTTTCAAAGAGAAACTTAGAGGCTTAGCACTATTCTGAAAGCAAATTACAACTTGAAGAATGAATGCAAAACTTAAACAATGAGTACGTATTAAATATAAATTCTAATCTAGTATTTATATACTCCTTGATCTTCCTTGATTTATGGACAGTTAGGTAATCTTCTATCTTGTGAGATAATCTTGATGATCTTACAAATATTTCGAGATATCTTCAAAGATAGTTGTTTCCACATTTAGCTCAACCGAAACTGTTCAATGAATACAACAGCTTTGGTTCTTCTAACAGTCTTCGGCTTCAAGGTCTTCAAACAGTTGTAGTAGTTTATACTAACAGTTCTGAACTTTATATAACAGCTTTGAAGTTCACAACAACTGTTGGTTACAACTGTCTTCACAATCTTCACTAACAGTTCTAAACTGTTTGTCAATATTCTTCTAACAGTTTCAACTTTGCATGTTAAACAGTCTTAATGCCTTAGCTAATTTCCCAACAATCTCCCCCTAACTTAAAGAATTGATCAAAATCTTTAAGTTCTTTCGATCATAGGGTTCAATCACAGACAAATTAAGCATAAGCAAAGAATGAATTCCATGTATTTATGCAAAGTAAACTGTTACAATCAAAATTGAGAGAAAACTTACATAGACTTGACTCATGCCAGTCTTTCTTTTAATCTCTTGAACAAATCATCTTTTATTCTACCTGATCCAAAGAATTTTGCTTTTAGCATATACTGAAGCTTGACTTTATTGTGCTCTATGAACTCTAAATCAAACCATTGTTGTTCAGAGTTAGCCATCACCATATGGTACACTCCAGCTTTAGCATACACTTTTACTGACTTGATAGGAAAAGCCTCATCAGCAATCAAAACTTGCATAATCTCCTTTGGACGACATATGCTTGTTAGATGCCTCATCAAAACTTTTATCGCAATCTCCTCAGTATTTTCAAAATGATTAACCCCATATACATACATCTCTTCAAGATCTCTCCTTGTACAATTATTTACCAATTGAAAGAAATTAGAGTAACTTTCCATCAACCCTTCTCTGACCACAGTTACACCTTTCTTTCCAGTGTCCCCTCTTAACACCTCAAATCTCCATTCTGTGATATGGGATTTTTGACCCAACTGTTCTTTTACCAATTTATCAATCCCTGTTTCTAATCTAGTATTTATATACTCCTTGATCTTCCTTGATTTATGGACAGTTAGGTAATCTTCTATCTTGTGAGATAATCTTGATGATCTTATAAATATTTCGAGCTATCTTCAAAGATAGTTGTTTCCACATTTAGCTCAACCGAAACTGTTCAATGAATGCAACAGCTTTGGTTCTTCTAACAGTCTTCGGCTTCAAGGTCTTCAAACAGTTGTAGTAGTTTGTACTAACAGTTCTGAACTTTATATAACAGCTTTGAAGTTCACAACAACTGTTGGTTACAACTGTCTTCACAATCTTCACTAACAGTTCTAAACTGTTTGTCAATATTCTTCTAACAGTTTCAACTTTGCATGTTAAACAGTCTTAATGCCTTAGCTAATTTCCCAACAAAGGGGATCTTTTAGAACCCACTACCTACCAAGACGCTGCCTCAGGTTTAGAATATGAGAAATGGCTAGAATCCATGAAGGCAGAGATGCAATCCATGTATGACAAGCAAGTTTGGGAGTTAGTAGATTTGCCTCAACACAGTAAAGCTGTTGGGTGCAAATGGGTCTTCAAGAAGAAGACAGACATGGATGGAAAGGTACATACTTTTAAAGCAAGGCTAGTGACAAAAGGTTTCACGCAAACTCATGGTGTTGACTATGATGAAACTTTTTCCCCAGTGGCAATGCTTAAGACTATTAGGATTCTTATGGCCATATCAGCATATTTTGACTATGAGATATGGCAAATGGATGTCAAAACTGCTTTCCTTAACGGGAAATTGACAGAGGATGTATATATGATACAACCAGATGGTTTTACATATCCAAAGAACCCTAATAAAGTATGCAGGTTGCTTAAATCCATTTATGGACTAAAGCAAGCATCTAGGAGCTGGAACTTACACTTTGATGAGCGTATTAAAGAGTTTGGTTTTACCAAAAGTGAGTTCTAGTCGTGTGTTTACACCAAATTCAGTGGGAGCGCGGTAACCTTCCTAGTCTTGTATGTAGACGACATACTGTTAATAGGAAACAATATACCAGTATTACAAGGAGTAAAATCCTGGTTAGGTAAATGTTTCCAGATGAAAGACTTGGGAGAAGCTGCTTATATACTAGGTATAAAGATCTATAGGAATAGATCTAAGCGGCTTATCGGACTTAGTCAAAGTACTTATATTGACAAAGTCGTGAAAAGATTCAAGATGGGTGGATCCAAGAAAGGATTTATTCCTATGCAATCTAGCGCGATTTTGAGCAAGACTAAGTGTCCTGTGTCTAGTCAAGATCAGGACAAGATGAAATTGATACCATATGCCTCGGCAGTTGGTTCGATTATGTATGCCATGCTATGTACTAGACCCGATGTTGCCTATTCTATTAGTGTCACACGTAGATATCAGCAAAAACCTGGTGAAGCTCATTGGGTGGCCGTCAAGAATATTTTCAAGTATCTAAGAAGGACGAAAGACATATTCCTAGTATATGGAGGTTCGATGGATGAGCTCAGTGTAACTGGTTACACTGATGCTAGTTTCCAGACCGACAGAGACGACTTCAGGTCGCAGTCAGGATTTGTCTTTACCCTAAACGGATGAGCCATATCTTGGAAGAGTCAGAAGCAAGATACAATAGCAGATTCTGCTACAGAGGCAGAGTATATTGCGGCAAGTGATGCGGCAAAAGAAGCTGTCTGGCTGAAGAATTTTATCTCGGATCTTAGAGTTGTTGCCAGTATCTCTAGATCGATCGATATATTCTGTGACAACTCAGGGGCTGTACCGCAAGCTAAAGAGCCTAGAGATCATCAGCGGACTAGGCACGTACTCAGGAAATATCATCTCATCCGACACATCATTGGAAGAGATGATATTAGATTGCAAAAGATACCGGCGGACGACAACGTTGCTGACCCGTTGACGAAGCCGCTAGCTAGGGCTAAGCATGAGAGGCATGCGAGTTCTATAGGAATGCAGTACTTGGAACATAGGAGCTAGTTCGTGTTTTTGATTATTACTATGGATGTAACTTGAAACTTTTTATTATGTATTTACATTTCATGGGATTGAAATAGGAGGTATTTGCATAATGTTTCGTAGTTGTCCATTTTTAGCATTTTAACCTATCCTTGACAAGTCAAGTTATGAATTGTCTAAATGCCCGTAGCTACTTAATGTAGTGGGAGCTACATTAGGGAGGTAACGCTATTATGAATATTTGATGATTTATTCGGGTATGAATAAAAGCACAAGGTTGTGACCAAGTATTCATAGATATTTATCAGGGGATAAATATTGGGGTGATCCGCATCGAGTTTACTTCATGGAGCGTTAACATAAGTAAACTTGATAGGTTGTCCTTAGACCTGAGATATTTGGTTTGGGGCGTGATAACTTCTGTACTTTAGCATGTTCTAACGTCACGCCGTAACAGGGTGATCATAAGGGGCTTGTCTAGGTGCAGCAGAATCCATGTGCTCAAATTGCAAATAGTCAAGATGGAATTTGCACCTCTTTTTTAGGAGAGATATTTTCTGATCTCCTCGACTATTAAGACTACTGAAAATGCGTGGCCGCGCTCGGTTAGAATGATAGTTATTAGGGAAACCGTAACTGCAGAGTGTCGAAATCAGAGTCGAGAAAATCTGAGTATTAGACGAGATCCCTGCTCCATGTCAAATACTCACATTACGGAATATCGCGATGCAAAAGGAAAACCCTAGATAATCCAAGGTTTGGATTATATCTCTAGATGTAAGAGATCTCATAGTCTGGTTAACCTACGTGTCTGGCTAGGGACCTCCTTAGGCCAACGATGTACAAGGAGTGTTACTTATCTTGCACAAGTGGGAGTCTGTTAGATTATGTGCAGAGATAGATAACATGTACTATCGTGTCCAATACTATGTGACACTAAAGGATCACACCGCTGCACACCCAAATAGAACCTGGATTTTACCTGTTTGTGTATCACAATAATTAATAATTTAATTAATTATTGAGAAAGAGAGAAATAATAAAAGTTATTTATTATTTAAAAGGAGAAGTTAATATTTAGTTTAAATATTAACGGGACCAATTAACTAATAGTTATTAATTAATTAGAAAGGTCGAGGGTACTTTATGTAATTGATTAATAGTTTAATTAAAGCTGGACTTTAATTAAACGGGCTTAGGCCTAATAAGGGATTATTATATAAATCTCATTAAGCCTCATTAATGACATAAGTCAATTACAATTAATAAGATAACCCTAAAGGCTCTCCTCTCCCTCTCTTCTCTCTTCGATGCCGGCTCAAGGGCCGAGAACACCACCGAGCGACGGTGGCCGGCGGCGACGCATACACACACACGTGGGTCTCGTTTTTGATCCAAGGTTTAATCCTTAGGCGGTCTAACAGCCAGTTCGAGGCGGTGCAGTAGCGGTGGATAACCTGCAGCTATCTAGAGGCTTAAAAGAAAGTTTTGTTTGCATAAAGGTATAACTTTCTAACTCTCTTCCTCTTTTAGTTTCTGTACGAGTTAGATGAGATCACTGGAGGGGTTTTATTCCGCTGTGCATGTTTTTATACCCTACAAAACCCTTCAGTTTGGACCACAATACCCTTGAACATGTTATTGTGAAAAATAGTTAGTGAGTTTCGGGGTAAAAAAATCATTATTGTAATTAATTTTGCGTTATCCTAAAGTTTTTTTAATCTAAATCACTATGTCAAGTGACTTAAATATAAAATTATTTTCGTTTTCAAGAAGATCTCATATTATTCTTTTCTTTTGTCAACACAATATAAATATATAATTAAATAAATAAATATAAAATAATATTTTCATAATTAACTATGTGTTTACACGGGTATTTAAACTAGTTTTTTTATAATTTATAATTAGTTCAAAAGTAAAAAAACACATAAAAAACACTACCCTATAAAAAATAAGCCAGAAAATTAATCACTAAATAAACTAAAACAAACACCCTCTAAATAGACGCCGCATTTCGTTAAACCTGTTGAAACAAAATTTAAATTTAAAAAAGGTCAAGTTAGCGGAAATACAATAAATTATGTTTAAAATGTTATTTTGTATAATTAATTTTATTTTTTGTTTAAAATCATCAAATATTTTCATTTTTTATATTTTATATGTAATTTCTTACTCGTAAAATCAGTTTTAATTAACTTGTTTTAATTTTTAATATTTGTATATTTGTAATTTTGTTTTATTTCTTTTTAACATCTTGCTAGAGATTTTTATTAATAAAATTTTCTGTAGTTCAAAACAATATTAAGGGGAGAGTATTAATACCCATTATGGAACATGACCCTAGGAATACCAATTCAACAGCCGTGAGCCGCCAAATACATGGTTGTCTAGTCCTAATGCTAACCAGTTTACTTATGTAATAAGCCTTAGCCTTCGGCCCATGAAATAGAGATGGCCTGGACCCAAGATGAAGATGGGTTGGATGCTTAAAAGGCCAAGATGAAAAGGAAAGAGTGAATAAAACTGAAACCTAAAGAGAGGGTGTATGCAATTATTGAAGAGACCAAGCATAGAGGGAGTTGCATATGATACTGCCACTTGAAGCAGTATTAAGACTGTGAGCGTTCTCACTTTGCCAACTTTGAAAAGAGAGATCTATGATCCCGCTATTACCATAAACGAAAGATAAGAAATATAGAAAGTCTCTATGTATATAGGAAGTAAAGGCTCTTGCAGTAGTTATTCTGTAAGGGCTTCCATTACTTGCTTCAATTGCATTGATTTATCCTTTCTGGCCTTAGACTTGTACCTAATCTTCTAAATATCAACCGCGAGTCAAGTCAAAGAACTCCTCTCTCGTGGTACACTTCTTGCTGAATACCTTTTTTCTGTATTCGTTCCTTGTTGCTGGCGAAGGAAATCAGGAACAATAACCCACAATTTTAGCACTAAACTATCAAGGTAAGCCATTACAACATTCAGTGAGTGAATTTAAGCAATTCTTTTATCATCTACGTCAAACAATTGTTGAACAAAATCTGGGTTTTAGACACGTGACAGTTGAGTTCGAGCCGAGAAAAAGAAATGACATATGAGCACTCAAAACTGGATAGTAATGAAATTAATTAGCAAGACGGGTTAAATTCTTGTTAGGAATCTTTAGGAACAAGAATCCATTCAAATAAAGATGAGATCAATATAACTTTTAGTCAGCGAACTAATGCTTGAATACCGCATAATGTTGCTGGGATGGCAGAAAAAACAGAAACGGACGAAGAAAATTGAAAACTGATGTGAACGGATGGGTTCGGAGACGATAAATGGAGACAGGAAAACGGGGATGGGTTTAGTGATGCCCGCCCGGATTACCCGATAACAATTTAATACTAAAGATATATATACAAAAAATTAGTTCTAAATAGAAAAAATATATATCCTTATACAGTTCTATACAACCTAATTTTAGTCATTGTTTTATTCGAATTGTTTGTTTTCTATATTTTGGATGCATATAGTATAATTGATTTCTAAGATTCGTGGCAAAAACGGTGATGGATTCTTGCAGTGAAAATCTCATTTACTTCAATGAGTAACCTCACAGTAAAAATTACTCATTTAATCACATGTTTACATTTTAAATGGGGACTATGATACCGGTTCCCTGTGGTTTTCCGCTACAAGCGGAGAACCTCGTTTAAATACCCGTGGTTTTTCCTCTCAAACCCACTCAGTTGCCATTCCTAAATATTGTTGGATTCTTGTTAACAACTTGTCAATTTCCTTTTAGGTTTAATCTTCTAATAATCACCTTCTCTATCTAATTTCTCACTCATTAACAAACATATTTCTCTACACAAACCACTATGTGACAGGGTTTGTGGTTACTCCCTTTTATAGTAAGGTTATAAAAGAACTTGGCTGGGTTATTTTATATCCCTTTCTTACTTGCAAGTTGCAACTTACTATAAATAAAAACTGAGTTGTGTTCAATAAAGTCTATTTAAAAAACATAGTTCTGAAATTTTAATATTTAATCACAGGTGATTTAGTACACAATCACATGTGATTGTAAAAGAATCACATGCATGTTAATTACGAAAATGTCACTCCGCCTCAAATTTTAAAATTCAATCTGGACCATTGATGAGACTGATCCAAAGGCTAAAATTAGTCCCTTAGGACTATGAATTAAATTTGGACTATATTGAACATTTATCAATAAAAACTTTATTAACCGAGCCGGACTGTTACCAAAATAATAATTTCTAACTTAGGTTACACTTAAGATCAACATTTAAAAACTACGAATTAAACACTATCTCAATGGCTCTAATAATCTCTTCATCGTATTTTGTTACAAAACCAAAATTCAAATGTTTTAGTACAATTACACAACAAATATCAACTAAAATTAGAGTTAATTATTAAAATGGTCCTTTAACATAGGTGTTTCTTCCGATTTGGTCCTTTAACTTTGAGAGTGACCAAGATGGTCCTTTAACTACCACTTTATCACCTAAATGGTCCATCCGTTAGTTGACTAACGGTCATCTCTGTTAAGTTAGGGTAATATAACAATTATACCCTTTTAATTCTATTTTATTATTTTATTTTTAACTTTTACTCATTTTATAATTAATTAATAATTAAATATTATTAAATATAAATAAACACACTAAACACCCCACTTTCTCCCTCATCTCTCTCTCTCTCTCTCTCTCGGTTGCCCACCTGATCTGGAACTGCTCGTCGTCGGCTGATGAACAGATGACTTTTACGATGACAATTTAATTCATTTCATGGAGTTCAAGATTTGTTCTTAAATGAATTCTGGTTAAATTTAAAAACAGAAGATCTAAACACAAAAACCCTAGATCTGTTTAAGCCATCAAACCACCATTTAAGTTAGTTTTGCTTAATTTCCTTCTCATTTTCAAACTGATTTCATACATCTTCTGATTTCATGCGAGATCTAAAAACTGATTTCATGCTTTTTAGGATTTATGTTCTTATTGTTTACCAAGAACACAACTCAGATCTCGAACAAAATCAAAAACCATACTTGCCCAAACACTCAAATCTTAAACAAACTCAACACCCACAGACATCTAAACACTCAGATCTGGAACAAACAACACTTGTATATTAGATCTACAAACAAATCCACAAATCATTAAAAAAAGAAAAGAAAAAGATGAGAAGATCTTGGTGGTGGTGACATCCGGCCAGGCTGCGACATTGATCTTGAATAAAGCAGGGGCTAGAGGCCGCCGAACTTGCAGGGAGAAGAAATGTTGGCGCCGTGGCGGCGGTGTGGTCGCTCATTGGTGGTGGTCGGAGTTCTTGAAGAAAGAAGGGGGTTGTGATGGAGGGCAAGAGATCAAACAAATCTAGGGTTTTTGTTGCATTCGAAGAACAGATCTAGGGTAATCACACAAACCACCACCTATCTGAAGTCAGGTATGATCTTTAAGCCAAAAAATCGTGTTTGGAGGTGGCGGCGGTTAGAGCAGTGGGGGTGGCGACGTGGTTTCTTAGCGACAGAGAGCAGCGGCGGTGGTGCTCAGATGTATGGAGGTGGGGCAGTGGGTACTAAAGAGATACCGTGGGGAAGGCTAGTGGCCGACGGAGGGTTTGTTTGTACATGGGGCAACTGTGTCGGTGGCAGTGGTGGTGGCGGTCAGCGACGGCGGTGGCGGCGGCACTGGAGGAGGAAGATGAACACAGCTTCTGAGGCTAGAGAGTGAGAGAGAGATTGTAGAGAGATAGTGCTTGTGTGTGTACATGTGGAGAGAGAGTTAAATAAATATTTAATTATAATAATTCTATTTATTTAAAAATAATTAAATATTGTTTTGTTTAATAAAAAATAGCAAAAAATAATAAAATGACCAAAGTGTCTCTGCCTTAACGGAGTTGACCGTTAGTCAACTAACGGATGGACCATTTAAGTGACAAAGTTGTAGTTAAAAGACCATCTTGATCACTCCCAAAGTTAAAGGACCAAATCGGAAGAAATACCTATGTTAAACGACCATTTTGATAATTAACTTCTAAAATTATAATAGAAAGTTGGCTATTAGCACAATGGCCTCCAAACTATAAGTTGATTTTGGTTGTCACCTGGGGGAAGCTCACAAAGCTGTTACTGCAGAATAGCATTGATCAACCTGTTTTCTATCAAAAATTTCCATAAAGAAAACATTAATTTTATAAATATTAATTAATCCAGATTATCATTAATTAATAATTATGGTTAAATTAAAAGAATTTACCTGGCTTCTTTAATGATTAATTAACTAACATAATAAATGCTTGGCAAACCACATGAATTGGATCTCTATCTTCTAGAATTCTCGTTCCTGCATAGTATTTAGCAATAACAAATTAATCATATGATCTTACATTTTGTCAACATGTACTTTATGATTCACTGGATGGAAAGATGTATATATACCTGTTTTTTCTCCTTTATAAATGAGTTGAGGTCTTCGTTAATGTAACACCTTCCGAAACTTGTATCTATTATTTTTAGCTTCGGAGTTGTTGAACCTCCCTTGGTGAAAACGGTTAGTTTCGGGCATTCCGTGATTTCGAGAGTATCCAATGATGGCAATGAGAAAGCCTCCTTCCCTAAATCGAATCCCTTGAGGCTTGGAAGTTTGTTAAGATGTAAGGACTTTAGACAAGGTAACTCAACAACAACCTCTTTCACTTTCGCATCACGTTCTTCTTCTTCTTCCTCCTTCACAATCACCTCGAGTTCCCTACAATTACTTATATGAAGGTCTTGGAGTTTCAATAGACTACCAACCATGGAACAAGTAAATACATGTTCTAAGCTAGGACAAGAAGTAATAGACACTCTTGTTAGGTTTGGAAACTCAAATACTGTCCACCGGTTGCTCCTCCATATATACTTGAGATCATATGCATGATCCATCTCCACCACTCTGAGCTCTGGGAGTTTGACAACAGTTTTTGATTCACTTGAACCACTATTTGTCTCTTTCAATGCTTCAAATACCACCTCCACAAAGGAATAATATGAGCCTTTAATCTTTTCAAGTTTATGCAGTTGAAGCAACTTATTGGAAGGAATAATAATAAGCCCTCTATCAAATTCAATCAAATTATGGAAAGACCAAGGTAACAATTGTAAAGGAGTCTGCAACGTTAAAACACAAACCAATCAAATTATGTGAGAGAGTTTTAAAAAATGTTTTGCTTAATTCAACTTCTTAAATGCCTTCTGGAAATCACAAAAAGTTATATTAGACAGCTTTGGTTATAACTTTTAGGATATTGGAAAGGTTACAATCACTAATAAAGATGAATATTAATGAAGACGTTTTTATTAGTATAAATGATGATAAATAACTCCAATCTGAAATTATATTTCAGGGAGTGTAAATTTTTTGACCTTGTAAATTAAATATTTCCAAGGAGAACCTAAACTCTGTAAAAAAATATATGAAGGTGTTGAAAACCTTGATTTAATAATTAAGAAGGATGTATGGATGAGTAAATTTAAAATATATAAATTTACCTGATGTGAAGTTCCAATGATATGAAAGTTAAGGCCACATTCAAGACTATGTTTGCCTAAGCCTGTATGCATGAACTTAAGCTTCGGAGCTGAAGAATGACCCCCTGTGAACCTATTTATTTGTGGGCATCTATTGATCACTACCTTTTCCAATGATGACCATTGAAAGTCATTCATCCCTATGAAGAAACCCACGAGGTTTGGCAGATCGACTAGTATAATGTACTTTAGACGAGGAAAGACCACACGCTTTGTAGTTTTCCCTCCATCAGTTTCTTCCTTCACTATCACTTTCAATGCGTTGCAACTACCTATGCTTAACTCTTCCAGTTGA
Source organism: Pulicaria dysenterica (assembly GCA_947179395.2). Lineage (NCBI taxonomy): Eukaryota > Viridiplantae > Streptophyta > Magnoliopsida > Asterales > Asteraceae > Pulicaria > Pulicaria dysenterica. Next base: position 5,539,415 of record OX359295.1, read on the forward strand.
CTGAGGCTTTCAAGTGTGGAAAATGTGAATACATGCTGCAACATGTGGCAATCCCAGATAATAACATCCTTGAGGAGGGACAACCGAGGCACATTAAGTCTTGAGGTTAACGGTGTCGTAGTATAGACGGTACTACAAGTTCCTTCATCAAAGTTAGTACTAATTCCAACACCACCGTTATTGTTGTTGTTATTCCCTTGAGTTTCAAATACCTCCATCATTTTCGGACAATGCCTTATGCCCAGCTTCTGAAGCCTTTGCATTTGTGCTACCGCATAAGATGGAATCGCACATGACAATTCACCACATCTCCATATACGTATCTCTCTAAAGTATTGACATAAGGACCAAGGAACAACATTCGCTTGAGGCAACTGAAACAAATAAAAATGATTCAGGTGTAAAGTTAAACTATATCTTCAATTTAAAGCTTGATTGCTTGTTACGTACCCACAAATGCCTTACATATTACATAATTTCTTTTTGTTCAAGCCTCGGTCACAGAAAATAAATAAAAAAATAAATTAGACCTAACTCATCAGTTTGGATAATAAGGAAAGTGAAATCCAAGTTCTCATCGAATAATAATGAAAGTGAAATAACTTTAAAAGATAGTAAAATTTTCAATTAATGAATGAGATATATTATGTTGTTTTATTTATATATACAATTCACAAGCGCTAATCATGCGCGGTGAACAGTGGCTCTCTAACATGCGCTTCACTATATTATATTTATAATGTCAAGAAAAATTAACATATACCACTCTAGCTAGAGTGGTAGACCTCATCCCCGTATCCAAAAGGTCTTTTGTTCGACTCTGCCCTCTGCCCAACTTAATTTTTTCCCTTCTCAATTTTTGGTCATCTTACTTCACTTGAGGTCTTCCTTTTCCTTTAATTTATTCAGTTTTCTTTTCCTTTAATAACAATTATTATTAAATGCTTTCTATATCTCTTTTTACTTTTAATAACATAATTTCTTCCATTTAATTTTTTTATTTACTCTTACTTTTTTCCTGTTTAATTTTTTTATTTACTCTTACTTTTTTCCTGTTTAATTTTATATAATAAATATGTAATCCTATCTATTCTTCTTTATTACGTTCTTTAATAACGATTATTTACTGTTTTCTATTTCTTTTTTTCTTTTCTTTTCTTTTTCTATTTCTTTTTTCTTTATTAGTATCAATACTATATAATTTTATCCATTTTTTCTCCTTTAGTCTAAATTATTGATTATTTATATTATTGTTTATATAAATCAAATTAACTTTCCTTGTAAGTATTTTAATTTATTATTCTAATTTCATAGGTTACTTTTACGGATATTTCCTTTTTAGTTAAAAAAATAGTGATAATTTAACTGCATACAACTAAGTAGTATTGACGTTCTTCTTTTAAATTATTCCGCAACAAAGTGCGGGTTGCCAAATGCTTATTAGATATAATAACAATTACTAGGAAGTATGAAAAGTAACTTCTTAATAATTGTTATATATATAATTGTTAAACTTTAAGTAATCCAACATCTATGGTTGGCGGATTGGCAAACAAGGAAACCATTATTTGTGCTCATCTGTGGTCAAGCGTTCGATTATGATAAACCATGTTTTGCTTTTTAGCTTTTCCAACTTACGTTTCTTTTTCATAATTTTCAAATGCCTCCCTAGCAAATAAAAAATTAATACATAGCCCTTATTTTTATTTGTAGTATATTATAACTGAATACAACATTTGGTGCAAAAACATATATATTTGTGATCATTTAATTTTTATCTACATTTTCACATAAACACGATATTTATAAAAAAAACGGATTTATATGATCTTAACAATAAAAAGTAATACATTTTGTTACATAACTATCATAATAACTTTACATATATAATGCTTCGTGTAAAAGAATGAATATATATTTGTTACGATCTTTATAAATTTATCGCAATATGACATATATCAAAAAGATATATTTGTTCAAAATGTTTATGCCAAGAAAGAATACATTTTGTAAGATAACTATCGTATCGTGTTAACACTTATATCATAACATCATTTATGTTTGATTTTAAGTATGTACGTTTAAAAGTTAGTTTTTATACTATTTTTTACATTAAAACCCCGCCGCAGCGCGCGAGATAAAAAATATCTCGTTAAGAACAAATCGAAACATGGCTGCTCGATTCAATGAGTGCATCCTCGATACGGCGATTTATTCGACTCCAAACCGCAAAAGAAATCTGGGAGGCTGTTTCTAAAACCTTCTATGATGGGACTAATGAAACACAACTTTTCGAATTAAACTGGAGATCCTTCACCACCCGTCAAAACGGGAGATCATTACCTACGTATTACAACGAATTGGTAAGTATTTTTCAAGAAATTGATTCCCGTCTTACTACTCAAGAAGAGACTGTTGCTCAGACCGTGTCTTTGAATAAAACCATTACGTGTTCATGTTTTTTTGGCTGGTCTAAGAGCTCTAACAGCAAAGGTAACACATATACCTGCACTCATTGTGGAGAAGAAGGTCATTCTAAATAGAGATGCTATGAAATTATCAGATACCCCGACCGGTGGGATTTCACAAAGAAACCACGAAAGAAAATAAGTCAAGTTTCCGTTGCCACATCGAATAAAGAAGAACCGCCTGTTTCTATCGCTGCTCACACAAAGTATGTATAATACTAACGATGCTCCGAATAATAGTTGGATTATTGACACAGGTGCAACGGACCATATGACAAATGATTCCTCCAAACTAACATCTATGAACCCCCCAAAACAAACTAATATCCACACTGCCAATGGAGGAATAGCGTTTGTAATAGGTGAAGGACCAACAAAAGTGTCGAATGATCTACGGATCTTGATACTGTCTTCGTTGTCCCGTCTTTCATCTAGTCTTTTACCTATTAGTCAAATCACATATACATTAACATGCTATGTAATATTTTCTTCTAATGAATGCATATTTCAGGATATGAAGACGCATCGGATTCTTGGCTATGGTACTAGGCGGGGGAGGTTGTACTATCTCGAAGAACACCCTCATGGTCAGCTCACCATACACGAATGAATCAAGCTGATAAAAATATGGCATGAAACAATTTTGAAAGGATAACTTTATCCGGCATCAAACCTCATGTGTAGGCACATCCCAACAAAATGGGCTTGCCGAGATAATAAATCGACAAATCCTTGAAATCGTTCGAGCCTCCTTGTTTGATATGAATGTTTCACGTGAATATTGGGGAGAAGCGGTTCGTTCGGCAGCATATCTCATGAACAGAACCCCGTCCCGGGTTATTGACTTCAAAACTCCGCTTCAAAAACTACAAGAACTCATGAACACACCAATAAGCCCGGGTCTTGAACCAAGAGTGTTCGAGCATGGGAAAATTGGAACCAAGATCAATAATATGTGTATTTTTGGGGTATGCTGAACAAAAAAAGGGGTATCGGTGTCTTCACCCGAAGACCCAAAAAATGTACGTAACTCGAGACGTTGTTTTCCATGAAAATGTGTCTTTCTTCGGTCATGAGTGTTCTCTTCAGGGAGAGAAAACACACAACTTGGATGAAGAAACCACACATGAAACACATATAAGTCGAGATGGAAATAATCAAGGTGAAAATGGCACAAATGACACGACTCATGAACCTAGCAGTGGATCATTTGAGAATCTTACACCTGAAATTACAAATTATGACTCTGAATCCAATGGTGAAATCAATGGGGCAAATGATGGAAACGAGCAGAATAATGAGCAAAACGATGAAGACATCACAAATGAATCGCGAGATAATACACACCCCGTCACCAACCCCGTCAAGAATCCGGAGGTAATCACTACTCCTAATGCCTCTATTTTGCAGGATGCAACACCTGGATCTGTTTTGCAGGAGACTAATAACCCTCCAGAACCTAGATACCCAGCAAGACATAATAGAGGGATACCGAACAAGCAATACCAAGCTGATCTTGAAGCAAAGGCTAAATACCCTATTGGTGACTAAGTTTCATCTCATCGCTTAGCAAGGTCTCATGTACTCCAAGTCGAAATATTATCTACATTCACAATCCCGAAAGATGTACAAGAAGCCTTGAAAGATGAAAAGTGGAAGAACACCATGAACAAAGAAATGGAAGCACTTCAAAATATTCAAACGTGGGAGTTGGTGAATCTTCCTCCGGGGAAGAAAATCGGTGGGGTGTAGATGGATTATGGTTAAGTTCGATTCAACAGGAAACATAGACCGATACAAGGCTAGACTCGTAACCAAAGGATACACTCAGAACTACGGGATTGATTATGGAGATACATTTGCACCTGTAGCAAAAATCAACACCATCCGTGTTCTCATCTCCATAGCAGCAAATCGGGACTGGCCTCTAAGACAGTTTGATGTAAAGAATACCTTCTTGAATGGATATTTAGAAGAGGAAGTGTATATGGAACCCCCTCCGGGTACAAGGTGCAATGAGAAGGTGTGAAAATTACCGAAAGTATTGTAAAGATTAAAACAATCTCCTCGGGCATGGTTTGGTCGGTTCTCAAACTTCATGAAAAGAATTGGATTCAAGCAAAGTGATGCAGATCACACATTGTTTGTCAAGGAAAACGAAGGAAAAGTGACTGCCCTTATTGTATATGTCGATGACATGGTGGTCACAAGAGACGACCCGGAAGAAATGTTAAAGCTCCAAACAACCCTCGTAACTAAATTCGAACTAAAGGATCTTGGTCACCTAAAGTACTTCTTAGGTATTGAAGTGGCCTGATTAGAAGCTGGAATCTCCATGTGACAATGACAGTATGTGTTGAATTTATTAGCTGAAACAGGAATGCTCGATTGTCGGCCTGTTGATACCCAGTAGAAACCAATCACAAACTTATGGTTCATCCTAATCAAGGTCGGAAAGTTAATATATTTATCACACACACGACTAGACATAGCCTATGCGGTCAGTGTTGTAATTTGTTTCATGCACTCCCCGAGTGAAGATTAACCTGGTCACATGGAGAAGCAAGAAGCAAAAGGTGGTTGCAAGGTCGAGTGCAGAAGCGGAGTATCAGGGAATGGTTCATGGAATATGTGAACTACTATCGATAAAATGAATTCTTGGAGATCTTAAAAATTGATCAAGCAGCAGTAAATATTGCTAACAACCCCATTCAACACGTTCAACACGACAAGACAAAGCATGTTGAGGTCGATCGCTTAAAGGCCATCTCAAAAAGAAAACTATCGAACTACCTCATGTGAACTCAAAAGACCAACTTGCAGATATGCTAAAGAAAGCTGTTTGTGGACGAGTTTTTCAAAGCTCTCTTGACAAGCTGAGAATGATAGATATACATTCTTCATCTTGAGGGGAGTGTAGACGAGAGCTGCAATTCCGTAACTTATGTTGTTGTTTATTGTGTTTCATAATTAGTGGTTCTATATTTTAGGTAGTTTTGTTTTTTCCTCTCTTCTATATGTATTGCTCCGTTGAGATTTGTGTGAATTGAACCCATTCTTCACAATTATATTATCTTATCTATAATAACACTTTCAACAAATAAGAAATATAATTTAAAAACTCTCGATTTTCAAAAACCGATCAACTTTTTTATGTAACAAAGTATTGGATTTGAGCCCATCAATCATCATTTATTTGTTTTTTTTATTTACCAGATAAATTACGTGTACTTAACACGAAAAGTTGAGTATATATTAAAATTAGAATGAAACCTATTGTTAACTATTCATATTATTCAATTTACACATGTCAGAGTTGTAAATGTTTTTATTTGTATAAACTATAGTTATAGCTTAAAAATATAAAATGATATAAAAGAACATAATAATAAATTTTGAAATAAGGAACATAATTAATTAAAGAGTTTACAAAAGCTCTAACATACTTATAAAAGCTACTTGAAGTAGCTTTTCATTTTAGAGCTTTTAAAAGATACCATATTTTTTCAAAAATAAAGGCTTAAGCTCTTAAAACTAAAATTAGCATTTTTATTTTTCATATGGAACACAAAAATAAATTTCTAAATAGGAAACATAAATTATTAAAGATCATAAATAACATAGTTCAGAAGGTGTCAAATTATTAAATTTGGTATTTTTTATACCTAAATGATTGTTTATGAAATATATGAATCCAGTTTTTACTATGCACACAGAGTTTATAATTTTCAACGTTAATACAATAAGAAATTAATTGCCTCATTATAATAAAATTAACACATGGGTTCTTAACAAATATCAATTTAAATGTTAATATTATAGTAGCCAGTAGGCAAACAAAACTTTTATTTGATTCGTTTTTTCCTTTGAAGTATGGTATTTGAACGATCAGGGGAAACACGGTAGTAATTATTTTAGTTAGTAATCAACATTAATCCGTCCAAAGCGGTGGTCAAAATGGTCAACATTTTTAAATTGGAGCTCTATTTGCTTCTTGATCGACACTTATTTTGAACATAAATTACAAAGAATAAACGGTATTATAAATGGAAATTCAATAGATTGTAGTTGAAAATATAGAAGAATACCTCTTTAACCTGATGATAAATAGATGTATTATTGGAAGATGCATCATTCCTCCCCTCCTGTGCACCACCTCCGCCAATATGCATGAGCTTTGGCAGGGTGTCAAGCCCAAGATAATGAAGATGGGGGAACAAAGTGGTGTTTTTCATGTGGGTAGATGTGGAAGTTATCATTTCTCCATCATCTTCGTCATCATCTCTACTTGAAACAACTTCTTCAATACTATTACAACGATATATTATGACATATTTCAAGTTAGAAAAAAGCCCTGCCATGAGAGGAGAAAACAAGTACTTAATGCTTGTGCAATTCTCCAAGGAGATGGTTGTGAGGTTGCAGAACGACGGTTGTGGTATTTGGTGTTGAAGAATTAAGAAGTCCTTCCAATTGCTCTTGCACTTCCACACATGACTCATCATCTCCATATTACGTAAGTGTAATTTCTCAAGGTTAGGAAGTAGACGTAGTGGTTGTTTAGATATCTGATGTGTTGCCGATTCTCTGCTATCTATCTCAAACACCACCTCCGCTCCATCAAAATGATCCAAAATAAGATTATGAACATGATGAAAATTATGTACAAGATATGACGGAATTGCAACATTGGAAATGTTTTTGTCACCGACTCTTGATATCTCCACCTCCTTGGATGTATTATTAATCTGCAAATACATATCACCACAAATGTACTTTCAATCTCCATCCACTAAAACTAAATCATGTTATTTATTATATATTAATTTTACATCCACTCATGCTTTCTCTAAAATCCAATATTTCCAAGGAGTTTTATAAATTTTCAACAATTGAGAAATATTTTAATCAACTTGGTAAAATTAACAAATTTTATATTCTTGATAATAACATACTTAACAGAATTATGACATGAGATGACCTAGAAAATGTGAAAATATGAACAGAAGGACTTGTCTTTTAAATATAGTATCTCCAATATACATCTATTTATATAAAATTATGCTCGATAAATAATTTTCAGGCGGTGGTCTGGTTGCAGCAAGTAAACTTTGGAGACCGAAGAAATGGAAAGCATTTGTCTTAGCTTTATAACTACTTTACTTGATAACTATAATTGAATAGATATCAAAAAACATACCTTTTGCTCTTGAATACTCTCATAGGGTGTTTTACTCTCATAGGGTGTTTTGTTTATCTCAATGTACGTTAGTGACCTCAAATCGAAATTCAAGGTGTTTGGTGTGAATACATTTCTAAAGCTTTCACATTCGTAAATTCGTATCCTTTCAACAGCTTCAAAGCCGATGATATCGGAGTTGTTCACACCGTTCACCCTCCATATTTCTCTTAAGTTCCGTGACTTACGTACTTCAATACTTCTTAACCTGCCGCCGCCGCTGTCTTCCTCTACTTCACCAACACAATCCATGTTAATATCAAATACCACTTTAATGGAACTACATTGCCCTACCTCGATCTTTTCTAACCGATGCAGTGATGACATGGGATTGCTAGGAAACAGATTTTCTAGACGATCACATCTTGTCACCTTAATCTCTCTCAAGAGGGAAACATTTACTTCTTCACTATTAGTGAATTGGCAATGCCATATCTCCTTCAAATTCTCCATATCATCAATACACAATTTCTCCAACTTGGGAATAACAACCTGTAAACGAATTAAATTTTAATGACCATTATTAGACACGTCCAAACAATCACCACTTATTAAAACAAGAAAACAAAATATATTTTTGTAAAACTTGTAGCTGAAAATATTGTTTGAATTACATTTCAATAAAGATTATTTACCTGTTCGCTCAATAAAGGTTTCTCCGCAAAAGTCTCATGACTTAACTCGGAACTTGTTGCCAACTTTTTTATAGGAAATATGCTTGTGATTTTTGGAAGGCTAGACAATGTTAGACTCTTCATATTGGGAAAAGTAAATTTTTTTGCTTCATTGCAATCAATATGCACAAGTTCTTCCATTTCAGAGCAATTTTTGATTTCAAGATGCTCCAGATTTGACAAACATGTGGTGACCTTAAGTTTGAATAGGGATTTCAACTCTCCACAACCTGAAATAACAAGGACTCTTAAATTGCAGAATGAAGAGTTTTGAGGAGGTAAGGGCTTCACATCAACATCTTCTAGATCAATCATGCCATCAACTTGTAAATGAAGCACATCTGTTATTTTAAACAACTCGTTCAGTCTAGATTCGAGTATTTGATCTCTATTGGTGACAAGCATCAAGGTGTTTTCATGTGAGCGCATCTTTTCGCTTTCTTTCTTTAAATAACATCCCACTGAAATTTTAAAACTTTCAAGCTTATCAAACGATATATTCATTGGTTCAAAATTATTTTTAAATAGCTCAATTTCTAATGCAAAGAGCTTGTTTGAAATCTCAGCTACTTCTTTCCAGATGTCAATTGTGAAACTGTCGCCTAACTTGTAAGGGCCAAGTCTCATGTAGAGTTCTTCAAGTTTCACTAGATTTTCTAAAACACCATTATCTATAATAAGATTAATAGAACCTGTTAAATCCAACAACCTTAGCTTCTTCAAATTACTAATTGTTGAAGGTAACTTTTGAATGCCAGAATTAGCAAAGCTAAGAACTTCAAGATTCAAAAGATTTCCAATAAAAGAGCAATCGAACATCAATGAACATTTATGGAGACAAAGCGTTCGAAGGTTAGTAAAGCAGCGATATGGTGCTGTAACCGTTGGATACTTCATATCATCAAATGCTATAACCTCAAGGCTTCCCATTTCTTCATAAAAATTGCTAGGAAAGCTTAGTGACTTATCTCCTTGCATAAGTTTCAAAACGGAGACGTTAGGAAACTTAAAGTCACTAGGCAACTCAGACACACCATTGCATGCTAATGAAACTCTCTTGCAAGACTCATTCATTTTAACTGTATTCCACTTTGACATATCACCATGCTCAATTATCCATGCTTCCTCGCCGTTAGAAACACAACCTACCACAAATGCAAGCACTAGGTCATGCATTTTAACACATCCGCTATAATCGTTATCACCGACGATTAACAAATTAGCATATTTGAGATTGCTAACACATGTTCTTATTCTATTTCTAGCCTCTCGCAAAGTAGAAACTCCTTTAAACAATCTCAGTCCCCATGCATATTTTGTCAGATCCTCGATCTGAATATTAGAGTCCTCGGGGAATAACCCACAAAGTAGAAAAGTTTCTCTATCCTCCTCTCGTAAGTTCGTGTAACTTATTTCAATAATTTCTTGCACATCCTTATCAAGATCGTTGTTCTTCAACCGGTCATGTGCATTTTTCCATGCAAACTTGTCCTTAGATTTAAGGGTTGTGGCAATCAGTTTAATGGCAAGGGGCAAACCACCACATTTTTTTAAGATATCACATCCTATCTTGAATTTGCCAGTATCATTATCTTCTGAAACCCCAGTTATTCGAGAAAATAAATCAAGTGCTTCGCCATCATCTAAGACCTTTAGAGGAACTATTGTAAGAGCCGAATCAACGTCAATTGCAATTTTTCTGCAAAAATTTTCATTCCGTGATGTGAGCAATAACTTGAAGCCGTTTGGCAAAGGACTCATTAATCCGATACCTTTGAGATCAACCTTCTCCCACACATCATCCAATATAACTAGAATCTTCTTTTTACCTTCTTCTGACATTTTTTTGAACCTTTCACATAGAAGATCTGCCCTTACTAATGGGTCAGTAGTTGTGTCAGGTAGATTTGTGCCTGTGTAGACGGCAATAGCATTCTGAATAGAATGCATGTTGGGATCTCTTCCAATAACAATCTTCACGATCCAATCAAACATCTTTTTATCAGTTGCAACTTCTTTCAGTTGTTCCATCATGGTGGTTTTGCCAACACCACCCATCCCGCATAAGGCTATCACGTGGGCCTTGTCATAGCCTTGTTGAAGGAGCTTCAGTGCATAATTGAATGTCACATCTCTTGACTTAAACCCAATTTGGGTATCTCCACCTCCACTTGATGATGATGATGGTGTAGGTGCAGATGCTGGTTTGGAATCGATTCTTCCGAGGGGTTTCAGTACATCACTCCATTTAATATCATGATTTCTTTCAATAAGACCTTCGATATTCCGAGTAGCCTTCATTACTTTTTTTGTAGCTTGGTACCTCTTTTTTATATTAAAGCATCCCACGGGGCTGTTACTTGAAATGCTATTAACATCTGTCTTGATAGTTTCAACTTCTTCCAACCAACCATACACAGGACGCGGTATCTCTAGATTATTTATTTTGTTTCTATTAATGTGTTGTTGGACCTCACTACGTTCATCTTGCAAATGATTCATTTCGTTTTTCATTTTTTCAACATGTGTTGTGTAGGAAGTGACATATCCCACATGCTTCATAATAGATTCCATCAGTATTCTAATAACTTGTCCAACAACTTGAGGTGCGGCCTCCATTTTCCTGATACATACAGATCATGTAAACAAATCAATAAAAAGGATGAGACTTGTTAACATAGCTAGCTAATCATTACAGATTTTATCTGCAGTTATTTCATTTTTAATCAAGTATATTAATGCTATTTCACCTTTAAAAACCAGCTAACAAGTAAAAACAGAGACCGATCTAGAAGGCATAATGCAGATCTTGTGAGTTAAACAGATCTAACCTATTCTAACCACCCTTTAGTTTAGAAATAAACTAAAAATGCAATACCCACAAATAATATAGGAAGCTTTTAATTCAAATATGTGAAAATTTCAAATTTATGAAGAGCAATTAAAGAGTATAATTCGGAATAAGAAAAATTAGAACACGTGATGTATGAGAATATAGAATATGTGAAGATCTTTGTTTTGGATATATGCAAGATCTCAAGTAATGATATGTGAGGATACAAATCAACAAAAGGGATGCGAATCATTAAAATAGGTAATCATTTATTCATTTATATGTGCATATTATTTCGTTTGAAGTTTGAAGATCATTTCCTTCTCTGAAGTTTCATTTTAATAGTTTCATTTATAGTGGTAAGTTGTTTGTGTTTGTTAGCTTCTAAGATCCAGTGTCTAGCTAGCAATAATCTATATATAGTAAACATGATGAACATTTGGGATTTAAAAGACAATCATACTCTCTGTTACAACAAGTTAAAAAATAGGGAAATTAAATATACAAATTAGAGAAGGGAAAATGACTTATTTATGCAACTATATATCATAATTATACCAATATATATATGCAAGTATCTCTACTTTTTACTAATTAATTTATGCAATTATGTTTCAATTTCATATCAATTTATTCAAATTATGACCTGAATATAAGGTTTCATATGGATATTTGTTCTACTTCACATTTTATAAACAAAACAGAGGGTATAAATGTTCTTTGCTTCCGATAACCAATAATGGTATTACCCAAAAATTAACCCAAGAAAAGCAGTACTTTTGAAACAACAAATCATACCGTCTTCACAACCCTTTAATTTAAATATGTGAAATTTTTTATAATTTATGTACCACAATTAAAGTTTAGAATAACAGAAAAGTTAGAAATACATTAGATGTGAGAATACAGAACATCTGAAGATATGATATGTGAGAATATAGAAGATCTGAAGATCTTTATTTTGGATATATGCAAGATCGATCTGAAGATATGATATGTGAGGATATATATAAAAGATGTGAAACTCTTAATTCCTTTAAGATATATGCAAGATCTGAAGTTATGATATGTACAAACAAATGATCGAGGATGGAGATGGATAGCAATTACCTGCAGATGGATTACAAGATTATAGCAAGCGGGAGTGAGTCAGCTGGGAGTGTTTTCGATCTGCTTGATCTTCTTGTTTGCTGCTCAAAATTGAAGTGAGTTTACTTTGTCGTGTGTGTTGACTGACTAAAGTAATGGTTGTGATTTATTTTATCTACTTTTCTTAATAAAGCTTTTTCATGTCAAAGAAGAAAAAGAAATCTTATCATCCAAGACTAGTAGTAAAGTGAAGAATAATTACTTAATTTTGACGTTACTTCTTTTTATACCAAGATTCAAAGAATTCCAAATTAACCATTTTAGTTTTTACTTAGATTTTGGTGTTACAAGTATAGTTGTTAACTCCCGATTACATGTCCTTACAAATTGTGTTCTTTTTATCCTCAAGTAAAATATACGAAGAGTGTTTTTCACGTTTAGAGCATCCGCAGTGGTGATACCAAGCAGGAAATGACGAGAAGAAAATGTGTGTCATGCTTAAGGCCGGTAATTCTTGACACGATTAAAATACAACACGAACCGAACACGAATCAGTCAATCAGGTCACAGAACTATGTTAGGTCGCTAATATGTCGATACGAAAATAAATCCGAATTTTTTTGAGCCAGCGAAGTAAACCGTTTAACCCGATTTTTTTTGTAATAATAATTATTTCGTTTAAAAATATGAGGCCTTAGCAATCCGAGAAAAAGCAGTTTCTAAAAAAAAAAAAAGGTTCGGCTTTATCAAATGAAAAGAAAAAAGAATGTCGGCCACTCTTCTATACTCTTCTTTGAATTTTGGAAAGGAATATGTAAGGTGTGTTTTGTAAATTACAGGGGGTGTTACGTAAATTGTTAGTGTAGTTTTTTATAAATTTAAGTAAATTTAATTTTAAAGTTTTTATAAGATTTCCTTTACAACTTTTGATTTTTTGTCTGGAGTATATATAAATAAATGTTTATGATCATCTTATCTTTATATATATTTTAATATATAATTTATCGTAATACAATACTTCTCGTAAATAAAAGAATAAAGTATTATATTTCGACTATTAGAAGTACGTAATCTATAACAAAATTTATGACCATCAAAATAAATGAGATATTTTGTTAATATAGCTTGCATGCTAGTCATTACAGATTAGATATGAATGTTATTCCATTTCTAATTAAGCATATTAGTGCTATTTCATTTTTAAAAGCCAGGTAATTAATATGCAAAACCAAAGACTGATTGAGAATGCATAATGCCCAATTTGAGATGAGACTTGGGAGGTCTCCTATAAAAAAAATAAATGACGTAAAAATTAGAGGAGCAATTTTCTTCCCCTCCATTCCATAATGCAGATTACATCTTATAAGGGAAAGCAAACTAATGAAACCCACTACTAACTCCACTACCTGCTACAAACTAGGAATTGAAAAACATGCAAAAAGAAAAAGGGAAACATGAACTTATCAACTAAGTCATGCATGTAGATATAGCTAAATAAAAGGAAAATCATTGACCAACTCTCCACGCTTCAAAACATAAAATTAGATTTATTTAATCACGTATCACCGATTGAGAATATAAAAATTTTAAACCGAAGATCCGAACCGATCAAATTTTGGGTTATCAGACTAAACGAAACTAAAATCGAATACGAAATACCGATGATCGGAACTCATTTTGATCGGTTATTTGGGTATAAATATCTTTTAAAAGCTTATTGAAAGTTGATGATGTGTTATTTTTGTAAATAAGTGGGTCAACTCGAAACACGACCCCAACCTAACATGAAATATAGTGATACGAACCGAACCCGATACGAAATTAAATTGGGTCAAAATGGGTTGACATGAAAATACGTTGACACGAAAATAACATAGTTTGTTTTCTAACTTTTGTAGTTATTTGATGGCTCGTCGTCCTAGTGACGAGCTCAAAAGGCAGTTATCTAACTTTTTTTTAATTGTTAAACCAATCAAGTTAGTTAAAATTAATATTATATTCGTTTAGTAATCTAGTTAGTCATGATAGTCATGCATGCGTATTAGATAGTCATAAGTTGGAAATACTTATACAAGAGTTAGTCATGACGCTCATGACTACCATTCAAGGTTTCTTTTTATTGTTGACTTTGATTGAGCCAGCTTGATTTTGAAAATACTTTGTTAAATTTGGTTTGAGAGAACTTGATTTTAAAAACACTCTTGAGTTTGAAATAGTAGTTTCAATTTGGGGTTTGAGTACTGCATATTGCATAACATCTTGTAGAAAATTGCAAATTAGGGGATATTTGTTGAGTAATATCCCACATTGGATGGAGAGTGACTTTGTAATAAGCTTATAAGAGTCTTGAGGCTACTTCTTTCATAATCAATTGGTTTTGAGTTGAAACACCACAAACTTACAATATTTTGAATTACAAATTAGTTTTCGAAAACACGAATCAAGTGGTTTCGATCAAACAACAGAATCAAGCGGTTCTGGATGTGCATGTATGTGTGTAATTAGATAATATATGTAGAGATATATTAATAATGGATTCCTAGATATACCAATCGGTTGATGATTAAATATTTAAATTTTCGATTTTTAATTTGTAATTGCTTCAGCTTTTTCATTGTACACTTATTTCTTTCAAAGTCGCCTACACTCGGCCCACCACGCACTTGTTGGAAATCAAGCCTTACTAAAATATTTCCATTGATTACAAAACAAACCATCACATCCTTTTAATTTATAAGAAATTAGAACTACATGCTAAATGACTCATTCTTCCACTAATTACTTGCATAAAATAAAACATGCTTTAAAGAACATGCCAATCCATCTGTATGAAAGCAAAAAAACAAGAAAAAACACACTTGACAATTAACCATTTGTCCATAATGACTTCAATTAGAATTAATTACTCACACCAAAGTCACCGGATTCAAATTTCCACCTCCATAATGTTCACACCGTGTTATTTCTCCATTCCCTTCTTCTCTTGACAGCCCCGATCAATGCATAACATCACAAGGGCTCCCCAAGGCTTGAGTATTGACCATGCCATCAAGTCATGGTTCAAGGCTTGGGCGTAAGGCTTGACGTATGCTAAGGGCCCAGTTTGGCAATGCCATTACCATTTATAAGCCGCGTTTCTTGAACCTGTTAAAGATACTAAGTCAAATGATCTGAATATATATAGTTATATAGATATAAATATGGTAGGATATATTGAAAAACAAAGAATAAGATTGATGAACCACATCGAAAACCTATGATTATGTGTTTTTTCATTTATGTTTGTATAATTTTATATACATAATTATAACTTACATAAAAAATTGTTGTGTTAAGTCACGTATTGTGAAATGCCCTGACTTCGCCATGACCTCCAAGTCCTAAGGTTTGACCATGCCGTCACCCCATGTCTCACGTTATTAAGAACTTTGATTTATTTCCTGTACTTATTACTTGTAATTTCCTGTTTCTCAAAGGGTGTAAGTGTAACTTCTTCATCTATGTATTGAACGAGATTGTTAGCACACCCGCGCTTCGCAGCGGGAGAATTTACCTTAGCTCTTAAGTTATATTGTTTACTTTAGTTACAAAAGTTAAAAATAAAGAGGAAAGAGTTTAAACAATTGACATTAAAATTTTGGTGAAATTTCGGTATTTAACATTATAAATGTTTATAACATAAAAAACTTGACGGAAAAATAGAAATCTCTAATAAGGATATTCTTATTTTGTATCTAAAAATAAACTTATATGTCAAAAAGTACAATGATTAGATTTTTTTAGTACATATATGAATTTGAAAAATACAACTTTAGATAAATATCTTATTATGATAAAATTTGTTTTCTATGATGTATTATTAACAAAGTCCTAGAGATGACAAACTAATCAATGAAAAACTAATCACGATAAAATTTATAATGACGTGTAGATAAAAATGAGAGCTTTACAAATATATATATTTATATTTTTAAACTAAGTATTGTATGATAAAAGTTATAAAAGAAAATGAAATAATATATAAAATTAATTGTTTAATATGATAATATATCTAATAGATCTAAATATAATAATAATAATAATAATATATTAAAAAGTTTGAAACAGTGATGAGTAAGTGTGGGTTCCATAGACATTTATTTAGCAAGCAAATAAAGTTTTGAGTGGGTTAAAAATCAAAATTGTAGCTGAGAAGTTTAGAACCCGAGCCTAACAGCTCAAATGATGAGCCACTTGCCAATCTGCCATGCACTTCATTTGTTTAATATATAACAAACATTTATGAGGTGCTGTTCATTAATCCTCGTAAATGTTAATATATATAATTGCTCTCTGCCCCTTTTGGCATTGTGAGATCGAGAGTTTTCTTGTCACATATCATAGGATTGGATTTTATTTACCCTTTAAATTAGTCTGCTTGCTATATAAAAATTACAATCATGACAGAAGTAGCTAACTATAAAAAAGAAGAAGCTTTAAACCATAGTCGCTGCCAATGTTTGCAATTTTGCATCTTGGCATTTGTAAGTTTGTGTGTGTGTGTAATTCAACAGCACCCCTTTGAAACTCTGTGGAGGAGTAACATTACTCTGCTTGCTCTCTGCCTCTACCCTTATAACACCATCTCATAATTGATTAGAAGCAGAAGTGATACGAATATTGAGGAGGCTAAAGTTGTTTAGAAAGCATACTTTCGTAATGTATGCTTGATCTCGGTTTGAACATGATTTAGAATTGGCTCGAACTCGGTTCGAAAGCGCGAATAATTATTCTAAAACAAATTTTATATAACCAAACTTATTCCAAATTTATGAAAAATTATATTAGATAACAAATTTTTAAATGTTTATAACCATTATAGCAAAAATAGGTTACATGTATAACAGTATGGCCCAAAAAACTTAATCAATAATAACACGTTTATCTATTATTTTATGTATATTTATATACACATTAATATATTATATAACTAGGTTAGTGACCCGTGTATAACACGGGTTTGTTTTAGGTGATTTATTAATAGTAACATTTTGAAAGAAATAAATTAGATAATTATAATAAATAAAAGAAATATAAATCTCTAGTATGTTTATCTTCGGGGTGAAGCGTGCCAATAGTTTTGCGTCGCGGATTTCACCGTAGAGAATTAGTAGAGTAGATGAAATAAAAGTCATAGTTTTCATCTGAACACATTAATTTGCAACAAAAAATTGATTTATTTTTTGGATTAAAATTAATTTATTTCTTATAATTGTAGTAAATGTGTTAGTTTTAGATGTAGTGATTTAAGTCGGATCTAGTGTTTGGTATTTAAATGAGTAATCCGTTGACTCCTTCAATTAAGATGCAACGGCTTTAAGGTTTTATGTCTTTTTTGACAAGATATGATGATTTTAAACTAAATATAATGATTTTTTAGACAAGATATAGTGTTTGTAGCATATTTATTTTAAGACTGTTTTTACCTAAAAACATTGGATCTTATTTACAAAATCAACGTATCTAGCCTTAACATTTCAACCATATTATAGGCTAAAGTCTATAACTTTCACTTAAAAAATTGAAAGGCCAAATTATATACGCTTATAGTCTCAAGATATGGACTCTCGTCTTTTTCCTGAATATTTTTCAAGCATAACAATAGCAGAATTAACACAACAAATTGTATGCCATTTGGTGACTAAAAAAGTGTCATACTTATCGGGTTTTGGCTATTATCATTCAAAATAGATCAAGATTATGTTATTCTGATCTCAAGGTAGTTGATTTCAAGGAACTGGTACAGAAATAAAGACATTCCACAAGGTAAATCAAATTGAATAGCAAAATCAGATTCTTATGGTTTTTAAGGGCTTATTGAAAAAAAAAATACAGATGATGCAGTTAATCAAACTGATCAAAGTAACTATCAGCTTTGGTTCCATACCCGTAACAGTAGGAAGTCAACATAAGGTCCATCTAACATCATTATTGAGCAATAACATGATCAATCAAATTACAAATTTTATCGAATAAACTCAAAATCCACTTAAATGAATATAAATTTGGTTGACCTCTGGAAGTAAAATCTTGTTGAACCTGTAGAATTATGACATAAGGAGCAAAAAGAAACATCACAAACTATAAATTTCAAGAAATCTTTATAAGGAATTAAAATAAGAATTCCGAAATGTGATCTCTTTTCTACCTCATCTCACTGTAATCGTCAAAGCTTACACTCTTCTTCGTTGAAACAAAGTTATGTCTTCATTGAAAAAAATTACCTGCTTTACTTCGCAAATCAAAGTCAAATCAAGACACTGTTTCCATTCATCAATACAGACACGCTAATGAATCCGTAACCAGAATGTAGCGTCTCTTTGCAAGAGCGGTTTGCCTAAGCCTTAACACTGTCTATGTCTATGTTACTGAGCTACGACTTGTTGTATGCAAGAAAGGATAAAACAATTTCATTAGTAAATAGAATTCAGTAAAATAAATGTTCATTTGTATAAACACTAACCAATTGCTACGTAAAAGAGAATAGCATTCAGTAACATATATATACCTCAACTTGGTGATGACTCTAAGTTACACAATAACATTAATAACTAATGATTAGATTAATCCTTTTAAGGCACAAATATTCTCTATTAATAAATCATAAACATGCATGACACAAGGAAAGATGGCCCGAGCAATATATGAGCAGACTAAAACAACAGTTATCTCACCTTATACTGTTATTCATCCCCACCATCCTTCTGGTTGACCACAAATTGCTTGATCCCTTTTGGAGGTTAATTGAAGATGAAACTTCAGTCAAAACATATAATTTTGAATAATATTTATAGAACTTCCTTACTACATCTATATAAATTGTTTCGGAAAAAGCTGTCAATGTAAATTAACTAAAAAGTAACCCCTTACAATCATGTGAATCTATTTATACTTCACTACCAGTCTACCACCTCTGTTTGCAAGTTTTTTTTTGCTTTGATTGAGAAAATGATTGGACAGATATCAAATCTAATCCATTAACATTTCCAAACAGTAAAGTAAACCAACAGAAACATACATTGAAAACCAATGTGGCTTCATAGTCATTTCATCGAACAACTTGTGGACATACGTAATCAACATAAAATTTTAGACGATTTAATAGGCTTTTAAAACCATTAGAGACCGAAGAATAAATTCATAATATAAACAACAAAATAAAAATGTTATACTAACTTGTATATTGGATGAAAGCTTATGCTAAAGTATTAGGGGCGTGTCTTAATTAATTTCATAAATTCAGCGCATACACTGCGCAGAATTGATACATCAACAAAATACACCGAAACAATTGAGAAGTGAATAAATCAAAAAAAGATCTTACAAAGAACCAAAACTTCAAGATGAAATCATAATAGGCGAGGAAATCACAAAGAATGGTGAAATCGTAATAACTTACCAAACATCCAGCCATCGTTCGTATTCTTTCGAAATTTTCGTCTCCATCATCTTTTGTTCGGGGTTATGCGAAATTGTTGTCTTTGTTCGCTCATCCGATCATCGTTTACATGTGGATAGAAAGAAGAAACTTGAGCCAGCGTAGTGAGATACTGAGATAGGAAATAGTGTGAATTCAAAATTTTAATCAAGCCACGAGAAAGACAAGTTTTGTACTCACTGAATGCTAGTTACTTGATTACAAACCTCAAAAACATCCAATTCGATTTTTAAAGCCTAAAATTGTTCAAACAGCCAAGTGACGAAAGAGGGAGAAGAGACGGAACCCCAGTTTGTGAGGGGCAAGAAAAATTTTGAGCCGGAAGAGAGAGAAGAGGTGGAGACCTAATTTGCAAGCGGGAAGAAAGGAATAGCAGCTATAGGAAAAAAAAGAGTCTGATAGAAGAAAGAGACGTGGCAACATAAGGGGAGGAGTTCGTAAGCGGGAAAAGGAGAAAATAAGGCTCTAGAAATATGACAAGTATCCTCTCATTTACTCTTTTATTAGAGAAAAAAGAAAAGCTCAATAAGCGCTCGAGCCGAGCCCTTATAAGCAAGAGCGCAAGTCGGTATATATTTAGAGGTCATTTTTATGCTCGAGTTCAATCTCCGACTTGATAAAAGCTCGATTCGAAAGTGTTCAAGCCCGAGCCGAGCTCGATAAAATCTCGACTTGTTTGCAGTCCTAATGACCTCGCTATTAAAGCTTTGGATCCGTCATTAGCTACGTGGATTTATTTGTAGAGATTATTATTTATTGTAGGTGTAGGTTTAATATGAGTGACAATCATGTCGTGTTCGAGTTATGGACACAACCTAATTATTCATGTTAGTGTCTACGACACAAACTCGTATATGTGAAAATACGACACAACCTGCATAGTTAGTTTAAAGAGTTAATTATAGTGTTTGTGTCTTTTAACTTTCGAAATTATACTCATGGTCATTCGTGGCTTGCATTTTTCATGACATTTCTTTGAAAGGCAAGAATTGATCGTATGAACAAAATCAGCAACGGCAGTGGCGGAATTATTGTATTAATCCAGCCTCCTCAATAGTGCCAACCTACCATAGCCACAATTGCTGTAGTAACTCCTCCTTTATTAAAGAAAATGTTCACTGGCCAAAGAAAAACTCATCTTACCATGTAAACTCATCTGGATTTAGAGCTTCATTGCTAGTAATAAATCGATTTCTACGCTGCATAGACCTAGGTTTAATTCTTCAAGGCCTTTTTACTTCGTTAGTGGTAATAAATCATATCGGTAATTTGGCGTGATGACAATGGTGTGACCCCATAACCACCCTTTGATCCATGGTTCTCATCTCTGCCCTCCCCCAAATGATACATCTGGAAACGTTGGTGTGTCGGCGGTGATTAGAGATCTAGAAACTTGTAGTTCATCATCTTAAGCATGAAGGAGGATGGTGTTGGTCAGAGTGACTTCGATGGTGGTTAATGAAGTTGGAGTGCTTAGCTGAAGAAACTAGTAATCCAGAGTTTAGATTTGACGAGAGTCCGCCATGAGCCAAAACTGTGATGTGACAGATTTCTTAAAAGACTATCCAAATTATCAGTCAAATGGGAAAAACATTTAAACCATCATAGCAATCGCAAATAAATGAAAAGGAGATAGATAGTTTAAGAGAGGTTAGATAGTTATAAAAGAGTTGAGGTCTTTGTTTAAGTAACACCTTCCGAAACTTGTATCGATTATTTTTAGCTTCGGAGTTGTTGAACCTCCCTTGGTGAAAACTGTTAGTTTCGGGCATTCCGTGATTTCGAGAGTATCCAATGATGGAAATGAGAAAGCGTCCTTCCCTAAATCGAATCCCTTGAGACTACGAAGTTTGTTACGATGTAAGGACTTTAGACAAGGTAACTCAACAACCTCTTTCACTTTGACATCACATTCTTCTTCTTAATCCAGCCTCCTCAATAGTACCCACCTACCATAGCCACAATTGCTGTAGTAACTCCTCCTTTATTGAAGAAAATGTTCACTGGCCAAAGAAAAACTCATCTTACCATGTAAACTCATCTGGATTTAGAGCTTCATTGCTAGTAATAAATCGATTTCTACGCTGCATAAACCTAGGTTTAATTCTTCAAGGCCTTTTTACTTCGTTAGTGGTAATAAATCATATCGGTAATTTGGCGTGATGACAATTGTGTGACCCCATAACCACCCTTTGATCCATGGTTCTCATCTCTGCCCTCCCCCAAATGATACATCTGGAAACGTTGGTGTGTCGGCGGTGATTAGAGATCTAGAAACGTGTAGTTCATCATCTTAAGCATGAAGGAGGATGGTGTTGGTCAGAGTGACTTTGATGGTGGTTAATGAAGTTGGAGTGCTTAGCTGAAGAAACTAGTAATCCAGAGTTTAGATCTGACGAGAGTCCGCCATGAGCCAAAACTGTGATGTGACAGATTTCTTAAAAGACTATCCAAATTATCAGTCAAATGGGAAAAACATTTAAACCATCATAGCAATCGCAAATAAATGAAAAGGAGATAGATAGTTTAAGAGAGGTTAGATAGTTATAAAAGAGTTGAGGTCTTTGTTTAAGTAACACCTTCCGAAACTTGTATCGATTATTTTTAGCTTCGGAGTTGTTGAACCTCCCTTGGTGAAAACTGTTAGTTTCGGGCATTCCGTGATTTCGAGAGTATCCAATGATGGAAATGAGAAAGCGTCCTTCCCTAAATCGAATCCCTTGAGACTACGAAGTTTGTTACGATGTAAGGACTTTAGACAAGGTAACTCAACAACCTCTTTCACTTTGACATCACATTCTTCTTCTTAATCCAGCCTCCTCAATAGTACCCACCTACCATAGCCACAATTGCTGTAGTAACTCCTCCTTTATTGAAGAAAATGTTCACTGGCCAAAGAAAAACTCATCTTACCATGTAAACTCATCTGGATTTAGAGCTTCATTGCTAGTAATAAATCGATTTCTACGCTGCATAAACCTAGGTTTAATTCTTCAAGGCCTTTTTACTTCGTTAGTGGTAATAAATCATATCGGTAATTTGGCGTGATGACAATGGTGTGACCCCATAACCACCCTTTGATCCATGGTTCTCATCTCTGCCCTCCCCCAAATGATACATCTGGAAACGTTGGTGTGTCGGCGGTGATTAGAGATCTAGAAACTTGTAGTTCATCATCTTAAGCATGAAGGAGGATGGTGTTGGTCAGAGTGACTTCGATGGTGGTTAATGAAGTTGGAGTGCTTAGCTGAAGAAACTAGTAATCCAGAGTTTAGATTTGACGAGAGTCCGCCATGAGCCAAAACTGTGATGTGACAGATTTCTTAAAAGACTATCCAAATTATCAGTCAAATGGGAAAAACATTTAAACCATCATAGCAATCGCAAATAAATGAAAAGGAGATAGATAGTTTAAGAGAGGTTAGATAGTTATAAAAGAGTTGAGGTCTTTGTTTAAGTAACACCTTCCGAAACTTGTATCGATTATTTTTAGCTTCGGAGTTGTTGAACCTCCCTTGGTGAAAACTGTTAGTTTCGGGCATTCCGTGATTTCGAGAGTATCCAATGATGGAAATGAGAAAGCGTCCTTCCCTAAATCGAATCCCTTGAGACTACGAAGTTTGTTACGATGTAAGGACTTTAGACAAGGTAACTCAACAACCTCTTTCACTTTGACATCACATTCTTCTTCTTAATCCAGCCTCCTCAATAGTACCCACCTACCATAGCCACAATTGCTGTAGTAACTCCTCCTTTATTGAAGAAAATGTTCACTGGCCAAAGAAAAACTCATCTTACCATGTAAACTCATCTGGATTTAGAGCTTCATTGCTAGTAATAAATCGATTTCTACGCTGCATAAACCTAGGTTTAATTCTTCAAGGCCTTTTTACTTCGTTAGTGGTAATAAATCATATCGGTAATTTGGCGTGATGACAATTGTGTGACCCCATAACCACCCTTTGATCCATGGTTCTCATCTCTGCCCTCCCCCAAATGATACATCTGGAAACGTTGGTGTGTCGGCGGTGATTAGAGATCTAGAAACGTGTAGTTCATCATCTTAAGCATGAAGGAGGATGGTGTTGGTCAGAGTGACTTTGATGGTGGTTAATGAAGTTGGAGTGCTTAGCTGAAGAAACTAGTAATCCAGAGTTTAGATCTGACGAGAGTCCGCCATGAGCCAAAACTGTGATGTGACAGATTTCTTAAAAGACTATCCAAATTATCAGTCAAATGGGAAAAACATTTAAACCATCATAGCAATCGCAAATAAATGAAAAGGAGATAGATAGTTTAAGAGAGGTTAGATAGTTATAAAAGAGTTGAGGTCTTTGTTTAAGTAACACCTTCCGAAACTTGTATCGATTATTTTTAGCTTCGGAGTTGTTGAACCTCCCTTGGTGAAAACTGTTAGTTTCGGGCATTCCGTGATTTCGAGAGTATCCAATGATGGAAATGAGAAAGCGTCCTTCCCTAAATCGAATCCCTTGAGACTACGAAGTTTGTTACGATGTAAGGACTTTAGACAAGGTAACTCAACAACATCTTTCACTTTGACATCACATTCTTCTTCTTCCTCCCTCACAATAACCACTAGATTCAAACAATTACTTATATGCAGGTCTTGGAGTTTCAATAGACTACCAACCATGGAACAAGTAAATACATGTTCTAACAATATTTATTGTAAATATTAAATATGTATTTGTGCGCGTTTCATTTTTATTTACATATTGATATACATTTTTATCATAATATGATTTTTTATTTAAAAAAATATTCTTTAAAATTATAATACTAAAATGAGATGGTCATTTAGAAAAATACGAAAGCTGTCATTTTACATGTTGATGTTAGATCTCTACATGTTTACAAATATTTAAAATAAAATCTCTCATATCGTTGTTACTATTTAGATTTTTTGGATGTGAGCTAAAAGTATTAAATTTCACTAGATTTGAATTGGAACCAAACGCCATAATTACACAATACAGTTTTATAACAAGATTTCACTGTATTTGCAATCCTAATTATTTTGATGTTTTATATCCGTTTTATTTAAAATATTTTGATGTGAAAGTTATATTATATTTTATTCAACTTTACTTTGTCCCACCGCAACACACGGGTTATGCCCCTCGTTTGTAACTAAATCATGCTCACATCACGTGCCCCCTTTCCTTTCTTTCTTGTGTAAACTATCCTTTCTTTTTCTTTGGGCCTGGTGGGCTGATCAAGGCAACTGAACCAGTATCATAATTCTTATCAGAATATAATATGCAATAATATAAAGTATATAATTAATTTAACCAAGAGTTAACATATGTACGTGGGTCTCTAGCTCCTGCTAAAATTGTTTAATTACATCTGCATATAAAGTATATAATTAATTTAACCAAGAGTTAACATATGTACGATTAATAAGAATGGTAAAAGGAGAATTTACCTGGCCTTTCTAATGACATATGAATTGAATCTCCATCTTCTAGAATTCTCGTTCCTGCAAAGTATTTAGGAATAACAAATTAATCATATGATCTTACATTTTGTCAAGATGTATTTTATGATTCACTGGATGGAAAGATGTGATATACCTGTTGTATTTTGTCGTTTATAAACGAGTTGAGGTCTTCGTTAATGTAACACCTTCCGAAACTTGTATCTATAATTTTTAGCTTCGGAGTTGTTGAACCTCCGTGGGTGAAAACAGTTAGCGCCGGGCATCGGGTGATTTCCAGAGTATCCAATGATGACAATGAGAAAGCCTCCTTCCCTAAATCGAATCCCTTGAGCCTTGGAAGTTTGTTAAGATGTAAGGACTTTAGACAAGGTAACTCAACAACAACCTCTTCACTTTCGCATCACATTCTTCTTCTTCTTCTTCCTCCTTCACAATTACCTCCAGTTTCTCACAATCACTTATATGAAGGTCTTGGAGTTTCAATAGACTACCAACCATGGAACAAGTAAATACATGTTCTAACTCCTCACAAGAAGTAATAGTGAGTCTTGTTAGGTTTGGAAACTCAAATACTGTCCACTTATTGCTCTTCCATATATACCTGAGAACAAGAGCATGATCTATCTCCACTACTCTGAGCTCTGGGAGTTTGACAACAGTTTTTGATTCACTTGAACCACTATTTGACTCATTCAATGCTTCAAATACCACCTCCACAGAGGAAGAATATGAGCCTTTAATCTTTTCAAGTTTATGCAGTTGAAGCAACTTATTGGAAGGAATAATAATCTTTGTATTCCTCCAATCGAATACCAATTCAATCAAATTATGGAAAGACCAAGGTAACAATTGTAAAGGAGTCTGCAACGTTAAAACACAAACCAACAAGGCGTATGTGAGAGAGTTTTAAAAAATGTTTTGCTTAATTCAACTTTTAAATGCCTTCTGGAAATCACAAAAAGTTATATTAGACAGCTTTGGTTATAACTTTTATGATATTGGAAAAGTTTCAATTACTAATAAAGATGATTACTAATGAAGACGTTTTTATTAGTATTAATGATGATATCTGAAATTATATTTCGGGAGTGATAAATATTTGACCTTGTAAAAATTAAATATTTCCAAAGACAGCCAACACCTTGCAAAATATATATATATATATATATATACGAAGGTGTTGAAAACCATGATTTACTAATTAAGAAGGATGTATTGATGAGTAAATTTAAAATATATAAATTTACCTGATGTGAAGTTCCAATGATATGAAAGTTAAGGCCACATTCAAGACTATGTTTGCCTAATTCTGTGTGCATGAAGCTGAGCTTTGGAGCTGAAGAGTGGCCCCCTGTGAACCTATTTATTTGTGGGCATGTACCGATCACTACCTTTTCCAATGATGACCATTGAAAGTCATTCATCCCTATGAAGAAACCCACGAGGTTTGGCAGATCGAGTAGTTTAATGGACTTTAGACGACGAAAGACCACACGCTTTGTAGTTTGCCCTCCATCAGTTTCTTCTTTCACTATCACTTTCAATGCATTGCAACTCCATATCCTTAACTTTTCGAGTTGCGTGAGGCTTTTAAGTGTGGAAAATGTGAATACATGTTGCAACATGTGGCAATCATTGATAGAAACATCCTTGAGGAGGGACAAACGAGGCACATTAAGTCTTGAGGTTAACGGTGTCGTAGTATAAAACATACTACATTACTACCGGTTCCTTCATCAAAATTAGTACTAATTCCAACACCACCATTATTGTTGTTGTTGTTCCCTTGAGTTTCAAATACCTCTATCATTGACCGACATCTCCATATTGACAGCTTCTGAAGCTTTTGCATTTGTGCTACCGCATAAGATGGAATCGCACATGACAATTCACCACAACTCGATATAGTTATCTCTCTAGAGTATTGACATAAGGACCAAGGAACAACATTCGCTTGAGGCAACTGAAACAAATAAAAATTATTCAGGTGTAAAGTTAAACTATATCTTCAATTTAAAGCTTGATTGCTTGTTATGTACCCACAAATGCCTAACATATTACATAATTTCTTTTTGTTCAAGCCTCGATATGGTCACAGAAAAAAAATAATAAATAAATTAGACCTAACTCATCGGTTTAGATAATAAGGAAAGTGAAATCCAAGTTTTTATCGAACAATAATGAAAGTGAAATAACTTTAAAAGATAGTAAAATTTTCAATTAATGAATGAGATATATTATGTTGTTTTATTTATATATATATACAATTCACAAGCGCTAATCATGCGCTGTGAACAATGGCTCTCTAACATGCGCTTCACTATATTATATTTATAATGTCAAGAAAAATTAACTTATACCACTCTAGCTAGAGTGGTAGACCCCCATCCCCGTATCCAAAAGGTCTTTTGTTCGACTCTGCTCTCTGCCCAGCTTAATGTTTTTCCTTCTCAATTTTTGCTCATCTTACTTCACTTGAGGTCTTTCTTTTTCTTTAATTTCTTCTGTTTTCTTTTCCTTTAATAACAATTATTATTAAATGCTTTCTATATCTCTTTTTACTTTTAATAACATAATTTCTTCCATTTAATTTTTTTATTTACTCTTACTTTTTTCCTGTTTAATTTTATATAACAAATATGTAATCCTATCTATTCTTCTTTTTTACGTTCTTTAATAACGATTATTTACTGTTTTCTATTTCTTTTTTTCTTTTCTTTTTCTATTTCTTTTTCTATTTCTTTTTTCTTTATTAGTATCAATACTATATAATTTCATCCATTTTTTCTCCTTTAGTCTAAATTATTGATTATTTATATTATTGTTTGTATAAATCAAATTAACTTTCCTTTTAAGTATTTTAATTTGTTATTCTAATTTCACAGGTTACTTTTACGGATATTTCCTTTTTAGTTAAAAAATAGTGATAATTTAACTGTATACAACTAAATAGTATTGACGTTCATCTTTTAAATTATTCCGCAATAAAGTGCGGGTTGCCAAATGCTTATTAGATATAATAACAATTACTAGGAAGTATGAACAGTAACTTCTTAATAATTGTTATATATATAGTTGTTAAACTTGAAGTAATCCAACATCTAAGGTTGGCTGATTGGCAAACAAGGAAATCATTATTTGTGCTCATTTATGGTCAAGCGTTCGATTATGATAAACCATGTTTTGCTTTTTAGCTTTTCCAACTTACGTTTCTTTTTCATAATTTTCAAATGCCTCCCTAGCAAATCAAAAATTAATACATAGCCCTTATTTTTATTTGTAGTATATTATAACTGAATACAACATTTGGTGCAAAAACATATATATTTGTGATCATTTAATTTTTATCTACATTTTCATATAAACACGATATTTATAAAAAACCGGATTTATATGATCTTAACAATAAAAAGTAATACATTTTGTTACATAACTATCGTAATAACTTTAGATATATAATGCTTCGTGTAAAAGAATGAATATATATTTGTTACGATCTTTATAAATTTATCGCAATATGACATATATCAAAAAGATATATTTGTTCAAAATGTTTATACCAAGAAAGAATACATTTTGTTAGATAACTATCGTATCGTGTTAACACTTATATCATAACATCATTTATGTTTGATTTTAAGTATGTACGTTTAAAAGTTAGTTTTTATACTATTTTTTACCTTAAAACCCCGCCGCAGCGCGCGGGATAAAAAATATCTCGTTAGAAACAAATCGAAACATGGCTGCTCGATTCAATGAGTGCAGCCTTGATACAGCGATTTATTCGACTCCAAACCGCAAAAGAAATCTGGGAGGCTGTTTTTAAAACCTTCTATGATGGGACTAATGAAACACAACTTTTCGAATTAAACCGGAGATCATTCACCACCCGTCAAAACGGGAGATCATTACCTACGTATTACAACGAATTGGTAAGTATTTTTCAAGAAATTGATTCCCGTCTTACTACTCAAGAAGAGACTGTTGCTCAGACCGTGTCTTTGAATAAAACCATAACGTGTTCATGTTTTTTTGGCTGGTCTAAGAGCTCTAACAACAAAGGTAACACATATACCTGCACTCATTGTGGAGAAGAAGGCCATTCTAAAGAGAGATGCTAGGAAATTATCAGATACCCCGACCGGTGGGATTTCACAAAGAAACCACGAAAGAAAATAAATCAAGTTTCCGTTGCCACATCGAATAAAGAAGAACCACCTGTTTCTATCGCTGCTCACACAAAAACGATCAACAATTCTGGTATGTATAATACTAACCATGCTCCGAATAATAGTTGGATTATTGACACAGGTGCAATGGACCATATGACAAATGATTCCTCCAAACTAACATCTATGAACCCCCCAAAACAAACTAATATCCACACTGCCAATGGAGGAATAGCGCTTGTTATAGGCGAAGGACCAACAAAAGTGTCGAATGATCTACGGATCTTGATACTGTCTTTGTTGTCCCGTCTTTCATCTAGTCTTTTACCTATTAGTCAAATCACATATACATTAAAATGCTATGTAATCTTTTCTTCTAATGAATGCATATTTCAGGATATGAAGACGCATCGGATTCTTGGCTATGGTACTAGACGGGGGAGGTTGTACTATCTCAAAGAACACCCTCATGGTCAGCTCACCATACACGAATGAATCAAGCTGATAAAAATATGGCATGAAACAATTTTGAAAGGATAACTTTATCCGGCATCAAACCTCATGTGTAGGCATACCCCAACAAAATGGGCTTGCCGAGATAAGAAATCGACAAATCCTTGAAATCGTTCGAGCCTCCTTGTTTGATATGAATGTTTCACGTGAATATTGGGGAGAAACGGTTCGTTCGGCAGCATATCTCATGAACAGAACCCCGTCCCGGGTTATTGACTTCAAAACTCCGCTTCAAAAACTACAAGAACTCATAAACACACCAACAAGCCTGAGTCTTGAACCAAGAGTGTTCTAGCATGGGAAAATTGGAACCAAGATCAATAAGATGTGTATTTTCGGGGTATGCTGAACAAAAAATGGGGTATCGATGTCTTGACCCGAAGACCCAAAAAGTGTACGTAACTCGTGGTTTTCCATGAAAATATGTCTTTCTTCGGTCATGAGTTTTCTCTTCAGGGGGAGAAAACACACAACTTGGATGAAGAAACCACACATGAAACACATGTAAGTCGAGATGGAAATAATCAAGGTGAAAATGGCACAAATGGCACGACTCATGAACCTAGCAGTGGATCATTTGAGAATCTTACACCTGAAATTACAGATTATGACTCTGAATCCAATGGTGAAATCAATGGGGGAAATGATGGAAACGAGCAGAATAATGAGCAAAACGATGAAGACGTCACAAATGAATCGCGAGGTAATACACACCCCCGTCACCAACCCCGTCGAGAATCCGGAGGTAATCACTACTCCTAATGCCTCTATTTTGCAGGATGCAACACCTGGATCTGTTTTGCAGGAGACTAATAACCCTCCACAACCTAGATACCCAGCAAGACATAATAGAGGGATACCGAATAAGCAATACCAAGCTGATCTTGAAGCAAAGGCTAAATACCCTATTGGTGACTATGTTTTATCTCATCGCTTAGCAAGGTCTCATGTACTCCAAGTCGAAATATTATCTACATTCACAATCCCGAAAGATGTACAAGAAGCCTTGAAAGATGAAAAGTGGAAGAACACCATGAACAAAGAAATGGAAGCACTTCAAAAAAATCAAACGTGGGAGTTGGTGAATCTTCCTCCGGGGAAGAAAATCGGTGGGGTGTAGATGGATTATGGTTAAGTTTGATTCAACAGGAAACATAGACCGATACAAGGCTAGACTCGTAACTAAATTATACACTCAGAAGTACGGGATTGATTATGGAGACACATTTGCACCTGTAGCAAAAATCAACACCATCCGTGTTCTCATCTCCATAGCAGCAAATCGGGACTGGCCTCTAAGACAACTTGATGTAAAGAATGCCTTCTTGAATGGATAATTAGAAGAGGAAGTGTATATGGAACCCCCTCCGGGTACAAGGTGCAATGGGAAGGTGTGAAAATTACCGAAAGTATTGTAAAGATTAAAACAATCTCCTTGGGCATGGTTTGGTCGGTTCTCAAACTTCATGAAAAGAATTGGATACAAGCAAAGTGATGCAGATCACACATTGTTTGTCAAGGAAAACGAAGGAAAAGTGACTGCCCTTATTGTATATGTCGATGACATGGTGGTCACAAGAGACGACCCAGAAGAAATGTTAAAGCTTCAAACAACCCTCGCAACTAAATTCGAACTAAAGGATCTTGGTCACCTAAATTACTTCTTAGGTATTGAAGTGGCCAGATCAGAAGCTGGAATCTCCATGTGACAATGACAGTATGTGTTGAATTTATTAGCTGAAACAGGAATGCTCGATTGTCGGCCTGTTGATACCCCAATAGAAACCAATCACAAACTTATGGTTCATCCTAATCAAGGTCGGAAAGTTAATATACTTATCACACACACGACTAGACATAGCCTATGCGGTTAGCGTTGTAATTTGTTTCATGCACTCCCCGAGTGAAGATCATATGGAGGCAGTGTATAGAATACTACGGTATCTGAAGGCATCACCGGGGAAAGGTCTATATTTTTGAGAAAAAAAAAGTCACCAAGTGGTTATACAGATGCAGATTGGGCTGGAGATCGAACGGATGGAAAGTCAACATCGGGATACTTTACGTTCATAGGCGGTAACCTGGTCACATGGAGAAGCAAGAAGCAAAAGGTGGTTGCAAGGTCGAGTGCAGAAGCGGAGTATCAGGGAATGGTTCATGGAATATGTGAACTACTATAGATAAAATGAATTCTTCGAGCTCTTAAAAATTGATCAAGCAGCAGTAAATATTGCCAACAACCCCGTTCAACACGACAAGACAAAGCATGTTGAGGTCGATCGCTTAAAGGCCGTCTCAAAAAGAAAACTATCGAACTACCTCATGTGAACTCAAAAGACCAACTTGCAAAAAAGTTAAAGAAAGCTGTTTGTGGACGAGTTTTTCAAAGCTCTCTTGACAAGCTGGGAATGATAGATATCCATTCTTCATCTTGAGGGGGAGTGTTGACGAGAGCTATTAGCCTATTATTGCGATGCAATTCCGTAACTTATGTTGTTGTTTATTGTGTTTCATAATTAGTGGTTCTATATTTTAGGTAGTTTTGTTTTTTCCTCTCTTATATATGTATTGCTCCGTTGAGATTTGTGTGAATTGAACCCATTCTTCACAATTATATTCTCTGATCTATAATAACACTTTCAACAAATAAGAAATATAATTTAAAAACTCTCGATTTTCAAAACCGATCAACTTTTTTATGTAACAAAGTATTGGATTTGAGCCCATCAATCATCATTTATTTGTTTTTTTTATTTACTAGATAAATTACGTGTACTTAACACCAAAAGTTGAGTATATATTAAAATTAGAATGAAACCTATTGTTAACTATTCATATTATTCAATTTACACATATCAGAGTTGTAAATGTTTTTATTTGTATAAACTATAGTTATAGCTTAAAAATATAAAATTATATAAAAGAACATAATAATAAATTTTGAAATAAGGAACATAATTAATTAAAGAGTTTACAAAAGCTCCAACATACTTATAAAAGCTACTTGAAGTAGCTTTTCATTTTAGAGCTTTTAAAAGATAGCATATTTTTTCAAAAATAAAGGCTTAAGCTCTTAAAACTAAAATGAGCATTTTTATTTTTCATATGGAACACAAAAATAAATTTCTAAATAGGAAGCATAAATTAATTAAAGACCATAAATAACATACTTCGAAGGTGTCAAATTATTAAATTTGGTGTTTTTTATACCTAAATGATTGTTTATGAAGTATGGTATTTGAACGAACAGGGGAAACACAGTAGTAATTATTTTAGTTAGTAATCAACATTAATCCGTCCAAAGCGGTGGTAGTCGGTCAACAAGGGTAGGTGGTCAAAATGGTCAACATTTTTAAATTGGAGCTCTGTTTGCTTCTTGATCGACACTTATTTTGAAAATAAATTACAAAAAATAAACGGTATTATAAATGGAAATTAAATAGATTGTAGTTGAAAATATAGAAGAATACCTCGTTAACGTGATGATAAATAGATGTATTATTGGAAGATGCATCATTCCTCCCCTCCTGTGCACCACCTCCGCCAATATGCATGAGCTTTGGCAGGGCGTAAAGCTTAAGATAATGAAGATGGGGGAACAAAGTGGTGTTTTTCATGTGGGTAGATATGGAAGTTATCGTTTCACCATTATCTTCGTCATCATCTCTACTTGAAACAACTTCTTCAATACTATCACATTTTTCTATAGTGACATATTTCAAGTTAGAGAAAAACCCTGCCATGAGAGGAGAAAACAAGTACTTAATGCTTGTGCAATACTCCAAGAAGATGGTTGTGAGGTTGCGGAATGAGGGTTGTGGTATTTGGTGTTGAAGAATTAAGAAGTCCTTCCAATTGCTTTTGCACTTCCACACATGACTCATCATCTTCATATTCTCTAAGTATAATTTCTCAAGGTTAGGAAGTAGTCGTAGTGGTTGTTTAGTTATCTGAGTTGTTTCCGATTCTCTACTATCAATCTCAAATACCACCTCCGCTCCTTCAAAATGATCCAAATTAAGAGTATGAAGATGATGAAAATTATGTACAAGATATGACGGAATTGCAACATTGGAAATGTTATTGTCACCGACTCTTGATATCTCCACCTCCTTGGATACATTATTAATCTGCAAATACATATCACCACTGTTAGAATATTATTCCTTAAGGATTAGAAGTGTAAATACATATAAAATAGGTTTAGCTATTTCCATGTATAGCTCTCTCATATTTATATAATTTTGTAATCATCATTCTTTTTTGTATCAATGAGAATTATCAATCTTCACAATTTCTCTCTCACTTCACATGGTATTAGAGCCGACGTAAACCCTACGTCCGCTCGTTTCTTTTCCGCTGCCGCCATCACCGTTGGAACTCTCCGTATCTGACTACAGTCGTGTATCCCTCCGATTGTGTTTGAGATTCCACGTATTGCTGAGTTCGATTGATTATCCGTGCGTCATTATCTGTACGTACCTCTCAATTGACTCTGTAACTCTATCAAGTGTGTGATTTATTCATCGATTGATTTGCTGGGTTCGAATGATTCATCAATTGTGTGGTTTTTTGATTGATTCCATACCCCTGTGATTCTCAATTGTTGTTTCTGCTACTCGACGTGTAACCCTATCGGCTATCAAGAATTTTGCTTCAAGCCGTTTGACCTTGGTGCCATTCGCTTCAAGTCGTTCGCTTCAAGCCATTCGTCGCTTCAAGCCATTTTCTTTTAGCCGCTTCAAGCCATTCACTTCAAACCGTTCGCTTCAAGCCATTCGTCACTTCAAGCCATTCGTCGCTTCAAGCCATTTGCTTTCAGCCACTGCCTTGCGCCATTTGCTGATTGCATTGCGCCATTCACTGTTTGATTCAAGCCATTTGCTGTTTTCAAGCCATTTGCAGTTTGTTTCAAGCCATTTGCTGTTTGTTTCAAGCCATTTGCTATTTGTTTGCATTATTTACTTGTCTGCCATTAATTGAGTATCATGGGTGATGTTATTGATCCTCCAGCAACCGCACAATCATTTATCATGGGATGCTCGTCACTTACTTCAGATAAGCTGACTGGGTCAGCCAACTATGTCTCTGGTACAAGTACACAATCATGTACTACTATTGGAAACCAGTCCACTCAACAGTCTTTTGGGTCTTTTCATGCTTTTGGGACTGATTATAGTCCAAGGAATTTAGCAACACAAACAATACATATGTCTGCAATCGAGTATGATGCATTTCTGAAGTATCAAGCAGCACAACAATCTATTCCTAGTGCCACAAGACACTCTGGTAATTACTCAGCCTTTGCGGTCCAAGGCCAGTCTATGGGCTCATGGATTGTTGATTCGGGTGCTACAGATCATTTGTGTGGTAACAAAGATCTTTTCTCTGCTCTTACGCATTCAGATACTTTACCCCCTATTACTGTTGCTGATGGAAATAAAACAGCAGTTAATGGAATTGACAAAACCCAACCTATTTCATCATTGTCCTTAGAATCTGTTTTATATGTGCCTAAAAGCCCCTTTAATCTTCTATCTGTCAGTCGTATCACTAAATACGGATCATTGGTGAAGGGCATGAGTCACATGGACACTATTACTTAGGGGGATCTCATCCATCCATTGCAGCAAGTGCGGTGTCTCCACACTATTACCATCATCTTTATGGCCACCCTTCTCTCTCTAAGTTAAAGAAGATCGTGCCAAGTTTGTCTTCATTATCATCCTTAGAGTGTGAGTCGTGTCAGTTAGGAAAACACACCCGCGGTGTTTTTCCTAAACGAGCAAATAATAGAGTTGATTCTCTTTTTTCCCTGGTTCACACTGATGTGTGGGGTCCTAGTAGAGTCTCTTCAACTTTGGGTTTCAATTATTTTGTCACCTTTATTGATGATTATTCTCGTTCTACTTGGATATTCTTAATGAAACAACGTTCTGAATTATTTCCAATTTTCCAAGAATTTTGTGCTGAAATAAAAACCCAATTTGGTGTAACCATTCGTACCTTGAAAAGTGATAACGCTCTTAAATATTTCTCCACACCCTTCAAAGAGTTTATGGCTTCCCAAGGCATGTTACATGAATCTTCATGTCCTAGAACTCCACAGCAAAATGGTGTGGCCGAAAGGAAAATCGCCATCTAATTGAAACGACCCGTACCTTATTGTTGCATGCTAAACTCCCGCTAAAATTTTGGGCTGATACTGTTATGACTGCATGCTAC
The DNA here is from genome assembly GCA_947179395.2 of Pulicaria dysenterica. Taxonomy (NCBI): domain Eukaryota; kingdom Viridiplantae; phylum Streptophyta; class Magnoliopsida; order Asterales; family Asteraceae; genus Pulicaria; species Pulicaria dysenterica. Next base: position 5,575,566 of record OX359295.1, read on the forward strand.
CTAATCAATCGCATGCCATCATCAGTCTTACAAAATCAGACCCCATTCTCTGTTCTGTTTCCAAATCAAACGCCATATCACCTTCCTCTACATCCAATTGCCTCAGTGTGTTTTGTTCATTGTCTGGATCCTAGTAAAGATAAATTAGCTCCTAAGGCACTCAAATGTGTCTTTCTGGGTTATTCTCGGTTACAGAAGGGCTACAAGTGTTACTCTCCAAGCTTAAACAAATATTTCATGGTTGTAGATGTTACATTCTTTGATCATCAACTCTATTTTTCCGTTGATCAACAGGAGTCTTCCAACATTGATCAAGTCATTCCTCTTCCTGTCCTTACGTCATTACCTGCTGACAACCCGCCGAATCCTTCCACTACTGATCCTCCGCTAAAAACCTATCAGTGACGTCCTCGCCCCATTGTTTCGACGGATGAACATGCAGATTCTCCTGACAATGGTACCTCTGACTCATCTCCTTCATCTAACGGATTGCAAGCTTGTTGAGTCTCCAATGGATCCTAATGTAAACAGGGGGAGCTTTTAACAGATCAAGGGAAATATCGGAGACTGGTTGGTCGGCTTAATTATCTTACAGTAACTCGACCAGACATCTCTTTTGCTGTGAGTATAGTCAGTCAGTTTCTAAATGCTCCGTGTGACACTCATTGGGAAGCCGCTTTACGGATCCTGAAATACATCAAAGGAGCTCCACGAAAGGGTCTGTTGTATGAAAATAAGGGGAACATAGAGGTACTTTGCTACACTGATGCAGACTATGGTGGTTGTCCTTTCAGTCGAAGGTCAACCTCAGGTTATTGTGTCCTCTTTGGGGGTAATCTAGTTTCTTGGAAAAGTAAGAAAAAAAATGTGGTAGCAAGATCAAGTGCAGAAGCTGAGTATCGAGCAATGGCCAATGCAACATGTGAGCTCATATGGATCAAGCAACTTCTTGAAGAACTAAAGTTTTGCAAGGTATCACCACTGAAGCTCATTTGTGACAATCAAGCTGCACTTCATATTGCCTCAAACCCAGTTTTCCATGAGAGAACAAAACATATCGAGATCGACTGTCACTTCATTAGAGAAAAACTACTAGATGGTTCAATCATCACAGGATTTGTTAATTCAAGTGACCAGCTAGCAGATGGTTTTACAAAGTCTCTAAGAGGCCCTCGTGTTGAATACATATATGGCAAGCTTGGAGCCTATGATATATACACTCCAGCTTGAGGGGGAGTGTTAGAATATTATTCCTTAAGGATTAGAAGTGTAAATACATATAAAATAGGTTTAACTATTTCCATGTATAGCTCTCTCATATTTATATATTTTTGTAATCATCATTCTTTTTTGTATCAATGAGAATTATCAATCTTCACAATTTCTCTCTGACTTCACAACCACAAATGTACTTTCAATCTCCATCCACTAAAACTAAATCATGTTATTTATTATATATTAATTTTACATCCACTCATGCTTTCTCTAAAATCCAATATTTCCAAGGAGTTTTATAAATTTTCAACAATTGAGAAATATTTTAATCAATTTGGTAAAATTAACAAATTTTCTATTCTTGATAGTAACATACTTAACAGAATTATGACATGAGATGATCTAGAAAATGTGAAAATATGAACAGGACTTGTCTTTTAAATATAGTATCTCCAATATACATCTATTTATATAAAATTATGCTCGATAAATGATTTTCAGGCGGTGGTTTTGTCGCAACAAGTAAACTTTGGAGACCGAAGAAATGGAAAGCATTTGTCTTAGCTTTATAACTAGTTTACTTGATAATTATAATTGAATAGATATCAAAAACCATACCTTTTGCTCTTGAATACTCTTAACAGGTGTTTTGTTTATCTCAATGTCTGTTAGTGACCTCAAATCGAAATTCAAAGTGTTTGGTGTGAATACATTTCTAAAGCTCTCACAATTGTAAATTTGTATTCTTTCAACACCTTCAAAGCCAGAGATGATATCAAAGTTGTTCACATCGTTCACCCTCCATATTTCTCTTAAGTTCCATGTGTCACATACTTCAATACTTCTTAACCTGCCGCCGCCGTTGCCTTCCTCTACTTCACCAACACAATCCATGTTAATATCAAATACGACTTTAATGGAACTACATTTCTCTACCTCAATCTTTTCTAACCAATGCAGCGATGACATGGGATTGCTAGGAAACAGATTTTCTAGACGATCACATCTTGTCACCTTAATCTCTCTCAAGAGGGAAACATTTACTTCTTCACTATTAGTGAATTGGCAATGCCATATCTCCTTCAAATTCTCCATATCATCAATACACAATTTCTCCAACTTGGGAATAACAACCTGTAAAAGAATTAAATTTTAATGACCATTATTAGACACGTCCAAACAATCACCACTTATTAAAACAAGAAAACAATAAAGATTATTTACCTGTTCGCTCAATAAAGATTTCTCCGCAAAAGTCTCATGACTTGACTCGGAACTTGTTGCCAACTTTTTTATAGGAAATATGCTTGTGATTTTTGGAAGGCTAGACAATGTTAGACTCTTCATATTGGGAAAAGTAAATTTTTGTGCTTCATCGCAATCAATATGCACGAGTTCTTCCATTTCAGAGCAATTTTTTATTTCAAGATGCTCCAGATTTGACAAACATGTGGTGACCTTAAGTTTGAATAGGGATTTCAACTCTCCACAACCTGAAATAACAAGGACCCTTAAATTGTAGAATGAAGAGTTTTGAGGAGGTAAGGGCTTCACATCAACATCTTCGAGATCAATCATGCCATCAACTTGTAAATGAAGCACATCTGTTATTTTAAACAACTCGTTTATTCTAGATTCGAGTATTTGATCTCTGTTGGTGACAAGCATCAAGGTGTTTTCATGTGAGCGCATCTTTTCGCTTTCTTCCTCTAAATAACATCCCACTGAAATTTTGAAACTTTCAAGCTTATCAATCGCTACATTTGCCAGTTTAAAATTTCTAATGCAAAGAGCTTGTTTGAAATCTCAGTTACTTCCTTCCAAATGTCAATTGTGAATTTATAGGCTTTCTTTTTAGGGCCAATTCTCAGATAAAGCTCTTCTAGTTTCACCAATTTTATTAAAACACCATCATCTATAATGAGATTAACAGATCCTGTTATATCGAGCAGCTTTAGCTTCTTCAAATTGCTAATTGTTGAAGGTAACTTTTGAATGCTAGAATTAGCAAAGCTAAGAACTTCAAGATTTAAAAGATTTCCAATAGAGGAACAATCAAACATCAATGAGCATTTATGGAAACAAAGAGTTCGAAGGTTAGTGAAGCAGTGAGATGATGCTGAAACCAATGGGTACATCATTTCTTCATATGCTATAACCTCGAGATTTCCCATATCTTCATAAAAGTTGCCAGAAAAGCTTAGTGACTTGTCTCCTTGTCTAAGTTTCAAAACTGAGACGTTTGGAAACTTAACGTCACTAAGAAACTCAGATCTACCATTGCATGCTAATGAAATTCGCTTGAAGACTCGTTCATTGTAACTTTATTCCATGTTAACATATCACCATGGTCAATGATGCATGCATCCTTACCTTTAGATACACTACCTACCACATATGCAAGCAGGAGATCATGCATTTTAATACACCCGTGATAATCATTTTCACCATCCATAAACAAATTTGCATTTTTGATATTGCTAACACGTGTTCTTGTTCTGTTTCTAGCCTCTTGTAAAGTAGAAACTCCTTTTAACAATCTCAGTCCCCATGCGTATCTTGTGAGATCCTCGATCTGAATATTAAAGTCTTCCGGAAACAAGCCACAAAGTTGAAAAATTTCTCTCTCCTCCTCTCCTAAATAATTGTAGCTTATTTCAATAATTTCTTGCACATTCTTATCCAGGTCGTTGTTCTTCAACCGATCACGAGCATCTATCCATGCAAACAGTTCCTGATATTTAAGGGTTATAGCAATGAGTTTGATGGCAAGGGGTAAACCGCCACATTTTTTCATAATATCACACCCTATTTTGTACTTGCGAGCATTATTATCTTCTGAAATCTCTGTAATTTGAGAAAATAAACTATGTGCTTCAGTGTCCTCTAAGACCTTGAGAGCAATTACTGTATGACCTGGACCAGCATCATTTGCAATTTGTTTGCAAACATTTTCATCACGTGATGTGAGCAACAACTTGAAGCCATTTGGCAAAGGACTTGTTAATCCAATGCCTTTGAGATCAACCTTTTTCCACACATCATCCAGTATAATTAGAATCTTCTTTTTACCTTCTTCTGACAATTTTTTGAATCTTTCACAAAGAAGATCCGCCCTTAGTGCTTCATCCTTTTCAGTTAGATGTTCACCTGTGTTCTCCGCTATAGCATTCTGAATAGAATCCATGTTTGGATCTCGTCCAATAACTATCTTCACAATCCAATTAAACATCTTTTTATCATATGCAACTTGTTTCAATTGTTCCATCATGGTGGTTTTGCCAACACCACCCATGCCACACAAGGCTATCACCCGGGCCTTTTCATCGCCTTGTTGGAGGAGATTGAGTGCATCATTGAATGTCACATCTCTTGACTTGAACCCAGTTTTCATCGCCTTTTCATCGCCTTGAGTACCTCCGCCTCTGGTGGATGTGGATGATGATGCAGATGCACGTGGTGGTTTGGAATCAACTCTTGCAGGAGGTTTTCGTGCATCACTCCAAGTAATTTCAGAATTTCTTTTAATTAGACTCTCGATCTTTTCAGTAGCCTTCATTGCTTGTTTGGTTGTTTGGTATCTTCTTTTTATATCAAAACATCCCATGTGGCCGTTACTTGTAATGCTATTAACTTCGTTATCGATCTTTTCAACTTCTTCCAACGATACACCGGACGTGGTATCTCTAGATTATTTATATAATTTGCATTCATGTGTTGTTCGACCAGAGTCCTTGTGTCTTTTAAATCCTTCATTCTGTTACTCAATTTCGTAACTTGTGTTGCGGAGGAAGTTACATATAGCACCTGCGTTGTTATATAACCCATCACTATATTAATAACAGGTCCAATGACTTGAGATACAGCCTCCATTAATTTTCCTGATACATACAAGTCAACAAAAGGAATGAGAATCGTTAAAATAGCTAATCAATTATATGTGCATATTATTTCATTTGATGTTTGAAAATCATTTCCTTCTCTGAGGTTCCGTATTAATAGTTTCATTTGTAGTGGTATAAAGTATAAACATCATTGCTATTTAAACTTTAAAAGTCATGAAAGTTTTAAAAGAAGAAACAGAGAATGCATAAGCTGTTTGTTAGCTTCTAAGATCCAGTGTCTAGCTAGCAATCTTATAATATTATTAAAAGAAAAGGCTGCTTACATCATCATTCCCCTTTCCAACAAAATCTCTACCAATTGCAGCCCTCGATTTTTAAAAAAAATTAAAAGAAAATCGGAAATATTAAGATTATGACGTCACAGTTGGGAAAAAAAATCCTTAAACCTTCCTCTTCCTTTTAGGTATACGTCTTCCCCATCGCAGACAAAGTTCACGATCGCCTTCCCCATCCATCGTAGACAGGTTTCTTCGATTCCTTTATGGTATAGGGCTTCCCCATCGCAGACAAAGTTCATCGATTCCTTTTAGGTATACGGCTTCCCCATCGCGGACAGGGTTCATTGATTCCTTTTAGGGTATACCGCTTCCAAATCGCAGACTTCCGTTAAGGTAACTGAAATCAACTTATAATCTATATATTAATGTTTGTTTCACTGTTGCATGTTTGATTATTAAGAATCCAGATTTCCGAATAGGGTTTACGGCTTCCCCATCTCTTCTTCGATTTCTGTTTCTGATTGTTTGTTTCACGATTTGGGAATGTCCACTTGATTTGTGTTCATCTGATTGCTAATACAGTTTGGTGTTTCTGATTTCTGTCTCTGTTGCATGTTTGATTGTTTGATTCCTTTTTTTTGCTAGAACGATGGTTAATTATATGTTTTTACATGTTTTTTTGGTCAACTATCTTCAGCTCTTTATTTGATGTTTGATTACCTCACATCTAATTTTATCGTACGCACTTGATTCTGATTATGTGACTGGTTGATTTGTTCATTCATATAGTGTATTATGTGTCCTACCAAAAGGTTTTTTAATCATTGCTACCCTATGAAATGTGAAAACTAATTGGAAAAGATTTGTGGGTTTGGACTAATTGATTGGTGTTCATCTGATTGCTAATACAGATTTGGTGTTTCTGATTTCTGTTTTCCTGTTTAAAGCTTATTTGTTCTTAACAGTTGATTGATATACAATTGCTTCTGTTTCTTATTGTTTGCTTCATGATTTGGGATCATATACTCAATTCATCAAATCATGCTCCTTTTTTTTTGCCAGAACACGAGTTAATTATATACTCTTATAGACTTATATTCAAGGAAATTAAATGTCAACTGTTACTTCTCTTTGTAAATCAGGATTTAACAATGCAGAAAAATAAGAATGATACGCAATTGTTTCTATTTCTGATTGTTCGTTTCACGATTTGGGAATGACCAATTGACTGATTGTTCACCTGATTGGTGTTAATCTGAATTGGCAGTTATTTTTATAAACTACTCAAAATCTTGATCGCGTCCGGTGACTTATATTAGGTTCACAGCCCTCGATTTTTAAAAATACAACTAAAATCACAGTTCTAAAAAACGCGCCATGGCGCGGCGCGCCATGGCGTGAGGCGTGGCTCCGACTTTAAGAAATGGACCATGGCGTGAACATTAGGCGTGGCGTGCGCCAAGGCGCGCCTTTACCCGCCAAATGACGAGTTTTTTAAGGCGTGGCGTGAAAAAAATTTAAAAATTTAAAAAAAGTAACTTTTTTGTGTCGGATTTGCGATCGTGTATATTGGACTTTTATAAATTTGATTTTTGTAATTTGTATAATGTTACTTTGCTCTCAATTTGTGTGATTATCAGCAATCTGCATAAAAATAAGTATACACTACATACATATAATTATAAAATACAGACAAAAATACCGCGTTAAGTCACGCCTTAGTAAACGCCATGGCTTCTATAACTTGAGGCTTGACCATGCCGCCACGCCGCGCCGCGCCTTACGTTATTTAGAACCTTGACTAAAATACAAAGAATGTCATTAATTCCTTATCTTAATGTATGGCTTATTACAAAAAGGTGCAAATTAACAATTTAGCAGTTGTTTGACATCAAAATGCATGGTTCGACTGGCATGATCTTTGACAAAAGAGATATACTATCATGAAAATGTCTATTTAGTGGATACATATTGAGTTACCAATCACAACGTAGTCATCAAAGAAGCCACATGTGTATATTTAGATTTAGTTAGAATCATGTTGCTTTTAGTTTGGGATGGTTTGACCCGCAAACAATTTAGGAACTATGCTTTTAAAATAAACCTTTGATGACTTTAAGTGTCAACATGTTTGACCTCTTCTCTCAAGGGTTAGGCTCAAAGTTCAACAGTAAATATTTTCTTACCCAAAGATAGCTATGGATATGATAAAGAAAAGTGGTTCCGATCACTAATACGTCTTTATTAGGTATTTCCTCAATCTATTTGGATTGAGGAATTTGTTTAGTTAGCCTCATTTTGGTAGAAGAAAATGGTTGTAATTGTTGCCATTTGTGCCACCAAAGTGCTAATTCAGTCCCATTTGGCTAAACGAAAATTGAAAATACAAATTTAAGATTATCACTTTCTGAAAATTGAAATTACGATTAATGGTTCTTATTTCTGAGTTTGAACTAACACAGGATAAAAGGTTACATTAGACAAACTTGAATTAAGGCGTAAGCAATGGTCCCCGCTTTTCTCGATTTAAGTCCTGCAGATTATGATTTCCACATCATCAACTGAAAATCTATGTAGTCAAGATGGTCTTCAATAATATTAATCTCTCTTGAAACATTTGTATACACTATGTGTGACATTCAACCTCTGTTTTGGTGCATGAAAAAGTGCAATTCATAGCAGCGAAAAAGAAAAAGAACGCGAACCAGCATTTTGAAAGGTTTCACTTGCATAAAATCCTATCCCGTTAATACCTCCAGATTGTTGACATACCATTAATCCAACAGAAATCTAAAAATATAACAAAGAAATAAACTAAAATACCAACTCCCTTTACAAAAATTAAATTAAAAGCCGCGAAGAGAATAAAATAATTTGTTGCTTACAATAACCGGTTTTATGTATTTCTGGTCAAACAAATCCAATAGCCTGGCTTTAGGAAGACTTTGAAGAGTAAGTATACTCTCCTATAAAAGCACATGCAAATAACTAAACTATTAATCCAATTTTATGCAAATAAAGCTCTGATAACAAATTGTAAGCATATATGCTTAGGGTTAGTAGGTTACATGTATATCAAAACAGTTAGTAGTTTGTTGCTAATCTTAATGTTTTTGGATTTCTTTTTAAGTCCTGCAGGTGTTATTTATAGTGACATTTGATAGTTATAATGGATCTATAGTTAGTATCTTAGTATAATTTTGGTTTATGGTCTGTACTTTAGTTTAAAATTTACTTTCTTTTTTACTGATTAGGAGTGGTGTTTGACGGCATAAATCAAGAGCCACCGAGGGCTGACTGTGAAGCTTCAAACCTGCTCAACAAGTTCAATTAAAGGCGTGAACTGCAATTAAGTTGATTTGAGTCCGAGTTGGGTTTCGTTGAGCGCAGCGATCAAGGTTAGTCTTTCCCTTCTTAACCTTATTAAAGCAATCAGTTCGTATTCTTACTTAAGGTAGAATCTGTCCTCAACGCTATGGTTCGACTATTATGATTTCCAGTATGTAAATTTCTTAAGTTAAACTGAATCTTAAACTACTTTGTCACAGTTTTAAATCCATCTGATTGCAGTTTACTCAAGCCTTTATGAAAATTAGAGCTCCTGGACCTATTGTTTGTTAAACTTACTAATTCAGTTGTCCTACTTATATTTGAATTTTGTTTGAATTTTGATGTTTGTATAGGAGTGAAATTAGGAATATTCAACCATTGTTTAATGATTTAATATAATGGACCTTAAAGAAAAATCCGTTCCGGTTAGAAAACAGCCAACAAATGTCCCGCTTGAAGATACCATAAGAAGAATCCTTCTGCCTGTTTTGTCCATTAAGACCATCCCAACCATCGTTACAGGAATCTGCATTATATGATAATATCATTAAGAAAACATAAAATAAACAAAAGGAGAATAGAACAAAGGCAGTCCTCGAGATGGTGCAAGATGTGCGACTTTGGGGCGTCAAAATTGACCTCTGATACTCTTTTGATGTTTTGGTGCATGAAAAATTATTATTTTTACTATAACTGACATGTATTTGGAATATAAATGGAAGCTTCTTTTGGCTTCAGAAAGGTTGAAGCTTTATGTTTTGTGAACTTGATTATACACTGCAAATTAAATCTTGATGTTTATGCTATTGATATGAGATGATAGAGTTGGTTGCTTTCCGGAAATTTTATATAAATTTTGGTGCTTTAGTATTGGGTAATACTGTATATTGTTTTGTAGGGACTATTGAGATGTTTTTAACTAAAGAGTATATATGATTATGCAGAAGCAGAAACAATTGTTTCAAGTAATGATGTTTTCTTGGTTATGCTTCATATACCAAAGCACCAGCCCTAATCTTATATTATTATTATTAAAAGAAAACAATATTGACGTCGTATTCTTTTTTTGAAAATCAATTTCCACCAATGAAATCATAGAATTTCAAAAATCTCCCTTGAAATAAGGAGATGATTACATATAATTATATAACCCCTTTTAATCCCTTTTCCTTTTGAAATATGCAGGTCATACTCTAAAATGAGTTACCCGATTGACTATTTTAGATCCATCGACGTTTATCGACACTTAAAAAGGCGTAGCCGAACAGATTGATCAACGGTCTTCATTGATGTCTTCTCATCGACGTCTTCACCGAACTGCAGCCGTTGAATCGGCTTCTAGAGTATCGATCTGTCTTCATCAATTACCTTGATTTGTAAGTATTCCTACTTCTTTCCTAACTCGAGTTCCAATCTTTTTTTGGATGAAGATTTCATGGTTGATTTCGCTCATCTATTTGGTGGTTTTGATCGCGAAAAACTTCTGGTTTAATTTTCCTTTTTAGGGTTTTTTGTGATTAGTATCATGCGCCTTCATAATAGATGGTGGTTCTGATCGCAAAAAACTTACGTTTCAATATTTCTTTTTAGGATTTTTTGTGATAGTATCAACGCATTTATAATCGATTTTTCAAGGGAAAAAGGATATGGGATTGTTTTTTTACATTTATTAAAAGAAATGGATTTGAAGTTAGAATTACTGTAATTTTCAGTAATCATATGATGTTCTGATTTCGTATATTATATAAATAATACATGGATTTATAATATAGTTTACTTTGTTGTTGCTGTAGTGCTCTTTCATCCAAAGCACAGAAAAAGAGGATGCATAACAGGTATGTAGCATCATTTATAAGGTTCTTTTCCCAGTGAATTATTAATGAAATTTCAACAATTGTTATATTGTTTATAGGTTATGCAATCATAACCTTTTTAGTCTTTCAAGTCTGTACTTTTTGGGTTCAACTGATCCTGTAAGTAATTTCTAAACCCCGACTTGATTTCTTATCATTTCTCGCTTTATTATTTATTTAGCTTAAGTTGACTTAGTTGTGATGTTTACCTGCTGAAACAAAACCTCATGATAGATTTCAGATTTATCGATTTCAAATGCTGAGCATATGGTGCAACGAGTTCATAAAAGACATCCAATTACTTTGTTAATTAACATGAAGGCTCTTACTTTTGAGGATTTAAGTCATTAAACAATAGGATTGTATGCCCTATGATATCCTGGTATTGAATAATAAATGGGGTTAGCACTTAAATCGTGTTTTAATAAAGGCTTTAGTGATGTAGTACGATATATAAAGGTCATTATGAAGGTTCACTTATGGATATGTCCGGTCAAACAAAAAAAGATTAATGGTAAACGGGTTAAATTGATGAAAGTCAGCTTTTAGTGCATTTATCTTTAATAATTATTTACATTGGCTATATCAATGTTGAAAATAGCTTCTGTTATAGTGGTTATATACTTATATCAATGTTGAAAGATAGCTTCTAAATGATAATAGTGTTTTTAATCTTTTAACCTTAGTGGAATGTGCCAACAATAATGCAAAACATGAACTTTTTTTATCAGTTCCATACTTCCATTGATGTTATTTAAAGGCTCTGATCTGTATTTGGGTTTAAGCCTGTGTTTCCACAGTTGGTAGCTCATCAGATAATTCTCATTGTCCCTTTAATTATATGATAAAAATGTAAAATCTTCATCAATGATATTCTTACATTATGTGATTAGTAATGATGTTTTTTTTTTATTTTATAGTTGCAGCATTTTCATTGTTTCGCATTTGAGTAGCTTTTGCTATATATTCCCAAAAATAAGACAAAATAATTAAAAAGAACAAATTTTATTAATTGTGGTATATCATATCCTTGAAAAGCTAAAGTGCCAATCATTTATGTGCTTCTAATAATTGTGAGTTGTCGTTATCATCATAAACATAACGTATGGAAAGCTCATTAATCGTTTGTTGTTTGGGGCAGTTAATAGAGCATATTCTTCTCTTCGGTCAAAACTTGAATTCCTGGTAGAGTTAATTTTAAATGTAAATCTTTTTATGGCTTGATTGTCAAGTATACATTTCTTTAGCTTGAGTTGACTAAGTTGTGAATTGTGATGTTTACCTGCCAAAAAGAAACCCCATGATGTTCGGGTGGCAAACTTTATTCTCATTGGAAATTTGTTGAAGGATCTCAAGATGAAATAGAAAGTTGCAAACCAAGGAAGCTAACCGAGGAAGAGGAAATTAAGAGGCATTCAAATATTCTATTTGTTTATATGAAAAATAAATTAGGTGATAAACGTTTTATCTGTACATAATACACCTTAGTAAATCTTCAAATCCATATTTGCTTATGTATCTTTATTATTAATTTGTAATTCTTCGATATCAAATTTACATATAGTAAAGCGAAAACAAGAGATGTCTGCTCTAGGCACAATTATTAGAATTATTATTTGTTTTCTTTTTAAGCTAATATTTTGACTTATATGTACTCGTGTTAATATTGTGTTAATATTGTATTGATTTTGGTAGAGGAGATTATATGCTTATTACTACGATATACAGTTACAATAATACTTCATACAAGGTGTGAATCCTATTGTTAGGGTATAGGTCCCGTTGTTGCAATGTTTGTTGATGTAAAGGGGTTCTATAAAAATATGATGATAATCTTATATATAATTTTTTAATTTCTAATATATTTATCTTTTTAAAAGAGAGTTTTTATATCATTGTATATGTTTTACAATTGTTTTATTATTATACATGTTAGTGATCTTTCACACAATTAACATGTAAGATTTACATTAAATATCCCTCGTGTATATACACGGGTATTAAGCTTAAATTTAAAATTGACTTATATCATCTCTCGTGTTTATACACGGGGTGTCAAACTTTAATAGTTAAATTTAAATTGACTTATATCATTCCCGTGTTGATACACGGGTCGCTTAGCTTGATGAGTTGCTGCCAAAATCGCTGTAATGGATGTTGTTTGAGTCTAATGTTGTTTTGGTTCGCGTACTGTGAAGAAATTTGATGAGTTGCTGATTGTCGAGTGTGGTTTGGAAACACAATGATGAGGTTTATGTGTTCGATGTTATGGCTGTGGAAGTATTCTGAGTTACTGCCAAAGGATTTCGATTACATAACTGTTTTTGCAACAGTGATTGATCGATGTGTGTTACTGAGTTACATTATTACCATTGGGTGTCGTCAGTTTAGTTCTACACTGTTTTTGTGACCATAGTCTGCGAGCGTATGTGTGTACCTGCTTTATGGCCTGCGGATGTGAACTTTGGATGGTTAAATGATACAATGAAGTTGACTGTTTAAAAAAAACAATAGTTTTACAACATTTGTTAGTGTTATTTCACACCATAAATGTTTAAAATGAACATTAACCTTATACACATGGTATTAAGCTAATGATAATCTTATGTATAAATTTTAAAATTTTATAATGTCAATTCATTTCTTATGAGATTTTAAAATTCTATACGTTTTAGTACTCTTTAAAACTATGTAAATATAAAATTGATTTACATCATCCCCGTGTTAACACACGGGTCGCTTAGCTAGTAATCTATATATAGTAAACATGATGAACATTTGTTACTTAAATGAAACAATCATACTCTGAGTTATAACAAGTTCAAAAATTGGGAATTTAATATACAAATCAGAGAAGGGAAAATGACTTATTTATGCTACTATGTTTCATAATTATATCAATTAATGCATGCAAGTATCTCTACTTTTTACTAATTAATTTACGCAATTATGTTTCATTTTCATATCAATTTATGCAAATTGACCTGAAGAAAAGGTTTCATATGGATCTTTGTTCTATTTCATATCTTATAAACAGAGGGTATAAGCAAATGTTCTTTGCTTCCAATAACCAATAATCATATTACCAAAAAATTAACCCAAGTAAAGCAGTACTTTGAAACAACAAATCAAAGTGCAGCTTGAAAATTATACCGTACGTCTTTACAACCCTTTAGTTTAAATATGTGAAACTTTTTAAATTTATGTACAGAAATTATAGTGTATAGTTTAAAATAACAGAAAGTTAGAAATATATTACGTGTGAGAATACAGAACATCTGAAGATTTGATATGTGAGAATATAGAAGATCTGAAGATCTTTATTTTGGATATATGCAATATCGATCTGAAGTAATGATATGCGGGGACATATATATAAAAGATCTGAAGCTCTTAATTCCTTTAAGATAAATGCAAGATCTGAAGTTATGATATGTACAAAAAAATGATCGAGAATGGAGATGGATAGCAATTACCTGCAGATGGATTACAAGATTATAGCAAGCGGGAGTGAGTCAGCTGAAAAGTTAGCTGGATTGCAGCTCAAAATTGAAGTGAGTTTACTTAGTCGTGTGTGTTGACTGACTAAAGTAATGGCTATGGTTTCTTGTCTCTTGTGTGTGGACCAACCATGCAACAACTTTGCTACAGTAAGACCAACCATGCAACAACTTTGCATAGTTAGGTACCATTCATGTAGTTTTTCATAGTTAGGGACCAAAAGATCGGTAGTAAACAGATTAAAACCTAACGGTAAAACATGTTTTCTATGATATAACAGAAGTAGGGATGGCAATGGATCGGTTATGGATCGAATGATGCCGTATCCACATCCATATCCATTTAATTTTTCATCCTCCATATCCATATCCACATCCATTAAAAATTATTTCATCCATCCATATACATATCCATCGGATTAAAGCGCGTAAATGGACGTCCGTTGGATATCGAAAGTAATATAGTTTTATGTATAATTTACGATTTTTGTTGCATATGTACATAGTTTCTTAAAAAAACAGATAGAAACGAAAACATAACTACATATCTGCATTCAATGCATAGAGCATAGTTTGTAGCTAATCCCAAAATATTGATCCAAAACAAAACATTACTTAATATATTTACAAATCTACATTCAAAACATAGAGCATGATTTATAGCTATTCCCAAAACATTGATCTTACAGCTTACTCCTTCCTTAATTCGATACTTGCATGGTAGTGATTTAATGGTTGTTGCATTTAGATCATACAAAAGGCTATTGAGAGCTGTGGGAGGGAAAATAAAAGGCTGGTGTTCTCAAATATTGTCACGTATATAAATAATGCTGAGAGTGTGAGACGTATATTCTTAAATAAAAGTAATTAATATTCTTAATTAATAATTAATTAAAGGAGTAAGAGAAGATTTTTATAAAATTCAAATAAAACTAAGACATATATTCTTAATAATTAAATAAAATTATAATGTAGAAAATTTAATTTCGGGTAAATGGATTCATCCATGGATTGAAAATCGTCATCCATATCCGCTCCACTAAACATCCATATCCGCTCCATATCCAATATTCATCCATTTAACTTCATCCATGTCCATCACTGACGGATCGGATCGGGTGGATGATCATCGGGTCGGATGATAGTTGTCATCCCTAAACAGAAGATAATTTATCAACTTCTAGAGAATTCATGTTAATAGGGTATAGGGGGAAGGTTCAAATGAGATTGATAAACTAATTGAGAATGAGAGACTAAATCTTAGCCGTTTATTTTATAAGTGGAATTCATAGATGGAGAGCGTGGGGGAATCAAGTGTGGCAGAGTGCATGTGAGGAATTCATGGGAGAACAATGACATTGAAAGAGGGGAATTGGACGGCTGGGATTGAGTCTCTCATTCTCAATTAATTTAAGATTCTCATTTGAACCTCCCACTAGGGTATTAATCAACATACCGACTTTATGTTTTACGATACCGATTCCAATCTCTTACAGTAAAGTATCTCCAAATGACAACATTCATTCTATTCGAGACCACACATTTTCTCGGTCTTAATTGTCAAGAGGACCCAGAAATATCCTCCCATTAAAGATGTGCTAGAGCTTACTAATTTAACAATAATTTTGTTGAAGTAGAAAAACCAATAAGAAATAAAAAAAGAGCAAAACATAGCTCACATTTCGTACCTTCAAGCCTGCAAGAATCACAAGAGAAAACCAATTATAGGTATTAATATTTCTTGTATCAAGTCCATGAAACTTGATCCACTGTTAAGTTAGACATAACAAGAAAATGCAATAAATAAAATGCAAAATTCAGTAAGTAAAACGAAGCCAAATGCCAAACACCATTATATATTCATTGAGTGTGAGAATGCTAACAAGTCAAAGACATTCAAATACCCAAATCCAAACAGCCCTAATGGGTTTGAACAGTAACCATGAACCATGACATTCAAACAACAATCTTCAATCGAAACCACGAGGAGAAACCAAAATCGATTTAGAATGGAGGAAGCATCAACTTAGAACAGAAAACTAAATCAATCGAACTGTATTTTTCTCTTACCTTCAAATAAAAGCTTTAAACATTGACGAACCGTAAGCCGAGTCAAAAGGGGACAAGTCTGATCGAGCATGTTGCAAATTCAGACGATTAGTCCTTGTTTATTGTTTAAAACCCGGAAATGTATGTTGACATTGGTCTCCTGGCATTTAGTTTCAAATTCTTAGCTACTGAGAATCAATTATTTGTCGTTCGATAAACTGCTTGGCATTATTGATAGATAAATTGACTGATAAGCATTATTATCTGGATTCACCACCATTTAACCTATTGTCATCTTCCCCACTTCATCTTCTCCATTTCTTTAAAAAAGCCAAGACTGCCATTGATCCCTATGTCATCCACCTCTCTAATTTTAAACCATGGGAATCGCAGGAGCACATATTTTACACTCTACATCTACCATACATGGGTTTAACTTTAATAACCGAGAAACAATAACTCACCTATGTTCAACTTGTTAACCAAAAACAGAAGCCATCCTAGCCCTTTAAGAATCTCAAAGCTCTTTTTCATAGCAGCAAAACCATAAACATAATCTAAGGCCATGTTTGTTTTTTCAAATAAGACCTTATTTTAAGAAAAGGTCTGCGGATGGGAAGACGTTTTTAATAAGATCATTTGTTTTTCCGTAGACATAAGGTCTGCAAACATCTTATTTCAGCTTATCATAATAAGCTAAAAAAAAGTGCTTCTTAGGTCTTATTTATCCCCATCACCGCCGACCACCGCCGACCGCCACCACTGCCGCTGACCGCCACCACCGCCGCCGCCAACCGCCGACCGCCACCACCGCCCGCTGACCACCACCGGCGCCACCGCCGCCAACCACCGCCGACCGCCACCACCGCCGCCACTGCCGCCGACCACCGCCCACTGCTGACCACCGCCGACCACCACCGCCGACCGCCACCTCCGACCGCCACCACCGCCGCCGCCGACCACCACCACCGCCGCCACCGCCGACCTCCACCACCGCCGCCGACCACCGCCACCGCCGACCTCCGCCAACCACCGCCCACCGCCGCCACCACCGCCGCCGCCCGCCACCATAACCGCCGCCGACCACCGCCGACCGCCACCACCGCCCGCCACCGCCGACCACCACCGCCACTGCCGCCGACCACCGCCCACCGCCCACTGCTGACCACCGCCGACCACCACCGCCGACCTCCTCCAACGCCGCCGCCCACCACCTCCGACAACCACCACCGCCGCCACCGCCGACCTCCACCACCGCCGCCGACCACCGCCGACCACCGCCGACCACCACCACCGCCGCCGACCACCGCCCACCGCCGCCACCACCGCCGCCGCCACCGCCGACCGCCACCACCGCTGCCGCCGCCCACCCTCCGCCGTCGCCACCGCCGCCGACCGCCACCACCGCCGCCGCCGACCACCGCCGCCGCCACCGCCGCATCCACCACCCACCGCCGCCCCCGCCTCCACCACCGCCGACCGCCACCACCGCCCGCCACCGCCGTCGACCACCACCACCGCCGCCACTGCCGCCGACCACCGCCCACCGCCCACTGCTGACCACCGCCGACCACCACCGCCGACCGCCACCACCGCCGACCACCTCCGACCACCACCACCGCCGACCTCCACCACCGCCGCCGACCGCCGCCCACCACCGCCGTCGCCACCGCCGCCGACCGCCACCACCGCCGCCGCCGACCACCGCCGCCGCCACCGCCGCATCCACCACCCACCGCCGCCCCCGCCTCCACCACCGCCGACCACCACCACCGCCGCCGACCACCACCGCCGCCACCGCCGACCACCAATGCCGACCGCCACCACCACCGACAGTTGTGGCGGCAGTGGTGGTGGCGGTGGTCGGTGGCGGTTGTGGCGGTCGGTAGTGGTCGGCGGCGGTGGCGGTCGGCGGCGGTGGCGGGCGGTGGTGGCGGTCGGCGACGGTGGTGGTGGTGACGGTCGGCGGTGGTGGTGGTTGGAGGCGGCGGTGGTGGTTGGCGGAGGTGGCGGTTGGTAGTGGTGATGGTGGGGGAAGTGGCGATTGGTAAATATAGTAAATAAGACATTTCGTAAAATTAAAAAAACAAACAATATTTTTTCGCAGACATAAGACCTTTTAAAATTTAGCTTATCCAATAAGACATTCGTAGACATGGCCTAAGACCTTAACAGCTTATGTCTTCAAAAAACAAACAACACCTAAGACCGAAATCACACTAGCCAAATGCCAGAGTGCAGTGATGTAGACATGCACAACAAGAAACAACAGAATCACAACAATCAAAGAGAAAAAGAACAAAACAATATTCTGGCTATCGATTGCGATAATCAACAGAACAATAAACCCTAAAAACACAATGTTGTAAACAACCATGGTGAGACCCACCCACAAGAACATAATAAAGAGTCGTTTGAAAACAGAGGGGATAGCGGAGATTGTGGATGAGAAAGACACCAGTTTGAGATGTATAAGGAGGCGACGGTGAAGAAACAAAGAGGAAAACGAGATAACATAATTGAAAAACAAGAATTGTAATGAAGTAAAAGGGAAATGTAGATGTGTGATGTGATGTTGGGTAGAAATGGCAACGTGGTGGGTATTTGTGTGAGAAAAAGTCGAGATGAAGATGGAAGAGCTTTGAGTTTTTGTCTAGTCTTTTTACCCAATTTCTATGTAAATTTGCTTGATTTTTTTGTACGGACTTGTATCAATAGGCTTGTTGATGTACCATTACTGATGAGGATGCTTCTTCTAAGTCTTCAAAGTTCATATGGTACGATGATTCAACGTTCTCTAAAATTATTAATATTAAGAAGAGAAATCTTGCATTTATCCTTATGGAATTCTCTTACAAAATTATTGCCTCCAAAAGCTGTGAAGAATCTTACAGAATCTTTCTTTTGCTGTTCCCGTGATGAGAAAGATGGTCTACTTTACTTTAAAATAGGTGACCTTGCCAAACAACTTCCTGGTGGCGACTTGATTTTTGCAGGGAGAAATGATCGTACTGTAAAAATTTGGTTCATTTGCTTTACCATCATTGAGTTTATCAATGGCAGCCTTGGCTTTTTAAAGAAGTGGGGAAGATGAAGTCAGGATGATGACAATCGGGACTAAGGGTAAAACTAAGAAACTACCAAGGTGTGAAAAGACCATTTTACCCTAACAAAAAGCCAACTAACGGTAGGAACTAACCGATGGTTACAAAAAGGACCATAGGTGTGACAAAACTTGTACAGTACGGACTATTGGTGTAATTTTTCTATTTAAAGGACCAAATATGTGTAATTTACTCTATATTATAATGCTTAACTCAATTGGAAAGGGGTGTTTCATGTTTGAGTGTGTTTTTCATGCATGAAATGATTTTTTTTATTTTTAGTTTTTATTTAACTTTGTATTTTCCTTTTTTGTTCTTGAGAATAAAAATAAATAACATAAATAGTTACTGTGATTTGTCAAAAATTACTATTTCACATTTTCACCCTATAATGTCGAAAACTAGTAAGATAGTTATTTATGATTCATGTTTTGATGCATGATTTGTCATTTTAGTCTAACACACACTACAAAAAAGGTATTTGTTATACATACTTCTTTGATCATATTATACACGCTTTCAATTGTATACAAGTCAAAAGTCCACGCCTTATTATTGCGTGGAGGAAATAAATGTAACAAAATTTTGGCCTATGTTCACACAAACAAGCATGGACTAATCGCTTAAATGTTTACAACTATAAGCGTGGACTAATCTCTTAAAATTTTACAACTATAAGTGTGAAAAAGTCGCTTAAATGTTTACAACTAAAAGCGTGGACATTATAAGAAATGTCACATGTACAAGTGTGGACAAATTGGACAAGAATATTAAAAAAAGGAAAATTGTATCCACTTCAACACCAAAATAGCATCCAAAATCACAATTTTAACACAAAAATTGCAACTATACAATCAGAAAAAATTCAGTATATCAGCTAATGAAAGAAAATACAAGGAGATGAGTCAAAGAGTTAGTGAGTTACTCCAAGTTATAAACTTCAATCCAATTATTAAGAGAAAACATCAAAAGTACAAGACTTTGCCTTCTCAAGGATGTTAAAATCCATAATCTACAATGACTCAAAGAAGCTCCGGTTTCAGCAAGAAGTCTCGAAATCCTGAGCTATGAATTCCAACATAACCCCGGCAATATTAATTGAAGTATCACACTATAAGTTGCAAATACCAAATTGCAGCAAAATAACCAAATTTTCCCCAAAACATTTTTAAAAATAGCAAAATAAGGCATAACAAAAATAACAATTGTTCAGGGCAAGCTTAATTCATGATCATGTCTTTATGATATACAAGCAAAGCAATTATTCATGATCATCTCTAATGATAAACAAGCAAAACAGTTTGACAATTTCACGGCTCAACATTAACAACCGACCAACACTTACCATCCTAACTCAAGGGTTAACGTAAACCGCGCAACTAACAAGACACATAACCAACCTCTTGTTGATCCAAGACTCTTACTGCCGTAACACGGTCATTCTATCAAGCAACTAAAAACCAATGGAGCAGAAAATGAAGGAGCCCCAATACTCAAAGATGTAACATAGACGCTCAAAGACTCAATATGGCAGGAAAATAGAAAAGAGAAAAAAAGAATTGCCATTATCAACAATTGTGTAAGTGTAAACATTTGGGTTGATTTCATTCTCTTTCATTTCACGAAAAACCCTTTCGGCTTCTGAAATGTTACCTGCTCTGCACCACCCATGGACTAAGCTGGTGTACAGAACAACATCTGGTTCGAATTTATGTTTCAAGCTATCAAAGAATGATTGAGCTTCTTCTGCTCTTCGTTTCTTGCAAAGAATACTAATCACAACAGATAATGCAATCCGATCAGGCTTACAATTATAATCCTCCATTCGATTGAAGGCATGAACAGCTTCAGCAGCCAGCCCAGCCCTAACATACCTACGTATCAAAATCGAAAAGGTATCAATTGAAATTTCTACATTTCTTGCTTTCATCATCTCAATTATCTGCCACGCTACATCAAACTGATGGACTTTTCCAGCAAGGTCAATCATTTCATTGTAGGGGTCTGGGGAATTGATTGTTTCGCTGGTCGCCCAATTGAAGAAAGCTAAGGTTTGCGTAAAAGAAATACCATGGCGGACGGCTTACGGAACAGATAACGGCGGCGGAGAGGGGCTGATGGTGGGATACCTTGGAGAAGTCGGAGGAGAGAGAAGGGACGGTGAAGTTCGGAGGAAAAGGGGTGAGAATGGGGTTAGGTTCAGGGTTTTGGCGGTGATGGTTTTTGATTAACAAGTGGGTGCTATCTGCGGCGGTAGTTGAGAGAACGGAAGTGGTGTCGCGGTTGTTGTCGGAAGGAGAGGCGGAGACGGCGATTGAGAAGGACGAAGAGAAGTGGTTTGTGGTGATGAAGTTGGAGAGACGGCGGAGGTTTGGTTTGACGACGGCCATTTGCCGGCTGCTTCTTTATTATGATGCTAAAGGGGAGTGTTTGTTTTAGCCATTTTTTCTTTTTTTCAAGTTTATTTTTCATCGATCCGGATTTTTTTAATATATATAAAAACTAACCTTTATCAATTTAAATCGTGATCATTGATTAAATCAAAATTGAAAACTCAATCTTTTATTTTAAATCAATTTGATTTTTATTATAGTGTTTATCTAATTTAAACTTTTCATCTATTATATTAATTTAAAAATAAATATTCAAGTTTTTTTATTATTATCTAAGGAACATATCGTGAATATCTATAAAAAATAGGATACTTGTTTCTTTCTCTTGTTTGAGACAAGTCGTGAATATAGAAGTATTTTTTTATAGTGAAAGAAGTTGGGAAGAAGTTACTTTTGTAGGTTTCCCGGGAATAGGGAGATCTGCGAGAACTCTTGCCCATATCTTACCATTTCTTCGGAAATTATATAGATGATTGAAAATCCCGCTTAGAGATCGCAAAACTATTTATGATGATTATATAATACAAGAGATACACACAACATTTTTTGTAATATGCAACAAAAAATATATGTTTGGACCACAATATCCTTGAACATGTTATTGAGAAAAATAGTTAGTGGGTTTACGGGGTAAAAAAATCATTATTGTAATTAATTTTGCGTTATTCCTAAAGTTGTTTTTATTTAAATTACTATGTCAAGTGACTTAAATATAAAATTATTTTCGTTTTCAAGAAGATCTCATATTATTCTTTTCTTTTGTCAATACAATATAATTATATAATTAAATAAATGAATATAAAATAATATTTTCATAATTACCCGTATGTTTACACGGGTATTTAAACTAGTTTTATTATAATTTATAATTAGTTCAAAAGTAAAAAAATAAATCAAAAACACTACCCTTTAAAAAATAAGCCAGAAAATTAATCACTAAATAAACTAAAACAAACACCCTCCAAGTTGACGCCGCATTTCGTTAAACCTGTTGAAACAAAATTTAACTTTAAAAAATGTCAAGTTAGCGGAAATACAATAAATTATGTTTAAATTATTATTTTATATAATTAATTTAATTTTTTGTTTAAAATCATCAATAATTTTCATTTTTGATATTTTATATGTAAAACTCGTAAAATCAGATTTAATTAACTTTTTTTTAAAATTTTAATATTTATATATTTGTAATTTTGTTTTATTTTCTTTCAAAATCTTGCTAGAGATTTTTATTAATAAATTTTTTTGTAGTTCAAAAAAATATTAAGGGGAGAGTATTAATACCCATTATGGAACATGACCCTAGGAATACCAATTAAACAGCCGTGAGCCGCCAAATACATGGTTGTCTGGTTCTAAAGCTAACCAGTTTACTTATATAATAAGCCTTAGCCTTCGGCCCATGAAATAGAGATGGCCCGGACCCAAATTAAAGATGGGTTGGATGCTTGAAAGGCCGAGATGGAAAGGAAAGAGTGAATGAAACTGAACCCAAAAGAGATGGTGTCTGCAAATATTGAAGAGACCAAGCATAGAGGGAGTTGCATAAGATACTGCCACTTAAAGCAGTACCAAGACTGTGAGCGTTCTCACTTTGCCAACTTTGAAAAGAGAGATCTATGATCCCGCTATGGCGCTATTACCATAAAGGAAAGATGATAAATATAGAAAGTCTCTATGTATATAGGAAGTAAAGGCTCACGCGGTAGTTGTTATGTAAGGGCTTCCATTACTTGCTTCAATTGCATTGATTTATCCTTTCAGGCCTTAGACTTGTACCTAATCTTTTAAAGATCAACCGCGAGTCAATTCAAAGAACTCCTCTTTCGTAGTACACTTCTTGCTGAGTACCTTTTTTCTGTATTCGTTCCTTGTTGCTTGCGAAGGAAATTAGGAACAATAACCCACAATTTTAGCACTAAACTATCAAGGTAAGCCATTACAACATTTAGTGAGTGAATTTAAGCAATTCTTTTATCATCTACGTCAAAACTTGTTGAACACAATCTGGGTTTTAGATACGTGACAGTTGAGTTCGAGCCGAGAAAAAGAAATGACATACGAGCACTCAAAACTGGATAGTAATGAAATTAATTAGCAAGACGGGTTAAATTCTTGTTAGGAATCTTTAGGAACAAGAATCCGTTCAAATAAAGATGAGATCAATATAACTTTTAGTCGGCGAACTAATGCTTGAATACCGCATAATGTTGCTGGGATGGCAGAAAAAACAGAAACCGACGGAGGAAATTGAAAACTGATGTGAACGTTTTCAATCATATGCAATTGAAATGATACTAAAGAATATTTGAATGGAATAGTATGAATTCCATTAATGACTACTGACTGTATGTATATAGAATGAAAACCAAATAAAAGAAAGGCTAACAAACTATGAAGAGGTCTAACTAACTTAACTAACTCTTTGTACAAATACAGTAGCTTAACAGATGGGTTCGGAGACGATAAATGGAGACAGGAAAACGGGGATGGGTTTAGTGATGCCCCCCCGGAATACCCGATAACAATTTAATACTAAAGATATATATACAAAAAATTAGTTCTAAATAGAAAAAATATATATCCTTATACAGTTCTAAACAACCTAATTTTAGTCGTTGTTTTATTCGAATTGTTTGTTTTCTATATTTTGGATGCATATAGTATAATCGATTTCTAAGATTCGTGGCAAAAACGGTGATGGATTCTCGCAGTGAAAATCTCATTTTACTTCAATGAGTAACCTCACAGTAAAAATTACTCATTTAATCACATGTTTACATATTAAATGGGGACTATGATACCCGTTCCCTGTGGTTTTCCGCTACAGTTGGAGAACCTCGTTTAAATACCCGTGGTTTTTTAAGCGGGAATGGAACCCCACCACCCGAACCCACTCAGTTGTCATTCCTAAATATTGTTGGATTCTTGTTAACAACTTGTCAATTTCCTTTGTTTAGGCTTAATCTTCCAATAATCACCTTCTCTATCTAGTTTCTCACTCTAGAACAAACATATTTCTCTACACTATCTCAATGGCTCTAATAATCTCTTCGTCGTATTTTGTTACAAAACCAAAATTCAAATGTTTTAGTACAATTACACAACAAATATCAACTAAAATTATAATAGAAAATTGCCTATTAGCACAATGACCTCCAAACTATAAGTTGATTTTGGTTGTCACCTGGGAAGCTCACAAAACTGTTACTGCAGAATAGAGGTGCATATCTTCGGATTTTAATCCGATCCGGATAGGATAAAATCCGGACCGGATTTTTTCGTTTTTTTTTTGACCGGATTTTCGGATTGTAACCGGATTTTCTCGGACAGAGGTGTAACCGGTTTCGTACGGATTAAAACCGGATTTTCTCGGACAAAAGTGTAACCGGTTTAACCGGTTTCGGATCGGATTAAAACCGGATTCTCGTTCCTGCAAAGTATTTAGCAATAACAAATTAATCATGAGATGGAGCTTGGTTTTCTTGAGTGTGATTTGGTGGCTATGAGTAGAGAGAAATAACAAAGTTTTTCGAAGAAAGAAAACAAGATTGAAGTGTGGTCGATACAATTAAAATTCTGTCTGCACTAACAAATTCAAGTTGTTCAATTACAGTGCTGTTACTACAGATCGAATAGAATAGATATACTCTGTTTCTGATCCTTCGAATTTGAGATTCACATCCTCTGCATATCTTTGGGCATGTTTTCTATGAGTTAATTAAGATGGATTAACCGAATTTCCATGAAGAAAACATGAATTAGTTATCTCAATTAATCCAGGGCGATTAATAACAATGGTAAAATGAGAATTTACCTGGCCTTTCTAATGACATGAACTGAATCTCCATCTTCTAGAATTCTCGTTCCTGCAAAGTATTTAGCAATAACAAATTAATCATATGATCTTACCTTTTGTCAACATGTACTTTATGATTCACTGGATGGAAAGATGTATATATATACCTGTTGTATTTTGTCGTTTATAAACGAGTTGAGGTCTTCGTTTACGTAACATCTTCCGAAACTTGTATCGATTATTTTTAGCTTCGGAGTTGTTGAACCTCCCTTGGTGAAAACGGTTAGTGCCGGGCATTCCGTGATTTCCAGAGTATCCAATGATGGCAATGAGAAAGCCTCCTTCCCTAAATCGAATCCCTTGAGGCTTGGAAGGTAGTTAAGATGTAAGGACTTTAGACAAGGTAACTCGACAACCACCTCTTTCACTTTGGCATCACATTTTTCCTCTTCTTCCTCCTTCACAATTACCTCCAGTTTCTCACAATCACTTATATGAAGGTCTTGGAGTTTCAATAGACTACCAACCATGGAACAAGTAAATACATGTTCTAACTCCTCACAAGAAGTAATAGTGAGTCTTGTTAGGTTTGGAAACTCAAATACTGTCCACTGATTGCTCTTCCATATATACTTGAGACGATATGCATTATCTATCTCCACTACTCTGAGCTCTGGGAGTTTGACAACAGTTTTTGATTCACTTGAACCACTATTTGACTCATTCAATGCTTCAAATACCTCCTCAACGAAATAATTATCACTTACATGAATCTTTTCAAGTTTAAGCAGTTGAAGCAACTTATCGAAAGGAATAATCTCTGTATACTTGCAATCCATTTCAATCAAATTATGGAAAGACCAGCAAGGAATCACTTGTAAAGGATTATTATGAGAGGAGAAGGTTGAATGATTTGAATTTGAGAATGGAGTCTGTAAGGTCAAAACACAAACCAACAATTATTAATGATTTAAATGCCTTTTACGATATTGGAAATGTTACCGTTATTAATGAAGACGTTTTTTAATGCATGATGATAAATTACTCCAATCTAAAATTATATTTTGGGAGTGTTAATTTTTAGACCTTGTAAAATTATATATTTGTAAAAAATATATATATGAAGGTGTTGAAAACCTTGATTTAATAATTAAGAAGGATGTATTGATGAGTAAATTTAAAATATATAAATTTACCTGATGCGAAGTTCCATTGATATGAAAGTTAAGGCCACATTCAAGACTATGTTGGCCTAAGCGTGTATGCATGAACTTAAGCTTCGGAGCTGAAGAATGACCCCCTGTGAACCTATTTATTTGTGGGCATCTATCGATCATTACCTTTTCCAATGATGACCATTGAAAGTCATTCATCCCTATGAAGAAACCCACGAGGTTTGGTAGATCGACTAGTTCAATGGACTTTAGACGAGGAAAGACCACACAGTTCGTAGTTTGCCCTCCATCAGTTTCTTCTTTCACTATCACTTTCAATGCATTGCAAATACCTATGCTTAACTCTTCTAGTTGACTGAGGCTTTCAAGTGTGGAAAATGTGAATACATATTGCAACACGTGGCAACGATAGATAGAAACATCCTTGAGGAGGGACAACCGAGGCACATTAAGTCTTGAGGTTAACGGTGTCGTAGTATAGACGGTACTACCAGTTCCTTCATCAAAGTTAGTACTAATTCCAACACCACCGTTATTGTTGTTGTTGTTCCCTTGAGTTTCAAATACCTCCATCATTTTCGGAGAATCCCGTATGTCCAGCTTCTGAAGCTTTTGCATTTGTCCTAACGCATAAAATGGAATCGCACATGACAATTCACCACATCTCCATATACGTATCTCTCTAAAGTATTGACATAAGGACCAAGGAACAACATTCGCTTGAGGCAACTGAAACAAATAAAAATGATTCAGGTGTAAAGTTAAACTATATCTTCAATTTAAAGCTTGATTGCTTGTTACGTACCCACAAATGCCTTACATATTACATAATTTCTTTTTGTTCAAGCCTAGATATGGTCACAGAAAAAAAAATAATAAATAAATTAGACCTAACTCATCAGTTTGGATAATAAGGAAAGTGAAATCCAAGTTCTTATCGAATAATAATGAAAGTGAAATAACTTTAAAAGATAGTAAAATTTTCAATTAATGAATGAGATATATTATGTTGTTTTATTTATATATATATATATATACAATTCACAAGCGCTAATCGTGCGCTGTGAACAGTGTCTCTCTAACATGCGCTTCACTATATTATATTTATAATGTTAAGAAAAATTAATATATACCACTCCGGCTAGAGTGGTAGACCCCCATCCGCGTATCCAAAAGGTCTTTTGTTCAACTCTGCCCTCTGCCCAGCTTAATTTTTTCCCTTCTCATTTTTTGGTCATCTTACTTCACTTGAGGTCTTCCTTTTCCTTTAATTTATTCAGTTTTCTTTTCCTTTAATAATTATTATTAAATGCTTTCTATATCTCTTTTTACTTTTAATAACATAATTTCTTCCATTTAATTTTTTTATTTACTCTTACTTTTTTCCTGTTTAATTTTTTTATTTACTCTTACTTTTTTCCTGTTTAATTTTATGTAATAAATATGTAATCCTATCTATTCTTCTTTATTATGTTCTTTAATAACGATTATTTACTGTTTTCTATTTATTTTTTTTCTTTTCTTTTTCTATTTCTTTTTTCTTTATTAGTATCAATACTATATAATTTTATCCATTTTTTCTCCTTTAGTCTAAATTATTGATTATTTATATTATTGTTTATATAAATCAAATTAACTTTCCTTTTAAGTATTTTAATTTATTATTCTAATTTCACAGGTTATTTTACGGATATTTCCTTTTTAGTTAAAAAATAGTGATAATTTAACTGTATACAACTAAGTAATATTGACGTTCTTCTTTTAAATTATTCCGCAACAAAGTGCGGGTTGCCAAATGCTTATTAGATATAATAACAATTACTAGGAAGTATGAACAGTAACTTCTTAATAATTGTTATATATATATTTGTTAAACTTGAGGTAATCCAACATCTATGGTTGGCGGATTGGCAAACAAGGAAACCATTATTTGTGCTCATCTGTGGTCAAGCGTTCGATTATGATAAACCATGTTTTGCTTTTTAGCTTTTCCAACTTACGTTTCTTTTTCATAATTTTTCAAATGCCTCCCTAACAAATCAAAAATTAATACATAGCCCTTATTTTTATTTGTAGTATATTATAACTGAATACAACATTTGGTGCAAAAACATATATATTTGTGATCATTTAATTTTTATGTACATTTTCATATAAACACGATATGTATAAAAAAACGGATTTATATGATCTTAACAATAAAAAGTAATACATTTTGTTACATAACTATCATAATAACTTTAGATATATAATGCTTCGTGTAAAAGAATGAATATATATATTTGTTACGATCTTTATAAATTTATCGCAATATGACATGTATCAAAAAGATATATTTGTTCAAAATGTTTATGCCAAGAAAGAATACATTTTGTTAGATAACTATAGTATCGTGTTAACACTTATATCATAACAACATTTATGTTTGATTTTAAATATGTACGTTTAAAAGTTAGTTTTTATACTATTTTTTACCTTAAAACCCCGCCGCAGCGCGCGGGATAAAAAATATCTCATTATAACAAATCGAAACATGGCTGCTCGATTCAATGAGTGCAGCCTTGATACGGCGATTTATTCGACTCCAAACCGCAAAAGAAATCTGGGAGGCTGTTTCTAAAACCTTCTATGATGGGACTAATGAAACACAACTTTTCGAATTAAACCGGAAATCCTTCAGCACCCGTTAAAACGGGAGATCATTACCTACGTATTACAACGAATTTTAATAACCAACATTTATGATGAAGGTTTACTAGTTCAATGAACAGTAACCTTTCTTTGGCCCAGTGGATAGGACGTTTCAGTTTCTTGGAAAAGGTTCTGTGTTCGACTCTTTGTGTTAGTGTTTTGCCTTTTGGATATTTTGACTTCCGCGTTCTTTTTTTCCCTTCCATAAATTGGGTTTTATTATTAATTTATTTATATGAATGCTTATTAACTTCCGCATTCCTTTTTTCCTTCCATAAATTGGGTTTTATTATTAGATTTATTTATTTGAATAATTATTAACTTCCACGTTCCTTTTTTCCTTCCATAAAGTTTTTATTATTAGATTTATATGAATACTTATTATATTAATTCACATAATTTTGTATGTTATTTATATTTTTTACTATGAAATGTTTGGTTTAATATAATTATATATTTATGACCATCTTATTTTTATTTGTATTTCGATATCGATTTTATCATAACATGCTACTTTCTTATTGAGATATTATATATATATATATATATATATATATATATATATATATATATATATATATATATAACTAAATCTTCTTGCTTATTATCTTACAATAATCAAGACAAGTGTCATAATCAAGAGAGAAGATGAGGAAAGAAGATTAGTAAATATTTACGTTTCGACTTTAGTATCAATACCATTTATCTTTGTTTTTTCCATCACAACTCGCTATAATTTAGCCCTATTACACGTTACTAGAGTAACGATATTAAATATATAAAATGTCTCGAGTTCATATATAATTTTAGACTTAATGTAGTGGTTTGGGAATTTATTCATATATAATAAAATGTCTCGAGTTCATTGCTTTCTTGCCACAATTTACCTTCCCCTTAGCCTCTATTTTAATTCTAATTTGTATATTTATAAATATTTTAATAAAACATTTAGTTATATATATTATTTATTTATTTCATATAGTTTTTAATATATAATGTTTGGTATAAATATAAATATATATTAGCGAACATTTTATTTTTGCTAGCATTTCAATATTAGAATAGTTCTATTAAAGTTCTCTTATTTTCTTTGTTAAACATTTCTCGATTGTATAGATAAATAATACTAAACGGTTATAATATTGTCGATTTAGATCTAAATCAAATAGCACCTTACAATCCTACATATTCAAGTATTTTGCTACTTTATTTTAAATCTTTAGGATTTAAATGTTAGTTACTATATGTAGTTCATCATAAAAGCCGCTGCAACACGCGGGACTTATCCAACTAGTTGGTAAGTATTTTTCAAGAAATTGATTCCCGTCTTACTACTCAAGAAGAGACTGTTGCTCAGACCGTGTCTTTGAATAAAACCATTACGTGTTCATATTTTTTTGGCTGGTCTAAGAGCTCTAACAGCAAAGGTAACACATATACCTGCACTCATTGTGGAGAAGAAGGCCATTCTAAACTGAGATGCTATGAAATTATCAGATACCCCGACCGGTGGGATTTCACAAAGAAACCACGAAAGAAAATAAGTCAAGTTTCCGTTGCCACATCGAATAAAGAAGAACCACCTGTTTCTATCGCTGCTAACACAAAAACAATCAACAATTCTGGTATGTATAATACTAACCATGCTCCGAATAATAGTTGGATTATTGACACAGGTGCAACGGACCATATGACAAATGATTCCTCCAAACTAACATCTATGAACCCCCCAAAACAAACTAATATCCACACTGCCAATGGAGGAATAGTGTTTGTTATAGGCGAAGGACCAACAAAAGTGTCGAATGATCTACAGATCTTGATACTGTCTTCGTTGTCCCGTCTTTCATCTAGTCTTTTACCTATTAGTCAAATCACATATACATTAAAATGCTATGTAAACTTTTCTTCTAATGAATGCATATTTCAGGATATGAAGACGCATCGGATTCTTGGCTATGGTACTAGGCGGGGGAGGTTGTACTATCTCGAAGAACACCCTCATGGTCAGCTCACCATACACGAATGAATCAAGCTGATAAAAATATGGCATGAATCAATTCTGAAAGGATAACTTTATCCGGCATCAAACCTCATGTGTAGGCACACCCCAACAAAATGGGCTTGCCGAGATAAGAAATCGATAAATCCTTGAAATCGTTCGAGCCTCCTTGTTTGATATGAATGTTTCACGTGAATATTGGGGAGAAGCGGTTCATTCGGCAGCATATCTCATGAACAGAACCCCGTCCCGGGTTATTGACTTCAAAACTCCGCTTCAAAAACTACAAGAACTCATGAACACACCAACAAGCCCGGGTCTTTAACCAAGAGTGTTCGAGCATGGGAAAATTGGAACCAAGATCAATAAGATGTGTATTTTCGGGGTATGCTGAACAAAAAATGGGGTATCGATGTCTTGACCCGAAGACCAAAAAAGTGTACGTAACTCGAGACGTGGTTTTCCATGAAAATGTGTCTTTCTTCGGTCATGAGTGTTCTCTTCAGGGGGAGAAAACACACAACTTGGATGAAGAAACCACACATGAAACACATGTAAGTCGAGATGGAAATAATCAAGGTGAAAATGGCACAAATGGCACGACTCATGAACCTAGCAGTGGATCATTTGAGAATCTTACACCTGAAATTACAGATTATGACTCTGAATCCAATGGTGAAATCAATGGGGGAAATGATGGAAACGAGCAGAATAATGAGCAAAAAGATGAAGACATCACAAATGAATCGCGAGATAATACACACCCTCGTCACCAACCCCGTCGAGAATCCGGAGGTAATCACTACTTCTAATGCCTCTATTTTGCAGGATGCAACACCTGGATATGTTTTGCAGGAGACTAATAACCCTCCACAACCTAGATACCCAGCAAGACATAATAGAGGGATACCGAATAAGCAATACCAAGCTGATCTTGAAGCAAAGGCTAAATACCCTATTGGTGACTATGTTTCATATCATCGCTTAGCAAGGTCTCATGTACTCCAAGTCGAAATATTATCTACATTCACAATCCCGAAAGATGTACAAGAAGCCTTGAAAGATGAAAAGTGGAAGAACACCATGAACAAAGAAATGGAAGCACTTCAAAAAAATCAAACGTGGGAGTTGGTGAATCTTCCTCTAGGGAAGAAAATCGGTGGGGTGTAGATGGATTATGGTTAAGTTTGATTCAACAGGAAACATAGACCGATACAAGGCTAGACTCGTAGCCAAATGATACACTCAGAAGTACGGGATTGATTATGGAGACACATTTGCACCTGTAGCAAAAATCAACACCATCCGTGTTCTCATCTCCATAGCAGCAAATCGGGACTGGCGTCTAAGACAGTTTGATGTAAAGAATGCCTTCTTGAATGGATATTTAGAAGAGGAAGTGTATATGGAACCCCCTCCGGGTACAAGGTGCAATGGGAAGGTGTGAAAATTACCAAAAGTATTGTAAAGATTAAAACAATCTCCCCGGGCATGGTTTGGTTGGTTCTCAAACTTCATGAAAAGAATTGGATACAAGCAAAGTGATGCAGATCACACATTGTTTGTCAAGGAAAACGAAGGAAAAGTGACTGCCCTTATTGTATATGTCGATGACATGGTGGTCACAAGAGACGACCCGGAAGAAATGTTAAAGCTCCAAACAACCCTCGCAACTAAATTCGAACTAAAGGATCTTGGTCACCTAAAGTACTTCTTAGGTATTGAAGTGGCCAGATCAGAAGCTGGAATCTCCATGTGACAACGACAGTATGTGTTGAATTTATTAGCTGAAACAGGAATGCTAGATTGTCGGCCTATTGATACCCCAATAGAAACCAATCACAAACTTATGGTTCATCCTAATCAAGGTCGGAAAGTTAATATATTTATCACACACACGACTAGACATAGCCTATGCGGTCAGCGTTGTAATTTGTTTCATGCACTCCCCGAGTGAAGATCATATGGAGGCAGTGCATAGAATACTACAGTATCTGAAGGCATCACCGGGGAAAGGTCTACTTTTTTGAGAGAAAAAAGTCACCAAGTGGTTATACAGATGCAGATTGGGCTGGAGATCGAACGGATGGAAAGTCAACATCGGGATACTTTACGTTCATAGGCGGTAACCTGGTCACATGGAGAAGCAAGAAGCAAAAGGTGGTTGCAAGGTCGAGTGCAGAAGCGGAGTATCAGGGAATGGTTCATGGAATATGTGAACTACTATCGATAAAATGAATTCTTCGAGATCTTAAAAATTGATCAAGCAGCAGTAAATATTGCCAACAACCCCATTCAACACGACAAGACAAAGCATGTTGAAGTCGATCGCTTAAAGGCCATCTCAAATAGAAAACTATCGAACTACCTCATGTGAACTCAAAAGACCAACTTGCAGATATGCTAAAGAAAGCTGTTTGTGGACGAGTTTTTCAAAGCTCTCTTGACAAGCTGGGAATGATAGATATCCATTCTTCATCTTGAGGGGGAGTGTTGACGAGAGCTATTAGCCTATTATTGCGATGCAATTCCGTAACTTATGTTGCTGTTTATTGTGTTTCATAATTAGTGGTTCTATATTTTAGGTAGTTTTGTTTTTTCCTCTCTTATATATGTATTGCTCCGTTGAGATTTGTGTGAATTGAACCCATTCTTGACAATTATATTCTCTGATCTATAATAACACTTTCAACAAATAAGAAATATAATTTAAAAACTCTCGATTTTCAAAAACCGATCAACTTTTTTATGTAACAAAGTATTGGATTTGAGCTCATCAATCATCATTTATTTGTTTTTTTATTTACTAGATATATTACATGTACTTAACACGAAAAGTTGAGTATATATAAAAATTAGAATGAAACCTATTGTTAACTAATCATATTATTCAATTTACACATATCAGAGTTGTAAATGTTTTTATTTGTATAAACTATTGTTATAGCTTAAAAATATAAAATGATATAAAAGAACATAATAATAAATTTTGAAATAAGGAACATAATTAATTAAAGAGTTTACAAAAGCTTTAACATACTTATAAAAGCTACTTGAAGTGGCTTTTCATTTTAGAGCTTTTAAAAGATAGCATATTTTTTCAAAAATAAAGGCTTAAGCTCTTAAAACTAAAATGAGCATTTTTATTTTTCATATGGGACACAAAAATAAATTTCTAAATAGGAAACATAAATTAATTAAAGATCATAAATAACATAGTTCAGAAGGTGTCAAATTATTAAATTTGGTATTTTTTATACCTTAATGATTGTTTATGAAATATATGAATCCAATTTTTACTATGCACACAGAGTTTATAATTTTCAACGTTGATACAATAAGAAATTAATTGCCTCATTATAATAAATTAACACATGGATTCTTAATAAATATCAATTTAAATGTTAATATTATAGTAGCCAGTAGGCAAACAAAACTTTTATGTGATTCGTTTTTTCCTTTGAAGTATGGTATTTGAACGAACAGGGGAAACACAGTAGTATTATTTTAGTTAGTAATCAACATTAATCCGTCCAAAGCGGTGGTAGTCGGTCAACAAGGGTAGGTGGTCAAAATGGTCAACATTTTTAAATTTGAGCTCTATTTGCTTCTTGATCGACACTTATTTTGAACATAAATTACAAAAAATAAACGGTATTATAAATGGAAATTAAATAGATTGTAGTTGAAAATATAGAAGAATACCTCTTTAACCTGATGATAAATAGATGTATTATTGGAAGATGCATCATTCCTCCCCTCCTGTGCACCACCTCCGCCAATATGCATGAGCTTTGGCAGGGCGTAAAGCTTAAGATAATGAAGATGGGGGAACAAAGTGGTGTTTTTCATGTGGGTAGATGTGGAAGTTATCGTTTCACCATGATCTTTGTCATCATCTCTACTTGAAACAACTTCTTCAATACTATCACATTTTTCTATAGCGACATCTTTCAAGTTAGAAAAAAGTCCTGCCATGAGAGGAGAAAACAAGTACTTAATGCTTGCGCATTTATTCAAGGAGATGTTTGTGATGTTGCGGAATGAGGGCTGTGGTATTTGGTGTTGAAGAATTAAGAATTCCTTCCAATTGCTCTTGCACTTCCACACATGACTCATCATCTTCATATTACTTAAGTCTAGTTCCTCAAGGTTAGGAAGTAGTCGTAGTGGTTGTTTAGTTATCTGAGTTGTTTCCGATTCTCTACTATCAATCTCAAATACCACCTCCGCTCCTTCAAAATGATCCAAATAAAGAGTATGAAGATGATGAAAATTATGTACAAGATATGACGGAATTGCAACATTGGAAATGTTATTGTCACCGACTCTTGATATCTCCACCTCCTTGGATACATTATTAATCTGCAAATACATATCACCACAAATGTACTTTCAATCTCCATCCACTAAAACTAAATCATGTTATTTATTATATATTAATTTTACATCCACTCATGCTTTCTCTAAAATCCAATATTTCCAAGGAGTTTTATAAATTTTCAACAATTGAGAAATATTTTAATCAATTTGGTAAAATTAACAAATTTTCTATTCTTGATGATAACATACTTAACAGAATTATGACATGAGATGACCTAGAAAATGTGAAAACATGAACAAAAGGACTTGTCTTTTAAATATAGTATCTCCAATATACATCTATTTATGCTCGATAAATGATTTTCAGGCGGTGGATTGGTTGCAACAAGTAAACTTTGGAGACCGAAGAATTGGAAAACATTTGTCTTAGCTTTATAACTAGTTTACTTGATAACTATAATTGAATAGATATAAAAAACCATACCTTTTGCTCTTGAATACTCTTAACAGGTGTTTTGTCTATCTCAATGTCCGTTAGTGACCTCAAATCGAAATTGAAGGTGTTGGGTGTGAATACATTTCTAAAGTTTTCGCATTCGTAAATTCGTATCCTTTCAAGAGCTTCAAAGCCGATGATATCAGAGTTGTTCACACCGTTCACCCTCCATATTTCTCTTAAGTTCCGTGACTCACGTACTTCAATACTTCTTAACCTGCCGCCGCCGCTGTCTTCCTCTACTTCACCAACACAATCCATGTTAATATCAAATACCACTTTAATGGAACTACAGTTCTCTACCTTAATATTTTCTAACCGATGCAGCGATAGCATGGGATTACTAGGAAACAGATTTTCTAGACGATCACATCTTGTCACCTTAATCTCTCTCAAGAGGGAAACATTTACTTCACTACTAGTGAATTGGCAATGCCATATCTCCTTCAAATTCTCCATATCATCAATACACAATTTCTCTAACTTGGGAATAGCAACCTGTAAAGGAATTAAATTTTAATGATCCATTATTAGACACGTCCAAACAATCACCACTTATTAAAACAATAACACAAAATATATTTTCTTAAAACTTGTAGCTGAAAATATTGTTTGAATTACATTACAATAAAGATTATTTACCTGTTCGCTGAATAAAGATTTCTCCACAAAAGTCTCATGACTTGACTCGGAACTTGTTGCCAACTTTTTTATAGGAAATATGCTTGTGATTTTTGGAAGGCTAGACAATGTTAGACTCTTCATACTGGGAAAAGTAAATTTTTGTGCTTCATCGCAATCAATATGCACGAGTTCTTCCATTTCAGAGCAATTTTTGATTTTAAGATGCTCGAGATTTGACAAACATGTGGTGACGTTAAGTTTGAATAGGGATTTCAACTCTCCACAACCTGAAATAACAAGGACTCTTAAATTGCAGAATGAAGAGTTTTGAGGAGGTAAGGGCTTCACATCAACATCTTCGAGATCAATCATGCCATCAACTTGTAAATGAAGCACATCTGTTATTTTAAACAACTCGTTTATTCTAGATTCGAGTATTTGATCTCTGTTGGTGACAAGCATCAAGGTGTTTTCATGTGAGCGCATCTTTTCGCTTTCTTCCTTTAAATAACATCCCACTGAAATTTTGAAACTTTCAAGCTTATCAAACGATATATTCGTTGGTTCAAAATTATTTTTATATAGCTCAATTTCTAATGCAAAGAGCTTGTTTGAAATCTCAGCTACTTCCTTCCAGATGTCAATTGTGAATTTGAAGCCTTTCTTGTTAGGGCCAAGTCTCATGCAAAGTTCTTCAAGTTTCATTAGATTTTTCATAACACCATTATCTATAATAAGATTAATAGAACCTGTTAAATCCAGCAACCTTAGCTTCTTCAAATTACTAATAGTTGAGGGTAACTTTTGAATGCCAGAATTAGCAAAGCTAAGAACTTCAAGATTCAAAAGATTTCCAATAAAAGAGCAATCGAACATCAATAAACATTTATGGAGACAAAGCGTTCGAAGGTTAGTAAAGCAGCGATATGGTGCTGTAACCGTTGGATACTTCATATCATCAAATGCTATAACCTCAAGACTTCTCATTTCTTCATAGAAATTGCTAGGAAAGCTTAGTGACTTATCTCCTTGCATAAGTTTCAAAACGGAGACGTTAGGAAACTTAAAGTCACTAGGCAACTCAGACACACCATTGCATGCTAATGAAACTCTCTTGCAAGACTCATTCATTTTAACTGTATTCCACTTTGACATATCACCATGCTCAATTATCCATGCTTCCTCACCGTTAGAAACACAACCTACCACAAATGCAAGCACTAGGTCATGCATTTTAACACATCCGCTATAATCATTATCACCGTCGATTAACAAATTAGCATTTTTGAGATTGCTAACACATGTTCTTGTTCTATTTCTAGCCTCTCGCAAAGTAGAAACTCCTTTAAACAATCTCAGTCCCCATGCATATTTTGTCAGATCATCGATCTGAATATTAGAGTCCTCGGGGAATAACCCACAAAGTAGAAACGTTTCTCTATCCTCCTCTCGTAAGTTCGTGTAACTTATTTCAATAATTTCTTGCACATCCTTATCAAGATCGTTTGTCTTCAACCGGTCATGTGCATTTTTCCATGCAAACTTGTCCTTAGATTTAAGGGTTGTGGCAATCAGTTTAATGGCAAGGGGCAAACCACCACATTTTTTTAAGATATCACATCCTATCTTGAATTTGCCAGTATCATTATCTTCTGAAACCCAGTTATTCGAGAAAATAAATCAAGTGCTTCGCCATCATCTAAGACCTTTAGAGGAACTATTGTAAGAACCGAATCAACGTCAATTGCAATTTTTCTGCAAAGATTTTCATTCCGTGATGTGAGCAATAACTTGAAGCCGTTTGGCAAAGGACTCACTAATCCGATACCTTTGAGATCAACCTTCTCCCACACATCATCCAATATAACTAGAATCTTCTTTTTACCTTCTTCTGACATTTTTTTGAACCTTTCACATAGAAGATCTGCCCTTACTAATGGGTCAGTAGTTGTGTCAGGTAGATTTGTGCCTGTGTAGACGGCAATAGCATTCTGAATAGAATGCATGTTGGGATCTCTTCCAATAACAATCTTCACGATCCAATCAAACATCTTTTTATCAGTTGCAACTTCTTTCAATTGTTCCATCATGGTGGTTTTGCCAACACCACCCATCCCGCATAAGGCTATCACGTGGGCCTTGTCATAGCCTTGTTGAAGGAGCTTCAGTGCATAATTGAATGTCACATCTCTTGACTTAAACCCAATTTGGGTATCTCCACCTCCACTTGATGATGATGGTGGTGTAGGTGCAGATGCTGGTTTGGAATCAATTCTTCCGAGGGGTTTCGGTACATCACTCCATTTAATATCATAATTTCTTTCAATAAGACCTTCGATATTCCGAGTAGCCTTCATCACTTTTTTTGTTGCTTGGTACCTCTTTTTAATATTAAAGCATCCGACGGGGCTGTTGCTTGAAATACTATTAACTTCTGTCTTGATAGTTTCAACTTCTTCCAACCAACCATACACAGGACGCGGTATCTCTAGATTATTTATTTCGTTTCTATTAATGTGTTGTTGGGCCTCACTACGTTCATCTTCCAAATGATTCATTTCGTTTTTCATTTTTTCAACATGTGTTGTGTAGGAAGTGACATATCCCACATGCTTCATAATAGATTCCATCAGTATTCTAATAACTTGTCCAACAACTTGAGGTGCGGCCTCCATTTTCCTGATACATACAGATCATGTAAACAAATCAATAAAAAGGATGAGACTTGTTAACATAGCTAGCTAATCATTACAGATTTATATTTGCACGTTATTTCGTTTTTAATTAAGTATATTAATGCTATTTCACCTTTAAAAACCAGCTAACAAGTAAAAACAGAGACCGATCTAGAAGGCATAATGCAGATCTTGTGAGTTAAACAGATCTAACCTATTCTAACCACCCTTTAGTTTAGAAATAAACTAAAAATGCAATACCCACAAATAATATAGGAAGCTTTTAATTCAAATATGTGAAAATTTCAAATTTATGAAGAGCAATTAAAGAGCATAATTCGGAATAAGAAAAATTAGAACATGTGATGTATGAGAATATAGAATATGTGAAGATCTCTGTTTTGGATATATGCAAGATCTCAAGTAATGATATGTGAGGATACAAATCAACAAAAGGGATGCGAATCATTAAAATAGCTAATCATTTATTCATTTATATGTGCATATTATTTGGTTTGAAGTTTGAAGATCATTTCCTTCTCTGAAGTTTCATTTTAATAGTTTCATTTATAGTGGTAAGTTGTTTGTGTTTGTTAGCTTCTAAGATCCAGTGTCTAGCTAGCAATAATCTATATATAGTAAACATGATGAACATTTGGTATTTAAAAGAAACAATCATACTCTCTGTTACAACAAGTTCAAGAATAGGGAAATTAAATATACAAATTAGAGAAGGGAAAATGACTTATTTATGCAACTATATATCATAATTATACCAATAAATGTATGCAAGTATTCCAACTTTTTACTAATTAATTTATGCAATTATGTTTCAATTTCATATTAATTTATTCAAATTATGACCTAAATATAAGGTTTCATATGGATATTTGTTCTACTTCACATTTTATAAACAAAACAGAGGGTATAAATGTTCTCTGCTTCCGATAACCAATAATGATATTACCCAAAAATTAACCCAAGAAAAGCAGTACTTTTGAAACAACAAATCAAAGTGCAACTTGAAACAAACAAATCATACCGTCTTTACAACCCTTTAATTCAAATATGTGAATTTTTTTTAATTTATGTACAACAATTAAAGTTTAGAATAACAGAAAAGTTAGAAATACATTAGATGTGAGAATACAAAACATCTGAAGATATGATATGTGAGAATATAGAAGATCTGAAGATCTTTATTTTGAAAAAATGCAAGATCGATCTGAAGTAATGATATGTGAGGATATATATAAAAGATGTGAAGCTCTTAATTCCTTTTAGATATATGCAAGATCTGAAGTTATGATATGCACAAAATAATGATCGAGGATGCTTTACAAAAAAATTAAAAATAAAAGATCGAGGATGAATTACCTGCAGATGGATTAGAAGATTATAGCAAGCGGGAGTGAGTCAGCTGGGAGTGTTTTCGATCTGCTTGATCTTCTTGTTTGCAGCTCAAAATTGAAGTGAGTTTACTTTGTCGTGTGTGTTGACTGACTAAAGTAATGGGTATGGTTTATCTTATCTCTTTTGTGTGGATGTCTTTTTCTCTTACAGCAATAGCGTTATTTTATGAGAAAAAAAGTTGTTTTTATGTGTCGGCTGATTTAGATTTTAAATTTTAAATAAATAATATTGTTGTAAGAAATTTTTAGATTAAGTTTCAGTAGAGATGGTTAAGTGTTGCATTGGTTTGAATCTAACTTGCCTTTAATTTTTTATTATTTATTTTTTTCCAAGTTATATTTCCTCTTTTCTTATTTTTTTTGAAGTTCTGATTTTTACTTTTTAAGAATTCAAGATTTAGTTTTTTCCCTTTATATATCACAACAACAACGATACCCAATCATGTTAAAACGTGATATGAGAGGTAGAAATATAGACAATCATAACTATATTTGTAAGTATAGAGATTGTTTCCTGAAAAACAACCTCCGGTCATGTGAAATAAACAACACTTAGAAAAGAAAAAGTAAAATATAAATAAACTAGTACTAAAGTAAGAAATAAGGTGAATAAGAATAAAAATGAATATAATAAACATAGTACTAAGAAAGTAAATTGCGAAAGCTAAAATAGGAAATAACAAAACCAGTTATTTTCATAGAGAAATTCATCTATTAGTTACGTGTGTAAGGTTAAAAATTTAAGATGACACCAGTATCCACTTAAAACCTCTAAAAACTCTTGTTTTTGTAAAAGGTTGCTTTTGTGACGCCAACCCCGGAGATCCTTTTTGTATCCAAACCGACCCTTCCACATCCGAAGGACATGTCACATGCTTACGTGTGCAGGAAGTAAGGATTGGAACCCTCACCTAAGCCTCCCACATGACCCACTAAACATTTGCACCGGTAACTATATCACTAGATCAAGACCTGAGTAGTCCTAACCACTCTTATATATCCAAAAACTTAATTAATCGTAATAAATTAGTTTAAAATAATACACTACATTATCTCCCATTTGCGAATATTACAATTGAATCATTTAATAGTTTGCCAATCTACTGCATGTTGTTCGAGGCTGCAGAAGCTAGGGGTGGTAAAAAAAAATGATAAAATAAGAAGAAATTTTTTATGGTACAAAAATGATGGGAAGAAAAAAATCAAAAAATTGGCATGGATCTGTTAGGACAAAATTGTATACCAAAGGGTTATGAAGGTCCTGGTTTGGTTGATCTGAAACAGAAAAATAGAGCATTACTTCTAAAATAGATATGGGGATAAGCATATGAATTAACAGGATGCATTGCGGGAATTTTTTTTTTTTTTTTTTTTAATAATGTATTTTTCTAAAGAAACTATCAAAAGTAATGCACGTCTTTTTAATAATGTATTTTTTTAAAGAAACTATCAAAAGTAATGCACGTCTTTTAGATTCTGAATTTGCAACACGTCATGTACTATATACATTTCCCTACTTTTTCTTTGTCAATTTTTAATGAATTTGGTTATTGTACTTAATTGGTCAAGTTTAAGATCTCAAATCCCGAATTCTTCATCAAATTCAGAATCTAGAATACCGAAAACTCTACTTTTAAAATTTTAGAGTAACTGCATTACTTCTAATAATTTCTTTAGAAAAATGCATTATTTTTTAAAAAAATTCTGCGTAGTGGCCAAGAGTAAATCTCAAACATATATGTGTATCAAGTTGCTGCCTAATTTTAAAAATAGAGGTCTAGACTTGTTACTTTTATCGTTACTTGTCTTTATAACAAGAATTCCAAATCTATTAGATTACAATATATTGTTTATTGCTTAATTAATTTTTCAATATTAGGATCAAGATATTTATTACTGGGTTAAAAAGAATTCATAGAGACATCTTTTTCTTATATATTTAACTAGTTTCTAGACCTTTGCACGTAGAGGTACTACATAAGTAAACTTGAGATACATATTGTAGAAACTAGAGGGGGGGTGAATACGTTTCTTACCCGATTTTTATATTTTCTTCGATTGATTATACGCAAATAAAAATGCAAGTATAAATAGATAAGAGATAGAGGTATTGACACCGTATGTATAGTGGTTCGGTTGAAACTAACTTCAACCTACGTCCACTCCTTGGCCTTCAATCCAAGAGTTGTCTTCACTAAAACGTCTCTCTTGTGCGGAAGAGATCACCGTTACACAACGTCTCACTTTCAAGGAAGTGATTACCTCTACGTCTCACTATTCAAGGAAGTGATCACCTATACGTCTCACTTAGCTAGGAAGTGATCACCTTACAAACTCGTCTCACTAATTAGGTAGTGATCACCTTACAAACTTGTCACTAATTAGGTAGTGATCACCAACAACTTCTATTACAAATGTGTATTTGAATATGAATGAAGTATTCTTGAAGTATCTTCTTTTGCTTGAATAAATCTTTCTTGCTTGAATACTTCTTCTCTTGCTTGAATACTTCTTCTCTTGCTTGAATACTTGAACTTATAACTTGATCTTCAAATCATGATGATTATATTTGAGAGCAATGATCAAGTCATTTCTGGAGTTAAGAGTGTGTATTTTGATGTGCAAGAGTATTTCTTTTAAGTGCAAAAGCTTCAAGGAATAAAAGCCAAGAGTGTTGCTTAAATAACAAAACATAGGATCTGGCCAGGTATCCCACGGATGGGACTCACGGATCGTCCGTGGGTGCTTCCGTGGGACTGCAGCTTGTACTCTCTTGTCTTCTAGCTTCATATCCGTTGCTCTTCTTCATTAATTAATATTTCTTTTATATAGATAAGTTGTAAAGCCTTCAAAAGAGCTGCCAATATGCCTTACAAGACCCATACATGGATGAGAGTTTATTTAAACAAGTTTAAAGGTTGTAAGAGCTCCATGCCTTGTGTCATAGGTGCATGTGATGACCAAACTTGCCAACTTGAGTAATACTTGCATGTTTCAAATAAGTTATAAGAGTTTTTATAAAACATGGAGTATATTATATGTACTTGTATTTATCTCTTTAATGTTTTATAATTTATATACTCAAAAGTAATATGCAAGCATTATACTTGTTTAAAACAAATCTTTGTTATTTGTATATAATGCAAGACTTTGTATATATCATTTATA
Source organism: Pulicaria dysenterica (assembly GCA_947179395.2). Lineage (NCBI taxonomy): Eukaryota > Viridiplantae > Streptophyta > Magnoliopsida > Asterales > Asteraceae > Pulicaria > Pulicaria dysenterica. Next base: position 5,619,498 of record OX359295.1, read on the forward strand.
TGTTTGAATAAACACTTGGATTATATAAATGATACAATTTGATATTTATAAATCTATGTAAGTTTTTAAATCTTATAAGTATTCATTTTATTTAAAAACTTATCATACGATTTTATGAACTTTTACTTTTAGACTTGGTTGTTATAAAATCGTTTTAACAAATGAATGCATATGTGTTTTGTATTTAAAACGTTATTTATTATATCGAATATTTCAATTATGTATTATAATTTATTGACTCGAATATTATAGATTTGTGATCATCAAAACGTTTAAATATATTTTATAAACTTATCGGAACGATTCCACTAACAATCTCCCCCTTTTTGATGATGACAAATTATAATACAAATGCAAGTTAATAATATATAATAATCATAACCATTTTGGCGTTTAGGCGTTGACGTCCATTGAATGTGTTTCAATGCGGTTTTGTTGACTTGATTGACTTTCATTTATTCTCCCCCTTTGACACATCGAAAAGGGTAGTCATGATCTTTGTGAAGCTCTCCTCTTTAGTCAATGACTATCTTGTAAGGGCTTGTGTAGACATAGAAGCTCCCCCTTAATGAAAGCTCCCCTTTAAATCAAAGCTCCCCCTTAAAAGATGCTATATCTTAAGATCATAAAAGCAAGCAACAAGATAGACTACCTAATAGTAGGGTTAGCAAAACAAACAATTATACATGAATGATTCAAGAAAATGAAACACCATGACGTTTATTGATTACGTTTGTTTTGAGAATTGTTGATATGATCATGGTTGACTTCATTTATTTCTCCCTATTTTGGCATATCAAAAGATATCTCATGTTGATCCAATGCTCCCCCTTAAACAATGCTTCATTGTAATTGTGTTGATTTACTTTATCAATGCTCCCCCTCAAAATAAGCTATACATTTAGAGAGCATACATGCAAAATATGCGATGCTATATACTTGATTGAGCATGATATACATCATAGCTAGAGTGACTAAGGGAGGATCAATAGACATTGAAATACATTATATATGAACCATATGCTTCAATAGATAGTCAAATATGAACCATATGAGAATCAAATGAGTGTTTAGTGTGTGTTTCTTTATGAGTACACATGGTCATTGAGATTTAAAAGATTTTGGATCAAAATTGTTCTAATGGCATCATACCTTGTTTACACCTTGACATTTGACATTAGATATCGGAAATTAGATACGATTTTGTCAAGTGAAATAGTGCGTGCATGTATGTGTATTTTAGAAATTTTTATGATTGCACAACAATGGTAAGTAGGTATTGTAATCATTTGATGTTATCTTTTAAAATGACAAAATATATGAGTATAACATTTTCAAGGCATCTCTTTATTATTCACAACATATATTCTGTATTCTCAAGTTTTTCCTAAGTAGAACATATGACATACTATCCATACAAGCAACTTGATATGACACTCATATAAGCACATGCTTTTAGAGACTTACAAATTTTTTTAAGTAGAACATATGTTATTGATATTCATATGAGCACATTAACATGTTATAGATATGTGTATATTCTTTAATATATCATACATAGCATTGCAACACATATCTAATACATTGTATAGGATGAACATAAGTTTAAGATAAAGTAAGCACACATATCATTTGATGTAGTAATCATATGGATCCTAGGAGCATGGTACTAAGTATAGTGAATATGATAAACTAAAAGGTTAAGAACAAAATCTAAAATTTTTGAGGACATTTCAAATATCGTGTTAAACATCCACGGACGACCGTGGAATGTCACGATCGAAGGCAGTTGAATTAGATTCTCAAAATATACCATATTGTATTCCTTTGTGTCTAGTTTCCATAGCCTTTTGAATCACCTTAATCCGAGTTCGTATGAGCAAGATATGATCAAAATAGTGAAGGCATGTCGGAAGAAACAAGTTCAAAATTTTGGTACCCAAGGTTGATACGACGGTCGATGTGACCGACCGTGATATCGACCGTTGGACCGACCGTAATACATTAAATTGCCAAAAATTAGATAATTCACTGCCTCCGTCCGTGGACCACCAGGTAGTGATTGGCAACGGGGCGGGGATTCCTCGTGACCCGTGGGTACCCGACCCGAACGGGGTGGGTATTCCCCGCCTTAACGGGTGATGGGTCGGGGATGGGGATGAATTGGTGTACCCGAAGCGGGGATGGGGCGGGGACGGGTATAGTACTATTCGCCCCGTTTAAGACCCGATATATATAAACATATATATAAATATAATATATATCAGTTTATAACTTTATAAAATAGATCATTTATTAAATACACTGGGTAGACATTCAATGAATAGTTATCGTTACGAGATTTCATGGTGAATTGATGATCCGCTGGTGATGAAGATTGAAGGCGGAATGTTTTTTTTTACTATATTAAGAACTTGTCATTTTTGTTTTATTTACTTTTCAAATTTGATAATGCTGTCATCGTCTTTTTTGGGTTTTGTCATCGAATATTGTTCGTATTTTGAAATATTAACGTTTATCGGTGTTTATTTTTATATTTTTAACCATATAAAAAATTGTCATTATTTAGTAAATGGGTACCCATCGGGTTCCCCATACCCGGTGGGGATTATTTCACCCTAACCCGTTGGGGATTTGGTGGGTCCGGGGCGGGGATGGGTCTGGGGCTGGAGGTCGGGGATGGGGATGGGTATTGTGGTCCCCGTCCCCACCCGTACCCATTTACATCACTACCACCAGGTACCATTTTTTCGCGTTTTTCGCGTTTTTGGTCGCTGTTTTTGTTACCAATACTTGTTTACCTTATTTTATTTCATTATTAGCTATGTTTCATCATTTCTAAACCCATTTTCATGATATTAAAAGTTTCACACTTTAAAGGTTTAGAAAAAGTATCGATTATGCTTACGATTGTTGATATTCTATTTATTTTGGCATTCTTTTTCATATTCGTGCGTGAAAGTTGAAAATTCATAATTTCATGTGTCAAATTGGTTATTGAATTAAGAGTGTGACACAAACTATAGTTATTCACGCATATATCAAAATGAAAATCAAAAAGATTTATTACATGAAGTATAATGTCATCTAAATTTACTATCTTGATTTTTAAGATTCATTCATTAAACATCATTACAAGATTAGTATGAGAAAGTAAATTTCACCAATTAATATATTAATTCATATTTGTAAGAATTAATATATATTTCATATACAAACCACTTTGAGACATTGATGTATTTCGATAATTATTTCTATAGTGATTTACATGAGAAATCAATGTCACACACGATTTGTGTGATATATGTATGCTATTTATATATTCTTTATAAGCATGAATGACATATCATAATATTACACATGTTAACCGTATTTCATGTAAGAATAACACATGTGAAGTATGATTCGTTAAAGTACAAGTATATGTCAAACATGTACCAAGATATTATAATTTAGCATGTATTGTTATCTTGGAGACTTATCTTTTCTTTATCATAATTCATTTCAATGTACAAGCACAAGATATTATGAACATCAAATATAAGTAGCACGTTATCATATTGATGCACTAAACCAACGTGTTATAATTCATTTTGTGCATAAAGGTTTAGGCGCAATTTATTTAATAACATAAACATGCTTTAACTTTGTTTGATTACAATGATGTTCACAAATTTTGCACAATATCTCATATATAAATTTTCAAGATGGTTTAGTACTTATTATGCAAATATCTAATTTTACGTAGATTTGAATTAATAGAAATTAACGCATAAGCCCAAATAGTGCGGTCATAAGTTATATATCATTAAAGCACCACATAGATCAAATCAGTAACTTAATATCAAATCCTTATGCATGAGTATATATATTAATCTTTGTTATACATTTAAAGCATGTACACCATGTTCTTGTTTGTATATGACATGTGTATGTAACTAATCACGAGTTCATCCATGTATACATAAATTACTTTTATCCTTCTTAATCTTATGTTTAACTTCCAAGTTAATTTAAATTAAAATCAAGATACGATTAGCACAAAACATGTTAAGTAACTTTAAGTTCTCATGTCACTTTCAACATATAGTATTCAACATGTATAGCTTTAGAAAGTGAAGAGATACTTATCTTTATTTTGCTTCCACAAGTGCTAACAAGTGTTGTTCTTGATCATTTATCCAAATCTTTGATCCACACACGATTTCAAGTTGCATAAAAAATGATCAAATTTAGCCTCAATTGCAACCTACATCTCAAACACATTTCATATATGTGGTACCCATCTTTTCATGGGGCCGGAATTGTTAGCATTGAACATTCCTACTTGTATCCATCTTGGTGTAATCTTGACATGTTTATAAGACTTATAAAAATATCGTTTTTGAGAGTACAACCTTTTGCTATTAATATTCCAAGATGGTCTATGTGTATATCTTCTATAATGAGTAATGTGACCTAAAGTTGATTTTGAATATCCAAGACCATTTCTTATAGGATAATATAATTTCTTTACTTGGTCTTTAGTCACAATAGGAATACACACATGATGATGGACTAAGTCATTTTGAGCAACTAATTCGTTAGCAAAATCATTACTTAACTTAGCATCCTTTTTCATTTCTTTAACAAATATGATAGGCTTTAAGGTGCTACATGATAGAGCTACATCATTTTGTGAAAATCCTAATCCACGTTTATCACTTGGCGATTTTTGAGCATTCAAGATTTCATTTAGCATGTTACTACTTTGTACAAGTTTTGACTTAGTTTTATCTAAGACATTTTCTTCACATTTTAAGCATGCTTTTGAACTATCTCCATTTTTCAATAAATCATTTAAGTCTTGAGATAAGAGATTATTTATTCTTTTAACTTCAAGTAATTCTATTTGAAGTTGTTCTAGTTTGTTCATAAGAATATTATTTTCATTATGAGTTTTGCTACTTTCTCTTTTTAAAGTTTAATTCATTTTAATAATTTTAGAACTAAAATCACATAGATTATTAAATTGATCTTCTACATCATCATTTATGGAATTATCACTATAATACGAAGAGTCGGAAAATACCTCACTTGTCATGAGATGAGTTTCGTCTTTGTGATTATAATTTTCGTTACTTCCATCACTCAATGATTTTTTGCTATCATCATCACTTGTATTATCATCGTCATTTGATTTCCATTGAAGATGCTTGTCTTTCAAAATTAAAGACATAACTTCTTTTTCTTCCAAAGCCATGAAGCAAGTTTCTTCTCTAGATGTTTCATTTTCTTTGTTTCTTCTTGCTTCAAGTTCCTCAAATATACCTATATCTTTCCACAATCTCTTGGCACAAGTGTAAGAACACATAAATTCATATTTACTTTCCTTAAGAGATTTATGAATAAATATTAATGCTTGTTCACTTAGTGATTCTCTATCAAAGACATTTTCATTATAATCATTTTCAAGAAAATCACCCATATCATAATCTATTGATTTTAATAAAGTTAACATGTAGGTTTTCCAACCCAAAAATGAATAATCAATAAACATAGGTAAAGAGTCCATATAAACCCCCAAGCTTAGTTTACTATTTACTTCCATAGATCTAACTCAAAATTTGAAAAATTAGTTTTTATAAAACTTGAGCAAATAAGTTTTTATAAAACTTAAGCAAATTAGTTTTTATAAAACTTGAGCAAATTGATAGCAACTTGCTCTGATACCAATTGTAGAAACTAGAGGGGGGGTGAATACGTTTCTTACCCGATTTTTATATTTTCTTCGATTGATTATACGCAAATAAAAATGCAAGTATAAATAGATAAGAGATAGAGGTATTGACACCGTATGTATAGTGGTTCGGTTGAAACTAACTTCAACCTACGTCCACTCCTTGGCCTTCAATCCAAGAGTTGTCTTCACTAAAACGTCTCTCTTGTGCGGAAGAGATCACCGTTACACAACGTCTCACTTTCAAGGAAGTGATTACCTCTACGTCTCACTATTCAAGGAAGTGATCACCTATACGTCTCACTTAGCTAGGAAGTGATCACCTTACAAACTCGTCTCACTAATTAGGTAGTGATCACCTTACAAACTTGTCACTAATTAGGTAGTGATCACCAACAACTTCTATTACAAATGTGTATTTGAATATGAATGAAGTATTCTTGAAGTATCTTCTTTTTTCTTGAATAAATCTTTCTTGCTTGAATACTTCTTCTCTTGCTTGAATACTTGAACTTATAACTTGATCTTCAAATCATGATGATTATATTTGAGAGCAATGATCAAGTCATTTCTGGAGTTAAGAGTGTGTATTTTGATGTGCAAGAGTATTTCTTTTAAGTGCAAAAGCTTCAAGGAATAAAAGCCAAGAGTGTTGCTTAAATAACAAAACATAGGATCTGGCCAGGTATCCCACGGATGGGACTCACGGATCGTCCGTGGGTGCTTCCGTGGGACTGCAGCTTGTACTCTCTTGTCTTCTAGCTTCATATCCGTTGCTCTTCTTCATTAATTAATATTTCTTTTATATAGATAAGTTGTAAAGCCTTCAAAAGAGCTGCCAATATGCCTTACAAGACCCATACATGGATGGGAGTTTATTTAAACAAGTTTAAAGATTGTAAGAGCTCCATGCCTTGTGTCATAGGTGCATGTGATGACCAAACTTGCCAACTTGAGTAATACTTGCATGTTTCAAATAAGTTATAAGAGTTTTTATAAAACATGGAGTATATTATATGTACTTGTATTTATCTCTTTAATGTTTTATAATTTATATACTCAAAAGTAATATGCAAGCATTATACTTGTTTAAAACAAATCTTTGTTATTTGTATATAATGCAAGACTTTGTATATATCATTTATATGTTTGAATAAACACTTGGATTATATAAATGATACAATTTGATATTTATAAATCTATGTAAGTTTTTTAAATCTTATAAGTATTCATTTTATTTAAAAACTTATCATACGATTTTATGAACTTTTACGTTTAGACTTGGTTGTTATAAAATCGTTTTAACAAATGAATGCATATGTGTTTTGGATTTAAAACGTTATTTATTATATCGAATATTTCAATTATGTATTATAATTTATTGACTCGAATATTATAGATTTGTGATCATCAAAACGTTTAAATATATTTTATAAATTTATCGGAACGATTGCACCAACACATATAAATCACTATATAAGAAAAAATTAAACTAAAAGCTGGCTTGTAGATGACCCCTAAACCCCTCAGGGTGTCTTGCCTTTCCATCAATGTTTTTCCAAAGCATCGCATCTTTACCAAAGATACGATTAATCCAACATCATAACTCAATGCGTACATGATGACTATCAAAATTAAACAATTAATTTTAATTCTAATCCCTTGAGCCAGGTGATAGTTGAGAAGAATTTATATACATTTTACATAAAATACTTTCTAATGAAAAAAACTGATACATAAAATAGGTTATATATATTGTATACGAAAGGATTTTTATTTTTGGTATCATTTTTTTACGAATAACGAGTAATAACGCAATGTAGTTTATATCATATTGTGTCTTTTTAACAGTCTCAACATCCTATTCTAACCAATTCGGCTACAATTCCAACCTCCTTTGATTTCGTAAGTTTTCCTAATCACTCTTTTCTAGAAAATTATAACTTTTTACGAACTTATGGGCCACAAAAGTCAAATCCCGGCTATTTGCTTAAGAACAAAGAGACATTCTCTTTAATCTCTAGTTTCTTTTAAATGCCGAAGAACGCATACATCAACATGATAAAATCAAACTGCAAACTCATATTAATCAAACTCAAAATCCAAAAAATCTCAAAATTAAACCCTAACTTGAAGAAAAGATAATTTATCCTTACCTTGTATCAAAAGTGAACAGGTATCTGACAATTGGTATTGGAAGTGGTGTATATAGTTTATTAGCTTTCTCTATTTATGTAAAACTTTTTTTAGACAACTTTAAAAATCACATTTTTATGACAATTTATTGAGATAAGCAACACCCAAACTCAAAACACAAATAAACTAATAGTATGAAACGAACTAAATTGATCAAAACATATATAGCAACATAATTGAAGCAGCATTAGCTAACAATCTCTATGCCTTATCTAAACCATATAGCAACATAATTGAGTTACTATTATTCATATATGAATCAACTCAATAACCACTAAATATCAGATTATTTCCATACCCAATATTAAAACCTTAGGGGGCGTTTGATTTAAGTATTGATTTTGGGAGGAATGAGATTTATAGTGGGATTGGGATTTGGTGGGATTGGGATTAGGTGGTATTTAAATCCCAATCCTTTGTTTGGTTTACCAAAACACCAACCACATATCTTCTCATCCTCACCACCCACCAAACCTCCGGACACCACCAAATCTCCGGCCACCACCAAACCGCCGCCACCCTACGCAAACAGAAAACACCACCGAACCACCTCCACCACCTTCAGAACCCTAGGGTTTCTTCGTAGGAAACCACCACCGCCACCCTACGCAGCGGCGACTAGGCAAAGATCGACGAAGGAACTCCGGTTTCTGAAGGTTTGACGGCGACGATTGCTAGGGTGATGGAAACGGAACCCTAGTCGTGACGGCGAAGAACCCTAGTCGCAAACGGAAACGGAAACGGAAACGGCAACGGCGATCTAGGGTTTGACGGCTAGGGTTTCCATCGATCTATGTTTTCCGCCGGTTTCTGGAAGGTTTGACGGCAAAAGACGGTTTCTGGAAGGAACGACGATCTAGGGTTTCTGGAAGGTTTCCGCCGGTTTCCGACAAACCCTAGTCGCAAAAGCGATGACGGTGATGTTCGACGGAATTAATGAAGGCGGCGGCGATGGTTGGCCGGAATTTTAGCCGGACGGTTACAGGAGGAAATACCTCATATGAGGGTTTTCAAAATACCAAGGGGGATGATGGATTGAAAAATCCTTCATTTGTGGGATTCTTAAGATTCTGAGATTTTGAATCCTATGTCATCTTTGCAAACCAAACAAAGCATTTGGAGGGATTTCAAATCCCATTCCGATGAAATCCCTCCAAATACCACCAACCAAACACCCCCTTAATATCGGGTTGATAAAAAGGCAAAGGCTTAATTAAACTTAGTATTTCTCATTGAAAAAATAGAATATACATCATATATGCAATGATATCGATAAGTAGTAAACTAAAAGCAAGAGTAGCAGGGGTATCAAAAAGATGGTGGACGTATCGATGATGATAGCTTGAACCGTTAAGCTAAAATCAAAATAACCTATGTTGACTTTAGTTGTCATAGTAGTGCCAGTCCAGTTGAAAGTTTCACACCTTCACGGAGTCTCAAGTTGTATATGGCGATGAACCATTCTTATAACAAATATTTATAAATCTAAAACAATTAGAAAAATAAACTATAACCACTTTTGGTCATTAGAAAAACAAAAGAAAAGAAACATCATGACTAACCGGCACATTCCTTAACTGTCATTACCTTTCCCAAATCAGTATTCTGGTTGCAGCTTTGTCCGCATGGCCATGCGCTATTTTCTAGTTTCAAGAAATCAAGATGATAAAAGTTAGGGTCATGCTATTTGGACCCCCCATTTTTCTAGTTAGCCCCCCTGTTAATGCAAATTAGGTGAAATGTAATTTTATTGGTTTATTTCAACAGCTTTTATAGTGTATTGTCCAGTAAATTTACACAACACTTTACCTTGGAAACTAAAATTTCAGAAAGCCTCAGAATCAATAGTTAAAACATAAAAATTTAAAACAATTAAGTACACTGCAACCAACTAAATTTTTATTGAAGCACTATAATTTCTTATATATATAAACAAAAGATACTGGTAAATCATACAATAAACAACTATCAAGTAAGTTTTAATATTGATAATACACAAAATTACGTAACTTCATATACACTCCGGCCACTGTCATCGCACTCCGGCAACCGGCGACCAGACCTCCGGCCACTGTGTCGTACTCCGGCCACCGGCGATCAAACCTCCGGCCACTGTCGTCACACTCATTACTCCGGCTACATTCGATGCAAACCCACATAAAACGAAACAAACTCTCCGGCAACCTAGATCTACTCCCAAAATCTAGATCTAGACACATAAAGTGAAAACACACACAAACACTTGGATCTACAAGATTACCGAACAAAGAAGTGGAGCAGTAGTCTCCGGTGACGGCGTCTTCGGTGGAGAAGAAGGTGGTGTCGTCGGTGGAGAAGAAAACCACGTCGGAGATACAGCTGTTCAACCACGTCAGAGTTTATTGGTTATGATTTAAATAAAGAACCTGAAAGGCATAGTTGTTCTTTCGATTTAAACAGTGTACCTGCCTTTGACTTAAATGATGAACCGCTGAGCCATAATTTGTTCTTAATGAATAGAATTCCACATGTATTTCATCGTTAATTCGTAGGTATACAAGATGTAATGGGAGATTGGAACTATGGGTTTCGAGAGGTTGTTGTGTGTTCAGGATACGCTGCAGAGCAGTGGTTATACATTCGACAACACTTGCTTGAAGAATAACACATTAAGTATTACGCGTACTATAATGTTTTTACTGACGGGTTCAATGAGGTATATAAGTCGCTGTGTTGGTCAGAATCACCAGCACCAGAGAAACATTGGATGAATATGCCTTTGACGGGTTATTTGATTGCCAACAGGTTTGATGTGATCGTTCACTGTTATCCGAACAATCTTTGACATATTTCCCACTTTGGAGAGGTCATGAAGAGTATCAAGACCACTGAGCCATTACATTGGCGATTGTGATAATAACCATTATGTCTCAGTGTTTTTACAGGGAAATTACCCAATGCCTCCTAGCACAATGTATTGGAGTGCCCATAAAAGCTTGTCTGCATCTGCATGGGAAACTATTTATAGTTCGTGTTTAGAATTATTTAATCAACTTTGCCACATAGTTTTATAGGACCTTTTGATGTTTCAGAATAGTATGATTATATACATTGTTCACTTTTATTCTTTGTTGCGTTCAATCCATGTTTTGATTTATTATTGTATAGAAAATCACAACTCGAAAGTATGTATATAATTAAAAGAAATAGTTAAAAGAAATAATAAAAAAAGAAAAATATATAATTAAAGAAATCATTAATTAAAAGAAATAATTAAAAGAAATAGTTAAAAGAAATAATTAAAAAAAGAAAAATATATAATTAAAGAAGTCATCATTATTACCATTATATATAATTAAAATAGTCATTATTACCATATGATTAACTTATTTAAATAATTAAAAATGTCAAAAGTATACAATAATGATATAATAATGATATTTATTTTAAGAAAGTGGTGGAGTCATGATGAGGGAGGGCCAAATAGATTTCAAGGGGGGCCAAATAGTAAAACCCTAAAAGGTAATACCCAAAATTTTGATCAAAATTGATCGTATGAACCCTATTTGAGGCTTAAATTGACTGCTATTTTTTGTTTTTTGAACAATTTAATTTCACCAGTTACATTCAAGTATAAAAAGGACTATTAATGTACTGCAAATGCTTATACTTTGATTTGGCACCTTAGTTTGTGTGATTGAACGAACGAAGGAACTTAGTTCATAATTTTGTCACGGAATATTTATCGAGTTAACAGTGGCAATTAAGAATCGAAAAGCAACATCCCATTAGGTTTGACCAAAATCATCGAATGCAACAAAACAGAAACCGATTATTGAGCAACTGAAGCGTAAATGCAAAAACATCGTTTGTTCTTCAACCCTAAGAACAAACTCATTTCACAAATCGAAACCTAATCACATAAAGAAGATCGATAAATGAAACCAAAATTAAGTAACAAACAATCAATGCCTAATCTCAAAAAGAAAGAAAATCATACCAAATGAAGGTTGCCAATGATGAAGCATAAAATGAATAATAAAGAAGTTGAGCAGGTCAAGTCATGTAACATAAAGACCAACCTCGATCAAGGGGATTGGAACTTACCTATGATTATAAATCGGAGACGGAGGAAGTATAAAGAAGAGCCGCCTCTGCGAATGAACACACTGATTCAGTAAAATCAATATATTGATTATTCAACAAATGATTAAGTAAGAGGATCATCTACCTGTTAAGTTGCAATCAAAGTTTAAAAAATCAATTTCGTGCGGAATCGTAAAAGAGATTACAAGCACACCATGAAAACTGATAGATATATGTGACGGTGAATCGTGTTAGGGTTTCCTTCAAATCAATGAAGGAACATAGATTAACCGATTAAATCAATGAGCTGGTGAAAACCATCTGCTTCAAATCAATGATCTTGACGAGTTGCGGCTCCAAGCTTATGAAAACTTTATGATCTATAAGGAAAAGACGAAATCTTTTCACGATGCTCGCCTGAAGAACAAAGAATTCCATGCTGGTGACCTTGTTCTTCTGTACAATTCTCGTCTACGTCTTTTCGTGGGTAAATTGAAGTCCAAATTGTGGGTGCAATCAAGATTAAAAGATTTAAATATAGTTTTGATGATGCAATTTTAATAATAAAATAAAAAAATATCATTATAAAGATCCAAGTTAATATGAAAATAATAAGTTTGGCGAAATAAGAATTTATATAAATTTGCATTGATCCCAACACTGATAAATCACGAGAGTTAAAAGTTGCAAATTTTATAATTAGCCAAAAGGTGAAAAAATTTAAAAGTAAAAATGACTATACGTCGTCAACTATAAAGATATATAAAAAGTCATTTTTAACTAAGTATTTTCAATAATAAAAACGTTCCACAGAAACTTATAAGATATTTATTCACGGAACAAAAGTTTTTTATAAAACAATTTGCCAACTATTATTAAAAGAAAATATTTTATATTGGCAAATATAAAAATATGTATTTTGGATTACAAGTTAAATATCCTTAAGAGATATTATTATACTGTATATCAAATGATTGGGTATTAGAAGATTGTACCTTGGATTCTATGACAAGAAAGGACATGAGGTGTCAGCACCCCCATTGTTACGTTTTAATATTATTTTTAAAGTCAGTCCAAGTACATGGTGTAACGATATTTATTTCGGGATACTTAGCAACCAAAATATCAATTTAAAAAGGAAGGTCGTAACATAACGAAAATAATTTTAAACGGCTCGAAAAGCTGGTCAAGTGGGTCACGGTCGCTGGCCACGGTCGACCGTTAGATGCGACCGTCCGGCCCTTGACAACTCACCTTCTCTCTTCATCCTCTACATATACCCAACCCTCTCTGAAAATACACTTCACACACTTGTGATCTTTCAAATTTATATTTTATATCTTATGTGTGATTCTTGAAGTTGTTATACACTTTGATTTATTCAAACAAAACTTTAGGATTTGGCAAAACGAAGCAAGAAAATAGAGAGAGTGTTCATCATCTTCATCATCTCATATATACTTCTCCAGATTTTTAGTGTTAGAGATATACACCATTGTTTGGTGTTTGTGAGTTTTCTGAGTTGTTCTTGCGTGAAGAACATTGTTGTTGTAGGTGAGTTTGACTATTCCCCATCTTGTTTGTGGTTGTTCAAAATTCTTGGTTAAGAACTTGTACACATCTTCTTGTTGAAGAAGATAAGTGTTCTTCGTGAAGAACATTGTTGACTTATTGGATTAGAACTTGAAGTTAGGGATGAACGTGGTTCCAAAACCGGACCGAACCCGATTGGAACAAAACCCGAAAATGGCTAAGGAGAAGAACCGAGAACCGCACCGTTTTAGTATAAGCGGTTCCGGTTCCGGTTCCGGTTCCGGTCCAGTTCTTCGGCTCAAAAACCCGCAAAACCCAAAAATTTTGATACCTCCATTAAAACTTTCTATATCTAAGATTTCATCCTGCAAATTTACATGCAAAAAAAAATATAAACCAAGTTTGGTTAACGTATGACAATTGTTGTAACTTTAGAGAATTTATATATCATATTATGACGTCTAATCCATGATTCCATTCTATGTTTAATCACCAACTAAGTTACTAATGTGGTTTCATGGATTGTAAAGTGATATCATGGATTGTCATTATAAAGTGGTACCATGGATTGTAAGCTGCTAATTAACTAAGTTTCTACATTTTAAAAGTGATTATAATAACATTTGACATTGTTTAAGAAAAACATTAAAAGAGATGAGTGATTATGAAGATCAAATACAAACTTACTTGAGTATCTTCAATGCTTGAGGGAGCCCAATTGTCCAGCAATGATAATGAGAGGATTAGGGATGACGAAAACTTGAAGAAATATTAGGGATTTAGGGATGACGAAATCTTGAGTACGTTAACGGTTAATCCACGAACGCAGAAGGGGGACGAAGTGACGAACGCAAGAGGGTGGGAGGGTAGAAGTCGACGCAGGTTTAGGACTCTAGGAGGGTTTCTTGTTTATTAAGGATAAGATTATTTGAAATCTCTAATTAAAATGTGACTTGCCTTTTAATATTCTGGTCCGGTTCCGGGTAAAAAACCGATTTTATTGGAACCAAAACCGAAAGAACTGTACCCGAAAAAACAGAAAAGCTGGAACCGAGAACCGCCCCGCTTATGTACAATTCGGTTCGGTTTCGGGCCGGTTCCGGTTCGGTTCGGTCCATACGATTAATATGCCCATCCCTACTTGAAGTGGTTGTCACCTACCTTTCAAAAGTGATTGTATACGGTTATCTCTTTCGGGCTAAGAGAAAGTTTGCACGTGGTGCTAGTGAAAATCTTGACGGAGGTAAACCTGTAATTATCATGTATTAATATAGGAAGAAAAGGGCAAACATGGAAAATCCCCTCCTCAGCAAACCCACGATATTTAAAAAAATACCCCCCAAAACTTTAAATTATTATAACTTTTTAAGTTTTGTGAATTTAAACAAAAAAAATATACCAATCTTTTACTTTTTTAATCCTCTTTCAAACAAGACCACTCTTCCCATATTTTTTCTAAATTTGTTTTGAAAATGCAAAATTTGTTTGCATTTTGGGCAGAACTTAGTGTTGTGTGCGGATTTTGCATTTTGGGTTTGATTATGTAATTTTGCATTTTGGGCTGCATTTTCATTGAATCATGGGTTTGAATTTTGCATTCTTCATAATTTTGCATTTTGAAAGCATTTGAATGACCTGCATGTTTATATTTTGCATTTTTTGATTTTTGTATTTTTGCATTTAGAATGAAACCCAGCTTAATATGCAAACTTTGCATTTCAAAAAAACAAAAGTTTTAGAAATATATCAAGCCTAGTCTTGTTTGAAAGAGGACGAAAAACTGAATCTAATGATATAACTTTTTTTGTTAAAATTCTTAAAAACGAAAAAGTTATACGAAAAAGTTATGATCATTTAAAATAAATGGGGGTTTTGGGTTTTCTTTTAAATCACCGGGTCGCTGGAGGGTGTAAGCGGTAGCGTCACTTTTTCTTTTTAAATTTTTAATTTTTGCCTCTAAACAATGTGTCACGTGTCATCACCAAGATGGTTCTTTAGGTTCTATATTTAAGGGATGTTCTATATATAAGCTTACCCTATATATATTGTTGGGGGTTGTGTACGGTTTTACAAAATATATTTAATAGCAACGGAAGCGCGAAAACGTATACAACAATTTTAAACTCTTTAAAACTGCCCACCAAGATCCATATGCATGTACTAAGAAAACTAAAACAACCAAGGCTGGCAATTTGGGTCGGATTCGTGTTATCGGGTTCGTGTCGCTCGGGTTCGGGTCAGTTTCATGTCGACCCAACTCCGACCCATTTATTTTCGTGTCAGGTTCGCGTCGTGTCACTTTTTTTCGTGTCGGGTTCGGGTCGTGTTTCGTGTCGACCCATTTCGGCCAAACGTATTTGACGGGTATTTTTTAAATAAGATTTTCGAATACGGTTTTTGATTATGGGTTTCGTTTACGGGTTTCGAATACCCTTTTTAATTACGGGTTTCGAATACCGTTTTCAATTACGGTATTCAAATTTGTTTTTCGAGTACGGTATTCAAATTCGGTTGTTATAAAATTTTCGAATTCCTTGTTTGTTTCCAATTTTTTCTACTAACTAGTGAATAAACCACGGATTGAAATATCGAATACTAATACAATTTAGTAGTTTTAATACAAAAGTACTAATTAGTGAACAAACTATGGAATAAAATAACTTAAAGGAAATTATCCAAATTCAAAAGGAAAAGTCTTGTTTTCCTTTTTCGTTGTGTTATCGGATTTAAACCATGATATGATATTATTTAGGTTTAAATCTTTTATTGTTTTTTAAGTTTTTAGATTTTAAAGGTATTGTACTTTTGTTTATGGAACTTTACTGACTAAGATGTCACTCCCTTATTTAAATTTACAATCTCCTTTTTGAAACTGAAATTTTAAGTATGAAAGAAAATTCTAAAAATTTTAGTTTTACCCTTATACGGGTCAATTTCGGGTTGTTGGGTTGACCTTAACCCGACCCATTTATTTTTGTGCCAACTTCGTGTCGACCTGCTTTTGACCCATTTCGGGTTCGTGTCACTTTTTCCGTGTCCGGTTAGGGTCGTGTTTCGGGTTGGGTCAGGAATTGCCACCCTTACATAGGGGGTTTAAGAAATACAACCTTTGTAGTGTGAACCGGTATCGGTGGAGACTAGAAACGACAAGGAACCAAGTGTAGCTTCCTTCCAAGGTATCCACACTCGAGCAACGTCCAACACCAACCTAGTGCTAGCCCTTTCAACCCTATATGTAGACAACACCAAGTAGAAGCAAGAAAACCTTTTTCGTCTTCGTAACTTGTGTTCAAGTCTACTAGTTGTTGTGGTTATCTCAACTCATTTGAAGAACCACCAACAATAATATCTTGTAGTTGTGTTGCATGAGAAGGAGAACAAGTTGATTAATGTTTATTTAAGTCTTAACTTAAACAAACATACAAAAAACCAACCTAAAACAAAAGAAAAATACTTTTATAAAATAAGTCTCACTCTTGAAATTTTGAGGCCGTATATATATACCAAAAACAAAAGTCATGTTCCTTTTATGTTTACTTTTGACAACAAGTAATTGAAAAAGAGAAGGGGGCCTTCCCCTTTTGTTTCTTACGGCACCCTTCACCAACCTCCATCACAATTCATCCAACATATAATCAAATGAGAAGGGGCCTATATCAAGGTAAGTATGTATGACTTGTAGTGTCATCAAGTTAGGTATCATCATACCTTCTTTTATGAATACACAAACTGTCACACCCCGCCAAGGCGGAAACACGAAGTGTGACGGAAAGGATCGTCATAACACATTGATATGTTAATAGAGAAATATTAAATTTGCAAACAAGCCAACGTGTCACGACGTTCTCCGACACAAGGAAAGACTTGTACCGTGTAAGGTCGATATTCACAACAATTAAATACAAAAGTTGTAATACGCAGAAGTAAACCCCACAGGGACAGGTAATACAGGGCATGCAAGCCCGAAAACCAAAATAATCCATATCAAAAGTTTAATAATACGAAATGAGTGTTTTAAGTCTTGATAGAGTTTAAGTCATGCTAAAGCCCGTCTAGAATCCTCTAGTCATCCTTAGTTTGCATTATTGGCGTTACCTGAAAATGAACACTCTAAAACGTCAACACAAAGGTTGGTGAGTTCGCAGGTTTTAAAGAAAATAATAGATTTACCGTACATAGAATTGTGTTGGATCATTTGCAATAATGATAACATATCACAAGTTTAAGTAGCATAGTACATAACCAAACATCTCTGCTCGATAGTAATTGTAGTGTTGCATGTAAAACCGAACCCCAAGGGTTCCAATGTGTTGTCCTCCAACAAACTTTAGCTGGCCGGGAACATAAGTTGGGTCAATGTTGTCATAGCATACAAAATTGTTATCAACTAGTGTTCACAACCCATAGTTAAATAACATTCAATTGTCTTCAACTAGGGTTCAAAAACCCATAGTTGGATTAGAATGCAAACATTGTGTTTTACAAATGACAAATAAGTTTAATATGTTGAAGCAATATAAACAAGTATGGAGTGTCATTTTCCCCAAAAAATGTAAGAAAAAGGGGCTACGAAACTCACATTTGGTTCTTCACAACACTTAGCTTTGCAATAAGTCTAACACGGGATCTACAATAGATATAAGTATATAAGTCATGTGTATAAACATTTGATCATCCTAGTGTACTCCTAAGACTAGTATAGTGCTAAAAACCTTACTGCCACAAATTCATAGTTACTGTTTTTAATAAACCAACTTTGGAGATTTTTAAAATATAATAAAGGTCCGATATAAATTCCCAAAATTTTACCACAGAATTTTGTGTGTCTCTACTACTTTACATAATTTATCCAGAATAAATCACCGAAGTTAACAATTTTTAAAAAATACGAGAAAGCTCTACTGTCAGAGAGTTAACTGCTGAAGCGCACCAGAATGTATAAATTTTATAAAAATAATAAACGAATCCTAAAAATTAAGAAAATTTTACAGAAAATTATAAACTCCTCAAATATTCTACAGTAAAAATATTGATAAAAAAAAGAACTTTAAATCAGATTTAAAAATTAAAACTTTGACTCTAAATCTGTCTGACATGCTGGCAGTTTTGCACACCTCCACGGTAAAATTATTTTGACCGAGTAAATGACCTCCAAAAATTACAAATCTTACATATAATGAAACTAGACTCAAATACATACGTTTTAGACCAAATAATCAAATAAAAATCCCACTTATTGACTCCGTAAAGACTCCTAAACTCGGACCATCCCACTGGTCAGAAAACATTAGTCAAAGCTTTGTTGTTTAAAGATCAAAAACCATGATTTTGTTTTAAAAAATTTATAAACCTTTCACCAAAACATACATAAACACATCATTGATGATCTTCATCATATTTCTAGGGATTCAAGGGTAGAATGAATAGGAGGTGAAAAGATGTCAAGAGAGAATCCTAAGAATAAGATGAATAAGAAGTTACCTTGATGCCAATTGTTCTACACCAAACTTGAGGCTTGAAAGAAAGCTTGTGTTCTTGATTTGCTTGGACTTGAAATTCGATGGAGAGGGGAGGGAGAAGGGGTCGGCCGAAGGTGGTGATAGAGGCGGCTAGGGTTTGCATTAGGATTATATATGGAGGCTAAGATAAGTTTAATTAGGAAACTAGATATATAGATACCATAAATTGAAAATTCTTGTTTAAAAATAGCTTTAATATAATATATATATATATATATATATATATATATATATATAAGTCCGAAAAAAATAAAATATATATTATATTATTATTAAGAATTATTAAAATTATTATAAGTTGGTGAATTGTGGCAATCTAACCCGAAAAACTAAATGGGATTCTAACTTAATAAATCAGCTAAACTAAACCTATAATATAATTAATCTAATACTAAATTGGTATCCCAAGGATGTTAGAAATATATCAAATGGGACAAGTGACAAAATTTTAGGGTTTCGAAAGATACGGTTTGAGCAACTAACCGGGTTTGGTGACGGATGTCACACAAACAATACATGAGAATATAGGAAACCTTTCTCTTGTGAAGAATTTATGAATATAAATTTAAATATATGTTTTATCATATAAAACAAAATGTAAATACTTGCAACATATTAAGGGGAAACATATATTTGTATTTCCTTATATCAAGACATATAATATGAGTAACAAGTTTACTCATATATTATAGATATAAATATTATTGTAAGATTATTATTTCTCATAGATAATAATACATTCAATAAATATCCTTATTATAAGATATATAACATAATATGAGTAACAAGTTTACTCATAATATATATATATATAGTTATCGTAAGATTATTATTTCACTTAAATAATAATGCATCCAATAATTATATATTAGGGTTGATTATATTTTGAATCGTATTCAAAACATATAATTGGCGTCTATTTGCTCTTTATGTGCGACACTATAGGTTTATTTATATTATCAGCAATATTGTCGTAAGTTGCGTCTTGGGCATATAGAACCAACAATCTCCCACTTGCACAAGATACAACTTAAGTCGATATAGACGGTGGTAAGATCGTCTAGCAACATCCCACTGTCCCTAATAATAAACAAAATGTGCCGTTTATTCCATCCACCAATCTCTTAGCTCACAAGCTACAAATTAGTATTTTAGGCAATGTATCCATTATCCCTTTGTTGCTGACATCCTATTGAACATGAGACATGGATCATCATCAATCTCATAAAGTTCAACTATAGTGGAGTGCTCTAGATGTCATGCTCTCAACTTAATGAGAGGAACAAATCCCATATTGACTACATACGTCTTGTTAGATTATGTGCAGAGATAATTAATGGGTACATTGTATCCAATGTTATAATTACCATAATTCCGTGTGAAAATAATTAATCAGTTGGATTAATTATTTGAGAGATAAATAAATAATTAATCAGTTAGAATTAATTATTAGAAAGAGATAAATAATAAATATTATTTATTATTTAAGGAGAAATTAAATATTAAGTTTAATATTTAATGGACCAGTTAATTAATAGTTAATTAATTAACTAGTAAAGTCCAGGGGGTCAAATTGAGAGGAATGAAAGTTTAATTAAAGACATGGGCTTTAAATAAAAGGGCTTGGGCTTTTAATAAGGTTTATAAATAACCTATTAAGCCTTAAGGATTAAAAATATTAAGCATTATAAAAACCCTAGCCTCCACTCTCTCTCCATCTCGTCGACACTCTCCCTCTCGGCTCTCCTTTTTCTCGTCGAACAAGAACAACACCCAAGGTGTTTTTGATAGATTATGCCCACTGACACACGTATATCCGTATCACTGCTAATTAAACATGAGCCTATTGGGTCACACACCAAGGATTGATCCCGACAGCACACAACGCAAAAAGGAGGAACAAGGCAAAAGAGGTCTTGCGACCGCAAGTGATTTTGCTTGCGGCCGCAAGCCCCTCCGACAGACTGCAGTTATGATTTTTTGTCTTGTTCAGCTCTTGTCTCTATGGGAAATTATTGATGCTTCTTGGGGACATGCATGGACGACTTCTGAGTCTGGAGACATGTGTTTTATCATTAAATATGTCCATGACTTATGAATATATGTTAAATATATAACATATATTCATGCCTCTCTAGATAACACACTTAGACATTTTCCACAAAGGTGTTCTTGAGAGGAAGTCCAGAAGTTCCAAGTAGTTCCTGGAGATTGTGAGCTGTTCCAAAGGTGATTTCAAGGCTTTGAAGATCACTTGTTGGCTTACTAGCATTTGGGGTTCAAGTAAACTTGGTGTGGACTAGCAATAGAGAGTTACATTCTTTGTAACTTCAAGTTCATCCCATCAACAGCTGGAGAAGGGTATGCTTCATATTCTCATCTCCTTGTTTTAGTTGCAATATTATTTTGTAGAATCATTTCCATTGATGGGTCTTAATGGCATCTTCTTTTATACCCAAACTCTTGTTTTTATGCTTCCGTTGCGTGGGTATGATGGCCATTGAAACCCATCAGTGGTATCAGAGCCAAATCTACAAAAATATTGCACTCTAGTGGCTGAAAATCGAAAACAAAATTTTCCAGATTCTGTTTTGGTACTTGCGGCCGCAAGGTTTTTACCTTACGGTCGCAAGCTCATGACTGCTTACGGCCGAAAGCCTAGTACTTGCGGCCGTAAGGGCATTTTTGACAGTATTTCAATTTTAATGGTTTTCGGTTTTGGCTCTTTTGATGCTTGTGGAAGTTTTCCAGAATATGTATTTTGTTCATCTTGATTCCCTATGCATTTTGATTCACATACTTATATGCATGCTATGATTTTGGGCATGAAATGTATACATGCATATATTTATGATGTGTACATATGAATATGTTTCATCAAATTTGTTTGGTGTTACTAATGCATATGTACAAGGATTATTAGTAGTGCCTTAAATGCTTGTCTTGATAATCCTAATCAAAATACATCTAACATGCACTTGTAGCACACCATGTTTTATTAAGCTTACATAATATGATTATATAGTTGGAGTTGGTAATCTTTTGCCCCATGACCTATGTTGCCATGTTGGTTGAAATATTTATATAATTCATTCATTTGGTGACTTTGTCACAATGGTTTGTAATTATTATTTATTTATTTTGTTCGGTTATGTAATATTTATTGCGGCTTGCATGCCATTATATTTAATTTTGTACTTGTACTAGTTTTAGGAAATCGTGGCTTGCATGCCATTTCCATTAAAAACATGTACTTGTTAAGAACCGGAATACACCAAGAAGAACCATAGAGATGATGTCTAAGCAATCACGGATCCCGAAGTCCCGAAGGAGGTGGTGGATTTAGTGAGAGCTACCATGGCGTGTCTTTATTTGTCCTTAGTTGACCTCGTTTTCCCGTCTTGGCTCACGGGAAAACGCATATGGGCATGATTACCAATTTATTTATGCGTGTGATGTGCTTATATATGCATGGTTGTTAAGTTTTCGCATGCTAGATAATTTTTTGAAATTATATAATCACTAAGAGTTTTCTAAAATTGGTTTAGTTCTCTCGCGCATACACGATTAACAAACATTTATTAACTTGGCTTAATAAGTGGAATTTGTTTTGTCACTTAGTTTGTTGATCAAAATTAAAACTTGGTTTTAACAGAAAACAAAATCCCGTTTTCTAAATGTAAATTTAGCACCACCCATAAAATGACTCCACCCGAATCTAGTGAAACTTGGATGATTTCGAGCTTAGCACGAATGATTCTTTGCGTAACTGTGTGGAAGGTGAGGGTGGCAACTCGCAACATTTGGTTTTCAAGCTTAGCACGAACCAATTATTGGTCACCGAGTATCTTGATGGAAGATTTACGAATATAACTTAAACTTTTGCATGAATATCGAGCTTAGCACGAATCATACAAAATTTTAATTTAAATTTGGTGCTTAAAGGAATCAAACATGCCAAACGACATATTTGATGTCAATGGATTCCGCAAGATACTAAGAGTTATGATAGAGATTATAATCGGTAAAATGGTTACCGGCCTTATTAACAATGCCACGTGATCCGCGGTAAACCCGTCACGGTGTAATGTGAAAGAGGATTCTTAGTGCTTGTTAAATAATATTTCTTTTGGGTAAATTATTCTGACAAGAATTTTATATCAAACATACTAATAATAACTTTGTTACTTATAGATGACGTCAACCAACAACAACACTACGACCAACACCACCAACTTTTCACTCCGTATTTTCCTTGACAAGGAAAAACTCAATGGTACGAATTTCCTGGATTGGCATAGGCAGTTGAAACTGGTCTTACGCCAAGAAGGGAAGTTACATACCATTGAGGAAGCCCTTCCCGAACCACCAGCGGCTAATGCAACTCGGGCCGTCAAGGACGCATATGAAAAACGCGTCAAGGACACCGAGGACATTACATGCCTCATGTTGAGCACAATGATCCCTGATATACAAAAACAAATGGAACATCTGAGTGCTTTTGACTTGATTGCGCAGCTGAAGGACATGTTCCAACAGCAAGCGAGGCAAGAGAGGTACGAATGTCTCAAGAAAGTGCTTGATTGCAAGCTCCCTGAGGGTGGGAATGTGAGCACTCACGTGTTGCAGATGAAAGCAAACGTGGAGCGCATGGAGAAGCTGGGATTTGTCATTGGAAAGGAACATGCTGTGGATTTGATCCTCAGGTCCCTTCCCGCTTCATATGAGCAGTTCGTTATGAGCTATCATATGCATAGCATGGACAAGTCAATAATGGAATTGCATGGTATGCTGAAGACTGCTGACTCTAGTATGATCAAGCAAAAACCCACTTCTTCACATCCCGTTCTAGCAATACGGGAGGGCCGTATCCAGAAGAAGAAAAGGTCCAACTTTAAGCCTAAGGGTAAGGGTAAGGGAAAGGTTGGAACACCCAAGCCTAACCTTACCCCGGAGAACAAAGGCAAAGGGAAACCTCCCCAAACCTCAACTCCAGAAGAGGCGGACTGTTTCTTTTGTGGCAAGAAAGGGCACTATCGCCGAAGCTGTCCTTCATACCTGGAGGGTATTAAGAAACTCAAGGCTATGAGCATTGGAGGCCCCTCGAACTCAGGTACATTCATGATTGAACTACACCATACCTCTAAATCTAACAACTGGGTTTTAGATACTGGTTGTGGCACTCACATATGTAATATGGTGCAGGTGCTAAAGGGAAGTAAGAGGCTGAACACCGGAGAGCTGGATCTAATAATGGGAAATCAAGAGACTATCCCTGTTAAAGCAAAAGGAAGTGTGCAACTGTCCTTTGGAACTGGTTTTTCTATTGTTCTTAAGAATGTATGCTATTCGCCTTATGTGGCTCGTAATATTTTGTCCTTTTGGGCATTGTATGACGATGGTTTTACTTTTATGTTTAATAATAATGATGGTACTATTTTGTGTTACAAAGATAGCACTTGTTATTTTAAAGCAACACCATGTCATGGCATTTACGAAACAATAATGTACGTAAATAAAAATTCAATCATGAACATTGATTCAACATCCAACAATTTGGATAAGTTGTCCTTATGGCATAGTCGTCTTGGTCACATAAACAAGACTCGCATCGCCAAGCTCCAAGCGGACGGGATCTTGGAATCATTTGATCACGAATCAACTGAAGTATGCGAATCTTGTTTATTGGGAAAGATGACGAAAGCACCCTTTACTAAGACAAGTGAGAGGGGAAATGACTTGTTGGACATCATACACACTGATGTATGTGGACCATTCAAACATATCACAAGGGACAACTCAAGATACTTCGTTACCTTTATAGATGATTATAGTAGATATGGATATGTCTATTTAATCAAACAAAAATCTGAAACTTTTGAAATGTTCAAAACTTTCCAAAACGAGGTAGAGAATCAACTACGAAGGAAAATTAAGATACTCAGATCTGATAGAGGTGGAGAGTATCTTAGTCAAGAGTTTCGTGATCATCTTAAAGACTGTGGAATTATTTCACAATTAACCCCTCCCAGGACTCCACAACTAAATGGGGTCGCTGAGAGGAGAAATCGGACATTATTGGATATGGTTCGGTCTATGATGATTCGCACCCAAATACCTATTTTTTTTTGGGGATATGCTCTTGAAGCAGCGGCTAGAATCCTTAATCTCTCTCCAACAAAGAAGGTCGAGAAAACACCTTTCGAGATATGGCATGGGAAGAATCCTAATGTTTCATATCTTAAAGTTTGGGGTTGTCAAGCTTATGTGAAACGTGAAGCTGATGACAAGTTAGAACCCCGATCCGAAAAATGTTACTTCATTGGGTATCCCACTGCTGGGGTTGGATATTTGTTTTACAAACCTTCAGAGAACAAAGTGTTTGTTGCTCGAAGGGCAGTTTTCCTTGAAAGGAATCTGATATCTAGCGAACCAGCTGGGAAGAGAATAGATCTTGAGGAAACTCATGAGTCACCTAATGAAGGACCTGATGTTGGCACTAGTTCTCAACAAGAGACTGAAGAAACCGAACATGATAATGTTACGGTACCTGACACACACACATTACCTCTTCGTCGATCTGGTAGAACTTGCACTGAGCCAGAGAGGTATGGTCTTCTCATATCTGAAGGCAGCGATATGTTGGTAGATAAAGATGAACCAACCAACTACCAGGAAGCAATGGTGGGACCTGAGTCTACCATGTGGAAAGAGGCTATGGAAACTGAGATGCAATCCATGTCAGACAATCAAGTATGGGACTTGGTTGATCCAAAACCCGGACACAAGCTTGTAGGGTGTAAATGGGTCTTCAAGAAGAAGACTGGCATGGATGGTGAGATAGACACATTCAAAGCCCGACTGGTTGCTAAAGGTTTCACTCAAACTCAAGGAATCGATTATGATGAAACCTTCTCACCAGTGGTTATGTGAAATCTATCAGGATACTTTTAGCAATTGCCGCATTTCATGATTATAAAATATGGCAAATGGATGTCAAAACTGCCTTCCTTAATGGGAAACTTTCTGAAGAGGTTTATATGAAACAACTTGATGGTTTTCTACATCCTAAGTATCCTAATAGAGTGTGCAGACTCAATAAGTCCATTTATGGACTTAAACAAGCATCTCGTAGCTGAAATCTTTGTTTTGATGAGAAAATCAAAGAGATTGGATTTTTGAAAAGCAAAGATGAACCATGCGTATATGTCAGGGCTAGTGAGAGAGCTGTAGTTTTCCTAGTTCTATATGTGGATGACATCCTGCTCGTCGGGAACAATGTCCCAACCTTGCAAGGTGTCAAAACCTAGCTTGGGAATTGTTTCTCAATGAAAGATTTAGGAAATGCTACATACATTCTCGGTATCAAGATCTGTAGAGACAGATCAAGGAGGATTCTTGGGTTAAGTCAATGTGCATACATAGAAAGGGTGATAAAAAGATTTTAGAATGGAGGATTCAAAGAAAGGGAATCTCCCTATGACACATGGCACTATATTGAGCAAGTCTCAATCTCCTAGTTCTCCCGAAGAACTAGAAGAAATGAGTCGAGTCCCTTACGCTTCGGCTGTGGGATCGATCATGTATGCCATGTTATGCACACGTCCTGATGTATCATATGCCTTGAGCATGACAAGTAGATATCAGGCTAACCCAGGGCAAATCCATTGGACAAC
Organism: Pulicaria dysenterica; assembly: GCA_947179395.2. Taxonomy (NCBI): domain Eukaryota; kingdom Viridiplantae; phylum Streptophyta; class Magnoliopsida; order Asterales; family Asteraceae; genus Pulicaria; species Pulicaria dysenterica. The sequence goes on from OX359295.1 coordinate 5,646,206, forward strand.
GGTTAAGAATATTCTCAGATATCTTCGTAGGACGAAGGAGAATTTCCTAATCTTTGGTGGTGAAAAGGAGCTTAGAGTAAATGGTTACTCTGACGCAAGCTTCCAAACTGATAGAGATGACTGCCGATCTCAATCGGGGTTTGTGTTTCTATTAAATGGTGGTGCAATTAGTTGGAGAAGTTCAAATCAAGACACAGTGGCTGATTCGACCACGGAGTCCGAATACATAACAGCAAGTGAAGCTGCCAAGGAGGCCGTGTGGATGAGGAAATTCATCCAAGATCTTGGAGTAGTTCCTAGCATCGCAGACCCTATTGAGATATTCTGCGACAATAAGGGTGCGGTGGGTTTAGCAAAGGAACCTAGAGCTCACAAGAGGACTAGGCATATTCCTCGGAAATACCACTTCATAAGAGACGTTATAGAGAGTGGTGAAATTGTCATCAGCAGAGTATCATCGGAAGGGAATCTTGCCGATCCATTTACCAAGCCATTGTCACAGGCTATACATGATTCTCACATTACTGCAATAGGTGTTAGATTCGCCAGTGACCTAGCTTGATTATCGTTTAGTATATGTTTGAAATGTATACCTTCTTTCGGGAACATTAAGCAATATTGTACTTATGATCATTTCGATATATAGTAGAGACTATATATATGCTTGTTGCAGTTATTTTCATTTAGACCTTATTGTGTTCCATCTTAGCATGTTTAACTAATTCCAGAATTGCAAAAGTAATTCAAACGTTCCACGGTCGGTCACACTTCTAAGGAAGGAAGTCTGAATTAAGACCGAGGCAAATAATTGGTCAAGATCTTATTTGAATATCATGGACGCAACATTTGCCTGTACTTGAAAATGTTTCAAGTGACTGGAAGACCCATACCCGAACTCACTTCATGGATATTGTCACAAGTGAATCGGAATGATAATATCATTTCATCCTTAGACTAAGAGATACATGAGATTCCAAAGCATTCATTCGCTTTACTTAGACTGCTTTCTAACGCAGTTCGTAATTGGCTGCTATAAAGGGAGTTATCGGGTAAAGTGTAATATTTGTAGAGGAGCTATGTAGTCAAAAGGATTTGTTCCTCTGTTTAGAGAGATATCCTTGGGCCCCTCGATGATTGAATGCTGACTTAAATATGCATGGCCGTGCTCGAGTCATATTGATGATAGATCAATAATGACTTGTATTATGGTCACCATCAATCAAGAATCGAGAAACATAATCGTGAACGATCTGGAGGATGACTACATTCCATGACTCGTGTTCACAGTGTATATCGCGAACAAAAGGATGAATTGATCACTTATCTTTAGGACCATCTCAAATCATAAGATGATGATTTGGTACTTGTCCAGAATGACATACCTCGTGTTCAATTGGGGGCAGGGATGCCTTGCTAGAGGTCGCTCCCTGTCTGTGATACTTATTATTACGCTGTGACATATGCAAGTGAGAGTCTGATAGATTATGCCCACTGACACACGTATATCCGTATCACTGCTAATTAAACATGAGCCTATTGGGTCACACACCAAGGATTGATCCCGACAGCACACAACGCAAAAAGGAGAAAACAAGGCAAAAGAGGTCTTGCGACCGCAAGTGATTTTGCTTGCGGCCGCAAGCCCCTCCGACAGACTGCAGTTATGATTTTTTGTCTTGTTCAGCTCTTGTCTCTATGGGAAATTATTGATGCTTCTTGGGGACATGCATGGACGACTTCTGAGTCTGGAGACATGTGTTTTATCATTAAATATGTCCATGACTTATGAATATATGTTAAATATATAACATATATTCATGCCTCTCTAGATAACACACTTAGACATTTTCCACAAAGGTGTTCTTGAGAGGAAGTCCAGAAGTTCCAAGTAGTTCCTGAGATTGTGAGTTGTTCCAAAGGTGATTTCAAGGCTTTGAAGATCACTTGTTGGCTTACTAGCATTTGGGGTTCAAGTAAACTTGGTGTGGACTAGCAATAGAGAGTTACATTCTTTGTAACTTCAAGTTCATCCCATCAACAGCTGGAGAAGGGTATGCTTCATATTCTCATCTCCTTGTTTTAGTTGCAATATTATTTTGTAGAATCATTTCCATTGATTGGTCTTAATGGCATCTTGTTTTATACCCAAACTCTTGTTTTTATGCTTCCGTTGCGTGGGTATGATGGCCATTGAAACCCTTCAGTTTTCGTTTTTGTTGGGATCGACGCACACATACATACATACTCAAGGTTTCGAGTCTTGAAGCTCGGGTGATTCCAGGAGCGGTCTAGCAGCCAGTTCATTCGAGGTGCAGTAGTGGTGGACTGTCTTTAGTAATCCCAGAATCAAAGCAGGTAAAGTTCTAAACTGTTATTGTAGATGATTGAGAAACTATAATAGATCATTAGTTTAAAGATCCTAACCCTTTTGGGGTTTAGAGGGTTGTGTTCAATTTAGTTCCGCTTTAGGATTGAACCAGTAGAATCAAACCCAGGGCTTGACCAGTTTGTGTCATATAGTGGTTTGGTCAGATCAAAACCCTTGAGTGGTATCAGAGCCTCGGCTCTATGATATTTTAGTTTCTAGTTTTATCTGTTTTTTGGATTAAGGTTTTGTTCTTGATCTCCTTCTTGTTCTTGAGTTTTTCGAAAATCAAGAAGGTAACAAAACAGTTTGTTTTTGTTATCAGGTTTAATCCTATTAATCAGAAAGTTTAAACAGTTAGTTTAAACGGTTAAAAGGATTATGCTTTTGATAAGGATAAGTTGGAATCAAGATAAATTAAAACAGTTTGTTTTAATTAATAAACCTAGTTAATCCAGTTAATTGATTCGTTTTAGGTTGTATGATCTTCTACTTCATCTTGTTCTTCTCTTCATGAAAATCGAAAACCTAAGGGTATAAAAACAAGTTTCTGTTTTTATCCGGATAAATAGAAGGATTAACTTTAAATCAGATAAGTTTAAACAAGTTTATGTTTAAACGGTTAAAAGATAAACCTTTTATCTAAAAGTTGATCTTAACCAGAAATTTAAACTATTTTATTTAAAAGGTTAAAATCTGGTTTTAGGGTTGTTAATTATTAATGAAATAGTTTTTTAGGTTACATTAATAATTAAAAAAATTTGGTTTTTGATTAAAATCCAGATTCTAATCACGATATTAAAATAGGTTAGTTTTAATAGATTGAGAGGATCAGGATTTTAAAATTTATTTTTTTGTATTAATCGGAAAAAGGGGAAACCGAGAACATCCTCATCGCCGGCGGCGGACACTGCTGGCCGGCGGTAGCTGCGACAGCGACGGCGACAACAGCCCAGGTTAGTGGTTGCTAGTCGGCGGCGGCTGCAGCGGAGGTAATCGGCGGGGATCGGCTGCAACCCAAGTGGGCTTAGGCTCACGGATCTCGGCCCAGGTGGCTCGGGGCAAGATGGGTTCTTGGCCCAGAAGGGTCTCGGCCCAAGTGGAGTCTTGGCCCGGAAGGGTCTCGGCCCAAGTGGAGTCTCGGCCCAGAAGGGTCTCGACCCAAGTGGGGTCTTAGCCTAAGTGGGGTCTCGGCCCAAGTAGGGTTTCGGCCCAAGCGGGATACGGGCCATGGAATTCATGGTCCGAATTACTTCTCCGATTAAACACAAGGTTATTAATTTTAAGCATTAAAATTAATAAGTTTTATATAAACTAGTGTTTCATATATTTTAATTAGTTTAGTTAAAATATATATTTTTGCATGTTTATTTATTACGACTAGTTAGACGTCATGTATAAACTCCAAAAGTAAGTTTATATAAAGGAATGGAGAAACAAACAAGATGATATTTAAATGACCAAATTTCGTCACGTTTAAGTTTTTGGCAAAACTAGTAAAAACCCGACATAGGATTTCATTCAAGTTTTCGAATGAAGTCAAGTTTTTTCAAGTTTGTTGAAAAACTATTATGGTCAAGTAAATTTAAATATTTTAGAAGATCATAATTCTCATTTTTGGTTGATAGTTATTGATCAAAAGGGTTTATGAGAATGGTTAAACGAATCAACTTTTGCTAGTCTATTATTTATATATTCTTTTAACTGTGTGGTTGATACATATATGTGTTGATTATATATGTTGCGTGGTTGTAATATACAACTATAGTTTTGCCGACTTAGGACTCTCTTTTCCTTTCTTTTTTGGTTTTTGGTTTTGGGAAGGCCTGCGTGCCAAATACAATCCCTTTCTGAATGTAATTTTGTACTGGTTCAGGGAGGCCTGCGTGCCACTTACAACCCTATTCATTATTGTAATTTGTAATAGAATAGTTGTAGTTTTTGTCCCATTACCAAAATGGAGTTCAAGGAAATCTTTGAGATGATGGCTTACACAATGCTCGAAAACTTCGGAGGAGGTGTCAAGGCAAGTGGGAGCAATGCATCACAAAGGCGAATCCAAGTCCTTTATCCTTAGGATTAGTTGGCAAAACTATAGGTTTTTATCTGCTTACATTATCTGCGTGGTTGTGATTTTATTGCCAATACATGTATGTGATATGTATGTGATGCTAAATAAAAAGGAGTTTAATAATTGTAATTATTAAACACTGAAAAACCACGATTTATGACAAACTAGAATACGACTACACGTTGCTAGTCTTATAAGTTAAATTTTTATAAATTTAAAGTTTTGTCAAGATTATAAGTTTGGAACTTATAAAGGCGTTTTGTGCACCTAAATATAGGTACACATGTAAATCGAATTTTTTTTAAAACAGTTCGTTTTAAAATGTTTTTCCAAAAACTGGAAAATTAAGTTTTTTCTCTTAAATTTAATAATAAAACCCAAGAAAATCTTAGATCAGTGTGCTACCACCTAATGGTACACCTTTTCTGTTAAATGGTACTCGGGTGTCGGAAGTGCCCAAACCTTGGGCATCCGGGTTCAAACCATTATGTGAAAGAGTATGAAATATTGTGTGATAATCGGGAGTCCCGGCCAGAATTCATACTGTCTTAGGTGGTGCGATCTATTTTGGTGATAATTAGGAGTCCCACCCCAAAAAGCACTAGAGTAGAGTTAAACATACTAGACTAGGTCTAAGTGCTCTACGAGGTTCTAGGAGTCGTATCAACTAGGTACGATTGGTACAGGGTGTTACCTACCAGAAATAGAATGACTTGGCGGGAAGTGCCCAAACCTTGCGTCAAGTATGTGAAATATGGGTCCTAGGTCTAATATATATTATTTATGGGTTTTGATGATATATGTTAGAAAAGTTTATTTGCAATTACTAATTAAACCGGGTTTTAATTTGTAAATGGCAACCAACGTTACCAACACTAACAACCTCTCTCTTCGCTCTATCCTAAAGAAGGATAAGCTCACATGACCAAACTTTCTCACTTGGGAGAGAAATCTCCGGATCGTGCTGAGGCACGAGAGAAAGTGGTACATCCTAGAACAACATCTGGTAACCCTCCTGCCAACAACGCTAGGGCAGAAGTCAGGGAGGCTTTTCAGAAGCGCTCCAATGACGCCCTGGACGTTAGTTGCCTCATGCTTGCAACGATGAGTCCTGAGTTGCAGTCAAGCATGATGGAAACTCCTATGTATGACATCCGCCAGCTGAGGGACATGTTCCAGGAGCAAGCTCGCACAGAGCGTTATGATGCCACTAGGGCATTTAACTCTTGCAAGATGGTAAAGGGGACATCGGTCAGTAACCACGTAATTAAAATGAAAGGTTACATGGACCACCTGGAGAGGCTTGGGCACCCAGTACCGTTGCAGCTGGCAACGGATACTCAACTCAACTCGTTGTCAGACGACTATAAGCCTTTTATAGTAAACTACAACATGAATAACATGGAGAAATCCGTGGCTGAGTTGCACTCCATGCTTAAGACGGCGGAGCAGAGTATCGGGACCAAGTCCAAGGACATCCTCATGGTGGGCAATGGCGGTTACAAGAAGAGGAAGGGGAGTAACGAAAAGGGAAAAGGTAAGACCCAGCCCAGCCAGAATGCACCCAGGGCTAGTGACAACAACAAGGGCAAGAAGCCAAAGTCAAACAAGGCAAGAACCGAGAACCGGTGCTTCAAGTGCGGCCAGGCTGGACATTGGAAAAGAGATTGTCCAAAGGCTCACGAGGCAGGAGGCAAGGTTGGTTCCTCAGGTATCGTGTGAATAGCTTCTTCATCACTTTCCACTTGTAAAGTTATTACAAGTATTCTGACATCTTGCAATTGTTTATTGCAGTAGGTGACGGAAAGTGAAGCGGCCCAGCATTAAAGATCTCATGTGCAGCTCGGATATTTTATAATTCTTTTCCTAGTTATTATTAAACCTTTTGTCTAATATTTTTTCCGGATTTTTGGCATGATTTAAAACTTTTGGGTTGATACTATGGTTTTTAAATATTTGGAAATTTGATTTATTTAGTTTATATCCGCGCACGTATGCTTTTGATGAATCAGGTTAGTCCAGTTGTGACTAAAGACACTAATAAGTCAAGTTCCGACTTAATAGATGGTTCATATTGATCTTATGCAATATTTGTTGTAGTTACTTAATTCTCACTGTATAAATACTTGGATAAACAAGTCGTCTTTATAAGATTAGATAAGTTTTTCTAATCTGCAAGTATTTAAGAAATTTATGAAAGACAAATGTTCAAGGCTTTGAACATAATCAGATAAGAAATAATAGTTATTATTTCTAGATAAAAGTTTTTGGGACAAAACATTTGTGTAAGTATAAAGGTGATTGTAATGGTTATTATAATCAAGGTTAATTTATACTAAATGTTTTAGACAAAGAAATTTAAAACATCTTTACAAGTGTTTTATACTTGTAAACGTGTTAGATTTAATGAAACCACATTCCGTAATAGGAAAGATGGATGTATGCAAAATCCAAGTTCTGGTTTCGTAAAACGTTTAAATTTCTCACAAAAACTGAGCAAGTGTTTAAAAACACAGGTTTTAGACGTGTTAGTCAAGGATTGACTAAGTCTGGAAAAGGGTGTTTTAAAGTAATGCACTTTTTCATAAAAGATAGTGGGAGCAACTTGACTAGTGTATTTATCAAGTTATCAAGGATTGATCTAACTAGTATGATAAATATAAGTATGAACTTTTAAAGTATATAATTGTCGGATGATTTTAGAAGAAATAAAAGTTCTTGAAAGAGAACTAATACGAGTAATGTGTGACTTATTGAAAGGTTCTCAATAAGAAAGTCACTACAGTGTTTTAAGGTCAAGACATGACTTAAAAGAAAATTATATATAAAAATGTTCAAAAGGTCAAGATAATTAATGTTGGTGGTTGATTAACGTTAGAAATGATAAGATAGGATATTTTTCGATATCCTTAGTAATGAAATTAGATAAGTGTTTCGTGTACATTGGGAATCCAATCTCAAGTTTACAAGTTTGTGTAAATGGTTTTATCATTTCGAAAAGGAGGATATGAATCTAGTAAGATTTATCACATCTACAAGTGTAATTATAGTTTTAATTACAAGGGGATTATTTTATAAACTCAGAAATTTTGGAGTAATTTTCCAGTTCTCTAAGTTTAAATAATTTATAAAATAAGTAAGTCTAGAATTGGTTTTTGGGTTGCGAAACCAACTTCTAGCAAAACCAAGAAGGAGTACTTTAAAGTACTAGTCTTGAGTTTTAGGTTTATACGCATATTATTTTCTCTGTAATCCGTGATAAGTTACAATGTAAAATAATAAAGTAATTCAGATAAACGCTGTGAATTGAGTCAATGAAATGGTAGAATTTATGCATCTTTATTCCAGGGTGGAATATGGAGGGTGTAGAAATTAGTTTCATTGTTTTTCACCATTTTGTATGTTTTGGTTCATCCAGAAATAAACTAGGTTTATTCAAAACATTATCCGTGACTACTTATTTTGGTGGGAACCATGATAGGGCTATAAAGTCATCGTAATTTTGGGGTAGATTCGAAAGTATGTCGAATATAGCTGCAAAAGGTTTTTGCGGACCAAAATTGACGGATATTCGTTAGGGTTACGAATATTGGATTGACCCACCGTGAAAAATACTTCGTGGATTCGTGTCAAAAGTATTTATCACATAGGTTATCATCAAACATGAGGTATTTGGTTTGGGATGCGGTAACTATTGTCTCTTTAGTGTGTTCTAACGCCACGCCGTAAGAGGGTGGTCATAAGGGGCGTATCTAGATTCAGTGGGAGCCGTATTGCCAAATTCAAATATGCAAGATGGTATTTGCACCTCCTTTTTAAAAGAGATATTTCTGGGCCTTGACTGATTAGAGAAACTGGTAAGTGCACGGTCGTGCCCAAACGAACTGATTTGTTCTTTGTCGTTTATCACGCAGTTTTGAAATCAAGTACGTCATGAACATAATTTTTTAGCTTTTGAGTTGACACTTACCATGCTCATGCTCAAAATTGAAATATCGCGCTGCAAGGGACAAACCTATAATAAACGTACCCCTTCATAAACAGGTCGTTTATGATAGTTGATCTATGAACAGTTGGTTCATGGTAGGTTGCTCATAAACAGTTGTTTTATAAGAGTTTACATTATCACATCCTTCTTTGGGGTATAAGAGTTCTTATGACCTGGTTATCCTAAGTGTCTGGCTAGGGACCTCCTTAGGCCAACAATGTATAGTAACTATTACTTATCTTGCACAAGTGGGAGTCTGTTAGATTATGTGCAGAGATAATTAATGGGTATATTGTATCCAATATTATAAGAGACTAAAGGGTCACACTGCTACACACCCAAATTAGAACAGTTGGAATTTACCATAATTTTGTGTGGAAATAATTAATTAGTTGGATTAATTATTTGAGAGATAAATAAATAATTAATCAGTTTGAATTAATTATTAGAAAAAGATAAATAATAAATAGTTATTTATTATTTAAGGAGAAATTAAATATTAAGTTTAATATTTAATGGACCAGTTAACTAGTAAAGTCCAAGGGGTTAAATTGAGAGGAATGAAAGTTTAATTAAAGACATGGACTTTAATTAAACGGGTTTGGGCTTTTAATAAGGTTTATAAATAACCTAATAAGCCTTAAGGATTAAAAATATTAAGCATTCTAAAAACCCTAGCCTCCACTCTCTCCCCCTCTTGTCGACACTCTCCCTCTCGGCTCTCTCTCTCTCTTCTCGTTGAACAAGAACAACATCCAAGGTGTTTTCGTTTTTGTTGGGATCGACGCACACATACATACATACTCAAGGTTTCGAGCATTGAAGCTCGGGTGATTCCAGGAGCGGTCTAGCGAGGTGCAGTAGTGGTGAACTGTCTTTAGCAATCCCAGAATCAAAGCAGGTAAAATTCTAAACCTTTATTGTAGATGATTGATAAACTATAATAGATCATTAGTTTAAAGATCCTAACCCTTTTGGGGTTTAGAGGGTTGTGTTCAATTTAGTTCCGCTTTAGGATTGAACCAGTAGAATCAAACCCAGGGCTTGACCAGTTTGTGTCATATAGTGGTTTGGTCAGATCAAAACCCTTCACGTCTTTCATATGATTCATATCATACCTAATGATGGCCTTTATAACTATCCGGTTAAAGATAGCGTTTAACCATATTAAAGCATAATACTCCTCACACTTGAGTCCCAATATGTATCTCAAGTCAAAGGATACAACGGTATCACCATTTTCACAAGAATCACTTATGACACCGATCCATGGAGTGATCTTGAAAGTGGGTCAAGTCCAATGTTTGCTCTCTAACAAACACCTATGAATTTGGTTGCAAACATTTTTCCCTATTTTCATCACCTATGAAAATTAACCAATCAATTCACAATAGTCTTCATTCATAATTGCTCCCGCAGTTTTGACCGACCATGGACCATTTAGAATAACAAAGTTATTCTAGGATTAAACATGCTAATATATAGAACACACTATTATTAATGAATATGGTCATAACCAGTACGTGTCTCATCCTATGAGACATCACCATATTAGATAAGCTAATATTGCTTGCCGTTCTAAATATCCAAATACTAAAATTATAGATACAAGTCAATCATATATGAATACAATTCATATTAGACGTAACAACAATGTTTAGTCCACAATGATTAACAACCAAAAGATCTACAAGAACTTAATCCTTTTCCGACTTTATTTTAGTGTTATCTTTCACCAATAAAGTCTACGGTTTGATAACATCCAAGTGTTTAAACATAAAACCGTTAATTCTTATGTTTTAACAAAGAATTTAAGTCTTCAAGGTAATCCCGTAGGAAGGATTTGCCTTTATATCAAACATGATATTCTTGACGAAACACTTTATCACAAAACGGTTTTATAGTATAATATAATGGTACTATACACTTGGTTTGGAACTCTTTCTAATACATTTCGTAAGATTATTAACTCCATTGCGATTATGGATACAATATCCATTTGTTTGAAACTATCTTGTGTGTAACCCCTTTACGCACAGATCTATATTCAAACAAGAACACGCTTATTGTGACTCATGCACACATAAGTATTTGATGGTAATCCATTAAAAAAGATACAACTACGATCTATCTTGTAGTCCTCAAAGCACACAAGATAAGAGCCCTAGTGTGTAGCATGCATAATGAAACCATTTGTCAAAACAAAATTCATTATGCGATCTTCCTCAAACTTGGTGAGTAAGAACACTGAATAAAAACTCAGGTTTATGCTAAGTGACATAAAAGGAAACCTCTTGTTGAGTTTTATATCTTGAACTACTCAAGATGCAGTCACTTGTCTACACTATGCTTCAATCTAGTACTTTGATTTGATCTTTCCCTAAAGATCATGTTTCAAGATTATAGGCTCATTTCTTCTATTTCTATCATTTGAAAATAACTTCCAAGATAAGATATTCAATCTTACAATGTTGGAAATAATTTCTAATGATCATTATGTCGCCCACATAATTATATAAGAAATATTACTACACTTTGCTATTACTATATTGAACACTTGTCAAATCTGTAACTATTGACAAAATCAAGCAAGTTGATTTTTCACTCAATCATAGATTATATTTTGAGATAATTGCTATAATCCACAAATGGATTACTTGCAGTTTACACATTTAGAATACCTTGTGTGATACTCAGATAATATCAATTAATCGTCCTCGCTTTGATTTCTTAAAAGAAAATAGCATCCACACACACTCGCCAATAAAATATAGTAAACTATACTTGTATTGCAAAATTTATTCTAACTAGTTCATCCATAACCAACCATGACAAGTTCTACTCATAGTAAACACAATGAGGAGCAAGAAAACTTTCATGTTGATAATGTATCAACTTGTGTCCACTTCTTGTCCATGATAATCTTTCTCAAAAGATTAATTGCATCTAATAGTCATACTATGCACAGGTGCAATTACCAAGTTCCAAAACTTGGGTCTTGGATAAGAAATGCATCTCAGTACTCATGATCTAATGCAATACTAATATTGCATAGGGTAGATGGTGTCATCACAATGACTCACTAAATTATTACTTGATACGTGAAATAACATTTCTGGGATCTTTTATAATTTTTACCAATATCATGAATATGACAAGTACCCAAGCAACCAATTTGGTTAGGTCTAACAACTCATAGTCGAATAATTTTGAAATTCACAATGCTCCCACTGATTCTTATGGAATGAAAAATCTTTCATAAAAGAATCATATAAGTAACAACCAAGTTGTTCTTAATCGAGCTTGCAAGATAAATTCTCACAATGTGGTAAAGCAAGATCCTTATGATTGTCAATTTTCATAAAGACATTACAATCTTCGATTATATAAGATAAACTTGGAACTCATTTCCAATCTATATCAAATATCGAGTCTTATTAATCATTTGGTTTGAATCTAACATAACCATTATGCTCGTAGTCTAAAGTATATCCCATAATTTACAAGGAAAATATAGTATGACACATCATACTAGAGGCTCAAATATTTGTCATCTCGAAAAAGATCGAATAGCATATATTATCTCGCCTAGCTGAAATAGTACTTTATTATGTAACCTTTTGAACAAGTCAAAAGTTCCATATGTATGTCTAAACAAGTAGACATAAAACAATCTTCTGGGCACAAAGAGATTAGTTAAAGTATGATGAACTACTAGTGCTACATACATAGAAAACTCACATACATGAAATGTATCGACCTTTCAATTATTTATCCTAACTACCCAAACATGGTAAAAAGATTGTAGCACTTATCTTACCAATTTATAAGACTGGCATACATCATCTAGGACTTTGATAATGCAATTCTTATCAATATGGGAGATAATAATAGTAAGTCGAGTAAGTCATGCTTAATCCATTTGTATCATATACTAAGGATTCGCTTGAACTTATAAGATCTATCATATAGATACATAAAGAATTTACATTCGCAAATCTTTATCTTTCAGCTCTTTTAAGTAAATAATGTAGTTTTGATTTGAATGTTCAATCTTATTGAAAACAAAACAAAACAACAACACTTTGAGAATGTCTCTTTTAAGTTTGCCTTAGGATAAGGTTTGCGGGTAGAACCTTTGACCCAATGCTTACCCTTATCCTGAAACCATTAAAGTTAACCATTTGATCTAAGTCAACCCTTTGACTTCGCTTGGAATTCTTTTCACATAAAAGAATTCTCCATAGCTAGTTTATACTAAAATCTTAAACTAAAAATTACATGATTTTGTACTGAACCTAAGTTATGGAGGATCAAGCTGGTTATGGTAATCTATATAACATCGTATCAACAAGATGTGAATGTTTAAAAGATCAACTTCTAGACATTCGATAAAACTCAAGAGTTTTATACTTTGAAACGCTTTGACTATTCTCATGCAAGAACTCTTTCTCTAATGATATCAAAATATTATAGATATCCAATAAGCCAAAGTCCCCCGAAAGGGTCTAAGTCTTTTGGAATCCACCAAGAGAAATGTAAAATAAAATTGTTTAAATACTTCTCATAAGTATCCCCATAATTTTATTAGCGTTTCTAAACGACTTACAAGGTGTACTAATAATTTTCTTTTTCATGTTACGAGAACATTTCTCAACTCATGATACTCGACAAAAATTAGTACAATATAAATATGCTCTTCAAAAGAACGAATCACAATAACTAGTTAATTATCGTCAACAAATTAATAAAGTCAAGTTTTAGTATTTTCGATATTTATCCTTTAAAATTAATAACCCTTAATTTTAATTTAATAAAATATTAATTACTAAAGGCTAGGATCCAAGTTGAATTTAATCTTGAATGTTTGGCTAATGCTCTCTCCACCAAGATTAAAACAAGAAGGTAGATAACGATTATCAATTGTATCTCTATACAATTCCTAGATCTTTATGGGATCCTTGACAACGCTTGTCAAAACGGCATGTTTGATCCCATCTATGCCTCGTACTACCTGCGTTTAGATAATGCTCTCTCCACAATTAGTCACGATTAAGTTGTCCTAATTTAAAACTTGTGGTTTCCGGCCCAAGACTCTCATGGAATTCGCGAACACCACCTTGGTTGTTAAAAGTCAATCCTTGCGTTTGGCATATGCTCTCTCCACAAGGACATTCTAGTAACAAGCGAGTGTATTAAGTTAGGATGGCAAAGACTTACTTTTCGAAAATGGATTTATACGTTTTGCATAGTTATATATAAATATATAATTCAAAACGAGTCGTGTAACATATATTGCATGCATACAATTATAAGTTACAAGTTTTTATAGTAAAATCATATTTTACATCTTGGTTTTTGAGTTGTCTTAAAATCTATATTTTACGAACTCTCGACGCGTTCAATTTTAGATTAATATTAATATCCTATATTAACGTGTGCGATTGAGCGCTCGAATTACAACCAATTTTATCTTGTAATAAAACACCTTTTATTATTAAGCTAGTGACGGAGTTTGGTCGAATTTTAAAAACTCTATTATACGAAACTCATTTCATATATATTTAACTTGACGTCATGATATTTTATTTAAAAGTCCTTTTATATAAAACTCATTTTAACCATTACAATAATGTTGTTAAATATATATATTTTACCAAACTCCCTTTTGCGATTTATTTATGTTCAAAATATTATCTAGCATGAAAAATCCTATTTCAACCACGCATAATAAAAATAATTTAAGGGTAGAAAAAGATTAGAGAAAACTCCCTTCGGGCATTAACACAATAAATGGAGCATCAATATAAGCTAAGCAAATGCCAGCATGAGCGCGTACTCCGTGCAATAACCACCTTCAAATATAACTCTCAGAGCATAGATTAAAATAAAATAGATCAAGGCTAAAGACCCAAACAACTACAAAAACTAAACGCACGAAAATAAAAACAAACCTAACTCACCTTCGTAGGAATCACAGTTGCATTTAGCGTATGCAACAAGCCTTTACACCCCTCGGTATCCCGAGTGGACGAGTTGTAGTCTCATCAAGGTTTCTGGACTACACACCCACAAAGTTGATCACGGGTTGCCTCCCGGAAGCGCTTCTTTACTCGAGACATTAGCTGGACTCCAAACCCCACACTTATATTTTTAGCACGGTGAGGTCTATCTCCTCACCTCCCCTTTCATCGATCCCGTCTTCCGAGTAATGCTTCACTCGATTCCCGCTGACTTTGAAGGTCATCCCCTTGGTATCAAGTAGGTCAATTGTGCCATTAGAGAATACCATTATAGAACGTTTGGACAACCTGGTGAGGATTTTAATCATGTTGAGGGCAGTTCTGGAGCATCTCCTTGTGGCGGCCCAGGCGTCATAGAGAGTCTCGTCCTTAATTTGCATGAAATTTTGGATTTGCATTTTCATCTTTGCAATTTTAGAAGGAGGACTGAACTGTTTGATGAATTTTGTTTTGAGCGCATTCCATGTACGGATGGGTGGCTCGGATCTTAGCCAACGCTTGGCTGCGCCCTAGAGTGTTATCGGGAACATTCGCAGCATCACGACGTTTCTAGTTACTCCCGGAGTGTGGAAATAGTCGGCAATTTCGAGAACGGCCTCGATATGCTGATTGGTGTCTTCATGATCCTTTCCGGTGAATAGAGTCTAGCGTAGGAGGTGAAGGAATTGATCTTTGATTCAGAAAGTAGTCTGCTCGGGAATTGCGGGACGATGAATCCCTGCTGCGTTCTCTTCACAGAGGTGACTCGCGTACTCCTCAAGCTATAAGTTTGCAAGATTCTCCGCCATCTTACGAAGAAGCACTCTTTGGTGTGCTGCTTTCCTCAAACGTCTAAATTCGCACTCTGGTTCCTCAAATAGCGGGACAAGCTCACGTGACGGATCAACGGATGGTGATGGATCGGAGGACATAAACTTCTAGAACCTAAGGGGTGTCTAAGGAGCAGAAAGCACTACCCTAAACAGGACCGGAAAAACAAAAACTAAAAAACGAAAAACGAAAAAACGAAAAACGAAAAAGAAAACTAAGATGTTAAAGCCGGATAACGTCGCGATCTACACGGATCGCGCCGCGATCTTTGGACAGAAAACATAAAACACTTTCCTTTGAGCCAAAACTCGCGGAAAAGCGCGATTAATACTAGATCAGTATAATTAAATCAAATGAAACCGTTCCCCGGCAACAACGCCAAAAACTTGATGTGCATTAAACGTACTAGTTTTAAATTTATAAAATCCGTTTTTATTTTAAGTACGACTATGACACAATAGGCAAGATAAGCTAATTGTATTATAGTATAGAAAATAAGTACGGGCGTCGAACACTTGGGGAACGAGTATGATTTGATAAAATTATACTAATTTAAATATTAAACTTAACTAAAACTACTAAAAGCAAATAAAAATAACTAAAATCAAATAAAGCAAGTAAAGGAGGGATTTATGGAATTTTGCACTTTCAATCAACTTAAACCACTAAAAACCCTAGAAATCACCTAAAACAAAGCAAAGAAGCAATAAAGCAACAAACTTGATAGATTAAAACTATATGATGGAGGATTTCCCTCCCTAGATTTGATTCCACCCTTGCAGTTAAATTCATGGAATTAAGAGCTAATGATACTAAACATCATGCATAGATTTCTAAAGTAGTTAAAACCTTGATCCGATTCTAACCGTCTAATTACACTAATTAATAAACTTTATCGTAAAAAACGTGATTAAAAAGTATAATTAGTCAATTGGTTCGATTACGAGTAAAGCTTTAACCTTTTTCTGATTGTTTGATCAACAAAACATAAAAGTAACACATAAAGGTCATTACATGTGGAAATACATATTAAAGTTTCTATCTTTTGTTTAACCCTAAGATTTGATCAATCACAAGTCATGAACCCTAATGATCATAGATATTCATAATTCAAGTTAAATAAAGAGAACGGTCATCAACTTTGTAAAAACTTAGCATATAAACATCATAAAAACATGCATGAACTTAGATTAAGCAACACTTGATAAAAGCATGAATAAAGTATTAAAAAACCATGAATTAATCAACTATTACAAGAGTTCATCTCCTCTAGGAAGGAAAAACATAAACTTAGCCTAGATTCAACATTCTAAAATTCTGAAAAATAAGATTAAGGAACATGATAAAGTAGAATGATAGAACCCGTAAAAGCCGAATGGATCTAAGCCGAAAATCTTCAAAATAACTCCAATCTCCAAGCCAAAGCTCCTCAACTCCTATGGAATGATTCAATGAGGTTTTTTGGAGTAGAAGGTGGTAAAAAGTCGGGAGAAAAGTTGTAATCCCGAATTGATTTGAAAACTATTTATAAGGGCTGTAAACCGGTTCGTCGCGCCGCGACGTAGCAAGGGTCGCGCCGCGATCGCGGCATTATCACGAAAAAGCTGGCCGTTTGAAATTCAACTCTCAGATCATGCTTATCCATGGCGTCGCGCCGCGATCGTACGGTTTTTGACCAGATTTTACTTTTTTCCATTTTTGTCTCCGTTTTGCTCCATCTTATCTCTCAACTTGGAATTTAAACCTGAAAACTAAATATTAAGGATATAAATCACATTCTAAACATATTTTGCATGATTTTAATTAGAAACAACGTGAAATCGCGTAAAATACATATTTAAATAAGATGATATCATCACTGATTTTAACCTCGTGAAACACCGGTGTTGCAAATATCATATTTACCATTTATAATATTTTAAAATATCATATTTAACGAAATTATTAGTTTTATCAAACTAAAATATTTTATATATTATATATAATAACAATTATATGAACACTAACCTTCCTCATATATGAACCATTTGATGGATTGGTTAAGACTCTTACAATTAACCCTTATGTCAAGGTTCCATTCCTCCAACCTACAACTTTATTTTTCTTGTTTGAATTTTTTTCCATGCAACGATTATCTATCCCAAAATCCAAATCCATTATTGTGATTATAATATTTTTTTTTCCCTTAGACCATGTGCATCGGTCTCGTGAGGGTGCTCGTGAGAGCTCCTCACGCCTGTGAGCACCATCGCCAAGGTATGTGAAGAAGGCTCACGGTCGCCTACCGTGACAGCCATCGCGTGCGTGAGATGAGGTCGTGAGAGAGAGAAGTTTTTTTTTTGTGATTTGAAGAATGTGATGGATGCACACGGTCTTACGATGAACCTCATTATTAAGTATTAACATTAAATTAATATTTTACATGTTTATTTATTATATATCATCTTTATATTTTTAAATAAGCCTCGTATTAAATTTTTTTTTGCTTGCCTCATACTGTTTACCATTTTCCTCGTAGCCTTAATTTTACCATGCAGACATTTTAATTCTCATTTTTATTGTTACTTATATTTATTATTACATAAATAGTTTTAAAAATTATTTATTTTTCTTTTATAACGTTTAAACATATAATATCGAGTGTAAAAACAAATATATTTTCATGACTTTTTTATTGTTATTGACGTTTCGATATTAGAATAGTTAAGAAATGTTCAATATAGTTCATACTTATTGCATAGTCTCGAGGGACTAATCTTAGCCCTTGGATCAGCCCCATTAATGGTCTAGATTGAATTTTAAAAATGTTGGGCGGAGTGATATTTTCGTAATTAACATGTAATGATTTTTACCATCACATTTGATTGTATAGTGATCACATGTGATTTTATATTGAATCACATGTGATTAAATATTAAAATTTAGGACTATGTTTTTTATGTGGACTATATTGAACACAACTCTAGAATAGTTATATTAAAGTCTTTTTCTTTTAATTTGTTGAAAGATTCTTAAGTATACAGGTAATTAATACTAAATAGTTGTAAGATGAATCGATTTAAATATAAGAGAAAATTTCACCCATAGTCCATGTGGTTTACCACTTATCACAACCTTGGTCCTTTAAGTTCGTTTATTACACTGGGAGTCCCTGGGGTATGGACTTTGTTACACCGGTAGTCCCTCTTCACCTCATGTGCACTTGAAAAGACGAAAATACCATTTTCTCCTTAATTTCTTTAATTTTTATTCATTAATTACTAATAATATTATTAAAACAATTAAACCACTAATATAATTAACAAAAAGCCTCTTCCCCTGATAAATGGAATCGTAAATCCCAAGCCCCGTCTGCCACCACCTACGCCGCCGTCTGCTACCACCCACACCCAAATCTCAAATCACCACCTGTCCACCACCACCACCACCACGAACCATCTACCACCACCATCAAGAACAACCGTCTACCACCACCATCGGAGAGGAATCCAGTAGTATTAACATTATTATAGAAATCAGATTGATCAGATGAACCAGACTCACCAATAGAACCCCCTTGTAGTCAGCAAACTGATCCTCAAATTCATTAACCTCTTTCAAATTATCGACAATCTCAGATTCAATAAACTCAAAAAAGTGGCATTCAAGTTGAATCCAGTAGTATTAACCTCAGAAGCAACAGACGCAAACTAGGGTTTTTCAGATCTTCAAATTTTGACTTAGGAGTGAAGAACACATCTTCAGTTACTGAAATTGACCCACAATCTTTGTTACTCATATCATTACGACCACCACCACACACACCCCTGAAACAACTCCGACCAGCCAAGATCTGAAACAACTCGAGTGAGAGAACAAGATCTGAAATCGAGTGTTTGTTTGTAGGTAGATGTCAGGATCGGATATAGATTATATCAAATAACAAGAACTAACTTTAAATAATCAATCAGAGTAAAATAAAAGTTAATCTTTAACTATGATCACAATCAATTAAGAAGTTGCGGAATCACACTTAATTGATTAAAGAAGGTTTTAAACAAAGATTAATTCAATCAAACAGTAGTTTTATTAACCAACCAGAATGATTACAAAAGCAAACTTCACCCCCAATCTAACTTATTCTGTTAGACGAAGAACACAGACTGTTCTTAGGTTTCAACAAGAAACTTAGAGGCTAAACACTTTTCAGAAAAATAAATAACAATAAGAACAAATGCTTTCTAATAATGAGATCAAGTCGTCATTCTAAATCGATCATCTAATGAAGTATATATAGACTCTTGATCCTCCTTGAATTGTTGACAGTTAGGTAATCTTCTATCCTCTGAGATAATCTTGATAATCTTCAAAGTATTTCGAGATATCTTCAAAGATAGGATTTTCCAAATATAGCTCAACAGAAACTGTTTAATGAACACAACAGTTCTGCATGTCTTCTAATAATCTTCACTTCAAGGCCTTCTAACAGTTTTGACTTTGCCAACTAACAGTTCTGAACTTTTGTACCAACAGTTGTAAAACCTTGCAGCAACTGTTAGTTACAACTGTTTTCGTATCCATCTAACAGTTTTCAACTGTTATCCCCAAAATACTCTTAACAGTTTTACCTTTGCATGTTCAATGGTTTCAATGACTTAGCAAATTTCCCAACAATCTCCCCCTAACTTAAAGTATTGAACAATACACTTAAGTTGTTTTATAGGGTTCAACCATAGAAACATTCACATAAGCAAAGAACATATTAACATTAATTATGCAAAGTAAAATTGTTATAATCAAAATATGAAGGAAAAATTACATTTTCTTTTTACTCTATCAGCTCCAACCTTTCTTTCAGTCTTCATCCCAGATCTTCCCTTAACCTTATAGGACCATAATACTTTGCCTTCACCATGTACATCAACTTGGTCCTACTATGATCAACAAAATTAAGATCAAACCATTGGGTTTTAGCATTGTTTGTCACAAGATTATACACCCTTGATCTTTCAAAAACTTTCACAGTCAATATTGGAAATCTTTCATCATTTGTCAGTATTGACATCACTCTCTGTGGATTGCATATACTCGATAAATGCACCAAAAATACTTTTATCTCAATTTCAGCATCCTTTCCAAAATGACTTACCCCATATTCATACATTTCTTGTACATCTCTCCTGGTCACACTATCCATCAGTGCAGTGAAACTGACATAGCTTTCAATTGGTTCCACCTCTCTAACAATGGTGACTCCCTGCTTTCCAGTTTCCACTCTCAGCATTTCAAACCTCCATTCTTTGATATGTGACTTTTGAGCTTCAAATTTGTCAATTCTTTCTTTTATCTCTATTGAGAGTCTATCTTGCAAAATAGTTTTGACCAAGCCTGTTTTGATTTTTTTCTTCAGACTGGTGACCAAGATTTGAAAATCTCAGTGCTTGGAACATCTGCAGTTGATACCATCCTGTTGATTAGCACCCTATCAACACTTGAAAGCTGTTCTTCTTCTTCTTCATTAACCGCTTGGACACTTGCAACTGTTAGTTGATTTGAAGTTACAACTGTTGGTTGTTGTGTTGCAACTGTTTGCTCATTTGGAGCAACAACTGTTTGTTTATCCTGTGGAACTGTCTGTTTAACTTCTTCCTGCTTGGATTTTCTTCTTCCTTTAGCTTGAGCAGTTGAAGAGATTTTCATCAAGGATTTGGGTTTAAGCAGCATTTCATGAGTATGAAGAACATTAGTTGCCTTCTTCAGATTCTCATCAAGAAAGTTCAGCTGCTTATCTTGCCTTATTAGCACCTCATTGTGAATTGCTACTACCTTGAGTACTTCAGTTGCCTTCTCCAACTGTTCAGTCAGTTCTTTTATCTTCTCATCTTGAGAAACTATCCTTTTGTTTTGAAGAGCAATCCTTTTCTTTAGGTGTAAATGAGCAGCAAGGTAAGGTGCAAAGTTAGGATCCGTCAATGCATGTTGTTTCAGTCTAGTCTCAATGTCAGTTAGTGTTTCCACTGTGACCATATCATTGACATTTTTCACTGGTGGTTGACTCCCCTGAGTATCACCATCAGTACCCCTCTTTTCTTGGTTCTGGGGATTACCAGAAACTGTTTTACTAGTCTCTGTTGCCATGGTTGAGGTCTTAGCTATGTTGACACTGTCCTGTTTATCCCTTGCGAATAAAACAGTAGTGTCAGCCTCAAAGACCATATGATCACCCTCTTGAGGAATGATCACCTCCTCATTGTGCCTGGGAGACAGCACCAAAGGTTCCCTTTCGATATTCTGCACATGTGAATGCACTTGTGCAGGGCTAACAGTTTGGGGTTCTCTAACTGTGGTGGAAGGAGCACCAACAGTTTTCCTCTTCTTTCTAAATATTTTTAGTGCAGGGGCTTGTGTTGTAGCCTTTTCAAAGGAAGCAGGTTGGGAATTTTGAGTATCTTGGTATGTGGGTTCCAGTGTTGGTGGTGTAGCAATACGATGGGTTTCATGCTCAACACTGGCAGTCCTGTTTCTTGACAGAAACTCCACCATTTCAGAGAGTGGAGGAGTTATGGCACCAGAGAAACTCTTGCCATTAATCAACAGTTTGCTCAAAGTGGAAGCCACATGAGCAGAGGGAATAATGACCCTCTTGTGTGTTTTTAGATTTGGCATCAAAAAGTTTAACAATACTTGCACAAATCGAGGATACATCAAAAAGAGACCATACTTGGTCCCTAGATGTTTTACCATGCCATTGAAAATTAATTTTGAAAAATTGAAGCAACGATTGTTGGCCAAACAGATTAAGGCCAAAGCAATGTTGCTTCCAAACTCGTTCCATCCTGTTCTTTTAGGACTAATGCACTGCTGGAGAGTATGAATCAAATACTTCCAGTGAGCACAAAATTGTCCCTTATAGAATGTACCCTTCCCTGAAGGACCCTCATACCCAAGCTTAACAAGCTCGGCATGCAAAAAATCTAGTGAAACTGAATCAGAATACTCACCCTCACTATCATTAAGTTGTAGAAGGTGGCGAATGGTATCCTCAGAGATTGAGACGGTCAACTCATCAATGGTAGAATCAATCCATTGCACGTCATCAGTTGTTCGAAGTTGAGCATGTTTCCAAAACTGATCAATGTAAGAAGTGTATATGGTAGGATTGATGGTGAGAGCAGTGTTGAGATCGGACAATGAGAGATAATCAATCATATCGTGAAACATGTGAAGATCATCGGGTTTTGAAAGAAAAGCAAGCATGTTATGTTCCTTGACGAATGGAAGGGGAGCCATGGCGATTTGATAGCAGAATTCTAGGGTTTTAGCGTTCAAATGAAGTTCAGTATGCGTAAAGAAACCTCTGAGGAGGGAATGGTTTATATATGTTTCGATTGTTGAACGCAATCCAAAGGCTTCCAAAATTCTGCAAAGACCAAAGCACCCTTTAATAGCTTAACAGTTGACGGACAAAAATGAACTAACAGTTGAGAAACTGTTTTCATAAGATGTAACAACTGTTATTCAAAAGTTAACTCCCTTTTGTTTGATCATTTATATAAATTGACAGTTGTTTAGAGTTTACAACTGTTCTTCATTTCTCGCCCTTAGTTGACAAATTTCTCCCCCTCAGTTGCACATGGACTTTGTCTAACAGTTGCCGAAGCCATATGCTAACAGTTGAAAACTGTTAGTATTGATTGAAACAGAAATGTGCAACTGTCAAACAAACTTTCAGCTCACATATATCAAATGTTGAAGCAACAATAATAAATCATTAGAGAACACAGTCATCAACATAAGATATATTTTATTCAAGATAATCACAATTCATACTCTCTTCTATGATTCTAGTGACATTGTTAAAAACTCTATAAGCTTTACTTTGAGTGGAGTATCCTACAAAGAAACCTTCTTCAGCCTTACTCTCAAACTTGCCTAACTGTGATTTGGTATTGAGGATAGTGCAAGGACAACCAAATGGTTTGAAGAAGTTGATTAAAGGTTTTCTCTTGAGAAACAACTCATAAGGAGTTTTCGCTTTGGACTTGACTACTTGTACTCTATTCTGAACATAGCAGGCAGTGTTCACTGCTTCTGCCCAGAATGTCATTGGAAACCTAGAATCAGCTAACATGGATCTAGCAGCCTCTATCAAAGTCCTATTCCTTCTCTCAGCAACTCCATTCTGTTGGGGAGTCCTAGGGGCACTGAACTGTCTTTCAATACCTTTACTTTCACAAAAACTGTTTAGTTCATAGTTCTTGAATTCAGAACCATTGTCAGATCTAATGACTTTCACCTTTAAATCAGATTGATTTTCAATTTTAAGAATAAGAGACTTAACTAACTCAGCAGTTTCATCCTTAGTTCTAAGAAATTGAACCCAAGTAAACCTGGTGAAATCATCAACTATGACTAAACAGTAGGCTTTCTTCCCTATACTCACTACAGAAGTAGGACCAAAAAGATCCATATGCAATAGTTGTAAAGGTGCAGTAATGGAAGAAGTCTCTTTGGACTTATAAGAAGTTTTGTGTTGCTTGCCTTTAAGACATGCCACACAATGATCATCACATGAACTCTTTTTGGGGCAAACCTCTTACCAAATTGTTTTTAGCTAATAAATTCATGGTTTTAAAATTCATGTGACACATCCTCCTATGCCAAATGGCAGACTCATCATGAGATGCTTTGGAGAGTAAACAGCTTAACACATTCTGTTTAGCAATCTTTTGTGGATCAAGACAATATACATTATCTTTTCTAGGTGTTCTTAAAAGAACATCCTTCTCATTTAATTTAAAATCTTTTGAAAGAATAATGCATTCTGAATCTGTAAACAAAACTTTGTTTCCATTGTCACAGATTTGAGATACACTTAACAAATTGTACTTAAGCTGTTCAACAAAGAAAACATCATTAAATGTAAGTGTACATGCCTCAACAGCTCCTTTACCTGTGATTTTTCCTCCCTTTGGATTTCCTCCAAATGCTACAAATCCTCCATTGATTCTTTTGAAATCCTTCAAACATTGTGGATTTCCAGTCATGTGCCTTGAGCATCCACTATCCACATGCCAAATTCCTCCTTGATTCGCCTTATGAATGCTCTGCACAAATACAATCAGTTAGTAGCAGGAAGTACCCAGGCCATGCAGGTCTTGGGTACACCATTCAAGTCATAATACTTAAACAGAGTTTTGTTCTTTTTGATTTCATCCAAATTAGATTTCTCTAACTTGTGTGAAGAATACTTTGTAAGAACATGTGGTTTCCAACTGTTGTGATTAACAGTGGACACCTTTGAACAAACAGCTGGTGGAGTTGGTAAAACAGATGAATCAACTTGTGATTCCTTTTGATTTTCAGTTTGAAGAACATTTTTACCTTCTCCAGAATCAGTTTGTTTTTGAATTTTCATCCAAGCCAAACCAGCAGTTTTTGGTTTTGCTAAAACAGTTTTGGAACTGTTAGTTGGTTTGGATGTAACTGTTTTAGAACTGTTTGCCAGTTTTGGCTTAGCAGTCTTAGAACTGTTGATCTGTTTTGACTTAACAGTTTTAGAACTGTTATTCTGTAGTTTGGAACTTTTGTTTTGAGTGCCATTTGTCTGTGGGTTATAGTAACAGTCTTGAACTAAATGATTAGATCTTCCACAAATGTAGCACTTTTTGGTTTTCACAATAGATAAACCAGTTCTTTGTGACCAGAATTGGTTCCTATTTCTTTGATTTCCTCTAACAGCTGCAGATTGAGGAAACTTTTGGACACCATATTTTTGGCATGTGCATGCAGGCATTTCAGTATGCCTTTTCTTAGGCTTGGGTTTAGCCTGAGATTTTGAAGCTTCCATTTTCTTCTTTGCATACACAATCTCACCAACTTTCTCCTTTCCTTTGGCTTTTGTACTAACAGTTGGGCTTTTTAGATTAGAACTGTTTGGGTTCTTGTGTGAACTGTTAGTGTAAAAATGGGGACTATTTGCAACAGTTGTGGAACTTTCAATGGAATGGATTGCTTTTGAAGGTGTTGGCTCAGTGATGAGGGATTTTGTGGATGCTTTTACAAACACCACAGGATTGAAAGATGGTTTTGTGGAAATGGGTTCACAACAGATGTGATTTTCATATGGAATCACTTCATCTTTCTTCACAACTATCTCAATATCTTCAACACTAACTACAGACAGAACTTCATCTTCATAGCTCTCAAACTTTGGATCAGCTGACTTTAATTCATCTGCTAAAGGTTCATTGACATATCTTTCAGCTGCCTCAGACAAGGGTGTTATGTATGTGTGATTGTATGGAGGTGGGGTTTCCTTATATCCAAGTCCAATTTTCACCTTGTCTCTCACTTGAGATTGTAGCAGAGTCTCAAGCTTAAGGTTTGCAGCCTTGAACATTCCAAGATCAATGTCCACACCCTCCAATTTCTTTGTGAGTTCATCCACCTTGCTTTCTTTTTCAACCAATTTCTTTTTCAGACTATCAATCTCATCTTGAAACTGCTCTTTCTCCCACTTATGATATTTTCTATCATAGTCCATTTGCAGTTCATTAGCCTGATAGTCTTTAATTTTCTTTTCAAAATCTTCTATCACAGCAGTATACTCATACCTTCTCTACTCCATTTTACTTAGAGCAGCACATACTTTCTTATTGTGCTCTCTAAATCTCTTAACAATAGCTCTACATTCACCAGGACATAGTTTAGAAGATACCTGTATGTCCTCAGATTCTGGAGAATCCATCTTGATGGAGGAGTCAGTCAATGCCATCAAAGCTTTGTTGCTGGTAGCCTCCTCTGCTTGATCACTCCAATCAAATCCATGGCCTTCTTGTGAGACCAATGCTGAGGAGGTATGGTTCTGAGTTGGCCTCTGACCTTGATTCTGAACTTGTCTACCAGATCTGCATTCTCTTGCAAAGTGGCCAAGTTGTTGACATTTGAAGCATCTTACCTTTGACTTGTCAAATCCAGCCTTGCCATCAGCTCTGAAATTCATGTTTTGCCTTCCAGTCCTTTTAATGAATCGCTTGGCTCTAACAGTAAGCATGGCCATCTGCCATTTGAGATCCATTTCCTCAAGATCATCAGGGTGCACTTGTTCAAGATCCTCATTGGTGAGGGTTGAATGTGCATGGCTGGCAAGAAAAGCTTCAAGAACTGCATCTGGAGTATTCATATCTAGTCCAACAACAGAACTAGTACCTGCACCACTATCAAGAGAGTTAGTTAATGAATGGTTTGATTCCATACCTGAGGAAGACAGGAGAGCAACACTTTGACTAGGGACTACAGTTTTTCTTTTTCCCTCTATCTCTCCCTCAAACACTAACAAACTATTATAGAGGTCATCTAACTCTATGTCTTCAAGAGAATCCTTGGTTCTCCATTGTGCAGCAAATACAGTCCATTCATCACCTAGAGACCTAAGAAACTTTCTATTTATCTCATCTTGATCAAGACTAACCTTAGCACTCTCCAGTTGACTCACCAGTTTGTAAAACCTATCAAAGATTTGGGTGATACTCTCATTTTTCCCACTGGTGAAGTTCTCATAGGCTTGTTTAAGAAGATCTCTTTGGTTTCTCTTAGAACTAGCATTCCCAGCAAACCTCTTCTCCAGAGCATTCCAAAGTTCATGAGCATCATCAAATTTCTTGAATTGATGTTGATACTCATTGGGAATTGCAATCTGAAGGATGCTGAGGGCTTTCATCTCAATCATTCTATCCTTCTTTTCAGCATCTGTCTTTGGAGGTGGTTTCTTCTTTGGTTTTCCATTCTCATCCAGTTCAATGGGATTAGTAGGAACAGTTTCAATGATTTGCCAAACAGCATAGTCCATTAGTTGGACATGTTGTTTAATTCTTAATTTCCACATCTCAAAATCAGATGGTTTGAGCATGGGAACACGAATGTTGGACCCTGACCCACTGTTATCAGAAGAACCTCCCGAATCCATTGAAACAAATTGATTTAAAGACAGTTAAAAAAAATATTAAAGCAAGATAAAGCAAAATCCTTCAACCGGTGATCAAAGGAACCTTAATGATAAGGCTCTGATACTACTTGTCAGGATCGGATATAGATTATATCAAATAACAAGAACTAACTTTAAATAATCAATCAGAGTAAAATAAAAGTTAATCTTTAACTATGATCACAATCAATTAAGAAGTTGCGGAATCACACTTAATTGATTAAAGAAGGTTTTAAACAAAGATTAATTCAATCAAATAGTAGTTTTATTAACCAACCAGAATGATTACAAAAGCAAACTTCACCCCCAATCTAACTTATTCTGTTAGACGAAGAACACAGACTATTCTTAGGTTTCAACAAGAAACTTAGAGGCTAAACACTTTTCAGAAAAATAAATAACAATAAGAACAAATGTTTTTTAATAATGAGATCAAGTCGTCGTTCTAAATCGATCATCTAATGAAGTATATATAGACTCTTGATCCTCCTTGAATTGTTGACAGTTAGGTAATCTTCTATCTTCTGAGATAATCTTGATAATCTTCAAAGTATTTCGAGATATCTTCAAAGATAGGATTTTCCAAATATAGCTCAACAGAAACTGTTTAATGAACACAACAGTTCTGCATGTCTTCTAATAGTCTTCACTTCAAGGCCTTCTAACAGTTTTGACTTTGCCAACTAACAGTTCTGAACTTTTGTACCAGCAGTTGTAAAACCTTGCAGCAACTGTTAGTTACAACTGTTTTCGTATCCATCTAACAGTTTTCAACTGTTATCCCCAAAATACTCTTAACAGTTTTACCTTTGCATGTTCAATGGTTTCAATGACTTAGCAAATTTCCCAACAGTAGAGAGAGATAGAGAGAGAGATAGAGAGAGAACAGTGGTAAAAGAAACCTAATTTCACATGTGGTGGTGGTGAGGCGGCGGTAGTGTTATACGGCAGTGGCGATGGGCGACGGAGAAAGGGGTCGCAGATACCATTGCAAATCTGTTTTCTTCTCGGGCGATGGTAAGCTTTGGACGGTCGGGTTTGGCAGAGGTGTAGAGCTGTGGGCGGCGATGATTGTGGAGAAGAAGGGAAGGGAGAGAAGACGGTAATGATGGTTGTGGAGAGGAAGGTGTGGCGGAGGTTTGGCTACCGGTGGTGAAGGTGTGGTCTTCGGGCTAAGATAGGGGTGATGGTGGTGAAGGTTGCGCCGGTGAAGGTGTGGCGGCGATGAAGAAGCTTGGGCGGTGGGGTTGCGCCGGTTATAAGAGAGAGAGGGAGGAGAGATAAGGGATTTAGGGATGTGTGATAATAATTAAATATATTATGTATTATTAGTTTAATTATTATTTTTATATTACTTAAAATTGAAGAAAATAATTAAAAAAAATAAGGGTATAATGGACATTTCAAAAGAAAACTTAAGGGTATTTAGGTCTTTTTAGTCATGTCAAGGACTACCAGTGTAACAAAGTCCATACCCAGGGACTCCCAGTGTAATAAACGAACTTAAAGGACCAAGGTTGTGATAAGTGATAAACCACATGGACTATAGTGAAATTTTCTCTAAGGAGGCGTTTGTTTTGCAGGATTCCATAGGATTCTGTGGGAATTAGAATCCAATTCCCAGTAATTCTCACGTTTGGTCGACCATGAAAATGGAATTTGAAGGAATTTAAATCGAAAGTAAAATCCTTCAAAGGTTGGAGAGATTTTAAAATCAGAGAATAAGGGGGCGTTTGGTTGGTGGTATTTGGGGGGATTTCATGGGAATGGGATTTCAAATCCCCCCAAATGATGTGTTTGGTTTGCAAATTTGAGGAAGGATTCAAAATCCCAGGAATCACCAAAATCCCTCAGCTGAAGGATTTATCATTCCCTCCTACCCCCTTGGTATTCTGAAATCCCTCATATGAGGTATTTCCTCCGGCGACCGTCTGGCTAAAATTCCGGCGAACATCACCCTCGCCGTCATCACTTCCGTCAAACATCACCTGTCACCTTCCATCATCGACGTCACCGGTCACCTTCCATCATCGACGTCACCGGTCACCTTCCATCACGGGTCACCGTAACCCTCGCCGTCAACCCTAGCCTTCGAGAAACCGTCGAGAAACCCTAGCCTTCGAGAAACCGTCAACCTTCCATCATCTTTGTCATCCCCTTCGAGAAGCCGTCGCCGCTGCAACCCTTTCGAAACCCTAACCGTCGCCGCTGCAACCTTCGAGAAACCCTAGCCGCTACTACCCTCGAGAAACCCTAGCCGCTGCAACCATCGAGAACCCCTAGCTGTCGTTCGAAACCCTAGCCTTCGAAACACTGGCCTTCGAAACCCTAGCCGTCGTTCAAAACCCTAGGGCGGCGGTGTTCGCAGAGCAGCGAGGTGGTGGCCCCGTCGTTCGCAGATCTGTCATCCCCGTCGTTCGCAAAGAAGGGAGCAGTAGCTAGGGTTCGAAACAGAGCAGCGAGGTGGTGGCCGGCGGTGTTCGCAGAGCAGCGAAAGGAGAAGTAGCGGCGAGGTGGTGGGCGGCGGTGAGGTGGTGGCCGACGGTTTGGTGATGGTGTTATGGGTTTAGTGGTGTCTTGGATGAGGTGAACCAAACACAAGTGTGGGATTTAAAATCCCACCAAATGAATTCCCCACAAATGCAATTCCCTTGTATAAATCCCAATCCCCAAAATCAATACTTGAACCAAACGCCCCCTAAAGAATTGTATCTTATTACCAAAATACCCTCATGCCCTATTCTAATCTATCTGCGGTTTCATCCTAATCCACGAGAGCAGTCGATCGAAAGCCTTCATCGTTGAAAGCAGTCTCGTCGCCGTCGAAGGGCTGTGCAGTCGGAACCCTCGTCGCCGTCGAAGGCCTCCGTCGAAGGCCTGCAGTCGGAACCCTCGTCGCAGTCCTTCTCTCGCTGTCGAAGCCCTAGTCCTTCTCTCGGAAGTATCTCCTTCTCTCGCCGTCGCCTTCTCTTGGAACCCTCGTCCGCCGCCGTTTGCAACAGCCTTCATCCCCTTCCATAGCAGGTAAGGATTCTGCCCTCTTTCTCTGTCTCTCTCTCCCAATCGTTGATTGATTTGGAACAATTAGTAGTGTTTGCAACAGCCCTTAATCACTTATTTGGAACTATTAATAGAATAGATTGAATAAATTTTCATGGCTGATTTACATTCAAACATATGGCTATCTTCTTATTCATTTATGAAATCTTCTTATTTACATTCAAACATATGGCTATCTATGCTTATTGTAAAGTCAAACACATTCAAACACATGGCTATCTTCTTAAAAGTTATTAAACAATCTAAATTAAAAAAAAAATGCAGGAATGGTAAACCTGTCATTTTATATGTCTGAAATCAAATTCATCTATATTGTCTGCAAACCAAACAGATTATGGAAAAGGATTCCAATTCTATTTCCTGCCAACCAAACAGATTATAGATTCAAATTCAATTCCTGACAGATTCCAATTCCATCAGAGAATCCAATTCTATCAGAAAAATTCTTGCAAACCAAACGCCACCTAAATATAAATCAAATTTCATACTTTTATATGTTTAAACTCGCAGGACCCATACAACTCGTTCTAACTATAACCTAAAACAAACACCCCAATTTGAGACGTTACCACGTTCGTATCACCTTTTCTCTTATTCTGCAGGCTTCGAACTCACCTTCGTCGGCGATTAGGTGAGTTCATCTTCATTAGGGTTGTGATTGTAGTTTAGTTTTTGATTTATCCTCATCTCAGATTATCATCTTCGCAGGTCGATTCATATCGGATCTCGATTTTGCGGAGACTTCGTTTCATCTTAGCTTCACAACCCTCCTTGGTTTATCTCACAATCCTCGATTTATCATGGAACCAACGATTAGGTGAGTTCATCTTTGATTAGGGTTTTGATTGCAGATTTTGATTTCTACCTCAACCCTATCTTAGTTTCGATTTCGTCCTGAATCTGTTCTTCAAAATCCTAATTGTGATTGTAAGCACAGGAAAAGATGTGAGTTTATGCTTCAGAAACCCTAAAAAACTTACCTTCATGGATAATGAGAGCGTATTTATGCATATATTTCAAGGCGAGACTCTATGATTTTAATTTTAATCTATCACCATATTTTTTTATACCTTTTGGCATCATATTTCAAGGTGAGTTTCATTATCCTTTGATTGTTTGCCACTCTTGAGTGTGTTCAATTGCTTTCATTTGATCAAATTCTGCACTTGATTTTCAAAGTAAGTTTTGTGTTCTTAGATTTGCTATCTTGAATTTGTCCTTTGAATTTAATCATCTCCAATTTGCTCCTGTGTCTTATTGTGTTTTTGTTTGTTTTATGTTTGAGAAATAGAAAGAGAGTTTGCACATTGATGCTGTCTTATATTTTGACAATGCCTTTAAAGTCCTAAAGCAAAATAATGAAATGATAGTGCTCGGCTATGGTTTTCTCTTTATGCAATGGAAGAGTCACATTTGTCATTTGTGTTAATGGGTCTGTCGAGTAGGGTGGTTGGTGTAAAGAATATAACCACTTAAGCAAGCTTTCATGCTTGATTTCAAGAAATCACCATTTGTTGATGACCAATGTTTGTGTTAACGGGTGTGATGTGTATGAGTATATCCACAAAAGCAATATTTTATACTATCTGGTTTTTCTTTTTTTAATGAGTAATAGCACCACGCAAACCCGCAAAGGTAATCTTGCACTGAACCTCATTTGCATTGAGTAGTTTTACTTCATGCTGTGTGTTTTTTTATAGTTTTTTTAGTGATAATATTGCATATTTATGAAGTCTTCGGGATTTAACCCTTTAGGACTTGGGAGAACAAAGATTAATTAGAACTTAGTCTTTCAAATTTACATGAATCTCTACTTCAAGTTATTGTATATATATATTTGAGTTTAGTTGGTTAAAGTTGGTATGGTCAACATTTACTAACAGAATGATTCCGCTTTCACAATTTAGCTCTTGGATATATATATATATATATATATATATATATATATATATATATATATATATATATATATATTTCACTTTTAGTACCTTTTCATTTATTTCTTCGTTTATTGTTTAGAGCCATATAGTAATTATTTCTAGGTTTTAGCAACACTCAGTTCTAGGGGTGGCGATTATTGACGTGAGAAGAAATAAGCGAGTTTGGGTTGTGTATAAACGGATTGACCTGCCTATCCCGTCTACTAAATGGATAGTGTTTAGTTGAGTTGTAAGTAAACGTAACAACCAGCTATTAAATGAATAAAAATAAAATAAAATAAACCTCGAGAGGAGACGATTCTTTTGCCCAGGCCTTCTCCTTCCACGCATCCCGAATCGTTTCTTCGTCTTCTTCATCGCGCCTTCTTTTCCATCCCGAATCCTAATCGACCTAAGCGCTTTCGAGACCCTAATCGTTCTAAGCACTATCGGTAAAATTTATTCTTCGTTCTCCAAAATCGGTTCTTGTCTCTAATGTTTTGGGTATTTCCTGAATCTATAATTATTTGATATCATATATTGGGAACTATGTTGTGATTTTTCGGCACTTGGAGATTGTGTTGAGCAGAGTCTGCATTATGAAGATTGAAACAAACAAACGATCTAATTTGTAGATTTACTGATGTAAAGGTTTATGTGTTTCAATGTCCAATGCCTCTGTGAGACTGTGATGGTTCTATATATTTGCCATGTTTAGTATTTTATTTGTAAGACTAACTGACTAAGATGAACATAAAGATTAGATCAGAAGGCTAAATGATATCAAAGTTTTAGCAATGATCTTCCATGATCAGTGTTTTAACTGTTCCAGATTATGATTATAAATGTGAAGCTCAAATCACCATGATGTTTAAAATATAGTTGAGTTTATTTCTTGCGCCTCCAACAGTTTCCTGTGAATCTTTATTGGAAAGAAAAATTTGAGTTCACAGTTATAAAAAATGAGTGCTTTCTCTTGTTGATATTCTTGTTGCTCAGTCTAAATGATGCACGTTAAGCTGTTATTAAGTATTAACATCTGTTTACATATATGAGCTTCTGCAAATTGTAATAGTTTATTAAATTGCTGAATCTTTGCGTGATTTATGTACCAATTCATCTGTTTACATATATGCTGTACCAATTCATGTAACCCAACAACTGAAATATGCTTGTGAGATGATATAATGGATCAGACTGTCAAGTGTCAAGCTTGGTATATATATAATTTAGGAGAACAAATGTTACAACGTTTCTAACTCTGGTTGTGGTCCTAGAGGTGACAAAGTGGGTTGGGTTGGAACCAGGTTTGGGTCAAAAAGGTACTCTTGGTATGGCTTGAAATGGGTCAAATTGGGTTGATCGAAGCACTTTTTGTCCAATTTTTTTTCTAGAAATACTTAGTGTGTCAAATATGATTAATATATTGTTATCTCATATTGATCCAATTTCTTTAATAAAACAATTTTGGAGGTTCTATGCATAAATATATCATTCTATGCGGATTTCAGGTGTTTTCTTTGGCCCATTTCTTTTTAAGCTAATTATGTTGTTTTTACCCGTTTGACCCTTTAGATATACATCATAACCCAAATCAATCCATACTTAAGTAAAGGGGTCAAAGTTTCCGCCTCTATTGGCGTCTACAGATTGGACACCATCTTGATTCTTGAACATGAGATTCACCCATCGACTGGATTTCTGTTTTGCTCTCTACATTTTGATAACTTGTGTGTTGTTCCGTATAATATATGATTTATAGACCCATAAAATTTTGTTGTCTTACATTTTACCTTATAACACAGAACTACCATAACGTCTGGAGCAATTTCTCATATTATTTGACTAAAGTGAGGTTATACGGTGGGAAGAGGAGATGGTGGCTGCTATTAGGAAATTCAGAACTGTTGCAATTTCTCTTCACACGGATCTAAATTTTCACCATTTACATTGTCGATATTTCTTGAATAACGGGCCGGACACTGTGGAGGAGCTATTGGACCGGCACGTGGTAAAAAAACAGAAGAGCTATGATGACGATGCAGATGAGAAATTGACCCGTCAGAAACTTACCAGCACCCGGCGTGAAGTATTGGGTCTCTACCGAGACATAATTCGTGCAACCCGTTTTTTCATGTGGCCTGATTCACATGGTGTCTTGTGGCGTGATGTTCTTCGAGCTAATGCTCGAAAGGAGTTTGAGGAGGCTCGTTTTGAGAAAGATCCTGAAATCATCACGCGGTTGCTAATTGGTGGACATGATGCTGTGCAAGCTGCTCTTGACAAGTTAGTTGAAAAGCAGAGGCAGCAGATTGCCAAAGAAAAAGCAGATCATGATCGTCGATGATATTGGTAATGATTTGGATTCTTGTGAATGTGTGTGTATCTTCTTTTATTACGTTTCCAGCATCTTCAACTTGCATTTTTAGAACATACAAATTCGGTATTTCTGGATGGATACAGATGTAGGTGCAATATCAACCCTTATGTGACAGTGGATCTGTTTATGCCATATTTTGCTGTTAACATGTGAGATCTATAAGTCAGCGTTTAAAACCTTCTAAATTGTTCAATGTGTTAATAAAAGGTTTTGATTAGTTTAATAATAGCTTTTTAATTATGTATAATAATTACTGGTATAGTTTTTATATAATAAAGTGGTGTAAAATGGCGGGTCAACCGAACTCAAACCAGCTCATTTTTTCCCATTGTCATGACTTAGCCTCCCAATTTGCCACCTGTAGCTATAGATATTCGGTTCTTACATTGTTTTTGCTTTTGATGATGATGATCTTAGAAGTGGCTCAAATTACCTTTCCTGTATATAAGTTTGGGTTATACACTTATACGAGTAAAATGAATAACATGCTTATGAAGCGAAGACAAATCACTCAAAGAACTTGTTCTTATATCTGTTTTTATATATGGAATATGAATATTAGCTATTTGTCTTGGTTATTAGTTGTCTATGTTCCAAAACTTGGGAACTAAAAGTTAGCTGCTCATAATGGATGTACACTCTATCGATTGGAGTTTAAGTCCGTCTCTTAGACTACCAAATGCTTTAGGTTTTTGAACACCAAACATGTTTTCTGAGTTTAGTAGCATTTTAATGTTTCCAGTTCCAGTTATATCCAATTGAAAATGATTGCCTAGAAATGCATTTTGACTTGGTTTAACATGAGGATTGAGTGTTTAAAGAATCATCCTTGGATGTCTAGAATTAGGATGGCGGTTCTTTTAAATGTGAAATTGATTTATATTCATCTTGAACACGTGTTAATGGTAGAGCTGGCCAGGTAGTTGTGTATGATAGCTCCAGTCGTATGATTCCCCCTCTCACCTATATGTATCTAAATTTAGATTCCTCTCTTTAACAAAATTACTAACTGAAATCATCAATGCTCTACACGTGGCTTCCTCTTGTAAACAGTTTAGGAGCTAGGCCTGTTGGGCTGTTATTTAAAGTATTGGGCTCAGGAATAGGATCTCTATGAATGGTCACCTCTTGAAATTCCAGCTTGTCCTCAAGCTGGAAGGAGGGGGATTGTTGCTGAACATCTGCTGCATCTTCCCAACTTATGTCCTCACTCCTCAGCTGAGCTTGATTTCCACTAGATAAGCCTCTGCCCAGTTCGAGTTCAATTTTGTTAATAACCTGCTTAGCCAAACACTTTTCAGGAGATTGAGCAAAACTGGAGTCAGTCTCCACGCTACAGCCGTTGGGGAAGTTTTGATTCATCAATAATATGTCCCAACGGCTAGTTTCAAAAGTGACACATGAAAGACTGAGTGAATCCTTGCTGAATCTGGAAATCGTAGTCAGTAAGCAACAGGTCCCGCCTTTGCAGTAATAAGGAAAGAACCAAAATAACGAGCTGCCAGCTTCTGATTAATTCGTCAAATGACTGACTGTTGCAGCCTTGCAGGTGAGGGCGAAGCTCAAGGAATACCCATTCTTCAACTTTTAGATTTACATCTGGAGTGAAAGTTGCTCGATCCTCTCATACTGGGTTTCCAATCGTGCTTGAAATCTAGTATTTGTCGTAGGAGGCTCAGTTTGGACCTTGGTGTGTTCATTTCCCGCCTCCCGGGAATGGAACCAATTGATAAGAACTATCAAACTGAAACTAAAAGAAAGACCGCTGAATCGGGTAATTGGATAAATGGAAGATAAAATCAGAGAAGACCTTATGCCGAAGTACAATTAGGCTAAGAAAATTTACATCTGCCCTCTTACCTTTAAACATCTTAATTTAGATTGTTTTACATATGGCCTCTTCTAGTAAACAATCCAGGAGTTGGGCCTGTTAGGCTATTCATTTAAAGTATTGGGCTCAGGAATAGGATCTCTATCAATTTATTGTTGTTAAACTACAATACAAGTTACAATTTTTATGTTGCCTGTTGGACTTCTAATGTTTTGAATAAAAGTGTGTTAGTGTTATGTTAGTATTTAAGACTTATATTAGTGTTGTTTTATATATATATATATATATATATATATATATAGGGGAGGGTTCCATTAAGAACCGATTTTATTGCGAGAACCGCGAGAACCAATCTTAGCCGTTGATTTGATAAGTG
This sequence comes from Pulicaria dysenterica, assembly GCA_947179395.2. Taxonomy (NCBI): domain Eukaryota; kingdom Viridiplantae; phylum Streptophyta; class Magnoliopsida; order Asterales; family Asteraceae; genus Pulicaria; species Pulicaria dysenterica. The sequence goes on from OX359295.1 coordinate 5,682,994, forward strand.
GAATTCATGGATGAAGAGCGTGGGGGAATCAAGTGTGGCAGGGTGTATGTGAGGAATTCATGGGTGGGCAATGACATTGAAAGTGGGGGAATTGGACGGCTCAGATTGGTTCTCGCGGTTCTCGCATTAAAAATGGTTCTCGATGGAACTTCTTTCTATATATATATATATATATATATATATATATATATATATATATATATAGGGGAGGGTTCATGCGAGAACCGTTGTTAGTGCGAGAACCGCGAGAACCAATCTCGGCCGTTCCTTGGATATGGGAAGTTTCATGGATGGTGAGCGTGGAGGGATAGAGTGTGGCAAGGTGCATGTGAGGAATTCATGGGTGGGCAATGACATTGAATTAGGGGGAATTGAACGGCTTAGATTGGTTCTCGCGCTAACAACGGTTCTCGCATGAACTTTTGTCTATATATATATATATATATATATATATATATATATATATAGTGCCAGGTGAGTGTAACTGCCAACATTCCCTTTCATTCTCAGCCGTTGGATCATGTTCACTTTTAATCTCAGCCATTTAAAGTCCTGAATTTAGTAAGCCGTTAGATCAAGTGCTCATGTAATCTAGACCATTGATTTATAAAAATAACTGCTTCTGACCACTAGAAAAATCTAATTAAAACTGCCTCTAACCACTAAAAAAACGTGGTAGCAATTACACCAAAGGACCTGATAAATCTCAGTTTCTCTTTTTTCTTCATAACATCGAATGGTAAATCAAGTAATTGAACATAGTTACAGATCCAAATTACCTTAATGAATATACATGTTCATCACAATCGCCATCAGAATAGGATCCTAGAACACTCTCACTTTCATAACCTTTACCCAACTCAGTATATAACTTCTCGCAGGTTGTAGATTTCACCTTTAGGGTCGATTGCTCAAGAGGCGGCGAAGAAGGAGCGGCCTATGCGAATGAGACGAAGCCGGAATAGTTGGGTGTGGCCGACCCCGTTTGACTCTTCAAGTTCTGATATGAAATTTAGATTGAGCCGCAAAGATCCGGTAAAGAAGAACCGATCTGTGGAAGAGTTAGGGTTGCTTACAATTAAAGATTCCTTTGGATAAGAGTTAGGGACGTGCCAGATATCTTAGATCTCGTCAGGTACATGGACTGACGCATCAATACAACCCATATCTACTGAAAGAAGAACCGATCTGCTCATAGAAGCACAGATCTGTGTGTAGTCGTTAGTGGTGGTATGAAAAAGCATGTGGAACGGGCTGAAGAAAAGACGACGGTGAGCTCAGTCGATAGTGTGGCCGGCGATCAGGTAAGGAGAGGGTTTCGTCGATATAGACGGCTGTAAACTATGAGCGGCTAGGGTTTTATGAGATAAGGCAGATAGGGTTTAATGCGATGGAGGTGGAGATGGCCTACGGTCCGCGGTGTGGTCGCTGGTCGCTGCCGTTTGATGGTGCGATGGAGGTGGAGACGGCCGACTTTCAAGCTCTTCGACTGGTAGATGGAAGGTAGAGGGGAGAAGGTGTAGTTGGTGGAGGAAGGGTTTGATGTCGATGACAGTATGCGGTGGTAGAGCTGACAGTAGGCAGTTGGAGAGGCGACAGTGGGCGATGGTCGGAAGGAGCGGAGGAGGGAGTGGTCATCGGTGGTGGCCGGTTGCATGATGGTGGGAGGCAGATTACGAAAGTAATGTTAGGGTTCTCACTTTTTAATGTCAGCTTTTGAGTATTAGGGGTTGTTTGGTAGAGAGAAATGGGGATAGAGAAAAGGAAAAAGAGTCAATTCTCTTGTTTGTTTGTACATGAGAAAAGGTGAGACGGGAAAAAAACCATTTCTCTTTCCTACTTTTCAATTCCCCATGTAATCTAAAGAAATGGAGAGAAAAGCTTCCCAAATCTCCGTCTGGATTATCTAGTCTCGATCCATCTCATCTGATTTCTCATCTTTCTCTCCAACGTTGCCTCTCGTCTCCGACTAGCCTTGTTGCTCTCATCTCCGACTACTCTTGTTCCTCCCATCTCCGACTACCCTTGTCGCTCCATCTCCGACTACCGCCGTGTACAGGCGCCGACGGATACCGCCACTGCTAGGGCTTCTCCCCGTATACCACCGCTACTAGGATTCTCACCGTTTGTACAACCGCCGAATACCACCACTGCTAGAGCTTCTCGCCGCATACCGCCGCAACTAGGCTTCTCGTCGTATACCGGCGCTTCTCGCCGTTTGTACAGTCGCCGTATACCGTCGCTGATATTGGGCTTCGTCTCTCTCCACCGTCTCCGACCGGCAAGCTATCTGTTTCATCGTCCCTCACCGTGTCTGCTAGCCCTTCGTTTTTTCATATGCCTCTATTCTATTGTATCAGGTTATGTGTTCTAATTATGTTGTGATTTTAGAAAAATGGTTGGTTATTTTATATGTAACTATGCGCATTCTTGTATTCATTTGAGTATCAGCTTCATGATTTTAGAGTTCATGATGGCTCTGCTTAATTATTTGTGTTGTTGTACAAATGTACATGTATTTGTTTTCAGATTTTTGATCAAAGTATGTGAAAAAGTATATCTAATTTAGACGAAGAACATACCCATTTCAGATTTTTGAACAAAGTATACCCATTTCTCTGATCAAATTCTTATTGTAACAAACAAGAGAAATAATTCTCTATTACGTTTCTCGGTTGAAATCCTTGTGCTACCAATCAAAATAGTCAATTCCTATTCTCTAGACTAATTCTTTTTCTCTGCAATTCCATCCTCTCTGTTCTCATTTTTCTGTATTTTCATTCTCTGTATCAAACGTACCCTTAAGGTTTTAGATATTAGGGTTTTGAATTTTATTAATGGGCTTTTTAGTGGGTATAAATAATAGTAGAAGAGAAGTAAGGGATTGGGCTTGTGTTTAATATTTATAAAAGTATATAAAGTTATTTATATCATAAGTTTGCTAAAATCGTTATGTCTTATACTAATATATATAAAATTTAACATGGGAGATATTTAAATAAAAATAGAATTTATTTAAACATAACTATATATTATTTTTAGAAATTAATTGTATAATATAATTTTCTAGAAATTAATTATATAATATAACTTTCTAGAAACATTATATGTTTATTATAATTTACCTTATTTTTTAAATAAATTATGTAATATGACACTTTAGAAATTGATTTAAAATTTATAAAATTGTAGCATGAACATGTTTTAATATACAAATCATTGAACATGTTATAACTTATGATCAAAATAAAAAACCAAAAAGTTTCATATGCTGTAACTTATGATCAAAATAGAAAACAAAAAACTTTCATATGTTGGGTGATTTGACTATGACGAATTTGCGACAGGAGAAGTAAGGAATGGGACTTGTGTTTAAAACCCTAATATGTCTTATACATACATACATACATACATATATATACATACATACATACATACATACATATATATACATACATACATATATATATACATATATACATATATATATATATATATATATATATATATATATATATATATATATATATATATATATATAGGAGTAAGATCAAATAAAAAAAATATTAAGATAAAAATTGTAAGAGGTATTCATGTTCATCAACGTGTAATTTAAAGATAAGGGGTACTTTTGGAACTTTCAAATACATCCCACGTTTCTCTCTTCCACAATTTAATAGAAACTGCTTCTCTCTCCACTCCAGAACCCTATCTCTCTCTCTAACGTAAATCACGGCCACCGCCCTTGCCCGTCGACTAGTGATTCATCTTTCTCGCCGAATACTACACAAAAGGATGTTGCCACGGATGCCAGCATGCGATTACTGATGCAACACCGTCCACCTGCTTATTTATCAATTTCTTGGCGTTTTACTATTTAAATCAAGTGGTGCAGCGGAAATTGATTAAAGATCTCTGTTATTATGGTTTTGGTGTTTCCATATACTTTTTTTCCTTTGTATTAACGATTGAAATGGATATTGTGTATCAACTTTGGTAGATGAAAGGGTTTTGTAAGTTTTTTCCTCCGGTAATTGATTTGAACAAGGTATATCATACCCGTGCGTTGCGCCGGGTTGATATTTAAATAATCACATTTATATCATTTTAATTTATACATCGTTTTACAGATAAGATGGTTGTTCGAAGTAGTACATATACGTATTATTTGTTTAATAATGTGATCTACGAAGATAAAATATAGAGTTGTTTTTTAGCAAACTGTAATTTGTCAAGTAGTTAACTAAATAAAAATTAGTTGTTGGAACTTATTGGAGGCGCATTTGTTTATTAAATAAGATCGGAGCTTGTTATAAAATATACGTAAGAAGTGAGTACTTTTGAGATTGCATATCTCATTTCATTTATCAATATTTTTAACCTTTGATTATTACTCTCTTATGAGCGCCTTAAGTTGAAGACCACTTCGTTTGGCATATCAACATGTCTACAATTTCCGAAGACTTGTTTGTTTACTATGTCATCAAATGTGATAATACGAAGTTATTATTAATATTGTAAAGAAATAATATATAATTCATTTTAGAATCATGTAAGAGACATGTTAAAAACTATAAAGTTGAAATATGATTCATCTAATTAGTTATGTATAGTGTGATTATAAATGTTACGTTTGAAATATGAATAGGAATTTTATTGAATTAAAAATTGATAAGGTTTACTTATATTGAAAAAGAAGCATTTTGAGTGAGTTAGAAAATTTGTGCGTCGAGGAACATAGATATATTTGCTATGCTATAATTTAAATAAACATATTTATATATGGTTGTGTGTATCATATGAAAAATCTTACATTTTGTTGTACTAAAATTTTAGAGGTTATATTTAAGTTTGCTTACACACAATAGAAAATTGTGATAAATTTGGTACATAAATATCTTAATAAAAATATGATGTTTAAGAGTTTATTACATACAAAATATATATTTTCAAGTAATATACATACAAAGTAAAACATGTATATAAAATATTAGGTGATTCTATCATCATGTAACTTAAATCTCTATCATTATACAAATTATAGATCAGAAATCATAAATTGATAAGTAAAATATAAAATTACATGACTAATTTACCCTTCAATTAAATTAGGTTTCATAACATTTGTTCATATTTCTCCAACATATGTAGTTTTATACTTGGATATTTTATGGTGTCATATGTAATATTGTTTTATTTATACATTGTATAATACTAATGTATTATTTTAGTATCAATGCCGCTTTATCAAATTACTCTAAACAATTTTCAAATTTTAATTTATCGTCTCGTCCCACATTGAAATTCTCTCAAACATATCTTACGTGCTTAACATGCTTATAATTTTAGTTTTAGAGTTTTATGCGTTTAGTTCGGTCCAAAGCATATTTAATAGTTGTAGTAATAACAAAAAAAAATGATAATGAAACTATAAGTTATGTTATAAGGTAAAATGTAATCAAAAGCACTAATAGTTGTAGTAATAAGAAAATGATAATGAAAATATAAATTATGTTATAAGTTAAAATGAAATCTTATATAAGTAGAAGGTGAAAAAGGAAAATATATTTGTGGAGAAAATTAAAATTTGAAGGCTTAATGTAATTTATATAATTTAAAGGGGGGAAAATAAAAATTTGTTAAGGGGGTAAAATGAAAATTAAAATAAATAGTGTAATTTTTTGGAAATTGATATAAGGAGATAATGTGGCCGACTTTGTTTCCATTGTTGAAATTGAATGGTTTCTCTATGAATGTATACTAGTTTGTAGAATATGGCCGATGAATCAATTTTTCTTGTAAGTTGATGTGTCGATTGAATTTTTCTAATGCGCATCAACAGGGCCGGTCCAAACATATTTGGGGCCCTGGGCAATAATAAAAAAGAGGGCCCCTAATGAGTGAAAAGAATTAGCTCCAAAACCAAATAAATTTACCAAAATTATGATATAAGAACAAACTAACATATATACAAAGTAACATTATGGAATAAAAATCATAAAATCAATAGGGATAATAGAAGTACCTAAAAGCAATATTTGTCACACTTTGAGAAACAGATGAATTTAACATACCCATAGTCCATAGATTCCTTCCATATAAATACTTCATATGATACACCTATCCGTGAAATCTTGGAGAAAATAATTATACCCATTAGTAAAAATGTAGTAATCTAAAAATTATTTAACATAAACATGTAATACCACTTGTTGAGAGGTATTTTTATGCTAGAAAATACTCAGTTAATTTGTATTCCTAGATGTTAAGTATCCAAGTCATAAAGAAATACAAACAAACAAGTCAATGAGCATTAAAATATCAGATTGCATTCATGGCTTCATGTTCAATTACATCAATTTATACAGGCTATCTGAAATTACAAACTCCACTGGATTTAAAAGCATGCAGCATGTATTAGGGCTGTGCATAATGACCAGAGACTGTATATAAATTGAGGACAATATCTAAACAGTATTTTCGGTAGAGCTTAAATGATGAGTTTCAACATTATTCATGAGTAAGGCTCCATCTAATGTCTCTAATCAAGCTTGATTAAGCCCATGTGAGGATCTAAATTTTATCCATTATGCTTACCCACATAACAAGTCTTGAAGATGAGATCCAGCGCGCTGTTTGGCACTCATCTTCAATGAGTACCGGTAATTATCATATGTAGATCTATACTTTTGGAACCAAGCTATCCACAACATTTTCCTAGTTACATACTTACAGCCGTTGCTATCAATGCGAGAGACAACTAAATCGATGAACAATAAACCAGATTCCAGGCTTTTTCGATTTGATCGAGTGAGAGGATGAATCGTCATATTCTTGAATGTCTTTACGAGTTGCAACTTGCGAGGAGGAGAAACCGGGAGTATCTTAAAGGACGAAGGGCCCCAACCCTATTTCCGATGGCGTCTTTCTTTTTCCAAGGCATTTCGCCGTTTCTTCTGCTGCCGTTCCCGTCCTTATGCCAAGCCAACTGCAGGCTTTCTTTTGGGCCTTCTAATATGTTTATTTATTACCTGCTTTAAGTTAACTGGGCTCACACTTGTATATATATGGACTGATTTTTGAAAGGGGCCCTTAAAATTCGTGGGCCCTGGGCGGCCGCCCCTATGGCCCAGGCCCAGGGCCGGCCCTGCGCATCAATTGCTCGTTTTTTTGTTTGGACTCTGCATAGTAGTGTATAATGCATCGATTTCCCTGTTGCAATTGTATACATCAAAACTTTTTTGATTCATCGAGTTTTTGTTCTTCTGTTTCTTGATGTGAAGATTATAGTTTGATGTTAAATATTTCATGTATATTTTTATTCTTCATCAGTTTGTAATTAATGTTAATTGTAGTTTGTATGTGCATCAAAATTGTATGTGATTTGCTGATTGAAAAGTAATTTTACAGAGGCGTCGATCAAAAACGTGGGAGAAAATGTCGTGGATGATTAGATGATAAAAGGATTATTATGACCTTAACTACAGTTTACCAATTAATTAAATTTTAGAAAAAATGTAATTTAATAACTAACCGAACTGATGAATCCGATGACCACGATTTACTCTTACCCTTTTTATGATAAAATGTTTTTTACTTGATCCTCATCCTATATATATATATATATATATATATATATATATATATATATATATATATATATATATATATATATATATATATATATATATATATAAATATAGGAAGAAGTTTCATTGAGAACCATTTTTAATGCGAGAACCGTGAGAACCAATCTGAGCCGTCCAATTCCCCCTCTTTTAATGTCATTGCCTGTAACACTGTACTTTTTAAACAAATACTTTACTGCACGCGGAAGCTAATTACATATAATAATCTTGATTACATAATAGATACAAAAGATTTAACTTGTTTGATGTACAAAGACTTATACAGTGTTAATACAAAACAGACTCTTTCAAAAACTTTGACATCAGAGTATTGGTCCGTCCATATTCCCAGCCCAAATGCAACAAGCTCACCAAAAGAGAACCTGCAAAACAATCTAGTGGGGAATTAGCACAAAGCTAAGTGAGGGAACAAATATCTAAACATATACAAGGCAAACATGCCTAAACCCAAATAGCTTATGAATCCCAGGAGAACCGGCGGTGTTGCAAGCACCTACAACCAAGGTCGGCCAAAACCAAGGTTTACCGATAGCCTTGCAAATATGGACAACAATATCAGCCTCCTTGAATAACATAAATGTACATCAAGGCCAGATACCGTAAATCCCCCAGCAATAGGCCCAGCATAAAACTGATCTCCAAATTAACATGTATATACAATCCAAACAAGAGCATTTTCAAATAGGATATTACATCCTGTATATCCCAAGATATAAACCCACTCACCACAGTCTGCACTGTAGAATCTCACTCAGTTGACTAAATTCACTGAGTCTTCTCCGATCCTGAGATTGAAGTAACCCAAGTCAGTATTCAATTCGTAATACTGATCCAATAATAAATATCATCTTTATTCATGTTCTCATATATATACATTTATACATATATTCAACATATATAAACCCCAAACAGATATACAAATCATGCTTATCTTTAAATCATCAAATCCGATAATGTCCAAATCCGATTACACCAAATCCGATCATTTCAAATCCGAGCAAAGGCGGATTCCGAGTAAGAGTCCAATACCGATAAAATCACAATCCGATAAGATGTTTAAATCCGATAATCCAAGATTCCGATAAAAGAGTTAGGGCCAAATCAAATCCGGTAAAAAGTCCAAATCCGGTAAAGGCACAATCCGATAAAGAGTTAGGGCCAAATCCGAGTAACTTCTATCGGATTCCGATACTTCTATCAGATTCCGAGTCATTCAACCACAAATCCGACAGAATCATAACTTCATGCATAAATCTATTTCTAACTCAAATCTTACTGATTTCAAGCATACAAGTTATATATGTTTCCAGAAATCATTCTAAACATATAATGAACATAATCTATCATCAAAATCTAACATACATTCATCCTATGATCGTCAAATCATCAAAAACAATCGGTTTTCATATATATAACAAAACCGAACAATATAACATAACATGTAATGTATGATTCCAGAATTCTAACCTTAAGATGATGATTCTCAGTTAACAATTTAAGCATGCAAGATAGAAAACCAAATGTTGAATGTTCTTCTTCCTTTCTTTCTTCTCGGCCGAGAGCAACCAAGCAAACACACACACACACTATGTCTATTTTAACAAGTAATGAAGCATGGAGGTATGGGTGTTGTTGACTATACCACCAAATCAGCCATACACCCCCAACAACCCAATATAGGATTATTATTATTATTTACTTTAAATAATAAAACATAATAATAACACAATACTTGTCAATAACACATATTCACAAATAATTCACATAAACCAATTAAATACCCAAAGTAATTAATTACCTTAATTAATCTAGGCCGTCAAAGAGGGTGTTACAAATCTCTCCCCCTTAGAAGATTCCGTCCTCGGAATCTCTTCACTCTCAAACAAAGTAGGATACCGGCTTTTCATTTCAGCTTCAGTCTCCCAAGTCAAATCTGAACCCAAATTATGCTTCCACTTGACCAAAACCAATGGTATCCGCTTCTTTCTCAGCTTTGTGACTTTAGGATCCAACAGTTCAACTGGTTCCTCTATAATGTAACGGGGAGCCAACTTCCCGCGTTTTCATCTGGAAGATCCAACACAACAGCTTGATCATTAACCACACGTCTGATTCTGAAAGGACCAATGTAACGGGGAGCCAACTTCCCGCGTTTTCCAAAACGAATCACACCCTTCCACGGAGATACTTTTAAGTAAACCATTTCTCTCTCGACAAACGATACTGGTCGACGTCGCGGATCAGCATACATTTTCTGTCTATCCCTTGCAGCCTTTAATTTCTCTCGAGCAATGGCAACCTTATCAGCTGTCATCTGTACAATATCCGGTCCTGCAAATTGCTTTTCCCCAGCTTCTAACCAACAAGTCGGAGTTCTACAAGGACGACCATACAACATTTCATACGGCGGCATACCGATACTACTGTGATACGAATTGTTGTAAGCAAATTCAACCAAAGGCAAATGGAAATCCCATGAACCCCCAAATTCTAACACACATGCTCGCAGCATATCTTCTAAAGTCTGAATGGTTCTCTCTGATTGACCATCTGTCTGCGGATGATAAGCTGTACTCAAATTCACCCGGGACCCCAATTCTTGCTGCAATCTATTCCAGAAATTAGATACAAACCTCGAATCTCTATCCGAAATAATGGACAATGGAACTCCATGTCTAGATACTATCTCATCAATGTACAGTTGAGCCAATTTATTTAAAGGTGCAGTTTCAGCAGTAGCAAGAAAATGTGCACTCTTGGTTAATCTATCCACAATGACCCAAATCATATCATGACCTTTCTGCGTTCGTGGAAGTTTAGTTACAAAATCCATCATAATGTGATCCCACTTTCACTCAGGTATATCCAATTGTTTCAATGATCCGTACGGCTTCTGATGTTCGGCTTTAACTTGCGCACAAATGTGACACGTCCCAACAAATTTCGCAATATCTGTTTTCATTGTCAGCCACCAATACCGAGTCTTCAAATCAAGGTACATCTTAGTACTACCCGGATGTATCGACAATCTTGATTTATGAGCCTCATTTAAAATTAATTCCCTCAAACTACCAAATTTCGGTACCCACACGCGTGTATGATAAACCTTCAAACCACGCGAATCAGAAGTTAACTCCTGTTGTCGTTTGATCATTAGTTCATCCTTCAAGTTCTCATCTTTCAAAGCTTCAAGCTGAGCAGCCAATAGTTGATTCACTAAATCAGACTTGATTTCCAATCGCATAAATTTTACAGTATCCGAAGATCCCTTTCTGCTGAGTGCATCTGCAACTACATTAGCCTTTGCAGGATGATACTGAATGTCGCAATCATAATCCTTAATCAATTCTAACCAACGACGTTGTCTCATATTCAATTCCTTCTGAGTAAACACATACTGCAGACTCTTGTGATCAGTGCAGATAATACATTTGGTTCCATACAGGTAGTGTCTCCACAGTTTCAAAGCAAATACCACCGCTGCTAACTCCAAGTCATGAGTCGGGTAATTTCTTTCATTCGGTTTCAACTGCCTCGAAGCATACGCAATTACTTTACCTCACTGCATCAAAACACAACCCAAACCCGCATACGAAGCATCACAATAGACAACAAAATCTTCTGAACCCTCTGGCAACGAAAGAACAGGAGCCTGACACAACAACTGTTTCAGAGTCTGAAAAGCATCTTCTTGAGCTGAACCCCATAGAAACGGAACATCCTTTCGAGTCAACTTAGTCAACGGACCAACCAGCTTAGAGAAGTCTTTGATAAACCTACGGTAGTAACCCGCCAATCCAAGAAAACTCTTTATCTCTGTAGGTGTTTTCGAAGCACTCCAATTCATCACTGCCTCAATCTTGAACGGATCTACTTTGATACCTCCTTGACAAATCACATGCCCTAAAAATTGAACTTCTCGCAACCAAAATTCGCATTTTGAAAACTTGGCATATAACTTGTGTTGTTTTAAAATCTCCAAAACCTGTCTCAAATGCTGATCATGCTCTCTGTCTTAGAATACACCAAGATATCATCGATAAACACAATAACAAACTTATCTAAGAAAGGTCGGCAGACGCGATTCATCAAATCCATAAATATGGCAGGAGCATTCGTCAAACCAAATGACATTACTAAGAATTCGTAATGACCATATCGAGTACGGAAAGCAGTCTTGGGTATATCCTCCTCTGCTACCCTGACCTGATGATAACCGGATCGTAGATCAATCTTTGAAAAGTAAGAAGCCCCTTGCAACTGATCAAACAAATCATCGATTCTGGGCAACGGATACTTGTTCTTGATGGTTCTCTTATTCAGATCCCTGTAGTCAATACACATACGAAGAGTTCCATATTTCTTCTTTACAAATAATACTGGTGCACCCCACGGTGAAGAACTCGGACGGATAAACCCCTTGTCTAACAATTCTTGGATCTGAGTCATCATTTCTCGGATCTCCGAAGGAGCTAAACAATAAGGAACTTTAGCAGTCGGTGTGGTACCCGGTACCAATTCTATCTTATACTCCACATCCCGCACAGGTGGTAACCCTGGCAATTCATCAGGATATTCGAAGACAACTCGCACATCGGTAACAGGTCGCTTCTCTTTCTTCACATCAATAGCGTAGGCCAGAAAAGACGCACACCCTTTAGCCAGAGATTTTCTAGCCTTCATATACGAGATAATAGGAAAAGAAGATCGAGATCTATCCCCACGAGCCACGACATGCGACCCGTCAACCAAAGGAATAGTAATTAGTTTCTTATGGCACTAGATACTAGCTCTATGGTGACTTAACCAATCCATGCCTAATACTAAGTCAAACCCCGGTATAGGCATCAATAAGCAATCTACAGGCAGAATAGTACCATCAATATCTATAAACACCCCAGTCACAGATGAAGTTACAGGCACTAACTTACCATCAGCTACTTCTACTTCTAAAGGAGAAGCAATAACAGTAACAGGTAGTTTCAGTTTTCCACATAAAGATACAGACATGAAAGATCTATTGGCACCAGAATCAAATAACATACGAGCAGGCACAGAGTTTACAATAAACATACCCGTGATCACATCACCGTCTTCAGCAGCCTCTGTAACAGTCATCTTAAAGGCTCTCCCTTCCGCAGAAGGTGCAACCTTTCTCTTCTGTCCTGTAAAAGACGATCCCCCGACATTGACTACCCCCTGCCCCGTCCCAAGCTTCCTCGATTTGGTGCAAGCTCCAGCTCTATGACCCTCTTCGTGGCAATTCCTACAAACATTTGTTTTAAACTGACAGACGGATGGTTCGTGGCCAAATCCACCACAACGCAAACATCGTTTCGTCTGTGATGTGCACGGACCAGTATGACTAGTATTGTAGGGTTTACACCACGGCTTGTTCTGAAATGCTCCCGAACCCTTCGCTCTCTGATCACCCCTATTCTGGTTATTCTGCCACTTGCCCTTGTTTCCACTCTGATTCCCACCGAATTTGTGAGACGACCCTTTTTCACGATTCATTCTCTCCCGAGCTTTCACGTCACCCTCAGCAGCTCGTGCAACAGTAAACGCCTGTACCAACGATGTTGCCATCCGGGTGTTACCCCGATACTCAGGCAACAGTGCTTGAACAAAATGGTCTATCTGCGATGGTTCATCGGGTACCCACTGCTTAGCGAACCTCAGCTTTTCATTAAACTTTACAATCAATTGATCCACCGACATCTTGTCATCCTGAGCTAGATCCATGAACTCCCGTTTCACCTTAGCTAGATCAAAAGTATTACAGAATTGCTCACAGAACTTGGTTTGAAATTGATCCCAAGTAACAGAATTCACCACCTCCCTGGACAGATGAGCAGTCAAAGAATCCCACCAGATTGTAGCTTGACCCTTCAACCTCTGAGTTGCAAAAATAACTCTATCAGATTCCTCACAGTTGCAGGCATCCAAAGCCTTCACCATCTCCCTTAACCAACTCAAAGTATCAGTTGGATTTGAGCTTCCTGAATACTCCGGTGGCTGGCAAGCCATGAAATCCTTGTATTGCCCTTTCTGCTTATAGCCTCCTTGAGATTGGTACCAAGGAATGAAAAAGTTCTGCTGTTGTGGTTGGTGCTGAGTTACAGGTGGCATAGTAATGAATGGTAAAGAACCAAATGGTGTTGATACTGTAGTGAAAGGTGTAGCAGAGTAAACAGGAGGTGGTATCGACTGGGTAAATACCGCTGACTCTCTGGGCAAATGAGTGGTCTGAGTTTGATAAGAGAACTGCGTCTGATGTTGCTGCTGTTCCAACTCCTGAACCCGATCTCTCAAACTTTGCAGAGTATCTTCCAATTGCAACACATAGTCTTGTTGATCAGATTCATCGTTGAGGGAAGTACCTGCTCTGTTGTGCTGCTCATTGACTGCAGTGGAGGACTGGTGATTTCTTCCGGGGGACGCAGGGGTAGTTGTCTGGTTCACGTTATCAGCCATTTTCTATGCTAAACACAGCATCTCACCAATTGTTAGATATAATCCGTTAGTATAAACACTAACCACCCTCAAAGCTACACTACTAATTACCCACCCTGGGAATACTGGACTGACCAGAGCCTAGGTTCAAGTATTGCACAAATCATTCATGCAAATCCTCAAACCATGGCTCTGATACCAACTTGTAACACTGTACTTTTTAAACAAATACTTTACTGCACGCGGAAGCTAATTACATATAATAATCTTGATTACATAATAGATACAAAAGATTTAACTTGTTTGATGTACAAAGACTTATACAGTGTTAATACAAAACAGGCTCTTTCAAAAACTTTGACATCAGAGTATTGGTCCGTCCATATTCCCAGCCCAAATGCAACAAGCTCACCAAAAGAGAACCTGCAAAACAATCTAGTGGGGAATTAGCACAAAGCTAAGTGAAGGAACAAATATCTAAACATATACAAGGCAAACATGCCTAAACCCAAATAGCTTATGAATCCCAGGAGAACCGGCGGTGTTGCAAGCACCTACAACCAAGGTCGGCCAAAACCAAGGTTTACCGATAGCCTTGCAAATATGGACAACAATATCAGCCTCCTTGAATAACATAAATGTACATCAAGGCCAGATACCGTAAATCCCCCAGCAATAGGCCCAGCATAAAACTGATCTCCAAATTAACATGTATATACAATCCAAACAAGAGCATTTTCAAATAGGATATTACATCCTGTATATCCCAAGATATAAACCCACTCACCACAGTCTGCACTGTAGAATCTCACTTAGTTGACTAAATTCACTGAGTCTTCTCCGATCCTGAGATTGAAGTAACCCAAGTCAGTATTCAATTCGTAATACTGATCCAATAATAAATATCATCTTTATTCATGTTCTCATATATATACATTTATACATATATTCAACATATATAAACCCCAAACAGATATACAAATCATGCTTATCTTTAAATCATCAAATCCGATAATGTCCAAATCCGATTACACCAAATCCGATCATTTCAAATCCGAGCAAAGGCGGATTCCGAGTAAGAGTCCAATACCGATAAAATCACAATCCGATAAGATGTTTAAATCCGATAATCCAAGATTCCGATAAAAGAGTTAGGGCCAAATCCGATAAACATGAAATCCGGTAAAAAGTCCAAATCCGGTAAAGGCACAATCCGATAAAGAGTTAGGGTCAAATCCGAGTAACTTCTATCGGATTCCGATACTTCTATCGGATTCCGAGTCATTCAACCACAAATCCGACAGAATCATAACTTCATGCATAAATCTATTTCTAACTCAAATCTTACTGATTTCAAGCATACAAGTTATATATGTTTCCAGAAATCATTCTAAACATATAATGAACATAATCTATCATCAAAATCTAACATACATTCATCCTATGATCGTTAAATCATCAAAAACAATCGGTTTTCATATATATAACAAAACCGAACAATATAACATAACATGTAATGTATGATTCCAGAATTCTAACCTTAAGATGATGATTCTCAGTTAACAATTTAAGCATGCAAGATAGAAAACCAAATGTTGAATGTTCTTCTTCCTTTCTTTCTTCTCGGCCGAGAGCAACCAAGCAAACACACACACACACACACTATGTCTATTTTAACAAGTAATGAAGCATGGAGGTATGGGTGTTGTTGACTATACCACCAAATCAGCCATACACCCCCAACAACCCAATAATAAAACATAATAATAACACAATACTTGTCAATAACACATATTCACAAATAATTCACATAAACCAATTAAATAACCAAAGTAATTAATTATCTTAATTAATCTAGGCCGTCAAAGAGGGTGTTACCCCACCCATGAATTCCTCACATACACTCTGCCACACTTGATCCCCCCACGCTCTCCATCCATGAATTCCAATTATCAAATCGACGGCTAAGATTGGTTCTCGCATAAAAATCGGTTCTCAATGGAACCCTCCCCTACTATATATATATATATATATATATAGTGGGAGGTTCAAATGAGAACTTAAATATTTTTGAGAATGGGAGACTCAATCCCAGCCGTCCAATTCCCCCTCCTTCAATGTCATTGCCCACCCATGAATTCCTCACATGGACCCTGCCACACTCGATTCCCCTACGCTTTCCATCAATGAATTCCACTTACAAAATGAACGGCTGAGATTTAGTCTCCCATTCTCAATTAATTTCTCATTCTCATTTGAACCTTCCCCTGTATGTATGTATGTATGTGTGTGTGTGTGTATATATATATATATATATATATAATTTAACATGGGAGATATTAAATAAAAATAAACTTTATTTAAACATCATTAAATATAATTTTTTAGAAATTAATCATATGGTGAGGCGAACAGTAAGACGATATTCCCTGGCTAATCCATGATTCTCTACGTGTTGCAGTGAGGGAAAAGATAAGTTGTCGTTGCTTCTCGAACCATCGCCGTTATTAAAAGAATTAATGGAATATAATTGGAGAACGTTCTAAAGTATTTAATTCATGCTCTTAGTATAAATCTTTTATATATTGGTAGCATCTTATTATATTTATCGTGATGACCAAATTTTGTCTATTTTTTAAGTTTAAGTATTCATTTTTAACAGTGAGTTTTTATACGTCTTTGATAATTCGAAAAGTTTGTATTCGTTAGTTTATATATATTATATACATCTTTTTAAAATTACGTACCCGAGCACCGCTCGGGTATTACACTAGTTGTTAATAATTGTATAAACTTAGAACAAGTGTGTGTTACACCCATGGGTGGTGGCAGTTTGATGACCACCGACTCACCGACGGCCACCACAATAACTGGCGGTGGGCAGCTATTGGCGCCAAAGAAAACCGCCAAAACAGTAGGCTATATATATGTAATCTGTGTACAGATATCAGTGTGTGCAATCCAAGTGTTTTGATTCAGTGTTTATCATTTACCCTTTTGTATTCTTATTTCTCACTGCATATATACGCATACAAATTTATATACATATCTGTGTGTTCTGTTGTTTGTTGTTTTAATTGAACATGGCACCATACCATCGTGTGTCAAAGAAGTCTACATACCCACCATGTCGAAATCGAACATTGCCTAACATACCCTGAAAATTGAACTAAATCGTAAAGTAAATTGGTCATAAATGTCACGTCTAGTTTCAGGCTTATATGATTGTTTCTTCCCTTCCTAACCTGAATGTTGTTGACTAACTTTTACATCTTGTTGACACTTGACAGGAAGTGCAGTAAAGTTCAACACATCTCTTCAGGAACAATAACAATATCATCATACGGTTACTGTTTTCTTTCAAATCTTGGCATATTCTCGAATTATCACTTCAGGAGCCGTTTGATGCTTCGGTCAACGGTACAACCAACAGGTTCGTGACCCAGCCATTCTTGGCTGCTGGTGGGTAACAGTGTTTTCTTGTTTTTCTTTTGCTGAGGTTATGCAAAGTAAAAAGTGTATTTATGGTTAGATCACTAGAAGTATTGTTTGAAAGTATGAGAAAGTTGCTGGACCTGAACTTATGTTGTAAAAGAAATTAAGAAAAGGAAACTAAAGAATTTCCTGATGCATGTGTTATATTTTAAGGTTCAGTCATAATGCATAGTACAGCCACACTTGCAAGTTAAACGAGTAAACATTACCTGTGTTTTGTAGCGGGATAACATACTATTTTGTTTGTTTTGAGTTTGTATTATTTACTTCAAATTATGTACATTGTAATAGAGATTGTTGGTATTAATATTAAAAAGATGATGAAGTAAGAAGAAATGTTTTTTTTTCCATACCATTAATTACACATATGGTCCATATGATTGTTATTATTCACATTTGGTCCTAGCTTTGAAAATTACAAAACAGTCATCGTGGTTGTCATTTTTTTCACATTGGCTCCTTTACATTAACTTAGATATGGTATCTTGTTCAATTTCCTATTTATCCGTGTTACTAAACACAATCTCCTTCAAATAGGACTCTCTCCTTATGATGGAACCCAAAACATACAGTCCCATTTTCAATCCTATTCTCTTCCTTTCCGGTCTACACCACCACCACTCCCTTCTACCATTAGCCACCACCTCCGCACTAGCACATGTCCTTTATTTCTTCAAGATCGTCTTCTATCTCTGCTGATGTATTGACATAAACCCCAATCAACGAGTCGGCCCACCATCGCACGACCGCCACCACTACCGCTACGTACCTACGCGATTGTGCACGACCACCACCGTTGTAGGTTAGGGTTTCTCTTATCATCTTTTTGAAATCAATTAGTTTACGTGTTAGGATTGTTTTGGGGTTTAGTTTACATATATGAGTTTCATGCTCTTCAATTTGTAGGTTTCTTATTCTTCGATTTGTGGGTTTCTTGTTCATCAATTTCTTGTTTTCTTGTTCTTTAAAGATGAAACACACACTCAAACAAACACACACAAACAACTGTCTTTAATTAGGTTAGTTTATTGTTCTTCAAAGTTGAAACTCACGCACATATATGTTATTTGGTTTTCTTGTACTTTGTGTAATATGCAAGCTTTTATAGTAAACTTCGGTTGTACATATGATATCTTTTGAGCAAACACAATTTTAAACCTTGCACGTTTCCGCTTTTCCTTTGAGAATACATGTGTGAATATTGTAAAAAGAGTATTTTATATAAATAGTTGTTTTTTAAATTGTGGTGTTACAGTTTTCAATCAGGCTACAAATAATCCCCTAGTAGTTAATTGAGTTTATATACAGATTTGATCACTCAAAGCTTTAATACTGTTCTCGGTTTCTGAAGAATCCCACACCACCAAATTACAGATCCATATTTCTTAATCAAATAAAATGATTCGAGTTGTGCAAGGCTTCAATCATCTAAACATAACACCCTATTGATTAATTTGAAATGTGAGCATGGTTGATAAGTCAATGATCCATTTTGAGCTCTCGGCTTGGCTCTCTCTTTGAGCATAACAGGAATGGTTCAACCCTCACAACTCTTGATTAAACAACACAGCGGTGATACATACGAGATTCGGAGCTCACCAAGATGTTACCAGCTATTTCCTCACAAGAATCCTTCAAATTGATGTCACAGTTGCCTCTCTTTCTCCCTCAGTCATACCACACACGCACACATGGGTGTTGCGGCTGCAGTAGAGGTTTAGATTAGGCCTAGAACCCTAAATAGATATATGGGTATATACATAAACATGTAAGTACCTTCACATTATTTCATAATGTAAGTAGTAAAGTATAAGCAAACCTACTGCAAAAGTGTTTCCATTTTCAGATCCAAGGTATGCGATAAGTGATTCCATTGCCAACCTAAAACCTCGTCCTCCTAGCAAAATTCTATCTAATCCTTGTCCTCCACCTGCACCTTCCCACGATGATGTTGGCCTTAAGGTTTCAAGTGCAGATGCAATTCGATCCTTCAAGTTTCTACCTGTAGCAATTGGGCATTAAACTTTGGCTTTTGCAAATTTATCCTTCAAAACCATACGTCTTAAGATGGATGGGTCAAGCAAGTTAGGTAAGTACGGATCATAATAGTGTGGGTCGATTTGGATTGCCCGCAAACACTTTTCTGTCCATTTTATGATTTTATTAAAAATCATTACGGTTATAAAAACCATACAAATACAATAATAACCAAAATCTTTGAGTAGAACGATTGAGGAGGTTGTATACTTTAAGAATACACTTTGGGAGTCTTTCAACCCGATAGACAAGTTCCCCTATACGCTATTTTTTTATTTGACCCCATAAAACACAACCAAATTTGACTCACTCATAAATAAATGGTCCCAAACTGCCACCTCTATTCAAAACCAAGCATGATCTGATATGAAGGCTGGAGTGAAGTTTGTGAATAAACTTACTGGAGCCAAAAAGTTAAACAACGGTATTTGTATCTTCAAGTTCAATGGGTACAGTTCCATCAATGTCAGCAGGTAGGAATACATTTTTCACCACAAGAATTGGTCCTTGCACATCATACAAACCTAACTTGTGGCTGAATGTAGCAAGCCCAAAAAAAGACCCGGGTGCAAGAGCTACAACAGAATGTAGACATTAGCACTCTAAACTCAATGCAACAGGTATGCAATATGTAGTCTAGATAAAAATGGTAGAATCACCAACCTTCCAAACCCGCTAACAAAGCACTTTCTGTAAGTTCTAAAAACTCTTCTGAAGCTGTAAGAGAGTTAGTTGTTATTGATTAAGTAAGAACTTTAGATACAAATAGCATACCGTAGAAATGTCCTGTATGACTAACGACAGTAATCAAGTAAAAGTTAACCATATGTCAAAACAATAATAGCCTTTAGGCACTACATTTTAGGTTGAAACATGTACAGCTGATAAAAGTTTAAAAAATACAGCACCGTCTTACATGCCAGATCAATAGCAGCAACATAAAGAGGTCGGGCTTGCATATCCTCCTCTTCAGAACCTTCAACTACACATAGAAAGAGTTGAGTACATACTAAATATTGAAATCTTCAATAGAGACTTAATAGCTACGATACAAAAGAATCAAAACAATTTCTTGTGCAGGAACATTCACCAATTCTTGCATTAGGCTACATTTGCACTCGTATGGAATTAAGTAAGCAAATTAACATTGGGACTTATAATTAAAATTGACTGGGAAGCATACGACGTTTACCACTTCTTGTGTTAGTCCACATTTGCATTGACCTAGAGACAATTGAATAAAACCTATAGAAAATCTTCACTTCTATATATAAGACAAGATTTTGCTTGATGAAAGAACAAAAGGTGACTTGGAAGGTCCAATAAGTATGACCATGAAGATTTGAGTAAATTAAAATTTGAAGAAATTAATGTTCCATCCATGGAGCTCCCAGGGTATACTAAACATACAGCTTAAGGGCAGGTGCAATTTTAACCAACAAATTACTGTCATGCACAAAAATACAATTAAAATAGTAACAAATGGGATTTGAATAATATTCCACTAACCAGGAAATAGTTTAAGCCATAAGCATAATTCAAGAGTGATGGAGATTCCCACTTACCTAAATGTATCAACTTAATTCACACTTGAATTACACTCGTTTTGATCTTAAGATGGCATTGAAGGGCAAGCAAGTAAATTTAATTTCTGAATGATAGAAGTAACCTCAAACCATCTCCACCATCCGTGCCTACAAATTCCAAATTATAACACGATGCAAGACCTTAGGGGGCGTTTGGTTCACGGAATGGAATTGACCGGAATTGGAATTCGTTAAGGAATTGGAATTGGAAGGAATTGGAATTGGAAGGATTCCAACGGAATCCGTTCCTTCGTGTGTTTGGTTCGTGGAATTGAATAAAATTCCAAATTTCAAGTTTTGTTTGGTTTGCAAATGAATTGGAATGGAATTAACATAAATGAATTGGAATTGAATTGGTGGTGGTCGGTGGCGGTGGTGATGGTGGTGACGGTTGGTGGAGGTCGGCGGCAGCGGTGACGGTTGGTGGCGGTGGTGGTGGTGGTGGTTGATGGTGGTCGGCGGCGGTGGCGATGGTGGCGGTGGCGGTTAGTGATGGTCGGCGACGGTGGTGGCGGTTGGTGGTGGTCGGCGGCGGCGGCGGTGCGGTGGCTGTTGGTGGTGGTCGGCGGCGGGGTAACTGTGGTGGCGACGGCGGTGATGGTGGTGGCGTTTGAAAGTGTCGGCAGTCGTGAAGCGTAATAGGGTATAGTGAGCATATAATTCGAATTCCCGAGGATTGTCTTAAATTCCATAGGTTTAATGATGGAATTACAATTCCTTAAACATGGGAATTGGGAGGAATTCAAATTCCAATTCCTATAATTCCTTGAACCAAACACGAGTTAGGATTTGGAATCTCCAATTCCAATTCCGGGCATTTCCGGACAATTCCGACGAACCAAACGGCCCCTTAATGGATTGATATGGACCAACAGATGGATTAATAAACAGAAAATAAAATAAAAAACAGATGATGGTAATAAGCTTACTAATCATTGCTTGATTCCCATCTGAATTGATATCCGCTGTCCAAATTGTGGATTTGGTCATCCTGTCAATTTCAACCCAACACATAAAATTCCGAAATATACTCTAACATGTTCACTAAGGTTTATCAAATAAATAGATTCACATGTTACTGAGTAGTTACTCTTTTTGCTTCTAGTTAAAGCCTATAAATTATGAAGATTAGAGTTGTATTTCTCAGCCAAAACACACAAGAAAGTCCAAGGCTTTCTTGACCAAACATTTACAGATACTAATATGCTAAATAATATTACAGAAACAAAAATGTAGAGAACTGGATCGACATTTGAAGTTACAAAACCAGCCAAAATATTGGAAACAATACCTGTACCCATTTTCATTTAAGAGCGTAATCAAACCAATATTAATAGCGATGAACAATGATAATATTGATAATGATATCTACACGTCTTCACTATCAGCATACCTCAAACATTTATGCATTCGGGTGAACCTTAGATTGAAGGTACAATAGATCACAAGCAATGGATGAACACGGGAAATCCAAATCGACGATGAAAACAGGGATTATCTTATTAGAATCACCAATGCCTAATTCGCTGTCAATCACAAACTAAACTTGACCATGGTTACTGGAATATGCACAATTAAAACTATGTTGCGGCTCTATGCGACATTTCATCAAATACATGGTGTGCACTCTGATTAATCATTATTTTAGCATACATCCACCAAATAGAAGGAACTAATTGTTGTTCGACCATTTTTATGGATCTTGTAATTGCAAAAGATTCCGATTTTAAATAATTATCTAGTAAAAACTTGATTCATAATTGTTAGGAAGATAGCAATATCAAATCTAAATCAAATTTGTCTATTAATTAAAATAGGATTTGATGTTAACAAAACCACATATTCAGTTTAGACTTAGATAAATGAAAAACATGTGTTGTTTTTCATGTTAGACTTAAAGAAAATTGTAAGTAAGAAGTGTCAGCTGAAGAAAGCAAGTGTCAGCTGAACACTGAGTATCAGCTAAAGGACAAGCTTCAGGAAGATCAGCTGAGAGAAAAAGATCAGTCAAGAAGCATCAGCTGAGGATCTACAATGGATCAACTGATAGTTCAAAACCATCAGCTGAGGAAAGTTTCAAGATCAGCTGAGCTATCAAGGATCAGCTGACACCATCACATTGATCATCTGATGTCTCCCATCTGTCAGATAAGGTATTTACTACTTATCCAATCTTTTCTTCATAAGTTGATCATACTCAAACGATTAGCTGAGCCCTTGAGATCAGCTGACAGTTTAGTTTGATCAGTTTATTAGCTACTTTGATTTGTATTGTTAGCTGAGTATTTCGATCAGCTGAGCAAATCTAGTCAGCTGAGTCTTTCACATTTATCTTTAGCTGAGCAAAATTACATTTGCAGTTCAGTGTCTGTTAGCTGAGTTATTATTCTATATCTCAGTTAATAACTTTTCTATATAATATTCTCTTTGGTCAAAGACAGAACATGTGTTGTTCTTATTATGACTTAGATCTTTCTTTGTAAAAGTACTTAACACTTTTTGTATCTGCAAAGAAACAAAAAGGATAGATCTTTATCCCCTGGAAAAGGAGAAAGATACTCTTGAAGAGAAGATCTCGAAGATATGTTGCTTCAACTAAGTATGGCTGGCAACTCTATACTTGGTAAAGTCAAATCTTCAGAAAGCATGGTGTTGATAAAAGTACAAGCATGGAAAGAGAAGTTTACTCTCCCAAGACATAAAGGTAGTACTTTAACAATATAATAATAGATAGTGGGTAAACTCCTTACTGAAAAGTATGTTTACTTTACACACTTTGCTTGTAAAGTTAACTTACCTCTCACCCACTAACTTTATCTATTATAATATTATTAAACCAAGTACCTTTGTCTCCTTCTCTCTTCATCAACCCGGACACCACTTTGCTTATATATACTCATGCATGGAAACATGCTAAGTATGCGAATAGATAGTTGAATACTGAAATCTCAATTGTTGAGAATTAGAAGCGTTAGCATTTTATTTTCAGTATAACAAACTTGTTCATGTGTTGAACATCTTAGACATAAGTTGTTTAAGATTAGCTTAGTCTATGTGTTAGACAAATTTAGTTGCCACCTTTTATTGAACTTAGATTTTCCGCATCTAGTTAATGTAATTCTTGATTCACATCAATAAGAATTATATAAAAGTAAACCGTGAGTCTCTTAAATTTTAATTTGCTAGAGTTTGTATTCAACCCCCCCTTCTACAAACATTTGTTGTTGTAGTATCCATTCGGGACCAACAATAATGAGGCAAATTAAAGGAATTTATTTGGTAAAAATTGTGCATCAGGGGAATAGAAGTAAACCAATAAGGTTGACAGAGCTACATATTACCAAAAATCAAAAATTGATTCAAGTGAGCATAATTTCTTGTGGAAAATGAACAATTTAGAAATCATGAGAATCAACCTAAAATCATTATCAGCGATTGCCAATGCTCTAAAGTACAGAAGCCATTTCAAATAGGACAATGGTGGTGAATCAAGGTCATCCACACTCAACAGCCAATTCACCGATTGACGATGTCGAGCAAGCTATTTATACACCGACATTTTTAACCGAAACAAAATTGATTCATCTGGGCAATCGATGAAGTCAATCAAATTGATTGAGGAGATACATTAACTCCACCATAATGAAAGAATGCAATCAAGTAGCCCAATCGATTAGCCTCTCCACTCATTGAAGTCTCTATTTGATGTTAAAGTCGGTTACTCGGTATCGGCATAAAGAGAGGTTGAAAAACGGCTGCAATTAAGGAGACTCCTGCGATACCGGTTGTATTACAAAGCGACAAAAGGCAAATAAGAACCGTTCCTCGTAAAAACAGCCGGTCTCATTTAATTAACCGTGACCCACCTGTTAGCAGAAGGATGGACCATCCAACTCTTAAAGCCCATTTACGAAGGCTAAATAAGCCCAAATGGCTAATTGAATGCCACGTAAGATATCCATCATATAGCTAATTAACTTGGATTTCAAAATTTGAGATTAACCATACATGTCACATAGAATTCCTTACATTCTAAGTTATATAGGATATAGATTAGAAGATCTTAGCCTTTCATTTAATCAAAAATGAAATATTTCTTAGTCATTCATTTAATTTAAAATCAAAAACTCAAATTTGACTTTAAATAGTCAAAATTGAAACTCTATTTAAATTTATATAAGATAAGGTTATATGGAAGTTGATATAAATTTAACATATACAAATATTGTTCTAAAAAGTCAGACATATATACTTGAACTTAATTAAATGAAGATCCATTTAATTTAGTACTAATTAAATATTATTTTGCATTAATTTAAAATTACTATCAATTCTTTAATAATCTTTAATATTAATAACTAAATTAAATGTCATGTAATATACGGATTGTTGTTTAATAGTATACAAATTAAATAATAGTATAATATGCCAAAATAATGACAACGTAAAAAATGACAATAGAAATCTTTAGTTTAAAGTTAAAATTGAATCTAATTTTATAAAAGTATTGGTTCAGATTAAATAATTAAAAATTTTATTCATGTTGCGACCCATGACAGGATTGATTTTATTTGTTTTACACTTTTACAAATCTTATTAATTAATAAATTTTGCATCATTCCAAAATTTTTATTATTTACTATTCTATTTTGATCGGAATTGATATAATTTTTTTGTTTTTATTTTCATTCTTACAAAACAATCATATATTTAATTAAATAATTTTTTTCATAAATAATATTGTCTGACCCCTGTGTTTATACGGATATTTAAACTAATTTAGTATAAACGATTAAAAGTGAAACAAAGTTAAAAGAATAAATATAAAAATTAATAAGAAATAGAGGGACCATTTATGTAATTCACAGTTTTGGAAACAGACCGGCACGGCGAGAAATCTGTATTTCCGACCGGCTGTTCATCTTCGTGCTGCTTTCCTTTCTTTTCCTTAAACACAAGCAAGTCATCAAAACTTCACTTTTCGAATCCTGAAAAAAAAAACACACACACACACACACACACACACACAAATCCAGCTGAAAAACTAACAAATAAGGGTTTATTATTCTGTTCGATTGATAAAAATCTCTGCTACAATGCGGAAGGGGAGGAACTATCTTGGTCGGCATCACCAAGGGAAGAGATCGTCGACGGTGGCTTTGGTTCTATCAATGCTTTTAATGCTGACAATTGTTCTACTGGTGCTTCTTGCTCTAGGGATTTTTTCACTTCCGGTCGGTTCTGATGACGATTCCTCTTCTTACCTTCACGATAGCATTACTTTCAAGCGGAAACGATTGCTCGTGTACGTAATTCTTTTCTCACTCGTTCGTGTGAATCTAGGTTTTATTAGGTTGTGTGTTTATTGAGATGTTATTGTAGTTTGATTTTAGGTGATCTGTTATGATTTTGGAACCTGGATTGTACTTTGTTAATTTTGTAAAGGATTGTTTTCTCAGGCATAGGGGTGGAATCATCTTGACAGAAGAATCCTGTCAATGATTTCTAATCTGTGCTTAGTTCCTTAGTTTATAGGGAGGCCTGTCTACTTTGAACTTTGGAATGTGCTAGGTCTGACTTTGAAATTCAAGGTGCATGTCATCTATACAATAAGGGGTGTATACAGTCTACATTATAATCTAAAAAGACAAAGTTTGTGGTTTTCAAGATTGCAATGAGAAATGGTTATATAATGGTGCCAAGGTGGATAGTCCAAAATAGGTGAAATGTATGCATTTGAGTATCAGAAATAAGTTGTTTAAATATGTTTCCTTTTCCGTACTCTCCGAATACTAGACAAAAGCACTGCATGGAAGTAGAACTTATTGGGGTTCTGATTCTCAAGGGCAATCATTTTTTGTAAGACTATTATGATTGGTATGATTCAGTTATTATAGAATTACAACTTTATCTTTTGTGAGACATATGCTAAGAATCTAAAAAAGCATCATACTTGGATGATTAATGGTAGTTGGTTTATTTTATACCATGTTCGCATCTCATTGTGATATGTGATATATATAGAGCTGTAAGCAACCGTATTTTATGTTCATCTTATAGATGTACGCTTGCCTCATTACCTAAGAGCAGATAATTCTGTAGTTTTGTCATTGTTTTGCACTATTATCTTCCCAGTTATGCAATGTAGCTGAACTTAATTCGTCTGGGATGCAGTGGTGATGGTGATGGCATTGGAAAAAGAGGAGATCAGTGGACTGAAATTTTATCTTGGGAGCCTAGAGCTTTTCTTTATCACAATTTCTTGGTGAGTAGCACTTTATACATACCCTTCTGTACAAGTTGTGATTTTTTACTTCGTAGCATTAGTCTGCATAATAGTTTTTTTAGTCAATTTTTATTTGAAATCACGATCATTGCTTTCTAGCTACTGATCTCTTCGACCATCTTCCCTGGCTTAAATCTATTCTACCTATGTGTTGTGCTTTTATGAGTTTTTATCTGAAAACATTTGAACAAGTGTTTATATCTCATTTTACTCTCCCATTTAGTCTTAGTGTTGGTAGGAACTTTTTTAAATGACTCTTACTTTCTATTGTATAACAGTCCAAGGAAGAGTGTGAGTATTTGATAAATCTTGCCAAGCCTCACATGGCAAAGTCAACAGTTGTTGATAGCAAGACTGGTCAGAGTAAAGATAGCAGGTTTGTGCTATCAACGTTCTGTCTTTACTTCTATTACAATCAGGAGGTGATTGTACACTGCTTAAAGTACTTCATACTCACCATAGTGCAACTGTGCAAGATTAATATCCTATGGTTCAACACCCACATATGTGGTGGTGTGCAAATGACTTATCATTACTATTGAATCATAATTATATGGTAGTGTTTTTATTACGTGTTGGTTCAAGTTAATAACTGCTGCTGCTTGCATTTTTTAGGGTGCGTACAAGCTCGGGGACATTTTTGCGAAGGGGAAGGGATAAAATCATACGAAACATAGAGAAAAGCATTGCAGATTTTACATTTATCCCTGTAGGTATGGTGTAAGAATATGACATGGTTTTATATGAGGATTAAAAAAAGTCACTTTAGGGAACATGGATGTAGTTTACTGATCTTCTCTTTTGGTCAAAACTTGTTGATCAATTAAATTTCATGTCGAGTTGCTTTGAACATAAGTGGGTTATACTGACTAATGTTTTCTCTTAATTTAAACAGAGCATGGAGAAGGACTACAAGTTCTCCATTACGAAGAAGGACAAAAGTATGAGCCTCACTTTGACTACTTCCTTGATGAGTTCAACACCAAAAATGGAGGCCAGCGAATAGCTACAGTTCTTATGTATCTGTGAGTACCACACATGCACGTTGCACCTACCTAAATTTTAAATGTATCTGAAGTAAAGGTGACAAATTCTGCGGGTCGGATATCTGGACACGAGTGTTAGAAGTGATTGCAGAAACTAGATTGTTAGAGTTATAATCTTATTTCTTGAATATAGCTATTCAGGGCTATGTGTGAATTAACAATACACTATGGCTGACTTTTAATACGTTATATCTGTTTAACTCATTTGGCCTGTTTAGAGATTAACATATACATGACTTGGCTTGTTCAGAAGTAAATGGGTTTAAATTGTCACATCTAATCTGCTGCATGCGTTTTGTACACACCTGATCAGCACTAATTTATCTGCTATGTATGCAGCTCAGATGTTGAGGAAGGGGGAGAGACAGTATTCCCTGCTGCCCAGGGAAATTTCAGCTCTAAGCCAGGGTGGAATAATTTGTCTGAGTGTGCCAAAAAGGGCCTCCATGTGAAACCAAAAATGGGTGATGCATTGCTTTTTTGGAGTATGAGACCTGATGCCACCTTGGACCCAACTAGTTTGCATGGTATGTTGAACTCTACATTCATCCACATTTACCTTCTTAAATGTTATAAAAAGTTGTTTCAGTTAGAAGTGTCAAATCGGACGTGTCGGATGGTTGTTTATTGGATCAAAACAAGTAATTCTTTTTTATGGGTTGGTTTACTCAAAACACTTTTTGTTCAAAATTTTATTTATATAATTTTTTGTATATATAATCAGAGGCAAATATGATTACAGAAGTTATATTTTTGTTATATATATTAATATATTTCTATAAGTTGACAAGGTTCATATGATCTATTGCAGGTGGCTGTCCTGTGATTAAAGGAAATAAATGGTCATCTACGAAGTGGATGCATGTTGAAGAATACAAAGTTTAAGTTTGTCAAAAGGTACATATTTACTAGGGTGACCCCTTTAGGATATGTGATTGTTTTTGTGGTTCAAAAAATACTTGTGTATAAAGAAATAAACGCTGCAATTGGCACGAGGGCTCTCCCAAAGTGTAAAGACTCCCAATAAGCTTTCAGTACCCATTAGCGATGCTGCCTACTCTGTTTAAACAGACCATATTTCAGAACATGCTTATACAGTTTCTATTAATGATTAATCTAAACTAACCTTTTCCTAAATGACGAGGGGTTCTTTGTAAACTGGATAGCTTTTCTTCTCTTAGTTTTGCGAATATCAAGTAAAGATAATGGTAGGTCTGGTTTATGCCTTTATGGGTATAGGAATGAAAGATGGACTTTCATTCCTGATGTGTTAGGTTAATGGGTTTTGGTTTTATAACTGGGAATTATACCTACAACTTAAGAGTTAACGCACACTCCTCACCCACAAGACAGGTTGGTTTAGAGATCTATTTTCCTTCCCATTCCACTATCGACACACACAAGTGCACGTACAACGGGGTATAAAACTTCCTAGCCATTCTACGAAGTCGTGGGCAATTCTATGAAGTTTTGGGAAAGAGTGATCGAAAACATGCTTCACCTGTGAAACTAGAGGGACGAAAAACCAATTTAGTTTTATGCCAAGGAATCTACGATGGCTTTTGTAGATTTGGAGAAAACGTATGATAGTATGCCTTGGGAGTTGATTTGGAGGTTTGTGAATGATAGATTGATTTCAAGGTAGTGTATTACAGGTTATAAAAGACAAGTTTGTAAAAATTGCTCGGTGGTTAGTCGGTTGACCACCTTTAAGCGATTAATCGGCCTTGGCGAGGACCCTAAATTATAAATAAATTTATTTTAAAAGAAATAAATATTAGCAATTCTTAGCAAAATAGGTCTATAACCATCAAAAGGTTTAACAAGCTTGAAAAATAAAAACCATAAGTCTATAATTAGTTTAAACCCTAAATACAACTCCGCTTCTATTCCTTAGACCCTAAGCTACTTTGTTTGATTTTTGTTTTTAAATAAAGTCAAACCATTTTGTTGACCGCCGATGACCGATTTTGATCATGCCCGATAAGTTTGACCGATCATATGATTTCTAGGTTAGTTTGCCATCGACAACAGCCTAGGCACCGCTTTATCAGCCGCCGCCAAGACCGATATTTACAACACTGATAAAAGATATGTATGACGGTGTGATAACCTATGTGCCGACCCGAGTAAGGGACTTCTTTTTTTTAGTATAGTGTGTGATTCTTGATGAATTGTTGCAAGAGATTCGGGGAATGTCCCTTTGTGCATGCTCTTCGCTGATGACATTGTTTTAGTTTCAGAATGAAAGAAGAGCTGAATAGAAAGTTAGAGCAGTTGAGGTCAGGTTTGCTAGAGAAAGGGCTTCGAATTAGTAGAGATAAAAGAAAATACATGTAGTGAGAGGCATTGTGAGTGAGGACTACATAGGGGGAGTCGTTTAGGTACCTTCGCTGCATGTTACAATGTTACATAGGACCTAGATGCATTGGCCAACCGTATTAAAGCATTAAAGCAGGGTGGCTGAAAAGGAGAGCGGTGTCAAGAGTGATATGCGACAAGAGAGTCCCGTTGAAGTTGAAGGGGGAAATTCTATAGAGTGGATATAGACCAGCTATGTTATGTGGGACAGAGTGTTGACTGCCGTAGAAGGCTTGCACAAGCATAGAACATGGATGTGGCGGAATTGAGGATGTTAAGGTTGTCTAGTGGGAAGACCTTGCTAGATAAATTTCCGGTTGGAGTCTATCGGGTCAAATTAGAAGTTGCACAATTATCAATAAGTTGAGAGAAAAAAAGACTACGTTGGTTTGAGCATGTTAAGAGGAGACCGTTGATAGAGCTAGTTAGGAGAGGGGAAACTCTTATAGCTAAAGGCACGAGGAGGAGAGGGTGCCGATCACTGAGGTGGAAGGATAGATCGAAGACTGATTTAGAGGAGCGTTTACTCTCTGAAGGCATGATCTCAGATAGGATTTCTTGGAGTAAGGACTGTTATCTAGGCTTAGGCACAGTGTTAGGCGGGGGTTTTGAGTAGTAAATCACATATATTAATTCGAAGTTACCTAAGTATATTTATCTAAATTTAGAATGACAATAGTAATAATAATAGTGTCAATAGGAAGGAGTTATTCTAATAGTAATAATAACCTATACCATTAAAAAAGTGTGTCTACCATCTTTACAGGAATTTTACCAAAGGAATTATAGCCCAGTGGGATTAGCTGTTTCCCAAGGTTGTCGGTTCAAGTCCCTTGGTGGACAAATGTGTAGATTTAGGAGTAGGATTAGGGTGTACGTTCAACACTTAAAAAAAGCTATCTTTACAAGAATTTTGGATGTATGTTATCAATGCAACTCGAATAGGAATGGCAACGGGGCGGATTCGGGGCGGGGATTGGCTCCCCCGTCCCCGTCTCGTTTAAAAAAACCGTCCCCGTCCCCGCTTAAAAACCGCGGGGATTTAAACGGGGACCCCCGTCGGGTAACCGGGGAAAACCGCGGGGAACGGATATCCCTGTTTAATAATAAACATGTAATTAAATGGGTACTTTTCACCGCAGAGATACCTGTTAAAGTAAAACTCTGATTTTTCACCACGGGAATTAAACATGTAATTAAATGGGAATCATTAGTGTTAAGATTTTACCATGTGCTTTAGAAAACGATTATACTAAATTATACAACGCTATCGAATACGAACATTCTGAAACGAAAATAAAGTCTTAAATAATCTAAATTTCCAAAATATCAAAACCAAATAATCCAAATAAAGACGATGATTAAAGTTAAGTTGAATGAAAGCGTATAAAAATTTGTCTATTTTCTATTTAAATTTAATTTTATGTGTGTGTGTATATATATAATATTAAATTATAATCGGGTATCGGGGCGGGGATCATCAAAACCGTCCCCGTCTTCGTTTATCGCCCCCCCCCTATGTCGGTTTCGGTTTTTTTTTGCCATCCCTAAACTCGAAGAATCATATAATCATTTGCCTAAATCATTGTTCAGCTACTCTTTACCTGCGTATCTAATTGGACTGTTTTCGACTCTAAATGATGCCTTTAACCTAACTTAATTTCCCTGAGTGGCACAAACGGTATAACAATAGTCTCTCTCTCTCTCTCTCTCTATTTGTGATAATCTCTTTTGTAATCATCTTCCACTTTTGTCTTTTGTTTTGATATCATCAGTAATTACATAAATTTGCACTTACCATTGTTCTCTTCTCTTGGCAGCTCATGGATTTTACAGAGACTTCATCTCCCTTTCATGTAACATACAAACCCCAGGTAGCAGTAAATTATAATTGTGCTTTTCCCTTCCACCTTTAGAAATTAAACCGGAGTTTTGTGTTTCAAAGGAGATAAGATCAGAATAACGCCACTAGAAAATTGATCGAATATACATATAACCTTGATATATATGAGAGTAGCCAAATGTAATCATTTTTTTGAAGTCTTTCACTCTTTTGAAGGCACCTTTTACTTGTTGTCGTTGCTGTTCTAGGAACTAATACGTTTGTAAAATACCCTCATCTTATGATTCACATTTGTCTTATGATCTTATTCTTTAGTGCACATTGGCTTGATACACAGCATCCAGACTTCGGCTTTTGTTCGAAATTATTTATAATAGTAATTGTTAACAAGTATGAATTATGAATGAGGGATTTAAGTTGTACTTTGTTTCAAGAACGGGTTAAATGGGTCGATTGCGTGAAACCTTTTAAACTATTTTATTTTATTGAAATTTTATATTCTGCTTTTGATTGTCAATCCCAATCATCTGTATTGATCTGTCTATCGTAAGTCTTACACAGCTATTTTGACAACTATAGTTGTGGCTATTGATTAGTGAGCTGAGGATGATGATGTGTTATAACCAAGGTTTTGAAAACCGGACCGGTCATCAAACCGGTTGCTCTACTGGTTTATTGGTTCAACCGGTCGGACTGGTCGGACTGTTTTAAAGAACCGGATGACATAATAAACATGAAAAGTTTTCGTAATGGATTTTGAGGTGAAGATATTAGGGTAGTAGTTTTATTATAAATTTGTAATATTGTAAAAGTCTAAATGAGATTGGAATTGGGCTACCGGGCCACGAAAACAAAAAAAGGAAAATAACGGTTCAAAGCGGTTCAAGACGGTCCGGTTTAACGGTTCAACCTCCTGGTTCAACGGTTCGCACAGAGGTTTAACCGGTTCTTTTGAACCAGTTTCGATGCCGGTTCCCGGTTCAACCGGTTGATCCGGCTGGTCCGATCTGGTTCTGAAAACCATGGTTATAACTAGCACTGATTAGGACCATTCACCATGATGAATTATCCCTTTAGGTAGATGATTCTCCAGTCTCCACTTATAAAAGTGATTCATTCAAGTAAAATATTTGTTTCACTAACTTGTAATATAGCTCGAAGAGTATTGTACTTTATGTGAATGAATCAATTTCATAAGCGGAAATATAACCTTCCATGCTATATTGTATGTTTCGCACATAGGTATTACGAGGGTTTGCATTTATGTTTAAAAGTTCAAGTTCTCTCGGGAGGAGCTATCTATAAACCTGCGTTAGGTTCATGGGATTTCTCTCTCCTCCGACTTCCTCAACCCGATTAAACCAAAGCTGTTTTCTTTTTCTTTCTTTTTATTTTTGTAGAGAAATATATTTTGGTTTTTTAGGTTGGGTTGATTTGGATTCGGAAAGAAAAAGTAACAAAAACTAATGTTTCAGCTGATGTGGCATTTAATTTTGAGAGAGGTTATATTGTTGGCCTTATTGTTGAATATTGGCTTTCATTCTCATCTCTTAAAAAAGTAATCCTCTTGAAGATTACAAGAAAGAAGGGGGAATGTTTCTTTGTTCATAAAATCAATTGTTTATAAGAAGAATAACTCATGACCTTATTAAGCAATTACGAAATCATTTTTCGTCCAATGTGGGAGTGAGACATTACTCACACACTTCCTCGCATATGGCATACTTTTTTTTTTTTTTTGTGTGTGTTTAACTCGTGGATAATTATGGGTTACGTGAAGTCTGTATGACCTTTGACCAACCACTGGTGAACCTCGCTATGATATCATGTAAGTTTGTGAGGTTACAACTCAAAATCAATTTACTATAAGAGTAGCATATTACACTTATTAAACACATTATAAACTTATTTTTCATGTGATGTGGAACATTACTCGTGTGGTTTGCATGATGTTGTGTTGATGAATTTCTTGCACCTTAACCTAAATTGTTTTCAAGAGCACTAAAAGGAATAAGATCTTTATGAAATCACTTTATGTTTTTTATAAAATCAAATAAACTTTAGATTTTTACACACAAAGACTTAACACAGTGATCACTTAGACTTAGAAACTCAATTAACTTACATTTAATTCTTAAGTAATAGTGATATTTTATGCATACGAGTCTTTGCACAGGTCTTCTCGAATGGTGTCCAGCAACTCAGCAAGTACAAGCATGTAATTATTCCCATTCATTGATAATAAATTTAAGGTACAATTAAAGTTTACATGTGCAAAAAGTAGGTGATCAAATGATCAATAATCATAAGAAATCATTGTTTTTTTTTTTTTTGAAAAGCAAACTGATATATATACTTTCAACTGCAAACTTTACAAACACATCCCTTAATACCACAAGTAGTGTGTATTAAAGAATTCACGTTGTTGGTACACTAAATGAACTCTATCAGAAATACATTTATCATACTAACAGCTCCAATCACATCCTCCTTTGACAGGCTATCGAATGCCATTACTTGAAGTATTTCACATCCACCTCATACGGTCTAGTTAACCACGTATTCCACAGAAATCATTGTTATACCAAGTGTATTTGGCGAAACTAGCTGAAACTAAGGTTAAAGCTGGGGCTAGGCTAGAGTTAATTAATTAATAATCTTAAGCACAATTCATAAGCTGCTTGGAAAAACTTTTATTTTAGGGGATTATGAGAGATTGTGATTTTAAATTTCTTTTGAACGGCAAACACACCTACCCACTAAATCTACTCCTTTGTCTACACCGGGACTTGAACCCAGAACCTCTTGGGAGGAGACAATTCTTCATAACATCAGATACTGCTGAGCTACAAGCCATTTGGTAGATTGTGATTTTAATTATCTCTTCAAGATTTTAAGCTCTAAACGAGCTTAAAGGCTGGAGATTATGAAAACTAGAATTTTAAACCCCTATATTAATGGCTTATAAGCCCGCTGCCAAACTTACTCATTATAGACCAAAAGTAGCTAGGATTTCAACAACTTAAATTTTGAGAAACTTGTTTATTGCAATTACCACTACTTTTTGAATAGTTAACAAGACACTACATGCGATAATGACACTAGTAAAAGAATCGGCTTATTTGACATATTTTAACACATCCGTAGGTTTGAGAGTTTCACCGGATGAAAGCATGTGAAATAGTTTTAACATCATATAAGGTTCATTAGAATTAAGATCTAATAGTCCATACTTATGTATGATTTCAAGACGACCAGAATATGAGTTAAGATCTTTGTAATCA
Organism: Pulicaria dysenterica; assembly: GCA_947179395.2. Lineage (NCBI taxonomy): Eukaryota > Viridiplantae > Streptophyta > Magnoliopsida > Asterales > Asteraceae > Pulicaria > Pulicaria dysenterica. The sequence continues at coordinate 5,719,037 of OX359295.1, forward strand.
AATTTCCTTTAACTTTTTAAAAAACAAAAAACCAAATCTTTATTTCATTCTCTTTGTATTATTCAAATCTACTAGTTGAACAATTATAACACATCCCAAAGTATTTCTACCTATAATTGTATTATAAAGAAATTAAGCTCTTCCAAAGTGTGTCATGTACGGTTACACATCCCACAAACCATACTTGCTGACCAAGTATGGTTGCATCATTATTGGATCCTCCGACTCCAAACACCTCTTTTTGATTGATTTTTTCACTTTGCATAAAATAGTCTAAGTACCATGTAGCACCCAAAGTTGATAGAAGAGGAAGCCTTGAGATTAACTGAAAATCTCAACTCAAAAGTTAAAAGATTATCGTGTGTTGTAAGCCTCGTAACAAAACTATATGGGTCGTGTTTAGTCAAAGTTGGCTATAACTGTAATAATATGTTTTAATGAAGCTTAATACATTGTGATCATGTGTATGAGTAGGTTGTATATATAGGTTATAATGGGTTGCATCACATAATATTCTGTCCTACTAGTTACATTACATTAATTGAATATAAGCTTTATAACATGTCTTAATGTGTTTTAAAAGGTTATGATGGGTTAAGTTTTAATGCCTTGTAGAACTCATAACAACTCATATTAGTTGTAGACTTGTAGTGGATGGTGATTGGATTATAATATATGTTTCACGCTTGATATGATTTTGATTGACGAGTGTTGATTATTAACCAATATAAACCAGGTATGATATGTATGACTTTGATCTTAGAAGGTGGACTACTTGGCTATGATAATATATGACATTCAGTAACCAATGTTGATTGTTATATGCCTATTCGAATCAAGTATGAATGTGTTGATGGGTGTTGATCATGATTAATGTATTAAATAAACAATTACTCTATATATGTTGTCTAATATTCTCCTATCATTTACGTATGATTGATTGACTAATGTTAACTATGTTTCATATAAAAGTACCATTGGGAATTCATGCTAATATTACACCACTTTTCAACAAATTTTCCACGAAATTCTTCTCATACTAAATCCATGGTAAATGTGTATGATAATTACACAATTTTGGTAACAAGTTTCATACTTAATTTTGTGAAAAATCCGTGGGAAGATTACATAGTTTTTCAACAATTTTTCCATAAATAATTCTTTTTCGACATCTATAGGAAATCCCTTTGTAATTGTGACCTTCTGTTTCATATACTCAAATCCATGTGAAATTTATCACAGATTATTGTTGTCCAAAATCCGTGAGAAATTCATGGGATCTATATCTATACTAAAACAATATTTATTGAATCCCATGTGGCATGGTTAATCTTCCTCCAAATCTTCAATTAAGCCCTCTTAGTGATTGAGGAAATTTGATGTGGCACTCAATTATGTGTTTTAATTGTGCCACATCGCTAGCTTAGGCAAAGTAGAAGATCTCCATATCTATATATATACATATATTTTATGATCCCACATTGCTTCTAAGAAACAAAACAAATGATGTTCTTGCCTATATATAGGTCTTCCATCATCTTTTGATTTTAGTTAAAAAAACTTTAGTAAAGGCAAGTACGATGCGGGTTGCTCCGGTTCAACGGTTTTATTTCGGTTTTAGTGAAACCGCCTGGATCACAGTTGCCCGGTTTAGTCGCTACTTTTGAACCGGATTTAATCACGGTTCATGGTTGAACCGGTTCAAACGGCTGGTCCGGTCCCGTTTTCAAAACAGTGCAATTGGGTCAAGCAAGATGAAAACTTGATATTTAGCCTATGTGAAAATTCCAAATTAATTTTTTATTTTATTAAATCAAATTCGTTTTTTTTTTGCATTTAACATGGTTAATCAGTTAACTAAATTAAGAATGTTTGAATCTCATGTGGCATGGTTATTCTTTCTCCAAATCTTCAATTAAGCCTTATTATAGATTCTTAAAATCTGAGGTGGTATTCAATTAGGTGTTTTGGTTGTTCCTCCTCCCTAGCATAGTCAAAAGTAGGAGATCTCCATGTATATATATATATATATATATATATATATATATATATATATATATATATATATATATATTATGATCCCACATTATTTCTAAGAAACAAACCAAAGGATGTACTTGCCTATATTTAGGTCTTCCATCACCTATTGATTTTAGTTAAAAAGCTTTAGTAAATACCGGTACGATGCAGGTTGCTTCGGTTCAATGGTTTTATTCCGGTTTGAGTGAAACCATCCGGTTCACAGTTGCCCGGTTTAGTCGCTATTTTTGAACCGGATTTAATCACGGTTCACGGTTGAACCGGTTAACGGCTGGTCCGGTCCGGTTTTCAAAACTATCTATATCTATACTAAATGAAGAATGTTTGAATCCCATGTGACATTCTTATTCTTCCTCCAAATCTTCAACTAAGCCCTATTATTAATTCTTAAAATCTGATGTGACACTCAATTAAGTGTTTTAGTTGTCCCACATCGCTAGCTTAGGAAGAAGTAGGGGATCTCCATATATATATATATATTTTATGATCCCACATTGCTTCTAAGAAACAAAACAAATGATGTTCTTGCCTATATATAGGTCTTCCATAATCTTTTGATTTTAGTTAAAAAGCTTTAGTAAAAGCCGCTACGATGCGGGTTGCTCCGGTTCAACGGTTTTATTCCGGTTTTAGTGAAACCGTCAGGCTCACAGTTGCCCGGTTTAGTCACTACTTTTGAACCGGATTAATCACGGTTTACGGTTGAACTGGTTCAAACGGCTGGTTCAGTCCGGTTTTCAAAACAGTGCAGTTGGGTCAAGCAAGATGAAAACTTGATATTTAGCCTATGTGAAAGTTCCAAATTAATTTTTTATTTTATTAAAACAAATACGGTTTTTTGACAGTTAACATGGTTAATCAGTTAACTAAATGAAGAATGTTTGAATCTCATGTGGCATGCTTATTCTTTCTCCAAATGTTCAATTAAGCCCTATTATCGATTCTTAAAATCTGATGTGGTATTCAATTAGGTGTTTTGATTGTCCCACATCCCTAGCTTATGCAAAAGTAGGAGATCTCCATATATATATATATATATATATATATTATGATCCCACATTACTTCTAAGAAACAAACCAAAAGATGTCCTTGCCTATATTTAGGTCTTCCATCATCTATTGATTTTAGTTAAAATACTTTAGTAAAGGCTGGTACGATGCGGGTTGCTCCGGTTCAACGGTTTTATTCCGGTTTTAGTGAAACCGCCCGGATCACACTTGCTCGGTTTGGTCGCTACTTTTGAACCGGATTTAATCACGGTTCACGGTTGAACCGGTTCAAACGGCTGGTCCGGTCAGGTTTTCAAAACAGTGCAATTGGGTCAAGCAAGATGAAAACTTGTTATTTAGCCTATGTGAAAATTCCAAATTAATTTTTTATTTTATTAAAACAAATTCGTTTTTTTGGTAGTTAACATGGTTAATCAGTTTACTATCTGTTTTCTGATTATTGTGTATATATATGTCCTACGTTCTGGGCAAAACAAAAAAGAAGAACACCCCTGAACACACTGTGTTTTGATTAAATTCTCTGGCTATATTTAAAATTTGTTGATGTTGGTATTGTTTCCTAAACATATTTTAGGCAGCTGATTATCATTATTTTGTAAATATGTTTTCTATTCATTGACGAAGTTAGATAATACAATCGAATTAGAATGTACAAAATTTAGACTCTATCAACAAATGAAGATACCATGAGCTTATAGCTCAGGATTTTAATAACTTAAGTATTAACCTATGCATCACTTAATAGGCCGGAATTTCTAGAACTAGACACACTGAGCTATCACTGAAAGCGGCAATAATTTTAATGTTCGTATGAGGTTTGGTTTTCAATTACTATATTTTGTTGATTAAAACTTTGCAGATCTTTGAGATGTAATTGATCAAATACTAAAATTATAAAGTTTATTTTTTAACTCTACTTAGATGAAATGTTAACCAATAAAACCTAAAATAGAATCCCGTATTTATGCGGACTTATAACCTAGTATACCAATATAATGGTTAATTGTTGTCCCATATCTGTGAGAAATTCATGGAACATTCTGTATAATGGTTAATTTTGATTTCAGACTCAAATCGACATGAATTTTAATCGTGGGAAATCCGTTTTGATGTCCGATTTTCAAGTAGCGTGTCATAAAAAACCACCAAATGGAATTTACTTTTCTTCCTCTAACGAAAGGTTCTTACTTCTTTTAAATGGTTACGAGATTCATTGTAATTGAGAAAGACTCGGTGTTACGAAGAAAATCTAAGCTATAATTAAGACGGTTAAAGTAAAAATCAACATTATTTTAAGATGTAACGTGTTGGATTCATGCATTTGGCTGAACAATTATTGTGTAACTTTTACAAAGATGATAATGTTTTCTTTTAGTCGTAGACTTGGAAGTTAAAGCAAAGAACTCATCACACGTCATCTTGAAACTGCAAAAGTCTTCATCCACCTCATCTTGACATTAACCGATTATCATGCCCATATGAATTTTTTTAAAGATGCCATTAATGTGATATAATCGTCTTACATACATCGTTTTAATTATTGTTTTTATATATCTTTTTATTTATAAGACGAAGATATGTGTAAAACTCAAGAGATAAGACAAAAAAATATAATTAATGAATTCTAGATGTATTTTTTAATGGATATGAGGATGAAGTGTGAAGAATTAATAAAATGATATATAATCTTTTATAACAGAAATATACCAAGTTCTTGTGTTACAATATTATTGGTTGCTTTTTGAACTTAAAAATTTATTTGAAAGCACGTCATGCTCCAATTTAACATGTTTAATGAACACCTTATAAAATTTATACATTCTAGTAAAATTATCAAAACCAACTCGAAATTTAATACCCGCATTTAAGGTTCTTTAATTTTTTCTCTATGATAATTAAGTGATAAGGCATAAGGAGGATATAAGATATCAATATTATATTGATGGAACTAACAAACGTCATAACTTGAAAACACTTGTTATATACACACACATTTGTATGTATGTGTATATACATACCTATACTACATCATAAACATTTAACATCGTCTCTCTTATTTTACTTAATCTCTTTAAACCTCAGCAATCGAAAATTATTATTATGCCTCTAAAATAACCTTCGTTTATCTCTCCTACTTTACGCTCTTACCAGTCAACTCGCTATTTGATAACTACACAATTTCTCACCCACAAATAATGCACAATTTCTTTTGTTGTTTTTAAGTTATTTTCATTTGAAAATGATGAAAATAGTTGTTTGAAGGAAAAGTGAAATAAATAACAAGGTATGTTACCGGGCTAGATACTATAACCTTATATTTTATATAATGATATTTTATTAGGTAGAAACTATTCGCCGTCATAACATTGGACTAATATTATGCTAGTATGTATGTAGATATTGACATGGAAAAAGACCATATCAAGCGATTAAATAGTAGCAGAAGAACACATAAATTATATATATATATATATATATATATATATATATATATATATATATATATATATATATATATATATATATATATATATATATATATATGGTTGACAGAGTAGAGAGAAAGTGCTTGTCAACAACAAATGTCAGGCTGACTAGATATTATGATGTGTATAAATGAATACTTGTGATTGGTGGGACATGGGGAGAAGTGAAGACCATGAAGTTCAAATTAATTGGGGAGGGGGTTGGATGAAATTTGTAGTGTTGTTTTATAAAACATGTGAGGCGCTTGTATGAAAACCTTTCTAATATAGTCCTTTTCTTTGTTGCTACTAGGTACAGTACTTCGTCAAATTTAAAGTGTGCAGCCACAAGGGTGCTTACAGCTTTAATTGATCCACTCGGAATTTTTGCAAGACTTTCTTCACATGTTTTTCTTAAGATATATTCAAACTCCCAATTTTCTATCCCTAACACTTTCTTTACCACACCAAAATCCTTCATTTCAAATTCTCACTTTAGTAAGGTTTTTAATACATGAATGTCTACCTTGTTCTTAGCTGCGCTCAACATGTCATTCACATATAGCAATAGGTAAATAAATGGATTATTTGCCAACTATTTGAGTAGATGCAACTATCAAGCTGATTTCGTCAATAACCATAAATGATTCAAACTTCTTGTACCGCCGTCGAGGAGATTGTTTCAAACCATATAATGATTTTTTCAAGTAGACAAACATGATATTCGTTTCCAAAAACAACAAAACCCTACGGTTATGACATATAAGTTGTTCTAAATTTCCATTTAAGAACACAATTTTTACATCTAACTGTTCAAGTTCGAGATTGAACTTACTTACCATGCCAGGAGGACCCGATGTGTGAAATTAGGTTATAAAATTATAAGTCCAGAAATATCAAAGTTGACTCCCACACAACACGCAAATATGACCTGGCTGCAAAACAATATAGTAATGATAAGTCCATGTATCATCTTCATATGGAACAATAAAAAAAATTCGAATGAATAAATCACTATAATCGACATACCAAATTTTACTTAAAGAAAAGTACGATTTGATAATTAATTGTTTTTTGACCGGCAAATGGAGACATTTCCCCTCCCTCTCTAGTGTGGGTTCGAATTGCTTGTTGGCGGATTTTCAACCGCCCCTTGTTATTTCGCTTTAATCAAGGTTCAAGCACCACACCTTCACTCCATGGAGGAAACCCCTAACAGAAAAACTCCCAACCTACTGCATGCAGCAGGATTTGATCCCCCAACCTCTTGTGAGGAAGGGAGCGCCTTACCAAATGGGCTAAACCCCATTGGCATTTGATAATTAGTTAACTAATAAAATAAAGTAACTAATTAAGTACGCAAAAATAAAGGAAAGCATATCTAGGACAATATTGAAGATGTAATTCACTCAAACTCATATCCTCCAGCCTGATGAGTAAAATTTGATTAATGATGAAATCCTAGAGGTTGACTAACGGTTCCGAGGATTCTCATCTCTAAGATTATGAATAAACACGTTTCAATTTACCATTCAATGATGGGGTTGGATCTCTAGTCACCTCTAATTCTAGAACTTCCGTTACATGAATTAGTCCTTTAAGCAATTGACTAGATTGTTGGTTTTCAATTTCAACCCCGTTCTCTAGTGAGTTGTCTACTACGTCACCCTTAATCCTAAAACTATGTTAGTCCCATATAACAAGTGGATCAAGTATAATGTAGGATAGATTGAAGGTTTGTATGTAGAACTAGAGAGAATATGATTTACACCATAGAAAACACATAGTTCTTTTATTCATTATGCCCAAAACCTTACACATTACAACATGTTATATCCCTATATATACTCCATGAGTATATTACATAGAAACTCCTATTTCTATACAATATATGAATTTACATTCTCCCCCTTTGTATTGAAATAGGAGTGTACACGCCAGTAACCTAAGTCTTCCTTAGATTATATAAGCAGTTTTGGATGTAGCGTTCCACCAAATACATTAGTCTGAAACATTGTTTTATCTTGAGCCTTTGACAGCGGAAGCATAAACACTTTTGATGTGTTGGGAAGAATCTTCTTTTTGTCTCCCCCTACAATATAGCTCAGATTGTTTCCATGTCTTCATAAGTCTGATAATCTTGACTCCCCCTAGACATGATATAGACCGATGTTTCTTTTTCTCTCTCCCCCTTGAGTAGACACCCTCAACAACTGAATCAACAATGTAAAATTTCTTCACTTTTTTTATTCTCCCCCTCATGATGATTATAAGACTTTATGAGCATCATGCATATAAGACATCACCATTAGATTCAGTTGCAAAAACATGGAAAAGGGGCGGGGAGGATCCTACACTTCAAGTCAAAATAATCTTCAACCATTCCCCGACTTGAATAGATACTTGAACCACTCTTGATCGTTGAGGAGTGGTAATGATTTGATCTGAATTCTTGAAGATTTATAACTCTGTGTTGGATAGAATTTGATATTGGAGAATAATGTTGTCAAGTAAGTCTCCCAATACCGTGTAATCAACCTTGACCAAATCACTGCAAGATACAAAATTTTTGAAATACATACAGGTGCAAATGAACTTGGGATCACATAAGAGGGTAGGTGACTTTGATATAATAATCAGTGAGTCGGATTCATCCTTATTCAAGAGCACCAAACGACAGATAATAAGCTAGCAAGCGCGCATGTAATACAAAATCTTCTCAAAAACCTGAAGTAATTTGATGTTGGTCAATTCTTCAAATAATTTCACCAACAATGAGATCTGGGTTTTCAAATATGACTGATAAAGAATAACCAAGATTCAAAAGAAACAAGGAATGGATGGCCAAAATCTGGTTTTGAGACCAAAAATTGGTGACACTAAGAAAGAAGACTCAAAAATTAGTTGAGAAAGAGTCGGATGACTAGACATAAGGGATTAGACATTCCAATATATGGTAACAATGACCCAAAGCAAACCCGAATCTAGAAACATCAGAATGATAACTGAAACTTTGAGAACTCCCGACTCAGCCAAAAAATCCAAACACATGACTTAGGAATCAAGGTGACAAGATAATTCAGTCACAACAATGACGACGGGGGTTCGGGGGCAGCGCCCCTGATAGCGGGGTCCAAGGGGTGGCAACCCTTGGCGGGGTCCAAGGGGCAGAGCCCCTGGCTGGGGTGATCTTGAATTCCGGGTGATCTTGAATTCCGATAAAATAGGCAATTTCGAGCACAGAGAGAATTCCGAGAAAATAAGGAATTCCGAGAAACTAGAGAAATCCGATAAAACTTCGGAATCCGATAAAACCTCGGAATCCGATAAAATGTTTCGGAATCCGATAAAATGTCTCGGAATCCGATAAAATGTTTCGGAATCCGATAAAATGTTTCGGCATCCGATAAAATGTCTCGGAATCCGATAAAATGTTTCAGAATCCGATAAAACCTTAGAATCCGATCAAATTATTCTCGGAATTCAGCAATTCCGACTGATTCAAAGGGCAAATCCGATCCCTTCAAACCTGGAAATCCGACAGCTTCAAGATCATCCCGCTCAGATTCAAAAATTTTGAATTTTTTACCCAAATCTGATGATTTCTTGTCCAGATCACTTTGCCTACCCCCGATTTACATTTCTCTATCAACAATTATCACAAACATCGATCAAATAAGCCAAATCGATCAAATTTCTTCAAGAACTTCCAAAACTCAAAAACTCAAAAATCTTCAATTTGGCCACTGATTTGTTATCCAATTGCTATGAAATCAAATGTCAAGTGTTTCATTATGCTTTGCGATCTTAATCCAATCAATTAACACTCAAAAATTCCATTTGATCTAGACTTTGATCTCAAACCCGAAAATACCCCTTTTTCTTCAAAAATCTTCAAAAATTCGACTTTTGTTGTTGAATTTAGATCTAATCTTCACTACCTTAGCTCTGATACCACTTGATTGTCCCAAGTGATTCATGTATCAACAATGCAATGAAGATCAATGTAACATAATCTTGAATATTAGAGAGAAAGTGATTAACACCATGAAAAGCACACACTTAAGCTTTGAGATTATGACAAAGACCTTCCTAAAATTACATGATTAACACTAATCATATGCTTATATACTCTTTGAGTATATTTACAATTAAGCCCTCTTAGTTTGTATTTTATACAAACTTCACACACAATGTGATCTTCTATTTCTATACAATATAAGATCCTAACAAACTATTGTTAGAAGACTTAGTTCTTTAAACAATTAACTAGTGAGTTGCCTACTGCATCACTTAAGCAAAAAGTAGAAGAAATCATACAATTAAGACATTTTCATGATCAATAAATATATGAAACCGACAAACCAAACAAGCCAAAATTAAAGCTATAAGCTTTAAAGATTTTTTAATTAGAAAAACAGACGATTTTTCAAGAAAACATCAAATAATCTATCAAATGAATCAAATCTAGTCTAGGATTCAAATCATCCAAGTGAATGTAAGAGTTAAATTATAGACTTGTTATAAGACATCAAAAACAAAAAATATAGAGTTCACCAGGGGCGATTTTACTTGGAAGCAAGTGGGATGTTTGAACATCATTTGGATTTGGATTTGGATTTTTTTATAAAAAACTATATATATAAATTTTATTGGACCACCCTTACATATGGATATGGACCACCCTTAATTTGCATTTTCTTTTAAAAAAATCAAGTCCAATAGCAACCCATTCTTTGATTATAAATTAATAAATGGATACATCCTAGTCATATGGAAATTTAGGGTTATCATTCTACTAAAAATTTTTACTCATCCTCTTACTTACAAAATTAAAACACGTGTGAGATCAAGAGGTGAGATAATAAAAGAGAAATAATGCATCCTACAACGTCATTATTTAGTGGTATATAGAAGGATGAATTAGTATCACAAAATAGAAATTTCTATTCTTATTTATAGTTTTTATAGGCAAATAATTTGAATTATTGAAAGTTTGGTGATTATGTATCAACAATACATTTATTATTATAATCAAACCTAAATTTTGTCGTATACCTTAAATTTGGGTTCTAATTATTTTACAAGATGGAATATTAGGATGTTATTATTATAGCCAAATGATGATAAATCAAATCAAACATGTAGATGATGTAGCATCCGATCTTTAATCCTTAGGTGTAATCGGTAAGAAATATGACCTCTTAGCTTAACTACCTCTAAAAGTATGCCATTGGCCGCCTAAAATCTCCCTCTTAGGGCTCTGGTACGAAACCTAAGGGATATATATGATCTCCTCTCGAATTAGGATTCAAAAATGAATTTATAGATATGTTTCGAACTTGAACTTGCGCCGTAAGGAATTCTATGGAATGTAAACTTCTTTTCAAGATGAAATTGTATCTCTCTGAGTCTACTTTCCATCGCCGCATGAATTACAACAATCTAAGTTCGTATGATTGAGATATGACCAAAATTAACATACTTCATTATAGAAATGCATTAAATAAATATATATCAGATATAAATTATATGTATATTTTAGTCCATATTAGACCCTAATTGTTTTATACTTCACTAGTGGTGAAAAACCTCATGATAGTCTATTCCTTTCGTTTGAGAGAACCCTTTCACCAACGACCTTGCCTTAAGTTTGGTGATTCTACACCTTAGATTCCATCATTATTTAGTGATTCAATTTCCCCATTCATTGCCATCACCTAGTTTATGTTTTCTTAATTATTGTTAATGCTTCGTAGGACCTTGGCTATTCAGTATCAATTTCGTCTCCACAAGTTAGAGCATACCTCAATATGTCACAATTCACCGGATTTAAGTACCTCGCTGGCACATGGTTATTTCTTCATTTTTGCGATAGATTCATCCGGACTGTTTTGTCTATTGCTGTAACCGATGATTGGGAGTGAATACCATGTGATGCTTCATGCTCTTCATATGTTTTTAACACTTTGAACCTCCATTTGCATTTCATATATCACAACCCTATCTTGAGTTTCAAACTCCACCGGTTCCCCCATTCCATCATTACTTAACATAGCAGCTTCAAGAAAAGTGACATGTAACGCCCCAAGGTTTGAAAGTTCTTTGACATGTGTATATTTTTACTTAAATATTAAGTGTTTGTATGATATTTAAGTTGAGGGGTTAGTTTTGACTTTTCTGAAAGTTGTAAGTGCAAGGACTAGTTATGCCAAGATGCCAAAGTATTAGATATGTATACCTGAGTTTGAGCATTTGTGAGTCAAATGACTCAATCTTGTTCTACACATACACACACATACGTAAGTACATAGCCAACCAAGTTCTGCCAATTTTGAACAGCAATCACGGAGGTTTTGTAGCTGTATTTCAATCCTTGTTAGTCACCAAAGTACAAAAATTAACCGGTTTGGTTTATTTTGAAGTTCTTAAGGTCAACGGGATGATTTTTGGATGAATCATTGAGTTTTGATGTTTTGAGCTAAGATACATGTAGAAAATTTGTTAGTTGTGTTAAAGAACTTGTTTGAGAGATTGAATCTGAATTTCATTGGAATTAGAGTGCTTAAAGTTGAAATACAGTTGCTGTCGTCGAAAAGAGCAGGAACACTTGCTGTGTTGACCTTACTTACGGCCGTAAGGGGTTTTCCTTACGAGCGTAAGTAAGTGTTAGGGGTCTCTGTTGTTTAGACGCTTGCGGCCGTAAGCAAGGGTTTCTGCGGGCGCAAGCGTGTGTCTTGATGTTTACCGTCTACGGACAAAGGAAACGAGCTTACGGGCGCACACACATAGGCTGCAGCTGTAAGCAAGCTTAGAACCTCCCTTGAGGGCGTGAAAGACAATTCATTACGGCCGTAAGCTTCGATGTGTTAAAAGGAACCCTTACGGGCGTAAATGATTTCCTTTGCGGCTGTCAGGAGGATTGATAAGGCCCTTGCGGGCGTATGGATTATTGCTTACGGGCGCAAGTAGGTGACCATAACTCAGTTAAGTTGTTCGTATTGGCGTCTGGTCAGTGTCATTTGCAGCTGTGTATAGAAGCTTATGCAGTATTGTTTATTTCTTGTAGGCAATAAAAGATTGATGAATCTATGATAGGAGTATCTTAACCGCTGTTAAGGCGAGTGTACTTACTTACAATCAGATCAGCATATGTGCGTGCACTAAGTGAATAATACATTATCTAAATGTATGATACGTGAATTGATTGTATGTGAAGTTACAAACTGTTGTTCTGAGATACAGGAGCAATATGTTACAGTATTACAGAGAAAGATGGGGTATATTGAGATCCTTATACCCAAGCAAGTGTCAAGGGTTGCTTACACGACGTGTAGTACACCCTGGGATAAGTTAACAGTTGAACAACTTTGCAGGTTACAAGTCAGGATGTGAGATATCCTGAAGAAATCTTACTCTTATGCTATGTTTATTATTTCGGTAGTATACTCACTAAGCGTTAGCTTACGTTCAGTGTTTTGTGCATGCAGGTGCGTCAGGTTCTGGAAAGGGGAAGGCCCCAGCGGGATAACCATCACGATAGCTCCCAGTTTGTATATAAGAATATTTTTAAACACTACTTTTGTCAAACAGTTTAGCACCAGTGTAAACAATGATTATATTTTGTGAAATTCTGATCCCTTTTTGGGTGCTAATATGTAACAGTATGTTTTTAATTATCTTTTGAAAAAGTGGTATTACATGACATCTCTGCAAATTATAAGTTTTCAAGTTCTTGAATTTCCATGCACCATAACCAATATCCTTTGACTCTATTAGCATTTATTGTCCTTGGTTCTAATTTTCCATTGTTTATATGAGCATACGCGACCAAATACCCTTAAACTAGAATAATCACATGGTTTACATGTCCATTTTTCTTATGAGTCTTTAGGTATATGGCTATTGATGGAGATCTGTTTTTAAGATGGCAAGCAATTTTGAGCCCTTCCGCCCAAAAAGATTTTGACATACAGATTTGCAAATATCCTCATGCATCTCGCATGCTGTAACAATGTTTGATTCATTCTTTCTCCCAACCTGTTTGATGTAGTGTATATCACACAATGTCATGTCTTATTATAGAAATCTTTGAATAGAGCATTGCAAAAAACCAATCCATTATTAGCTCTAAGTATTTTTATCCTCTTTTCTAATCTTTTCTCAACCATTGTTTTCCACTTTTTGAACTTTTCCAAACACCTGTCCTTTGATTTCAAAAAATATAACCAAACCTTCCTTGTGTAATCATCGTGTAACGTCCCAATTTATTTTGAAATTAAGTAACAACGCAATGGATACAAATCGTAAATGAATAATCATTGAAATAAGTATTTGACAAATATTAATTACAACTCAAATAGAATGTTAAACTATTAATAATGATATCAAACGATTTAAAGAAAGCCCGTGGAAGAAAACTGGTGATGAGCTATCAAGTACGCAATGGAGCCCTGCCGTCGTCATCACCTGAACATAGTTAAAACAACAACCGTAAGCACAAGGCTTAGTGAGCATGTTACTTACAAACTAATTCAGTTCATCATATCAATAAACTCATTTCACATATACAACATGAACCATTCCCGCTACTGTAGTAGACGGTCCCACATTCCCGTCACGGAAGTGAATGGTCCCATCATTCCCGCCACCGAAGTAAGTACTCCCGTCATTCCCGCCACAGAAGTGAGCGGTCCCATCGAACAATAAAGATATATCAGTATTATCATACACGTACAAGCATGTTTCGATCGCTTACATCACTAAGTTATGTTGTAAGTAAGAGTACTCACCTTGCATCAGTTCAATTTACAATAACGGTTCGTAGGGTTAGCAAGTCCGATAGTAAGAACCTACACATAACTTACTGTATTAATATAAAGTACCACTTCTTTACCTGAGGTGGGCGAACAAGTTGCAAAACCCCTAAGTCGTACCTCATGAAAAACACTCAAGTCCCTACTCTGTCCGACTTATGACTTAACTCATGTCCGACTTACCATGGTCCGGCCTAAGGGAGGGTGAGACTTGTTAGAAGTCCGACCGTAGGGAACGTACATGTCCCAAGTCAGATCCCTTGGTGGGTCGCACAACACTAAGATCGGACTAGACCTTCCTTCGATTGCTTAGGTACAAGAGTCGGACATACATACTTCGTATAAGTCAGACCCAATGATTAATCATGTAGGTCGGATAGACATATAAGTCGGACCCCGCCTTAATTCTTGTAACACCAAACAAGTCAGATGGTACATTTGGGTCTTAAGTCAGACCAAACTCGCATCGGATGAACAAGTCCAAGTCGGACCATTCTATTTGCATGCATAATGAAACACAAGTCGGATTGCACCTAGGTCGGACTAACTTGGTCGCCCCTAGTGACTAAGTCGGATGGAAACCCCCCTTTTTCTCAAAACACATAAGTCTGATCATGACACATAGTAAGAACCAAGTTGGACCAACCTTCCTTGGTCGGGCCGACTGTTTCACACATACATACATACACACACACACACACACACACACACACAATATATATATATATATATATATATATATATATGTAACACCGGGTTTCACGAGTTTAAAATTATCGGAAATTAAAACTTTTTAAACTATATTTACACAACAATTTTGCAGCGGAACAAACCACTGTTTACATATTTAGTACAGTTTACTGACTTGGCGATTAAGAACAACGAATCAAGCCAAGTCCCAAAAAATCAAGCCAGTGTTACCACTACGCACCGACCATCGTCATACAGTATCAGAGTAAGCAAACAAGTGTTCCAAAATATATTTACAATAACACTACCCAGAGCAACCCGCCTCGCCAGGCCATCTGATCACTAACCTGCGAAAAGGGAAATATCACGAAACATTAGCTACACTAGCTAGTGAGTACAGATATCACATAAGCACCACTAAGCATGCTATCACGTCACAATATGGCACACAATGCTAAGCTATCACGTAGCGGTGTGCCGACATGTCAGCGGAATCATATCTTGCGAGGTAGCCAGCCTGGCTCAACGATCCGAGCTGGGGAATCAGTCACAACCAACCACATCGGTGGGGGAGCGAAGAGCAGCCCACCATCACGTTTGAGCCACTAGGACTCCGTTCGGATCTGATCATAGACCAAGATCCTCACTGTATGTCGAGGAACGGTGGCCTGCAGAACCTTTAACCCGGAAAACCCATCAAGTACCGTTGATCCTGAAAAACACTCAAGGATCCAGCCGCGGTAGCAAACTGACCTCAACCCTTGAGTCTGTCCGGACAGGAATCACAAACATGGATGACCCATAGGGTCCACAGTATGCATGCGTATCACAATATCACAATTTATATCACATGGTATCACTTATAACACTATATCACTATATCACTATATCAATGTATCACTATTATCACTATATCACTATATCACATGGCGCATAGCAATAGGCAACCGATAACCCTACTTACTGAGTCTCATGAGAAACCGGTACTCACCTCGAGATCACAAGAGGCATATATGAATTCGGGAATCCCAAGAACACACGAAGTCGTCCGAATCACATAACACATTTGGTTTAGACTTGGTCATCACATACACATAGCCCACATCGGTTAAAACACAAGTTACACAAACTGTCAGCACTGGACAGGCTCCTACAGCCGTAGAGTACATGTCCGACGGCCGCAGGATACATGTCAAACCATTCCTACGGCCGTAGGGATAATTCCCGGCGCCCGCAGAGGTTTTTTCCAATGAATCATGCCCTACGGCCGCAGGAACCTATTCCTACGCCTGTAGAAACTATTCTTTGGTGACCTATGACCGTAAGTTACGTACCTACACCCGTAGACCTTGTTCCTTCGTCCGTAGACGGTAAACCACACAATAACACATCCTACGGCTGCAGAAAACACAAAAGGCCTCCTACGGCCACAAGGATTATCTCCTGCGCCCGCAGGAAGTTCCTGCACAGCAGGCCTTCGTCCCTGTTTCACGACAGCTCTGTAAATCGCGTTTTTAACACCCAAAACTCGATTGAAACCATATCCAATTGTTTATACACATTATTTGACAACCATAGACACTTACAAACACATTTAACACAACAAACAACACTTAGAACACCATATACACTATCAAAGTGGTGTATTTTCCTCAAAACACCAAAAACTAGGGTTCTTGAGCAAATCACTTACAAAGAAGAAGAAGAACAGCAGCTAGGACTTGTATTTGCTTCTGAAATTACATGAAAATAACTTGTTTCTTGATTGAATCTTCAAAGGCTCCAAGATTGAAGTGTGTGTGTGTTTTTACGTATGTTTGTATGTGTAGTTGTGTGTGTTTTGTCAAACCCAGGGGATAAGGCTTCACATAAGCCGACCTTGGGATGTTTATTTAAGACACGGGGTATTTTATTCCCCTTTCCAACTTACTACTTGACACACGCCATCCTGTTTTAACCAACGGGGATATCTACGGAATCATTACGCGAAACCGTATAGCACGACATCACTTTTAGACACGTTTGACACATTTCACATAATCACAATTTAACACAATACACGTTAGCCACACAAAACACTTAACTTAATTTCACTTAAAGTCACTGTACAAGCTCTAAAGCACAAGGCACAAGTCACTACTGCTATGTAACACCGCGCTTTTGAAAACCAGATTTTTCATTTTAATAATAGAAATTCAAGAATCCAAACTGCGTGGATCCGTTTGTAAACTGAACTTAAGCCAAACCTGTTTTTCAAAACTCAGTAATAGCAGCGGAAATTTAAAAGTGGCTATAATTACAACCCAAAATCAGCCACGGTATACAAAAGATCAGTTGGTGTTACTTAAATTGTTCACCGACCACACAAACAAGTTTAGACAAACATAAACAGTAATTATAAGTAACCAAGACAAGTGTTCCTCCAAAAGATAAGTAACATCCAGCAGGTACCCAAAGCTCACACGCCTAAGTGTCACCTGCAGTCATGGGGAGAGTATCTGTTAGCTAATTAAAGCTAGTGAGCATAAGATAGCATAATCAGTAATACAAACATATCACATATCATCAATATCAAACAGTGTTATCCTAGCATCTCGTGTTGAGCTGGCACAGCCAGAAGGAAGCATAATCTTGCAGGGTAGCGAACCCGGGTCAACACTCCTAACTGGGGAAACCAGACACATCAACCGCGCGGGTGGGTGAGCGGGTAGCGGTCCACCGTTGCATTATGGAGCCATAGACTCCATGGGGTACAACAATCAGCTGATCCCCCTCATCGCACGAGGAACATTGGGCTAGCCAAACTCTAAATACCTATCCAGGTACCGTTGACGCTATCATCGACCCGTAGGCCTCAAGGCATCCCAGACCGCAGTCTGGCCTCGATCAAGGACTACAAATAGCCCCCATATCTCGGATCCGATCACAAACACATAATTGACCCATTCAGGGCCTCATAGCGCGCATACATATCATATCATAATCATGATTCAACGGTTACGTGTGTCATGCATAAATATAGCATACAGTACGCATTTCAAGCATACAACAGTGTTAATTACATTTCATGTAACTACTTGCACATACTAATAACATGTAACATGATTATATTAATTAGTATGTTATCCTATACTCACCTGAGAGGCTAGAGTCTATAGTAAACAAATGTCGTGATCATCGCGTTCTTCTTCTGAGTGGTACAGTTTTCCTATAAGATAATACTCATGTTTAGTCACTTCACACAATGCCAATAAGGTTAGGTAGTACCTAAAATACCACCATTCATGTGTAGGCACCCTATAATAGCATACACATGAGCTCAACAGATGAGATATATTGCTAAACATCTCACACACCCCATTTGCCATGACTACCCGTCACTAAACTAGGTATTTACCCAAAGTCATTTTCATATCATCCCTTGAAATTATAATATTATGAAAATAGACTCTCTTAGCTTCGAAACAACAGGTCATACGCCTCAAATGGAGTTACGGTTGATTTTATACGAATTTTTGAAGTTTGGGTTGCTGTGCAGTAGCCCTTCACGACCCTGAAGCCCTCTTCACGCCCGTGAAGAGGCACCTGCGAACCAGAAACCTTAAAACAGCCCTGTTTTGGCCATTTTTCTCTTCAAACACATTTCCAGCATTTCCAATTCAACTTTCATTGTTTACACATCATCTAAGGCAACCAAATAATTCAAAACATACCTATAACAATCTCTAATCAAAGATTCAAGATTTGGGATCAAAATCTCCATTTTTGACCCACTTGGTGATTATTATGAAATTTGATCAAATCCAACATGTTAATTCAAGATAATGGTTTCTAATCACTTAGAAATGATGTAGGATCAGATTAGAACACTTGAAATCAATTGTTGATAACTAATTTGAGTTTTGCCATTTTAACCTAAAACTCAAGAACATGAAGGAATCAAGAAGATGAACTTACAAGGAGAGGAGGAAGATGTTGATTCAGAGATTATCAACTGATTTAAACTTGTATTTGCAACAAAGATTGAAGATCAATCAGATTTCTCCTTCACGAGTTCAAGAACAAAGTATAAGTGTGTGTATGTAGTGTGTTTGTCGTGTCTGTGTATGTATAGAAGAGAGGAGACCGACTTTGGTCTCCTTTTATACACAAGGGGATATTTTGTTCCCATTTTTAACATACAAGTTAATACCCGCTTGCCCGTTTCAACTAACGGGGATGTTTCCGGAATCTTTATTCAAAACCGTTCAATATTTTATTAAACTTATCTATTTTCGTTAATATTTTAATATCACGATTTATTAGTTATTTTAATAATAATTCTAATATTTAATATAATTCTAATATTTATTAATAAACTCGAGATTTGGAACGTACCGAGAGTATAGACGACTGGACCCATTTGAGGATGTTACAAATCTACCCCCCCCCTTAAGAAGATTTCGTCCTCGGAATCTGCTCTTCCGTAAATAAGTGGGGATATCGAGCCTTTATGTCATCCTCAGTCTCCCACGTCAAGTTTGACCCAAGGTTGTGTTTCCATTTGACTAAGACCAAACGGATGTTCTTCTTCCTCAACCGTTTGACCTTAGTGTCTAAGATTTCAATCGGTTCTTCCACCAATCGCTTGTTAGAATCAACCTTCAGGTCTTGTAGAGGCAAAACCTGATCTTCCTCCACTTTACACTTTCGAAGATAACAAACATTGAAAGTGTTGTGAGTACCTGACAATTCTGGAGGCAATTCCAAAGATACAGTCTGCTCGTTGACTTTGGCAAGAATCTAGAAAGGACCAATGTAACGAGGACTTAACTTGCCCTTCTTACCAAACCGAATTATGCCCTTCCATGGAGAAACCTTCAAGAATACCCGGTCACCAATTTCAAAGGTAACAGGTCTGCGTTTCGGATCCGCATACATCTTTTGTCTATCACGGGCCGCCTTTAGCTTTTCACGCGCAACTTTGACTTTATCGGCTGTAATTTGAACCAGATCAGGTCCTGCATATTGTTTCTCTCCCGGTTCTAGCCAACAAGTAGGGGTACGACAACGCCTACCGTAAAGCATCTCGTACGGTGGCATACCAATGCTAGAATGATACGAATTATTATAAGCAAATTCGATCAAAGGTAGATGAGAATCCCAGGAACCACCATATTCAAGTACACACGCGCGTAACATGTCTTCAAGAGTTTGAATAGTCCTTTCGGACTGTCCGTCAGTCTGGGGGTGGTATGCGGTACTCAAATGAACACGAGTACCAAGTTCTCGCTGAAGACTGGCCCAAAAGTTTGATACAAAACGAGTATCCCTATCAGAAACAATAGACAAAGGAATACCGTGGCGAGATACAATCTCGTTGATATACAACTGGGCAAGGCGAGTCATAGACCACGATTCGCAGACTGCAAGAAAATGTGCACTCTTAGTGAGACGATCGACTATTACCCAGATCATATCATGCCCTTTTGAAGTCCTGGGCAATTTAGTGACAAAATCCATGGTAATATTATCCCACTTCCATTCCGGAATCGGCAATTGTTGCAAATTACCATAAGGCTTTTGATGTTCCGTCTTGACTTGTGCACATGTTTGACATTTTTCGACATATGAAGCTATATCACGCTTCAATGTGGGCCACCAGTAAAGCACCTTAAGATCATGATACATTTTAGTACATCCAGGGTGAATAGACAACTTTGATTTATGAGCCTCCTGGAGAATTAGATCACGGTTTCCTCCAAGGCTAGGCACCCAGATTCGGGATTTAAAAGTCTTTAGCCCACGGTTGTCATCCTCCAGTTGAACTTTCAGTTTACTCATGGTTTCTGCCTTCAAGTTAGCCTCTAACAAAGCCTCCTGTTGCGCCTCCTTAAGCCGAGTAATGATATCAGATACGATAGTAAGCTTCATGAATCTGACATTATCCGAAGAGCCTTTTCGGCTTAATGCATCTGCTACAATGTTCGCCTTTCCCGGGTGATATTTGATTTCACAGTCATAGTCTTTGATCAACTCTAACCATCTCCGTTGCCTCATATTAAGCTCCTTTTGAGTGAAAACATATTGCAGACTTTTATGATCTGTGTATACCACACACTTAGTGCCATAAAGATAATGGCGCCATAGTTTCAAAGCAAATACTACGGCAGCCAATTCAAGATCGTGTGTTGGGTAGTTCTTCTCGTGAGGCTTTAATTGGCGGGAAGCATAAGCAATAACCTTGTCCCTCTGGATTAGGACACTTCCCAAACCTGCATACGAGGCATCACAATAAACAACAAAGTCTTCCGACCTGTTGGGTAAGGTTAGAATTGGAGCTTGACATAACAACTGTTTCAGAGTTTGAAAGGCCTTATCTTGTTCAGTAGACCAATCATAAGCAACATCCTTTCGTGTGAGTTTAGTTAAAGGACTTGCTATTTTGGAGAAATTCTGAATGAATCGCCGATAGTAACCGGCAAGTCCTAAGAAGCTTTTGATTTCAGATGGGGTTTTAGGAATTCCCCAATTCATCACGGCCTCAACTTTGACTGGTCAACCATTACACCATCCTTGCATATAACATGACCAAGGAAATGTATTTCTTCAAGCCATAACTCACACTTAGAAAATTTAGCATATAAATGCTCACGTAGAAGAGTATCAAGAACCATACGAATATGAGTCTCGTGTTCTGCCTCAGACTTGGAATATATGAGAATATCGTCAATGAATACTATCACAAACTTATCAAGAAAAGGGCGACATACACGATTCATCAAGTCCATAAACACAGCCGGAGCATTTGTCAAACCAAAAGGCATCACAAGAAATTCGTAATGCCCATATCTGGTTCGAAAAGCTGTTACAGGAACATCCTCCTCGCTTACCCGAACTTGATGATAACCAGACCGAAGATCAATTTTAGAAAAACAAGTAGCACCCTGTAGCTGATCAAACAAATCATCTATGCGAGGAAGAGGGTACTTATTCTTTATAGTTCTTTTATTTAACTCCCTGTAGTCTATGCACATACGCATCGTCCCGTCTTTCTTTTTGACAAATAAGACTGGAGCTCCCCAAGGCGAAGAGCTGGGACGAATAAAGCCTTTATCAAGGAGTTCTTGAATTTGAGTCATCATCTCGCGAATTTCAGATGGAGCGAGACGATAAGGAGCTCTTGCTACAGGTGTAGCACCTGGAACAAGATGAATTTGATATTCTACATCTCGTATCGGTGGTAATCCGGGTAATTCATCAGGAAAGACATCAGGGTATTCCGACACCACCCTTATGTCACTAACAGCTTTCTTTTCCATCTTCGTGTCAACAACATAAGCCAAGTAAGAATCACATCCTTTGGCTATTGATTTGTGAGCTTTCACTGCTGAGATCAAAGGCATTTCAGACTTCCTCCGTTCACCACGAGCCATAGCATATGACCCATTGGGTAGAGGAATCTTGATTAATTTCTTAGAACATAGAATCTCGGCATTTTGATTAACAAGCCAATCCATGCGGACAACCGCATCAAAACCAGAGATAGACAAAAGCAACAAAGATATAGGAAAACTATGACTGTCAATTTCAAGTGAAGCTTGTGGAATTGATGAAGTAACGTGCACTAACTTACCATCAGCAACTTCCACATCAACAGGACTTGTCATAAGAGAACTAGGAAGTTGAATTTTTTCACAGAATTTCGGAGAAATAAAGGAGTAAGTAGCACCAGAATCAAACAGAATACATGCAGGCATTGAATTAATTAAGAATGTGCCTGTAATAACATCACCTGCTGTCTTGGCCTCGTCGGCCGTCATCTGGAAAGCCCTGCCAGCTGCCCGTGGTGCATTCTCCTTTTTCGGCTCCGACGATGATCCTCCGGCTCCTCTTGATCCCCGTCCCTGACTTGATCTGCATTCAGACGAGCGATGTCCCAGTTTGAAATATTTATAACAAACATTTCCTTTAAAGTGACACGCATCAGTAGAATGCCCCTTCTGCCCGCATTTGTAACAATGGGCTGTGTCCCGGGTACAATGGCCAGTGTGGTTAGAACGACATTGGGAACACCATGGAGTAGTAGACGGGCTATATCTCTAGGTACCCTGTTGTTGGCGAGACCCACCACTCCAATTTCTCGACCCCGAAGACTGATCAAATTTCCTCTTAAAGCCCCCACTCGTAGACTCCTTTTTCTGCACATGATCGCTTTCATACTGTCGCGCCATTTCGAACGCGATATCTAAAGACAAAGCACTCCTGACTGAAGCTACGATAATCTGGTGGAAGAGTTTTGGCAAACCGTTTTATCTTTGACTTTTCATCAGGCAGTAAGTGATTCACAAACCTCATCTTATAAAAAAACCGCTCGATTAAGTCTTCGACCGGTTTATCCCCTTTTCTCAATGCCATGAACTTCTCCTCCAATCTATCCATCACTTGATCTGAACAATACTTACTACGGAGGATCGTCACAAAATCTGCCCAAGTATATGTAGCTCTCACCTCTCCAGGTTTGGATGAGATCACAGTATCATACCATGTCAGTGCATTACCCCTTAACTGCTTACGAGCAAATCCCACTTTGTTGGATTCCTTACAACTACTGTTGTCGAAAGCTAACTCCATCTCGTGGATCCACCTCTCAGTAACACTTGGATCCATGTTACCCTCAAAGGTAGGTGGCTGGCAAGACAGGAAAATTTTAAGATCTGGTGACATCTTGGGTTATGTCACTGCTGTACAAACACCCTTTCCTCCGAAGCTTTTAAACGAGCCTCTAAGTCTCTTATGTAAGCCTCTCTATCTCTATGTTCAGCCATGTTATTCTTGTAAATAATCTGGCCAAACAAAACATAGATAACATACTTAGTACTTTTATCAAATATTACTAGCATAAGAAGCAACAAACAATGGCATATTACAAACATAACACTCTCTTACACACCCCACGACCCCCCCCCCCCCCCGAGGAACACTAATCTATGGTCGGGCCTGGGTTTGAGACTGAATACTCTTACAAGTACCCAATTCACTCAAACCTAGGCTCTGATACCAACTTGTAACACCGCGCTTTTGAAAACCAGATTTTTCATTTTAATAAAAGAAATTCAAGAATCCAAACTGCGTGGATCCATTTGTAAACTGAACTTAAGCCAAACCTGTTTTTCAAAACTCAGTAATAGCAGCGGAAATATAAAAGTGGCTATAATTACAACCCAAAATCCGCCACGGTATACAAAAGATCAGTTGGTGTTACTTAAATTGTTCACCGACCACACAAACAAGTTTAGACAAACATAAACAGTAATTATAAGTAACCAAGACAAGTGTTCCTCCAAAAGATAAGTAACATCCAGCAGGTACCCAAAGCTCACACGCCTAAGTGTCACCTGCAGTCATGGGGAGAGTATCTGTTAGCTAATTAAAGATAGTGAGCATAAGATAGCATAATCAGTAATACAAACATATCACATATCATCAATATCAAACAGTGCTATCCTAACATCTCGCGATGAGCTGGCACAGCCAGAAGGAAGCATAATCTTGCAGGGTAGCGAACCCGGCTCAACACTCCTAACTGGGGAAACCAGACACATCAACCGCGCGGAATCATATCTTGCGAGGTAGCCAGCCTCGCTCAACGATCCGAGCTGGGGAATCAGTCACAACCAACCGCATCGGTGGGGGAGCGAAGAGCAGCCCACCATCACGTTTGAGCCACTAGGACTCCGTTCGGATCTGATCATAGACCAAGATCCTCACTATATGTCGAGGAACGGTGGCCTGCAGAACCTTTAAACCGGAAAACCCACCGAGTACCGTTGATCCTGAAAAACACTCAAGGATCCAGCCGCGGTAGCAAACTGACCTCAACCCCTGCGTCTGTCCGGACAGGAATCATAAACATGGATGACCCATAGGGTCCACAGTATGCATGCGTATCACAATATCACAATTTATATCACATGGTATCACTAATAACACTATATCACTATATCACTGTATCAATGTATCACTATTTTAACTATATCACTATATCACATGGCACATAGCAATAGGCAACCGATAGCCCTACTTACTGAGTCTCATGAGAAACCGGTACTCTCCTCGAGATCACAAGAGGCATATATGAATTCGGGAATCCCAAGAACACACGAAGTCGTCCGAATCAGCTAACACATTTGGTTTAGACTTGGTCATCACATACACAAAGCCCACATCGGTTAAAACACAAGTTACACAAACTGTCAGCACTGGACAGGCTCCTACAGCCGTAGAGTACATGTCCTACAGCCGCAGGACACATGTCAAACCAATCCTACGGCCGTAGGGATAATTCCCGGCGCCCGCAGAGGTTTTTTCCAATGAATCATGCCCTACGGCCGCATGAACCTATTCCTACGCCCGTAGAAACTATTCTTTGGTGACCTATGACCGAAAGTTATGTACCTACACCCGTAGACCTTGTTCCTTCGTCCGTAGACGGTAAACCACACAATAACACATCCTACGGCCGCAGAAAACACAAAAGGCCTCCTACGGCCGCAGGGATTATCTCCTGCGCCCGCAGGAAGTTCCTGCACAGCAGGCCTTCGTCCCTGTTTCACGACAGCTCTGTAAATCGCGTTTTTAACACCCAAAACTCAATTGAAACCATATCCAATTGTTTATACACATTATTTGACACCCATAGACACTTACAAACACATTTAACACAACAAACAACACTTAGAACACCATATACACTATCAAAGTGATGTATTTTCCTCAAAACACCAAAAACTAGGGTTCTTGAGCAAATCACTTACAAAGAAGAAGAAGAACAGTAGCTAGGACTTGTATTTGCTTCTGAAATTACATGAAAATAACTTGTTTCTTGATTGAATCTTCAAAGGCTCCAAGATTGAAGTGTGTGTGTGTTTATACGTATGTTTGTAGGCACCCTAAAATACCACCATTCATGTGTAGGCACCCTATAATAGCATACACATGAGCTCAACAGAAGAGATATATTGCTAAACATCTCACACACCCCATTTGCCATGACTACCCGTCACTAAACTAGGTATTTAACCAAATTCATTTTCATATCATCCCTTGAAATTATAATATTATGAGAATAGACTCTCTTAGCTTCGAAACGACAGGTCATACACCTCAAATGGAGTTACGGTTGATTTTATACGATTTTTCGAAGTTTAGGTTGCTGTGCAGCAGCCCTTCACGACCCTGAAGCCCTCTTCACGCCCGTGAAGAGGCACCTGCGAACCAGAAACCTTAAAACAGCCCTGTTTTGGCCATTTTCTTTTCAAACACATTTCCAGCATTTCCAATTCAACTTTCATTGTTTACACATCATCTAAGGTAACCAAATGAATTCAAAACATACCTATAACAATCTCTAATCAAAGATTCAAGATTTGGGATCAAAATCTCCATTTTTGACCCACTTGGTGATTATTATGAAATTTGATCAAATCCAAAATGTTAATTCAAGATAATGGTTTCTAATCACTTAGAAACGATGTAGGATCATATTAGAACACTTGAAATTAATTGTTGATAGCTAATTTGAGTTTTGCCATTTTAACCTAAAACTCAAGAACATGAAGGAATCAAGAAGATGAACTTACAAGGAGAGGAGGAAGATGTTGATTCAGAGATTATCAACTGATTTAAACTTGTATTTGCAACAAAGATTGAAGATCAATCAGATTTCTCCTTCACGAGTTCAAGAACAAAGTATAAGTGTGTGTATGTAGTGTGTGTGTCGTGTCTGTGTATGTATAGAAGAGAGGAGACCGACTTTGGTCTCCTTTTATCCACAAGGGGGTATTTTGTTCCCCTTTTTAACTTACAAGTTAATACCCGCTTGCCCGTTTCAACTAACGGGGATGTTTCCGGAATCCTTATTCAAAACCGTTCAATATTTTATTAAACTTATCTATTTTCGTTAATATTTTAATATCACGATTTATTAGTTATTTTAATAATAATTCTAATATTTATTATAATTCTAATATTTATTAATAAACTCGAGATTTGGAACGTACCGAGAGTATAGACGACTGGACCCATTTGAGGATGTTACATGCTAGGCCCTTTTTCAGGGTGTTACAAATCTACCCCCCTTAAGAAGATTCCGTCCTCGGAATCTGATCACTCATGAACAGGTGGGGATATCGAGCTCGCATATCATATTTAGTCTCTCAAGTCATATTCAAACCTAGGTTATATTTCCACTTCACGAGAATGAGTTTGATCACTTTCTTACGCAGCTTCTTAGTCTTTGAGCCGAGAATTTCAACAGGTTCCTCAACGAGGCGTTTTGAAGCATCAACTCTCAGCTCTTGCAACGGAAAAATCTGACTCTCATCCACTTTGCATTTGCGTAAGTAACACACGTTGAAGGTATTATGAATTTGATCATTGACTCTGCGCAGGATCTTGAACGGTCCTATGAAACGCGGACTCAACTTTCCTTTACGGCCAAAGCGGATAAAACCCTTCCACGGAGAGACTTTCAGGAAAACCCGATCGCCCTCGTTAAACACAACTGACCGACGTCTCGGGTCAGCCACTTTATGCCGATCACGAGCGGCTTTCAGCTTTTCACGCGCCACTCTCACTTTATCAGCAGTAATTTGCACAATTTCTGGTCCGACGAACTGCTTCTCGCCAGGCTCTAGCCAACACGTGGGAGTACGACAACGTCTCCCGTATAACATCTCGAAAGGAGGCATCCCAATACTGGAATGGTACGAGTTGTTGTAGGAAAACTCCATCAATGGCAAATGTGAATCCCACGCACTGCCGAACTCAAGTACACATGCACGAAGCATGTCCTCCAGGGTCTGGATAGTTCTCTCTGACTGGCCGTCTGTCTGAGGATGGTATGTCATGCTCAAATGTCACGAGTGCCAAGCTCACGGTGTAAACTCTGCCATAAATTTGAAGTAAACCGCGGATTGCGATCTGACACAATAGAACACGACACCCCATGGCGCGACACCACTTCAGCAATATACAACTTTGCTGTAACACACTCTTACCCGGCCTAGATTAATTAAGGTAATTAATCAAATTAAGTTTGAGATTTAATTTAAAATATGTGAATTATTTGTTATTATGATAAATAATTGTGATAATTAGATAATTGTTATTATTTGATTAATTTAAATATTTGTTAAATTAAGTTGGTTAGTGGAATGGTGAGTAACCATCTTTAGAGTATTAGTCACCAACACACTGACAATAACCCACATTTCATGCAATTAACCAAGGTGTGTGTGTGTGTGTGTTTGTGACTCTCGGCCGAAAGAATAGAAGGAAGAAAGAAAACAAACAATTTCGAGATTAGATCTTGCATGCAATTAGGTTACTGATTTCATATCACAATCAAGGTTAGAACACTAAATTCAACACAAAGTACTACGGCATATATAAATTCCGAGTAAATAGGATTCTGAGTAAATGGCAATTCCGAGAGAATGGGATTCCGAGTAATGTGTTAAGGCCGTGAGAGCTCATAGGCTTCATGGGCCGTGAAAGGCCGTGAAAGGCCGTGAAGGCTTCTGGGCCGTGAAGGATGTCGTGAACAGTGTTTTTGTCCTTTTGGAAAAGAAAAATAATTTTTCGGTTTTAGCCTCGTTTTGATTCTGTGTTTCCAGAATCTGTCCTTGTTGTTTGGACTTTGAAAAGCCCCATATGTGTCTTGATTCGTACATTTATATGTATTGGGTGGTTTTTTGCATGAAATGCACACATGCATATACTTGTATTGTGTATATATGAATATGTATGCTCAAAGTGTTTGGGGTACTAATGCATATGTACAAGGATTGTTCACTTTGTGCCTTGAGTGTTTAGCCAGGTTTAAACAATCTTAATCAAGATACATTTTACACGGTTTTGTTGTGGCACACCGTCTTGTTGTTTGTGGTTGTTGTTTGATCCGGTAACACCTTGCCCATTAGACCTATGTGTTGGTTGTTTGGTTGTATTTGATTATTCATTCATTTGGTGGTTTGTACCACAATTGGTTTGTAATAATTAAATTTATTTGGTCTTGTATTTTGTACTTTATTTTGGCTTGCATGCCGGTACGTTGCTATTCTCTGTAATTGTTAGATTAGCTTAGATTAGCATTTCGCGGCTTGCACGCCGTTTCTTTTCAAATATTTTGTATGAATTTGTAAAAGAAGACCGAAGACAACCATCGAGAGTCGTGGAGGAGACGTCTCGGCTATTGGTAGATCCGGAGGTTCATTGGAGATGACGGATTCAGTGGGAGCACTTCCAGCTGGGCCATTTGGTTGTGTCCTTAGTTTGGCCTTGCTTTCCTCGTTTGGCTCACGGGGAAAGCGCATAGGGTTTAGGGGCATGTTACCGGATATAACTTGTGCGTGGTTGTTGTTTTGTTTATTTTCTTGCGTGGTTGTTTAGTTTTTCGCTTGCTTGAAAAATTTTCAAAATAATAAAACCAAGAGTTTTGAATTGGTTTACAAACCTCGCGCGCCACAAGACCACTTGAAAAACTAAAACTCGTTTTTCTCAAATGTAAATCACTCGCCTCCCATAAGATGACACCACCCGAATCTAGTGAAACAAGATCGGTCGTCGAGCTTTAGCCGAGGTCGGTTTTGCGTAACTGTGTGGAAGGTGCGTGTGGCAACTCGCAAGGGTCGGTTGTCGAGCTTTAGCCGAGCCGGTTATTGGGCTAGAGTACCACCGTGTATCTTGACGGTCGATTTACTGTTCCAAGACTTGATACGCCTTGGTAGTTGTCGAGCTTTAGCCGAGCTATCAAAGCGGATTAATGAGGAATCAGTGAAGGAAGGGATCAAACATGCCAAATGGGTGCTATGAGTACATAGGATCCCGCAAGTGTCTAAGAGTTGTAATCTCGGATTGCAATTGGTAAAGCGTTTACCAGCCTAAATAGCTCCATGAAGTGATCCGCGGCAAACCCATCATGGATTGGGGTGAAATAAGGTTCTTAGCCCTTGTTAAGATAATTTGGTTTTCTTAATCAGCTGGGTAATTATTTTAACGAGGATTATATCGGAACTAACTAAAACGTGTACTCTTTTATAGATGGCAAACATTAACGACACCACACCAAACTTTAAACTTCGATTATTCCTAGAAAGGGAGAGACTCATACGAGTGAACTTCGCTGACTGGTATCGTGTATTGAGGATTGTCCTCCGTCACGAGTCAAAGTTGCACGTCCTTGAGGAACCCTTTCCGGAGCTACCTGCTACCAACGCGAACTGGGCCACTCGATACGCTTTTGAGAAGCGTGTTAGAGATACACAAGATATTTCTTGTCTCATGTTATCGACTATGAGCTTTGAGTTGCGTCAGCAGCTAGAGCAATTGAGTGCGTATGACATGATAAACCGGCTAAAGGACATGTTCCCACAGCAGGTTAGACAAGAACGGTTTGAGTGTATAAAGGCTTTGGTCGGTTGTAGGATGCAGGAAGGTGAGGATGTAAGTGTCCATTTCCTTATGATGAAGGGATACATGGACCAATTAGAGAGACTTGGACTTCCAATAGGGAGGGAGATTGTGGTGGATATGATCCTCCAGTCCCTGCCCGCGTTTTATGAGAAGTTTTTCAAGAACTATCACAAAGACAATTTGGATAAATCCTTGATCGAACTTCAAGACACCCTGAAGGCTGTTCAGTCTTGCATGGTTGAGAAGGATCGTGCCTTTCAACATCCACTTTGGCTACTAGGAAACAAGTAAGCAAGAAGGAGAAACTTACCTCAAAAGGAAAGCCTTGTATGACTTGGTCATCCGTAACTGTGGAGTCAGAGGACAATGAGATTCTGCCTCAAGAAGATGCTCCACATGGGGTAGTTTGCTACTTTTGCGGAGAAATTGGAAATTGGCGCCGTCACGCCTGCCCTAAGTGCCTGAAAGAGCTAAGTATCCTAAAGCGGAAGAACGTTAGCTCATCGACTTTAGGTACATTCATGATCAAACTCCATTGATCTTCTACTTCTAAAAGACTGGGTTTTGAACGCTAGTCATAACGCTCACGTTTGTCACAAACTTGTTTGTTGCAAAGTGTAGGTGTTTAACAGGAGTAGGTAATGGATGCATGGAGAGCTGGACCTTAGAGAAGGAAACATGTCTGTTGTCCCTAACTAAAAGGATTGGAAGAAGAGTCTTGCCATTCCATCCAGCTATACTATTACTTCGTTTAGATCTTTGTCTTACGCCCTGCGTGGCAAGAAGCATTGTATCTTTTTATGCCTTTGATGACGATAAATTTTACTTTGAACTATGTTATTGTGGGTTTTCGAGATATATTTCAAAGTTTATTCATGTCTTGGCATTTATAATAAGCTTTTGCTTAAGGAAGTAATGGAATGATTATGAATGATTATTGAATTGTTATCCTTATGAAATAGTTGATTTAACCATATAAACAAGACTTGCATCACCAAGCTCCATGTGGTTAGGAACTTGAAATCTTTTGACTTTTGGTCAATTGTTGATTGCAAATCTTGCTTATAAGGCTAAATAACTAACATATCCTTCACTTGTGAAAGTGAAAGGAATAAAAGCTTGTTGGATTTTGTTTGCACGTTTGTGTAAAGACCGTTCAGGCTAAAACATAAGGATTAACTATATATGATTTGTTACCTTTACCAATGTGGTAGAAGGAATGGGTAAGTCTAATTTATTAGACGAGTGTCTGAAACCTGTGAGGTGTTCAGGACTCACCCTTACCACATTTAAATAATAAAGAGGGCAAAAAGGAACAAAGATACTCAAATCTTGTGAGATGTTGAGCATCTACATTCTAAATTTCTAAACCATCATAAGAATTGTGAGGTTGCCTCATAATTCACTTCTCCTAGGATACATGTTTTACATGGATCGCTAAGTGGAGGATTGGAACCTATTGGTTATGGTTCCGTCTTGATGGATTAAACTTAAGTAACCTGCTGGATAGGTGTACTTGAGTAGTGGCGGACAATGTTCTTGTTTTAAATCAACAAAGATGGTCGAATTAGCATCTAAAGAGATGAGACTAGAAATAGTTCTTTGCTTGTCTATCTCATAGATCAGAGTTATCCAATCTACATTTAGTGGGAGATGGATGAACTTAGAGGATGCTAATGTATTTAATAGTTCTTCTAGGTTTCAAATATTCATTTCATAACCTTTTGAGAACCGGGTTTGGTTGCTCGGAAAAAGGGAAAGGAATACCTTCAGTGGAAGAACGTGAGATTTAAATAAAACACCTGATGTTGACACTAGCACACGATCAGAAATGATCGAAACTCAACATGGCTATGTTAGAGTATCTGGCATAAAGTTATTACTTCTTCATATGTCTGGTAAGAGTCGTCATAAGACCAGAAAGGTATAATTTATTATATCTGAGGACGATGACGTATTGATGATACGTGATGTATGCATCTACTACCGGAAGCTGTAGTGGGCCTGTTGGATTATGTACAAAGATAATTAACGGGCATATTGTATCCATTGTTATAAAAGACTAAAGGGTCACACTGCTACACACCCAATTCAGAACAGTTGGATTTCACCTTTTGTCTGTGTGGAAATAATTAATCAGATAGATTAATTATTAAAGAGATAAACGAATAATTAATCAGTAGTATTAATTATTGAGAGATATAAATAATTATCCAGTCTGGATTAATTATTAGAAAGGAATAAATAATAAATAGTTATTTATTATTTAAGGAGAATTAAATATTAAGTTTTTAATATTTAATGGACTAAGTTAATTAATAGTTAATTAATTAACTAGTAAAGTCCAGGGGGTCAAAAAGAGAAGAGTTGAAACTTTAATTAGAACCAGTGGGCTTTTAATTAAACGGGCTTAGGTCCAAGTTAATCCTTATAAATATATGTTAAGCCCTAAGGATTTGATAAGGGGACACAAGGGATTAACCCTAGCCACCACTCCCTCTCATCTCTCGATCTCGCCCTCTCTCTCACACACACTCTCTCTTTCGGCTCTCTCTCTCTCTCTCTTGTCGTCGAAACAAAGAAGAACACCCGAGGGGTGTTTTGCGATTGCTAATCGACGCACAAGAAGACATACACACGCAGGCTCAAGCTTTCGAGTTTTTGAAGCCTTGGTGATCCAGGAGCGGTCTAGCAGCCAGTTCAATCGGAGGTGCAGTAGTGGTGGACTATCTTTAGCAATCCTAAAGGTTTTGTTCAGGTATAATCTTGTAACCTTTTTTATGGACTGTTTGTAAGAAACTATGTTGATCAGGATAAAGTTTAAAGATCCTAACCCTTTTGGGGTTTAAAGGGTTGTGTTCAATCCAGTTCCGCTTTTAGGATTGAACCAGTGGAATCAAACCCAGGTTTGACCAGTTTGAGTCATATGGTGGTTTGGTCAGGTTCAAAACCCTTCAGTGGTATCAGAGCCTCGGCTCTATGATCCATAGTTTCTAGTTTTTATTTGTTTCTAGGATTAAGGTTTGATTCTTGATCTTTTACTTGCTCTAGGCTATTTCGAAAATCACCAAGGGCAACAAAACAGTTTGTTTTTGTTATCCAGTTTTAAGAAGTTTAATCCTATTAATCAGAAAGTTTAAACAGTTAGTTTAAACGGTTAAAAAAGGATTGTGTTTTTTGGATAAGAACAAGTTTTGGATTAAGATAAATTAAACAGTTTGTTTTAATTGAACCTAGTTAATCCATTTTTTGGTTTGTTTAATTGTTATATGATCTTCTTCATCTTATTCTTCTCCATTTAAATTTTCGAAAACCATAGGGATAAAAACAAGTTTTTTCTGTTTTTATCCAGTTCATAAAAGTTTTGATTTTAACCAGTTAGGTTTAAACCAGGTTTGTGTTTAAACGGTTAAAAAGGATAAACTTTTTATCTAAAACTTTATCTTAACCAGTATTTTTTGAACTTTATTGTTTAAAAGGTTGAAATCAAGTTTTAGGATAATTAATTATTAATAATACAAGTTTTGTTGAAATTAATAATTAATATTTTTTGGTTTTTGAATTAAATCCAGTCTTTAATCAGTATATTAAAACAGTTGGTTTTAATAGGTTAAAAAGGATTTGAAATTTTTATTAAATCGGAAAACGCAAACTGAAACCGTGACCATAATTGTTAGCAGTGCTAAAAGAGGGTTAGCGGCGCTAAGAGGAGTTAGCGGTGCTAGGCCCAGTAAAATGCGGCCCAGTAATGTCGGCCCAAGATAGCGGCGCTAAAGAAGGTTTAGCGGCGCTAAAGGAGGTTTAGCGGCGCTAAGGGACCAATGGGCTTCGGCCCAAGGGGCTTCGGCCAAAGAGGTTTCGGCCCAAGGTGGTTCTCGGCCCAATGGGGCTTACGGCCCACGAGGTTCTTGACCCAAGAGGATCTCGGCCCAGTGGGTTACACGGGTTGACGGGAGATGTTGGCCCAAGATAGTTTTTCCGGATTAATACAAAAGGATTATTAATTTTTAAATTCCTAAAATTAATAAGGTGTTATATAAACTAGTGTTATATATTTTAATTGTTTTAGTTAAAATATATTTTAGACTTTTTATTCATTATGACTAGTTTAGTCATTTTTGAATAAAATTCTAAAGGGAATGAAGTTTATATAATAAGATGGAAAATTGAACAAGATTTTTAAATTGACCAAAAGTTGTCGGTTTTAAGTTATTGGATAACTAGAAATAAAATCCGACATAAGGTTTCATTCAAGTTTTGAATAAGATCAGGGATTTAAAGTTTTTGGTAGAAAAACTCTTTTGGTCAGATAAATATTAATTAGAAGATCATAATTCTCGTTTTTGGTTTATAGGCATTAATCAAAAGGATAAATGAGAATAGTTTAAACAAATCAGTTTGTGTGCTTAACAACACAGTTTCTGTTTATTTATTATAACTGCGTGGTTGACTTTTATATATATAGTGCTTATATATAAATTGAGTGGCTGTGATTCATATAGCTATAGTTTTGCCGACTTAGGACTCGTTTTTCTTTTCTTATTTTATTTTGGTTTTGGGAAGGCCTGCGTGCCAATTACAATCCCTTTCTTAATTGTAATATTGTACTGGTTAGGGGAGGCCTGCGTGCCACTTACAACCTCATTCAATATTGTATTTGTAATAGACTAGTGATAGTTTAATCCCTCCACCAAAATGGACTCGTAGAATGCAATCAAGAAAATGGTGTTCTATACGCGAAGCACGGACATTTCGGGGAGGTGTCAAGGCCAGTGGGAGCAACACATCAAGAAAGGCGAATCCAAGTCATTTTATCCTTAGGATTGACCTTAGGATTAGTTGGCAAAACTATAGGGCTTTTATCTGCTTATTATTATTATATGCGTGGTTGTGATTTATTTACTGCTTTTCATGGTATATATATACATGCGTGTGATGGTAAATAAAAAGGGGTTTAATAATAGGTTGTTATTAAACAGTGAAAAACCACGTTTTAATGACAAACTAAGAATACGACTACAGGTTGTTAGTCGTGTTAGTTAAATATTTAAAATTTATAGTTTTGTCAAGGTTATAAGTTTGGAACTTATAAAAGCCGTTTTGTGCACCTAGTTCAGGGACACATATAAATCGTATTTTTTAAAAATAGTTAGTTTTAAAATGGTTTTTCAAAAACTGGAAAATTAAGTTTTTTATTAAACTTAATTAAAACCCAAGAAAAATCTTAGATCAGTGTGCTACCCACCTAATGGTACACCTTGACTGTTAAACGGTACTCGGGTGTCGTAAGTGCCCAAACCTTGGGCATCTGGGTTCAAACCATTGCGGAAAAGGGTATGAAAGATTATGCGATAATCGGGAGTCCCGGCCAGAATTCATGTTGTCTTAGGTGGTGCGATCTATTTTGGTGATAATCGGGAGTCCCGGCCCAAAAAGCACTAGAGTAGAGTTAAACATACTAGACTGGGTCTAAGTGCTCTACGAGGTTTTAGGAGTCGTATCAGTTAGGTACGATTGGTATAGGGTGTTAACTACCAGAAATAGCATGACTTGGCGGGAAGTGTCCAAACCTTGCGTCAAGTATGTGAAATATAGGTCCAAGGTCTAATATATATTGTTTATGGGTTTAATGATATATGTTGGAAAGTTTATTTGCAATTACTAATTAAACCGGGTTTTAATTTGTAGATGGCAACCAACGTTACCAATACTAATAACCTCTCTCTCCGCTCTATCCTTGAGAAGGATAAGCTCACCGGGTCCAACTTTCTCACTTAGGAGAGAAATCTCCAGATCGTGCTGAGGCACGAGAGAAAGTGGTATGTCCTAGAACAACCTCTAGGAAATCCCCCTGCCAGCAATGCCAGGGCAAAATTCAGGGAGGCTTTTCAGAAGCGCTCCAATGACGCCTTGGATGTTAGCTGCCTCATGCTTGCAACTATGAGTCCAGAGTTGCAATCAAGCATGATGGAAACTCCTGCCTATGACATGATCCGCCAGCTGAGGTACATGTTCCAGGAGCAAGCCCGCACGGAGCGTTATGATGCCACTAGGGCATTTAACTCGTGCAAGATGGCTAAGGGGACCTCGGTCAGTGACCATGTCATGAAAATGAAAGGTTACATGGACCACCTAGAGAGACTTGGGCACCCAGTACCGTTGCAGCTAGCAACAGATACGATACTCAACTCGTTGTCAGATGACTATAAGCCTTTTATAGTCAACTACAACATGAACAACATAGAGAAATCCGTGGCTTAGTTGCACTCCATGCTCAAGACTGCTGAGCAGAGTATCGGGACCAAGTCTAAGGACATTCTTATGGTGGGACATGATGGACATAAGAAGAGGAAGGGGCGCAACGGAAAGGGAAAGTGTTGGTGCATAATTGTAAATCCCTAGTTCTTATCAATCCAATATATATATACATGTTTACTTGAAATGTTTATTCAAATGTGTTTTGATTAATGGTTTGCATGTTTATACATTCTTAGTGATTCTATGTGATTATCTTAAGCTTACAAGTACTTAATCATGTGTTGATGTGTGTTTGGAAGTTTAAGTGTGTGTGAGAAAATCACCACGTGCGAAGTCATGCTCACTACGCACGTAGTGAAGCTCACTACGCACGTAGTGAGTAGGTCGGTTTAAGTCTATTTAATTATTGTTAAAACAATCAGTACGCACGTACTGAACTAGCTACGTGCGCAGTGATGGGCATCACGTGCGTACTGAATTTAATTACTCTATAAATACTCCCTAACCCCGCATTAGCGCGGGTAATCGACTGAGTAACCTACGTAATCGACAATACTTTACGGAAGCCTTTGCAATCGACCTGATAAGACTTTAAGCCTACTAAATCGTGACTTTAAGCCTCGTCAACGAATACTGTGTGTTTAATCCGAATCCAAGGGCAGCCTTAAGCATCTCTGTGTGAGTTCTTAGAGTGTGTTCTTGTTTCTACTCTGTGTGTTAACTGTGTGCCGGACACCTAAGCAGATCTTAGAATCCTTAGGAGGTTTGGGAAATAGAATTCCGCGCTATTTCTCATCCTAGATCAGTCCTAGCATTAGGGTGTTTTAGTTTAGTTTAGAACCCCGTCCCCCAGCCGGTCCTACAAAGTGGTATCAGAGCCTTGTGCTTTGATTGATCACTTTTCTTTAGGATTTCGGGATCTAGGTGTCGATTAGGCCTGTGTGTTTGTTCTTTTTCGTCGTTTTTAAACCGGTTAGTAGATCAAAATAGGGTGTTTTGCGTTAAAAAAGGTCGTGTTTTTACGTTAACTGGTTGAGTTTTACTCGTGCGAAGTGTTTACCTGTGCGTGCGTAGTGATATTTAGTTCGTGCGTAGTGTCGTAGATCATCTAGAATCTTCATCAAGCTGTGTGTTCACTCCGTGCGTATTAGATACTCAACGCGTGCGTGGTAAATCCATTACGTGCGTGTTGAGTCTGTGTGATTATTTTTTTCCTTTTAAAAATATTTTTAAGTATTCCGTGCGTAGTCGTTGAAATCCTTGCGTACTAGGTTGTCAGTTCGTGCGAAGTACAGTCTCTGTGTTTTGGAGTCATTCCGTACGTAGATCTTTAACTTCGTGCGTAGTCCTCTCTGATCGTGCGAAGTGTTCTTCATTCCGTGCGAAGTGTTTGAAAATGTCTGACATGAGTGCAATGGCTGCCAAACAAACAATAACCGCATTAAGTAACTTAATAATGGACAATGAACAGGGAGGCATTAATAAAGTACCCCGACTACTAACCATGGAAGACTACCCATTCTGGAAACCAAGGTTTGAGATCTTTATTGATGGAGTAGATCCAAGGTTACATCGTGCCATCTCTGCCGACTACGTTGTGCCAAAGGGAGAAGGGAACATTGAAGTTTCCTATGATCAAATGAGTGATGATCAACGTAAGGCGTATGATGCGGAGAAGAAAGCTTATTCCTATCTTATTCAAGCTATTCCGAATGAGATATTTCATCAATTCCGACGATACAGAACGTCACGTTCCCTGTGGAACGCCTTACAAAAGAGGAATGAGGGGAATGCATCTCTGAAGGAGCTAAAGGCATCTCAGTTAAGGAAGGAGTTTGATCACTTCACATCATACGTAAATGAGAAACTTCCAGATCTGATCAACAGATACAACCATCTTCTCAGTGAAATGGATAGTCTGGGGGTGCAGATTTCCGAACGCCAACAAGTGGAGACTCTGTCTAAGGCACTACCAAAGAGCTGGAGGCCTTTTATCATGATCTTGAAGAATGGTGAGGGATTTGAAGGAATGGATTTAAATGACTTCATCACCAAACTTAAAGAGCATGAACAAGAAGAGCAAAATCTAGACAGACTAAGCAGCTATGTGCAGAATCCATCGCTATACTGTTCTGGACCCATTGCTTCTCCAGCCACCTCATCAAATGCTCCATTGCAGACAGCTTTTACTTCTAACGTCAGTTCATCAAGCAAGTCTGCTTCTGAAACTCCAAGTGGACCACCTTATTCCGCTCCTTCAAGCAAAACGTCAATGCCTGCCTTAAACACTGAAAATTTCAAACATGGCAGCACTGAAGAAGTTAAGGAGCATATGGGAATGCTTAGTGCATTGGTCACTTCATACGATGATCTGCTCAAGGGAAAGATTGGGAACGCCTATCTGACCCAGGAAGACTATGACCAAATTGATAACGATGAGATGGAACGTCAAGATATCTTATGGTCATATGCCAACCTAGTAAGGAGAGCCAAAGCCTTAGTGAAGAGAACGGGGATGCAGATTACAGCAACCAAAGATACGAAGCTCGGGTTTGACAAATCAGCTGTAACCTGCTACAATTGTGGGGAAAAGGGTCATTTTGCACGTGAATGTGAAAAGCCAAAGAACTCAGGACCCAAGTATCCTTTCAGAACCTCTCCGGGCAAAACGTCAAATACCACCACACCTAAGAAGGCTGAAACACCTCATGAGGGATCATCCAAGGCAATGGTGGTAGTACAAAAGGATGAGGGGATTGACTGGTCAGTACACTTCCAAGATTCAGATACATTTGAAGTTGCTGAAACCAATCTGGCCAGTGTTTTAGATCTGAACGACGACTCTCAGTCTGAGGCAGACAGTGTCCACGAGGTCAATGATGAAGAGTCTGTCCA
The DNA here is from genome assembly GCA_947179395.2 of Pulicaria dysenterica. Taxonomy (NCBI): domain Eukaryota; kingdom Viridiplantae; phylum Streptophyta; class Magnoliopsida; order Asterales; family Asteraceae; genus Pulicaria; species Pulicaria dysenterica. The sequence continues at coordinate 5,758,668 of OX359295.1, forward strand.
GCCCACTGACGAGCAAAATGTGGCATCAACTTCTGAGCCAGCTGCCGAACCAACGCCAGTGTCTGTTCAACCTGAACCAGAAAATCCAAAGGCGTGCATGACTGGACAAGCTGATGTCAAAGTAAATCCTACATCTGGTCTTCCCTGTGTGTCGTGTAATGATTATGTGAAGACCATAGTATCCTTGAAATCTCAAGTCACTGAGCTAACCTCTAAACTGCATGAAAACTCTATCATTAAGGGTAGAGAAAAGACTTTAAAAGATAAAATTGAAAGTCAAAACAAACAGATTAGAGAACTAGAGGTAGCTTTGCTAAACAAACAGGATGCTATTGTTTTCTACATTAATCAGATTGATACTCTAAAACGGGAACTTGCTAGCTCCAAGGTCGATTATGATACTTTAAATCAGAAATTAAAAAGTTACTCAACTTCATCATATTTGTTTGAACACATAATCGACCGAAGACCACAAGGTTCTGTTCAGGAGAAAGACACGAAGACCTATTCGAAATGTCCACCACCAGTCTTAAACCAACTGGTGCAATCTGATGTCTTCGCTGAAGCTGACCAACTTGCTCCCAAAGTTGTTACACCTTCTGCTTCAACTTCAAAACCAAATTTAAAAATGAAGGAGAAAGTTGGTGAGCCTCAGAGAAAAGAGTCTAAACCAGAAGAAAAACCAGAACCAGGTATGCGAAAGCTTTTGGGCAGTTCTTCTGGTCAAGGTTCCTTAATGCAAAATGTTCAAGCCGCACTTCGAACCATTGAGAAGGAGGGTGCAAAGTCTCCTGCAACCCGTCCTTATGAAGAAGTCAAAATCTTACCTAAACAAAGTGGTTTAGGAGTGCAACCCAAAGGTAAAGTTGAACCGAAGGAGCCACATACACCTGCCAAATCTTACTCTAACCGTGTTTGCTATGTATGCAGGAGACCTGGTCACCTCAGTTACGAGTGTGATCAGCAACTTCAGAGCTCAAGGGGAAAAGTTGATTCACCTGAAAAAATTCAAAAACACAAAACTTTTCATCAAGTTAATCAGAAATCAACTGACCCTCCTCAGCTCAAAAGAACAATTGGGGAAACTTCGTGTAAACCCAAGAGTCCTGAGGTAAGTGTGAAAGGGAAGGAGCCTATACATAAAGTCATTAACACTTCCAGTGTTTATCATAAGACTCCTCCTCGTTCAGACTTGCGATGGACAACAAAATCTGAACCTAAACCATCCAGTAGCCCAGATACCAATGTAGACTCCAAAGCTACTGGTGTGTGGATTAATGTGCAAGTTGTTGGAGAAGATGGGAAACCCATGACCATTCGGGCTTGGGTTCCCAATGCTAACTAACTTTTTACTTGGTTGTGCAGGGTGCTCACCGGTATAACACCTGGATTGTTGTTAGTGGAGCATCCAGGCACATGATAGGCGATCTGGGCCTTCTTTCAAATGTCAGAAAAATAAAAGGAGGGTATGTCAGTTTCGCTGGTGATAAGGGAGGTCACATCACAGCTCAAGGTTTCTTGTCTAATGGGAGAGTGAGCTTTGACAAAGTCAATTATGTCGAGCAGCTAGCAAACAATTTGCTGTCAGTTTCCCAAATTTGTGATAAAGAGTTCAAAGTGATGTTCGATGACAAATAGTGCTATGTGCTAAAGAAGGAGTACCATATTCCCGAAGACATGATCTTAATGTCAACTCCAAGACACAATGATCTTTATGTCTTGGATATGTCCAATGCTTCGGTGAAAGATGTAGAACACCAATGTTTTCTCACAAAGGCCACTGAGAAGGATTCAGTGTTATGGCATAAGAGGATGTGTCATTTAAGCCTGAGAAAGATGAATCACTTAGTGCATCATGAGCTGGTCACGGGAGTCAACTTGAAGAGTTTCCATCTGCCAGACAAGTGCGTATCATGTAAAATGGGGAAGCAGACGAAGAAGCCCCACAAGTTGAAGAAGTATCACTCCATCTCAATTCCACTTGAACTACTTCACATGGATTTATTTGGTCCTGTGCGGTACAAGAGCATTCATGGAGATAGATACTGTCTGGTAGTGACTGATGACTACTCGCGGTTTTCCTGGGTTTTCTTCTTAAAAGAGAAGTCTGAGACATTCGAGACCTTAGAGGTCATGATCAACAAGTTAGAGACTATCTATAAGTTGAAGATCAGGAAGCTTCGCTCAGATAATGGAACCGAGTTCAAGAACCAGAAGATGGAAAAGCTGTGTAACGAAAAAGGTATCCAACATCAGTTCAGCGCCGCATACACTCCTCAAATGAATGGAGTGGCTGAGAGGAAGAATCGGACCTTAATAGAGGCAGCACGCACCATGCTTGCTGACTCTGCTTTGCCCGTAAGGTTTTGGAATGAAGCTGTCGCAAATGCTTGTTACACACTTAACCGGGTTTTAGTGGTCAAACGATTAGGAAAGACATGTTATGAGCTGTTGAATAACCGGAAACCGAATATTAGCCATCTTGAACCGTTTGGCGCTCCGTGCACTATGCTAAAACGGGAAGCAGAGGGAAAGTTCAGTTCCAAGGTAGAAAAAGGGTTTTTCTTGGGATACAGCATTCCGAACAAGCGGGTTTACAACTTAACGTCTAATTGTGTGGAAGAGTGGTTTGAAGTGGATGTACAGAGAAATTCTTCTCCTCCGACAAAAAATGGTGATGCCTGGCTGTTTGACTATGATAATCTATTTGACTCATTCAACCTGCCACCAGTCGCCTTAGAAGAAGATATTGCAATACAAATATTATATGATCTTCACAACTCTTCTGACGGTGCCCCATCAAACCTGCCCTCGAGTACTGCTATACCTATTCTAAGTGATGCTGATTCTGATTCTGAAGATGAGCCGCATACTCCACCAGACAAGGGGTCACAGGGTGAGAGTTCCTCCAATGATCAAACGTTAACATTTGAAGAGACACCCGTGGTTACCAATCTGGAAACTAATGTAGAGGCTCAGTTGCAGAGATCAAGTAGAGTTGATAGAAATCATCCTCCAGCACAAATTATTGGCGATCCGAATTCTCATGTTCAAACCAGGAGGCAAGTGGCTACACTATCTGGGTCTACCTCTTCAGAATCCCCGGGATTAAAGCTGATGCAGGACTTCTCGGATCTGGGTGCCAATTTGGTTCAGTCTGTGGACTTCACACAATGTCTATGTTCAGGATTTCTCTCCCAGATTGAACCAAAGGATCATCTTGAAGCTCTCAAGGATGACTCTTGGATTAATGCTATGCAAGAAGAGTTGCTTCAATTTCAGAAATTAAATGTATGGCGCTTAGTGAACAAACCCAAGGGCGCTAAATCTTTTGGCTGCAGATGGGTTCTGAAGTGCAAACGAGATGATCAGGGGGTGATTGTCAGGAACAAGGCAAGGCTCGTTGTTCAGGGGTTCAGACAAATTCCTGACATCGACTACACTGATGTGTTTGCTCCAGTCGCTCGGCTGGAAGCGATCCGCTTATTTCTCGCCTTTGCCTCGCACAACCGATTTAAAGTCTATCAGATGGATGTTAAAAGTGCGTTCCTGTATGGCGAAATTCAAGAGACAGTCTATGTGAACCAACCTCCGGGGTTTGTCGATCCGATCCATCCCGACAAAGTGTTCTTGCTGAATAAAGCGTTATATGGTCTTCATCAGGCACCGCGAGCATGGTATGAGACCCTCTCTCAATATCTGACTGATAATGGGTACCGGAGAGGAACCATCGACAAAACATTATTTATCAAAGGTGATGATAAAGACTTGATCTTGGTGCAAGTATATGTGGATGATATCATTTTCGGTTCTTCCAATCCGATTCTGTGTGAAGACTTTGCAAGGATTATGAAGGAAAAATTCGAAATGAGCTCAATGGGAGAGATGAAATTTTTCCTTGGACTTCAAGTGGAGCAGACCGAGGCTGGAATTTTCCTACATCAGTCGAAGTATGTTGCGGATATTCTTGCCCGATTCGAAATGTCTACTGAAAAGCCTGCTGCCACACCTCTTCCAGTCAATCACGGCATGTCTCCAGATACTGAGGGGGAGTTGGTGAATGAGTCTCTCTACCGAGCGATGATTGGTTCCTTGATGTATCTCACTGCATCCAGACCAGACATCATGTTTGCTACGTGTCTGATGGCAAGATACCAATCCAAGCCCAATGTCAAGCACCTGATGATTGTCAAACGGATCTTTCGCTATCTGAAGGATGCTCCCAATCTTGGACTGTGGTACCCGTGTGACGACAACTTTGTGTTGACGGCCTACAGTGATTCTGACTATGGAGGCTGCAAGAAGGACCACAAGTCTACATCTGGAGGTTGCCAATTTCTTGGATCACGCCTTGTAACTTGGCAATGTAAGAAGCAGACTGCAGTTGCGCTCTCTACGTGTGAAGCTGAATACATTTCGGCGGCGAGCTGCTGTTCTCAGGTCATCTGGATTCAACAACAATTGCGGGATTACGGTTTGCAATTCTCTACTACTCCCATTTTTGTTGATAATACTGCTGCTATTGCAATTACTAAGAATCCAGTACAACATTCTAAGACCAAACACATTGGTATCAAATACCATTTTATACGGGACTGCTGGGAAAAGAAATTAATCGATGTAATGTCTATTCAAACTGAATTTCAAAAAGCAGACCTGTATACTAAGGCATTTGATAAACCCCGCTTTCTATTCTTAGTGAATGAAAACGGGATGAAAACCAAGTGTGAGGTTGTCCCTGATGATTCGACTTAGTGTCCTTATTCGTATTTGTGACTGTGTGTCTATTTTCTGGGTGGTTATATCACGTTTGTCTTTCCGTTTATTTTCTGTGTCTTTGCGCTTCTATTTTCTTAGTTTCTAGTTTGTTTAGTATTTTAGGGGGAGATAGTTCAGAAAACTTAGAAAATAAAAAAAAAAAAAAAAAAAAAAAAAAAAAAATCAGAAAATATAAAAATGAGAGGTTGATCCAACTCAAATGGAAAATGATGGTACACTGGCGTTCTATACAAAGTATGTCTAGTAAAATTAGGACTGAAGGCATGCATACATCCTTGAGAAAACTGTCTGAAAATTTAGTTAAATCAGATAAGAAACAGATGGCGTGTAAGGCATATGATGAGAGTCTAGGCTGATAAATGGTTATGCATATGAAAATCAATCATAGATTTAAGCTATCGAGACATTCCAAGTCTACAAGTCAATATCAGTTGAGACTAACTTAGTCTGGTGCACACACCTGTTACCATGCCAAATGTGCTTAAATGACAATGAGCAAAATGTAAAAGAGGGTGAAAAATTGACTCCAATCTAAGATGTCAAAAGAAATAGATACATTGATCTATCAATGTTAAATTGTCAAAGAGCATAAAATGCAGTGACAAAAGCTACATTGATCTATTAGTGTTAAATTGTCAAAGAGCATAAAATGCATTGACAAAAGCTCAGCAAGAAAAATGTCTAGAGAGGTGAAAAATTGACCTCCATGTCAAAGAGCATAAAATGCGTTGACAAAATCACAAAGCACATAAGCATGGTGGTTGGGTAATCAAGTTGTGTATCTACTGAGTGAATCAAAATACTGTGAGACTTCGAAAGAGATAGTCTTAACCATGTACTCAGTTCTAGATAATCAGAAAATGTTGAAATCAAATCTGTCATTATCTGAGGAAAGTTAGATTGACAGACAGAAATTGAGAGAGTATGTTTGTGTCTAAGGTTTTGAAATGAATGATAACTAAGTATAGATGTGCTGGTACTGATTCCATCTTGGAACCTTCTCACAAAAAGATTTAATTTCAGTAATCTTATTCCTGCAATTCTTTTTAGTATTTTAAATTCTGTTCTTTATGATTTAATTCGTAATTAGTTTATTTCTGCATTTTCTTTTTCCTTTTAATCAGAAAAATACAAAAAGATTTTTGGTGTGTTTCTTATTTCTGCTGGTATGTTTATTTTCTTTATATATAATTTCTTGTGTTTGCATGTGCTTAAATGTTTTTATCTGCATTGAAGTTACTAACGGCTGTGTGCTGAGTACAGGATCATTGAGAAAAAGGCTAACTCTATGTGAAGAAGTGAGCTCACACGAAGTGAATCGGTCCGTGCGAAGTGAATGATCAGACCGTGCGAAATGGATTGATGTGTGCGAAGTGAAATTGAACTCGCACGAGGTAAGAACCACTACGTGCGAAATGGTGAGCCACTTCGTATGGCCTTGTTGGATAATGTAATGCGAAGTGAATCCACTTCGCACGAATTGGAACAGGGTATATATACTCGTCCCGTGCGTGGTATTCAGTACGCGTTAATATTCTCTAAAGTATACTTGCATTCTCTCTCATTTGTGATTTTGATTCCTGTTAGAAAAGAGTTTTTCGATCCACGATTCTTGAACACCTCTGCTTCGTGAACATTCTGGTATAATTTTCGTCTCAATCCAACGGTTAGATCTGGAGTTATAGTCGATTTTGTGTTCGAAAGTTAAACAATCTTCAAAACTGAGATTTGAGATCTACACGTGTTAATTTGTTAGACTTGAGTGAAAAGGAACCTTAGTGGACTTAGTTAGATGACTTCTAGCCACTCTATCGAGACAAATACACTGAAAATCGAGGGTTTTGAGTCAAACACATCGTCAAACTGTTCTTTGTTGTTGATGATTGGCCGTGCGAAGTGAGTTCCAGCTCGCACGAACTGGGATTCACCTCGCACGTACTCAACTGTGGGGACGATGAAGCCGATGAGTTTCAGCCGCACGAAGCGAATTGCAATCCGTGCGTGGTGCATCCATCACGTGCGAAGTGAATTGTTTTTCAATTAAATTTAAAGTTTTTTTTTCTCCAACCACTTCGCACGTAGGATTCTCATCACGTGCGTGGTGGTGCTCAGTTCGCACGTGATAGAATGATAATTTTTTTATGAACGTTTACCTTAATCTGCAGATTTTAACTGTGTGTTACGATCAGTGGATGTGTTTCTAATGTGCATAATGTTCATTCTGCAGAATTTAAGCAATGGAACCCGCTCAATTGGAAAGCTCAGCAGTTCCACCTGTGGCTGAAGCTGTTTCTGGAAGTCAACCTAAGATAGACCTGAAGGCCGGAGACATGCACAACATTAGGGCATGTGTATCTAAGAATAAACTGACCAAGGATTGTGATGAGATCATTGATTATTTGATGAGGTCAAGAATATATACAGCAATCACAACTACATGCACTGCTTACACCTCGCATCAGAAAGAATTCTGGAACACTGCAGCATATGATGAATCCCTGGGTGGGATTCGAGGGAAGGTGCAAAATAATGATGTATTTGTGTCGGAAGGTATTCTGAATGAGCTTCTTGAGCTCGGGGATGATATTACAGACCCAATTCTGTTGAACAGTTGCCGTGTGAAGGGATGTTTGTTAAGGTGTGGATATACGGGGGAGATCCGTAATGAATCGGTTTTCAAAACCAAGCTCTGCCCCCCGTATCGTTATCTGATGCATGTGATATCTCACTGTCTGGGCCCAAGGAGAACCGGACACGATCAGCTTAACCAAACGTTCTCCCATCTGTTTGTAGCCCTTGTGCTTAATGTCAAGTTTAACATTTCCAGGGCTATCTTCAACGGCTTAAAGGAGAATCTGACAAAGAAAGAGAGGCAATTCCTGATGTACCCCAAATTCCTACAAATAGTAATTGATGCTCAAGTGGAGGGTCTGGTGAAAGAGGACGGTGATCGAATCAAGCTGAAACATATGAATGAACAAACGGTAAGACAGATGAGCAGATATATCGGTACCTCGATTCCTCCTAAAAGGCGTCTAATCTGCCATTTGGGAAACCAGGCTTACAAGGCTCCGGAAAGGAAACATCTGTGGAGGAATGAGGGTTCAAAATCTCAGGTGGAGAACATAGAGATAGTTTCTGATGATGAGGATGAGGAGCCTGAGATACAAAGTCAGGGAGTTCGTGATCCCACTGGGGGAGAGGCTATCCCAGGAAGCCTAGAAGACATCAATGTTGATGACTTCTTTGAAGAAGATGATGAGGAGGCAAGTCGCAAGAGGAAGGAAAAGGGGGTGGTCGATGAGCCAGAGAAGAAGAAGAAGAAGGTCTACAAGTTCAAGCCGCTGGTTGCTTCTACAGAGATTATTGTCAAACCCTCCACAGCAACAGCCGCTCCAGTCACTACCGCTGCTCAAGGTGCTTCAGGACCATCTCAAACTGGTTCTCAGCTACCAAATATAGCCGTCGAAGAAAGTCTGAGCAAGCTCCAAAGCTACGTGCTAGACATGATAAAAGATGAGAAAGAAAGGAAGCTGGAGCTAGAGGAAGTGAAACAGAAAATGGTTGAGAAAGATGCACAGATTGAGGAGTTGTTGAAAAGAGATGTGGAGAAAGATGTGCAAATAGAGAGGTTGGTGAAAAGGGATGAAGAGAGAGATCTGAAAATAATTGAGTTGGAGAAAAAGAATGAGACTATGGAAAGGATCTTAATTGAATACACTCAAGAGTTCAAGAGGCTAAAGGCGCATGTGGAAAAACAAGATGAAGAAGTGCTGAAACTGAAAGAGTTTGCTGAGTCTGAACCTGCGGGGACATACTCTGGCGATGAGCAAGGTTGATTTGTGATCTTGTATTTATGATTTTTTTTTAATGTATTCTGTGTGATGATAAACCTTTTGTACTGAAATATTTATTTAATTATTATGAAATGAAATGGTCATGTTAACTTACACACATTTATGATTTCTTATTTCTGTGTGAAGATCCATTAATTGTTCAGCCATTGAAAGCTGATTTTCCTCAATCATCTCGTCTGCTGAGTGTTCAAGGGCAAATTGTTCCACAAAATGAGTATGATGCAGAGGAAGGAGAAATACTTCCATTTCTGACAAAAGAACAAATTGCCGAACTTTTACAGATTCCTGTCGAAGATGTTATTCTAGAAGAGGTGGATGAAAGCTTTGTGCAACCATCTCAAGCTGAACAGGAACCTGTATTTGACACTGATGAGATTGAGATTGAGGATGAAACCGATCAACACTATCCTGGTCAACAAACAGACGACCTGCCTGACCTTGCCGATCTTTTCCGAAATGCGAATGCTGAAGAAGTCAACAAAAGAGCTGAAGTTAGAGAACAAGAAAATGTTGATTTTGATTTAGAAAAATATCTGGGTGATAGAAAATCTAAGCAAGAGGAAAGAGAAGCAAGACGTAAAAAGTATCAACGATTTATAGAACGTCAGGCAGGAAAAGAAAAAAAGTCTGAAAGCTCACCGGAGTATACCAAATTTTATCAGACTCTGGGCAAAAAGACGGATGGTGAGATTGTTGGTTGGTGCTACATGCCGGAATTCAATGTTTATGCAATCAAAAGAGAAAGGGGAGTTGAGTACTTTCAAAGGGCAAACGACATTCAAACATTGCCATTTTATGATATACGACAACTCGCTCGCCTGCCTCTTCTGGATTGTGACGATAATAGCATGGCAAAATGGTTCGAGACGCTGGTAAAGCGTGAGGCTCAATTTGGATGGAAAAACATAAAGCCTTACATACCAGGGGTCAAGATCCATCCAACCAGGATTGATCCACTGACAGGGAGGAGATTCAAGATACTCAACTGTAAAGCTCCCCGTTGTATGAAAAAGTTGCCATTAAGGACCATGCCGACTGGGTGGAACGCTAGGTTCAAGTGGTGGTACTTCAACGAGAAGACAACGGAGGCAGTGATTGTTTTAGACGACAACCTGTCAGGTGGAGAAACTGTAAAGGTATTCGATCCTATGTGGATCAGAAATTTTGGTAAAGACGACATCACTGTTCTGTACTACAACCCAATTCTGTATAAGCATCAATATATGGAGTTAGCGTTGCAGTTTCAGAAAGTTGTCAGAATTTGTTTTGCATTTGACATCTATGCTGGATCTGAAGAAGTAAAGTCTACAACTGTGTGATAGCTAGATTGTCAGTTTTGTTTACTTTGTGTAAATTTTGCTTAGTGCAAGTTTTATTGATAGAACTAGGTCTTAGGGGGAGTTTGTTGGTGCATAATTGTAAATCCCTAGTTCTTATCAATCCAATATATATATACATGTTTACTTGAAATGTTTATTCAAATGTGTTTTGATTAATGGTTTGCATGTTTATACATTCTTAGTGATTCTATGTGATTATCTTAAGCTTACAAGTACTTAATCATGTGTTGATGTGTGTTTGGAAGTTTAAGTGTGTGTGAGAAAATCACCACGTGCGAAGTCATGCTCACTACGCACGTAGTGAAGCTCACTACGCACGTAGTGAGTAGGTCGGTTTAAGTCTATTTAATTATTGTTAAAACAATCAGTACGCACGTACTGAACTAGCTACGTGCGCAGTGATGGGCATCACGTGCGTACTGAATTTAATTACTCTATAAATACTCCCTAACCCCGCATTAGCGCGGGTAATCGACTGAGTAACCTACGTAATCGACAATACTTTACGGAAGCCTTTGCAATCGACCTGATAAGACTTTAAGCCTACTAAATCGTGACTTTAAGCCTCGTCAATGAATACTGTGTGTTTAATCCGAATCCAAGGGCAGCCTTAAGCATCTCTGTGTGAGTTCTTAGAGTGTGTTCTTGTTTCTACTCTGTGTGTTAACTGTGTGCCGGACACCTAAGCAGATCTTAGAATCCTTAGGAGGTTTGGGAAATAGAATTCCGCGCTATTTCTCATCCTAGATCAGTCCTAGCATTAGGGTGTTTTAGTTTAGTTTAGAACCCCGTCCCCCAGCCGGTCCTACAAAGTGGTTTCAGAGCCTTGTGCTTTGATTGATCACTTTTCTTTAGGATTTCGGGATCTAGGTGTCGATTAGGCCTGTGTGTTTGTTCTTTTTCGTCGTTTTTAAACCGGTTAGTAGATCAAAATAGGTTGTTTTGCGTTAAAAAAGGTCGTGTTTTTACGTTAACTGGTTGAGTTTTACTCGTGCGAAGTGTTTACCTGTGCGTGCGTAGTGATATTTAGTTCGTGCGTAGTGTCGTAGATCATCTAGAATCTTCATCAAGCTGTGTGTTCACTCCGTGCGTATTAGATACTCAACGCGTGCGTGGTAAATCCATTACGTGCGTGTTGAGTCTGTGTGATTATTTTTTTCCTTTTAAAAATATTTTTAAGTATTCCGTGCGTAGTCGTTGAAATCCTTGCGTACTAGGTTGTCAGTTCGTGCGAAGTACAGTCTCTGTGTTTTGGAGTCATTCCGTACGTAGATCTTTAACTTCGTGCGTAGTCCTCTCTGATCGTGCGAAGTGTTCTTCATTCCGTGCGAAGTGTTTGAAAATGTCTGACATGAGTGCAATGGCTGCCAAACAAACAATAACCGCATTAAGTAACTTAATAATGGACAATGAACAGGGAGGCATTAATAAAGTACCCCGACTACTAACCATGGAAGACTACCCATTCTGGAAACCAAGGTTTGAGATCTTTATTGATGGAGTAGATCCAAGGTTACATCGTGCCATCTCTGCCGACTACGTTGTGCCAAAGGGAGAAGGGAACATTGAAGTTTCCTATGATCAAATGAGTGATGATCAACGTAAGGCGTATGATGCGGAGAAGAAAGCTTATTCCTATCTTATTCAAGCTATTCCGAATGAGATATTTCATCAATTCCGACGATACAGAACGTCACGTTCCCTGTGGAACGCCTTACAAAAGAGGAATGAGGGGAATGCATCTCTGAAGGAGCTAAAGGCATCTCAGTTAAGGAAGGAGTTTGATCACTTCACATCATACGTAAATGAGAAACTTCCAGATCTGATCAACAGATACAACCATCTTCTCAGTGAAATGGATAGTCTGGGGGTGCAGATTTCCGAACGCCAACAAGTGGAGACTCTGTCTAAGGCACTACCAAAGAGCTGGAGGCCTTTTATCATGATCTTGAAGAATGGTGAGGGATTTGAAGGAATGGATTTAAATGACTTCATCACCAAACTTAAAGAGCATGAACAAGAAGAGCAAAATCTAGACAGACTAAGCAGCTATGTGCAGAATCCATCGCTATACTGTTCTGGACCCATTGCTTCTCCAGCCACCTCATCAAATGCTCCATTGCAGACAGCTTTTACTTCTAACGTCAGTTCATCAAGCAAGTCTGCTTCTGAAACTCCAAGTGGACCACCTTATTCCGCTCCTTCAAGCAAAACGTCAATGCCTGCCTTAAACACTGAAAATTTCAAACATGGCAGCACTGAAGAAGTTAAGGAGCATATGGGAATGCTTAGTGCATTGGTCACTTCATACGATGATCTGCTCAAGGGAAAGATTGGGAACGCCTATCTGACCCAGGAAGACTATGACCAAATTGATAACGATGAGATGGAACGTCAAGATATCTTATGGTCATATGCCAACCTAGTAAGGAGAGCCAAAGCCTTAGTGAAGAGAACGGGGATGCAGATTACAGCAACCAAAGATACGAAGCTCGGGTTTGACAAATCAGCTGTAACCTGCTACAATTGTGGGGAAAAGGGTCATTTTGCACGTGAATGTGAAAAGCCAAAGAACTCAGGACCCAAGTATCCTTTCAGAACCTCTCCGGGCAAAACGTCAAATACCACCACACCTAAGAAGGCTGAAACACCTCATGAGGGATCATCCAAGGCAATGGTGGTAGTACAAAAGGATGAGGGGATTGACTGGTCAGTACACTTCCAAGATTCAGATACATTTGAAGTTGCTGAAACCAATCTGGCCAGTGTTTTAGATCTGAACGACGACTCTCAGTCTGAGGCAGACAGTGTCCACGAGGTCAATGATGAAGAGTCTGTCCAGCCCACTGACGAGCAAAATGTGGCATCAACTTCTGAGCCAGCTGCCGAACCAACGCCAGTGTCTGTTCAACCTGAACCAGAAAATCCAAAGGCGTGCATGACTGGACAAGCTGATGTCAAAGTAAATCCTACATCTGGTCTTCCCTGTGTGTCGTGTAATGATTATGTGAAGACCATAGTATCCTTGAAATCTCAAGTCACTGAGCTAACCTCTAAACTGCATGAAAACTCTATCATTAAGGGTAGAGAAAAGACTTTAAAAGATAAAATTGAAAGTCAAAACAAACAGATTAGAGAACTAGAGGTAGCTTTGCTAAACAAACAGGATGCTATTGTTTTCTACATTAATCAGATTGATACTCTAAAACGGGAACTTGCTAGCTCCAAGGTCGATTATGATACTTTAAATCAGAAATTAAAAAGTTACTCAACTTCATCATATTTGTTTGAACACATAATCGACCGAAGACCACAAGGTTCTGTTCAGGAGAAAGACACGAAGACCTATTCGAAATGTCCACCACCAGTCTTAAACCAACTGGTGCAATCTGATGTCTTCGCTGAAGCTGACCAACTTGCTCCCAAAGTTGTTACACCTTCTGCTTCAACTTCAAAACCAAATTTAAAAATGAAGGAGAAAGTTGGTGAGCCTCAGAGAAAAGAGTCTAAACCAGAAGAAAAACCAGAACCAGGTATGCGAAAGCTTCTGGGCAGTTCTTCTGGTCAAGGTTCCTTAATGCAAAATGTTCAAGCCGCACTTCGAACCATTGAGAAGGAGGGTGCAAAGTCTCCTGCAACCCGTCCTTATGAAGAAGTCAAAATCTTACCTAAACAAAGTGGTTTAGGAGTGCAACCCAAAGGTAAAGTTGAACCGAAGGAGCCACATACACCTGCCAAATCTTACTCTAACCGTGTTTGCTATGTATGCAGGAGACCTGGTCACCTCAGTTACGAGTGTGATCAGCAACTTCAGAGCTCAAGGGGAAAAGTTGATTCACCTGAAAAAATTCAAAAACACAAAACTTTTCATCAAGTTAATCAGAAATCAACTGACCCTCCTCAGCTCAAAAGAACAATTGGGGAAACTTCGTGTAAACCCAAGAGTCCTGAGGTAAGTGTGAAAGGGAAGGAGCCTATACATAAAGTCATTAACACTTCCAGTGTTTATCATAAGACTCCTCCTCGTTCAGACTTGCGATGGACAACAAAATCTGAACCTAAACCATCCAGTAGCCCAGATACCAATGTAGACTCCAAAGCTACTGGTGTGTGGATTAATGTGCAAGTTGTTGGAGAAGATGGGAAACCCATGACCATTCGGGCTTGGGTTCCCAATGCTAACTAACTTTTTACTTGGTTGTGCAGGGTGCTCACCGGTATAACACGTGGATTGTTGTTAGTGGAGCATCCAGGCACATGATAGGCGATCTGGGCCTTCTTTCAAATGTCAGAAAAATAAAAGGAGGGTATGTCAGTTTCGCTGGTGATAAGGGAGGTCACATCACAGCTCAAGGTTTCTTGTCTAATGGGAGAGTGAGCTTTGACAAAGTCAATTATGTCGAGCAGCTAGCAAACAATTTGCTGTCAGTTTCCCAAATTTGTGATAAAGAGTTCAAAGTGATGTTCGATGACAAATAGTGCTATGTGCTAAAGAAGGAGTACCATATTCCCGAAGACATGATCTTAATGTCAACTCCAAGACACAATGATCTTTATGTCTTGGATATGTCCAATGCTTCGGTGAAAGATGTAGAACACCAATGTTTTCTCACAAAGGCCACTGAGAAGGATTCAGTGTTATGGCATAAGAGGATGTGTCATTTAAGCCTGAGAAAGATGAATCACTTAGTGCATCATGAGCTGGTCACGGGAGTCAACTTGAAGAGTTTCCATCTGCCAGACAAGTGCGTATCATGTAAAATGGGGAAGCAGACGAAGAAGCCCCACAAGTTGAAGAAGTATCACTCCATCTCAATTCCACTTGAACTACTTCACATGGATTTATTTGGTCCTGTGCGGTACAAGAGCATTCATGGAAATAGATACTGTCTGGTAGTGACTGATGACTACTCGCGGTTTTCCTGGGTTTTCTTCTTAAAAGAGAAGTCTGAGACATTCGAGACCTTAGAGGTCATGATCAACAAGTTAGAGACTATCTATAAGTTGAAGATCAGGAAGCTTCGCTCAGATAATGGAACCGAGTTCAAGAACCAGAAGATGGAAAAGCTGTGTAACGAAAAAGGTATCCAACATCAGTTCAGCGCCGCATACACTCCTCAAATGAATGGAGTGGCTGAGAGGAAGAATCGGACCTTAATAGAGGCAGCACGCACCATGCTTGCTGACTCTGCTTTGCCCGTAAGGTTTTGGAATGAAGCTGTCGCAAATGCTTGTTACACACTTAACCGGGTTTTAGTGGTCAAACGATTAGGAAAGACATGTTATGAGCTGTTGAATAACCGGAAACCGAATATTAGCCATCTTGAACCGTTTGGCGCTCCGTGCACTATGCTAAAACGGGAAGCAGAGGGAAAGTTCAGTTCCAAGGTAGAAAAAGGGTTTTTCTTGGGATACAGCATTCCGAACAAGCGGGTTTACAACTTAACGTCTAATTGTGTGGAAGAGTGGTTTGAAGTGGATGTACAGAGAAATTCTTCTCCTCCGACAAAAAATGGTGATGCCTGGCTGTTTGACTATGATAATCTATTTGACTCATTCAACCTGCCACCAGTCGCCTTAGAAGAAGATATTGCAATACAAATATTATATGATCTTCACAACTCTTCTGACGGTGCCCCATCAAACCTGCCCTCGAGTACTGCTATACCTATTCTAAGTGATGCTGATTCTGATTCTGAAGATGAGCCGCATACTCCACCAGACAAGGGGTCACAGGGTGAGAGTTCCTCCAATGATCAAACGTTAACATTTGAAGAGACACCCGTGGTTACCAATCTGGAAACTAATGTAGAGGCTCAGTTGCAGAGATCAAGTAGAGTTGATAGAAATCATCCTCCAGCACAAATTATTGGCGATCCGAATTCTCATGTTCAAACCAGGAGGCAAGTGGCTACACTATCTGGGTCTACCTCTTCAGAATCCCCGGGATTAAAGCTGATGCAGGACTTCTCGGATCTGGGTGCCAATTTGGTTCAGTCTGTGGACTTCACACAATGTCTATGTTCAGGATTTCTCTCCCAGATTGAACCAAAGGATCATCTTGAAGCTCTCAAGGATGACTCTTGGATTAATGCTATGCAAGAAGAGTTGCTTCAATTTCAGAAATTAAATGTATGGCGCTTAGTGAACAAACCCAAGGGCGCTAAATCTTTTGGCTGCAGATGGGTTCTGAAGTGCAAACGAGATGATCAGGGGGTGATTGTCAGGAACAAGGCAAGGCTCGTTGTTCAGGGGTTCAGACAAATTCCTGACATCGACTACACTGATGTGTTTGCTCCAGTCGCTCGGCTGGAAGCGATCCGCTTATTTCTCGCCTTTGCCTCGCACAACCGATTTAAAGTCTATCAGATGGATGTTAAAAGTGCGTTCCTGTATGGCGAAATTCAAGAGACAGTCTATGTGAACCAACCTCCGGGGTTTGTCGATCCGATCCATCCCGACAAAGTGTTCTTGCTGAATAAAGCGTTATATGGTCTTCATCAGGCACCGCGAGCATGGTATGAGACCCTCTCTCAATATCTGACTGATAATGGGTACCGGAGAGGAACCATCGACAAAACATTATTTATCAAAGGTGATGATAAAGACTTGATCTTGGTGCAAGTATATGTGGATGATATCATTTTCGGTTCTTCCAATCCGATTCTGTGTGAAGACTTTGCAAGGATTATGAAGGAAAAATTCGAAATGAGCTCAATGGGAGAGATGAAATTTTTCCTTGGACTTCAAGTGGAGCAGACCGAGGCTGGAATTTTCCTACATCAGTCGAAGTATGTTGCGGATATTCTTGCCCGATTCGAAATGTCTACTGAAAAGCCTGCTGCCACACCTCTTCCAGTCAATCACGGCATGTCTCCAGATACTGAGGGGGAGTTGGTGAATGAGTCTCTCTACCGAGCGATGATTGGTTCCTTGATGTATCTCACTGCATCCAGACCAGACATCATGTTTGCTACGTGTCTGATGGCAAGATACCAATCCAAGCCCAATGTCAAGCACCTGATGATTGTCAAACGGATCTTTCGCTATCTGAAGGATGCTCCCAATCTTGGACTGTGGTACCCGTGTGACGACAACTTTGTGTTGACGGCCTACAGTGATTCTGACTATGGAGGCTGCAAGAAGGACCACAAGTCTACATCTGGAGGTTGCCAATTTCTTGGATCACGCCTTGTAACTTGGCAATGTAAGAAGCAGACTGCAGTTGCGCTCTCTACGTGTGAAGCTGAATACATTTCGGCGGCGAGCTGCTGTTCTCAGGTCATCTGGATTCAACAACAATTGCGGGATTACGGTTTGCAATTCTCTACTACTCCCATTTTTGTTGATAATACTGCTGCTATTGCAATTACTAAGAATCCAGTACAACATTCTAAGACCAAACACATTGGTATCAAATACCATTTTATACGGGACTGCTGGGAAAAGAAATTAATCGATGTAATGTCTATTCAAACTGAATTTCAAAAAGCAGACCTGTATACTAAGGCATTTGATAAACCCCGCTTTCTATTCTTAGTGAATGAAAACGGGATGAAAACCAAGTGTGAGGTTGTCCCTGATGATTCGACTTAGTGTCCTTATTCGTATTTGTGACTGTGTGTCTATTTTCTGGGTGGTTATATCACGTTTGTCTTTCCGTTTATTTTCTGTGTCTTTGCGCTTCTATTTTCTTAGTTTCTAGTTTGTTTAGTATTTTAGGGGGAGATAGTTCAGAAAACTTAGAAAATACAAAAAAAAAAAAAAAAAAAAAAAAAAATCAGAAAATATAAAAATGAGAGGTTGATCCAACTCAAATGGAAAATGATGGTACACTGGCGTTCTATACAAAGTATGTCTAGTAAAATTAGGACTGAAGGCATGCATACATCCTTGAGAAAACTGTCTGAAAATTTAGTTAAATCAGATAAGAAACAGATGGCGTGTAAGGCATATGATGAGAGTCTAGGCTGATAAATGGTTATGCATATGAAAATCAATCATAGATTTAAGCTATCGAGACATTCCAAGTCTACAAGTCAATATCAGTTGAGACTAACTTAGTCTGGTGCACACACCTGTTACCATGCCAAATGTGCTTAAATGACAATGAGCAAAATGTAAAAGAGGGTGAAAAATTGACTCCAATCTAAGATGTCAAAAGAAATAGATACATTGATCTATCAATGTTAAATTGTCAAAGAGCATAAAATGCAGTGACAAAAGCTACATTGATCTATTAGTGTTAAATTGTCAAAGAGCATAAAATGCATTGACAAAAGCTCAGCAAGAAAAATGTCTAGAGAGGTGAAAAATTGACCTCCATGTCAAAGAGCATAAAATGCGTTGACAAAATCACAAAGCACATAAGCATGGTGGTTGGGTAATCAAGTTGTGTATCTACTGAGTGAATCAAAATACTGTGAGACTTCGAAAGAGATAGTCTTAACCATGTACTCAGTTCTAGATAATCAGAAAATGTTGAAATCAAATCTGTCATTATCTGAGGAAAGTTAGATTGACAGACAGAAATTGAGAGAGTATGTTTGTGTCTAAGGTTTTGAAATGAATGATAACTAAGTATAGATGTGCTGGTACTGATTCCATCTTGGAACCTTCTCACAAAAAGATTTAATTTCAGTAATCTTATTCCTGCAATTCTTTTTAGTATTTTAAATTCTGTTCTTTATGATTTAATTCGTAATTAGTTTATTTCTGCATTTTCTTTTTCCTTTTAATCAGAAAAATACAAAAAGATTTTTGGTGTGTTTCTTATTTCTGCTGGTATGTTTATTTTCTTTATATATAATTTCTTGTGTTTGCATGTGCTTAAATGTTTTTATCTGCATTGAAGTTACTAACGGCTGTGTGCTGAGTACAGGATCATTGAGAAAAAGGCTAACTCTATGTGAAGAAGTGAGCTCACACGAAGTGAATCGGTCCGTGCGAAGTGAATGATCAGACCGTGCGAAATGGATTGATGTGTGCGAAGTGAAATTGAACTCGCACGAGGTAAGAACCACTACGTGCGAAATGGTGAGCCACTTCGTATGGCCTTGTTGGATAATGTCATGCGAAGTGAATCCACTTCGCACGAATTGGAACAGGGTATATATACTCGTCCCGTGCGTGGTATTCAGTACGCGTTAATATTCTCTAAAGTATACTTGCATTCTCTCTCATTTGTAATTTTGATTCCTGTTAGAAAAGAGTTTTTCGATCTACGATTCTTGAACACCTCTGCTTCGTGAACATTCTGGTATAATTTTCGTCTCAATCCAACGGTTAGATCTGGAGTTATAGTCGATTTTGTGTTCGAAAGTCAAACAATCTTCAAAACTGAGATTTGAGATCTACACGTGTTAATTTGTTAGACTTGAGTGAAAAGGAACCTTAGTGGACTTAGTTAGATGACTTCTAGCCACTCTATCGAGACAAATACACTGAAAATCGAGGGTTTTGAGTCAAACACATCGTCAAACTGTTCTTTGTTGTTGATGATTGGCCGTGCGAAGTGAGTTCCAGCTCGCACGAACTGGGATTCACCTCGCACGTACTCAACTGTGGGGACGATGAAGCCGATGAGTTTCAGCCGCACGAAGCGAATTGCAATCCGTGCGTGGTGCATCCATCACGTGCGAAGTGAATTGTTTTTCAATTAAATTTAAAGTTTTTTTTTCTCCAACCACTTCGCACGTAGGATTCTCATCACGTGCGTGGTGGTGCTCAGTTCGCACGTGATAGAATGATAATTTTTTTATGAACGTTTACGTTAATCTGCAGATTTTAACTGTGTGTTACGATCAGTGGATGTGTTTCTAATGTGCATAATGTTCATTCTGCAGAATTTAAGCAATGGAACCCGCTCAATTGGAAAGCTCAGCAGTTCCACCTGTGGCTGAAGCTGTTTCTGGAAGTCAACCTAAGACAGACCTGAAGGCCGGAGACATGCACAACATTAGGGCATGTGTATCTAAGAATAAACTGACCAAGGATTGTGATGAGATCATTGATTATTTGATGAGGTCAAGAATATATACAGCAATCACAACTACATGCACTGCTTACACCTCGCATCAGAAAGAATTCTGGAACACTGCAGCATATGATGAATCCCTGGGTGGGATTCGAGGGAAGGTGCAAAATAATGATGTATTTGTGTCGGAAGGTATTCTGAATGAGCTTCTTGAGCTCGGGGATGATATTACAGACCCAATTCTGTTGAACAGTTGCCGTGTGAAGGGATGTTTGTTAAGGTGTGGATATACGGGGGAGATCCGTAATGAATCGGTTTTCAAAACCAAGCTCTGCCCCCCGTATCGTTATCTGATGCATGTGATATCTCACTGTCTGGGCCCAAGGAGAACCGGACACGATCAGCTTAACCAAACGTTCTCCCATCTGTTTGTAGCCCTTGTGCTTAATGTCAAGTTTAACATTTCCAGGGCTATCTTCAACGGCTTAAAGGAGAATCTGACAAAGAAAGAGAGGCAATTCCTGATGTACCCCAAATTCCTACAAATAGTAATTGATGCTCAAGTGGAGGGTCTGGTGAAAGAGGACGGTGATCGAATCAAGCTGAAACATATGAATGAACAAACGGTAAGACAGATGAGCAGATATATCGGTACCTCGATTCCTCCTAAAAGGCGTCTAATCTGCCATTTGGGAAACCAGGCTTACAAGGCTCCGGAAAGGAAACATCTGTGGAGGAATGAGGGTTCAAAATCTCAGGTGGAGAACATAGAGATAGTTTCTGATGATGAGGATGAGGAGCCTGAGATACAAAGTCAGGGAGTTCGTGATCCCACTGGGGGAGAGGCTATCCCAGGAAGCCTAGAAGACATCAATGTTGATGACTTCTTTGAAGAAGATGATGAGGAGGCAAGTCGCAAGAGGAAGGAAAAGGGGGTGGTCGATGAGCCAGAGAAGAAGAAGAAGAAGGTCTACAAGTTCAAGCCGCTGGTTGCTTCTACAGAGATTATTGTCAAACCCTCCACAGCAACAGCCGCTCCAGTCACTACCGCTGCTCAAGGTGCTTCAGGACCATCTCAAACTGGTTCTCAGCTACCAAATATAGCCGTCGAAGAAAGTCTGAGCAAGCTCCAAAGCTACGTGCTAGACATGATAAAAGATGAGAAAGAAAGGAAGCTGGAGCTAGAGGAAGTGAAACAGAAAATGGTTGAGAAAGATGCACAGATTGAGGAGTTGTTGAAAAGAGATGTGGAGAAAGATGTGCAAATAGAGAGGTTGGTGAAAAGGGATGAAGAGAGAGATCTGAAAATAATTGAGTTGGAGAAAAAGAATGAGACTATGGAAAGGATCTTAATTGAATACACTCAAGAGTTCAAGAGGCTAAAGGCGCATGTGGAAAAACAAGATGAAGAAGTGCTGAAACTGAAAGAGTTTGCTGAGTCTGAACCTGCGGGGACATACTCTGGCGATGAGCAAGGTTGATTTGTGATCTTGTATTTATGATATTTTTTTTAATGTATTCTGTGTGATGATAAACCTTTTGTACTGAAATATTTATTTAATTATTATGAAATGAAATGGTCATGTTAACTTACACACATTTATGATTTCTTATTTCTGTGTGAAGATCCATTAATTGTTCAGCCATTGAAAGCTGATTTTCCTCAATCATCTCGTCTGCTGAGTGTTCAAGGGCAAATTGTTCCACAAAATGAGTATGATGCAGAGGAAGGAGAAATACTTCCATTTCTGACAAAAGAACAAATTGCCAAACTTTTACAGATTCCTGTCGAAGATGTTATTCTAGAAGAGGTGGATGAAAGCTTTGTGCAACCATCTCAAGCTGAACAGAAACCTGTATTTGACACTGATGAGATTGAGATTGAGGATGAAACCGATCAACACTATCCTGGTCAACAAACAGACGACCTGCCTGACCTTGCCGATCTTTTCCGAAATGCGAATGCTGAAGAAGTCAACAAAAGAGCTGAAGTTAGAGAACAAGAAAATGTTGATTTTGATTTAGAAAAATATCTGGGTGATAGAAAATCTAAGCAAGAGGAAAGAGAAGCAAGACGTAAAAAGTATCAACGATTTATAGAACGTCAGGCAGGAAAAGAAAAAAAGTCTGAAAGCTCACCGGAGTATACCAAATTTTATCAGACTCTGGGCAAAAAGACGGATGGTGAGATTGTTGGTTGGTGCTACATGCCGGAATTCAATGTTTATGCAATCAAAAGAGAAAGGGGAGTTGAGTACTTTCAAAGGGCAAACGACATTCAAACATTGCCATTTTATGATATACGACAACTCGCTCGCCTGCCTCTTCTGGATTGTGACGATAATAGCATGGCAAAATGGTTCGAGACGCTGGTAAAGCGTGAGGCTCAATTTGGATGGAAAAACATAAAGCCTTACATACCAGGGGTCAAGATCCATCCAACCAGGATTGATCCACTGACAGGGAGGAGATTCAAGATACTCAACTGTAAAGCTCCCCGTTGTATGAAAAAGTTGCCATTAAGGACCATGCCGACTGGGTGGAACGCTAGGTTCAAGTGGTGGTACTTCAACGAGAAGACAACGGAGGCAGTGATTGTTTTAGACGACAACCTGTCAGGTGGAGAAACTGTAAAGGTATTCGATCCTATGTGGATCAGAAATTTTGGTAAAGACGACATCACTGTTCTGTACTACAACCCAATTCTGTATAAGCATCAATATATGGAGTTAGCGTTGCAGTTTCAGAAAGTTGTCAGAATTTGTTTTGCATTTGACATCTATGCTGGATCTGAAGAAGTAAAGTCTACAACTGTGTGATAGCTAGATTGTCAGTTTTGTTTACTTTGTGTAAATTTTGCTTAGTGCAAGTTTTATTGATAGAACTAGGTCTTAGGGGGAGTTTGTTGGTGCATAATTGTAAATCCCTAGTTCTTATCAATCCAATATATATATACATGTTTACTTGAAATGTTTATTCAAATGTGTTTTGATTAATGGTTTGCATGTTTATACATTCTTAGTGATTCTATGTGATTATCTTAAGCTTACAAGTACTTAATCATGTGTTGATGTGTGTTTGGAAGTTTAAGTGTGTGTGAGAAAATCACCACGTGCGAAGTCATGCTCACTACGCACGTAGTGAAGCTCACTACGCACGTAGTGAGTAGGTCGGTTTAAGTCTATTTAATTATTGTTAAAACAATCAGTACGCACGTACTGAACTAGCTACGTGCGCAGTGATGGGCATCACGTGCGTACTGAATTTAATTACTCTATAAATACTCCCTAACCCCGCATTAGCGCGGGTAATCGACTGAGTAACCTACGTAATCGACAATACTTTACGGAAGCCTTTGCAATCGACCTGATAAGACTTTAAGCCTACTAAATCGTGACTTTAAGCCTCGTCAACGAATACTGTGTGTTTAATCCGAATCCAAGGGCAGCCTTAAGCATCTCTGTGTGAGTTCTTAGAGTGTGTTCTTGTTTCTACTCTGTGTGTTAACTGTGTGCCGGACACCTAAGCAGATCTTAGAATCCTTAGGAGGTTTGGGAAATAGAATTCCGCGCTATTTCTCATCCTAGATCAGTCCTAGCATTAGGGTGTTTTAGTTTAGTTTAGAACCCCGTCCCCCAGCCGGTCCTACAGAAAGGGCAAGGCCCAGCCCAGCCAGAATGCACCCAGAGCTGGTAACGACAACAAGGGCAAGAAGCCAAAGCCAAACAAGGCAAGGACCGAGAATCGGTGCTTCAGGTGCGGCGAGGCCGGACATTGGAAATGAGATTGTCCGAAAGGTCACGAGGCAGGAGGCAAGTCTGGCTCCTCAGGTATTGCGTGATTAGTTTCTTTGTCACTTTCCACTTGTAAAAGTTTTTACGAGTTTTCTAAAATCTTGCAATCGTTTATTGCAGGAGGAGATGGAAAGTGATGCGGCCCAGCATGAGAAGATCCCACGAACAGCTCACGGATATTATAAATAATTTTTATTTCCTAGTTTATTAAACTCTTTTAAGTTTGGATAATTTTTATCTTACATGTTTATGGAAACTTTTTGGCTTTGAGTTTATGGAAATTTAATTATTTAGTTATATATCCGTGCACGTGTTCTTATTGTATGAATCATGATTAGTCCAGTTGTGACTAAAAGAGTGCCAATAAGTCAAAGTCTTGACTCGATTGGTGATTCATGATAATCTTATGCTATGATTTATTGAAGTTATATATAAATGATGGCTCCACTATTCAAATACCTAAATAAACAAGTTTTGTTTATAAGATTAGATTTTAAGATTTTATGAAAAGTAAATGTTCAAAGTCTTGAACATATGGAAATAATAGTCATTATTTCTGGGTAAAGTAGTTTTTGATAAAACGTTTAAGAAAGTATAAAATTGATTATAATAGTTATTATAGTCAAAGGAATTTTATACTAAATGTTTTAAGAAAAGAAATTTAAAATACCATTATGAGTGTTTTCATACTTGTGATCATGGTAAGTTTAATGAAACCATTTTCCGTAATTGGAAAGATGGATATATGGCAGATCCAAGTTCTTGGTTTCATAAAACAAATTTCTTGCAAAAACTAAAGTTCTTTATAACATGTGTTTGGAACACAAGTCTTAGGCATGGTAGTCAAGTTTTGACTAAGGCGTAAAAGGATGTTTTTAAAGAATGCACTTTTTCATAAGAGATAGTGGGAGCACCTGACTAATGTATTTATCAGAGTTAATAAAAGGTTGTTTTTAACCAGTGTGATAAATACAAGTTTGAACTTTTAAAGTGTATAATTATTAGATGCTTTTAGAAGTTATCTAAAACAGTAAGTTCTTGAGAAAGAACTAATCCAAGGAATGCATGACTTATTGAGAGTTATTCAATAAAGATATCATTGCAAGTTTTTTGAGTCAAGTTATGACTTAAATAGAAATTATATACGTTCTAAAATGTTCAGTGAGTCAGCTTAATAATATTGGTTGGTTAACGTTAGAAATGATAAAATATGATGTTCTTTAACATTCTTAGTAATGATATTAGATTAGTGTTGGTATACACAGGGAATCTAATTTCAAGGTTCTTACAAGTAGGTGTAAGAAAGTTTTATCGTTTCAAATGAATAAATCTAGTAAGATTTAATTTATCTACAAATGTAATTAAAGTTTTTTAATTACAGGGAGGTTATTTTTGTAAAATCAGAAACTTTGGAGTTATTTCCAGTTTTCTCCAAGTTTAAGGAATTTTATAAAATAAGTAAGTCTAGAAGTATTCTTAGGTTGCAAGAATGATTTCTAGCAAAACCAAGAAGGAGTACTCCAAAGTACTAGTCTTGTGTTTTAGGGTTTATAACCATATTATTTTCCTTGTAATCCGTGATAAGTTACAAATGTAAAATAATGAGTAATTCATATAGACACCGTGAATCGAGTCAGTGAAATGGTAGAAATTATGCATCTTTATTCCAGGGTGGAATATGGAAGGGTGTACAAATTAGTTTCATTGTTCTTCACAATTTTGTATGTTTTGGTTTAACCAGGAATAAACTAGGTTTATTCGAAACACTATCCGTGACTACTTATCTTGGTAGGAACCTCGATAGGGCTGTAAAGTCATCGTAATTTTGGGGTAGATTCGATAGTTTATCGAATATAGCTGCGAACGTTTTTTTTGCGAACCAAACTTTACGGATATTCGTTAGGGTTACGAATATTGGATTGACCCACCGTGAAAAATACTTCGTGGATTCGTGTCAAAAGTATTTATCACATAGGTTATCCTCAAGCCTGAGGTATTTGGTTTGGGATGCGGTAACTGTTGTCTTCTTAGCGCGTTCTAACGCCACGCCGTAACAGGGTGGTCATAAGGGGCGTGTCTAGATTCAGTAGGAGCCGTGTTGCCAAATGCAAATATGCAAGATGGTAATTGCACCTCTTTTTTAGAAGAGATATTTCCAGGCCCCTTGACTGATCAGAGAAGCTGGTAAGTGCACGGTCGTGCCCAAACGAACTGATCTGTTCTTTGTCATTTATCACGCAGTTTCGAAATCAAGTATGTCATGAAAAAATTCTTGAGTCTCTGAGTTGACTTTTTCCATGCTCATGCTCAAAATTGAAATATCGCGCTGCAAGGGACAAACCTATATATATGCAAGCTTGTATATATAAAGACGTACATATTCATAAACAGGGAGTTTATGATAGTTTAGTTTATAAACAGTTAGTTTATAACAAGTCACTTCTAAGCAGGTTGCTTATGAAGTTTTATCACAAGTTACTTTGGGGTATAAGAGTTCTTATAACCTGGTTACCCTAAGTGTCTGGCTAGGGACCTCGTTAGGCTAACAATGTGTAGTAACTGTTACTTATCTTGCACAAGTGGGAGTCTGTTGGATTATGTGCAAAGATAATTAACGGGCATATTGTATCCAATGTTATAAGAGACTAAAGGGTCACACTGCTACACACCCAATTCAGAACAGTTGGATTTCACCTTTTGTCTGTGTGGAAATAATTAATCAGATTGATTAATTATTAAAGAGATAAACGAATAATTAATCAGTAGTATTAA
This sequence comes from Pulicaria dysenterica, assembly GCA_947179395.2. Lineage (NCBI taxonomy): Eukaryota > Viridiplantae > Streptophyta > Magnoliopsida > Asterales > Asteraceae > Pulicaria > Pulicaria dysenterica. The sequence continues at coordinate 5,785,186 of OX359295.1, forward strand.
TTATTGAGAGATGTAAATAATTATCCTGTCTGGATTAATTATTAGAAAGTAATAAATAATAAATAGTTATTTATTATTTAAGGAGAATTAAATATTAAGTTTTTGATATTTAATGGACTAAGTTAATTAATAGTTAATTAACTAACTAGTAAAGTCCATGGGGTCAAAAAGAGAAGAGTTGAAAGTTTAATTAAAACCAGTAAGCTTTTAATTAAACGGGCTTAGGTCCAAGTTAATCCTTATAAATATATGTTAAGCCTTAAGGATTAGATAAGGGGACACAAGGGATTAACCCTAGCCACCACTCCCTCTCATCTCTCGATCTCGCCCTCTCTCTCGCACACACTCTCTCTTTTGGCTCTCTCTCTCTTGCCGTCGAAACAAAGAAGAACACCCGAGGGGTGTTTTGCGATTGCTAATCGATGCACAAGAAGACACACGCACGCAGGCTCAAGCTTTCGAGTTTTTGAAGCCTTGGTGATCCAGGAGCGGTCTAGTAGCAAGTTCAATCGGAGGTATAGTAGTGGTGGACTATCTTTAGCAATCCTAAAGGTTTTGTTCAGGTATAATCTTGTAACCTTTTCTATGGACTGTTTGTAAGAAACTATGTTGATCAGGATAAAATTTAAAGATCCTAACCCTTTTGGGGTTTAGAGGGTTGTGTTCAATCCAGTTCCGCTTTTAGGATTGAACCAGTGGAATCAAACCCAGGTTTGACCAGTTTGAGTCATATGGTGGTTTGGTCAGGTTCAAAACTAAAAAGGGCCCTTGTGTCTGTTAAGAAGAGGAATGTAATAACATAAGAAACATTCCATGCTGGATTTTCAAGTTTTGAACTTGGTTTATCCAACACCTATATTTTGACCTTATGGTGTAAATAGATCTTTTAGGAATGAGATCTGCATGGATAAGTTTGTAGATAACTTCATATACTGACTGGTGGGAAATGGTTTCATGATGATTAACTATTGGGTTGGAATCATATGAAGACATTCTCCCAGTAGTTATGTTGAAGTTTAAGTGGATGCTTATGCCGTTTTATGGCAGTATGATGCAAAGACCGCATTCCGTTATAGGAATTTTATGAGGAAGTACTCACAACAATGTCCGAGGGTCTTTTACATCCTGAGTATCCTTATGAAGTCTACAAAGAAGGAGTCCTTTTGGGCTTAGAATAAATCTAAGTTTTGGAATCTTTGCTAAAAAAATCAAGTGTTTGAGTTTTCAGTAAGCAATGATGAAACTTGGATGGATGCCAGAGCTAGTGGGAGCGCTGTTATAATCCTATTTGGTATGTCAAGGACATACTATGTTTTGGAGATAATGTCTTATTGTAGCTTGGCAACAAGCGTAAATTAAGAATTATGCGTCCATAATAAATATAGGATATTCATAGAAGTTTATGAAATACAAGAAATATGAGTATATGTTCTTGTGGTGTGTAATTAGAAGAAGCTTAAAGTGAGTTGTTACTCTTGTGATGGCTTCCACTTTAAAGGATAACCGCCGATCTTGATTGGGGTTTGTAACCTTTTAAATATGGTGTTGTTAATTTACGTGTTTCTTAAAGCATCGCTGACTCTATTGGATCTTTTGAGACAATGAGGGTACGATGGCTTATACACATTAAATTTTGTGAACCAAGCATTGTTTGCCTTATTAGGTTATTTTGGAAGCAATGAAGGTATAACTGCTTGGACAAATGATCAAAAATCCCATCAACGCACACTTTGGAAGTGGTTGGTTGTAGTAGGGATGTGATCACTAAGAACCAAGCATCGCTGACTCTATTGGGTACTTTTTAAGACAATGAGAGTACGATGGCTTATGCACATTATATTTGAGACCCAAGCATTGTTTGCCTTATTGGGTTCGCTTGAAACAATGAAGGTATAACAGCTTGGATAAATGATCGAAATCCCATCAACGCACACTTGAGAAGTGGTTGGTTGTAGTAGGGATATGATCAATGTAAGAGTACACACGGATGACATCTTCGATGGTCCGTTTACTGAGCTATAGTGGCAGTCTAGTGATGAATGACATACAAAGGTCTGCATGAACTTGGCTTGAGTATGTTTTAGTCATGTTTTGATATGTTTTATTCTTAGGAACTTTAAGCAATATTGTGCTTCTGCTTGTATCGATTATCAAAGGGGTTTGATAATGCGCGTGTAGCGGGTACTCTCAGTAAGCCTTATTGTGTTCCAACTTTGCATGTTTTACCTCTTCCCTGAATGTGTATACATTCTAAATGTCCACAGCCAGTCATTCTTCACAGGAAGGAAGTCTGAATGAAGGCTGAGGGAAGTGATTGGTCAAGTGTCCAATGGTGATTGGGATACAGGGACGCAATACTTCCCCTGTACTTGAAAGGGGTTTCAAGTGACTGGACGACCCACACCTGAATTCACTTTGTGGTACTTGTCATGAGTGATTCAGGATGATAATATCAGTTCATCCTCATACTGGAGATACATGTGTCTGCATCACTTTGGTTTGCTTTGCTCTGGTTGCTTTCAAACGCAGTCCGTAACTGGCTGTTATAAAGGGAGTAGCTGGGCAGAGTATGATCACTGTGGTGGGCAATGTAGTAAATGGAATTTGTTCCTCCGTTTAGAGAGATCTCCCTGGGCCCCTCGATGATTGGGCGCTGACACCAAAATGCATGGCCGTGCTCGAGTGTGCAATGATTTGGGTAATCGATTGCAACTTATTTATTTTGGTCACCACCAATCTCGATCGAGAAACATAATCGTGAAGGACTGAGAATGACATAGTACCATATCTCGCCTTCGCATGGATATCGCGAACAAAAGGATGGTTGATCACTTATCTATAGGGCCATTTCAAACCTTTGAGTTGTGAATTGGTATTTGTCTATGGGATGACATACCTCGTACTGACTTGGGGGCAGGGATGCCTTGCTAGAGGCCGCTCCCTGTCTATGATACCTCTGGGTACGTTGTGTCATGTGCAAGTGGGAGTCTGTTGGAGTCTACCCACTGACACAAGTACATTGGTGTTACTGCTGATGAAGTGCGAGCCTATTGGGTCACACACCAAGGATTGATCCCGACAGCTTACTAATAAAGAGAGAAGGTCCAAAAAATCAAATTGTTTGATTTTGGGGCTTCACGGCCGTGAGGGTGCTTCACGGGTCGTGAAGCCCACTGCCCTCACGTTTGACTCAACGACTCTCATACGGCTCGTGGAGTCTTCACGGGTCGTGAGAGGTCGTGAAGGAGACGCCCTCACGAGTCACTCGACGCGGCACGGGCCGTGAAGGACTATGGCCGGTCGTGGCACATTTTTGTCTTCACGGGTTGTGAGAGGCCGTGAAGGCACATCTGCATGAAATTCTTATTTCTGATTGGGCCATTCTTTGGTCCAATGAAATAATAGCTTGACTCCGGCCAAAATAGAGACTTGGTGGTCTGGAGCAGTAGAGATGCATGCAACTTCACACACACTCTCTCTAGAATTCTCTCTTGGCACTTACATGTTGAATACACATATGATACACTAAGTGTGAGATCCTTGAGTGTTGTGTGAGTACTTTTTGTGCAAGAGGAAAAACTCGAAGGCTGTTCCAGAAGGTGAAGTCATGGTGGATGTTCACCCGATGGTTTACTAGCATAAAGGGATCGAGCTAACATGGTGTGGATCAACGATAGAGGAGGACACGTTTGGGTTCTCGGTTTGAGAGGGGAGGACACGTTTGGGTTCTCGGTTTCATCCCTCTCACATTCGCTACAGCCGAATTCGTTTATGGTAAGGAGGTATTTTCTGCTCTCCTTTGTTTCTTTAAGTTGCAATTTGTGTTTTGTAGAAAGATCTCACTTTGGAACATGTTATGGACCCGATTTTGTTCGGTTTTAAAACTTTTGTTTTGTGCTTCCGCTGCCCTGAGCTCCATACCGTGTTCCAACACTTTGTCGGATTTCTAATCTATCGGAATTGAGGAATAGTCGGAATTGATAATTGCCTTTACTCGGAATTACATTTACTCGGAATTGGAACATTATATCGGAATTCAGTTTGATCGGAATTGGACCAATTGCTCGGATTATGCCTTTGCTCGGATTTCGATTATGATTCTATCGGAATTGGTCATCTACTCGGAATCCGACTTTAATCGGATTTAAACTTAGTCGGAATTGATGATTTGAAGATGAACATGAATTGTATATCTGTTTGGGGTTTATGTATGATGAATATATATGTATAAGTGTATATACATGAGAACATGAATAAATATGATATTTATTACTGGATTAGTATTATGAATTGAATACTGACTTGGGTTACTTCAATCTCAGGAACTGAGAAGACTCGGTGAATTTATACATCTGAGTGTGCCAGGGTTTTGAAGACTTTCGTGAGTGGATCTATATCTTTTGATATACAGGATATGATATCCAATTTGGAATGCTCTTGTTTGGATTGTATATACATGTTATTTGGAGATCAGTTTTAGTCTGGGCCTGTTGCTTGGGGAATTACCGTATCAGATCTTGATGTGCATTTGTTGTACACAAGAAGGCTGGTATTGTAATCCATGTTAGCAGGGTTACCGGTAAACCTTGGTTTTGGCCGACCTTGGTTGTAGGTGGTTGCAACACCGCCGGTTCTTCTGGGATTCATGAGCTATTTGGGTTTAGGCATGTTTGCCTTGTTTATGATTAGATATTGGTTCCCTCACTTAGATTTTTGCTAATTCCCCACTAGATTGTTTTGCAGATCCTCTTTGGTGAGTTCTGATGCTTTTGGACTGGGGATATTGACAGACCAAGAACTCTGATGTCTATTTTTTTGTAAAGAGTCTGTCTGGATATTAACACTGTAGAAGTTTTGGTGTATAAAACAAGTTAAAACTTTTGTATCTATTATGTAAATAAGATAATTATATGTAATTAGCTTCCGCATGCAGTTAAGTATATGTTTAAAAAGTACAGTGTTACAAATTGGTATCAGAGCCCTGGTTTGAGGATTTGCATGAATAATTTGTGCAATACTCGAACCTAGGCTCTGGTCAGTCCAGTATTCCCAGGGTGGGTAATTAGTAGTGTAGCTTTGAGGGTAGTTAGTGTGTTTAAACTAAAGGATTATATCTAATAATTGGTGAGATGGTGTGTATAGCATAGAAAATGGCTGACAACGTGAACCAGACAACTACCCATGCGTCCCCCAGAAGGAACAACCAGTCTTCTACCGCAGCCAATGAGCAACACAACAGGGCTGGAACTTCTCATAATGGAGAATCTGGTCAACATGATTATGTACTGCAACTAGAAGATACTCTACAGACATTAAGGGATAGGGTACAGGAACTGGAACAACAACAACAACAAACTCAGTCCTCGCAGCATACTCAAACTATACACATGCCTCGAGAGTCGGCAGTGTTCACCCAATCCATACCACCACCTGTTTACTCAGCTGCATCATTCAACACTGTGTCAGCACCATTTGTAACCTTACCGTTTGTGTCAATGCCACCTGTGACACAGTATTACCAACCCCAACAACAATATCAAACCCAACAGAACTTCTTCATTCCATGGTACCCTACACAAGGAGGATTTAAACCTAAGAGTCAGTTTAAGGACTTCATGGATTGCCAGCCACCCGAGTATTCTGGAAGTTCTAACCCTACAGATACTTTGAACTGGTTGAGAGAAACAATTAAAGCATTGGATACCTGTAACTGTGAGGAGTCTGACAGAGTAAAATTCGCAACAAAGAGACTTAAGGGTCAAGCTGCAACCTGGTGGGATTCCTTAACTGCTCATCTATCCAGGGAAGTGGTGAACTATGTAACATGGGATCAATTCCAGGGCAACTTCCTTCAACAGTTCTGCAATACTTACGATTTGTCTAAAGTAAAGCGGGAATTTTTAGATCTGGCTCAGGATGACAGGATGTCAGTGGATGAGTTAATTTCAAAGTTTAATGAGAAATTAAGGTTTGCCAAATAGTGGGTTCCTGATGAGCCTTCTCAGATCGATCATTTTGTTCAAGCTTTGCTACCTGAGTATCGGGGTAACACCCGAATGGCAACTTCTTTGGTACAGGCTTTTACGATAGCTAGAGCTTCGGAGGGTGATGTGAAGGCTAGGGAGAGGATGAATCATGAGAAGGGGTTATCTCACAAGTCTGGTGGGAATCAAAGCCAAAACCAAAGGGGACGGGGCAGAGGGTAGCCACTGTCGGGGGATCGTCTGCAGGTCAGAAATGGAAAGCTGCACCTTCTGCGGAAGGGAGAGCTTTTAAGATGACTGTTACTGAGGCTGCAGAAAATAGTGATGTTATCACGGGTATGTTTATAGTAAACTCTATACCTGCTCGTGTGTTATTTGATTCTGGTGCAAATAGATCTTTTATGTCAGTAGCTTTGTGTGACAAATTGAAACTGTCTGTTTCTGTTATTGCTTCTCCTTTAGAAGTAGAGGTAGCCGATGGTAAATTAGTGCCTGTAACTTCTTCTGTGATTGGGGTAACCATAGACATTGATGGAACTAGCTTATCTGTAGATTGTTTGCTTATGCCTATATCGGGGTTTGACTTAGTACTAGGCATGGATTGGTTAAGTCGCCATAGAGCTAGTATCCAGTGTCACAAGAAACTGATTACTATTCCTTTGGCTGACGGGTCGCATGTCATGGCTCGTGGGGATAGATCTTCTTCTTCTTTTCCAATCATCTCGTATATGAAAACTTGAAAATCTCTAGCTAAATGGTGTGCGTCTTTCCTGACCTACACAATTGATTCAAAGAAAGAGAAGAAAGCGGTTACCGATGTTCGGGTTGTGTCAGAGTATCCGGAAGTGTTCCTTGATGATCTGCCTGGATTGCCTCCAGTAAGAGATGTTGAGTACAAACTAGATCTGATACCTGGTACTTCACCGATCGTGAAAGCTCCGTATCGTTTGGCTCCATCTGAGATCCGAGAGATGATGACACAGATCCAAGAGTTGCTTGATAAGGGGTTTATTCGACCGAGTTCTTCGCCGTGGGGTGCACCAGTTTTGTTTGTTAAGAAGAAGGATGGAACTCTTCGTATGTGTATTGACTACAGAGATCTGAACAAAAGAACCATTAAGAATAAGTATCCATTGCCCAGAATTGACGATTTGATTGATCATTTACAAGGAGCTTCGTACTTTTCAAAGATAGATTTGAGATCGGGTTATCACCAAGTCAGGGTAGCAGAGGAAGATATACCAAAGACTGCTTTTTGTACTCGGTATGGTCATTACAAATTTCTTGTGATGCCATTCGGTTTGACGAATGCGCCTGCAGTGTTTATGGATCTGATGAATCGTGTCTGCCGACCCTTTCTAGATAAATTTGTCATTGTGTTTATCGATGATATTTTAGTGTATTAAAAAACAGAAGGTGAGCATGATCAGCATTTGAGACAAGTTTTGGAGATCCTTAAACAACACAAGTTATATGCAAAGCTTTCGAAGTGCGAATTTTGGTGACGTGAAGTTCAATTTTTGGGACATGTGATTTGTCAAGAAGGTATCAAAGTGGATCCATCCAAGATCGAGGCAGTGATGAATTGGAATGCACCGAAAACACCTACAGAGATAAAGAGTTTTCTTGGATTGGCAGGTTACTACCGTAGGTTTATCAAAGACTTCTCTAAACTGGCTGGTCCGTTGACTAAGTTAACTCGAAAGGATGTTCCGTTTCTATGGGGTTCAGCTCAAGAAGATGCTTTTCAGACTCTGAAACAATTGCTGTGTCAAGCGCCTGTTCTTTCGTTGCCTGAGGGTTCCGAAGATTTTGTTGTGTACTGCGATGCCTCTCACGCCGGTTTAGGATGTGTTTTGATGCAAAGAGGTAAAGTGATTGCTTATGCTTCTAGACAGTTGAAACCGAATGAACGAAACTACCCAACTCATGATTTAGAGTTAGCCGCTGTGGTGTTCGCACTGAAACTGTGGAGACACTATTTGTATGGAACCAAGTGTACTATCTGTACTGATCATAAGAGTTTGCAGTATGTGTTTACTCAGAAGTAATTGAACATGAGACAACGCCGTTGGCTAGAACTGATCAAGGATTACGATTGTGAAATTCAGTATCATCCGGGGAAGGCAAATGTAGTTGCAGATGTACTCAGCAAGGAAAGGATCTTCGGATACTGTAAAGTTTCTGCGATTAGAGATTAAATCGGATTTAGTAGATCAACTTATAGCTGCACAGCTTGAAGCTCTAAAAGATGAGAACTTGAAGGATGAACTGATGATTAAGCGACAGCACAGATTAAATGCCAATTCACAAGGATTGAAGGTTTATCATACACGTGTTTGGGTGCCGAAATTTGGGAATTTGCGGGAATTAATATTGAATGAAGCTCATAAATCCAGATTGTCTATTCATCCGGGTAGCACGAAGATGTATCATGATTTGAAAACTCGATATTGGTGGCCAACAGTGAAAACAGATATAGCTAAATTTGTTGAGATGTGTCACATATGTGCTCAAGTTAAAGCTGAACATCAGAAACCTTACGGGTCGTTGAAACAGTTGGAAATACCTGAATGGAAATGGGATCACATAACGATGGATTTTATAACGAAACTTCCACGAACACAGAAAGGGCATGATATGATTTGGGTAGTTGTCGACAGATTAACCAAGAGTGCTCACTTCCTTGCTATAGCTGAAACTGCTTCTTTGAGTAAACTGGCTCAGCTGTATATTGATGAGATAGTGTCAAGACATGGGATTCCATTATCTATTGTTTCAGACAGAGATTCGAGATTTGTATCTAACTTCTGGAACAGATTACAACAGGAATTGGGGTCCAGAGTAAATTTGAGTACAACTTATCATCCGTAGACAGATGGTCAGTCAGAAAGAACTATCCAGACCTTAGAAGATATGCTTAGAGCATATGTATTAGAATTTGGAGGTTCATGGGATTCACATCTGCCGTTAGTGGAATTTGCTTACAACAATTCCTACCACTCAAGTATCGGTATTCCTCCATATGAGATGTTATATGGTCGTCCTTGTAGAACTCCAACTTGTTGGTTAGAAGCTGGGGAAAAGCAATTTGCAGGGCCTGATATTGTACAGATGACAGTTGATAAGGTTGCTATTGCTCGTGAGAAATTAAAAGTTGTAAGGGATAGACAGAAAATGTATGCTGATCCACGTCGTCGACCTGTATCGTTTGTTGAAGGAGAAATGGTTTACTTGAAAGTATCTCCATGGAAAGGGGTTGTTTGTTTTGGTAAACGTAGGAAGTTAGCTCCCCGTTACATTGGTCCTTTCAGAATCAGACAAGTTGTTAATGATCAGACTGTTGCTTTGGATCTACCAGATGAGTTGGCGGGTATTCATGACACTTTTAATGTTTATTATCTACGCAAGTGTAATGTAGAGGATCAAGCTCAGATTCTACCTATACAGGATCTTCGGGTGGATACTAATCAGAAACTTGTAGAGGAACCAGTTGAACTATTGGATCGGAAGGTCACAAAATTGAGAAAGAAACAAATACCGATGGTTCTGGTCAAGTGGAAGCACAGTTTGGGTTCAGACCTAACTTGGGAGACTGAAGCAGACATGCGTAGTCGTTATCCTTCCTTGTTCGAGAGAGATGAGATTCCAAGGACGGAATCTTCTTAAGGGGGGTAGATTTGTAACACCCTCTTACCCGGCCTATATTAATTTAGGTAATTAATCAAATTAAGTTTGAGATTTAATTTAAAATATGTGAATTATTTGTTATTATGATAAATAATTGTGATAATTAGATAATTGTTATTATTTGATTAATTTAAATATTTGTTAAATTAAGTTGGTTAGTGGAATGGTGAGTAACCATCTTTAGAGTATTAGTCACCAACACACTCACAATAACCCACATTTCATGCAATTAACCAAGGTGTGTGTGTGTGTGTGTTTGTGACTCTCGGCCAAAAGAAAAGAAGGAAGAAAGAAAACAAACAATTTCGAGATTAGATTTTGGATGCAATTAGGTTACTGATTTCATATCACAATCAAGGTTAGAACACTGAATTCAATTTGATTATTTGATAGATTATTCGGATTTTTGAATGATAATATAAATTCTGATTGTTCTTGGCAAATTGATGAACTTAGGAAGTATGCATGTTAGATTTTATGATTGTTATATGTTATTTATGTGATTAGAATGATTCCTGGAAATATAGAACATTTGAATGCTTAAAAACAGTAAGAATTGGTGTTAGAAATTGAAATTGGGCAAGAACTCATGAATCTTTCGGAATTGGACATGAATCAGTCGGAATTAGTGAATTCCGACAGATTCAATCGGAATTGGATGAAATCCGACTAAACACTTATAGATTTTCCTTAACTCTTTTACTCGGAATTGATTTGGGTCGGAATCCGACTAAAACTCTGTGGAATGCCTTAACACTTTACTCGGAATCCCATTCTCTCGGAATTGCCATTTACTCGGAATCCTATTTACTCGGAATTTATATATGCCGTAGTACTTTGTCGGATTTCTAATCTATCGGAATTGAGGAATAGTCGGAATTGATAATTGCCTTTACTCGGAATTACATTTACTCGGAATTGGAACATTATATCGGAATTCAGTTTGATCGGAATTGGACCAATTGCTCGGATTATGCCTTTGCTCGGATTTGGATTATGATTCTATCGGAATTGGTTATCTACTCGGAATCCGACTTTAATCGGATTTAAACTTAGTCAGAATTGATGATTTGAAGATAAACATGAATTGTATATCTGTTTGGGATTTATGTATGATGAATATATATGTATAAGTGTATATACATGAGAACATGAATAAATATGATATTTATTACTGGATTAGTATTATGAATTGAATACTGACTTGGGTTACTTCAATCTCAGGAACTGAGAAGACTCGGTGAATTTAGACATCTGAGTGTGCCAGGGTTTTGAAGACTTTCGTGAGTGGATCTTTACCTTTTGATATACAGGATATGATATCCAATTTGGAATGCTCTTGTTTGGATTGTATATACATGTTATTTGGAGATCAGTTTTAGTATGGGCCTGTTGCTTGGGGAATTACCGTATCAGATCTTGATGTGCATTTGTTGTACACAAGAAGGCTGGTATTGTAATCCATGTTAGCAGGATTACCGGTAAACCTTGGTTTTGGCCGACCTTGGTTATAGGTGGTTGCAACACCGCCGGTTCTCCTGGGATTCATGAGCTATTTGGGTTTAGGCATATTTACCTTGTTTATGATTAGATATTGGTTCCCTCACTTAGCTTTGTGCTAATTCCCCACTAGATTGTTTTGCAGATCCTCTTTGGTGAGTTCTGATGCTTTTGGACTGGGGATATTGACAGACCAAAAACTCTGATGTCTATTTTTTTGTAAAGAGCCTGTCTGGATATTAACACTGTAGAAGTTTTGGTGTATAAAACAAGTTAAAAACTTTGAGTTAATTACATTTTTGGTCCCTGTGGTTTACTTAAAATTACGAAATTGGTTCTTGGGTCGCCTTTTTTACGGGTTTGGTCCCTCCTGACCTGTTTTACTTGCATATTCGGTCCCTCCTCAACTTGAATGGACTAAACTACCCCTCTCTTATTAATTTATTCATTTATTTTAAATTTAATTCATTTAAAATTTAGTTATTTAATTAAAAAACACAAATCTCTGTTTGTCTGTCAGATATACCATCTCCCTTTCTATCTCTTTCTCTCTCACTATACTCAAGAACAACCAAACAAGTCTCCATGAGTTTCCATCGGAGTCAACCAACCACCGCCACCACTTCATTACACCATCGCCACCACCGTTAAAACGACACCACCACTACCCTCCTCACTTTGCTTCTCGCTCGTCGGACCCAGTTAACACCACCGCCACCACCCCTAAAATGCCACCATCACTACCCTCCTCAGTTTGCTTCTCGCTCATCGGACCCAGTTAACAACACCGCCTCAATCGCCGCCGCATACTCGAGTTCTTGTCGGACACACAACGGTGGCCACCAAGTCACTATCTCCCCACAGTCACAAACGGCGCCGCCCCTCGTCTTCCTTCTCAAGCATCTGTCGGACTCAACTAACACTGCAGCTACCAACGAAAGTAATCACCGTCACTAACTATCTCTGCACGATTATTATGTAACGATTTTAAGATCTGTAGGGGTTCAAATCCCTAATGGTGCATATCTCTCCCACTTTCTCTTTTCTTCATGTTTGATTAGATCGATTTAGGGCTTCGACCTCAAAGCCCTAATGCTGCAAAAGTATTTCGAGAATTGGGTTTTGATATTTTAATCTAACAATTTGTGGACAAAAACAGGGAACAGTTTGTATGATTTCTTGGAGTTTGAATCTTTGATAGTGAATCTTGTTTTTAGGGTTTGTAGAATGGATGATAATTGTGATAAAAGAAGCTTCTTTAATGAAGTTTTGGGGTTGACAAAGGAATGCACTGAAGAAGAACTTAAGAATGCTTACACGAAGCTTGCACTAGTCAGAACTCATGAACGCTTACATGAAGTTTTGGGGTTGACAAGGGAACGCACTGAAGCGATTTTTACGAGGCGGTGGTGGTGGCGGTGACAGTAGCGGTGGTAGAGGTGGTACCGGTGGTGGGTTGGATGAATAGAGAGAGAGGGGTCAGATTTAACTTGATGTTTTTATTTTCAAAAAATATTTAATATTAAAATAATATCTAAAATTAATTAATAATGGAAGAAAATGAAAAAAGAAATAAGAGAGGGGTAGTTTAGTCCATTCAAGTTGAGGAGGGACCAAATATGCAAGTAAAACGGGTCGGGAGGGACCAAACCCGTAAAAAAGGCGACCCAGGGAGCAATTCCTTAATTTTGAGTAAACCACAGGGACCAAAAATGTAATTAACTCTAAAACTTTTGTATCTATTATGTAAATAAGATAATTATATGTAATTAGCTTCCGCATGCAGTTAAGTATATGTTTAAAAAGTACAGTGTTACATTTGCTAGCTTATCTAACGAAGTAGACTCGCTGATAGGCAGAAAATGAGCGTTTTTGGTCAAACGATCAACTATGACCCAAACAGCATCATGCCCTCTGAGCGTTTTCGGTAACTTTGTCACGAAATCCATTGCAATATTATCCCATTTCCACTTAGGAATTCCAAATTGCTGAAGATTACCATATGGTTTCTGGTGCTTAGTCTTCACTTGCGCGTAGATCTGACACTTTTCCACGTAGGAAGCAATATCTCGTTTCAAAGTGGGCCACCAGTATAAAGCTTTCAGATCATGATACATTTTAGTTCTGCCCGGACGAACAGACAGTCGAGACTGGTGAGCCTCTTGCAGAATCAACTCACGAATTCCCCCGTATAGAAGTACCCAAACACGAGACTGAAAAGTCCTTAGACCACGGCTATCATCTGCAAGCAGATATTTTTGCTTCCGCATCACTTCTGCTTCCAAGTTCTCGTCACGCAAGGCAATAGATTGTGCTTCCTTCAATCTCGCAAGAATATCCGGAACCACCATAAGTTTCATGAATTTCGCCTCGGTCGACGAGCTTTTGCGACTAAGAGCATCCGCCACCACGTTGGCCTTACCAGGATGATAACGGATCTCACAGTCATAATCTTTGATCAACTCGAGCCAATGCCGCTGCCTCATATTAAGCTCTTTCTGTGTAAACACGTATTGCAGACTCTTGTGATCCGTACATACCACACACTTGGTACCGTACAGATAATGCCGCCACAGCTTTAGAGCAAACACAACAGCAGCCACAATATTATTACAAATATAACAATTTCAATAAATATTACAGCCCATATGTGATTTATGGCAAGGGTATGCCATTTCAATTTCTATTGTATTTGTTGTACAATTTGGATGAAAACACACAAGATGGAGTCGGAAGGAGATGGAGCGTGTCCATAGAAGCCGGTGAAGTCCATTGGAGATTGCGGTTCTAGTGGGAGCTCGCATTGAAGACCTTCCGTCCCTTAGTTGACCACGTTCTACCCGTTTTGGCTCACGGGAAGAACGCATAGGATTTATGGCAAGGGTTACCAATTTATTTCGTATATAAGCGTGTGATATGATTTTATTTTATTCTTGCATGGTTTGCTTAGGATTCGCATGCTAGAAAATTTTTCCAAAATTAATAAAATCATAAGAGATTTGGTAAAAATGGTTTACAACTCTCTCGCGCGCTCACATATAAGATTAACTCACCTAGTGAAAATAGGTTTTGTCACTAAACAAGTTAATCTGTAACCAAGCCGAAAACAAAAGCTCGTTTTCATAAAAACGTAAATCTTGCACCATCCAAAAGATGACACCACCCGAATCTAGTGAAGCATGGAGTGATTGTCGAGCTTAGCACGAGTTATTCCATGTGGATCTGTGTGGAAGGTGAGTGTGGGATCTTGAAATTATCGGTTGTCGAGCTTAGCACGAGCCGGTAGTTGTCGAGGTATCACCGTGTATCTTGTTGGACGATTTGCAATTACAAATTAAAATCCTTGACTGATTGTCGAGCTTAGCACGAGTCAACCAAGAATTTTAATTTGGAATTGGTGCAAGTAGGGATCAAACATGCCAAACGACCGATGGTTGTCGTAGGATCCCGCAAGTGTCTAAGAGTTGCAATAGAGATTGCAATCGGTAAAATGGTTATCGGCCTAAATAGCTCCATGAAGTGATCCGCGGCAACCCCGTCATGAATTGGAGTGAAATATGATTCTTAGCCCTTGTTAAAATATTTTTCGAGACAATATGGGTAATTATTTTAACGAGGATTCACACGATGTTGCACATTCCTGAGGAACCCCTTCCTGAACCACCTGCTATCAATGCGGAATGGGCTATCCGATATGCGTATGAAAAGCGTGTTCGGGATACACACGATGTTGCTTGTCTCATGTTATCAAGTATGAGCTCGGAACTGCGAAAGCAATTTGAGCACATGACTGTATATGACATGATTAACAAGCTGAAGGATGTTTTCCGACAGCAAGTTAGGCAAGAACATTTTGAGTGTGTTAAAAGTCTAACCGATTGTAAGATGCGGGAAGGCGGGAGTGTAAGTGCCCATGTTTTGAAGATGAAATCATACATGGACCAAATGGAGAGGCTAGGATTTCCTGTAGGGAGGGAGCTTGGTGTGAATTTCATACTTCAGTCTCTGCCCGCCACATATGAAAAGTTTGTAAAGGACTATCATATGCATGGAAAGGAAATATCTATAGATGAATTGCATGGAATGTTGAAGGTTGTAGAATCTAACATGTCCAAGCATACATCATCCTCATCCACTCCCATTCTTGGTTCTAAGGGACAACTTCTAGCCAAGAAGAAGAAATCGATCCCATTAAAAGAAGAAGTTAGAGTTTCCAAGCTTGCTTCAAGTTTTGAGTCTATGGACATTGATGACGTGCCTAAGGAGACTCAACATGGGGTGGTTTGCTACTTCTGCAGTAGATTTGGGGATTGGGGCCGTCATGCCTGCCTTTCGTGCCGAGAGGATATAAAACTTCTCAGAAAAGAGAGAGTTAATTTTCCTACTTGAGGTACATTCATGATTTTACTTCATTGCTATTCCTTAATAAGCTGGGTTGTTTACCCGAGCTATAAGACTCACGTTTGTCACAAATTTATTTTGTTACAAAGTGTAGGTCTGTTCGTTACAAGAAGGAAGAGCTTGAAGAACCGGATCTCTTAAGAAGAAATTTAGTTGATTGTCTTCTACAAGAGAATTGGGAGTGTTAAGTCTCGCCATTATTTCCGGATTAATTTATTACTTTTGTATGTTTGCCCTGCGTGGCAAGACTTGCTTTATTGTATGTTCTTTCGAAGATGATGGATGTTTTTGTATCTTGTATTTTGATAAAATGTTTTTTCAAATTGATAGTTTCATTTCAAATTCGACCCATGTCTATGCTTTTGTGTTATTTTTGACTATTTTAGTGCTTAAATACACATTTGATGACGATGGATATGACTTAGAATTGAAACAATTTTGAAAAATTATTTTGAGATGATTTTATCAAAACTTATCCATATCATTGCATACATAAAGGCTCGTTGAAAGTAATAAGGCAATCATGAACAATTGATTCTTAAATCCAAAAGTGGTTTGGATATATTAGCTCTATGGCATAATCAAACTTGACCAAGTAAACAACATTTGCATCGCTTAGATCCATGTGGTTAGGATCTTTGTAAAAGTTTAGCCTCGGGCTAAATGAGAGATGCAAATCTTGTTTATTGGAATAGGATGATTAAGAAATCCTTCACCAGTATTGGTAGGAAGGATTGTGACTTGTTGGATTTGATCACATTTGTGTGGATAATCCGTTCAAGTATGCCACAAAGAGTGACACTAGTGAAATTCTTCATCACTATCTTTATGGTAGTTGTTGAGAGAATGTTTACTAGTGAAAAGGTTTGTGTCTGGAACCTAGTGGTGTTCGGAACTAACCTAAAGAGAATTAAGAATCAATAAGGGCATATAGATATAAATTCTTAGATCTAGAATAGATGCTAAGTTTTCTTATCTATATTGGTTTAAACATAAAATGAATCATGGGTTTAACCCATAATTCGTTTTCTCGAAGAAACACATTTGCACATGGTGTTACTTTAAAGAAAACCGGATATCTGTGTTGATGATCTGGTAAAAGGCAGGCCTAAAACATGTATTCAATGTGATTGGTATACATTAATTTTATGAACCAAGTCCTCAATCTAAAACACAACATTATGGTTACTTAAGCATCCAATGAAATGTTGACTAGAAAGAGTCCTTTGCTTGTCAATCTCATAACTTAAAATTATCCAGTCTACATTCAGTGGGAGATGGATGAATTATAAGTTGATGCTTATATATTTAAGTAGTTCATCTGAGTTTTGGATAATTGTTTCTTGAACTTATGGGAACCATGTTTGGTTGCTCAAGAGGGAAAGGACAATTTAGAAAAGCATTCCAGTGGAAGAACGTAAAACTTAAATAAGAGACATAATGTTGACACTAGCATTTAATCAGCATTGAGATGCTGGTAAAGCCTGACAATATCCATTGTTTCTTTAAATCTGATGGAAATCAAGAAGGCTGTTTAGATATGATGTTGTTATATTTTTGTAACAGCGTCTTGATGGTAAATTATTGTGATGTTACCATTCATCGGAAACATAGTGGGACCCTGTGTTCACTAGTGAATAGAAGGAGATAATGGTGTAACCCATTTGATGCATCCAAGTACTTGACTTGGGTTAATCCCACACCTACGGTGTGATCCAATAAGGGTAAAGGGACTAACACGTATATGCAATTATGGACAACTTCAAATACCGACTAGAGACATAGTGTTTCATGTTGAACATATGGAAACATGTTCTAGTGGTTATGTTGAAGATAATTTGGATAAAAGTGAAACATTGTTGTCACCTTGCGGAAACAAGTTAGTTCACATGGACGTAAGAGACCTGTATCCTTCATAGGATTAAGTTGAGGAAATGCTTAAGGCACTTTCCGAGGGTCTTATTCATCCATAATATCCAGATTAGGTCTGGATTATGTGAAACATTGTTGTCGCCATGGGGAAACGAGTATGTTCACATGGAAATAAAAGACCAAGATCCTTCGCGGGATTAAGTTGAGGAAATGTTTGAAGCATGTTCCGAGGTCTTATATATCCATTATGTCCAAGTTGTGTCCATGACTAAAGTCAGCAAAACTTGCATCTTGTGGCTGTAATCCTGCTTTACGAGAAAGTCTAAGGAATGAGTTTTCTAGAAAGCATAGATTAAGCCAGATACTCTTGTCAGGGCTAGTGGGAGCTTCATGTGTTCCTAATAAAATATACTCAATGAAAATAATGTCCTAATTTAGGGTTGTTCTCAACCTATTGATGGAATTACTGTTACATGAGTATAAATAGAGAATATGGAATAAAGTGAATTCTAAAATTCAAGAAATACTGGAGTATGTTCTTGATGTTCGACGTAAATAGAGTTGTCTTGAGTAAGTTTTGTTGCAAGCCAATCTATATTAAATAAGACTGTCGATTTTAATCGAAGTTTTGGATATTTAAGTATGTGGTGTAGATACGACATATACAATTCATTGAGTGTCATTGACCCTATTGTGTACTTCGGTAACATTGAGGGTATGTCGACTCTATTAAAAGTGAGTGTCAGTGACTCTATTGTGAACTTTGGTTACATTGAGAGTATGTCGACTCTAATAATCATAAGTGTCATTAATCCTATTGTAGACTTCGGTAACATTGAGGATATGACGACTATGATAATATTATGTATGATTTCTTTTGATAAACACTTTGAAAGTGGTTTAACAAGAGAATACACAAGAGTACAAAGGGATATCGTGTAGATGATCCCATAATTAAGCCGTTGTCAAATTCTAGTGATGAATTTCATACTAGGTATTATAGCATTGTTTATGCTTATGACAAAGCTTGAATATCGTTTTAGTAAATGTTTGATTTACTTATAAGCTTTGGGAACGATACAGACAGTATTGTAACTTATGCTTGTTTCGTTATGCGTGTGATACGGTTACATTCATAATACTTTATTGTGTTCCATCTTAGCATGTTTAACCACTTCCCAGAATGTTTATACATTCTAAATTTCCAGAGTCAGTCATTCTTCAAGGGAAGGAATTTTGAAATAAGGCTGAGGTTAGGTGTTGGTTATGCATTAATCAAGGATTGAATGCATGAAACGAAACAGTAACCTGTGCTTGAAAGGAGTTTCAAGTGACTGGAAGACCCACACCTAAGTTCACTTCATGGATCATGGTCACAAGTAACTCGGGATGATAATATCATTACGTCCTTTGACCTGAGATGTATGAATTGCCATAGCATGAAACTTTCTTACTTTGGTTATTTCAAAACGTAGTTCGTAACTGGCTATTATAAAGGGAATAGCTAGATAAGACAAGGTTCATGCTATGGGGTTGTATAGTCAACGGAATTTGTTCCTCTTGTATGAGAGATATCCCTGGGCCCCTCGATGATTAGGCGTTGACACCAAAATAAGCATGGCCATGCGCAAAGGAATATTGATTGAGAATCAGATATGTCCTTAAATTTTTGGTCACCACCAATCTAGATCGAGAAACATAATCGTGAACGATCTGGAGATTGACATATTAATCCATGTCTCGTGTTCACAAGGATATCGCGAACAAAGGGATGTTTGATCACTTATCTATAGGACCTCTACATTTTTGTAGGTTATGGTTTTCTGCAAGGAAGCGGAACCCATACTGACTTGGGGGCATCGATGCTTTGCTAGAGGCCGCTCTTTGTCTGTGGTTACATGGGTACGGTGCATTATGTGCAAGTGGGAGTCTGTTAGAGATATGCCCACTAATGTACGTACGCCATAGACCGCTGCTGATGATGTATGGGCCTATTGGGTCATACACCGGGGTCAAACCTGACAGCAACTTAAGTTTAGGGACCAAATATGACAAAAGACAAAAGTTGACATTGCAGGCCGCGTTAGCGCCGCTAACTCTAAAGGGTTAGCGCCGCTAAGTCCTAGAGGTTAGCGCCGCTACGGCTGCATGTACTTTGTGTCTAATCGCTGGCAGGCCCCGTTAGCGCCGCTAACCATTTTGAGATAGCGCCGCTAACTCTAGGTTAGCGCCGCTAACCCTGCAGCTGGGTTTTTGTCAAATCCACCTCTAAAACTGACCAATGCATGGGTTTCTTCAACTCTCGAGGCTTGGCCGGTGGAGAAGGGTTAATACACAAATCTGGAGCAGGAGAGAAAGGGGGAACTCATTTTTTTTTGGTTTGGTTCTCTCTCACTTTTTCTCTCTAAGATTTAATACACAAAATTCTCTTTGATGCCCAAGTGATCAAGAGAGAGTTTAAGAGAGTGCTCCAGGTATTTGGTCTTTAGTGTTTCTGTTCCTAAGTGATATTAATGTTGAAGTATCACAAGGCTTGCTAGCACTTGTGGTTTGGCTTGTTCCCGGGGTATACCTCAATAGAAGATCCGTGATTTCGTTCTTGGAGGTTCACCACCACGACTATTGGGAGAATTCTGGAGCTAAGGAGAAAGGTATAACACCTCTTTCCTTTTCAAGTTGCATTTCTTTAACATAGAGTTTGGTCCATTTTGGGATTTCTTGTTTTTGTGCATTATTTGCTTGTACATTGGGCTATTCATGTTGTACTTGCTTCCGCTGTGTTGCCCACGAAATCCCAACATTTATCACGCTGCATTAACACGTAGCCAAACCTCGAATAAGAAGCATCACAATAAACGACAAAGTCATCAGATCCGTCGGGTAAAGAAAGAATCGGAGCTTCACACAATAGCCGTTTCAAAGACTGAAATGCTTGTTCTTGCGACTCAGACCACACGAAAGCAACGTCTTTCCGAGTAAGCTTAGTCAAGGGACCTGCAAGTTTAGAAAAATCACGAATGAACCGCCGATAATATCCAGCTAGGCCGAGAAAAATACGAACTTCAGAAGGAGTTCGGGGAACTCCCCAGTTCATCACTGCATCGACTTTCGCCGGATCCACTTTGACATCATCCCTGCAGATCACATGACCAAGAAAATGCACTTCACGAAGCCAGAATTCACACTTCGAAAACTTTGCATAAAGCTTCTCTCGCTTGAGAGTTTCAAGAACTTGCCGCAAATGCAACTCGTGCTTGGTTTCACTTCTAGAATACACAAAAATATCGTCGATAAAAACAATAACGGATTTATCCAAGAAAGGACGACAAATCTGATTCATCATATCCATGAACATAGCAGGCGCGTTGGTTAAGCCGAACGGCATAACCAAAAACTCATAGTGACCATATCGAGTGCGGAAAGCAGTTTTAGGAATATCATCTTCACAAACCCGCGCCTGATGGTAGCCAGAACGAAGATCAATCTTAGAGAAGCAAATCGCTCCCTGTAATTGATCGAACAAATCATCAATACGCGGAAGAGGATACTTATTCTTTACCGTTCGCTTATTCAGCTCCCGGTAATCAATACACATACGCATCGTTCCATCTTTCTTTTTCACGAATAACACCGGAGCTCCCCACTGGGATGAACTCGGACGAATAAAGCCCTTGTCAAGTAACTCCTGTATTTGCGTCATCATCTCTCACACCTCTGAAGGAGCAAGACGGTATGGAGCTTTAGCTACAGGCGTAGCCCCTGGAACAAGATCAATTTTGTACTCCACATCTCTCACCGGCGGCAAACCCGACAATTCGTCTCGAAACACCTCCGGATAGTCTGATACTACCGGAATATCTTTGACCACTTGCTTTTCCAGTTTCGCATCAATCACATATGCTAGATAGCAATCACAGCCTTTTGAAACCGACTTTCTTGCTTTCATCAGAGAAATCACAGGAATATCAGATTCTCGTCATTCTCCTCGAGCTACAGCACAAGACCCATCGGGTAAAGGAATCTTACCATCTTTTTCTAACACAAAATCTCCGCGTTCAGACCACTGAGCCAATCCATACCAACCACCGCATCAAAGCCCGCAATTGGCATGAGAAGAAAAGAGATAGGGAAACTATTCTCGTCCACATCGAGGTTAGCACGAGGAGCTCTATCCTTAACCGGAACTACTTTACCACTAGCAATTTCGACTTTAATCGGCTCAGATAACACAGACATAGGCAATTGCAGTTTATCATGAAAAGCCACAGATATAAAAGAATGGGTAGCTCCAGAATCAAATAACACATAAGCTGGAACATAATTTATAAGAAAAGTACCAGTGATCACGTCTCCATCAGCTTTGGCTTCTTCAGTTGTCATCTGAAAAGCCCGACCCTTGGCGCGAGGAGCGCCATCTTTCTTTGATCTGGCAGAAGACCCTCCAACCCTGGTATCACCACCGTGTCTCATCGGGCACTCTGTAATCCTGTGCCCCGGCTTCTGACATTTAAAGCGCACGTTCTCTTTGAAAGAACATTCAGTAGCTGCATGCCCTTTTTCACCACACCGCATACACCTGGTAGTGGCCTTTGAACAATTACCCGAATGGTAAGTACGGCACATAGAACACCAAGGATTATCAGACCTCGGTTTCTTGCTCGAATCAAATTTTCCACCAGCAGCAGATTGCCCTTTTGGAAGTACCAGACTTCGAATACTGCTGAAACTTTCATTTCTGACCCTCCACAGCCTGATCTCCCTTGCACTGGCGACGATCACCATCAATCTGTCGGGCTATCTCAAACGCCCGATCCATAGAAACAGCAGCTCTCACATGAGCTCGATACTCCAGTTGCAGCATATTCACGAACTTCCGCATATTTGCTCTCTCATCGGTCACAAGATGTGGTATAAACCTTACCTTATCAGTAAAAGCATTGATAAGGTCCTCCACCGGTTTGTCCCCCTTACGGAGACTGTTAAACTCATTTTCCATCCTCTCTAGATCATAATCGGTACAATACTTTGCTTTCACTTTCTCAGAGAACTATTCCCAAGTCAGAGCAGCGATCACCACCTTACTCAGCGTATCCTTCACGGTATCCCACCAATCCAGAGCACGCCCTTTTAACATACGAACCGCATACTTGGCACTGTTCTCAGCTTCACAATCACATGATTCAAATACTTGATCTGTCTCACGCAACCATCGGATAGTCTCTGAGGGATTATCACTGCCTTCATAAACCTTCGGCCCGCAAGACATAAACTTCTTGTAAGAGCACTTTTCACGTTGCTTGCCCTTAACAGCTTCCCTCAGTAGCTCCCTAGTTGAGCGAAGCTCCTCTTCGAGTCGCAGAATATACCCCTCGGAATCTCTTTCAGGTCTTGAGCCCTGAGTATCACGCCATGACGATTCCTCCTCGGTCTCCACGTGAGTACGAGAAGCCTCGTCCTCCATCTGCTTTAACGCTTCCTCGGTAGTAGCACTTCGCTCAGACATTATCACTCACTTTCTATACACAAGGGGCAAACATGTTTAGTATACACTTATTCACAAGTTACTAACACACAAGTTAGTTCACATTGAGCAGTAAACATATAACGCTCACACTCAGCCCCAACTACCCCTCTAGGAACACTTAACGATGGTCAAGCCCGAGTTTGAGATCGAATACTCTCGCAAGTACTCAATTCCCTCAAACTTAGGCTCTGATACCTAATTGTAACACCGGGTTTCACGAGCTTAAAATTAGTGGAAATTAAAAATTTTTAAACAATATTTACACAACAGGTTTGCAGCGGAACAAACCACTGTTTACATATTTAGTACAGTTTACCGACTTGGCGATTAAGAACAACGAATCAAGCCAAGTCGCAAAAAATCAAGCCAGTGTTACCACTACGCACAGACCATCGTCATACAGTATCAAAGTAAGCAAACAAGTGTTCCAAAAGATATTTACAATAACACTACCCAGAGCAACCCGCCTCGCCAGGCCATCTGATCACTAACCTGCGAAAAGGGAAATATCAAGAAAAATTAGCTACATTAGCTAGTGAGTACAGATATCACATAAGCACCACTAAGCATACTATCACGTCACAATATGGCACACAATGCTAAGCTATCACGTAGCGGTGTGCTGACATGTCAGCGGGATCATATCTTGCGAGGTAGCCAGCCTGGCTTAACGATCTGAGCTGGGGAATCAATCATAACCAACCGCATCGGTGGGGGAGCAAAAAGCAGCCCACCATCACGTTTGAGCCACTAGGACTCCGTTCGGATCTGATCATAGACCAAGATCCTCATTGTATGTCGCGGAACGGCGGCCTGCAGAACCTTTAACCCGGAAAACCCATCGAGTACCGTTGATCCTGAAAAACATTCAAGGATCAAGCCGCGGTAGCAAACTGACCTCAACCCCTGCGTCTGTCCGGACAGGAATCACAAACACGGATGACCCATAGGGTCCACAGTACGCATGCTTATCATAATATCACAATTTATATCACATGGTATCACTTATAACACTATATCTCTGTATCACTATATCACTGTATCACTGTATCACTATTATCACTGTATCACTATATCACTGTATCACATTGCACATAGCAATAGGCAACCGGTAGCCCTACTTACTGATTCTCATGGGAAACCGGTACTCACCTCGAGATCACAAGAGGCAGATATGAATTCGGGAATCCGAAGAACACACGGAGTCGTCTGAATCACCTAACACATTAGGTTTAGACTTGGTCATCACATACACATAGCCCACATCGGTTAAAACACAAGTTACACAAACTGTCAGCACTGAACAGACTCCTACAGCCACAGAGGACATGTCCTACGGCCGCAGGACACATGTCAAACCCTTCCTATGGCCGTAGGGATAATTCCCGGCGCCCGCAGAGGTTCTTTCCAATGAATCATGCCCTACGGCCGCATGAACCAAATCCTATGCCCGTAGGAGCTATTCTTTGGTGACCTATGACCGTAAGTTATGTACCTACGCCCGTAGACCTTGTTCCTTCGTCCGTAGACAGTAAACCACACAATAACACATCCTACGGCCGCTAAGACCCTGCCTACGGCTGCAGAAAACACAAAAGGCCTCCTACAGCAGCAGGGATTATCTCCCGCGCCCGTAGGAAGTTCCTGCACAGCATGCCTTCGTCCCTGTTTCACGACAGCTCTGTAAATCGCGTTTTTAACACCCAAAATTTGATTGAAACCATATTTCAAGAAGAACATGCCGCCGATTTTAGCAGAAATTAAGAGTGAAATGAAGAAAGAAATTAAGAAAGAAATAAGAGACACCATTCGAGAAGAGTTTGACACTTTAGGGGAAGAACCAAATAAGAGGGACAAGAAGATGAAAATGCAAGCTGAAACTGGAGGATCTCGACACAGGGTCGCGTGTGAGACATGTGGTAAAAATCATGTTGGGGAGTGTCGACACAAAGAAAAAGTTTGTTACTCATGTGGACTCCCAGGACATTATGTCAAAAAATGTTTGGGTAAATATTGTTACGAGTGTAGGCAGTATGGGCACGACTCCTCTGAGTGCTCTAACTAGTTGAAAAGTGTGGTGTAAGTTATGAAATAACCGTAGAGGTTTTGGTTATGTAGGTAAAGTTGAAATGTCGGATGATTTTGAAATAATCGCATGTAGCTTCTTTTGATCAAAGTAAGATATATATGTTTTATATACTATAACCTTACAGATAGTAGAATAACTGTAGTTATGGTGTTGTTAGTTTTTGTATCAATTATGATGGTTGCGTAATGCATAAATTGTCTAAATATGAATTAAAAATTGGACGATAGAATTAAATGTATGACATTGGTAAAAGTGGAGTTGCGAGTATGTTCTTATGTGGAATATGATTGAAGCAAGACCATATTTAACTGTAGTTATAGTAGAGTTGTAAGAGGTTTGATCCTCTTTCATTGTTGACTATTGCACAGATAGAAACAGACGAACGTTGGTATAGTAGAGTTAAGGAAATTAGTGTTACAAGACCTGTGAGTCCAGATTATCTGAATTAGTCAAGTTGAGATAAACTTCTAGTGGTAGTAAGTGTGACTGAAGGCATTATTCGTGTCAAGGAATTTGTTGAATGGTGATCCGTATGTGCTAATGTAGGCATGGCAGGATTCCGAGGACGGAATCCTCTTTAAGGAGGGTAGATTTGTAACATCCTAAAATGGGCCTAGTTGTAAACACTTGTATGTATAGCTTTAAAAGTTGTATTTTGACTTTAATTGGTGTTTTGTTGTTAATTAAAGTAGATATATATTGTTAAATGGTGTTCTATACGTTAATTGGTGTTTTAAACATGAACTGGTGCTAATTGGTGCTAATTGGTGTTAATTGTAGATAAAAGTGTGGTATTATGGAAAGTGTCATAAATAGAGTAGATGGGTGTTTTATTGAATGGTTTTAGATAATGGTTCCAAAAATATCTCCGTTAGTTGAAACGGATAAACCTAAGTTGTGTTTTAAGTTGAATAGGAGAACAAAATACCCGAGATGGGTATTATTTACTAAGTCGGTTGGGGAAGGGGGGGATTCTTATCCCCTGACTCAAACTCACACACACAAACACACAAAAACACATACACAGACATACGTACGCCTACACACATATACACTTGGAGATTTTGAGATTCTGATCGAGGATTCGGATTTAGAAACGGGATTCACGTGTCCAATCTGTTCTTAACGAGCCTAGTCATCTCCTATCTGTAAGTATTTCTCGTTTAAAACTCGGTTTTGAGTTTTAGTGTTCAAAGGTATTAATTGATCGATTTTGAGGCGTTTTGATGTCGGTTTTGTGTCCAAATGGTGTCAATAGCTTCATATGTATGTTAGGTATCAAGTGGTGATAATTGATTGTAGAAACAAATCGAGTTTTGGGGTTAAAATCCGAAAAACAGCGTCGGTCGAAGAACAGAGTCGAAGCCCACTGTAATTGGGTTGCTTGCGGCCGTAAGGGAAAGGCCTTGCGACCGTAAGCAATTCCAAGGGCCCCTTTGCGGTCGTAAGCAAGGGGTCTTGCGGGCGTAAGTCAGTGTGTCGTTGTTTACCGTCTACGGACGAAGGAATGGGCATTACGGGCGTAAGCATATAGCCTACGGCCGTATGCAGTTGTGAAACGATGCTTACGGGCGTAAGGATAATCCTTTATGGCCGTAATGCATGTTTTGTTGAAAGGAGGCCTTTACGGGCGTAAGAAATATTCTTACGGCCGTATGGTGGTTTGTGAGAACCCTTACGACCGTAAGCGTGGGGCTTGCGGCCGTAAGCAGGGGGTTTATGTGGTGATAACTTTTTAGTCTTGTATTTTAAGCTTCGTTGACTATCGTTGAGTGGTGTCTAAGCTTAAACCTAATGTGTTAGGTGGTTTGGACGACTCTGGAGATTCTTAGGATTCTCGATTTCAGTGTTGCCTTCTGTAATCTCGAGGTGAGTACCGGTTTCCCATGAGTCTCAGTAGATAAGTTGTATGTTGTATATGTTGACACATGATTGGTGTAAGGTTCACGAAAGACAAAGTATGATATGATGATAGGTGTATGATTTAAGAAAGATAAAGTATGTTGTGATGAATGGTGTATGATTCTTGTAAGACAAAGTATGCTATGATAGAAATATACCGTATGTTTATGAAAGACCATTTATGCCATGATAAAGACACATAATGTGATATGATAGAGTTGAATACGCACGCTTGTTGTAAAAGAAAGAAACTACCTATGATAATAACTATGTGGTGATTGTATGCTATGAAAGAGAATATTTATGACAGAAACCATGTGGTAACTGTATGTTGTGATAGACTTATAATAGACTTGTATTCATATGTGGTTTAGTAGCATGAAAGATATTAATTGGGTAATTATATGCGCGCATGAAAGATATTTGTATATGACAGACTGTCCGGACATAACATGAAAGAACAACAGAGGTCAGTCAGGTAGACGAGTGTTAATATCTGGCTGGGTTCCCAGTGTCCTGAGGGACGAACGGGGGAACTTAACGGTACCCATGAGTATACACATGGGGTAGGTACTGCAGGCCGCCGTTCCTCTACGAAAGAAAGTTCCTTGCTAGATTGGAACCAACATGATAGACAAAATGTACCATGTGGACTGCTCCTCGCTTTCCCACTGGTACAACCTGTTGTTGTCAATTCTTCAGACAGGATTGTTGAGTAGGAATAACTACCCTGCGAAATACAACTTCTGTTGACTGGATTGGCGCAACACAATCTGATAGGATAGCCTTGTGTGCTTTCCTGGTTGTTGACTGTATGCTTATTGATGCTTTTGTGTAACCTTTACTCACTAGCTAGTGTAGCTAACCGGTTCATGATTTACCCTTTTCACAGGTAAAGATTAGGCTGCCTGGTGAGGTGGGCGCATGTGGGTAATTGTAGCTAATTCTTTTGGAACACTTTGCTATTGTTTGTTTGCGTCTTGATGGTCGGTTGATAGTACGGTAGCACCGGTTTGTTTAGGGACTTGGTATCTGATATTTATACTCGCCAAGTCAGTTAATAACACATGTTACTTTGTAAACACTGTTTACCTTCCGCTGTATTATTTGATAAACGTATTCAGAAGTTTTAAATAAACCCTGATTTTTAGCTCGAAAAACCCGGTGTTACAGAAATCATTTGTTCCAACATTCTATAAGCCCAAGAGGCTAACCCTCAAGCCCACCAATTCATTACAATTCACAACCAACTCAACAATTACAACAATGTTATTAATAATAAATATTATTTCATTATTTTTGGGAATCGGGTATTACACATCGATGAATGTTGCAAAGTAAGAACAACCACTATGAAACTTGATGACAAGGATATACTAGGACTCTTATAAATGTGTGTTGTTTTCCTTTAACACAAGCTTCACAAAACTGTATTTTCCTAGTGACATCTACTTCTGATACCATTGGTTAGTCAAAGAACTATTTTGATATCTATCACAAAGCTTTTTCCAAACCTCATTTGCAGTTCTTACGTGAACAACCTCTCTTAGAACATCATCAAATAAGCTTAATAGTATGGCAATTGGTGCTTTTACAAGGATCGGTTTCTTTGCATCTTATATGATCTTCTCGGGAAAGCTTGCATCCCCTCTGATTGCAGCCTCACACCCTTGTTGAACGAGTATAGATTTCATCTTTACTTTCCATAAGGTAAGGTTGATCGACCCATCGAACTTAGATCTTGAACTTGTTAGATGTTTTTCCAACAAATAAAATCGCTAGCAATGTTGCTAGCTTTGATAGCACTTGATAGAAAAAGTGGTTCACCAATTTGATAGATCAGCTATGTCCACTATCAAAGAAAGAATATGATTATGTATGGTTTTGAGAAATCAATCCCTAAGGATACAACTTTCCGGTATTATATTTTTAGATAAAGAAAGACTTGATAAAAAGGATAACATTGGATAACTTCAACCGCGAATAGGAAACTTCATCTCACAAGATTTTCGTAGGCTTCCCTCATGTTTCTACTCTATCCATATTTGAAACTTTATCTCCGTAATGTATCTCGTTAACACATATGTATCTATGTATGTATGTGTGTGTGTATATATATATATATATGTCTGTGTGTATGAATGTATATACATACGTATACACGTATATATATGTATGTCGTATATCTGTATTTGTGTGTGTATATATATAACTGAGTTCACTTGGAAGTTAAACTAGTCGCACAGTGATTCGTTTGACACACACAATCAACTAAATACTTGAATTTTAAATTGTGTTTTTTTGAACGCCATATTTAGATTATATAGTTAGAACCAAGAACGATAGTCACATATTTACTTAAAGAATGTAAAAAAAAGAAAAAAGAAAAAGAATGATAAGTGTAAGAATATGGATGCAACGGGGAACTAAGGAAAAAGAAAAATCGAGTCAAAGCAGTCGACCCGACCACCATCGAAACTCTCTCTCTTCCTCTTCGTCCCTAACCTCTCTCCCACTCGACTCACACAAATCCTCCTACACGAACATCAAAATCTTCTTTCATTCATTATTCTTTATATAAATATGATCTGTAGCTAAAATCAAGCTCACTGATTTCACCTTCAATTTCGCACAGTTTGTTGCCGTTTGATGCATACGAGCATCAGTTTGATGGATATATTCTACTTCATTAGGAGAAATTGAAGCTTAAATTTGAGGATCCGACAACTTCTTATAGTTTATTTGCTTCAGTTTCTGTTCATCTCCTGGTAAGGTTCACTATGTCTTTCTGCGCTGTTATTAGGATTGAGTTTGGATGATTATATTCAACGGGAGTTTTGGCTTGACTTTCTTTCTTTGTATTCTGGTTATTCTGTTTGTAGTTTCAGAAGCAGTGTTGCTTAGGGTTTTGATTGTCAGCACTTGGATGTTCTTTTGTAGTTTCAATAAGATAATTAATGTTCAAAATGATATTGTGCTATTTTAGTTCATTCATAACATGTCTGATTTAGTACTCTTATTCACCATGTTGATTTTGTTGGTTTGTCATATTTGTTTGTCTTATTCCCTGTTCTTGAAAATCTTAATGGCAATGAACTTCTTGATGTTGCAATACATTTGTTTAGTATGATTTTAATTGGTATTGTTAACTACAAACACCAACATATGACTGACATCCAGATACTACTACAGGAAAGGTTTATTTGTATCTATATTTGAGTTTGGGTTGATTAAACTAAACAGGGTCTTTAGTTCCAGTTTTGAAAACTTTCTTTCTTCGTATGCTGGCGATTTTGTATTTATTTCGATACATTCATTGTCAGTACTAGGTTTTAATTCGAAGGTTCAGTTATTTAGTTAAGATTAAATTGTGTTAATTCTACTAGCTCATTTAAGGAGGCAATGCTGTCTAGCTTCCTTAAGATGGTATATGTTTGTTTTTAATTTGATCTTAGTTGGTACTGTTAACATTCCTAGAAATTGCACTCAACATTCAGATACTTAACTTGTCAACTCTTAATTATAACACCAAATTGGATAGAGTTTAAGGAGAAGAGGCTTGTAATGATGTTTAGCTTCTATTGGATGTGAGCGCAATAATGTTTCTTGGAATTCGTGGATCTTCTAGACAGGCCTAAAAGAAGTTATATTACTGATTTCCATATACAAGATAGTTACAAAAATTTGCAGCTCAATGTACCTCCCTTTCTTTTGATTTTAATGGTCTAGCATATTGTTCTTATCAACATTTTGGATAAGAGTCTATAAGGTTTGGATTTAAGTAGGAAAATCTGGTACAATATATGTGCTAAATAATTTCTTAAGGCACACCAGCAAGATTCCCCTTTTGTAGGGGCGCACTTCTTATGGATGTCAATGATTATTGCGTTATTACAGCTAATATCAGGAACAAAAAACTTCTATTCGTTTCTTCTTTTCTTATCCCTTTGTAATTGTTAATATAAAATTCACTATTTTGATTGTATCAAAGGTGATCAGTTTCGTATTCTTACTTTAAGTTTCTTAAATTTGGTATAGGAAATTCTGCAATGCACCGTGTAGGCAGTGCAGGCAATACCTCCAATTCAAGCCGTCCTCGTAAGGAGAAAAGGTTGACTTATCTTTTAAATGATGCCAATGACACGAAGGTCAGGGTTTATATTGTTTTCCGTTACTTCCATGTGTATATCTGCTTCCTCATAGATGTTTTATTTGATGGACATATCTTGTTAAACTTCCAGAATATGTTGGTGTACTAGTGCTGCCAGACTTTATCTTCAGAAAAGATTTGCAGATAATTAGAAGTTATGAAGTTAAAATACTTTTTAAGGTTAAGAGACAACCTTTCTAGATTATATAGTTAAGGCCATATTTTTCTCAACAACAGGAGTTAGTATTCTTGTTAGTGTAGTTCCCAGAATTTAAGATTTATTATACATGCATATGCATAGTGTGTTTGTGTGCGTATGTTAGGGAAGGAGTGTTGAAAGAATCATCTTAATTTTTCTATCGTTATTGTTCATCTGAGTAATTTGTTACTTATTCCATCGTTATCTGTCGTGTTTCATGCATCTGTACAAAGGAATTGTTCTGTTAATGATATATATCATTCGAATATATTTCAATATTCAGTTGCTTACATTGTAAACTTAAAAGTAATTCGCTCAATTGCAATGTTTTATGCAGCATTGTGCAGGTGTTAACTGTTTAGCTGTCTGTAAGCCATCAGAGACAGATAATTCTAGTTACCTGTTCACCGGGAGCCGCGATGGCACGTTGAAAAGATGGACATTGGGTGAAGAGGGCGCCACATGCTCAACTACTTTTGAGTCTCATGTTGACTGGGTATATATTTTTAAGTGACTGGTATTTTGTACTATCAGTCATATCTATTTGAGAGGCTACTTCGATACTCAAACTTAAAATGACTGTCGTTTTGATGTATATATTTTCAAATCAAGCCAAATCCATATATGTACTTCCGTTAACGGTATAGTTTGGAACCGGACTAGATCTAAACCAGAACCAACCCAGTAGCAGAGAAGTATCAGTTGGTTCGGGTTTTTGTTCCATTATTTCTTACTTTTTGATTTTAGCCCGGTTCTGATCTGATGCGCATCTCTCTCTTTATTAAAACTTATGTTCAACTGCTACTTCATCAAGGAATGAGTTGGGTTTTACAGGTGAATGATGCAGTCCTTGTAGGAGGGAATACCCTTGTCTCCTGTTCCTCAGATGCTACTGTCAAGGTTTATCTTTATTATTAATCAATATGTTTACAACTGTGCATTAGTGTTTGTTTAATTCTCATTAACCCTATGCTGGATTCTGTCAGGCTTGGGATTGTTTTTCAGATGGAACTTGCACAAGAACTTTCCATCAGCACACAGATTATGTTACTTGTCTTGCTGCTGCAGAAAAAAATGTAACTTCCACTGCCAAAATATGCCTTCCCTGCTCTTATTTCAATTACATAAAAATAATCATAGAGTTTTTGTTGATATATTGGCACGTCTTTTTCGAAATTTGGAAAAGGAGAGCACCAGTTTGCATTAGAGATTGCAATATAGGTGGGTTGGGAGGTTGGTTTATGGGTCAAAATAGGTTCCTATTGAACCAGGCCAGGTTGGGTTTAGTTCACCTGCAGAAACTTTTTTCTTTCTTTCATTTTTGTAAGAAAAGTTATTACGACAGCTGTGAGTATGAAAGCAATACTATTAGTAGGATAATAATCTAAATCATGTACAAAAAATTTTGGGGTTTAACGCCGTTAATTATGATACTAATATGTTTTATGGGTTTTTTTCATCTCTAGAGCAATATTGTTGCATCTGGTGGGCTGGGTGGTGAGGTATTCATTTGGGATCTTGAAGCTGCACTTGCTCCATTTACAAAGACTAGTGATGTGACTGTTGGCGATTCTTCAAATGGAATCAATGGAGGAAGTTCACTGGCTGTTACAAGTTTACGTACCATCAGCTCAAGCAACAGCATTACATCACACACAAATCAACCTCAAGGATATGTTCCCATTTCTGCTAAAGGACATAAAGAATCTGTTTATGCATTAGCAATGAATGATACCGGAACTCTTCTGGTTTCTGGTGGAACAGAGAAGGTATAGTTTATAAAGTTTTTGTAGGGATTATTTTTTGTTTTTTATTTTTAAGAAGCAGTTAAGATTTTTCTTTGCTTTTATTTTATTTTGCCTTGGCAGTCATAACCTGCATGTCTATAAATATTTTGTTTCTTGCAGGCTGTACGTGTTTGGGACTCAAGAACTGGTTCGAAGATGATGAAACTTCGAGGGCATACAGATAATATTAGGGCTCTGCTTCTCGACTCTACTGGGAGGTTCGTTTTCTTGTTTATATTGTTTGTTTAGATAGCGCAACTTGAAAATTTTCAATTTCTATGTATATAAAGTTCCTCAAAAAGATTTGTACTTCAAAATCTTTTAATGAGTGCATAATACTATAATAGTGCTTGATTTTCATGATTGCAGGTTCTGCCTGTCAGGATCCTCCGACTCTATGATCAGGTAATACATCATCATGGTTAAGTTTCTACCTAGTAAGAAATCATCACTTCATTCATCCCGTATTAAATATCTTCAATTGATTTAATCCTTAATTAGTTATCTTCTAATTTTTTTTCGAAATTACCTAAATGGCTAAACCGGCTGTCACATTTAGATACACACCTTCCTTCAATAGATATTAAAATACCCAAAGTTGATAATGAGTGGAAAGCTGAACTTTTAAGTTGAAGATGCTCAAGGCTTTTGAATCTTCTTTGAAGGATTAAGAATCTTTATTGGTATAAATGTGTGACCGTTACGATTGTGATGGCATATTATCTAGTAACAGGAGACTGTAATATAACAAGATAAGAGAAACTGTTTCATGAACTTTTTTCTTGCTTTTTATGATGAATAAAGTAACTTCATATATAAATATAAATTTCTTGTAGATTGTGGGATCTCGGGCAGCAGCGCTGTGTGCACTCTTATGCTGTTCATACTGATTCTGTATGGGCACTTGCTAGCACTCCAGCATTTAGTCATGTGTATAGTGGTGGAAGAGATCTTTCTGTGAGTTTTCATCTCTATCTTTATGAGTCCATATCTTTTCTAGATTTGTTTTATGAGTCATGATTGACTGCCGGGGTGTTTGGATGTATCTTTTGAAGTTGATTTTGTGCTACTAAATATTTAGAATCAGATAATCAACCATAGGAAACTGTGTTGCAAAAGCTAGTCTCTGGATGTGCTTTACTGGTTGAAGTTGTGTCAATCATATAATTGAATATTTTAAGTGTTCGGAAAATTCTTAGTAAATTAAGGAACCAATACATAAGCATGAGCAAAAATGGCATTATTGCATATTGTTGAAGTATTTGAATTGTTTAATATGACAATCTGTTTTAATACTGTTGAAGTATTTACAAAACTATATATATCCTATTTTGTGAGGTATTGTTATCTTTGAAATATTGGTAAAAAGTATTTAAAATGGGAAAAAAGAGGACCAAGTAAATTTAGTTTTGGTGCAACTGGTATGAAATTGATTATTTGACATGTAAACAATGAGAATAAAAATCACTTTATCAAGATTATGCAAATCCAAACAACCCTATATGCGTGTCAGCGCCAGTGCATCATATTTTGAACCGCTTTCTACTTGTAGTTGTATTTGACAGACCTTTCTACAAGAGAGAGTGTATTGCTTTGCACAGAGGAACACCCTATTCAGCAATTAGCACTACATGATGATGATGGTATTTGGGTTGCAACAACAGATTCATCTGTACACAGATGGCCTTCTGAAGGCCTGAATCCTGAGAAAGTGTTTCAAAGAGGGGGTTCCTTCTTGGCTGGAAATTTGTCATTTTCAAGGGCAAGGGCTTCCTTAGAAGGATCTACCCCTGTGAGCTATCTTTTCTTTCTTATAACAAACTTAGATATTTTTTTGGCAAAGAATCTGTCTTCCTTTTCTTTGAGAAGAGTTTTTATCACATACTTAACAGACTAGCTATTTAGCTGCCTAAAATACATCAGAAATACAGACATTTAGCATATATACTCTAATCTTGGAAAACAAATAATGATATGATAGGAACATATATTTTGCTGATTTGAATTGGTGCATGATATATGGTGGAAAATAATTTGCTGCAGATAATCTGATCTGCTAATATCTTTGACATTACTGATTTGGTGCATAAACCAGGTGAGATTGATTTGCTGCAGAAAATCAGGTGGAAGTTGATTTGGTGCATAAACCCCTCTCATATATAATACATGTGAATTACCTTAAACATGCATCGTTTATTGTTAAAATTTAGGTATACTAGGAAGCTGAAACCTTTCACACTACTAAAGTAGCCAATACAACACCACCCGGGATTATTTCCTTATCTTCCACACAGACCTTTGGATGAACAAGTTTTAAAAAGATAAGATCTGTAGAGGTAGGAGGTTAAAATATTGACCTCCCTATTGTGGGTGGCCATGAACCTAGGTCATTCCTAGACCGAACCACGTAACCGCATGTTCTTGTTTCCTTGTGGTTTCCTTTTTTGTTTTCTAAGGCGTCATATGTGTTCCTTTTACCCCACACCATGTTGGGATAAAATGCTGCTTGTAGTGTTGTATTGTTCTTGTAAATTGGACATATTCTTCACTGTTTGTATCATGTATATCTTGATGTATAACTATTTCAAATGTAGCACGCTAACTGATGTAGTTTATTTAGGTTCCTGTGTATAGAGAGCCAGCTTTAAGTATTGATGGAATTCCAGGGATAGTGCAGCATGAAATATTGAACAACAGAAGGCATGTTCTGACTAAGGTGATTTTATCTTGTCTTTTTTTTACATTGATCAATAGTTCAAGTGGTTTATTAACACCTTCAAATCTTATAATTTCTTGTTTCTGTTGAATATAATGATATACAGAACTGATGGTGTGAAGTGTTTCTGATAGGATAATGCTGGTTCTGTGAAGCTTTGGGAGATTACTAGAGGTGTTGTGATTGAGGACTATGGGCAGGTTTGTCACATACTGTTTTGGATTAATCATATAGGGTTATCTAGATTCATAGGTAGTAGAGGGTTGCAATTACCTGGTTCAAAGTGAAACAGGTCAGATGGGTCAAAAGTGATCTAAAGTTTATTCAATTTTACAACCGGTGTTAGTGTTTTCCTAATGAATATTGATTAGTATTATAATAAATATTGTTTTCATATTCATACTTAACATAATAGTTGTTTATAAAAGTCAATAAAATAAAAGAACTAAAACATGTTTGGGTGTCAACTCAACCTGTGACTCGGTTTGACCTGTATTAGAATTTACATGTCCTCACAGGTTACCCAACCCACTAAACTTACTATTTTGCCCCCTTTAATATGTAAGATGTAGCATTGACCACCCCTTTAATATTGTTTTCTTAAATTGTCATTTAACATATTTTCATATGTTCCATTACACTCATATTTTAAATTTTTATTTTTTAGGTTTCATTTGAAAAGAAGAAAGAAGAACTATTTGAGATGGTATCTACCAACATATCATTACATTAATAATTCATAAAAGATTCATTAAATTTGAATTGACATTATTTAGGGATTTCCAGGTAAGCATTCCCGCATGGTTCACTGCCGATACCAGGCTCGGGAGCTTGTCTATACATTTGGACACGCCCCAATGTTTTTCTGCAGAAATGTATTCTGTTGACCTCAACATCACCGAGAGAGCAGAGGATGACAAGGTGCACATATCCTTCAGTATGCCAATTTTTAAATACATAGTCTGAAGAAAGGAATGCATACACAATATAAAATGATCTCTTTGCTGTTTGCAGATCAATTTGGGTCGAGAAACACTCAAAGGACTGTTGGCTCATTGGTTGGTTAAGAAAAAACATAAATTCGGGTCTCAATCATCAGTTAATGGAGATATTTCATCTGGTGGAAGGAGTGTTACACTTTCTAGAGTTGAGGTGGATGGTAATTCTGAAAATGATTCTGCGGTATATCCTCCATTTGTATTCTCGACTGCTTCCCCTCCTTCTATCATTACTGAGGGTTCTCAGGGTGGACCATGGAGAAAGAAAATTACCGAACTCGATGGAACCGAGGATGAAAAGGACTTCCCGTGGTGGGTTTTAGATTGTCTTTTGCATAATAGGCTGCCACCCAGGGAACATACCAAGTAATTCTTCATACTCATTGCCTTCAATTTTCTCTCCTTTTTACCTGCTTATGTGTCTTATAACTAGTGCTGTCATTTCAACCCATTTATATGAAAATGGGCAGATTTGGATTGTATATTACTGATAAATGGCCACTCACGTAAATTTCAAATAAATAAAAAGAAAAAGAAAAAAGAACCCAAAAAATAGCTATCAAGGAAGATGGGGGTTGAATGGGTCTAAACTTACAGTTGTCTAAAGTGTATTTGAATACTTAAAGCCTCCTAAATGTTTTATTAAAAAAATTACTTTCTTCATTTAAGAGCTGATTGCATATTAAGGTAGCCTACCTTGGTCCAATGTCTATATCATGTAACCATCTTTTTGTCTGGGATAAGCCAGTAAACATTGAAAACTTCTGATACCCTTAAAACGAAAAAGAAAGAAGCCATATTGATTTTTCTTACGTGACATTTAAGCTGAATTGGCACTGATGGGGTAATTAGATCCCAGTTATCTCCTATAAAGATTGAAAATTAATTTAAAAGAATTTTTTTAAAGTTTGCCTTTTTTTCTGAAGGGAAAAAGCGTTGGTCACACAAAAGAAAAGTTGGCCCAAAATTAGCTATTTTATAATCCAATTTCGCTTTTCTTTATTCTATAATATTTATTATTTTATATGGTACATGAGTTATGTGTATAAGTACAGAACCCATGGCAGCTTAATCCAATCTCACCCAACCTGTTACCCCAAACTTATCGATGAGCTGGACCCATTTCTATACAGCTTGTTTTTCCATCTCTTTTTTTCATTTTCTTGCCCATCTTTTATGCAATAAAGGAAGACACCGTGAATGACATAGAAACACCTATAAAGTTCACAGTTTCTCTTGTACTTGCATGCAAATGCTGATGCTAGAGATTCAAATTGTTTGTTTACAAGCTATCATTTGACGATTTTCATATTAATTAGATTCATTTTTTCAGGTGCAGTTTCTATTTACATCCATGTGAAGGTTCACCTACCCAGATCTTAACCCAAGGGAAGCTGAGTGCGCCTCGTATTTTAAGAATACACAAGGTACTGTTTGATAATCTAATTGCTCTCAACTTGTTTCCCCACTGAAAGTTGTGGTCAGCTTCTTTTAGGCCATAGAATAGGTGGCAAGTTGTTTGGGTTGGGTAACAGGTCAAAACGGGCCGTTTTTTAGTTTGGAGTGGGTTGACCCAAATACACTCTTTTGTCCATCTTCAAAAATTTTATGAATGCTTAATGCATTAAATATGATTACGAAAATAGTTTTATTCAATAGTAATCTAAATCTTTGACTAACTGATTTAGGAGATTGCATGCGTTAAATATACACTTTTTGGTGACTTTCTACCCTATGTAGCTGATTTCACCCATATGAGATTAAAAGTAACCCAAGTTGACCATTTGTATGTAAATGAGTCATACACTCATAATTGCAACCTCTATCAACTTATGATGAGGGGACAACAAAAAGGTGGCATTTACTAGCGTTCCTAGTCTTTATTTTTTTAATGGATAAGAGTAATAATCCACAAATTAAACACATTTTTGTAACTTTTTGTATAGGTTGTAAACTATGTGGTGGAGAAGATGGTTCTAGACAAGCCGTTAGATAGTTTAAGCAATGACGGGTTAGTTGTTGGAGATGGATCTTTTAGATCCGGATTGAAGCCTTGGAAGCTTAAGCCTTCAATAGAGATCTTGTGCAATAATCAGGCAAGTATCTGTGTTTATTGTCAATAATGTTGCTTGTTAATGTTGATTCATTTCTATACAGGTAATAACTCACATACACCTCTAGGGAGTTTTGAACTCACCACCTTTGGTTTGATGGGATAACTTTGTACCTGTTAGAGTGTTAGGATATGCTCTGTTGGTTCTTTTTAGCTGCAAGTAATTTTAGTGTAATTCGAGGAAACTCAATTGGCTTGGTAGAAGGGACAAGTGGTGCAAAGTACACACTCGTTGAACCATACTAAACTTCCAGACCCAAAGTGGCATGGGTAAAGCCGACCACAGCTGAAGCTGATAGCATTGACCCACTACCAAAGCTGCTCAGATTAAGCCGATCATGACGGTTATTGGAAAACACTTACCCGCTAGAAATCTAGATAACTGTTGGAAGTTGGTTAAATCTTTTGGCTGCTTTCGTTGGTGTTTTATGATAAAAACAACCCAAACACGACTTTAATCACTTTGTGGTTCTCAAGATCGTCTTCTGAGTTCTGATTATCCTAAAGTATATTTCATGCATCACTATTCACTGCATTTTGGGGTGGAATTTTAGGAAAGTTTTCTGCCCAGATTTTCCAGGCTATCCATTCTCTCTGCCATATTCATGCCTGATTTTCTAACATTAACTTTATTCATTCACTCAACAGCCTAAATACGAGATTGGATCTAGATGTGAGTAGAGTATACACAATATGGGCAGCTCAAGCAGGGTGGGTAATGGGTTAAACACATAATTTTCTAGTAAGAGACTGGATGGTTTGGGTTGACCTGAAACACTTTAGTCCAAGTGATTTTTTAAAGATAACACAAATATATTGTGCACTTGTGGCCTTGTGCAGCTTCAAGATATTTAGTGTGTCAAACATGAAAAATTTGTTTTGGTTTTAGATGCTCTTCCGCTTCGATAACATATAGTAGGAAAATGATCAGATTCCTTATATCCGATATATTTATTTATTGAACTCCTTAAAGACACTTATTGTCACACATTACTTGAATATTAGAAACGTCTTCTTATGCAGGTCTTAACACCCGACATGAGCCTATCAACTGTGCGGGCTTATATCTGGAAAAAACCTGAGGATCTTGTTCTCAACTACAGGGTTGTGTCTGGAAGATGAATTCATCCTTCCTATCCATGTATGCCACTACTTCAGTTGGGTATGTATGTCAAACTTCAACTTTTTTCAATTTTAAAGTACAATTTTTTTTTTCTTTTCATATTGCACGTTTTCCCCTCGTGTTAATTCGTGGCAAGATAACGAGTTTAACTCTCTTTCATCCTAACTTACTTTGTGAGCAACAAAACACTTCGTTAGGGTTGGGTTGGGTTGGGTGGACCGTGGACCTGCCAGCACATTTTGTTTCTTTCTTTTTTAAATTCCATGAATAATATTAAAAAGGATCAGTTATTTTTCTAATTATATAATGATCCTGAGTTTTTTGAATTAAACAATATAGAAATTGCAAACTTGCAATTTTACAATGAGATTCAACTTGGATGGATACTCTGACTCATCCTTATCGACTTCATTGTGGAGACGTTCATTTCTACCCATCAATTTTAAATTTATCTCCAACGGTCCAAATAAACATAATAGCTTAAAAGAAGGGATAAAATGGGTTGAAAGTCTGGCCAAGTGTTCTTTTTAATGCATTAAACTTTCTAAACTATTTTCTTAAAGAACTTAGATTGTTATTGAAATAACAAGGTTTTTGCAATCATATTTTAACACCCTATTGTTAATAAAAAAAGTATGAATTTTGGACCAAATTAAGTAATGTGTGACAACCCAACCTGACCCGTTAGACCCAACCCGCTTCTGCTTTATTTTATTCATAGAAAGACTTCATGAACCTCTGAACCTGTAAAAAAGTGTGCATTTACTTTTTACTTATGTTTAAACGGCTTCTTTATCGAGCAGTATATATACCCGCAAGTTACAAGCAAATTACACAATCTCCGTGTAATCTCATTTCTTTTGTAGGTTAACCGTGAGCAACCATGAGTGACTTTATAGGGTTCGAAAGTCATCATTGGTAACCGGTTTGAAGGGTTGGTATTTTGACTATTTGAGCAGAGAACTGCTGACTTTGAGAGTAAAAAGAATCAAAATAGAAGAAATCATCTCTGTTGTGGGAATCCTTGAAGGTTTTCTTCTGGTTGCTGAGTTGAAGTCAGAAGGCTTTGTAGATTTGTATTATTTTGGGGAGTGGGGGTTGATTTATGAAAAAACCACAAAAATTTTAGTATAACCAAGGCAATCAAGTACTTGAATATACCATTTTTGCACCTAACTTATTATGTTTTGTTTTTTAATTTTATTAAAAAATTTTATGGCTTTGGTTGTAGAATATGTTATGTCCGTCTTACCGATGGCATCATCGATCGATCTTGGTATAAGTTTTTTTTAATTAGTTTCGTGTTCTTGATGTACATCGGACGTTTGATTTGTGGTTAAAATAAATCTATGACGTTGTTGAAAGTTTGGTGAGTATCGTTATCGAGTCGAAATTATATTATATTGAATGCCAATTTTATATGGCAAAATCTGTATCTTTATTAAGAAGTGCGAAGGTGGAAAAACGAATGTTTGATTTTTGAAGTGGAGATATATAATTTAATGTCTTTGACTGTGATGTGTGTTTGTGACTACGTCTTTTGCATTTGTGGATTTCTTTCTCCCGTTTTTCCCGTCCGATCATGATATAATATTATACGCTTGTTTTTGGGACAAGGTAAGGTTTTTTTAGGAGAATGTTTAAACTATCACCTAAGGCTAGGCGTTATACCCATCTTTCATCGCCACATCAGCGCCACATCAGCTTTCTTTCTCTTCCCGTTTCCTTACCCCCAACTAGTGTTGTACCATCTTTCATCTTTTCCCTTTTCTTTTCACTTAAAAAAAAGAAAAAATATAATATAATAAATGTGGCAAAGTTTGATTGGATGAAGGAGGGGTGGGGGGTGTGGGGGTTGAAAGATTTCTCTCGGATAAATAGAGCCGAAGCCCCTTACCGCCGCCTTCACCGCACCATGGGAAGTGGTGTTCCCGTGAAACCCGCTGCAATCTTTCGCGTACCCGCATGCTTCGGCTTGAGTATAACACTCAGCCTAATAGTCTATTGGTTAACATTCTATCTCCGCAAAAAGAAGGTTTTGGGTTCTAGTTCTATGATCTGGTAACGAGGGTTGGAGGGTGAAGACCACATGCGGGTGAGCGTGCACCATGTGGTGATGGATAGTGTTTCATCAAGTCTCCTTTTCTCTCTATTTGTATATAACTTCTTATTAGTTAGCGGGTCATAAAATTTTGTGTGGTGAGTAGTGTCCACTATAAGATTGAATGCTGGACCGTGAGAGAAAAACTGATGTGACGATATAACAAGTATGATGTTGGTCTTTTAAAAGAATAGTCATCCAACCATTTTGTAATAATTTCCCTTTTTTTATTATAGACAAAAATATATTTGAAATGAAAAAAAGTAGTGTTGGTGTACAACAAAAAGAAAACTTGAAGTGGGAAACGATACAAAGAACATAAATGTCTAGACAACACAAACCTTTAGGTACAAAAAGAAAATAATTTAAAGTTTAAAGTTATGTCAAATATAAGAAAGAGTCAAAACAAAATGACCAAAATTACCCAAAACTTTAGGTACAAAACCTACATGAATTACGTACAAAACATATCTTGAAATAACTCAAGTGGATCAAGTGTGTTCTATGAGGCTACTCGCAACTCAAGCTATTCACGAGCATGACGTATCTACGTACAAGATTTTGGGTGACAGTGAACCGGCTAAAGATCACAATAATTATAATATTAAATGCAATATTATAGATTTTTATATAAAAACCCAAGTTATATACAGAGTTAACATGGTGAACTCAGTAAATATATATATACTGGATCCGGTATTGTTCATGAATCACTAGTGATACATCTTCTCTTAACGTGTGATATCCATTACTATGTCCCGCTTCAGATGTGGTACCCCATACCCCATGCTCCGTGAAAGGGTCACACATACTAAAGATCTTTTTTTGTATGTGTATGTGAGTTATAAAGATATAAAAGAAAAAGTAGAAAGTGAAAGGGTTTTAAGCTTGAATGATAAAAGAGTTAAAGTAATGTTGTGTGTAAAAAAGTACAAAGGAAAAAATAAAAGGTTATTAAGAAATTATATTTTCTACTATTGTAATATTGTATAATAACTTTTTTGTGGATTTTTTATTCCAAGATCCTTAAACTATTTATTGTCCTTTGTTTAGGATTAGAAATTACATCTTGTGAATTTCTACAATTTTTTAGTCAATCCTTAACTATTTATCATCTTTTCTTTAGGATTAGAAATTGCAAAAGATGGATCAAATATAAGTGACAATATCTCACATTATTTTATCAA
The DNA here is from genome assembly GCA_947179395.2 of Pulicaria dysenterica. NCBI lineage: Eukaryota > Viridiplantae > Streptophyta > Magnoliopsida > Asterales > Asteraceae > Pulicaria > Pulicaria dysenterica. The sequence continues at coordinate 5,828,522 of OX359295.1, forward strand.
GTTTTGTTTGTCTATGCTTTCTTTTTCAAGTAATTATGCTAATGATTGAAATTATTGGGTCAAGTGGTGCCAAATGTTTGGACATTTACAAATGCTTGGAAAGATGCATTTAATTTAATCTTAAAAAATGGTACAAGGAAAAGTACATCAAGGAATACACAAAGTAAAGGTACAACAAAAGTAACATTAAGTACAAGTGTTTTGGATCAAATTGCATTTACTTGTAAGTAGTGGATGCTTTCCTCAACTTTGTTATCTTCAATTAACAATTTTTTATTCAAAATAAGATAATTTTCAACAAATGATATAAAAACTAAACAAAGAAAGATTTGTAAGATCTAACTTAGTGCATTACGTGTTCCATTTAAAGTTTGACGATTCGATCATTTGACTTCTCACATGGGATTACAAAGGTTTCAAGAACAAATCTAATAGTGTATAGAATGAGCTAAAAGTTTGAGTATTTGGTAAATAAAACAAATTTTCATACTTAAAGCATTCATAGTTATAATTTAATAACTGCTATGACTGACTCACATAAGAAAGAGTGACTTGTTACTGAAACACTCAAAGTTATAATGATTACACTAAAATCCACGTCTCAGTTTACCTTTTCTATATAGTTGAAAGGCAAAATAAAAAAAAGAAAAGCTCAACAAGAGACTTAATGACTTCGGCATAACACTAGAGTTGTAGTGATGACTAGTCATGACGAAGGGGCTCATTATACCCAAGCGAAACCAAAACGTTTATGGAAAATGTTAGACTAATTAAACTAAACTACCTATTTCGTTTATCCAAATTAAAAAATAAAAGGTTGTATAAATTAAAAAAAAACAAGTTAAAATAAAAGATAATTACATAAATATAGAATTTTCATATTTTATTAGTGATAACCTTTTGATTTGGTGGTAAGAAACATACAACATAAGATGATTGATTGTCCAGGATTTACATCTCAACTCTGTGTAATTTGTATATGGTTTACTAAATTTACACCTTCTAGAATAAGTTAGCCAAGCTAACAACTTCTGAATTTTGGATCTTACATCACTAGATTATTAAATAAGTTTACTACAGAAGCATTTATGGATAAAACATTAGAAGATTTCACCCTGTTGCTTTAGTAATTGAGGTAATAAAAAAACCATTTGTATGATGGTGGCCTGGTGGCCATTAGAGTTATGTGATAATATATTTGAATGCCCAACAACATACCCCATGCCCATTTTAATTTGAGGATAAGAAAGATATTGAATGGAGTTCCTATTTGACCCTACGCCTATCCTTGCTTTTCAACTAATGAAATTAACCTACCCCACCCCACCCCCTTTAAAAATAACAAACTTTAATATAACATGCATAGTTTAACAAAGTATTAAACTGTTGATTTTTTTCTTATTAAACTGTTGATGATTATAAAATGGAAGTGTTAAAAGGTTAATTAAGATCAGGATTTTTGTCCCCATAAAAAAGTATTCTCATTGTTAAGTTTTTTCCATAAAAAACTTATTCTATTATTTTCTAGAGTAAAGGTTTTTGGTTTTTGGGATTCATGTTTTCTTGGCTTTGATCAAATGCTTAGGACTTAAGCCATTATCTATATTTATCTTTCACCACTCCATCTTATTTGCTACATCATCTCTCTTCTTAATTCTTTCACGTTTTATATCACTAATTAAGAAAACACTCATCACACTCTTTTTTCAACTAAAGTTCATGCTCTATTTCGGCTTAACCCCAAAAAAAAAATTAGTAGTTTAAACGCTAAAGTTCTTTTTATAGTTTAACACTAAAGTTTGTTTACTTGTTGGTTTAAACCTTATTAAAGTTTTTTTGGGTTCCAGTTTAGCGTTTTAGTGTTTTCTGATAGTGAGTTTTCTACGGTTGATGAACATAATGATGAACAAGCAAAATTTAAAGTTATCACCATGTGTATCGGTTATTAGGATTTCATTTTTGCTCTTCTATAAATCTGGATCGATTAATGATGTTATTAAAAAAAACTAAAAATTTGTTCATTTTCTTCGATGAATTTGTTTATATTCTCTTCACACTACAAGAAAAAAGGTTTTTGGCGACTTAAGCTTTTTGCGGCGACATATGTCGCCGCTACATCACCGCTAAACGACAAAAAATGGGCCCACAACCATCTGATTAAAAGATGTCGCCGCCAAAAGCTTTTTGCGGCGACATATGTCGCCGCTAAAGGGTATTCCCACCTCTTTTTCCCACCGAAAACCATGGCGGGATTTTTTCCCACCGAAAACATTTAATGTCGCCGCTAAAGATCACATATCGCCGCACAAGGTGTCGCCGCAAAAAGTGTTTTCTATTTTCTTTAATTAATAAAAACTATTTTCTTTGATTAATAAAAACCATGTGTGAAAGTTTGTTGAATACACTATTAATGAATGAGAAGTCTAAAGACACTTTAAAGGCACAAAAAGACTTGGAAAATATGAATATTCGACCTGAATTGTGGGTCACAACTAATGGTCGCAATAAGGTCTTAAAGTCTCATCATAAGTATTCTTTCTCAACCGAGAACATTAAGTTCTTCATCCGTATCTGCTGCACAATCTACCGCACAATCCCAGCCTACAGGGAGATCATATACACAAGCCGAGGTAGATGTCATGCTTGCGTCTCATTCTTCTAATATCCAGCAGGTCCGGGAGGAGATGCATACTAATTCTCAACGTACAGAAGCAATATTTGAAGCATTACGTGCGGCAGGTATAAATGTCGATATTCCCTCAACTTCCCGACATGAACCAAGCACTGATTTGGCTTCTCGTGATGAAGCGTCTAGCGATCATGAGAATTAGACTATTAGTTTGTTAGGCGACGTTGTGATTGTCTAAAAATGTTTATGTTAACTTTGAAACTATTGATTGGTATGTATGTTTGTTTTATATATCTTAAAATGTCGTGTTACAGTTGTTTTGGGTTAAAAAACAGCAGGTTTTTGTAATTGTCCGGTTTAAAATGGGTGGAAAACGCAAAATACAGCAAAATGCTGAAAAAATATTTTTAGGGTTTTAGCAGCGACATGTCGCCGCAAAAAGTAGTTATTTGTATTTTAAAAATCAATTATTTTAAATTAATATGCCGCCGCAAATGCTTAAATGTCGCCGCAAAAAGATTTTTAATATTTTTTTAATTATATTAAAAATGTCGCCGCAAATAATTCAACAGTCGTCGCAAAAAAGGTCCACGTGGCACTTGATGGGTCCGTTATGTATTGTCGCAAAAAGTTAAAAATGTCGTCGCAAAAAACTTTTGGGTACGAAGCTTTAGCGGCGACTTTTTTGCGGCGAAATGTCGTCGGAATATGTTTTTAGCGGCAACATATTGAGCTTTAGCGGCGACATATGTCGCCGCAAAAATCCTAATTTTTTGTAGTGTCATTGGTTTATTCAATGTTAATCTTCATCGTCCAAGGTTTATGTTTTTCATTGGATTTGTTCGTGGTTATATCTATTTATTCCGTTCATCTTGAGTGTAATGTTTGACACTTACTTTAATCCTTTAAAGTTTTTTTTCCTGAAATTTTAGTTTAATCTTTATATTTTCCATTGTTTTGATTTAACCCCAAAGTTTTTTTTGAATGGTTTAACCTTAATGATTATTTTGACAATTACTTTAATCCCTTAAGTTTTGTTTGGTTTCTGATTTAGCCCTTTTGTACATGCTGTTCTAGGTTAAAAGGGCTAAGCCAACGGGTAAACTAAGGTGGTGTTTGATTTTAACTTAATGAACTTAATAGGGAAAACACTTATTCTGGTAAGTTATAATCGTATTGTTTGTTTTTTACTTAATCCAAAAAGACGACTTAACATAATAAGTTATGAGTATGATACTTTCCACATTAAGCTAATGATTCTATTCTTTTTCTTATTCAGCCAGTTCATTTAACACATAAAATAAACAACAGTACAACTTATTCCATACAGACCTCATTTATCCAAACAGATACTTTATCCGGACATCACTTAATAAGAAAGAAAAAACAGGGCCCTAAGCTTTAGGGTTAAACCATAAAAAAGAACGTTATGGGTTTTAAGTGTAAAATTTAGGGTTAAGTTTATTACAGTGTATTCAACTATACACCTTTTGCTATTGTATGTACTGGACTTTCAAACTTACCGTTTAATGTACTTGAGTTTTTCAAACTTACCATTTTGTGTACTGAACCTGCTATAGCAGGTTACAAGATGATGTGGCTCAGGTTTTGCTTATGTGGATGGTGACTTGGCACTTGACTTGTATTTTCATGGTTTAAAATAAAGAAAATCATCTTCATGGTTTCAAATAAACAATATGGATGAATGAAGGTCTGAGTTTAGGGTTCTTGGTTCGAGTTTAGTTCAGATCTGGGGATTGCTTCATCTTCATCGAGTTTGGTTCTTGGTTCTTAATCTTCATCTTCAGATCTGGTGTTCGAGTTTAGGGTTCTTAATTAATCGATTTAGGGTTCCCGACCAAATGGATTATGGTTCCTGATTTCACAAGATGGGATTTGGTTCCCGATTTCGGTGATTTAGGGTTCTTAAACACCATCTGAGTAAGAGATTTTGCTTCTAAAGGGTCGTGATTGAGCTTTGAGTATGTCTGCCATTGACTAGTAAGAGATTTATGTTCTTTTGATGTTCTTGGTTCTTATCTTATTCGATTTTGTTCTTGATTCAAAGCAACAGATTTCGGCTCTTTTGATGTTTTTGCTACACATCTGAGTTCGATCAGGGTTTTTGCTTCACATATGAGATTTCCATTCATTCTTGGTTCATAACTAAGTTCAATTTTGGTTCATTTTTAGGATTTAAACAATCGACGTGGATTAATTATCTTCTGATTTGTGGTATTTTATGTGAGATCTGATTTAGGTAGGATATAATTTGTGTTTCATCTTCATCTTCATGATTTAGGGTTTGATATGAGTTTTACATCTGTATTAGTTCTTGATTTTGTTTAATTAACATGTTCTTGCTCTTTTGTATCTTCAAGATGAGGATGAATGTTCTTTAATTTCCGATTAAGGGCAAATATGAATGTTCTTCAATTTCATGATTTAGGTGTTGGAGTAGATCTGCATTTTCGGTTTAAGAAGATTAGAAAAAATCTGTCTTTGGGCAAATATGAATGTTCTTCATAAGGAGGCGTTTGGTTGGAGGGATTTGGGGGGATTTTATGGGATTGGGATTTGAAATCCTCCCAAATACCATGTTTGGTTTGCAAATATGACATAGGATTTCAAATCCCAGGAATTTACAAAATTCCTCAGATGGAGCATTTCAAAATCCCTTCACCTCCCATGGTATTTTGAAATCCCAAGTTGAAGGTATTTCCTCCGGCAGACCTCTGGCTAGATTTCCGGCGAACAAAGACAGTCACCATCAAACCCTTCCATCATCGTCAAACCCTTCCATCATCGTCAAACCCTTCCATCACCGTCTAGCCCTTCCATCATCGTCAAACCCTTCCGGCGAACAACCACAGTCACCACCGTCGTTGTCGCTTCACTGAGTTGGTATCCAAGTTAGGCATGCTCAATCTGAAAATATAACATACTGTTGCTCCATTTTTCCTTTCTTTCTTTTTTGTTTAGGGTAGGTGTTACACTGAGCTTGTTGGCTCAACAAGTCTCCTCAACTTCCAAAGGTGGTACTTTTTCAGGTGCCATTCGAGGATTGGAAGGAAATCCTGCTGGAGCCAACATTCCTGCTGCTCCAGTAGGTAGTACTGCCTATGTGGCTGGTACTTCAACCGGAAATCTTCGTGATTCTGGGTTTGTTTCACGTGCAGAACTTCATGATCACATTCTACAAGCCGTGGCACCAATCCACCAACAACCGCTAACGACAAATCAAAGGTTGGATCGGATTGAACAAGCTTCCCAGGCCCAAGATCAACAATTGAACAAAATAGAAGCACTCCTTAATGCTAGACCTGCAGTGCCAGAACCACAGCCATAACCTGATCCATCATCTATGTCAGTTGATGCCTTAAAGAGCTTGCTATATGTCAGACTCCTGGAACAACAGCCAGAATCAGCTCATGATCAATACCTTCTAACTACTCTTCGCAACGAACAGCGTCCATCGGGAATCTCCATGGTTGACTTTCAAGAGTTTCATGAAGACGTAAACAACAAGATAGATGGGATCACCAGAGGTTTCTATACTTCTTTATCAAAGGTTACTGGTCGGCTGACAATACTTGAACAAACTTGTCAGACTCAGGCTCAGGGAAGCAAGAGGAGATGATCAAGATCCTGATGATCAACCCGAGGGGGAGAAAAGAAGAAGATTATATATGACTTCTCCCTCTGCGGCTGCAAATGTACCAGTTGTACCTATTCCTCTATTCAGTTCATACTTATATGCAGGTACAAAGCAACAAATTTCGGCTCTTTTGATGTTTTTGCTACACATCTGAGTTCGATCAGGGTTTTTGCTTCACATATGAGATTTCCATTCATTCTTGGTTCATAACTAAGTTCAATTTTGGTTCATTTTTAGGATTTAAACAATCGACGTGGATTAATTATCTTCTGATTTGTGGTATTTTATGTGAGATCTGATTTAGGTAGGATATAATTTGTGTTTCATCTTCATCTTCATGATTTAGGGTTTGATATGAGTTTTACATCTGTATTAGTTCTTGATTTTGTTTAATTAACATGTTCTTGCTCTTTTGTATCTTCAAGATGAGGATGAATGTTCTTTAATTTCCGATTAAGGGCAAATATGAATGTTCTTCAATTTCATGATTTAGGTGTTGGAGTAGATCTGCATTTTCGGTTTAAGAAGATTAGAAAAAATCTGTCTTTGGGCAAATATGAATGTTCTTCATAAGGAGGCGTTTGGTTGGAGGGATTTGGGGGGATTTTATGGGATTGGGATTTGAAATCCTCCCAAATACCATGTTTGGTTTGCAAATATGACATAGGATTTCAAATCCCAGGAATTTACAAAATTCCTCAGATGGAGCATTTCAAAATCCCTTCACCTCCCATGGTATTTTGAAATCCCAAGTTGAAGGTATTTCCTCCGGCAGACCTCTGGCTAGATTTCCGGCGAACAAAGACAGTCACCATCAAACCCTTCCATCATCGTCAAACCCTTCCATCATCGTCAAACCCTTCCATCACCGTCTAGCCCTTCCATCATCGTCAAACCCTTCCGGCGAACAACCACAGTCACCACCGTCGTTGTCGCTTCACTGAGTTGGTATCCAAGTTAGGCATGCTCAATCTGAAAATATAACATCCTGTTGCTCCATTTTTCCTTTCTTTCTTTTTTGTTTAGGGTAGGTGTTACACTGAGCTTGTTGGCTCAACAAGTCTCCTCAACTTCCAAAGGTGGTACTTTTTCAGGTGCCATTCGAGGATTGGAAGGAAATCCTGCTGGAGCCAACATTCCTGCTGCTCCAGTAGGTAGTACTGCCTATGTGGCTGGTACTTCAACCGGAAATCTTCGTGATTCTGGGTTTGTTTCACGTGCAGAACTTCATGATCACATTCTACAAGCCGTGGCACCAATCCACCAACAACCGCTAACGACAAATCAAAGGTTGGATCGGATTGAACAAGCTTCCCAGGCCCAAGATCAACAATTGAACAGAATAGAAGCACTCCTTAATGCTAGACCTGCAGTGCCAGAACCACAGCCATAACCTGATCCATCATCTATGTCAGTTGATGCCTTAAAGAGCTTGCTATATGTCAGACTCCTGGAACAACAGCCAGAATCAGCTCATGATCAATACCTTCTAACTACTCTTCGCAACGAACAACGTCCATCGGGAATCTCCATGGTTGACTTTCAAGAGTTTCATGAAGACGTAAACAACAAGATAGATGGGATCACCAGAGGTTTCTATACTTCTTTATCAAAGGTTATTGGTCGGCTGACAATACTTGAACAAACTTGTCAGACTCAGGCTCAGGGAAGCAAGAGGAGATGATCAAGATCCTGATGATCAACCCGAGGGGGAGAAAAGAAGAAGATTATATATGACTTCTCCCTCTGCGGCTGCAAATGTACCAGTTGTACCTATTCCTCTATTCAGTTCATACTTATATGCAGGTACAAGTTCAGCTGGGTCTGGGAGTCAACAACAACAAAATGTGACCGATGAAGTTTATGAACGACAACAAAAGGAAAATGCTGAAAAACAAATTGTACTTTATATACCTCAGCATCAATCTGAACCAAGGCCAAGTGATCTTGAAGAAGGTGAAATACCTTACGAGCAGCCCCATGCCGAGATGTTTGACTGGTCCAGTGACTCAGAGGAACAAGTGGAAGATTTATATGAGTCTATTCACACATCACCTGCAAGGCATGTGGGGGAAGGTATTTCTGCTCAACCGGAGGAGGAGACTGAGGATTCTGAGATGGAAAGACTATTCAAAGGCATTGATGAATATGTCGAGTTTGCTGCACGTCCAGATTCTCCTAGAATTGTCCACAAATTTGATGATATTCCCAGTGAAAAAGAACTTGCACTTAAAAGAAAAGAAAGGGAAGCAATTTCTAGAAGGGAAGCTAGGAGAAATCCTAAACAATACATCACTTGTACTTTTTCTATCCAAGTAGCATCCACCAAGATCCGAATCCGCATAACACATAATGTCAAGTCCACTCAATTTTGGATACCACAATCCTAAATTGATTGTTCCTTTAATGTACCGAAATATTCGTTTGACGACCTCATAGTGTGATTTCTTTGGATTTTCCTGAAAGCGTGCACAAACACAAACACTATACATAATATCGGGGCGACTTGCCGTTAGATAAAGCAAGCTCCCGATTAAACCACAATATCTTGTACTATCAAATACTTCACCTTATTTATCTAGTGTCAAGTGTGTGTTTGTGGTCATAGGTGTACTCATGGGTTTCACATTCTCAAAATCAAACTTCTTAAGCATGTCCTTGATATACTTTGATTGGCTTATGAATGTACCATCTTCATATTGTTTTATTTCAAGTCCAAGAAAGTAATTCAATTCACCCATCATGCTCATTTCAAATTCATTATGCATAAGAGTTGAGAATTCATCACACAAATCTTGACATGTTGATCTAAAAATAATATCATCCACATAAATTTGATCATGTAATATATCATTATTTCTCTTCTTTGTAAACAAAGTATTATCAAATTTCCCCATGATATATTTATTTTTCAACAAGAATGATCTTAGCTATCATACCATGCTCTAGGTGCTTGCTTAAGACCATATAATGTTTTTTCGAAGTTTATATACATGTGATGGATTAATTGGATCTTAGAATCCGGGAGGTTGACATACATAGACTTCCGCTTTTATAAAACCGTTTAGAAAAGCACTTTTGACATCCATTTGGTATAATTTAAAATCATGGGCACAATCATAAGCAAGTAGAATCCTAATGGATTCCAATCTAGCAACCGGAGCAAATATCTCATCATAATCTATCCCTTCTTGTTGATTGTATCCTTGGGCTACTAGTCTAGCCTTATTCCTAGTGATATTACCATTTTCATCAACTTTGTTTCTAAACACCCATTTAGCCCCAATTATAGTGTGACCAATAGGCAAAGGTACTAAATCCCAAACTTGGCTTCTAGTAAATTGGTTTAACTCTTCTTGCATTGCCATTACCCAACTTTCATCCTTAATTGCTTCTTTAATATTCTTAGGTTCTATATGAGACACAAAGGCAAATAAGTTGTTAAGGTTTTGGGCTTGGGATCTAGTGAGTATTTGGTTTAGGTCTCCTATGACTTGAGTTATTGGATGATTTCTATTTTCCCTAATCTTATTTTCTTCATTTGCAATCTTGTCTTCTACCAAAGGACTTTGATTACTAGGTTTATCTAAGTCAAGTCTAGAAAGTTGTGTTTCAATGGCTTCTTCTTCTAGTTGGTCATCATCTAATAGGGGTTGAGTCTTAGGTGGTGGTGGAGATTCATTAAATGTGACATTTAGGGATTCCTTCACAACCATAGTGGATTTGTTTAGGACTCTATAGGCTTTACCATTTAGAGAGTATCCTAAGAAGATACTCTCATAGGCTTTTGGGTCAAACTTGGTCAAGTAGTCTTTGGTGTTAAGGATAAAACATTTACTACCAAATACTCTAAGGTGACCTAAGGATGGTTTCCTACATTTGATAATCTCATAGGGTGTTTTTCTTAACATTGGTCTAATCAAAACTCTATTTAGTATGTATGTAGCCGTTGAGACCGTATCACACCAAAATTTTTGTGGAATGGATTGTTCATTAAACATAGTCCTACTCATTTCTTGTAAGTTCCTATTTTTCCTCTCAACAACCCCATTTGATTGGGGAGTGGGAGGAGCCGAAAAGTTATGAGAGACTCCATGTTTTTCACAAAATGCTCCAAATTTCTTTTCATTATCAAATTCTCTACCATGGTCGGTATGAATTGATATAATCGTACAACCAAATTGGTTTTGAATTTTCTTTCCAAGGATTTTAAATTTGTCAAAAGTTTCATTTTTTGTTTTCAAAAATAATGTCCATGTATATCTAGAAAAGTCATATACAACAACTAGTGTGTAGAAGTTCACTCCATAATTTTGGATTGATGAAGGTTCAAAAAGATCCATATGCAATAATTCAAGACATCTCTTAGAAGTTATGACATTTTTAGATTTATGAGATGAATGTACTTGTTTTCCTATCTTACATGCATCACAAAAATGATTATTAAATATCACAATATATAACAATTCATTACTAGTCAATTTTTGCAATAATCTCATGTTAGCATGTCCTAGTTTTCTATGCCATAATGTTGAATTATCAATTATAGATGTAAGACATACTTATGTGTTAGGATTATCACCAAGTCTACATCTATAAAGTCCATTTCTCCTAACACCTTTTACTAGTACTTTATCATCTTTGCAAATCGAGCTTTCATCTTTAGAAAATCTAACATTTAAATATTTATCACATAATTGACCAACACTAATCAAATTATAGGCTAAACCATTAATATGCTCAACATTTGAGAATTGTATATTGTCATGAAGAATGTTACCTTTACCAACTACCTTTCCTCTTAGGTTGCTTCCAAACACCACATGTCCTCCATCATACTCTTTGTATGAAGTGAAGAGTTCTCTATTTCCGGTTATGTGTTTTGAACAACCACTATCAAGTATCCATTCATGAGACATAATCTCATTTTTGTTGCAAGCCTACATATATGTAATGATCATTCAAGCTTTTAGTACCCAATGTTTCATGGGTCCAGGATGGTTAGCATCAAACACTCTTATTCTAATCCACCTTTGAGTAATTTTGAAACCTTTATGATACCATGTGTTCATAGAGTTAATAGGTTTGATGAAATGTTTTGGTATTTGAATCATATTTGACTTAAGTTTCTTGAATTCAAGTCCATGCCTTATAGTTGGAGTATAAAACTTTCTTATTTGTTCATCGCTAGCAACCTTTGGCAGACAAGTGGAAGAACTAGAGCCAAATGATGAATTTTGAAATTTTGAAAATTTCCAGTGGGCCGACGGTCGATGAACGGTATCGATCGTGGATCGACCGTGGAGCTCCTGGAATTTTTCCTTCCCTTTTTCTTCCACAAATTTGATTCTTTTCAAGTGGCTCATATGCATGGTGTTTGAATAACTTGAAAACCCAAGACCACCTTTATCATTTGATGATTTTTGGACCCTTAGCATTTCATCTAACTTATTTGAGCTCTCCTCAAATTTTGATAAGGTGGAGTTGTCAAAGTTTGTCTTTAGCTTATTCTCTAAATTTTTCAAGCTTGGAGATGAATGAGAAGCAATCTTAGATTCCAAATCTTTGATTTTTAAGTTCAAGATTTCATTATCATTTTTCAACTTATCATTTTCCTTTTTCAAAGTTTTGTTCTCACTTTTTAGCTCCTCATTTTTTGCCAGTATTTTTGAGCTAAAGTCACACAGTTTATCATATTGGTTACAATCATTATCACTATAGTAGCTAGAATCGGAATGTACCTCACTTGTCTCAATGGCCATGAGACATGTTTCTTCCTTGGTTTCATCTTTATTTTCATCATCACTATCACTCCATGCACCTCTAAGAAAGGCTTTGTGGTTTTCTTTCTTCTTTGATGCTACCTTAGGACAATCACCAATGAGATGTGAGGGATCACCACATCCATAGCATTCCCTAGATGGCTTCTTGTCTTTCTTGGCATCAAAGCCTTGCTTGAACTTTCTAGGATCAAAGGGAGCCTTTACATGTTTGCCTTTCCTCTTGAAGAACTTCTTGAAGTTCCTCACCATCATTGCATACTCTTCATCATCATCATCACTATTTGCTTCATCATCCTCATCACTTGAGGACTCTTTAACATGTTTGGCTTTGAGTGCAATGGATTTGGATTTTTCTTTCTTTAGCTTGGCAATCTCGTCATCTTTTTGCATGATCACCTCATATACCTTGAGGTTTCCAATAAGCTCATCCATTTGAAGTATGTTCAAGTCCTTTGATTCTTCAATGGCCGTCACTTTAGCTCTCCATTTTGGTGATATAGCCCTTAGAAACTTTCTCACAATTTTCTTGTTAGTATAGGTAGTCCTAAGTGACTTGAGACTAGTAACAATAGTTTTAAATTTAGAGAAAGCTTCATCAATAGTCATATCATCAAGAATTTGTAATTGCTCATATTGTTGTACAAGCAACTCAATCTTGTTGTCTAGGACTTGAGCATTTACTTGATGGGTAGTGACAAGAGATTTCCAAATTGTATTTGCATTTTCCAACATAAATATACTTTCATACTCTTTTCTAGGCAAAGCATTGTATAAAAAGAGTTTTGCTTCAAAAAATTTAGAAACCATGTTCTTGTCATCTTGATCCCATTTATTTTTTGGAGTTGGTACATATGCATCTATTTTGGAATCAAAGGTTTTAGGCACATGATCTCCATTCTCAATGATTTCCCAAAGATCAACATCTTTGGCTTTGACATATGTCATAAACCTTTATTTCCAAAAACAAAATCCTTCTTCTTCAAGAAGTGGAGGTCTAACCATAGAATTCCCCTCTACAAAGTTTTGTCCCATTTTCAACTCAAAAATTTTTTGAAAAATATTTTAGAAGACTAAACCCAAGTTTTTAAAAATTATCAAGAGCAACTTGCTCTGATACCAATTGTTAGAACCTAGAGGGGGGTGAATAGGTTATATACACACTTTTTGAAGTTTTTATACGTATTGGCAAGAAATTAAAGAGTTAAAGGTAAGAAAGATATCACCAATCAAAATGTTGAACAAAATGATTTATAGTGGTTCAAGCAAGGGTTAAAAACCTTGCTCTACATCCACTCTTTGGCCTCACCCACCAAGAGTTGCTCCACTATCTTCTCTCTTTCAAGGTAGAGATAAACCTTTTATAACTTCTCTTGATTTAGCTTACAAGATATACACTCCACTCTTGTAAACAATGAAAAGATAAACCTTACTTCACTCTAATTTTGGTAGGCTAGAGTTGATCCTCACTTCTCTCTAATTCTATAGGCTAGAGATGATCCTCACACAATTACAAATGAATATGAAAATATGGAAGTAATTAAACTTTGAAGCTTTCTCTCTTGCTTGATTCTTGATCTTGAAAAGATTGGATTTGTATCAAGAATTATGAGCTTACAAGACTTTGAATGTTTTCTGTGTTTTTTCAGGTTGCAAGAGGTGGTTTAAAATGAAGACTTGAGTTTGTTTTAATAACCAAAGAAAGAAAATTTTTGTTTTTGTCCGGACACCCCACGGTCGACCGTGGTATCAACCGTCATATGACCTGACAACTTTTGATAAAAATTTGAACGTTGTATTTTGTCCAAAAGCACACACAATCCATTTATAGAATAGCTGTAGAAAATATATTGTAAATGCTCTATAAAGGTATGTTTTAATTTGTATGTATAAAATCTTTACTTTTAGACTTTTGTTCACATTATCTACAAATACACATAATCCATCATTAATTTTCAAAATAAGATCTTGATAATTGCAATTAATATTTTGTATGTGTTTGTTTTATTTATTTCAACACTTCATTTTATAAAAAGTTTGTCAACTTTTTATAAAAGTTCTTATAAAAATAATTTTATAAAAACTTAAACTTATTTAATTATTTATTTTGTAAGCTCATATAGTTCAAACGTTTCCTTGTAAATGTCTTCGACGATGTCTTCTACTTGAACGCGAATCTTCGACGATTGGAGCTTTGGAGATTTGTTAGAAATGTTTTGTAACAAATAAATACGAATATATATATATATATATATATATATATATATATATATATATATATATATATATATATATATATATATATATATATATATATATATATATATATATATATATATATATATATATATATATGCGCACATATGCTAATGTTAATGAATATAATTATATAAACAAATTGTATATTTTTGTGTCAACAAAAGAGGATATAATTTGTATTCCTATTTTTCCCAAGAGCTTCTTTTATAGTAATCTTTCAAACTTTTATATATAAAAAAAACATTTTATTTTTTTTAAATAATAACCTTGTAAATTTCAAGTAGGAAAAAAAAAAGAATTATCAATTGCTAGTTTTGGGATTGGTACTACATCACTACCTATTTTATAAGCCCTAGTGCTTCTATCAACAATCCAAATTGATTAAGGAAATTGTTATATATATATTATATGGCCATCATGGCAAGTTGGCAACAAAAGATAGCCACAATTTGCATTAAATTTATAAAGGGCTTTTGTGTCTAGGATTCGTGGAGTTTATAAAATATATTTTCAACACTATTTATTAAAGAATCTATCAACAAAAGTGTTTTAGAACCATGATATCTGCCTTGCAAGTTATCGAATTAGAAATTTTACCCATTTAAATAGTCCTTGATTGTTCTGTGTTGTTGGATACTTGTGTCTAAAGATTCTTGTTAACCTTTTAGGAATTCTTATTTCGTTTTTTGTTTTTGCAGTTAACATCATGTAAATTGTTCATTCAATCGTGTATGAGCGTTGCTAGAATCTAATTACATTTGCATATCTTTAGACAACATAAAATATATATCATTTTCAGATAGATTATTATGGATACCGAACTTTGCTTAAAATATCAATATATGTACTCAGCTTCATTTTGTTTCGAATAATACAACAAATATGTCATAAAATACTATTCTTTGCAATGTAACCGGTGATAGTACATATTTTAACAGGTTTCCGGTGGAAATTTCATATTGCAAAGATGATTTCTAATTTTGGTGAAGATTTTCTTGTTAGGGTTTGATTTTCTTTATCAAGCTTTGGTTTCAAGAATCTAAGAAATCAATGAAGGTTACCTAGCTATAAGAACCTAAAAATGAAATACCAAATAGAAATCAACGAGTGTTGATTTCAAGAATATGAAAACCAACAACGATTTAGTATGATTCAACATCGAAGGTTACCTTCTGAATCGTCATCGTAATCTGGGATTCTTTATCGAGGTCTAGCTTTGTAAATCGTCTAGTGTTAGCTTCAAGAATCTCGTCAAAGTTGACATGAAGCCTGTTTAACCATTTACATTGAATACAATGACACAACGTTAGAAGTTTATTGTTTTTGGAGATAAAAACAAATTAAGTTGCTTATATGTACATAGACATTTTAAAGATCACACTTTTCATTTTATAGAATCATGATTAAATAAGAACTTAAAAGGTTACTAATATCACTAACAACTAATCGATCAAATCATAAACATTGACAAGTTCATTAAATTAATAATCGTACATTTTAGTTAGACTACCAAATTCGTTTCTAGAAAAAGGAATTTTAAGCAATTCACATATGCACAAAAATACATTAGATGCATAATTCATCCGAATGTAGTTTATGCATACATGAATTTTTGACATGTTTAAACTTTACTATTCTAACAATTATTTTTGTACTTATTAAAACTCCCTTACTTTTGTATCTATGTGTTTTTTTATCGTACAGCAAAGCAAGGTTATTAGAGAAAGAGTTAAGTTTGATGATCAACCTCACCCAGTAACTCAGTAAGCTAAAATGAAAATGATACTTTAGAACGGATGTAAAACCAAACAAATAGTTTATGCTTCAAAAACAGAGTATATAAAAAACTTCTATAAAAACACTAAAAGAAAAGTTTAGGGTTAAAGTCACTGAACACAAAGATGGTTTCCCCAATGTTCCGATATGGCACATTAAGTTTTTTTTACACATCTGGCCATTTAACTTACCAAAACCGTGTCGATGTGGCCAAAACGTGACCTGCAACCTGCCAGCCCGTTTTTAGCCGGTTTTTTGCGATTTTTGGGTCGATTTTTGATCGTTTTTTGTGATTTTTTGTAGAATCTTGTAATTTATCATTATACCTTTCAAATGACACAAACTTCATGAATTTTCGTCAAGTATTGAGGGAGAATTTGGAGCTCAAAGTCTAGATTTTGGTGGGTTTTTTGTTCGAAAACAGGGCAGAAAAAAAAGAGTGTTTTTTTGCTCGATTTTTGATCGTTTTACATCATTCTTTTTTTATATTGTCGTAGATAATCTTTTTACCTTTCAATGGACACCAAATTCATGAAAAACCATCAAGTGTGGGCCAAGTTATTGCTAATTAAAGTCGGTAATGACCCTATTCGACACCCTTACGGTATTTTGATGAATTGACACATTTTAAACTCGTTTTTGTTCAGTTTTTTTGTACTACTTGATAGAAAACTCGATTACCTTTCCATAGAGTCAAGAATCATTGATTTTCGTTAAGTGTAGAAGGAGAATTTTGGCTTCAAAGTTTGTATTCGAAGTGAAGGAAATTGGGGAAGAAGATGACCTGCTATTGCAGGTCAAAATCACCAAAATGACTATAATAACAGGTTTCTTACAAGTTAAATGGTCATATGTGTAAAAAAAAGTTAATGTACCATATCAAAATATAGGGGGAAACATCTTTGTCTTTAATAACTTTAACCCAAAAGTTTACAATACCAGTTATAGAATAAATATTGGATTACAATACTATATAGAACAATATAAATATTTATATCTATGTGTTTTAACAAGCAAACATGGTTTGACTTTTTTGTCAAACGATATTTGTATTAGAAAAGACACTCTAGAAGGGCTCTAGAATTGAGTAAATGAATTACATTGAATTTTTTTGAGCAATTAATTTGTTACAAAATTTCGTAAGTACCGTAATGGTGTTTGGATAACCTCACGATTCCTAAATAACATAGGCCTAAGAGAGAATGAAACACAAGAAAAGTAATAGATCTTTTCAACTTAAAAGTAAATTATAAATTATTAATCACCCAATATTTTATTCTAATATCACTTTTTCCATATATTATATAACAATCACATTTTACTATACAATAAATTATTATAAAGATTAGGGCAAACTTCATCAAAATATAATGTACTTTTGCTAAGCTACCAATGTATATAACGAACTTCAAATTTTTAAAAAAAATACAATCAACCCATTTTTATCTTCCATTATATACAATCGGTTACCTGAGCTACATGTAGCCTGTCATTTTTGTTTTTTTTTATATTTTTCTTATTTTAAATTAATGTGTTCTTCAAGATATTTATGTGTGTCTTCAAGATATTCATGTGTTCTTCAATTTAATAAACATATAGAAGCTATTCAAACATAACAAAATCTAGATGCAGATCTGGAAATAATCAAGAAAAACCCAAAAATCCTAACTTGCAAATTTGTATACAAACACCACATATACAAACACCAAAAATCCTAACTTGTTGTTCATATACAAACACCAGAATTCAAACAGATGTACAAACCCAGAAATCCTAACTTGCAAGTTCATATACAAACACCAGATTTACAAACCCACAAATCCTAACTTGGTGGATCTTCAAGGCAGTGGTAACCAAATCTGAACCAAAATCGCACCTTCAAGATAACATTGCTTTGAATCAGCTTGTAAACCAAATCTGAACCAAAGTCGCACCTTCAAAATCGCACCCACGAACAAAAACCCTAATTGACGGCAGTAGGGGACGAAGGTGGATCTGGAGCTTGAACATAAACCCACAAACAAAAACCCTAAGCCCTAAGCTGGATCTGAAACTTGAACAAAACCCACGAACAAAAACCCACGGCGGCAATGGTGGTGGTTGAACAAACCAAACTTGCCAGACGACGAATGGTGGCAATGGTGGTAGCTTCCGATGTGGAAATCGGAGGTCAAAAACTCCAGATCTGAAAACGCGAAGGGTTTGAGGTGACGATGGTTTGCAATGGAAGCGGTGATGGTTTGAAATCAAACCCCCAACTTCATGCGGTGGTGCGGCAGTGGTCTGAAATCAAACGCCCAGTTTAAAGGCGGCGGTGGTGCGGCCGTTTGAAGTCGGCGGTGGTGCGGCAGTTTAAAGTGGGCGATGGCGCGGCAGAATGAAGGCGGCGGTGGTAACCCTAATCAGGGGAGATGAAGATGAAGGGGACATGAAGAGAAGATGAAGACGAAAGTGATGTTTTTATGGTTGTTCAAATGATCTTCAAAGGCTTCATTAACTTTGAATTAAAAAACCCAGAAAATGAAATAAAATAATAAAAAAATAAAAAAATGAAATTACCGGTTGATTACCTTTTACTATAGGTCACTTGCATACAATGGATGATAAAACTGGGTTTGTTGTATTTTTTTTAAAATTTTGAAGTTCGTTGTATACATTGGTAGCTTACCAAAAGTTCGTTGTATTATGATGTAGTTTGCCCTAAAGATTATAATGGTAATTTACATTATTCATTCAATTATCTAATCAAAGAATATATCACATTCAAAAGCAGTCCATATAGAACATTTGAATTATTCATACAATAAATCATTTATCGCTTAATCATTTTATTTTATCAAACAACCTCTTAGACCACACGTAGTGGTCACTTGCATAAATAACAATGACAAGCAAGAGCATCTCGCCATCAACTATAGTAGGGTAAGTCGTTTGTTTGCTCGTCAGAGCTCGCTTACCTCGTTATCAATTTTTTATTTTTTTAAACCAATCATATTAAAAAAAATCTAAATTAATATTATGTTGATCCAGTAATAGCTGTATTGGTGTAGTATTGATCATTTGAAGTTAGTGATGACTACGAGTGCTATAAGAGGGAACATACTAAACTCGTTATAGCTTTGTAATTGAGTTATCACGAGTCTCTTAACATTCGTCATTTACTCCAATTGCTTCGTTAGGATCATGATCCATGATGTTCGTTGCCCCCATCACACGCATAACGAATCTTTTTTTCCCTACATAGCAAATGAAAAGAAAATAACTTTGTGGGTCTATTAGTAATAGTGAAAGTTGATACTACAAGATGTTAGTAATGTTCACATGACTATTGGGTAATAGCAGTTCTTAGCGTGCATATATACTAGGAGTGTTATTCGGGTATTTTTTTGGTTTTCTGGTAGTTCGGGTCAGGTAAAACGGGTATTTTGATATAAATAGTAACCGAACCATTCTATTTTTCATGTATCGGGTTTGGTTAGAATTTGGGTACGGTCTGGGTCGGTTATAATTCGGGTATAACCGATTTAGGGGTGTTGGACTTTTTTGTTACCTCTCCATGAACCGATGAAGTCCACAACTTTTAACCATAACGGGTTAAACTTTTTTAATGAGTATAGGTTAAACTTTTCTTAATCAAAGTATGAGTTAAATACTTAAATTTTTATCATGCGTATAGGTTAAACTTTGTTTCGATAATTAATTCTGGCTTTGGTAAATTATTTGACTAAGTTTGTCAAAGTTTGTGAGATGGATATTTTTAAAATTTAATTGGGCAGTATATAATTGTTTGATGTGCCTTGTTTTCAAGAACCAAGTAGCTTGTTTCATGTATTTTATGTGTATCACTTAATACAACACATTAGATAGAATGATAGTTTTTTTTTTTTTTTTTTGAAAGATTATGGGATTTCGGGTATACCCGAACTCAGTTTACAACATATAACCAAACCAAAACTAGTACGGGAAAATAGATACCCAATAACTGATATAGCCCTAGTACACTACTTAAACG
The DNA here is from genome assembly GCA_947179395.2 of Pulicaria dysenterica. Lineage (NCBI taxonomy): Eukaryota > Viridiplantae > Streptophyta > Magnoliopsida > Asterales > Asteraceae > Pulicaria > Pulicaria dysenterica. The sequence goes on from OX359295.1 coordinate 5,848,636, forward strand.
TCATCCAGTTAGTCGCTTTGTTCGGATATCAAGTTTTCGAGAGGCCTATCACAAACTAGCCATTATACTTTGTTTTCATAAATAAAACAATCATCAATTCCTAGTCTATCTTTTCTTTTCTTTCAAACGTGAACACAAACAAATAAACTACTAATACGCTATCGATCTATTTTTGGTGTAAGGCGGTTAAAGATAACAAATTAATCAATGTTGCTTGACAATTTTATCAAAATACGCTTACTTATAATTGACAAATAACAAGTTAGAGATCTCAAATAAATGAATCGTATGGTATGTTGTTTCTTGTTTTATATAGAATAAACTTTTAAGAAAATATTAATTTTATATAATTATTTTCTAAGTGAGAAAATGTCAATAGAAGAAGTAATGCACATTCTATTTATATATTTATTCTTCACAAAATATACTAACTAGCTAGTCAGGAATTTAATTTTTAAATTTTTACAAATAGTATGGATTTAGTTCTTTAATTTTATTAATTTATATAATATATAATAATTTTACTTTCAAGTTTTTTATTTTAGTTACTCCCATTCTCTCTATCATCAAAAGGAAGGAGGATATGTTCATGTCTATTCAATGTATTATGGGAACTCCTTATGTCTTAGAGCATTTTTCCCTTGCTAATCTTCACGTTAGTATTAACTCATTACTAACATTTAGTAGTTATAAAATATATGATTGTCACCATTAACTGTTTTATAAGCATTGGTTTCTTTTTTACTTTCTATAAAAACACATATCATTATTATTAAAATAAAAACTATATTAATGCTTTTAAAATTATAAATTAACTAAAATACAATAAAATAAGTTATTTTAAATAACTAATATTCCTTTAAGAATTTGAAAGCTAGAATACAATAATGAACTCATAAATCAATGTTGGTTGTGAGTTGAAAGACGCCAAATTTGTTGGACGAGATCATTCCGAAGATTATGATGCGTATTACTATCATGTAGGTCTCTAGTATTCTTAACTTGTGAACTAAATCTCTCGATAATAATACAACACATGTTGTTGCTGTCAACTTATACACCATCATCTGATGGCTTATTGCACATCCTTAATATTTGACAATCATGTTATGCAAATGCACGGAATATAATAAACTTTGTTAATATTCTTATTGTATGCAACCAACTTTAGTTTGTACATAACTATACATACAAGTTACAAATTTGGCTCATTATGTTTGTTTGATAACTATACATAACCACGGTTCTATGTTTGTTTGATTCATGTTCCACATCCTGATTCTTGCTTGATTTTGTTTGCTTCTTGTTTTTATTCATGTTCTTTAAAATTTGTAATTAGGTTTTGTTTCATACTCCTTATGATCTGCACTTAGATTTTGGTTCATCTTCTTTACGATCAGCAGTTAGGGTTTGGTTCATGTTCTTTAAAGATATGCTATTTTGTTTTTGTTAATTTATATGTGATACAAATTATGAACTTGAAGAACACCTTGAATAAAATCAAGAACATATAAATATCCTAATAAAAAAATTAAAACAAAGAAAACAACTCGTACCTGATAATCAGGTGACCAATAATATATAATGAACCAAATTTTTATGAAGTAGATTTTACTTTTTATAGAACATTAAATAAAGTAAATTTTGCCTTTTATAGAACATTATAAACGGGTTCTACTATTTGGATCATTTCTCTCTTACATATTAGACATGTTAAATCAACCTATTACAATGCAAATTATACACGCTATATATATATATATATATATATATATATATATATATATATATATATATATATATGCAAAAGTTCAAACGAGAACTGTTTTTCGTACGAGAACCGCGAGAACCAATCTGAGTCGTCCATTTCTGTAACACTATACTTTTTAATTAACAATAAACTGCGTGCGGAAGCTAATTACATATAATTAGATTTAAAATCAAGAGTTTATACAACTTTGACCGGTTATCATTTACAAAATACCACTACAGTGTTGATTTACAAAAACATGCTCTATACAAAATCTTGGACATCAAAGTATTGGTCTGTCCATATTCCCAGTCATCAGCATCAAAACTCACCATGGAGTATCTGCAAAACAATCTAGTGGGGGATTAGCACAAAGCTAAGTGAGGGAACATATATCACACAAAGTACAAGGCTAACAGCCCAACAAGTTAATCAAGCTCAAACTCAAGAGGACCGGCGGTGTTGCAACCACCTACAACCAAATGCCGGCCAAAACATAGGTTTACCGATAGCTCTGCTAACATGGATAACAGTAAAAGCACCCTTGAGTGCAACAGATGCACCTCAAGATCAGATACTGTAAATCCCCAAGCAACAAGCCCAGCCTACAAAACTGCCACGGCTAACCTCCACAATAACATGTATACATATCCAATGAACACATAATCAATCAAGATGTTACATCCTGTACCATCAGGATATAAATCCACTCACCACAGTCAGCAAGGCTGTAGCACACTCAGTTGACTAACTCACTGAGTCTTCTCAGTTCCTGAGATTAAGTGAACACAAGTCAGTATTTAATTCACAATACTGATTCATAATAAATATCATATTTATTCATACATCACATGAATATCACACACACACACACACACACACACATATATATATATATATATATATATATATATATATATATATATATATATCATGTGTATCAAATCATAGTTTGATGGTTAAGAATCACTCTTAAAATCCCAAAATCCGATTAAGTCCATTTCCGATAGAAATCGAATTCCGAGTGAAAGGTCAATTCCGATAACATCCAATTCCTATGAAACCATACTTAGATTCCGAGAAAAGACACATTCCGAGAAAATAGGCAATTCCGAGAAAATGTCCAATTCCGATAAAATAGGCAATCCCGAGAAAATATCTAATTCCGATAAAATAGGCAATTCCGAGAAAATGTCCAATTCCGATAAAATAGGAAATTCCGAGAAAATCAATTCCGAGAATTGTGTTAAGGCCAACAGTTCATCTTTTATCGGTATTAACACAAATCCTATCAATTTGCTCGGATTCATCACCCATTTCGAGAATATTTTATCGGAATTCATCAATTCCGATACACTCATAGCATGAATCCCGATACATTCATATATATCAATCAGTTTACTTCTAACATCATTTCCAATCTGTTTTCAAACATGCAAGTGTTCTGTGTTTCCAGAATTCATTCTAAGCTTATAAACAACATGTATTGATCATAAAATCTAACATGCATTCAATCCTAAATCATCAATTCATCATACAAAGCTTCAATTGGAATTCATAATAATATTCAAAACTGAATATATTCAAAAATTAACAATATTAATTCAGAATTCTAACATTTAGATGATATCAAATAATCAACTTAAATGCAAACAAGATAGAGGTTGATTTTCTTTTTCTTTCTTTCCTCTTCTCGGCCGAGAGCACACAAAACACACACAAACACACTTTGTTTAATTGAAAGAAAAAGAATGAGGTATGGTGGTAAGTTGGTGACCCTAAATGGCGTGTCTAGCTAACAAAAAAGGACACTCCCCATACCACCATCACTTATTAATTTAATAATCATTTTCTAATTAAAAATAAAATAAAAATAAATAATATAATCAATTATTAAATAACACATAAAGTCAAATAATCCTTATACTTAAATATAAATCTCAAGATTAACTAACTTAATTACCTTGATTAATCTAGACCAGTAAAGAGGGTGTTACAATTTCCCCCTTCTTCAATGTCATCGTCCACCCATGAACTCATCACATGCACCCTGCCACACTTGATCCCCTCACGCTTCACATCCATGAATTCGACTTTATCAAATCAACGGCTAAGATTGGTTCTCGCAGTTCTCGTACGAAAAATAGTTCTCGTTTGAACCATCCCATATATATATATATATATATATATATATATATATATATATATCACTGTGATAGGTCATTTTGACTATCAATTGGGTCGAAATATAATCATCCTTATAAACATTTAACGTTAGAGATCACATAGTACTTTTTTTTTTTGATATCCATTAATGACAAAAATCAAAAGAGGGGTTTTATAACCTTCTATAAGTTATTGTTACTTATCCTTTTATTAATTTGATTAATACCTGTCACAATAAAGAAAAAAGACAAGGAAAAAGAATTAGTATATTATACATATCAATTATTAAATTAATAAGAGAATGAAATAAAAATGTTGAAATCAAAATACAAGAGCTAGAATTCTAGTTTCTCTCTACAACTCCCTAAAATCAACACCATGATGGTGACACTTTTAACTTGAATCTTAAAACAACCTTCATGAAGTTACTATCTAGCTTTTTAACATAGTAATACTTATTTGAAACTCTTACACAACCTAATTCATGCATTATTTGAGGCATTTCATATATATCTATACAATATTCTACGTAAGTCACTACACCATTATTGAAAAGCAAAAGACACCATTGAAGGGTTTTGAACCTGACCAAACCACCATATGACTCAAACTGGTCAAACCTGGGTTTGATTCTACTGGTTCAATCCTAAAAGCGGAACTGGATTGAACACAACCCTCTAAACCCCAAAAGGGTTAGGATCTTTAAACTTACATGATCAACATAGTTTCTTGCATAACAATCCACAGATAAGGTTATAAGGAATATACCTGATCAGAAAAACAATGGGATTGCTAAAGATAGTCCACTACTACTGCACCTCCGATTGAACTGGCTGTTAGACCGCTCCTGGATCACCAAATCCCAATACTCGAAGACTTGAGTATGTGTGTGTGTGCGTCGACCATGAAGTCGCAAAACACCCTTGGTGTTTTGCTTGTTTCGATTCGACGAGAGAGAGGAGAGAACCGAGAGAGAGTGATGCGACGAGAGAGAGGAGATGAGATGGTGGCTAGGTTTTCTTTCTTAATCCGTTGTGTCTCATATCATTTTAATCCTTAAGCCTTAAGGATATATATAAGGATTAGATGGACCTAAGCCCGTTTAATTAAAAGCCCACTGGTTTTAATTAAACTTTCAATCTCTTCACTTTGACCCCCTGGACTTTACTAGTTAATTAATTAACTATTAATTAACTGGTCCGTTAAATATTAAAACTTAATATTTAATTCCTTTTAAATAATAAATAACTATTTATTATTTATTCCTTTCTAATAATTAATCCAAACTGGATAATTATTTATATCTCTCTTTTCAATAATTAATACTACTGATTAATTATCTTCTTTTTCTCTTTAATAATTTATCTAACTGATTAATTATTTCCACACAGATTTATGGTGAAAACCAACTGTTCTGAATTGGGTGTGTAGCAGTGTGACCCTTTAGTCTCTTATAACATTGGATACAATATGCCCGTTAATTATCTCTGCACATAATCCAACAGACTCCCACTTGTGCAAGATAAGTAACAGTTACTGCACATTGTTAGCCTAAGGAGGTCCCTAGCCAGACACTTAGGGTAACCAGGTTATAAGAACTCTTATACCCCAAAGTAACTTGTGATAAAACTTCATAAGCAACCTGCTTAGAAGTAACTTGTTATAAACTAACTGTTTATAAACTAAAACTATCATAAACTCCCTGTTTATGAATGGGTACGTTTTTATATATACAATCTTGCATATATATAGGTTTGTCCCTTGCAGCGCGATATTTTAATTTTGAGCATGAGCATGGAAAAAGTCAACTCAGAGACTCAAGAATTTGTTCATGACATATACTTGATCTTAAAACTGCCTGATAAACGACAAAGAACAGATCAGTTCGTTTGGGCACGGCCGTGCACTTACCAGTTTCTCTAATTAGTCAAGGGGCCCGGAAATATCTCTTCTAAAAAGAAGGTGCAATTACCATCTTGCATATTCGCATTTGGAAATACGGCTCCCACTGAATCTAGACACACCTTTTATGAACACCCTGTTACGGCATGGCGTTAGAGCTAGCTAAGAAGACAATAGTTACCGCATCCCAAACCAAATACCTCAGGCTTAAGGATAACCTATGTGATAAATACTTTTGACATGGATCCACGAAGTATTTTTCATAGTGGGTCAATCCAATATTCGTAATTCTAACGAATATCCATCAATTTTGGTCCGCAAAAACTTTTGCAGCTATATTCGACAAACTTTCGAATCTACCCCAAAATTACGATGACTTTATAGCCCTATCATAGTTCCCACCACGATAAGTAGTCACGGATAATGTTTTGAATAAACCTAGTTTATTCTTGGATGAACCAAAACATACAAAATTGTGAAGAACAATGAAACTAATTTCTACACCCTTCCATATTCCACCCTGGAATAAAGGTGCATAACTTCTACCATTTCATTGACTCGATTCACGGTGTCTATCTAAATTACTTATTATTTTGCATTGTAACTTATCACAGATCACAGAGAAAATAATATGATTATAAACCTATGTTAGTCTTGATTTGTTTACACTCCATCAGTGCTGAAGTATTCTAAGAAGATTTCAGCAAAAGAAGATTTCTGAAGATTTGCCTCTCGTCTCAAATAAGGTTCATCTGAAGGGCTGAAAGTTTCATCTCTGAAACTTTCAGTTTATGACTACTGAAGTTTATCTTCAGTAGATGGTCCCCTCCGTCACGTCATCAGCTGTCACTTTCAAGATGGTTATGCATGGGGAAATCTGTTACTTATCAATCTACAAGATTGTGACGTGTGTCACTAGTTCAACGGTTAGGGTTGATAAGGGAAATGTATAAATACTCTTCTCTTAATAGAGAAGAGTGTGCTTGCAAATTCTGTCTGTTCAGATATTGCAAGAGCTTTGTGCGTCCGTATTCTCTCAAGTCTGTTCTTGAGTGTTGGTTGAATTTAAGAAGTCTGTTCTTCTTAAATTCTAGTCTGTAAAGTTCGTTATATCAATATTAACATTTCTTACTGTTTTTATAATTACTATTTCCGCACTTAATATTTCCTTAAGTTAGTATTATTCATAATTTTGGGAACAACAATTGGTATCAGAGCAGGTTCAAATTCTTCTATAATTTGAGATCTGCCAAGATGTCTAAAGTTGATTATAATGACAATGGATCCTCCGGTAAACCACCAAAGTTCTCTTCTGAAAACTTTTCTAGCTGGAAGGGAAGAATGCTTCTCTATCTTGAAAACCTGGATACCATGTCTTTGTCTGTTCTAGAGAGCGGTCCTATCATTCCAAAGACCATCTCACTCATGAGTGATGAAGGTGAACTACTGGAATCTCTTCCAAAACCAAGAACCCTGTGGACTGATGAGGACAGAAGACAGGTAAATTTGGACGCTAAGCTGCGAAACAACATTGCTATCTCACTTCCAAATGATGTCTATCACACAATATCCTCTCTGAAAACTGCTAAGGATATGTGGGATGCTCTGTGTATAGCATATGAAGGAACTGAAGAAGTAAAAGAGAAGAAGAAGACAAATGTCATCAGAAAGTATGAAAGCTTTTGTGCTAAGGATTCTGAGACTCTCACTGAAGTCTACACCAGATTCACTTGTTTACTGAATGATATGCTAGAAGATGGTGTTGAAAGAGAGAAAATTTAGATTCTCAACAGATTCTTGGATGCTCTTCCCAGTGAGTGGGATACTATGTGTTTAGTTCTCAGAACCAACAACAAGCTGAGAAAACTGGATATGAGGAAGCTGTATGGTATTTTGCTGAATGATGAGCAAACTAGAGCTCAGAATCTGGAGCTGAAGAGATCAGCTAAGAAGAGCTTAGCTCTTGTGGCAGAAACTGAAGTGTCAACTCAGCAATCCTCTGATGATTCTGACACAGAGACAGAGAATGACTGGGAAGCTGCAGATGAAGAGGGTCATCCGGAGTTCAAGATTGAACGAGCTTTCATCATGAAGAACTTCAATAAGTTCTTAAAATTCAAGGCTAAAACCAATAATCCAGGGTCAGGAAGTTTCAAATCTGCTGCTGATAAATCTAAAATGGAATGTTACAAGTTTGGTAGGCTTGGCCACTTTGCTGCAAATTGTGTTGTCAAGACTCCAATTAAGGGTTATCCGTCAAAGGCTGACAAGTACAAGTCCAAGTACAAAGCACTGAAGCTGAAAAATCAAAGTTCATCTGAAAAGAAGAAAGAAAAGGCTATGATAGCCGGAGAATTGAACTGGACTGATTCTGACACTTCTGATGATGATGAAGAATCTGAAAAAGCTATGTTCGCAGAAGAATTTTCAGGGTGTGCTCAGCCTGATATATGTCTAATGGCTACTGAAAGCCAGTTCAAGAAATACCTAGCTACTGCTGAACGATTGAGTTCAGTTGAAGGCTGGAATTCTTCTATGATGTACAAGGTATCAAACTTTCAGAATTATGATTCAAATGAGAAAAATGATATGTTTGCTTACTTGGTGTCTGATTTAATTTCTACTCATAGTGAACAAAACAAAATCAAGAAAATCTTCTCTGATCAACAGATCCAAATTCAGAAAACTGAAACTGAGAATGATACTCTTGTTCAAGAATCCTATGCCTTGAAATGTCATCTAGAGTTATTAGCAAATGAACTAAAAATGGCTAAAACTGAGCTTTCTTTAACAAACGATAAACTCAAAGATCGTCAGTCCATCATTGATCTCTGGCTTAGTCCAAACAAACTTGCTTTTGAAAGTATCAATCATCAAATGATCATTCAGAGAGAAAGAGTAGGGTTAGGAAAAATCAAAGAAGCTGCCTCATTCAGCAAAAAGTGTAAAACTGTTGATGAAATGTTTTTCAGTGAGTTCACATGTGAAAACATAGGAAACACATATATGCTTTATAAAAGATTCACTAAGGCAGACAATAATGTTCCTGTATTCAATGAGGAGACAAATTCTGAAATAAGAAACATACAGTTACCCTTCGATAATTTTGAAAAACAGAATGATCTTCAGCAAGATTTTTCCAAATCCACTGAATCTGAACGGTCTGTGATTACTGAATCTGAACTATCCAATTTCACTGAACCTAAACCCATAGCTTTGGTTAAAACTGAATCTCCTTCAGTTCACATCATCACTGAAAGTCTGAAAGCTGAGACTTCACTTGAATCTAATCATTCAAAACACAGTCAAAAGTTTAAAAGATCCGAAACACAGAGTACTCAATATGAAAAACCAAAGTCAAAGAGGTTGAACAAATTTCAAAAATTTGAATCAACACTGAAGATCATGATGATTCAGTTAAAGGAATTAACGAGATCTAGTTCTCAAAAAGGTAGTGCCAAACATCATAAGAATACCAAATGTACACGTAAGTGTTACAAATGTGGTATTAAAGGTCATGAAGCCAAATTATGTAATGCTCCTGTTGCTACTTGTAATACTTCCTCTGAGCCCATCAGCAGGTGGGTTCACAAATTGGTTTAACTCTTTGTTACTTTGTGCAGGAAAGTCAAGGAAATAATACCTGGTACCTTGACAGTGGATGCTCCCGACACATGACTGGGTGAAAATCGTTACTAACAAAAGTTACTCCAGTTGATGGTCCAAAAGTTATATTTGGTGGAGGAAAATGTGGAAAAACAGATGCATACGGTCAATTGAAGAAAGGCGTTATTCACATCAAAAATATCGCTCACGTTACTGGACTCGAGCATAATCTGATAAGCATAAGCCAGATGTGTGATGCAGATTATTCTGTTCTTTTCAAGAAATACAAGTGTTCTATCAGAAACAAAGAAGGCACTGAAGTCCTTCAAGCCAAGAGAATAGATAATATGTACGTTCTCGATTTTAATTCAATCACTTCTCCCTCAGATGTATGCTTTATTTCTCAGTCTGTTAAAGAACTGCATTGGTTATGGCATAAAAGATTGTCCCATCTGAATTTCAAGAATATGAGTACACTTGCACAAGGGCAGTTAGCAAAATGATTGCCTAAGATTAATTATGTGAAAGACAAAGTGTGTCATGCTTGTGAAAAAGGAAAGCAAAAGAAGTCCGTTCACAAATCAAAGTACTGTGATCAGATCAATCAAGTATTTCAACTGCTTCACATGGATCTTTTTGGTCCAGTCAGCACTCCAAGTCTCAGTGGTAAGAAATACACTCTTGTGATCGTGGATGAATATACACGTTTCACTTGGGTATTCTTTCTGTCTAAAAAAAGTGAAACAGCAGAGATCATAATTAGCTTTATCATCAGAATGAATCGTCAGTACGATACTCATGTTAAGCAGCTAAGAAGTGATCATGGTACTAAATTTAGAAATAGAACTCTTGAAGACTTTTGTGAAGAAAATGGAATCATTCAGAATTTTTCAGCTGCATACACACCTCAACAGAATGGAGTTGCTGAAAGGAAGAATCGTACACTAATCGAAGCTGCACGGACTATGCTTGCTGAAGCAAAGATATCATTACGTTTCTGGGCAGAGGCCATCAATACAGCATGTTATACTCAAAACAGATCTCTGGTAGTCAAAAGGCTCTTGAAAACTCCTTATGAATTGCTGCACAACAAAATTCCATATGTTGGTCATTTGAGAATCTTTGGCAGTACTTGTTTTATTCTGAGTAGTAAGGATCATCTAAGTAAATTTGCTCCCAAGGCTGATGAAGGAATATTTCTTGGGTACTCCGGCATTTCAAAGGCATACAGAGTCTTCAATTTCAAAAGCAATACAATCTTTGAGACAATGGATGTCACTTTTGATGAGTTAGATCTTCAGTCAAGACACTTAGATCAAAATACTGCTTCTTCAGAAAACTGGGATGAGTTTGCTTTCCTCCTGCTTCTTTAACACCTATTTTCACAAACACTTCTTCAAAAATACCTATTCCTGAACCTATTAATCACGAAATACCACTGATTGAACTTGAATTTCAGTCTCCTTCAATGACTGAAGTTTCTACTGATCCTTTTCTTGAAATAAACTCTTCTATTTCTGAAACTACAACTGAACCTCCTCCAGCTGACAATCCTTTACCTCCTAATAACAAGTGGACTAAAGCCCATCCTATCGATCAAGTCATTGGAGATCTAGATGAAGGGATTCGTACTAGAAGTTCTGTCACTACAGGTTTTTGCATGTTTGCTGAGTTCATTTCTCAAACTGAACCTAAAAAGGTTAATGATGCTTTAAAAGATGCACATTGGGTTTCAGCAATGCAAGAAGAACTGAATGAATTCACAAGGAATAAGGTATGGAATCTCGTACCAACTCCTTCAAATCAATCTGTAATAGGAACCAAGTGGGTGTTCAGGAACAAGAAGGATGAATCAGGGGTAGTGATCCGAAATAAAGCCAGACTTGTTGCCAAGGGATACTGACAGGAAGAAGGAATTGATTATGATGAAACATTTGCTCATGTTGCAAGAATGGAAGCAATTCGTATATTTCTTGCTTTTGCTGCTCATAAAGGATTCAAAGTTTATTAGATGGATGTCAAATGTGCTTTTCTCAATGGCGAACTGAAAAAAAGAGGTATATGTTCAGCAACCTCCTGGTTTCGAAAATTCTAAATATCCAAATCATGTATACAAGCTAGACAAAGCATTATATGGATTGAAACAAGCACCTCGAGCCTGGTATGATACTCTTTCAGCATATCTTCTTAAAAAGGGCTTCAAACCAGGTACAATCGATAAAACTCTCTTTCTTGGTCGGGAAAAAGGTGATTTACTTCTTGTTCAAATCTATGTTGATGACATAATATTTGGGTCTACTAATGAAACTTTGTGTAAAGAATTTGAAAGAATCATGACCAAAAAGTTTCAAATGAGTATGATGGGTGAACTGACTTACTTTTTAGGACTTCAGATTAAGCAAACTGAAACTGGCATTTTCATTAATCAAGGTAAATATATTTCTGAATTACTGAACAAGTTCAAATTCTCTGAATGTTCAGTAATGAAAACACCCATAGCTCCCAAAACCAAGTTAACTGCCGATCTTGATGGAAAAGCAGTTGACTTGCCCACTTTTCGAGGAATGATTGGTTCTTTACTTTATTTCACTGCTAGTAGACCTGATATCATGTTTTCTACATGCTTATGTGCCCGATTTCAAGCAAATCCAAAAGAATCTCACATGTCTGCTGTATCTAGGATCTTCAGATATCTGAAGGGTACTCCTCAACTGGGTCTTTGGTATCCCAGAGACTCAGGTTTTGATCTAATGGGTTTTTCAGATTCTGATTATGCAGGTTGTCATTTGGACAGAAAGAGTACAACTGGTGGATGTCAGTTGCTTGGACGAAAATTAGTTAGCTGGCAAAGTAAGAAACAAAACTCCATTTCGTTATCTACCGCTGAAGCTGAATATATTTCAGCAGGGAGTTGTTGTGCTCAAATTTTATGGATTCAACATCAGCTTGCTGACTATGGTGTTTCGCTGATCAAGACTCCGATCTACTGTGATAATACCAGCGCCATAGCCATCTCCAACAATCCTGTGCTTCATATGCGAACCAAGCATATTGATGTTCGTCATCACTTCATTAGAGATCACATTGCTAAAAATGATATAGAGTTGTACTTTGTCCCAACTGAACATCAGTTAGCTGACATATTCACGAAAGCTCTAGATGACGCAAGATTCAAATTTCTTGTTTCTGAACTTGGCATGCTGAATCTTTGACTGAACCATAGTTAACTGAACTCCTCTGCTGATTTATGTTTACCTAACCTTTTTTGCTGAAATATGATTCACTGAAATATTTTCCACTGAACTTCTCATCTGAAAGTCTTCAATTGCAAGGTAAGTATTCTTTTACCTTTTAATAAAATATCTACTGGATTTGTAGTCGTTTGGTTAACTCAGTTTATCTTTATTTGGGGTAGCATTTATTACTGCCGTCATTTCATGTTCAGTATTCTTTCTAAATAATGATTACTTTCTCTCTTTATTTATCTTTGCTTATCTCTTTGTTAATTCACTCCACTTCACTTCTGTCATCTTCCCTCACTTACTTCCTCTTCTTTCTTTCACTGCTTTCTTCATGGAGATCACATTTGTTATCATCAACTATCCCTTCATGTACACCATCACCTTACATATCAATGACGTTGGACTTGGCGCTACTGTTCAAATCGCCGTTAATCTTCTTGATTAACTAGCATTGGCGATCATCTTTTGGCGTGGATGCATTTCTTGTTTATCGTTTTGTTTTAGCTTATTTTTGTTAAATGCTCCACTGTAAATGTATTGATTAATCTATTTTTTTAATGGATGATGTTTCTTTGAGTTGTTCTGTGTTCTTCATTGCATTCTTTACTCAATAAGTTAATGTAATTCTTGGTTATTTTCAATTAATATTGTTTTTCTGAAATACCCTGATTAACAGCCTTTCAGTTAGCAATTATTAACTGTTAATAAATAACAATTATAAACGTATACAATTTAACTAGGTTAATGCTTTCTCATGTTAACTATGGTTAGTTTCTGCGGTTTCATCCAACGGTTGTATATCAATCCCCTTGAACAAATTTTTTAAAACTCACCGTTCTTTTCTCTTTTCTCTGTTAACAGCCCTCTACCTCTAAACCTATATAATACTCTCTCATCTTCTTCATCCTTCTCTCTACTATTTCTTCATCTTTGCGAATTAACTTTTCTTCTCTCAAATCATCATGTCTCACCCAGCATCCTTGTGTTTTCATCTCCCAGCCTCTGTTGTACCGATCATCTCCAATGATGACATTGTTTTCAAATCCAACAACATTTCTGTATCCCTCTCTCCTTTTTCTTCCAAATCTAAGTTCTTTTATCTCATAAACTTTCTCCGTCATTGCCCGATCAACTATGCTTTAACCGCTCAAATTCCCATGTTTGAAGAGCATCTTTGTGAATTTTGGATGACTGCTGCTGTTATCGATGAGACCTCTGAAAACCCCAAAATTGCTTTAACTTTGCTGAACGGCAAGCAAAAATGTCGTATTGATAAATACTTTCTTGCCAAAACCTTGCATCTACCCACTGATGATGAGTCTCCCTGTGATCCTTTCACAAAATCAGCAAAGGATCTTATTGTTGATTATCTGAGGCTGCCTGAAACTTCTTAAATCAAAGGAAAAACCCTTGTCCGAAACAAACTTCCTACCGTCTGGTGCAGTTTCTTCAGTATTCTCTCCTTCTGTATGACTGCTAAAACTGGGGGAATGGATCAAATCGCTGAAAATGTGCTGAGTTTTGGTCATGCTTTGATGTATGATACAAAGGTCGACTATGCTGCCTTTGTCTTCAATCTTCTTCTCACCCAAGTCAAGATGAAAAAGAGAAATCTCCATATTCCTTTTCCTCGATTTCTATCCCTCCTGTTTCAACAACTGCTACGAAGCTCCCATTATACTTCAGCCACACATTCAGTTGAATTGTCTTCTCTGCCTCCCTCTGTCTGGACCAGTATTAACTCTGCTGATCCCATTCCACTTACTGAAGCCATGATAGTTTACGCTAGGATGGACCCTTCTCCTGCTATTTCAGCTCGCCCATCTCCTACTGATACAACCCTTGATAAGCCTTCAGATTCAGAGGCTACTGAAAAACCTGCTGCTCCTTCAGTTGCACCTTTACCTGCTCCAAAGAAAAGGAAACACCTGCTTCGCAAATCTTCTACTACACAAGGACAATCTGATCTCTGTCCTGCTATAAAGTCAAAGAAGCTGAAGCGTACAATTCCATCTTCTTCTTCTGCTTCCTCTGACTCAATCCCTACTGCTGCACCTGCTGCTGTCTCACAACGACATGTTCGTCCCAAAGACTTCTCTATTGGATGTTCAGCACCAACAACAAAAGCCAAATTGATTATTCTGAATCCAATCTCCACTGTAAGTCCTCTCCCCCTTGCTCATATTGGTTCACTGGCATCATAGACCCTTAGTAATCTAGTCGACCCAACTAGTTTACTGGTCCACAAAATTGCTCATGATGTCTCGGTTCAACACAAGACCGAATCTGAAGCACCACCATTTCAGCCCACACAGAGTTCAGCTATCCCAACTGAACTTGGGTTTGTCTTTGCAACTCATGATACATTTGTCAACCCATTTGTTAAAGTTTCTAAATCACCTACTACCAATGACGAGTGTAAATCTCCCTCACACTCTGAGGCTCTCAGAACCAATGATATTGCGACAATCACAACCTCGACTAAGGTTCTTAACACTTCTGTTGCAATTCAACCCCCTGCTTCAGATGTTATCACTACTGCTACAGTTTCAGTACCACCAACGGTAATCACAGTTCAGCCACAATCCCTTGATGGTTCAGTAGTCCGAACTGATCCTATGGATTTTGCCAATACATATGATCTCTCAGACCCCAAACAATCTGAGCCTGGTGTATTTACCCTCCATGATGAATCAGCTAAACCATCTGATTCTGAGAGACCTTTGGCTTATGATGATTCAGATATCCCTGACACTGAAGTCGTTCCTTTCTCTACCACCTTGGCCACTGATGGTTCAGCTAACCCAACTGAACCTACGGCTATTTCTTTTGCTCATGAAGATGTAGTTATACACAAAACTACTACTGAAGCACAGCCTATTTTAGCCCCTGATGATTCATTAAACCCAAATGTTTCTATGGCTAAATCTGCCCCACCTCCACCCATAAATTTTAAAAATTTAAACAAAGAACAAGATCTCATTTGGGATCCTGTTTCGGGTTTTCAGTACTCTGTCAATCTTCTTCCTCCCACTTCCAATCAATCTCGTCTTGATCAACTCCTGGCTTCTGGGCAGGAATACTCAACTGAACTTCAAACTCAGTTTCCTTCTCTCCAAAACATACTCTCTGCCAAATCAGTGACCGATCCTCTCGACGGTTCTGCAAAATCTGACTCTTCCTCCTCGTCCACTAATCATGATTTCTTGGATGACTTTACAACTCCTTTGTCTCCTGCTATCATGCGTTCTCCTCATGAGGTCGATGATGACTCTATGTCTGTTCATGATGCCTATTCCAAGCTTGATGATACTCTTCGTCTTCTTCAGAGTCAAGTCACCATAGAGTTTCATCGTTTCCATCTTCAGCATATGTCCAATGTTAACTTTACTGAGGAAATTAAACTTCTTACTGCACTCTTGATTGACTACATCTGCACTTTAAATAAAGAATTTCAGTTTCACAATAAACTACGTGTCACTCTCTTCAAACAGCTTCGTGACTATATTGCCAAAGGTAATAAACGTTACGAGGATGTGTTATCTCAACTTTCCTCTTCTCAGTTTTCTCTCTCTGAGTCACTGTCCAAATTTCAGGCCTCCTTCCTAAAGTCCTTTTCTGACAATCTCTTGCAACTCAAAGACTCTTTGAAAGCTTATCCTTCCAAACGCGATCTTCAGTCCTATCACAAAAAGGTGGTTCTGAAGGATATGCAACGTATGATGGTAGCCACACTGAACAAACATATTGTTCCATGTCTACAAAGGGTAGAAGCTGCTACAGTCTCCTCCTCAGCTTCTAAGGGGGAGAAATTTTTGAGACATTCAGCTGTGGCTAAAGCTATAAAAACTCAAATGAAGAAAAGGAAAGCAGAGTCGATAAGAGATAAGGAAGAAATTCGTCGGCTGAAACAAACAATTGAAGAATATTCAGTGTTTAGAGATCAAAATGAAAGAGAAAGGGAAGAGGTAAACAGACTGTTTGAGGAATCTCTTAGTGATCCTGGTAATGAAGGTAACACTAAATTCTCAGAAAAGTCGACTCCTGAACGAGAATTCAACATGATTATTAAACCCTCTCCTCAGAATATTGTTCAACCTGAAACTGCCTTGATAATACATCCCAATGCACCTCATACTGCTGACAGTTTAATCTCTGCATCTGAAACAAAGATGAATGTTGATGTTCTTAATCCAAAGGAACTAACCTACAACATTCTGAAACCATCATACTTAGAGCATATACCACTGATAATTTCCAAACCTGAATTCACTTCAGTTATCAGTGAGAAAGCTACCT
Source organism: Pulicaria dysenterica (assembly GCA_947179395.2). Classification (NCBI taxonomy): domain Eukaryota; kingdom Viridiplantae; phylum Streptophyta; class Magnoliopsida; order Asterales; family Asteraceae; genus Pulicaria; species Pulicaria dysenterica. The sequence continues at coordinate 5,865,601 of OX359295.1, forward strand.
CACCTGTCAGAAATCCTGATAAAGGTAAAGGTGTTGCAGATGACACTGAAATTGTGAAACCCAAGATTATCAACACTGAAAAACTATTGGGTGACAGTATAAAGGCTATCAGAAATCAGGTGTCTAACACAGGGGGAGGAAAGTATGAACATCAGGTTACTGAAGTAGAAGAAGCTGCTTCCTTTGGGATGACTGTGGAACAATTCAGAAAAGAAAAACAGATAGCTGAAGAACATGCCAGATTACTAAGTCTATCTGAAGCTGAAGCATTAAAAACAGCTAAACTTGAAGCTGAACAACAAAAGGTAAAGAGGAAAATGTCTCCTCAGTCTCTTCAACGTGCTGTTGAGCGAAGAGTTGAAGAGGAAAGGATGAAAAAGGAGAAAGCGGAACTAATCAGAGTTCAAAAGGAGAAAGAATGGTTTGAAGCTAAAATGACTAGAGTTGATCCTGATCCAATCACAGCAGGCAGGGTTACCAAAGAAAAACGTGGAATCATAGTTGAAATTGCGAGAAATAAAAATCGCCTCAAAGTTCAGTATGTCACCAATACTAAACTCACAAAATTCAGTTTGTCTGAATGGGTTGAAATTGGAAAGTGTCTGAACAGACTGAAACTAACGGAACTGGTTAGGTCAGTTAAAAGAAGGCTTTCTTATCTACAAGAGAACTATGAAAATCTGAAGAAACGTTTTCAATCTACTGAAGGTGACTCTGAAAATCCTGAACAAGATCAACCATTAAAGAAAAGAAGAAAAAGGTCTTCTAGAAGATCTGAAGAAGTGATCATAAAGCTTATGACCGCTGGTGTTCTTCCAAACTGTCGAAATATGGATTGTTCAATTCCTCCAGGCTTCATATTCATTGATAAACAGGTCCTTGAAAATCCTAGAGGATTTTTCTTCAAAGATGCTGAAGTATTCTAAGAATATTTCAGCAAAAGAAGATTTCTGAAGATTTGCCTCTCGTCTCAAATAAGGTTCATCTGAAGGGCTGAAAGTTTCATCTCTGAAACTTTCAGTTTATGACTACTGAAGTTTATCTTCAGCAGATGGTCCCCTCCATGACGTCATCAGCTGTCACTTTCAAGATGGTTATGCATGAGGAAATCTGTTACTTATCAATCTACAATATTGTGACGTGTGTCACTAGTTCAACGGTTAGGATTGATAAGGGAAATGTATAAATACTCTTCTCTTAATAGAGAAGAGTGTGCTTACGAATTCTGTCTGTTCAGATATTGCAAGAGCTTTGTGCGTCTGTATTCTCTCAAGTCTGTTCTTGAGTGTTGGTTGAATTTAAGAAGTCTGTTCTTCTTAAATTCTAGTCTGTAAAGTTCGTTATATAAATATTAACAAACTTTAGACATTTCTTACTGTTTTTATAATTACTATTTTCGCACTTAATATTTCCTTAAGTTAGTATTATTCATAATTTTGGGAACAACAACCTAAAACTCAAGACTAGTATCTATAGGTACTCTTTCTTGGTTTTGCTAGAAATCGTTCTTTTAACCTAAGAACAATTCTAGACTTACTTATTTCATAAAATTCCTTAAACTTGGAGAAAACTGGAAATAACTCCAAAGTTTCTGATTTTATAAAATAACCTTCCTGTAATCAAAAAATTTAATTACATTTGTAGATATACTGGATCTTATTATCCCTTTTGAAATGATAAACCTTCTTACATCTACTTGTAAGAAACTTGAGATTAGATTCCCTGTGTATGCCAACACTAATCTAATGTCACTACTAAGAATGTTAAAGAACATCCTATTTTATCATTTCTAATGTTAACCAACCAACAATATTTAATTAAGCTGACTTACTGAACATTTTAGAACGTATATAATTTCAAGTCGTAATTTGACTCGATGTCTTGCAATGATATCTTTATTGAGTACCTCTCAATAAATCATGCATTACTTGGATTAGTTCTTTTTCAAGAACTTACTATTTTAGATGACTTCTAAAAATTATCCAATAATTATATACTCCAAAAGTTCGATCTTGTATTTATCACACTGGTTAACAACAACCTTTTATTAACTCTGATAAATACATTTGTCAAATGCTCCCACTAGCTTTTATAAAAAAGTGCATTACTTTAAAACATTCCTTTAGGCTTTAGTCAATCCTTGACTACCATGCCTAAAACTTGTGTTTCAAACACATATTTTAAAACTTGGTTTTTGCAGGAAATTCATTTTATGAAACCAAGAACTTGGATCTTTACATATCCATCATTCTAATTACAGAAAGTGGTTTCATCAAACTTGCCATGAGTGTAAAACACTTGTGAATGCACTTTAAATTTCTTTCCAAAACATTTAGTATAAAACTCCCTTGATTACCATAATCATTTTTATACTTCCTTAAATGTTTTATCAAAAACTATTTTCAATTAGAAATAATAACTATCATTTCTATTTAGTTCAAGACTTTGAACATTCACTTTTCATAAATAACTTAAACACTTGTTAAATTAGAAAAACTATCTAATTTTATAAACAATACTTGTTTATTTAAGTATCTGAATAGTGGAACCAGCATTTATATAACTACAACAAACCATAGCATAAAGATTATTATGAATCACCAACTAAGTCAACACTTGACTTATCGGTACTCTTTTATTCACAACTGGACTAATCCTGATTCATAAAGTAAATAATTAAATTTCCATAAACTCAAAAGTATTCATAAACCAACAATATAAAAATTGTTCAAGTAAACTTTCAGAGTTTAATAAACTAGGAAATATAAATATTAATAATATACGCATGCTGCACTTGGGATCTCCTCATACTGGGCCGCATCACTTTCCATCTCCTCCTGCAATAAACGATTGCAAGATGTTAGATTACTTGTAAAAACTTTTACAAGTGGAAAGTGACAAAGAAGCTACACGATACCTAAAGTGCCAGCCTTGCCACCTGCCTCGTGACCCTTCGGGCAATCTCTTTTCTAGTGCTCGACCTCACCGCACTTAAAGCACCGATTCTCGGCTTTTGCTTTGTTCGGCTTTGGCTTCTTGACCTTGTTGTCGTTATTAGCCCTGGGTGCACTCTGGCTGGGCTGGGCCTTGCCCTTTCCCTTTCCGTGCCGCCCTTTCCTCTTCTTATGCCCGCCATGATCCACCATGAGAACGTCCTTAGACTTGGTCCCGATACTCTGCTCAGCAGTCTTGAGCATTGAGTGCAACTCAGCCACATATTTCTCTATGTTGTTAATGTTGTAGTTGACTATAAAAGGCTTATAGTCATCCGACAACGAGTTGAGTATCGTATCCGTTGCTAGCTGCAACGGAACTGGGTGCCCAAGTCTCTCTAGGTGGTCCATGTAACCTTTCATTTTCATGACGTTGTTACTGACCGAGGTCCCCTTAGCCATCTTGCACGAGTTAAATGCCCTGGTGGCATCATAACGTTCTGTGCGAGCTTGCTCCTGGAACATGTCCCTCAACTGGTGGATCATGTCATAGGCAGGAGTCTCCATCATGCTCGACTGCAACTCTGAACTCATAGTTGCGAGCATGAGGCAGCTGACGTCTAGGGCGTCATTGGAGTGCTTCTGAAAAGCCTCCCTGACTTCTGCCCTAGCGTTACTGGCAGGAGGATTTCCTAGAGGTTGTTCTAGGACATACCACTTTCTCTCGTGCCTAAGCACGATCCAGAGATTTCTCTCCCACGTAAGAAATTTAGGACCGACAAGCTTGTCCTTCTCAAGAATGGAGCGGAGAGAGAGGTTGTTAGTACTAGTAACGTTGGTTGCCATCTACAAATTAAAACCCGGTTTCTTTAGTAATTGCAAATAAACTTTCTAATCATATATCATCAAACCCATAAATAATATATATTAGACCTAGGACCCATATTTCACATACTTGACGCAAGATTTGGGCACTTCCCGCCAAGTCATGCTATTTCTGGTAGGTAACACCCTGTACCAATCGTACCTAACTGATACGACTACTAGAACCTCGTAGAGCACTTAGACCCAGTCTAGTATGTTTAACTCTACTCTAGTGCTTTTTGGGCCGGGACTCCCAATTATCACCAAAATAGATCGCACCACCTAAGACAGCATGAATTCTGGCCGGGACTCCCGATTATCGCAGAATTTTTCATGCCCCTTCCCGCAATGGTTTGAACCCGGATGCCCAAGGTTTGGGCACTTCCGACACCCGAGTACCGTTTAACAGCAAGGGTGTACCATTAGGTGGGTAGCACACTGATCTAAGATTTTTCTTGGGTTTTATAATTAAGTTAAAAACTTAATTTTCCAGTTTTTGAAAAACCATTTTAAAACTAACTGTTTTAAAAATACGATTTATATGTGTACCCAAACTAAGTGCACAAAACGGCCTTTATAAGTTCCAAACTTATAACCTTGACAAAAACTTTAAATTTATAAAAAGTTAACTAACACGACTAAAATCTGTAGTCGTATTTTAGTTTGTCATAAAGCGCGTGGTTTTTTTCACTGTTTAATAACAGCCTGTTATTAAATCCTTTTTATTTAGCATCATATAAAAGTCGCAATTCTATATGAAAAGCAGTAAATAAAACAAACACAATCACGCAGATAATAAGAGTAAGCATATAAAGCCCTATAGTTTTGCCAACTAATCCTAAGGTCAAACCTAAGGACAAAGTGACTTGGATTCGCCTTTCTTGATATGCTGCTCCCACTAGCCTTGACACCTCCCCGAAGTATCCGTGCTACGCGTATAGAACACCATTTATCTTGTTACCTTCTTGGAGTCCACCTTGGTTGAGGTATTAAACTATTTCTAGTCTATTACAAATACAATATTGAATGGGGTTGTAAGTGGCACGCAGGCCTCCCCGAACCAGTACAATATTACAAGTAAGAAAGGGATTGTAATTGGCACACAGGCCTTCCCAAAAACCAAAATAAAAGAAGAAAAGGAAAAACGAGTCCTAAGTCGGCAAAACTATAGCTATCACAACCACGCAATTATATATAAGCACTATATATATAAAAGTCAACCACGCAGTTATAATATATAAACAATAAACTATGTTGTTAAGCACACAACCTGATTTGTTTAAACTTTCTCATTTACCCTTTGATTAATACCTATTAACCAAAAATGAGAATTATGATCTTCTAATTAAAAATTATCTGACCATAAATAGTTTTCTAACAAAAACTTCAAAAAACTCGATCTCATTCAAAACTTGAATGAAATCCTCATGTCATGTTTTATTACTAGTTTTCCAAAAACTTAAAACCGACAACCTTTGGTCATTTAAAATACCTTTTTATTTGTTTCTCCATGATATTATATATAAACTTTATTCCTTTAGAATTTATTCAAAAATGACTAAACTAGTCATAATAAATAAAAGTCTAAAATATATATTTTAACTAAACTAGTCAAAACATATAACACTAGTTTATATATAACATCTTATTAATTTTATAACTTAAAATTAATAATCCTTTTGTATTAATCCGGAAAAACTATTTTTGGCCAATATCTCTCATTAACCCGAGAGACCCACTGGGCCAAGACCCTCTTGGGCCCAGAACCCATTGGACCAAAACCACCTGGGTCGAAACCCTGCTGGACCGTGATCCTCCTTGGGTCGAGACCCACCTGGATCGTGATCCTCCCTGGGCTGAGAAACACCTTGGACCGAAAACCCCTTGGGCCGAAGCCCATTAGGCTTTAGCGCTGCTAAGCTCCTTTTAGCACCGCTAAGTGCCTTTAGCGCCACTATCTTGGGCCGATATCACTGGGCCGCAGTTAACTGGGCTTAGCGCCGCTAAACCTTCTTTAGCGCCGCTAAATCCCTTTTAGCGCCGCTAAATCCCTTTTAGCGCCGCTGAAGTTTACGGTCTTGGTTTCAGTTTGCGTTTTCCGATTTAACAAAAAGTCTTAAATCCTTTTTTAACCTATTAAAAATTAACTGTTTTAATACACTGATTAAAAAAAACTGGATTCAATTCAAAAACCAAAAACTTATTAATTATTAATTTCAACAAAACTTGTTTTTATTAATAATTAATTATCCTAAAACTTGATTTCAACCTTTTTAAACAAAAGTTCAAAACTTGGTTAAAGTCTAGTTTTAAATAAAAAGTTTATTCCTTTTTAACCGTTTAAACACAAACCTGGTTTAAACCTAACTGGTTAAAATCAAACATTTTATAAACTGGATAAAAACAGAAAACTTGTTCTTATCCCTATGGGTTTCGAAAAACTTAAAAGGAGAATAATAAGATGAAAAAGATCATATAACTATTAAACAAACCAACAGATTAGATTAACTAGGTTTAACTGATTAAACAAACTGTTTAATTTAATCTTAATTCAAACTTATTTGTATTCAAAACATCATAATCCTTTTAACCATTCAAACTAACTGTTTGAATTTTCTGATTAATAGGATAAAACTGATAACAATACAAACTGTTTTACTACCTTCTTGATTTTCGAAAATACCAAGAATGAAGTAGAGAATCAAGAATAAAACCTTAATCTAAAACAGATAAAAAACTAGAAACTATGGATCATAGAGTCGAGGCTCTGATACCACTGAAGGGTTTTGAACCTGACCAAACCACCATATGACTCAAACTGGTCAAACATGGGTTTGATTCCACTGATTCTATCCTAAAAGCGGAACTGGATTGAACACAACCCTTTAAATCCCAAAAGGATTAGGATCTTTAAACTTACATGATCAACGTAGTTTCTTGCATAACAATCCACAGATAAGGTTATAAGGAATATACCTGATCAGAAAAACAATGGGATTGCTAAAGATAGTCCACCACTACTGCACATCCGATTGAACTGGCTGCTAGACCGCTCCTGGATCACCAAATCCCAATACTCGAAGACTTGAGTATGTGTGTGTGTGCGTCGACCATGAAGTCGCAAAACACCCTTGGTGTTTTGCTTGTTTCGATTCGACGAGAGAGAGGAGAGAACCGAGAGAGAGAGTGATGCGACAAGAGAGAGGAGATGAGATGGTGGCTAGGTTTTCTTTCTTAATCCCCTGTGTCTCATATCATTTTAATCCTTAAGCCTTAAGGATATATATAAGGATTAGATGAACCTAAGCCCGTTTAATTAAAAGCCCACTGGTTTTAATTAAACTTTCAATCTCTTCACTTTGACCCCCTGGACTTGACTAGTTAATTAATTAACTATTAATTAACTAGTCCGTTAATTATTAAAACTTAATATTTAATTCCTTTTAAATAATAAATAACTATTTATTATTTATTCCTTTCTAATAATTAATCCAAACTGGATAATTATTTATATCTCTCTTTTCAATAATTAATACTACTGATTAATTATTCGTTTATCTCTTTAATTAATCTAACTGATTAATTATCTCCTTTTTCTCTTTAATAATTAATCTAACTGATTAATTATTTCCACACAGATTTATGGTGAAAACAACTGTTCTGAATTGGGTGTGTAGCAGTGTGACCCTTTAGTCTCTTATAACATTGGATACAATATGCCCGTTAATTATCTCTGCACATAATCCAACAACCATGTGTTCCACCGCTTCGCCCGTGATCCATGCTCATCATCGACAACTCCAAGCTTTCATTTCATCAAGATAATGGTTCTATGCACGTCGGAATTACTGGCCTTGCTCCCTTATCCTTGTCAAACTCGCCGCATTGGCACCATTCAAGTTCTACTTCCACCTCCAACAACCCCTAACCAACACTATTTAGAGACATTATTATTTTTACGGGATAACTATGCGGTAGTGATGTAAATGAGCCGAGCTACTCGCAAGCTATTCGAGCTCGGATCGTTAAAAGCTCGAAATGAGCCGAGCTTTAACGAGCTCGAGCTAAAGCTCATTTAACAAACGAGCCGAGCTCGAGCTCCAAAGAGTGGGCTCGCGAGCTTAAACGAGCCTAAACGAGCTTCATATATAATATAATTAATAATTTATATGTTTAATTTTTAAAAATTATATATATCATTTTAATAAGAATATCAAAATAATACCCCGAACCTAAACGAGCCTAGCTTAAACGAGCCTAAACAAGCCGAGCCTGAGCTTCATAAATTTTAAACGAGCCGAGCTCGAGCTCAACATCATAAGCTCTAAACGAGCCGAGCTCGAGCGCGAGCTTAAAAAAGCCTAAACGAGCCCGGCTCGATAAATATTTGGCTCGGCTCGACTTGGCTCGTTTACATCCCTACTATGGGGGCAAAATGTAAAGTAAGAGTGCTTGCAGAGAATCAATTAATAAGTATGAGTTGGAATAAATTTTCGTTAAACATCAAGGGCTAAATTAAAATAATTTTAAAGTTTGAGAACTTAATGAGAAAGACAAGGTATATCAAACCCACGCGTTGCGTCGGGTAATATTCAAACAATCAAATTATTAGTAATTTAATTTATATATAATATATACATAAGATGGTTGTTCAAAGTTAGAATGCGTAGAAAATTTTTAGGTTAACATGTAACTACTTATTTACTGATTACATTACGTACATAGGGCTATATTAGCTGGTAATATTATGAGATCAAAACTAACATATACAAATTGAAGGGTAAAAAGTGAAAATTTATTAAGGTTTGAATTGAAAAATCGAAATAATGTATAACAATAATTGAACCACTAAACTTAAAGTGGAAGAGAAAAGCTAAAAACCATTTAATTTGTAAATAATAGTAAATAGATTAGATCAAATATAATATATATAAACTTAAAGGTGTATAATAAAAAATAATTGAGGGTTAAAATTAAAAATTAATTTAAATAGTGATTTACTTGTGTTAAAGGTGTATAGTAAATAAAGTTGAAGATTAAAAATGAAAATTGGTTAATAAATTTGAAGGTTAAAGTTAGAAAAAATAAATTTGAGGGTCAGAATTAAAAGTTGAAATGAATAGTGTTTTTTGTTGAAGAATTAATTATATAGATAATATTTAAAGGACAAATAATCATGCTAAATCAATGTAACTGACTTTCGTTAATGTTAGCGGACCAATAAGCTAGACTTTAAACAAAATTTCAATCATATGGATTTTGTTAAAAGTTATAATTCCCTCTCTCAACTCCGTACATACACATGAAACATCTTTAGTATTAAAAATTACAATAAATAAGAAAATAAATGAAAGATTCATATTTTTTTGAGTTTGAAAAGTGAGCGAGGATAAAAAAAATGATATAATTGATTCAATTTAATTTATGTTTAAGACATAGTGTAAATGACTAGTTTTAGCTTTTGAATCACTGACATTAATGTCCAGATTGCATATTATAATTTTGAACGGAGGTGTATATTCGTAATTTACAAATTTTGTTTTACAAAATCACATGTGATTATAAACTAATCACCTACAATTGTATTTTAAAATTTTAGAACTATTTTTTAATAGACTTTATTAAACACATCTCTACTAATATAACATTTAACATAAATAAAAAAACTTATCATTTTAATGTCTTACACATTAATAAAAAAGACACAACATAAACCCTAGGGGAAGCACCATTATCCATTCTTTATTTTCTTGTCAAATTAAAATTTTAGATTCAGAGTTTCACAAAACTAAGGAAATTCATCCCATAACTTTGGGTGAGGTGATTTCGTGTTTGACTCAAATATGACCTATCATGTTCTCTTATAAACATGAGATTGGACCTTATAAAAGGGACATATTCTTGACTAATATAAATGACCCACTCTTATGTTTGTGATAAAACATAATGACTCATGTTTGACTCAAAGTATATACTATTTTAGAATGAGAAGTGAACTAAAAACAGAGGTTTTTGAAACCAAAAAAAGTATACACTTTACAATCTCCATGACCAAAGTTGAAGCTCTGTGATAAACTTCTCCCTGCCAATAAGGGAGAAACTGAACTCAAAACATATGATCTTTAAACTCCAGATAATCATATGTTATATATATATATTTGAAATTTTCAAGTAAAAATGTAAAATTTACATAATTTAACAGCAAACACAACAATTTTGTATCTAAAAACAAAATCAAAACCCAAAATATCACACTTTACAGTGAGAAATTTAAAAACAGAGTATGATGAATTGGATGACATTCATAATATAAACCATATTCCTGATCGAAATTCAAGCATTTATGGAAAGTTCACAGAACTTAGGACCTTTAATTTTCATTTTAAGATCAATTTAAGAACCAAAAATATTACTTTTATAGAATTTATATAGAAAGAAGGAGAGAGAGAAAAACAGAGCGTGTTGAAACTGTCGACATTCAAATGCCACACCATTTTCATGATCAAACTGAAGCAATAATTTAATTTCGAAAAAAATCACAATACCCCACTGTAATTTTCATAAGAAAATCGATTTTTAGAAAACTAAATATTTAATCTTGATTCTTGAAACCAAAAAGGGAGAGTGATAAAGCTGCTAACAATCATATTTAAAGCATGTACAATCATGACTGCTATAAAAAGCTAAAAGAAAAGAAGAGAAATTAAAAAAAAAACAAAAATCAAAAAGATTTGATGAACAAACTCGTCAAGATTTTCAACAAGGATTAGTTTCAGCAGAATGGAAAAACCCCGGTTCGAGTTTGTTCCGGCAAAGGGGGCAAACTGGGTTTTTTGCGAGCCAAGTATCGGCGCATTGTAGATGGAACCCGTGGTTACACCCTGGAACCACCCTCGCCGGCTGCTCCGCCGTTATATCCTCCAAGCAGACCGAACACTCGGTTACGGACCCGAGTTCGTTTCCGGTGGTTTTTGGAAGTTTATCGAGCTCCGCTGCGGAAAGGCCTTTGACGGTTGTGGGTTTCTCCGGCGGCGTATTTTCAGGAAGGTGACGAGCGGCGTACCATAGCAAGCACATGTAGATAAGGAAGACAACACTCATGCCGGCGCACGGTAGAAACAGGGCGAGGAACAAAGATGGCATCATTTTTGTGAAAGGGTGTGGGGTATCGTCCGCAACACGGCGCACGATAAGGTTTTAGAATTGGTTATGAAATGAGGCCTTAAGTGCACCCTTTGGATTGTAAGTATGGATATTTAGGAAGAATGCTAATAATTTATACATGGGATGCAATTGGTGTGCAATAGTTTAATGACCCCTTTTTTATTATCATTTTTGTAATTTCTTTTTTAAAAAAGCTAAGATATTTTCTTAGAGCATGGGGAATACCTGAAGCATGGATGCGGCATGCTGATGTGGCGGCGAAGCACCGCAGCAAACACCACCCCGCCCTGGGCGTTTCCGAGCCCAAGCATGGATTCTCGGCATCCCATCGCCGAGAGTGAGAGGAGAGAGAGAGAAGTGAGAGAAAGAGAGTAAAGAGGAGAGAGGAGAGAGAAAAGAAGAGAGAGTGTATTTTTTTAAAATAATTTTTTTTTAAAGCGTGAAGCATGGGTAGTACGGGTATTTAAATATGGTTGAAGCATATGTGATGTGACACTGATGTGGAGGTGAAACATGTCATGCTTCAAGCGTGTACTCCGGATGCTCTTAAAGATAATAATCATCAAATTTGTTAATCAACTTGTTGGTATTGGACAATATTTAAGAAAAGAGGAAGCGTCTTGATCACTAGGTATTTATTTTGGCCTAGTTATAAACGTTTTATCCTAACAATTAGCATCTGAGCGCGGTTATGGGTTTGACGTCATACAAAACAATGCTAAGGGAAGTTGTATGGGTCATTGACTGCCGGCATCCTCCTAAATCCGCTCGTAGGTTGTGACGAGTTAGAATCTCATAAGTTTAAGGCATTTGCGGCAGATGTTGTCACGGGAGGAAGAATGTTGGTATGTGATAACATCTCCAAAGCAATTCAGTATTTGGACGAGCTAGGCTATTCTATATCTAAAAAAAATGGAGCATCTTGACCACCAAATTCCTTTTAGTCTAATATAGGAGTCATGATTCTAACACACGTAAGCCATCTTAAGGGTCTTTTATTAGTTAGTTTCATGAAAAATTAAAGATGGTAAATCACCACTGTTACAAATATAGATGTTATATGAAACCATGTCCTACTATCAATATGTTGAATTTTTAGTTAAATATAATATATTTAAGAAGATAAAATATATATGCTTCTAGTAGTTTTAAAGTACTTTAACATTTATAGATACTTTTAATTAGATGAGATGTATGTTAAATAATTTATTATTTACTCATTTAAATTTTATAAACTTAGAATTACATAGATACTTCTATGTACACATGTCTTTTCATGTATTTAAAAGAAGGATGATAAAAATTGTCTTTTAGGGTTTGTAATCATGATTGAAAAAAACAACACATATCATATGTATTCATGCATGTGTACGAAATGTTATGTTCACATGAGAAACGTAGCTGTACTAATTAAAATCAAGATTTATATAAATACAGCTGTAATCATTATTTTTAATTTTAATTATGCAGCTTCTTTCCGAATTAAAACATGTCACAAGATGGGAGTTAGGCCAATTTTTCCTCTTGGAGTGCTTGTGCAACTTAGGAAATCATGTTCACGTATGGTATGGGATAAGATTTTTAGTCTTAAATTTTATAATATGTTTTTGAGAAATATTCAATATAGTCCATACTTAATCCATAGTCATGAGGGACTAATTTTAGCATTTGGATCAGCCCCATCAATGGTCCATATTGAATTTTAAAATTTTGGACGGAGTGACATTTTCGTAATTCACATGTGATGTTTTTACAATCACATATGATTGTATACTGAATCACATGTGATGGAATATTTAAATTTCAAGACTATGTTTTTTATATGGACTATATTGAACACAACTCTATGTTTTTAAAGAGAAAATCATGTGTTAACATCATCATTCAAATTAAAAGAAGAATTAATTACGAAATGGTCCATGTGGTTATACTGATATTCAATTTTAGTCTTTTAACCTTAAAAATACAAAAATCGTCAACCTGGTTGTCACTTTTTCCAGTTTTGATCCTTTAACTTAAGTGCCGTTAAGTTATGCCGTTAGAAGCCCTCATGTGTCTTGCTGTTAAAATACCTTGAAACTTAAAAATAACACCTTGAATCTTTAGAACCAAAATGATGAACAACAGATCTTGATCGATTGATTTAAATCAAATAGAACATCAGATGAAAAAGAAATATAACTCGATCAGTATCTAAATGAGAACACCATGAGCCTTAACACTGAGCTTTTCTTTTAACAACAACTTAACTCCAAGCCTTCACTCTTGTTGTGAACAGAACTCATTTTCCAGCAATGTAAACTACGAGAGAAGAAGAAGAACAACCCCTGCACCTTTCCTTTTGACTCTTATTTCATTTAAACCTCAATTTTCACTCTGAACCCTTCTACTCTTGACAATTTACACCTTTGCCTGAAACACAACAAAAACAAATAAATAACATCCAATAAACTCCTATCTAGACTAATATTGAACAAAATATAATCTCTAAATTAGATTATATCTTCGATCAACTAACCCCCCCCCCCCCCCCTCTCTCTCTTCAATTTTAGCCTGAACATATTTAACAAATTTAACCTTTCACACAAATAATTATGTTGATTCGCACTATCACTTTTTGTAAAAATATCTGCCACATTAATAACGGACTCAATCTTTACAGCTTTAATATCACCATAAACAATTTTTTCTCTAACAAAATGCAAATCAATTTCAAAGTGTTATGTTTGATCATGAAACACTGGGTTTGTAGCAATTTGTATAGCTGCTTTATTGTCACAAAAAATATCAACTGGTATCGATTTATCTATTCCAAGATCATAAAGCAAATTTAGTAACCATAACACCTCACAAGTTACAGCAGCCATAGCAGAAGAACAAGACACATTTTGTTGTTTTTTACTTTTCCAAGAAACCATAGAAGTTCCCAAAAAAACATAAAACCCTGTAACAGACCTCCAGGTAGACAGACACCTACCCCAATCATAATCAACATACGCAGATAAGGAAAGAGAATTACCTTTACAAATATGAACCCCCTTTACCTGGAGCCCCCTTCAAGTAACGGAGAACTCTAAACGAAAGATTTAAATGAGCCTTAGTTAGAGCATGCATAAACTGACTCAAGACATGCACAACATAACTAATATCAGGTCTTGTAAGAGTTAGATAAATCAGCTTATCAATCAACTTTTGATACACAACAATATCATTTAAAACCTTTTCTTTAGAATCACACTCTGAAACAATAAAGTTCATCTCGATAGGAGTATTGAGAGGTTTACATCCTAAGAAATCAAAATCATTAAGCAGCTCAAGACAATACTTCATTTGAGACAAACAAAAACCAGATTGTGTTTTTAAAACTTCAATATTTAAAATATATTTTAGTTCTCCAAGATCTTTGATTTGAAATTTTGTACTTAGAAAAGACTTGACTTTATTAATTTCATCCATATCATTACCTGTCACAACTATATCATCCACATAGACTAACAAAGCAAGAAACACATTCTCTTTTCTTTTAACATATAGAGAACAACCACATTTACGTTGCACAAAACCATTTTTAACTAAGCACCTAGTCAGTTTTTCATTCCATTGCCTAGTAGCTTGTTTTAAACCATATAACGACTTTGTAAGCTTACAAACTCTTTTGTCAAACGCATCAAAATAACCTGATGGTAACTGCATATATATTTCTTCCTTTAATTCACTATACAAGAGCGCATTGTTAACATCAAGTTGAAATAAAGGCCACTAATTATTCATTGCAAGACTAATCAAACACCAAACAGTCACCTTCGTTACTACAGGCGAAAACGTCTCCTCAAAGTCTATGCCTTCTCTTTGACTATAACCTTTGCTACAAGTGTCACCTTATATCTTTCTATCTCTCGAGAAGACTTGTACTTATCTTATATATATCCACTTGTAACCTATAGCCTTCCTATCCAGAGGCAACTCTGTAATTTCTTAGTTCGGTTCCTATACAAAGCTTCCATCTCAAGATTCATAGCGTTAACCCAATTTTGATCTCGAGACGCCTCCTGAAAGTCTCTAGGTTCTACACTCTTGTTTAATCTTATAACAAAGCTAAGTAAGTCTGGAGTCAGATTGGAATAATTAACTACTTTATCTAACCCAAACTTAACCTTCCCTTCGATCACAAAATATTCTAATCTTTTAGGTAAACTGGTATGTCTGTTAGATCTCCTAAGGCTAGTATCACTTGACTCCAAAACATCGGTGAAAGCAACTTCACCACCTAAGTTTTCAGTTTTAGTATTATGAACATTACCCTCAGGAGGATCATTCTCATTAACATCATCACGAGATGTATCTGTACAACCTTCACTATTGGTAACTTTGTTCACGCTGCCAATTCGATGAGAAATCCCTTCCTTCATCATTGAGATTTTTAAATTCGAAATCCTCACAATTTAGATATGGTGTATCAAAAAAATTTAAATGGTTAACACAACCTTCTGAATCAGAAGTAACAAGATTTTGACCGAAACTAATAAACTCTAGCATTTGCACATTCTTTTGCAAAGGAAATATATTCACATAGAATTTAACATTTCTAGAGAAAAAACATTTTTATTCTCAAAACTCAAAATCTTATAACCTTTTTTTGAATTTGAATAACCAATCAAAACACAATTTTCAGCCCACGAAGTGATTTTATCAAAATTGCTTAGTTTTGTTGCAAAACAAAGACACGCAAAACTTTTCAAATGGTTGTAAACTTGGTTCACTACCATTCACCATAGTAAAAGGGAGTTTTTCCATTTAAGATAGAGGAAGGAGTTCTATTTATAAGAATTAATTAAGATAAGTGGTGATCAAAACATATTCACTCTACAAGTTGAGAGGAATCCCCCCTTGAAACAAAAGTGACCTAGCAACATTAAGAAGAATCCTGTTTTTTCTCTCTGCCACGTCATTTTGTTGAGGAGTATAGGCACAAGAGGGTCTTACAAAATTCGTTAATTACTTTTTACATTTTTTCTTT
Source organism: Pulicaria dysenterica (assembly GCA_947179395.2). Classification (NCBI taxonomy): domain Eukaryota; kingdom Viridiplantae; phylum Streptophyta; class Magnoliopsida; order Asterales; family Asteraceae; genus Pulicaria; species Pulicaria dysenterica. The sequence continues at coordinate 5,881,579 of OX359295.1, forward strand.
TGGGTTATCTTTGGGGGAACCGACCAGTCACAAGAATAATATGGAAGAGATAAATCACGAAAATTTATATATCAGAATTTATTGGTCCCGAATGGATACTACAACAACAAATGTTTGTAGAAGGGGGGTTGAATACAAACTTTAGCAAATAAAAATTTAAGTGACACACGATTTACTTTTATATAATTCTTATTGATGTGAATCAAGAATTACATGAACTAGATGCGGAAAATCTAAGTTCAATAAAATGTGATAACTAAATTTGTCTAACACATAGACTGAGCTAATCTTAAACAACTTATGTCTAAGATGTTCAACACATGAACATGTTTGTTATACTAAAAGTAAAATGCTAACTCTTCTAGTTCTCAACAAATGAGATTTCAGTATTCAACTATCTATTCGCATACATAGCATGTTCCATGCATGAGTATATATACGCAAAGTGGTGTCCGGGTTGATGAAAAGAGAAGGAGACAAAGGTACTTGGTTTAATAATATTATAATTGTAACACTGTACTTTTTAAACATATAACTTACTGCACGCGGAAGCTAATTACATATAACTATTTTTTATTACATAATAAATACAAAAGATTTTAATTTGTTTTACATAACAAACTTCTACAGTGTTAATCCAAAACAGGCTCTAAACAAAAACTTTGACATCAGAGTTTGGTCTGTCCATATTCCCAGCCCGAAGCATCAAGATCACCTCAGAGGATCTGCAAAACAATCTAGTGGGGAATTAGCACAAAGCTAAGTGAGGGAACAAATATCTAAACATACACAAGGCAAATATGCCCAAACCAAATAGCTCATGAATCCCAGGAGAACCGGCGGTGTTGCAAGCACCTACAACCAAGGTCGGCCAAAACCAAGGTTTACCGATAGCCCAGCTAACAGTGATAACAACACCAGTCTTCTGGAGTACAATAAATGCACCTCAAGATCTGGTAAGTTACACCCCCAAGCAAAGGCCCAGACTAAACTGGTCTCCAAATTAACATGTATATACAATCCAAACAAGAGCATTCCAAATAGGATATCATATCCTGTATATCCGAAGATATAAGTCCACTCACCGAAGTCTTCAAACTCTGGTACACTCGAGTGACTAACTCACTGAGTCTTCTCAGTTCCTGAGATTGAAGTAACCCAAGTCAGTATTCAATTCATAATACTGATCCAATAATAAATATCATATTTATTCATGATCTCATGTATATACACTTATACATATATATACATCATACACAAAACCCAAACAGATATACCATTCATATTTATCTTCAAATCATCAAATCCGATTAAGTTCAAATCCAATTATAGTCGGATTCCGAGTAAATGACCAAATCCGATTGAATCACAATTCAAATCCGAGAAAAGGCCAAATCCGAGCATATGCACAATCCGAGTGAAAGTTCAATCCCAAAGAATAGGATTCCGAGTAAGGTATAATCCGAGTAAATGATTCAAATCCGAGAAAAGGTACAATCCGATTGAATAAGCGGAATCCGAGAACATGCATAACAATATTCAACCTAGTCGGAATCCGATAGGAGATACGGAATCCGAGTAAATCACAATCCGATTAAATGTAAAGGCATATCCAGCAGAGTCGGAATCCGAGTTCAAGTCGGAATCCGACTCATTCAACCTCTACAATCCGAGTCCTTCAAGACTCAGCACATGTCAATTTCTACTTCATGTTCTAAACTGATTTCATGCATACAAGTTATACAAACTTCCAGAAATCATTCTAACATATAACTAACACATATAGATCATGAAATCTAACATGCATACGTCCTATGATCATCAAATCATCATATATGCATCAATCGGATTTCATATAGCATAAATACACAAATCTATAAAACTGAGATTAAACTACAATCAACATAATGGCATAGAATTTCTAACCTTAAGATGATAACACTAGACAACTAAAATGCAAACAAGGTAGAAGTTGCTTTTCTTTTTTTTCTTTTCTTCCTTCTTCTCCTTCTCGGCCGAGAGCAACAAGAATATACACACAACACACTTTGTTTATCCTCACAAGTAATGAGGTATGGTAAAGGAATGGGTGTCTACAACCCCCAAACCGGACACACCCCCTACCAACTCAATATTAAATTATTATTACACACCTAAAATAATAAAACTAAATAATATCACCAAATAACAATTAACACATTCACAAATAATTCACATAAACAAATATAAATCTCGAGATTAATTAATTGATTACCTTAATTAATCTAGGCCGGAAAAGTGGGTGTTACAAATCTTTCCCCTTAAGAAGATTCCGTCCTCGGAATCACATCGCGCTCAAACAAGGAAGGATACCGACTCCTCATATCAGCTTCAGTCTCCCAAGTCAAATCTGAACCCAGACTATGTTTCCACTTGACTAAAACCATTGGTATCTGTTTCTTTCTCAATTTTGTGACTTTACGATCCAGCAGTTCAACTGGTTCCTCAATCAGTTTCTGATTCAAATCCACGCGAAGATCCTGAATCGGAAGAACCTGCGTCTGATCCTCTACATTGCACTTTCTCAAATAACATACGTTGAAAGTGTCATGAATACCCGCTAATTCATCAGGAAGATCCAAAGCAACAGCCTGATCATTAACCACTCTTTTGATTCTGAAGGGACCAATGTAACGGGGAGCCAACTTCCCGCGTTTACCAAATCTGATTACACCCTTCCAAGGAGATACTTTAAAATAAACCATTTCTCCTTCAACAAATGATACTGGTTGACGACGCGGATCAGCATACATTTTCTGTCTATCTCTTGCAGCTGTCAATTTCTCTCGAGCAATTGCAACCTTATCAGCTGTCATCTGTACAATATCCGGTCCTGCAAATTGCTTTTCACCAGCTTCTAACCAACAAGTCAGAGTTCTACAAGGACGACCATATAACATCTCATACGGCGGCATACCGATACTGGAGTGGTAGGAATTGTTGTATGCAAACTCAACCAAAGGCAAATGAGAATCCCAAGAACCCCCAAACTCTAACACACATGCTCGCAACATATCTTCTAAAGTCTGAATGGTTCTCTCTGATTGACCATCTGTCTGTGGATGATAAGCTGTACTCAAATTTACCCTGGACCCCAATTCCTGCTGCAATCTATTCCAGAAGTTGGACACAAACCTCGAATCTCTATCCGACACAATGGACAATGGAACTCCATGTCTAGATACTATCTCATCAATGTACAATTGAGCCAGTTTACTTAAAGGTGCAGTTTCAGCAATAGCAAGAAAATGTGCACTCTTGGTTAATCTGTCAACTATAACCTAAATCATATCATGACCTCGTTGAGTTCGTGGAAGTTTAGTTACAAAATCCATCGTGATGTGATCCCACTTCCACTCAGGTATATCCAATTGTTTCAATGATCCGTACGGTTTCTGATGTTCAGCTTTAACTTGAGCACAAATGTGACACATCCCAACAAATTTCGCAATATCTGTTTTCATAGGTGGCCACCAATACCGAGTCTTTAAATCAAGATACATCTTTGTACTACCCGGATGTATCGACAATCTAGACTTATGAGCCTCATTTAAAATTAATTCCCTCAAGCTACCAAATTTCGGTACCCACACGCGCGTATGATAAACCTTCAAACCACGCGAATCAGAAGTTAACTCATGTTGTCGTTTGATCATTAATTCATCCTTCAAGTTCTCATCTTTCAAAGCTTCAAGCTGAGCAGCCAAGAGTTGATCCACTAAATCAGACTTGATTTCCAATCGCATAAATTTGACAGTATCCGAAGATCCCTTTCTGCTGAGTGCATCTGCAACTACATTAGCCTTTCCAGGATGATACTGAATATCGCAATCATAATCTTTGATCAATTCTAACCAACGACGCTGTCTCATATTCAATTCCTTCTGAGTGAACACATACCGCAGACTCTTGTGATCAGTGCAGATAATACATTTGGTTCCATACAGGTAATGTCTCTACAGTTTCAACGCAAATACCACAGCTGCTAATTCCAAATCACGAGTCGGGTAATTTCTTTCATTCGGTTTCAACTGTCTCGAAGCATAAGCAATTACCTTACCCCTCTGCATCAGAACACAACCCAACCCAGCATGCGAAGCATCGCAATACACAATAAAATCTTCTGAACCCTCTGGCAACGAAAGAACAGGAGCTTGGCACAATAACTGTTTTAACGTCTGAAAAGCACTCTCCTGAGTTGAACCCCGCTGAAACAGAACATCTTTTCGGGTCAACTTGATCAATGGACCGGCAAGCTTAGAAAAATCTTTGATAAACCTGCGATAATAACCCGCCAATCCAAGAAAACTCTTTATCTCAGTTGATGTTTTAGGAGCACTCCAGTTCATCACTGCCTCAATCTTGGACGGATCTACTTTGATACCTCCTTGACAAATCACATGCCCTAGAAATTGAACTTCTCGTAACCAAAATTCACATTTCGAAAACTTGGCATATAACTTGTGTTGTTTCAAAATCTCCAAAACTTGTCTCAAATGCTGATCATGCTCATCCTCTGTCTTCGAATACACCAAAATATCGTCGATGAACACAATGACAAATTTGTCTAGAAAAGGTCTGCACACACGATTCATCAAATCCATAAATATGGCAGGAGCATTCGTCAAACCAAATGGCATCACCAAAAACTCGTAATGACCATATCGAGTACGGAAAGCAGTCTTAGGAATATCCTCCTCTGCTACCCTGACCTGATGATAACCGGATCGTAGATCAATCTTCGAAAAGTAGGAAGCCCCTTGTAACTGATCAAACAAATCATCGATTCTGGGAAACGGGTACTTGTTCTTGATTGTTCTCTTGTTCAGATCTCTATAATCAATACACATACGAAGAGTTCCATCTTTCTTCTTCACAAATAGTACTGGTGCCCCCCACGGCGAAGAACTCGGACGGATGAACCCCTTATCAAGCAAGTCTTGTATCTGAGTCATCATCTCTCGGATCTCAGATGGAGCCAAACGATACGGAGCTTTCGCAATCGGTGTAGTACCCGGTACCAATTTTATCTTATACTCAACATCCCGCACAGGTGGTAACCCTGGAAAATCATCTGGAAATACCTCTGGATAATCGGAGGCAACACGAACATCGGTAACAGGTTGCTTCTCTTTCTTCACATCAACGGCGTAGGCCAGAAAAGACGCACACCCTTTAGCTAGAGATTTTCTAGCCTTCATATACGAGCTGATAGGAAAAGAAGATCGAGATCTATCCCCACGAGCCACGACATGCGACCCGTCAGCCAAAGGAATAGTAATCAGTTTCTTATGGCACTGGATACTAGCTCTATGGTGACTTAACCAATCCATGCCTAGTACTAAGTCAAACCCTGGTATAGGCATCAACAAATAGTCTACAGGCAAACTAGTACCATCAATGTCTATAAACACCCCAGTCACAGAGGAAGTGACAGGCACTAACTTACCATCAGCTACTTCTACTTCTAAAGGAAAAGCAATTACAGTAACAGGTAGTTTCAGTTTGCCACATAAAGATACAGACATGAAAGATCTATTGGCACCAGAATCAAATAACACATGAGCAGGCACAGAGTTTACAATAAACATACCCGTGATCACATCACCGTCTTCAGCAGCCTCTGAAACAGTCATCTTAAAGGCTCTCCCTTCCGCAAAAGGTGCAACCTTTCTCTTCTGACCTGCAGAAGACGATCCCCCGACATTGGCTACCCCCTGCCCCGTCCCCTTAGACCTCGGCTTAGTACAAGCTCCAGCTCTATGACCCTCTTCGTGACAATTCCAACAAACATTTGTTTTAAACTGACAGACTGATGGTTCGTGACCAAATCCACCACAACGCAAACATCGTTTCGTCTGTGATGTGCACGGACCAGTATGACTAGCATTGCAGGGTTTACACCACGGATTGTTCTTATACGACCCCGAACCTTTCGATTTCTGATCCCCTCGATGCTGGTTATTCTGCCACCTTCCCTTGTTCCCACTTTGGTTTCCACCGGACCTGTGAGACGACCCTTTCTCCCGATTAATTCTCTCCCGAGCTTTCACGTCACCTTCAACAGCTCGTGCCACAATAAACGCTTGTACCAACGATGTTGCCATCCGGTTGTTACCCCGATATTCCGGCAACAGTGCTTGTACTAACCTTTCGGTTTAAAGCCTCCTTCAGTTGGGTACCATGGAATGAAGAAGTTCTGTTGTTGTGGTTGGTGCTGCTGTTGGGGTTGTGATACAGGTGGTATTGTAACGAATGGTAAAGAACCAAATGGTGTTGACACTGTATTGAAAGGTGCCGCAGAGTAAACTGGAGGTGGTATTGACTGAGTAAATACAGCTGACTCTCTGGGCAGATGAGTGGTCTGTGTTTGATAAGAGAACTGTGTCTGATGTTACTGCTGTTCCAACTCCTGAACCCGATCTCTCAAACTTTGCAGAGTATCTTCCAATTGCAACACATAGTCTTGCTGATCAGACTCATCATTGTGAGAAGTACCGGCTCTGTGGTGCTGTCCATTGACTGCAGTGGAGGACTGGTGATTTCTTCCGGGGGACGCAGGGGTAGTTGTCTATTTCACGTTATCAGCCAGTTGCTATGCTATACACAGCATCTCACCAATTGTTAGATATAATCCGTTAGTATAAACACTAACTACCCTCAAAGCTACACTACCAATTACCCACCCTCGGAATACTGGACTGACCAGAGCCTCGGTTCAAGTATTGCACAAATCATTCATGCAAATCCTCAAACCAGGGCTCTGATACCAACTTGTAACAATGTACTTTTTAAACATATAACTTACTACACGCGGAAGCTAATTACATATAACTATTTTTAATTACATAATAAATACAAAAGATTTTAATTTGTTTTACATAACAAACTTCTACAGTGTTAATCCAAAACAGGCTCTAAACAAAAACTTTGACATCAGAGTTTGGTCTGTCCATATTCCCAGCCCGAAGCATCAAGATCACCTCAGAGGATCTACAAAACAATCTAGTGGGGAATTAGCACAAAGCTAAGTGAGGGAACAAATATCTAAACATACACAAGGCAAATATGCCCAAACCAAATAGCTCATGAATCCCAGGAAAACCGGCGGTGTTGCAAGCACATACAACCAAGGTCGGCCAAAACCAAGGTTTACCGATAACCCAGCTAACAGTGATAACAACACCAGCCTTCTGGAGTACAATAAATGCACCTCAAGATCTGGTAAATTACACCCCCAAGCAAAGGCCCAGACTAAACTGGTCTCCAAATTAACATGTATATACAATCCAAATAAGAGCATTCCAAATAGGATATCATATCCTGTATATCAGAAGATATAAGTCCACTCACCGAAGTCTTCAAACTCTGGTACACTCGAGTGACTAACTCACTGAGTCTTCTCAGTTCCTGAGATTGAAGTAACCCAAGTCAGTATTCAATTCATAATACTGATCCAATAATAAATATCATATTTATTCATGATCTCATGTATATACACTTATACATATATATACATCATACACAAAACCCAAACAGATATACCATTCATATTTATCTTCAAATCATCAAATCCGATTAAGTTCATATCCAATTATAGTCGGATTCCAAGTAAATGACCAAATCCGATTGAATCACAATTCAAATCCGATCAAAGGTCGAATCCGAGCATATGCACAATCCGAGTGAAAGTTCAATCCCAAAGAATAGGATTCCGAGTAAGGTATAATCCGAGTAAATGATTCAAATCCGAGAAAAGGTACAATCCGATTGAATAAGCGGAATCCGAGAACATGCATAACAATATTCAACCTAGTCGGAATCCGATAGGAGATGCGGAATCCGAGTAAATCACAATCCGATTAAATGTAAAGGCTTATCCAGCAGAGTCGGAATCCAAGTTCAAGTCGGAATCCGACTCATTCAACCTCTACAATCCGAGTCCTTCAAGACTCAGCACATGATCAATTTCTACTTCATGTTCTAAACTGATTTCATGCATACAAGTTATACAAACTTCCAGAAATCATTCTAACATATAACTAACACATATAGATCATGAAATCTAACATGCATACGTCTAATGATCATCAAATCATCATATATGCATCAATCGGATTTCATATAACATAAATACACAAATCTATAAAACCGAGATTAAACTACAATCAACATAATGGCATAGAATTTCTAACCTTAAGATGATAACACTAGGCAACTAAAATGCAAACAAGGTAGAAGTTGCTTTTCTTTTTTTTCTTTTCTTCCTTCTTCTCCTTCTCGGCCGAGAGCAACAAGAATACACACACAGCACACTTTGTTTATCCTCACAAGTAATGAGGTATGGTGAAGGAATGGGTGTCTACAACCCCCAAACCGGCCACACCCCCCCTACCAACTCAATATTAAATTATTATTATACACCTAAAATAATAAAACTAAATAATATCACCAAATAACAATTAACACATATTCACAAATAATTCACATAAACAAATATAAATCTCGAGATTAATTAATTGATTACCTTAATTAATCTAGGCCGGAAAAGTGGGTGTTACAATAATAGATAAAGGTAGTGGGTGAGAGGAAAGTTAACTTTACAAGCAAAGCGTGTAAAGTAACCATACCTTTCAGTAATGAGTTTACCCACTATCTATTATTATATTATTAAAGTATTACCTTTATGTCTTGGGAGAGTAAACTTCTCTTTCCACGCTTGTACTTTAATCAGCACCATGTTTTCTGAAGATGTGACTTTACCAAGTATAGAGTTGTCAGCCATACTTAGTTGAAGCAACATATCTTCGAGATCTTCTTTTCAAAAGTATCTTTCTCCTTTTCCAGGGGATAAAGATCCATCCTTTTTGTTTCTTTGCAGATACAAAAAGTGCTAAGTACTTTTACAAAGAAAGATCTAAGGCATAATAAGAACAACACATGTTCTGCCTTTGACTAAAGAAAATATTACATAGTAAAGATATTAACTGAGATATACAATAAAGACTCATCTAACAGACACTGAACTGCAAATGTAATTTTGCTCAGCTAAGGATGAATGTGAAAGACTCAGCTGACTAGATTTGCTCAGCTGATCGAATTGCTCAGCTGATAACACAAATAAACGTGCAGCTAATAAACTGATCAAACTAAACTGTCAGCTGATCCCAAGGGCTCAGCTAATCATTTGAGTATGATCAGCTCATGAAGAAAAGATTGGATAAGTGGTAAATACCTTATCTGACAGATGGGAGGCATCAGCTGATCAATGTGATTGTGTCAGCTGATCCTTGATAGCTCAGCTGATCTTCAAACTTTCATCAGCTGATGGTTTTGGACCATCAGCTGATCTATTGTAGATCCTCAGCTGATGCTTCTTGACTGATCTTTTCCTCTCAGTTGATCTTCCTGAAGCTTGTCCTTTCGCTGATACTCAGTGTTCAGCTGACACTATAATTCGTCAACTGACATTTCTTACTTAGGAATTTCTTTAAGTCTAACATGAAAAAAAACACATGTTTTTCATTTAACTAAGTCTAAACTGAATAAGTGGTTTTGTTAACATCAAATTCTATTTTAATTAATAGACATGTTTGATTTAGGTTTGATATTGCTATCTCCCCAACAGAATTTAATTTCTTAACATGGACTATAGAGTATAGATTCATGTCCCACGCCACTATATATGTTACTATCACGGTGACATTTTGCAATCTTGTATATATTGTTGCATTCTTGAATATTATAATGACAAACGAGTTGTCTTTTCAAGGTAGAGGATTTTAAGGAATTAGTTTCTTCGACTGTGATTAGAAATATGTATGAATATCTATGTCTTACCCTCACATATTCGGCTGTTTCGGAACTTAGTATGGTGATGGTTATTGATATATTTTGGTTATTCATCTTTTCCTTAAATTTCACGGTTTTGCATACTTTTCTAAAGATAACATCTTTGTCCCAACGTAGAATTGAAGTAACAAACTAGCAACTCATACACTATTGTGTAAGCATCTTTTCCTTTTAAAATCTTTTCTTTTCTCCTATAGAAAACTTGGAAACACAACTGAAATTCATTTTCCTTCATAATTCTTTTCTTTTCTCTCCTAGTTTTAAATCGGGAACACGGTGTAAAGTAATCCCATTTTTAGATCATTAATCGGAAAATAGGTGTTTCCTATTTATAATATCCGTGAGCTTCGAGCTTTGGTTTAGATGTAAGCAATTTAACAAGTATACTTGTGGTCGTTTCTAAAACATTTATTGTACGTCTCTGATTAAAATCCTTATGAGACTAGAACTCTTAACATTTCATAGAGTGAGCAAGTACTCTATCAGATTGATCATTAATTAGATGATACTCCAATAGTTGAGTCTCAAAATTTAGTACCAAAGAATGTTCTTTTAAAACAATAGAAGAGACATCAAGTTTTTATTAACACAAAATATAAAAAAGAAAGAATGCAAACTCATTATTAGGAATGAGTTTTTTCATAACCCGCGCGTTGCGGAGGGTTTCTAATAAATGTATAGAACGGATTTAAATTGGAATGCTAGAATAAAAATTGAGCATAACAATAAAAGCTCAAATCAAATAGAAATACTAAATAAAAGAAAAAAAATACTTTACAATATATTCACTTTAAAAAACATTATTTAATTTATAAGGTTAGCAAAGTAAAAAAAATAATACTAGTATTAATAATAAACTATATTTATAAAGAATGGAATTACTAATTAAATAAAAAATCTTAAAATAAAAATAATGAAAATCACATAGCAATGATTTAACACAAAATAAAAACTGCAATGACCTATATGGAGAATCAAACTCAGGACCTCAAGCAAGTTCCAACCAACGCTTTACCACTGCGCCATATACTACTTTGTTTTCATGATTTCAAACATAAAAATATAATGCATTTATGCAAAAAAAGATAAAAATCTCACTGTTCATTCTTTCTGCAAATTGTTAGATATTCTAATTATCTTAATTAATGAGGGGAAATAATTTTGTGGTGCTAATATATCTTAATTAGGCAGGCCCGGCCCAAAGGAAGTTCATAGTGTGCCCTTGCACAGGGCCCATCAAATCCTAGGGCCCAATTTTTTTTTGATGTTCATAGGTAATGACGTAATGTATATATATTAAGCCCAGCAGCCTTGAGCCCTAGTATATAGTATATACTTGTCTTGACCTGGGCCCAAACCGGCGAAGTTGAATTTTTGAAAGAAAGCCTCTAGGTTACGTACTTACGTCAATACGTCGCATACGCTGATACGTAATACGCAGCCCAAAAATACGCACGCCTTCCGCCTTGCTCCTTCCGGCTTCCACCCAATCGACTTCTAGAGAGAGAGCAACGATTGAGAGACGATTGTTTAACTTTTCCAGAATAGCTTTTTCGATTTCCAAGATCATCTCGATACTCACTACTCGGCTGAAGAATCGAAGACGGCAGATGAAAGGGTCGAAGCATAAGTCGATTCTCAGTCACAATCATCTCGATACTCACTTAGACATTCACCCTCATCTCTGTATTATCTACAGTCTACTCGAGCACTGTTCTCTCATCTCTGTCTCAACACCATCTGGTCTGCAAGTGCAACACTCCATTGTCGATTAGTGAGGACTGAGGACTGAGGAAGATCGGAGGAACCGACTAACTGAGGACGTGAGGTAAAATTGTCTCTGTTTATGGAGTAGGCCATCGATAATCTCAAAATTATATGCTTCTGTTTTTGTTTTTTATTATAATATTTAATTTATGTCTTCTGATTATTTGATTGTTAGTTATCTGATCTGGTTATTTAAATGATATGTTTCTATTTTTTTTTATTCTAATTCTGCTAGTAGGTGTTCTAAATCTGATTTGTTTACCTTATATTTGGCTTGGTTTGAGAAGCATTGATTGTATTTTTCAACTAGAGGCGAATTTATTTTGTGTAATATTATTAATGGAATTTTATCTTAGATATACTATAAGATTAAATGAAAAATCAGATTTTTTTGCAGTTAAAAAAATCAGAATTTTTTTTAATTATAGGGCCTTTCTTTGTTAAATGTACAGGGCCTCCACAATCTCGGGACCGGCCCTGTAATTAGGTATTACTGAACTTACATTTTTTAAAGCGACTATACACACACTCACTAATCTTAGTTGAAAATCTATATCTTATTGTGCACTACGGAACTTAAACCTATAACCATAGAAACACTTAATGCATATCATTAATATATAAGCCTTTTTGTTACTACTGCATCTACATAACACTTAATAGAAGATGTGTTGATCATTTCAGTGTTTTACCCTCCGACTTGAAGGTGATCACCTTGATTTTACCCTCTCTTGTTTCTTGGTTTTATGTATAACAAAAGATGTAGTTGCCAAACATGATTGTGTGATGAAGTAATTGAGGATTTAACGTTATACTTAAGTGATACCGACACTAAATGATTGATTTATCGAGTAATGGAGTACACGTTCCTAATTTGATTTGTACCAAAGAAAGAAGCATTTAAGTTAGATATAAATGTTGAAGTTGATATTTAAGTACGGAAATATCGAAGGTGGCGTACACTTAAAATTAATTAACGAAGTTGATTTGTACATACTAAAATTTATTCATACATTCATATAAGCTTTTAGTAACACATTATATAAGTTGATAATGTATAAATAGTTATGTATAGACAATTTTATATTATGTACGAATCATAACTTTTTAATTAAATGTATATAGAAAACAGAATTAGGTTGCATGTTACGTGTGAGACAAGAAACCATATTGCATGTAGACGTCGCCTTGACAAACTGCCTTCTATGTCATGCCATCTTGGTCGTTTCTAATTTTCTATATTTGATGTAAATGACGCAAATAGTCCCCAAAGCCTAAAAACCTAACTTCTTCTCTACCTTTTGTCCATTATAATTTTTCTTAATTATATCTTTAAAAAAAATTATATATGCGACTAAAACTATCCTTTCATACTCATAAACAGTTAAATAAGTAATTAGTAAAGTAATTAATGTATCTATCAATTTAACATGACCCAAAAGATCTTTTAAGATTAATACTCTTTTTTCAACAAATGTAAAATTTGAACATAAATAACAAGATAGTTTACCTTGTCTACTTATCATATCATCTTCTAATCTTTTTATAATCTTAATAAAAAAATTAACGAGAATAAAGTTTATTAAACAATTCTAATTATCGATTTTGATAAAAAAAGATTGATAATCAAATCTAAACTACTAAATTTGTGAAAAAATAAAATCCTTGAAAAAAAATTCAAAAATTTAGTTATCAAATATCTTCATCTCTTTCATTTCTATCTATATGTTAGAACCTAGAGGGGTGAATAGATTCTTTAACTTAGTTTACCAATTTTTACACTTATAAAAATTGTAAATTGTGTTAAAAAGATTTTTCTTGAAGTTTATAACACAACAAATATATATACTTGAAATAAAGAGAGTAAGGGTAGAAAGATATCACAAATTAGAAGACAATAGATTTATAGTGGTTCATGCAAGTGTTAACAAACTTGCACTACATCCACTCCTTGGCATCACCCACCAAGAGTTTGCTCCACTAAAAACTTCTCTCTTTCAAGGTAGAGATAAACCTTTACACTTCTCTCTTTAGTTTACAAGAAATACTCTTCTCTCTTGCAAACAAGGCTAAGATGAGCCTAGCTTCACTCTAATTTGATGGCTAGAGTTAATCCTCACTTCTCTCTAATTATGTAGGCTAGAGATAATCCTTACTTCTCTCTAATTATGTAGGCTAAAGATAATCCTTACTTCACTCTAATTTAAAATGCTAGAGTTGATCCTCACACTATTACAAAATATGTAGAAAGATGATGTAGTGTTTAAGCTTTGAAAGCTTTGCTCTTGCTTGATTCTTGATCTTGAATGATAGATGAATTATCAAAGAATATGAGCTCACAAGATAAGAATATATTTTCTGTGTTTTTGCTGTACAAGAGTTTCTTAATGAATGAGGTTTGAGTTGGTTTAAATAAGGAAAAAGAAGTAAGCTCAAAAAGTGTCCAGACATCTCACGGTCGATCCACGGTCGACCGTGGCTAAAACCGTCAGCGTATTGGAGCATTTTTGAGCCTTTCAAATATAGACGTTGGGCTTTTACCAAAACCACACACAACTCAATTTTACCATAAAATTCACTGAAAAAGAGCTTGGCAAAAGTTAGGTTGATTCCATACTTCTTAAGTTTGAATTTTAACACAAAAATGGAACTTTGAAAACCAATACAAAAAATATGTTGAAAATTTTCTTCTTTTAGATTCCTTTGCTAAATATGGTGTTGTATTGTTTCAAAGATGTATTATATTTTAGGATTTGCCAAAATAAGAAGTCTTGTATTAATTCAACCAAGCTTGTGAATTTTATAAAAAGTTTGTTAATTTTTATAGAAGTTTTTATAAAAATGATTTTATAAAAGACTTAAACTTGTTTAATTTATTATTCTTGTAAGCTCATATTTTCCGAACTCTTGTTTGTAGATTTCTTCGTCATCGGATTTGAAGAATTCATCTTCACTTGTTGAGTACGAGTTCGGCTGACTTCAAGAAGGACAATGTTTAAGAATTTTGAGCTGTGCAGCGACGGTTGATTCACGGTCGACCGTGGGATCGACCGTGAAGGCTGAATGTTTACTTTTATCTTGTTATCTTCTTTTCTTGTTGAAACAAAGTCTTTACTTGTTTATTCTTCACTTAATCATCAATTTGAGGTTTGTTAGCATTGAAGAATATAGATATGAACATATGAATATTTTTTATAAGCAATAGTATCACATGTTAATATTTTTATCATCATCAAAACAAGGAGTGCACTTTTAAATGTATGACCATGTATGCACCAACACTATATATTTAAAGAAAAGACTAAGGGGGTGTTTAGTTCATTCTTTTGGGAGGATTTCAAGGGAATGGGAATTCAAATCCTCCCAAATGATGTGTTTATTTTGCAATTGTGAGGAAGGAATCAAAATGATGGGAATGTTTAAAATCCCATGAATGGGGGATTTACAAATCCTCCCACCCCCCTGGTATTTCAAAATCCCATATTTGTGGATTTCTTCCGGCGCCCTCCGGCTAACATTCCGGCTAACAGAAACCCTAGCCACCACAAACCCTACCATCGCTGTCTCCTTCTCTGTCAGATCTGGTGGTGGCCTTCATCTCCGTTCGTCGTCTACCTTCGCAAACCCTACCTTCGCAAACCGTTCGTCTTCTCCTTCTCCGTCAAATCTGGTGGTGGTTGTCTTCGTCCGTTCGTCGTCCCTTCGCAAACCCTAGCTTCGCAGAATACCCTAGCTTCGCAAACCGTTCGTCGTCTCCTTCTCCATCAGATCTGTTGGTGGCCGTCTTCGTCCGTTCGTCGTCCTTTCGCAAACCCTAGCTTCGCAGAAACCCTACCTTTGCAAACCTACCGTTCGTTGTCCCCGTTCGTCTGCCGTCATCCTCGACGACGGAAACCCTAGCTTCACAGAGAAGGGACGACGTGAGGTGGTGGCTGACGTTCGCAGAGAAGAATGTCAATGAGGTGGTGGCTGGCATTCGCAGAGGTGGCCGGCGGTGAGGTGGTGGCCGGCGGTTTGATGTGGGTGTCTTGGATGAGGTAAACCAAACAAGGGGGTGGGATTTTAAATCCCACCAAATGAATTCCTCCCAAATGCAAATCCCCCCTATAAATCCAAATCCTTCCAAAATCAAAGAATGAACCAAACACCCCCTAACATTTAAAAATTTAGTTACACAATTCTAACCTTTTATTTTAATAGCAGGGCCGTCTAAAAGGGTGTGTCAAAGGGGCGACTGTTCAGGTCCATGGAATAGAGTGCCTATTTTTCTTGTTTGTGTAATGTACATGGTTTAACACTTTAACCTTGTTTAATTAATTTATTATAAGTTAATTGTTGTAAATCCTAAGAATTTTTTAAAAATTCGTGATTAACGCTCCATAAAAAAATCGATAGTTAGTTTGCAAAGAAAACACACAAAATTGTTTTACTCTATAGGACGAAGTTATCCAGTTTGGGAAGACGAAAAAAAATTGATAATCACAATCTTTTATCCTTATTCGGCTTTCTTGATAAAAAAAATGAAATTTTATGCTTTGTGAAAAGTAGAATTCAAAAATTCAGCTTATTTAAGACATATCCAAGTTTCTTAAGTTTTCTAACTTCTTAGACACATCTAAACTTTTCTTTAATGGACACAGATTGGGACCGGCCGTACCACTCAGGGTCTCTTTGTTTTTTCATTCCTAGTTTACTTTTTATTAGATATTTAGATTTCAATAACTCAACTCCTTACTTTTTGTTTAGTCAATTGATTATATGATAACTAATTGACATTTTCATATTAGCTTGTTTACTAGTTTGCTTACTATAATTTTTTAATTGGAAATTACATATTAATTGTTTCTTTGGTAAATGGTACTCCCTTTGTCCCATTTTTATTGTCTACTTTTGACTTTTTAAAGTATTTCTTTTTTAGCTTTGACCTTAAATATTATTGTTTGTGTTATATAATATTTGATACAAAATATATGAATACATTGTGTTTTAAATGTATTTTCATTGATATAACTTTTATCAAGTATTATATAACATAAACAAAAATATATAAGGTCAAAGTTGAAAAAGAAATACTTTGAAAATCAAAAGTGAACAATAAAAATAGGACGGAGTAGTATTTTATGTAAATGGTATTTTCAAAACATTCGTTAGTTCATTACTTCATTTCTATCTATATATTCAAAAATTTAGTTATCAAATATCTTCATCTCTTTCATTTCTATCTATATAGTTCATTAGTCCATGTTAAATTCACATTTATTATACTACTTAAGCCCAAATCCAACAACCATGTCCAGCCCACATTGATTTGGATGTTTCATACTTCACCAGTTCACCAGATTCTTCAACAGCAGTAATGCCATGAAATATAACTCCCACTGGATTTTAACAACTTTCATTCCTCATATGATATAAATATAATAATTTTTAATAATAAGTACACAACTTTATTAACAATTTTTACAGTTTCAACAACAATAATGGCCACCACCACCTGAGCCTTGATCCATCAACTGCCGCCGTCAAAGCGAAAAATTCTGAAAGTAAAAAATCTCGATCAAAAGAAGACGAGATTTCTTAGCCACTTTGTATTTTTCCATATCCAAGAACCCAATGGTTGAAAAGTCACAAAAAATTGACTCGTTTCGGCTTTGGGTTTAACCATTTTGAAGAGCGACAGCGAAACAACTAGGTCATAATGAACCAAAAACCAATTCATGGGAAAAGTTGTCAAAATTCTCAAAAACGTGACATCACATGAAAATTTGTATTAACTTAGATAACGAACATATTTTATATATATATATATATATATATATATATATATATATATATATATATATATATATATATAAGTTCATGCGAGAACCGTTGTTAGCACGAGAACCGCGAGAACCAATCTAAGCCGTCCAATTCCCCCTCTTTCAATGTCATTGCACACCCATGAATTCCTCACATGTACCTTGCCACACCCTATCCATCCACGCTCTCCATCCATGATACTTTCCATATCCAAGGAACGGCTGAGATTGGTTCTCGCGGTTCTCGCACTAACAACGGTTCTCGCATGAACCCTCCCCTATATATATATATATATATATATATATATATATATATATATATATATATATATATATATATATATATGGGAGGGTTCAAACGAGAACTGTTTTTCGTACGAGAACTGCGAGAACCAATCTCAGCCGTTCCTTGAATATGGGAAGTTCCTAGATGGAGAACATGGAGGGGATCAAGTGTGGCATGTTGCATGTGAGGAATTCATGGGTGGGCAATGACATTAAAGGAGGGTGAATTGGACGGCTCAGATTGGTTCTCGCAGTTCTCGTACGAAAAACAGTTCTCGTTTGAACTTTTGCCTATATATATATATATAGGAAGAAGTTCCATCGAGAACCATTTTTATTGCGAGAACCGCGAGAACCAATCTGAGCCGTCTAATTCCCCCTCTTTCAATGTCATTGCCCACCCATGAATTCCTCACATACACCCTGCCACACTCGATCCCCCCACGCTCTCCATCCATGAATTCCACTTATCAAATCAACGGCTAAGATTGGTTCTCACGGTTCTCGCATTTTTATCGGTTCTCAATGGAACCCTCCCCTATATATATATATAGGATCAATATATATCCCTCCTTAAACAAAGATCCCAAAGTCCTAATCTTAGCCATTAGATTAATCAAATCAATGGTTAAGATCTATAATGGCATGATTGTAATTAAGTAAACAATTATAAGATTTAATTCTAGAAGGAAGGGTATTATGGTCAAAGCCCTTTTTTTTATAATTTTTTTTACCCCTTAAATCTTTAAATTACCATAACTATTTCAATTTTTTGAGTTTGAGCAAAAAAATATATCAATTTTCTCATTTTTTAATCATATTTGTAACACCCTCTTTGCCGGCCTAGATTAATTAAGGTAATTAATTAATTTTGGGATTCTATTTGTTTAGGTGAAATATTAATTGTTTTGATAGTGTTATATTGTGATATTATTTGATTGAGATAAATATTTCTTTTAAATAAATATTTGGGTTGTTGGGGAGAGTATGGCCGATTGGTGGGTATAACAACCCAAACTCCATGCTTCCTTACTTGTTAAAATAGACAAAGTGTGTGTGTGGGTTTTCTTTGAGTTGCTCTCGGCCGAGAAGAAAGAAAGGAAGAAAAGCAAATCAACCTTCATCTTGCTTGCATTATTGTGGTTGTTTGAAATCATCTAGAGGTTAGATTACCGATTTATAGTCGGTTATTTGTTTATATGTTCGGTTTTATTATATATGTATGAATTCCGATTGAAGCATATATGATGATTTGATGATCTTAGGACGTATGCATGTTAGATTTTATGATCAATATGTGTTAGTTATATGTTTAGAATGATTTCTGGAAACTTGTATAACTTGAATACATGAAATCTGTTTAGAAAATTAAGTTAGAATTGATTATGTGCTGAGTTATGAAGGACTCGGAATTCATAAGTATGAATTAGTCGGATTCCGCCTCTTGCTCGGATTCCGACTAGAATTGCTCAGATATGATATTAATTCGTGTAAAGTACTCGGATTCCGCCTTCTACTCGGATTGTGACCATTGACCGGATTGTCTGTTTACTCGGATTTCGCCTATTTACTCGGAATTGTATCTTTACTCGGAATCCGACTAAAACTAGAATGCCTTAATACTTTACTCGGAATCCTATTCTCTCGAAATTGGACTTTTACTCGGATTATGCCTTTACTCGGATTTGAATTATGACTCAATCGGATTTGGTCATTTACTCGAAATCCGACTATAATCGGATTTGGATTTAATCGGATTTGAAGATTTGAAGATAAACATGAATTGTATATCTGTTTCGGGTTTATGTATGTTGAGTATATGTATAAATGTATATATATGAAAGCATGAATAAATATGATATTTATTATTGGATCAGTATTATGAATTGAATACTGACTTGGGTTACTTCAATCTCAGGAACTGAGAAGACTCGGTGAATTTAGTCATCTGAGTGTGTCAAAGTTTTGAAGACTTTGGTGAGTTGATTTATATCTTCGGATATACAGGATTTAATATCCTATTTGGAATGCTCTTGTTTGGATTGTATATACACATTATTTGGAGACCAGTTTAGTCTGGGACTTTGCTTGGGGGTGTAACTTATCATATCTTGGGGTGCATTTATTGTACTCAAGAAGACTGGTGTTGTTATCACTGTTAGCTGGGCTATCGGTAAACCTTGGTTTTGGCCGACCATGGTTGTAGGTGCTTGCAACACCGCCGGTTCTCCTGGGATTCATGAGCTATTTGGTTTGGGCATATTTGCCTTGTTTATGTTTAGATATTTGTTCCCTTACTTAGCTTTTTGCTAATTCCCCACTAGATTGTTTTGCAGATCCTCTGAGATGATCTTGATGCTTCGGGCTGGGAATATGGACAGACCAAACTCTGATGACAAGTTTTTGAAAGAGCCTATTTTGTATTAACACTGTATCGGTTTTTGTACATCAAACAAATGAAATCTTTTTGTATCTATTATGTAATTAAGATACTTATATGTAATTAGCTTCCGCGTGCAGTATATATTATGTTTAAAAAAAGTACAGTGTTACAATATTTCAAACGAGACCACTCTTCCTATATTTCTGAAAAAAAAATTCGACGAAAATGATGAAAATAACGAAATTCATCATTTTCTTCACCTGCTGTTGTTGTTGCTGTTACGTTTTTTTTACAGCCAAGTACTTGCCTTTCATTCATCAAGATAGCTTAAGTACACACGGTTATCACCATATCGACAACTGAATTACACACACACAACGCAATATAATAGCATTGACACTCTCAAATTACATTACACACTTCAGTCTTTCTGTACGAAGTAGCAGTACACAATAGTAATGCCACATTGAAGCATCTCGATTAGCCGACGGCAGCACAACGAGCAAGCCAGCAAAACAACAAGAAAGACAGTCGTATACTCAACACACCTGCAACTCTTAGCACTTTAACAAAACAACATTCAATGACAATCAAATTCGCACAGAAAATAGCGAATTAGCGACATTTAATCATTCTCCTTGCTCCACAACTGAACTCTCTTGCTGTTACGTGATATATAAGGGGCAGCCGAAAATGATAAATTTCGTCATTTTCATTATTTTCGTACCTCTTATATATCACGTAATAGCAGGTCCCGAAAATGATAAATTTCCTCATTTTCATCATTTTCGTCACCTGCTGTTACATGATACATAAGGGGGCATGAAAATGATGAAAATGACGAATTTTTATCATTTTCGTCACCTGCTGTTACGTGACATACAAGGGGCACGAAAATGATGAAAATGTCGAAATTTATCATTTTCGTCACCTGCTGTTACGTGATATATAAGGGGCACGAAAATGATAAAATGACGAATTTTTATCACTTTCGTCACCTGCTTTTACGTGACATACAGGGGGCACGAAAATGATGAAAATGACGAATTTTTATCATTTTCGTCACCTGCTTTTACGTGACATACAGGGGGTACGAAAATGATGAAAATGACGAATTTTTTGTTGTGTTTGTGTGTGTACTTGGTTGTTTGGTTGTGTGCATATCTCACGGGTTGCGTGTTCGATTTTTTGTGTCGATTAGTGTGTGTTTGTGTGTGAATCGAGCAAATAGATAAACAAAAATGTGTGTGGAGAGATTACAGAGACAGCGTTCGTGTTTGTTTGTAGATCGATTAGTGCATGCTTTCTTCTTCAAAAGCAACAAACCTAGATCTACAATGATTGCAGTTTGGGTGTCGGTTTACGTGGGGAGCGACAACAGAGAGTGATGATAAAGTAGAGAGAGTGGGTACAAGTATGTTGTGGCCGATGAGGTGGAGACGCTAGCCGGTGGTGAGACAATATTGGCAGAGATTTGTGAGGTATTCATCGTTCTTTCCTCACATTAGATGTTTCTAAAATATGGTTCTTTGGCGGAAATTCGGAGAATGCACATAACCTGTTCAATGAAATGTCTAAGAGAAAGTTTGTTATATGATTTTCATGTTCTTAGTTCATTAGCATGACTTACCTGCGTATCCTTTTTCTTTTGTAAGTTTCAACTTTAGTTTTGAATGCCACTTTAAGATCACCCTTCACCAGATCGAGGGAAAAAAGAAATAAGCAACAACAACATATGTTAGCTGATAGTGGCTTAAAAATCACTTATAATATGGTAAGATATTTTATTTTTTAGTTTGGAATTTAAATATTTATGCATTTCAAACTATAAATCTCTCAAATATCAGCTGCTTTATGCCTCTCAGACCATGTTTCCTTGGTTACTTTGGTTACTATTTACAAATTACAACATTCGTTTTTAATCACGATCTTAAATTCTTGAAATTTTTTATAGCAAACCAAGCTAAGTTATATTAGTTTAAAGGGGTTAAGGGGTTAAGGTGTTAAGGTGTTTTAGCTTATCAGGTTGATTTCATGTACATATAGCTTTTAAGGTGCTTGAAATTATGTTTTTTTTGTTGATTTGTTCTTATTACGTATCAAGATTTATAGGGTTTGCATTTTTCCCCATATTTATAAATTTCAGGTTTTGTAGTAACTACATATTGGGTTCATATTTAGATATATGTTTTGAATTTATAATCAAAATATTTATCTTCGTTTATTTGTCTTTCGACATAGTATTTTAACTATACTCCATCTGATTCATATGTGATATCTTCTATTTTTATTCTTCTGTTTTTTCATATAAGTGTCAAGGTAATACAGTTTTTTTTTTCATTTTGATTCACGAAAAAGTCATGACCAATTGACCATGATATATGGCTTTAAGTAAGGTTAGCATTCTATTACAGAATTTTAATAATTCATAAATGCAACCTAAATATACTGTAAATAAAGTTAACATTCTCTTACAGATCTATGTGGTTGCTCGTTGTAAGTAGAGTTTATATGTTTAGCCATAATTCTTGATCCACTAATGGCATTTAGTGTTACTTGTTTGAAAATCTATCTCTTGCAGGTCTACTTGGTTTTACGAACAACTCGAGAGTTTAATTTCATGTTTGGCTTCTGAATTTGGTGTACTGATAGCTCTTTTTTAGTTTTGTAAACCAATTCCTACATATATGTTAATTTAGTTCGCTTGTGTATTAAGGTTATTATATGATTTAGTGTTACTTGTGTTTGGCTTGTACCGTGTTTGTCATGTTGAATGATATTGGGATGCATCACATGGTCATATATTACCTTCTTTATTGAAGTGCCTTTTTTTACTTGCATCATTTTATCACTATGATTTTATTGATAAATTCATTTTACCATTCTGATTTAATAGACGTTAGACAACAAGTGTCATGCCTCCACTTTATATGTATTTAGACAACAAGCCTCATATCTTTGATATTGTTTTTACAAAATTACATATTCTTGCTTAAATAAGAACATAAAAAATCGTGGGCCCAGCCTATAGGTTTAACTAGTATTACTAATACAATACACACACCACCACTAACACATACAAACATAATCTATTCCCACACACAAAATCGATTATGTACACTTTTTTTCTTTCTTCCATCACTTAAACATATAATATACATTATATACAATCCAAGCACATATACATGTAAATTAGTGAAAGAAGAGATAGTATTGATCTTCCCAAGTTATTTTATCATCATACTAATATATTTAAACTTATTTATATTAACTCATATCATTTCTTCAAACTCAAGAACATAAGAACACAAGAATAAACATACATACAAGCTCCTCCATTTCCAACTTCTTGATTTTCATTAACACACTTTAAATCACCATTTTAATTCATAAATTCATAAAATTCATATAGGACATGGTTTCTTAACATCAAGAACACATAGATCCTCTTAAAATCAAGAAATCAACTTTCAAGTTCATCAAGAACATAAACATGATGATTCCTATAAAATTTTAGCATGGTAACTCTTAAAATCATGTTATTTAGTAACCAAGAATCATGTTTCTACCTTGAATCAAACTAACAAACACTTAGAATAATATGAAGATCTTCATAACAAGTATTAGTAGTAGTTTTTCTCTCTAAAAAACACCTTCAAATAAACACACATAAAGAATACAAACTTACACCTAAAGGCACACTTAAAGTCTCAAATTCGGCCACCACAAGGAAACATACGATTATAGTATTTAAAACGCTCCGTTCGAATATACACTTTGTCACATAACCGATCAATATCAAATAATTAATTACTAATAAAATAATATTTGGAATCCTTATTTAAAAATAATTTAACAATACTATATAAGCATGTTTTTTTAAAATAAACACGTAAGCAACTAAAAGGAATACTCACGATACAACTAGGACCGGATTTAGGATGTTACAATCACATTCTATGATTATCAAGTCAAAAACATCTCATGTTGATAAACAACTCCTACGTAGATTCTTTCATCACATAATGCACAAACTAATCATAAATATCACAATATAATCTAGTCTCTCCAGAATGAAGCATTGCCTACATATAACATCTATACTCAAAGCATTTGACATCTCTATTAAATTTACCACATCCCTTTAGTCTCATAATTAAATTTTCCAAACATAAACAAACATTATCATGATGACTTACAATCTTTTATGAAAACTAGATATTCGCAAGGTGTACTCACCTGAATGTGTGATAAGGATCACAACCCAAAACCAACTACTCTTGAGAAAACTCTAACAATGAGAAGCCCATAAAATGATCAAACTTAAGCTTGTCAATACTTAATCACATACTTAAACTGAGTGACATAATTGACATCAATACTATAGGTCTTATGAGGTCTCAAACACACTTTGATAGAAGTACTCATGAACCCCAAAACATCTCAAAAGAGTTATAGGTCAATTACTTTAAAAACCTTGTTTTATATTTGCCAAAATATCATACCAAAACTGACTTAGCTTATGTATTTCGACACTTAGACCACCTTACTGTTGGAATTTGCTTCTTTGATCAAACGATGGATTAAACTAGACCTTTAAGAATTTTCCAATGATATATCATACGTGAAAATCTGATAAACGGTTGATTTTTAACGAATTTTATATAACAGCCCAATTGCTACAGAAAATTTCGAACAGCAGCATGTTGTTATGAATTTCTTGTCCAAAACTTGCAATTTTCTCATCTAACTCAACTCCAATGGTTATCAAACTCAAAACTAAGTTCATACAACATTTTTTGTTCATTTATAACATACCAATAAAGATTATACCATAACCATACCCAATCATTAACTAATCAAACTCTAACTTTACAATTTTGATCTATTTAACTCAAAATCACAAAACACAATATTGGGTCTCAAATTTCATCATCAAAATTAACCCCATGCAATTGGTAATCTATGGTCCTTTATAGTTAATATCAACAATTTGTTCATAAAACACAACATGCAACTCATATCATGCATGAATCCTTGAGTAAATCCTTGATGTAGGTACTTTCTCTCTCTAACTTTCTCTCACACGAAGGGGCTGTTTGTTTGCTGCTTAGTGGAACCAATCACCGCTAAATATTGAACCATTCAACATTCAGCGTATTTTATTACTGGCTCTGAATGAAGATTGTGCTGAATAAATCAGAAGAACGCTGCTGAATCATTCTACCTTAAAGTGCACCCTAAATCATAAAGCACCCAGTATTTTACCCTAATACTCCTTCTTTCACATGTTGTCTTGTTAAACAATCATATCTTCTAATATAATATATCATTGTTAAGGTAAAAATGGTAATTTACGTCATTCAAATTGTTCGTTCAGAACCTTTATCAAACATCATGTCACATTCTTAGATAGAGCCTATGAATTATTCAGGCCACATAATCATTCAGTGCTTAATTATTCTGTTTTAACAAACAGCCCCGAAGAATGCACACTAAGTGTGTATTTCCATATTTGAAATTGATGGAGAAATGGTGCAAAATCTTGTTCTTGAAGATAATACACACTTGATCTTGCTTAAACACCCTTTAATCACACCATAAGTGTACTTTCTCTCATTAGAATGATCTCTCTCTTTACTCTCTCTCTAACTCATGAAGAACACACACACTTGAAACATATTTAATCACACACTTCTAATGTATGTTTTAGGGGTGGAGATGAGTGTTGGTCCCGGATGGATACTACGACAACACATGTTTGTAAAATGGGGGAGGGTTGAATACAAACTTTAGCTTTTTAAAAATTAAAGAAACAAAATTATACTTCATACAAACAATGTATAAAGTGAATGTAATAGATAAAGTTAGTGTGTGAAAAATAAAAACACTTTATACAATCAATGTATAAAGTGAATGTACTTTTCTACAAAAGTACATCCCACTAACAATATTATAATATTAGAACCTATACCTTTTGCCTTGGAAGTTTAAGTTACTCCTTCCATGCTTGCACTTTAAATGATATCATGCTTTCTTCATATTTGACTTTACCAAGTATGGAGTTGCCAGCCATAATTAGTTGTTGAAACAAATCTTCGAGATTTTCTTCTTCAAAAGCATCTTTCTCCTTTTCTAGAGGGTAAGATCAATCACTTTTGTTTCTTTGTAGATTCAAAAGGTGCTAAGACTTTTATAAAGACAGATCTAAATGCATAATAGAACAACACATGTTCTGCCTTTGACTTAAGAATACATACAAAGTTACAATTGGCTGATATTATATTTTTGCGACCCAGCTGACAAAATACACTAAACTACAAAACATAGTTTTGCTCAGCTAAAGGAATATGAAAGACTTAGCTACTAATGTTCACTCAGCTAATCATGAATTGTTTAGTTAATCAAACATTAGACTATGAGAAGATATAAGCTAATTAACCTAGATGATCAGTTGATCAAGAATTTTCAGTTGATCATTCAGAGTGATAAGCTTATAGGAAAAAGACTAAGTGATGTAAGGTTTCTTAACTGATGTTAGAAGGTCTCAGCTAATCAAAGTTGTAGGCTCAGCTAATCACTTTCACTACTCAGCTAATCGAAATTCTTCCTTAGCTGATAAAATTAATCTCTTATCTAATGGTTGTAATCACTAAGCTGATGCTTCTATGTTTGTCTTTTCTTCTCGGTTGATCTTCTGAAGCTAGTCCTTTGGCTGATACTCAGTGCTCAGCTGATCCTCAGCTGATACTACATACTTAGAGAATTCTTCAAGTCATTTACAAAACAACACATGTTTTGCAATATTCAAAGTCTAAACTGAATGTATGATTTTGTTAACATCAAAACCTATTTATTACAATAGTCATGTTTGATTATGAGTTGAAGTGGTTATCTCCCCAACAATAAGCTTTATGTAGAGAGCTTAGATGTGTGGGTATTAATACCCCTTGTCCATTTAACGTACCGATGCATGTAGAAACCCTTTTATTTGTCACATTTTCTCTTATCATCACTATTATAACTTAAATTATCATATCTTATTACTTTATATTTGAATTGAAAACTCTAATAATCTTTACACTTCATAAATATAAAAATTTAAAATTCAGATTTTTCTTTTTAATTTGGGTTCGTATAATAACTACTTAAAGTATGAGTAGTTAGGACTAAATGTAGAAATAAAAATAGGTGGGACAACAGTTCCACATACGAGGGTGTAAAATTTGTGTAAGTTTGTAGTGATGAGATTGGTAGGCATAGCAAGCATTTTTCCTAGTTTTAATTAAAATCCTATCCAGGGCATGGATTGAGAAAACTAGATTTTAAAGAAATTCATTGAATTTTTGTGTGAGCATTACCTATGGGTATGAATGCAGCTCCGAAATCTCGAGTTCTCGTAGCTAAGAGTTGTTGTTTGTCATTTTGTTTTTTCTTTGACTCCTTTGTGTTTAACAAATTTAAATTTACTATGGTGTTAATCCGTTTAATTAAATGGTTAGTTACGAATTAATCATCGTGTTTTCACCTTTCACAATAAAAGGAGTCACACACTCTCATTCTTGACATTCGATGTATGTACTATCCTTGGTTCTCAATTCTTTAATTGCATATGAAATTCTAGTATAATTTGAAAGCAAGGTTTGGTCATCTCCGGTAGTACATATACTCTGATTATTATATCTTGTAAATAGACGGTGGATTTGTTTTAGAGTGATATTGTTAAACACAAGTGACAGCCTCGATCTAAACTTTATTTGTCTAACCTTATAGTTGTCGAACACCTTCATTGCTAAATCTTTCACTAGATGCCAATCATTCCACAGTTATCATGATTCTATTATTAAGCATCTAAGATAAACAACAAAGTTGTTTTTTTTAGCAATTTTTTCCGGTTTTAAGGGGAATGTTTACCAACATTCTATACAATTAGGGATGATCTTGTGTATGAAAATCAAATTTTATTTATTTATTATTTTACCCTTGTTCGAGTATCAAAATATTAATAGGGATGATTTTGAAAATTCTATTAGTAACATATATCCAAATATAATTTTGTTTATTCTATTTCGAGTCGCCTAAATACTGTTATTTAAGTATCGATGTTAGTTACTAACGGTTACTCAATAAGTAATTGTTAGAAACTGTTATGAAGATATGTCAACAACCTCAAGTACTGAACAAATAGACATCTGTTGATCAAAGACGACGACCAACTTACCATAACCAGGAGCGCTGCCCTTTGGCTCCACAAGGAAGCGCAACCTGATTGACCATCGCTAATTTGTGTATAGATTGACCATCGCTAATTTGTGTCTAGGACTTCAATTAAAATTCGTATGAGTGTGACCAACACACCACCTAAGTGTTTACCATATATAAATAAATAAATCTTTCTTATTACACTAAAATTACTAGTATAGAGCTCGTAACTATAGTTTTCTTTATTGAACATACCATTATTTTAAAATGAAGGTATATCGTATTTGGAGTTTATATATGTACTCAAATCTTTTTATTAAGATTTCTTATGTTAAACTTTATATATTGTCAAAGTATGCATATGTTTATAGCAAACTTAACTAAAAATATTCTTATGTACACATGAAGACGTTTTCAACAAAATAAATCATTACACCCGTAAAGAACTATGGTTTTTTACGCTTTTATTATATTTTAGATTAGATAAATAGATTATTTTATTTTACTTCTGATACTTGGCTATGTTTGGTGAAACCGGAAGAAGGACCTTGAAAGACAATGGTCTGGGTTTCGACTTCAAGTCCTATCCAAGACAGTTAATCATTGTATATGAGTCGATTATTAGGATAAGTTCAGTTCAGATACAAAGTATCCCAAACATAAGATTGGCTTAAATAAACAACCTTTTAGAAAAGAGATAGATTCTTTTTATTTTGCTGAATAATGAATACCGTCTAATTTATTAATGGAATACATTTAATACATTGATTTACTAAATATATTTCCTTTTTAAAACTGTTATCCATATTAAAAATATTTAAAGGGTCATTCTATTTAGGGAGAATTTCATATATATCTTTATAAACTTGTTTAATTACATATATATCCTTTTAAACTTTAATATTACATATATGTCCTTCTAAAACCTCTAAACTCCCCTAATACATAATTTATTAATATTTAAATCATTTAAATCTTGAAAACTAATCCCTAATCTAATGTGGTAAAATCCCCCTAAAAACTACAAGTCTTATTAGAATGAAAAAGTAAAAACTTTTTTTTAAACAAAAACCTTTAAAATAAAAAGCTGATCTTTAAAACTATCTAAAAACTTCTTATATACAAAATTACCTAAATATCTATACTAATATATAAAACAATTAGCACTCTTTATTCTAAAAGTCATAATCTCTTAAATTTTAAGTAATTTGAATTTACTAACTTACCCCTCATTTAAACCTAAAAGGAAACCAATAAATACCATATTAATAACTAAACTTTCCATAAAAAGTAATGTTTTAAAATGTTAATTGTTAATTTAAATTTAATTTCAACCTATAAGATATTAAACAAATTATAAATTAAATAGAAATATCCATAGAATATATTCTATCATATAACTAATATTTTAATTTAAGTATTAGAAAATTCGTATAACTAAAATTCATAAATCTGATAACAAGTAACCGGAATTTATAAACACTCGTATTAGTAAAATAAAATTTTAATTTGACATATATTTAAAATTACTTTACTTGAACTCTTAAAACTGAAGTAATAGAAAATTACCAATATAGATTTAAATATCTTTATATTTTTAAATACACTAACCCAGCCACCAATACATTATCTCATACCTACACAATTTCTCATTCAATACAAAATTTTCAGAGTCATTAATATGTTTTTATTGTCTTACTTTATAAGTAGTTATTGTTTTCTTAGTTTATTGTTTTTCAAAAGTTATTATATAGATTAACGAAAGAGTTGATATATAATAAATAAATAAATAGAATGGAAAAGAGTAAATATGATAACAGTGTAAAATGAATAATTTATCGTCGCAACATTGCGCGAGTAACATACTAATACTCTTTAATTGTTTTACACTTCCTCATGTTTTTATACCACTACTAGAAAAAAGGCTTTTTCTGACGAAAAATTTTCGACGGATTAAATCCGTCAGAAAACTCCGACGAATTTCCGAGGGTGTGGTGATTAGTTACATATCGACGGATTTCCGACAAATGTCCGACAATTTCCGACAAATAGTGATCCATCGGAAATTCATTAGAATTGTTCCGACGAATTCGACGAATTTCCGAGGGTGTGGTGACTAGTTACATATCGACGGATTTCCGACAAATAATGATCCATCGAAAATTCATTGGAATTGTTCGGACGAATTTCCGAGGGTGGTGACTAGTTACATATCAACGGATTTCCGACAAATGTCCGACGGATTTCCGACAAATGGTGATCCGTCGGAAATTCACTGAAATTGTTCCGACGAATTTCTGAGGGTGTGGTAACTAATTACATATCGACGGATTTCCGACAAATTTGCGACAGATTTCCGACAAATAGTGACCCATTGGAAATTTATTGGATTTGTTGCAACGAATTTCCGAGGGTATGGAGAATTACATATGGAGGGATTTCCAACAAATATCCGATAAATAGTGATCCATCGGAAATTAATTGGAATCATTCCAACGAATTTCCGACGAATATCCAAGGGGAATTTCGACGGATTTCCGAAAAATTTCCGACGGATTTCCGACAAATATTATAATGCTATTAACGCTATTGGGTTATTGATATCGCGATTTTTATATATATATTTAATGCGATATTTAATTATTTTTGGATAAAAATCATGAGAATATGTTAAATATATGTTTAATATCATTATATATTCTTTTTCAGGTTCAAATTCGGATATTTGAGGATATATATGGATAAAAAAGGCTAAAATTCGAAGATAAGCATCAAGGTTTATAATTTCCGAAATTCTGTCACTAAATGGTCGCTAGCGTCGCTAAAAGCCACCACTTAGCGTCGCTAAAGGTGACTTAGCGTCGCTAAAGGACCCTTTGACAGCTTTATAAATTGATTTAATCTCCATTCGGTTGTGCAGCTTTTGGTTCCGACTTTTGGCCTTAAACCATCAGAAAACACCATTAAGAAGCATAGGAAGCATGGAGCAATTGCTTGGAAGGATTGGAGCTCAAAAGTGAAGATCATTCGCCTTTTTTACGGTTTTTAATGTTCTACTTCATCATGTTCTTCTTATTTCTTGATTTCCAGAACTTTATCATGAACATTAGAGGCTAGATCTTCTGTTTTCCTCCCTAGAGGAGATAAAACTCTTGTAATGGCTTAGTTTAATTCATGGTTTTTGATACTTTATTCATGTTTGTTCTTAGTTTAGCCTAATCCATGTTTATCCATGTTTATGAATCTGTTTTTATTGCTTAGAATCTGATTTTTATGTTTTAAGAGACCATTTGAATCATAAAGTTTGCATCTTGATTGTCTAGGACCAATAGATGATTAAGGAATAGTGATTAACCAAATCCTATGTTTTAAGCAATTAAAGTTAGAGTCTTTTGCATGTGATGTCCATATAATGACCATTTATATGTTAGTTTAATGTTTTGTTGATCATACAAGCATTAGGATTAGGGCTTAACCTATTAATCGAATTATTGCTAATTTAACTAGTTGATTGCACTTTTGACCATAAAGGTAATTAATTAGGGTAATTAGACGATTATGATCGGACCAAGATTGTAATCACTTTAGAAATCGATTCATGAATATTATAAGTATCTTTAGCTTATTTTTCCATGAAGTTATTGCCATGAAAAGAGTTGAGTTGAATCTAGGGAGGGAACATCTTCATTATTATTTAATTCTTCGAGTTATTTGTTTTCTTGTCTCTTTTGCATGCTTTTAGTGCTTTTAGTTATTTAGTGGTTTGAGTTGGTTGAAAGTAATCACTTTTATCACAAATTCCCCCTTTTTATTGCTTTTTAGTAGTTTAGTTAGTTTAATATTTAAATTAATATAATTTTATCAAATCATACTCGTTCCCCTTGAGTTCGACACCCGTACTTATTTTCTATACTATTATACGATTAGGTCATCTTGCCTATTTGTGTTGTAGTCGTACTAAATAATAACGGATTTTATAAATAAAAAACTGGTACGCTTTTAGCACATCAAGTTTTTGGCGCCGCTGCCGGGGAACGGTTTCATTTGATTTAATTATATTAATTTTAGTATTAAACGATCCTTCCCGCGAGTTTCGGCTCAAAGGAAGTTACTTTAGTAGTTTTGCTCTTCTTTCTTCGTCACCTTCGATGTCTTGTTTGCGAATATGACCTACGACGGGGATACGCCGATTCGATTGATTGTTAAAGATGAGTATGAACCGATCCGTTGGGAGTCTTTCCTCAAAGATTTATTGAACGAGTTTTATGACGATGGCATTGAGCGGGATGATTATGAGTTCATTATTAAAGATGATGAGGATGACCGCCCGATTGGTTTGCCCGAGGAGCCACAACCTAGACCTGAACCGTACTATTTAGACGACTTTGATTCTGACGAGAGTTTGTGTTTTGAGCCCGATGCGAAGGTGAAATCGAGAGAAGATGCGCAATCTGATGGAGATATTCTGGAGGGCCTCACTGACCTGTTTGAAGAGCCGAAAGAACATACAAAGGATGAACCATCGACCTTCGTTGAACCAGCACCCAAGTTAGGTTTAGAACCAAAACCCGTTTGGGGACCTTCACTTCTTGAAAGAGAAGATATTGAAAATTGTGCAGATGAAATCCTAGATTATGTAGAATTTCTATTATTCAAGGAGGAAACTGCAAAACCAGCTCTGGTGGTAACCGTGGGATCTTGTGAGGAGTTAGAATTGGGGTATGGAATTCCTCCGGCACCAGGGACCCTGTGGAACTTGTCGTGTTGGGAGAATAATAAGGTGGTTATAAATTTAGAAGGCATCGGGAGCCTGTTGGAGTCTTTGTTTGAGTCGCGATCGAGTTCACAATCTAGAGGAAGAACCATGATTCAGAACGCGGGGAGGATGTCTTTTGAGATCAAGAAGGGTGAGCGAAACGCGATCGCAGCAGCTCTGGGAGTTGGTAAATCATACATATATCCTGGTATGTATGCATATTACCACCCGCACTTTATTGCAAGTGTGGGGTCATTCGTTCGATTTCACGGTAAATAAATTCGGAGTCAAGATAGAGACTCGGACAAAAACAAGTGCTTCTCGGGAGGCAACCCGTGTTTAGTTTAGGTTTTTCTTTCTTCTTTATTTTTGATTTCTTTCCCTTAAGGTTCCAACTTTGTGGGTGTGTTGTCTAGAAACCCTCACGAGACTACAACTCGTCCACTCGGGCTACCGAGGGGTTTAAAGGCTTGTTGCATATGCTAAATGCAACCGTGATTCCTACGAAAGTGAGTTAGGTTTGTTTGTTTTTCTTTTTGTTTGTTTTTGTTAGTTGTTTGGTTCTTAGCTTTGATCTATCTTAACAATTTGCTCCGAGTGTTTTTCTTGCAGGTGGTTATGGAGCGCGCGCTTATGCTGGCTTTTTGCTCAGTATTATCTTTTATTGTTCCATGTGAATACCCAAAGGGAGTTTTCTCTAACCTTTTTCTACCTTAGTGTTTGATTTTATGTACAATGGGGACATTGTACAATTTAAGTGTGGGGTAGGAGGTTAGAAAAAGATTCCCAGCTTGAACTTAATTTGTCCTTGATTAAATCATAATGGTATCTGGGCTATAATTTTCAAATTTTTAACATCATTCGAGTAAGTGTTAAGTATTGGTTGAAGGTGTCAAATGTTTGATTTGTGAACAAGTTCAGAGATTATACTTGGTATTTATGCATGATATTTAATGGCTTTTCACCGTTCCAGAGAAAGTTCCATTTATGGTAACCAACTTTTAATTTTTGAATTTAAATAAATGGTTAAGCCCTTTCTGAATCTAAGTTCGACAAAAATAGGCTGAGTGTGAATTTTCTCTTTTATTCATCATATGTTTCTATATTAAAAAAATAATAAATTGAGAAAAAAAATCAAAAAAATAGAATAAAGCCAAAAGGGCTAATCTATAAGTCAAACAAGTGGCCTTTGGAACTCGAACAAGTAAACTCTGAGGGGTGTTCTACACCTAATCACCTAAAGCCAACTGGTTTGGGATCGGTTGGGTTGAAAGTTCGCTACATGGGTTCCATCGAAAGTCATAGGCTTATATAGAATAATAAGAGCTTAAAAAGATCAAAAACATATGTTAAATAACATTGAGAAATTTGCGATAAGTCTTGAGGTTGGGGGGTTCTTAAGGGGTGAATTAACCGAAAAAAAATTCTTTAATTAAAGATTAGTTATTGATAAAAAGAGAATGCATTTGAGATGGTGAGAAGTTAAGAGAGGACCACAACACGAGTATATGCATAAATCTGAGTGTAATCAATGACTTGTTTCTAATCAAACGTGTTGACATTTTTCAGCGGTATTTAGTATTTATAAGAATGATATTATTTATTTAAATATCTTAGCCTGGATAAAATTGTGATTTGCTTGAGGACAAACAAAGTTCAAGTATGAGGTATTTTGATATCGCGATTTTTATATATATATTTAATGCGATATTTAATTATTTTTTGATAAAAATCATGAGAATATGTTAAATATATGTTTAACATCATTATATATTCTTTTTCAGGTTCAAATTCGGATATTTGAGGATTTATATGGATAAAAAAGGCTAAAATTCGAAGATAAGCATCAAAGTTTGAAATTTCCGAACTTCTGTCACTAAATGATAGCTAGCGTCGCTAAAAGCCACCACTTAGCGTCGCTAAAGGTGACTTAACATCGCTAAAGGGCCCTTTGACAGCTTTATAAATTGATTTTATCTCCATTCGGTTGTGCAGCTTTTGGTTCCCACTTTTGGACCTAAAACCATCACAAAACACCATTAAGAAGCATAGGAAGCATGGAGCAATTGCTTGGAAGGATTGGAGCTCAAAAGTGAAGATTAAAGTGAAGATCATTCGGCTTTTTTACGGTTTTTAATGTTCTACTTCATCATGTTCTTATTTATTGATTTCCAGAACTTTATCATGAACATTAGAGGCTAGATCTTTCGTTTTCCTCCCTAGAGGAGATAAAACTCTTGTAATGGCTTAGTTTAATTCATGGTTTTTGATACTTTATTCATGTTTGTTCTTAGTTTAGCCTAATCCATGTTTATCCATGTTTATGAATCTGTTTTTATTGCTTAGAATCTGATTTTTATGTTTTAAGAGACCATTTGAATCATAAAGTTTGCATCTTGATTGTCTAGGACCAATAGATGATTAAGGAATAGTGATTAACCAAATCCTATGTTTTAAGCAATTAAAGTTAGAGTCTTTTGCATGTGATGTCCATATAATGACCATTTATATGTTAGTTTAATGTTTTGTTGATCATACAAGCATTAGGATTAGGGCTTAACCTATTAATCGAATTATTGCTAATTTAACTAGTTGATTGCACTTTTGACCATAAGGGTAATTAATTAGGGTAATTAGACGATTATGATCGGACCAAGATTGTAATCACTTTAGAAATCGATTCATGAATATTATAAGTATCTTTAGCTTATTTTTCCATGAAGTTATTGCCATGAAAAGAGTTGAGTTGAATCTAGGGAGGGAACATCTTCATTATTATTTAATTCTCCGAGTTATTTGTTTTCTTGTCTCTTTTGCATGCTTTTAGTGCTTTTAGTTATTTAGTGGTTTGAGTTGGTTGAATGTAATCACTTTTATCACAAATTCCCCCTTTTTATTGCTTTTTAGTAGTTTAGTTAGTTTAATATTTAAATTAATATAATTTTATCAAATCATACTCGTTCCCTTTGAGTTCGACACCCGTACTTATTTTCTATACTATTATACGATTAGGTCCTCTTGCCTATTTGTGTTGTAGTCGTACTAAATAATAACGGATTTTCTAAATAAAAAACTGGTACGCTTTTAACACATCAGTTATAATGCTTGTTAGTGCATACATGGTCACACATTAAGAAATGCACTCCTTATTTTGATGATGATAAAAATATGAACAAGTAATATTATTGCTTATCAAATTTATTCATATGTTCATATGCTACATTCTTTAAAGGTTCACAAACCTAAAATTAATGATCAAGTGAAGAACAAATAATTAAAGACTCCAAATCAACAAGAAAAGAAGAAAACAAGATAAAAGCAAACATTCAACCTTCACGGTCGATCCCACGGTCGACCGTGAATCAACCGTCACTGCACAGCCCACAACTTGTTCTTCTTGAAGTCAATCGAACTCGTATTCAACAAGTGAAGATGAAATCTTCAAAGCCGATGACGAAGAAATCTACAAACAAGAGTTCAAAATATATGAGCTTAAAATTAAAGAAGTTTATGTTTTTATAAAATTATTTTTATAAAAACTTTTATAAAAATTAACAAACTTCTTATAAAAATCACATGCTTGGTTAAATAAGTACAAGACTTCTTTTTTTGGCAAATACCAAACATAATCTAGCATTAAAATAAAACATCACCATATTTAGAAAATGGAATCTCCCAAAGAAGCAAACATCCAACATGCTTTATACATTTGCTTTTTAAACTTCCATATTGGTGTTTAAATTCAAACATAAGAAGTATGTCACAACCTACCTTTTTCTAAGCTTCTTTTCAGTGAATTTTTAAGGTAAAAATGGGTTGTATGTGATTTTGGTAAAAGGCCAACGTCTATAATTGAAATGCTCAAAAAGTTCCAGAAGGCTGACGGTCGATGCCACGGTCGACCGTGGATCGACCGTGAGATGTCTGGAAACTTTTTGAGCTTACTCATTTTTCTTATTTAAAGCAACTCGAGTCTTGTGATTAACTAACTCTTGACATTTTGAAAAACACGTAAGTCATTATAAGATCTTGTGAGCTTATATTCCAAACAAAAGATATATCATCTACAAGATCAAGATAAAGATCAAGAGCAAGAGTGAAAGTCTTCAAAGCTCAATCATTACATTATCATTATATCATTTGTAATATTGTGAGGATCAACTCTACCCTTTCAAATTAGAGTGAAGTGAGGATTATCTCTAGCCTACATAATTAGAGAGAAGTAAGGATTAACTCTAGCCATCAAATTAGAGTGAAGCTAGGCTCATCTTAGCCTTGTTTGCAAGAGAGAAGAGTATTTCTTGTAAACTAAAGAGAGAAGTGTAAAAGTTTATCTCTACCTTGAAAGAGAGAAGCTTTAGTGGAGCAAACTCTTGGTGGGTGATGCCAAGGAGTGGATGTAGTGCAAGTTTGTTAACACTTGCATGAACCACTATAAATCTCTTGTATTCTAATTGGTGATATCTCTCTATCCTTACTCTCTTTATTTCAAGTATATATTTGTTGTGCTATAAACTTCAAGTTAAATCTTTTAAAACACAACTTACAAGTTTTTATTTGAGAAAATTTGGTAAACTAAGTAAAAGAACCTATTAACCCCCCCCCCCTCTAGGTTCCAACAATGCTATTAATGGATAAAGTGAGTGATATTAGGTTGAAATAAGTTATGCGAATTATCTTATGCACCATTGGGTTAATGCTTATATTAAAAATATTAATGCCACACTTTAATTAAGTATCTAGTTCATATATAAGTCATTCTAGATTTCTAGTCCAATATTACCAATACATACATAGTATCATAATTGGTAAAAAAATAGATAGTAGATATAACGTGTTTAGATTTATTCACATATAGTATAAACTCACTATGATGTATGTAACTTGTAAAGTTTGATATGTAGTACAAAGTTATTCATGATGGTAACTAAATTATGTTTTTAACTATGTAGATATAAAGGTTGAATGATGCTGAAGAACGAATGACCCGCTTAGAAGAAAAAACTGAGCAAACAAGTGAAAAGGTGGATGATATTTTGAAGATTCTGAATGAGAGACTCCCCCTATCTTCCAACTAGTTACTATCAATCTTGGTTGTTATTTAAACAAACTAGCTAATCCACATAGGCTCAATCTTTTGTAAGATATATCTCTAGATTCTTAAGGTAGATTCTTAAGGTAGCGACTGACTTTCAGGTGAGATGGTTCAATAGTAGATTAGATAAAGGTTATTGGCATACCTTAATGCTTGTTGGCCAATTAACTAAATGCTTTTGGGAAGATTTTGATATTTTCTAAATTTGAAGTTTGTTATCGAATTTCAGTTTTTGCTATATATTTATAGTTGTTGATATCATTGTTACCACTATATCGTAGGCATTATTACCAAAATTCAATATTTATTATTTGTTTTGTATATGTTTTCAGGAAAATTGACACAAAGTTTAATAGGAACGTCAGGAATTAGATGAAATTATGTTCGAAATCCATTAGAAATCTGTCGGAAATCCGTTGGGAATTCATCGGAAATTTGTCAGGAATTCGTTAGAAATCCGTCGGAAATTTGTTAAAAAACCATTGAAAATCTTTTCGACATTTGTCGTGACTTCATTGGAAGTTTGTCATGAATTCGTCGGAAATTCGTTAAAAACGTTCGGAAATTTGTTAAAAATCTATTCATAATGCATCGGAAGTCCGTCGGAAATTTGTCGTGATTTCATCGGAAATTTGTCATGAATTCGTCGGATATCCGTCGGAAATTCCATAAAAAACGGTCGGAAATTTGTTAAAACTCTATTCGTAATGCATCGAAAGTCCATCGGAAATCCGTCAGACAATATTGTTAAAACGCCATATTTAAACCATGATCTTCGACGGATTACCGACGAATAAATTCGTCAGAAATATTAAATTCCGTCTGAACTCTCATTACAAATTCTATTTCCGACGAGGTTTTTTGTTGGGAAAATGATCTCATCAGTTAATATTTGATGAGACAAAGTTAAGTTTGTAAGATGTGTTCTACATATAACTTAAACAGAATTATGAAGCTTAGTCAGACTGAACGCTTATAGTGATTCAGACTGAGTATAAGCTGAGTATAAGCTGAGCATATGTTCGGTCAGCTTAGACTATATCTTAGTAAGATTATCAATATGTTTGATAAGATATGTGCGTAAACTAAGATATACATATTGAGTTTCAGCTTGATGAGTTTCAAGCTGAGCGACTCAGCGTGAAGACTGGGTCAGCTCAATAGAGTTACTAAATATGTTTTAGTTAATTCTTTAGACTTCTAAGGATGAGTTAATAATTATACATGTTAGTCCATGTTTGTTTTCGAGTGTGTTCTCGAAGAACTCAGCTTGATGAGTTTCAAGCTGAGTAACTCAGCCTGACTAAAGAAGTCAGTTTAAAAAAATTTTAATGTGTTTTAAATTCTGTTTTAACTCTCTATATCTACGGAAAGGATAAGAAGACTCCAGAATCAAGATTGAAGATTGAAGACTCAAGATAAGAAGATTCAAGATTCAAGATTCCGAGTTATCCGATAGTTAGTTAGCAAATTAGGATTAGTCCAGTTTGTTAGGAACCGTAGCAACAGGATTATTAATACTTATCTCCTGATAAGTTTAGAGGTACGACTTAAGAGACGATTACAACTACGTGTTGCAGAGCCAAACCTCACCTCACCGTATGTGTTACGAATCTTGATTACTGTTTGTTAGTTCAACGTGATCAAGAAACTCACAGATTGCCAAAGTATTCGTGTGTTCGAATATTCACATTTGTTGTGAAGATTGGTAAGTAATCATCAGTTGATTGAATCTGTGTAAATCCTGTTTAGAGAGTCGTCAGTATCTATAATCATAAGTTGATTATAGATAGCTAAGTTTGAGAGATTAAGAGATTTATATTAGGTGGTTATATATCAAGAGTTGCTTACTTGATAGTTATTCTAATCAGCTTCTTATTCAAAGAATTGTAATCATCTTCTTTATAAAAGCATTTAATCAATTGTGGTTTGATTTACTGTGTGTGACACTTTTATTTGATTTGTTCAATTTCCGCAGAAAGTGTATTCAACCCCCCTTCTACACACCTGTTGCTTGTTGTTATTCTCATACAAGGGACCAACAACTGGTATCAGAGCAGGCTGAACGATTTCATAAGTTGAAAGTTCAAGATTCTGAGAAAGTTTACAATGTCTACAAGCAATAATTCTTCAAACTTTCCACAGATGTCTGCCAAAGGTTGTCCCATATTTGATGGGTCTGACTATCCTATGTGGAAGTTCAGAGCCATGCTGTTCCTCAAGTCCATTGACAACCGTATGTCGGTTGTTGTCACTAAAGGACCTATAATCCTCAAGATTCCTGCTACTGTCAGTGATGTGTCTCCTGGAAGATCTGAAAAGGAAACAAGAAAGCCTGTTGCATCTTGGACTGATGAAGATTGGAAACTCTTCAATCTTGATGATAAGGCTAAAAGTGTTCTAGCAAATGCCCTGTCAAATGAAATCTTGCGCACTGTGAGTGGGTGTCAAACTGCAAAAGAGATCTGGGATACGCTAAGTGTCACATATGAGGGCACTGATCTAGTCAAGCAGCACAAGAAAAATCATTTGAATAGATCCTATGAAAACTTCTTTTCAAAGAAGAATGAAACCTTGTCAGATTTGTTTACAAGGTTTCACTTCTTGATAAATGACCTACTAAGTGTGGGTGTAAAGAAAGATGAAG
This sequence comes from Pulicaria dysenterica, assembly GCA_947179395.2. Classification (NCBI taxonomy): domain Eukaryota; kingdom Viridiplantae; phylum Streptophyta; class Magnoliopsida; order Asterales; family Asteraceae; genus Pulicaria; species Pulicaria dysenterica. Next base: position 5,922,406 of record OX359295.1, read on the forward strand.
CTGAACTGGTGCTGAAGTTTCTGGATGTGTTACCAGAAAGGTTCAATGAAGTAACCACATCACTGAGGGCTGGAGGAACACTGCACGTGTACAACCTATAGTCTATATATGGGTTCTTGCTAAATCATGAACAGATCACTAAACACAAGAAATCTTCTCAACAACAACTTAAGGAGTCCTTGGATAAAGTAGATGTTGCATTAGTTGCACAAAAGAAAAAGAAGAAAAGTCCCAAGGCACTAGTTGTTGAATCTGAGACTGAGTCAAAATCTCAAGCTGACCACTCAGACTCAGACTCAAGTGATGCTGATGATGTTCAGAATATCACTGAGCAAATGGTAATGTTAGCCAGACGTTTGAGAAGAGCTCAAAAGGGAAGAGGAAGATCTGACAGGGGCAAAGGGAAGAGTTCTTTTGATCCCAAGAATGTTGTGTGCTTCAACTGTCAGAAGAAGGGACACATTGCTGCTGAGTGCAGATCAAAGAAGGTGGAATCAACATCAGTTGTTGATAAGAATGCTTACAGAGCTGATAAATACAAGAAGAAATACACTCAGCTCAAGAAAGGAAAGCCTGAAGACAAACCCAGTGCAAAAGGACTAATTGCTAAAACATGGGATACATAATCATCTACCTCAGATGATGATGTATGTATGATGGCTCAAGAAGATGAAGAGATAGAAATTGATGAGGTTGATTATGGTATGTCCGAATCAATCTTTAAAGTTGACATGAAGGAAGCTGAGGAAAACAGCAAGCTCAGTGATTGGGATCCTGCTTCCATGTATAAGGTCAGTAATTTCTATTCTTACTCATATGAAGAAAAGGGTCTTGCGTTTGATTATCTGCTGAATGATTTCAAGACCAGCCTTAAGTCTCAAGATGACCTCAAAGCTGAAATAGCTAAACTTAAAGATGAGATTAAGGAAAATCAATCTCTCATTGATGTTGGTAAGAAAGCACAATGTGATCTTGAATGTCAAAGACACATTAACAAACTTCTTAGTGAAGAACTTCAGGAAGCTAAAGACAAAGCTGATCAACTCCAAAAGATCACTGAGTCTTGGTGTAAGTCATCAAAGCTTGCAGAAAAGTGCATAAACCAACAAATACCTAAACAGGTAAAGGCTGTATTTGGAGGTGACTATCAAACAACAGCTTATGTAGCTGATGATGAGATAGCTGTTGGTCCCTTGGTGAGAATAACAACAAGCAACAGTGTGTAGAAGGGGGGGTTGAATACACTTTCTGCGGAAATTGAACAAATCTAATAAAAGTGTTACACACAGTAAATCAAACCACAACTAGTCGAATGATTTTATTAATATGAAGATGATTACAATGCTTTGAATAAGAACATGATTACATTAATGATCAAGTAAGCAACTCTTGATATATAATCACCTAATATAAATCTCTCAATCTCTCAAACTTAGCTATCTATAATCAACTTATGATTATAGATACTGATGACTCTATAAACAGGATTTTTCACAGATTGAATCAACTAATGATTACTTACCAATATCACAACTGATGTGATAATTCGAACACACGAATGATCTGGCAATCTGTGAGTTTCTTGATCACGTTGAACTGACAAACAGTGATTCAAGAATCGTAACACATACGGTGAGGTGAGGTTTTCGGCTCTGTAATCTTTTTCAGAATTGTAGTCGCACCTCTAAACTTATCAGGAGATAAGTATTTATAATCCTGTTGCTACGGTTCCTAACAAACTGGACTAATCCTAATTTGCTAACTAACTATCGGATAACTCAGAATCTTGAATCTTGAATCTTCTTATCTTGAGTATTCAATCTTTAATCTTGATTCTGGAGTCTTCTTATCCGCGCCGTAGATATAGAGAGTTAAAACAGAATTTAAAAACACATTTAAATTCCCTTGGACTGACTTCTTTAGTCAGGCTGAGTTACTCAGCTTGAAACTCATCAAGCTGAGTTCTTCGGGAACAAACCCGAATTCAAACATGAACTAACACGTATAATTATTAACTCATCCTTAGAAGTCCAAAGAGTTAAATAAAACAAATTTAGTAACTTTGTCGAGCTGACTCTACTTCTAAGCTGAGTCACTCAGCTTGAAACACATCAAGCTGAATACTCGATATATACCTTATGTGACATACACAGATTATCAAACACATTAATAATTTAACTAAGGTATAATATAAAATGATCGAACACATGCTCAGTTTACATTCAGCTTATACTCAGTCTGAAACACTATAAGTGTTCATTCTGACTAAGTTTCATAATTTTGTTTAAGTTATACGTAGAACTCATCTTACAAACTTAAATTTGTCTCATCAAATCTAAACTGATGAGATCATTTTCCCAACAAACTCCCCCTATTTGATGATGACAAAACCATCAAACAGTTCTTAAGTTTGTTTAACAGAATTATGTTTTAAATCTCAAACTTTTTAAGATTTTATTATTTGAACTGATCAAATATTTATTGAACATATCAATTTTAATTGAACTTATCAATTTAAGCTGGAACACACCAACTTTTAGTTGAACACACCAACTAATTACATAAATGAATAAGAACTTATCTGTTATTCATTTTTGCTGAACTTATCAGACTTATGAATAGGAACACATCTCAACATAGTTGAACATATCAAACTTTATACTTGTATTAATTGAACTAATCATAATACAAAAGTTGTTGATCACTTAGATCATGCACACATAGTGCTTACAAAAATATTAGAACTAATCTAATATTTACAAAATTAGAACTAATCTATTCTGGATGCAGCTCTTCAAACTCCTTAATATTTTTATTTATTTCTTCAAGGATTTCTTGCAGATTAGGTATATGTTGAAGCTGATCCTGTTGTGATCTGATTGCTCTGTTGATTCTGTATCTGAATCTTGCATTCTGTTCAGTCTTTTCAACAATTTGTCTTAGAGAAAATACTTGAGATACCCCACATGTATAAATTGATGCATCAGCCTGGAAGCATTTTTCACCATTTCTGTCCAAGTACATGAACCCTTTCTGAGGCTTTTCAACATATGTATTCTCTTGAAACTCCATGCCTTCAGGAAGATTAAGACTGTACGAGTCTAGATTTGCTAATCCAGCTGGCTTTGTTAGCTTCTTCTTCCCAACTTTATAAAGGGAAGTAAGTAGGGTAGCTATCTCAGTTCTGGGTATGGCTTTCATTAAATCAGCTCTTGCAAGTAACCTCAGCAACTCATCTTTAATTTGATATCTTTCAGAGGACTTTTTCATCTGCTTAATGAGCACTGCCACTTGCTTCCATTCCTCATAACCCAGTTTGTGTAGTTGACTTAGCTCTAGAGAAGGTGTCTCACCATTTTTTAAAACAAACTCAATGATAATGATACCTTGATCTGAGTTCAGCTTAAGTGAAAGTATTTGAGAAGGGAAGAATACTTTTGTATAGCAATCCATTATATTCTCCTCCTCTGGTTGATCTTCCATCGGAGGTCCTTCTTCCTCTTCTTCCTTAGGCACTATGGGCAGCTTAAGTTTAGTCAGATCCTCATTCTGCTTTTTGATTTGCTCAGCCCAAGCCCTTTCTCTTGCCTCTTTTTCACTGACCAATACAACTTGAGCATTCTTTTGTCTTTCTCTTAATTCGTTAATAGAGATCCCAAGCTGGTCAGCATCCTCCTTCTCCATTCTTCTAACTGCCAGCAGTGAAGCTCTCTCTTGTAAAGTCATTTTATCCGCAGAGTCTTCATCTGAGGCTGATGATTCACTTAGAATCACTTTCCTTCCTTTCTGTTGAGGGGCTTCTGATTCATCTGAGCTGACCACTACTGGTCTTTTGCCTTTTGCTTTCTCAGTCAGCTCAGGTTCTTTCTCTGTTTCTTTCTCCCCCTCAATCTGATCTGCTCCATCTGCCAATAGTAGTAAAACTTCAGCTTTGACTGACTCAGCTTCAGCTTCTTGAACCTTCTCCCCCTTTTTGTCATCATCAATAGGGGTTGAAGTCTTTTGTTTTTGCAAGGCAGCAACAACAGATTTTAACATCAGCACCTCCTCATCCAGATTATCAAGGATCATCAACATATCTTTCTTTGCTTTCTTCCTTTTGAGGTGCAATGCATCAAACTGACCTTTAAAGAATGATATCAATTCATCCAAGTCAGCTTGAGATGGTTGGAATTTGGGTCCATCATCCGAAGGTTGGTGTATACCTTCAAACTCATTTGCACCAGAGTCTTGACCCTGTGAATCACCCTGGTTTGAGGATGAAACATTGGCAGATCGTGCAAGAGGGTGTGAGAAGTGAAGAGAAGTTATTGGGCTCGAGATGTGAAGTGTATGAGTTGGTGGTTGGCTAATTGGTTTAGAGGGGGGTGATTGACCCTGGGGATTGGTCAGATTTTCATTGTTACCTGAGTGTGTCTGCTCAGGCATAGTAACAGGCTCTCTCATGGCTCGAGTAAGTGTGGGCTGAGTAGACACCACACCCGGGTAAGGCTGTTGGGTTGTAATGAGCCTCGAGGTTGACACCTTAAGAGAAGGCGTCTCCCCCTCAACTCCTGCCTGTGGAGGGATCAATGTGATCTCAGCTCCAGTGATGCCTTTAGATGTGGCACCACCAATGGCAGTTTTTCGGTGGTATGTTAGGATATTCTCCCTAGCAGCAGTGGGCATACTAGGGGTGGCTCTAAATTGGGATTTATGATGAAAAGAAGGTGAAGGAGATGGGTTAGACTGAGTTGGGTTTACTGCAGTCTTATATCCAAATGTAGATGGAGAAAAGTGAGAAGAGAGTGAGAGAGGAGAGGTTTTACCTGAAGCAGCATCTGAATGAGCTGGTTCAGCTTGAGCAGAGTGCTCAGCTTGAACCTCTGTGTCAGCTTGAGAAGATCCCCCTTGATTCGATCCCTCAGCTTCACTCTCAGAAGACGAAACCTCAGCAATTAACAGCATGGGCTCATACTCAGTTTAACTTAAGCACTCAGCTCGATTCAAGCACTCAGCTAGAAATGTGCACTCAGCTTGAGAATGAAACTCAGCTTGAGTAGAGCACACAGCGCATAGGTAATGACACTAAGTCATTTTCGTCTGAGACTAACTCAAACGAACCTTTTAACCACACTGAGTAGTTAAAGAATGTTTGGAAACTTATTCATAAACTGTGCACTCAGCTTAAGACACTTAGTCTATGTAAAACTAAAAACTCGGATTCTAGACACTTAGCTAGGGGTTGAGCATACCCAAGTTACTTAGCAGATACATAAACCTCTTCTCATCAAGTGGTTTAGTAAAGAAATATTCTAGTTGGTCATCAGTGGAAATAAATTTAATGTCAACTTTAGCTTTTTTCACGATGTCCCTGATGAAGTGATGTCTAATTTCAATGTGCTTGGTTCTTGAGTGGAAGACTGGATTGTAAGTGATGGCTATAGCGCTTTGATTATCACAGAAGATAGGAGTTTTCTTGAAACTCATGCCAAAGTCCCGAAGCTGATGCTGCATCCATAGGATTTGAGAACAACAGCTACCTGCTGCAACATATTCAGCTTCAGCAGTTGAAGTAGCCACTGAGTTCTGTTTCTTACTAGTCCAGCTGACTAACTTCCCTCCAAGCATTTGACATCCTCCAGTAGTTGATTTTCTGTCTAACTTGTACCCAGCATAGTCAGCATCTGAAAAACCAACTAACTCAAATCCAGAGTCCTTTGGATACCAAAGACCTAGATTTGGTGTACCTTTAAGGTACCTAAAGATTCTTTTCACAGCTTGAAGATGTGATTCCTTAGGATCTGCCTGATATCTTGCACAAACACATTTAGCAAACATAATATCAGGTCTACTAGCTGTCATGAACCTATCATGCCTCTATAGGTAGACTGACACACAGACTTTCCATCTGAGTCTTTACTCAGCTTGACAGCTGGTGACATGGGTGTTTTCATGGTTGAACTTAAATTAAAACCATATTTCTTTATCAAATCAAGAACATACTTGCTTTGATTGATGAATATTCCATCAGGCTTTTGTTGAATTTACAGGCCTAGGAAATATGTCATCTCACCCATCATACTCATCTTGTACTTTTGTGACATTATTTGGAGAACCACTCACACAGAGATTCATTGGTAGAACCAAAAATGATGTCATCCACATAGATTTGTACAAGAATCACCTGTCCTTTACTTCTTTTAATAAAGAGTGTCTTATCTATACTACCTCTGGTGAAATCCATGGATAGTAGATAACTGGACAGTGTATCATACCAAGCTCTTGGAGCTTGTTTAAGACCATACAAAGCCTTGTCTAACTTATAGACATGATGTGGAAACTTTGAACTTACAAAGCCAGGAGGTTGTTTCACATAGACTTCCATTGGAAGTTTTCCATTTAGGAAAGCACTCTTCACATCAATTTGATAGAGTTTAAAGTCTTTATATGCTGCATAAGCCAGGAACAGCCTTATGGCTTCAATTCTAGCAACAGGGGCAAAGGTTTCATCATAATCGATTTCTTCCTCTTGCTTATACCCTTGTGCTACCAGCCTGGCTTTGTTCCTCACTATCACTCCATCCTTATCCATTTTATTTCTATAGACCCACTTAGTGCCTATAATTGAATGATCTTTGGGGGCAGGGACAAGGTTCCAGACCTTATTTCTCTCAAACTCATTTAATTCCTCTTGCATAGCTTCAATCCAATCCTCATCCTCTAAGGCTTCCTCAGTCTTCTTTGGTTCCATTTGAGATAGAAAACCAAAGTGTGCAGCTTAATTAGCTATAGCCTTGGATCTGGTCATGACCTTTTCTTGGACATTTCCAATTATTTGATCTTGAGGATGATCTTTGAGGAATTTAAATGTTGTAGTTGGAGAGTCTGGTTCTGAATCTGAATGATGTGGAGAACGCTGAGGTGAACACACATCCTCAGTCTTAACAGCAGCATTGTCAACAAACTGATGATCACTGAGATTCTCATCTTGAGTGACTTCAGCTCCATAGGGGTTGACGAACTCATCATCCTTCTCAGCTTGAGAATCCCTTGGAGTTTGTGATGATTTCTTTGATGAACACACATCATCATCACTATTATCTCCTATGACATACATAGGATTTGATAAGTTGGTTTCCTTAGGCCTTTCAAGCTCACTCAGACTGACCAAGTCAGCTTGACTCTTATCAGCTTGATCAAAACAGTCTTCATCAAAAGAGACATGAATTGATTCTTCTATTGCCTTTCTCCTTCTATTATATATTCTATAAGACTTGGAGATTGAGGAATAACCAACGAATATTCCAAGATCAGCTTTAGGTTCCAACTTATGGAGCTGATCTCTTTGATTCAGCACATAGCATTTTGAACCAAAGATATGGAAATAACCTATATTGGGCTTTCTAGACTTATACATCTCATAATATGTCTTTCCATGTCTTTTGACAATGATTGATCTATTCTGGGTATAGCAGGCTGTACTAACAGCTTCATCCCAGAAATAGAGTTTCAATCCTGCCTCACATAGCATTGTTCTAGCAGCCTCAATTAGAGTTCTATTTCTCCTTTCAACAACTCCATTCTGTTGTGGGGTTCTAAAAAATGAGAAATTTTGTAATATTCCCTTATGTTCACAGAAGCTTTCAAGGGTAGAGTTCCTGAACTCAGTCCCATGATCACTTCTTAGTTGCTTTACAGACAAACCTTTTTGCAACTCTTCCTGTTTGATAAAACTGATTATCTCCAGGGAAGCCTCACTTTTAGCTTTAAGGAATATTACCCAGGTGAATCGTGAGAACTCATCTACTATCACCAGTGTGTACTTCTTGCCACTCAGGCTTGGAGTACTTATGGGTCCAAATAGATCCATATGCAACATATGCAGTGGGTATGTTATTGAAAAATTTTGCTTTGACTTAAAAGACCCTTTATGGTGTTTCCCTTGTTCACAAGCTGAGCACAAATTGTCTTTGACAAATGTAATCTTTGGTAATCCAGAGACTAACTCTTTATTGGACAGCATATTTATACTTTTAAAGTTTAGATGAGATAAACGTTTATGCCATAACCAACTCAGCTTAGGAACAGAATGGGAATACAAGTAGGTTTCAGTATAGGGATCAGCTGAATTTAGATCAAGTAGATACACATCTCTTTCTATTTTAGCTATTAATACAGGCTTTCCCTTAGCATTATAGATTGTTCCTGCTTTCTTCTTAAAAGTAACAACATTATCTTCATCACACAATTGACTGATACTAATCAGGTTGTGTTTGAGACCTTTGACATAGGCAACTCTCTGGAATGTAACTTTGCCAGCTTTCATATTTCCATAGCCTTTAGTTCTTCCATGTGAGTTGTCTCCAAATTTTACTTTAGGACCTTCATCTTCTTGGAAATCACTAAGAAATCCTTTCCACCCAGTCATGTGCCTTGAGCATCCACTATCCAAGTACCATTTACTTGGACCCTGCACATGAGATGAAAACTAAACACATTAGTTTTGTTTGGGAACCCACTTCTTGGTGGGTTCAGATTAGGAGCACTTAGCATCTCCATCTTGTTGAACTGACTGTTCAGCTTGAGCAGGAGCTGAGTCCTGTGTAGGCTGATCAACCTGTTCTTGTTCAGGCCTTGAGATTTCTGCATCACAGTCCTTAGCCTCATGACCTCTACTTCTGCACTTGTAGCATCTCCTTCTTCCAATGATTACAGGAGGTAGAGTGTCCAATAATCCTTGTGAGAACTTACTCTCAGTTTTAGGATTATATGTTGTGGATAACTTTTCAACTTTCTTAGCAAGTTGATTCACCTGATGATCACTGACTTTGGACTTACATTTGTCAGATCTCTATTTGTTATCCTTTTGATGAGAAGATTGACTAACAACCTTCTGTTCCATGACTTTGGACTTACCTTTGTCATGACTGCTGGACTCACCAGTTTCAACAAGTTTGGACTTACCACTGTTGATATTCTTGGACTTACCAAGATCCACAACTTTGGACTTACCATTGTCGTGTTTTGACCTCTGACTTACAGTGGTATTTCTGTTCTTGTAACTTCTCTCCGAGCCAGAAAGAGAATTTTGTCTTTTGAAAGGGTTAGGATTAAGCCTTTCTATGACCGAAATTCTTTGAACAGACTGAGTGCCTAGTCTGTCAAGCACAGACTTACCATACTGTTTAGATGTTGAGCACTCATTTCTATGGTCTTTAGCTTTCACAAACATAATGAATTTCAAATTTGGATCATGTATTTTCTCTGAGGCTGACTTCTGAGACTTAATCAGCTTTCTATCTTCCTCAGAATCTGTACTTGCTATCTCATTATCAGCTAAATAAGCTGTTGTTTGATGGTCACCTCCAAGTACAGCCTTTACCTGTTTAGGTATCTGTTGGTTTATGCACTTTTCAACAAGCGTTGATGACTTACACCAAGACTCAGTAACCTTTTGAAGTTGGTCAGCTTTGTCTTTAGCTTCCTGAAGTTCTTCACTTAGAAGTTTATTAATGTGTCTTTGACATTCAAGATCACATTGTGCTTTCTTACCAATATCAATGAGAGACTTATTTTCCTTAATCTCATTCTTGAGTTTAGTTATCTCATCTTTGAGGTCATTTTGAGACTTAAGGACGGTCTTGAAATCATTCAGCAGATAATCAAAAGCAAGACCCTTTTCCTCATCAGTATAAGAGTTGAAATTACTGACCTTATACATGGAAGCAGGATCCCAGTCACTAAGCTTGTTGTTTTCCTCAGCTTCCTTCATGTCAGCTTCAAAAGTTGACTCGGATAAACCATAATCAACCTCATCTATCTCCAACTCTTCATCTTCTTGAGCCATCAGACATACATCATCATCTGAGGTAGATGATTCTATATCATAGGTTTCAGCAATTAGTCCTTTTGCACTGGGTTTGTCTTCAGGATTTCCTTTCTTGAGCTGAGTGTATTTCTTCTTGTATTTATCAGCTCTGTAAGCATTCTTATCAACAACTGATGTTGATTCTACCTTCTTTATTCCGCACTCAGCAGCAATGTGTCCCTTCTTCTGACAGTTGAAGCACACATCATTCTTGGGATCAAAGGAACTCTTTCCTTTGCCCCTGTCAGATCTTCCTCTTCCCCTTTGAGCTCTTCTCAAACGTCTGGCTAACATTGCCATTTGCTCAGTGATATTCTAAACATCATCAGTATCACTTGAGTCTGAGTCTGAGTGGTCAGCTTGAGATTCTGGCTCAGTCTCAGATTCAACAACCAGTGTCTTGGAACTTTTCTTCTTTTTCTGTTCAACCAATGCACCTTCATTCTTATACAAAGACTCCTTGAGTTGTTGTTGAGAAGTTCTCTTGTGTTCAGTGATCTGTTCATGATTTAGCAAGAACCCATAAATGGACTGTAGGTTGTACACGTGCAGTGTTCCTCCAGCCCTCAGTGCTGTAGTTACATCGTTAAATCTCTCTGGTAACACATCCAGAAATTTCAGCACAAGTTCAGCATCATCTTTCTTTACACCCACACTTAGTAGGTCATTTATCAAGCAGTGAAACCTTGTGAACAAATCTGACAAGGTTTCATTCTTCTTTGAAAAGAAGTTTTCATAAGATCTATTCAAATGACTTCTCTTATGTTGCTTGACCAGATCCGTGCCCTCATAAGTAACACTCAGTGTGTCCCAAATATCTTTTGCAGTTGTTGGTCCACATAGGATAGTCAGACCCATCAAATATGGGACAGCCTTTGGCAGACATCTGTGGAAAGTTTGATGAATTGTTGCTTGTAGACATTGTAAACTTTCTCAGAATCTTGAACTTTCAACTAATGAAATCATTCAGCCTGCTCTAATACCAGTTGTTGGTCCCTTGTGAGAATAATAACAAGCAACAGTGTGTAGAAGGGGGGGTTGAATACACTTTCTACGGAAATTGAACAAATCAAATAAAAGTGTTACACACAGTAAATCAAACCACAACTAGTCCAATGCTTTTATTAATATGAAGATGATTACAATGCTTTAAATAAGAAGATGATTACATTAATTATCAAGTAAGCAACTCTTGATATATAATCACCTAATATAAATCTCTCAATCTCTCAAACTTAGCTATCTATAATCAACTTATGATTATAGATACTGACGACTCTCTAAACAGGATTTTTCACAGATTGAATCAACTAATTATTACTTACCAATATCACAACTGATGTGAGAATTCTAACACACGAATGATCTAGCAATCTGTGAGTTTCTTGATCACGTTGAACTGACAAACAGTGATTCAAGAATCGTAACACATACGGTGAGGTGAGGTTTTCTGTAACACCCCGATTTTGAAAACCAGATTTTTCATTTTAAAATTAATATATCAAGAATCCAAACTGCGTGGATCCATTTGTAAACTGAACTTAAGCCAAACCTGTTTTTCAAAACTCAGTAATAGCAGCGGAAATATAAAAGTGGCGATAATACAATCAAAAGAAGCCACGGTATACAAAAGTTTTGTTGGTGTTACTGAAATTGTTCACCGACCACATATACATGTTTATACAACATAAACAGTAACTAAAAGTAATAAAGATAAGTGTTCCTCCAAAAGATTAGTAACTACAAGCAGGTACCCAAGCTCACATATCTAAGTGCCACCTGCAGTCATGGAGAGAGTATCTGTTAGCTAATTAAAGCTAGTGAGCATAAGATAGCATAATCATTAACATAAACATATCACATATCATATATCAATCATCAGATAATGCTATCCTAGCATCTCGCGATGAGCTGGCACAGCCAGAAGGAAGCATAATCTTGCAGGGTAGCTAGCCCGGCTCAACACTCCTAACTGGGGAAACCAGACACATCAACCGCGCGGGTGGGTGAGCGGGTAGCGGTCCACCGTTGCGTTTCAGGCCACAGCCTTCATGGAGTACAACAATAAGTCATCCCCATATGACTCGAGGAACGTTGAGTTTGCAACCCCAGGTAGTTGACGCTATCATCGACCCGCAGGTCTCAAAACGCTTTAGACCTCGTGCTGGCCTCGTTCAAGGACTATAACCAGCCCCACATCTCGGATCCGATCACAAACACAAATCTGACCCATTCCGGGTCTCATAGCGCGCATATCATAACCATATAATATTCATGGTTCAATTCATACATGCTTCTTGCATAATCATAATCATATCATAAATCATGGTTCAATTGTTATGTGTGTTATGCATAAACATAGCATACATCAAGATTTATTACATTTCATGGAATTACTAACACATATAGGTAACATGTAACACGGTTATATTAATTCTTATGTTATCCTATACTCACCTGTGAGGCTAGAGACTAAAGCAAACAATAATCGTGATCGTCGCGCTCTTCTTCCGGGTCGTACAGCTTACCTATAAGATAATACTCGTGTTTAGTCACTTCACACAAGTACATTAACTAATAAACTAATATGATACCCCTAATGATGCCATTAGACTAAATAGAATCCTAAACGAGCATCCCGTACGACAAAACGTCGAAAAAAGAGCACAACAGTGCACTGTTCATAACAGACAGCCCCTACGGCCGTAGTAAATATGTCCTACGGCCGTAGGACCATTTTAATAGAACACCCTCCTACGGCCGTAGGGAAAACTTACTACGGCCGTAGTAACTAATTTACAGTCAGTGTGCGAGAAACAGCCCCCTGTTCAGTCCATTTGCAATCCAAACCCAATTCCAGCAATCCCAATCCAATTTCCAGTGTTTCCATATGATTTTAGACATCCCAATGAATCCATAAACATACATATAACAACATCAAACTAAGATTTCAAGGTTTGAGATCAAATTCTTCCATTTTGACCTAAAACTTCAAAACATGAAGAAGATGAAGATGGTGGACTTACAATGAAGCTTGGATGAAGAAGATGATGAATAAGGGTCAGATTATAACTCGAAATTGTTGTTGGAACAAAAAACTTGGTGATCTCTCCTCTTGCTTTCTCCTTCACGGTTCCAAGAATGAAAAAGGAAAAGAGAAGTGTGGGTGTATGTATGTGTTTACATGTTTGAGAAGAGAAGAGAAGAGACTGACTTAATTCTCAATATTATCCACAAGAGATATTTTGTTCCCCTTCTCAACTTACAACTTAATACCCGTTTACCCGTTTCAACTAACGGGGATATTTCCGGAATCCTTATTCAAAACCGTTTAATATTTTATTTAATTTATCTATTTTCTTTATTATATTTATTATCATGATTTCTTAATTATTTTAATAATAACTCTAATATTTAATATAATTCTAATATTTATTAATAAACCTGAGATTCTAAGGCACCAAGAGTATATACGACTAGGCCCTTTTTGAGGATGTTACATTTTCGGCTCTGTAATCTTTTTCAGAATCGTAGTCGTACCTCTAAACTTATCAGGAGATAAGTATTTATAATCCTGTTGCTACGGTTCCTAACAAACTGGACTAATCCTGATTTGCTAACTAACTATCGGATAACTCGGAATCTTGAATCTTGAATCTTCTTATCTTGAGTCTTCAATCTTCAATCTTGATTCTGGAGTCTTCTTATCCGCGCCGTAGATATAGAGAGTTAAAACAGAATTTAAAACACATTTAAATTCTCTTGGACTGACTTCTTTAGTCAGGCTGAGTTACTCAGCTTGAAACTCATCAAGCTGAGTTCTTCGGGAACAAACCCGAATTCAAACATGAACTAACACGTATAATTATTAACTCATCCTTAGAAGTTTAAAGAGTTAAATAAAACAAATTTAATAACTCTATCAAGCTGACTCTGCTTCTAAGCTGAGTCACTCAGCTTGAAACACATCAAGCTGAATACTCGATATATACCTTATGTGACATACACAGATTATCAAACACATTAATAATTTAACTAAGGTATAATATAAACTAATCGAACACATGCTCAGTTTACATTCATCTTATACTCAGTCTGAAACACTATAAGTGTTCAGTCTGACTAAGCTTCATAATTTTGTTTAAGTTATACGTAGAACTCATCTTACAAACTTAACTTTGTCTCATCAAATCTAAACTGATGAGGTCATTTTCCCAACAATAGCAAGTACAGACTCTAAATAGGATAGACAACTGATTAAGTCTCAGAAGTCAGCTTCAGAGAAAAGACATGATCCAAGCTTGAAATACAATATGTTTGTGAGAGCTAAAGATCATGCAAATGAGTGTTCAACATCTAAACAGCATGGTAAGTCAATGCAGGAAAGATTAGGCATTCAGCCTATTCAAAGAACTTCAGTCATTGAAAGGCTTAATCCAAATCCTTTCAAAAGACAACACTCTCTATCTGGCTCGGAGAGAAGTTACAAGAATAGGAAGACCACTGTAAGTCAAAGGTCAAATCACAACAATTGTAAGTCCAAAGTTGTAGATCTTGGTAAGTCGAAGAAGATCAACAGTGGTAAGTCCAAACCTGTTGAAACTGGTGAGTCCAGTCACCATGGCAAAGGTAAGTCTAAAGCCATGGAGAAGAAGGTTGTTAGTCAAACTTCTAAGGATAACAAACAAAGATCTGACAAAGGTAAGTCCAAAGTCAATGATCATCAAGTAAATCAACTTGCAAAGAAAGTTGAAAAGTTATCCACCACATAAAATCCTAAGACTGAAAGTAAGTTCTCACAAGGATTATTAGACTCTCTACCTCCTGTAGTCATTGGAAGAAGGAGATGCTACAAGTGCAGAAGTAGAGGTCATGAGGCTAAGGACTATGACGCAGATATCTCAAGGCCTGAACAAGAACAAACTGATCAGCCTACACAGGACTCAGCTCCTGCTCAAGCTGAACAGTTAGTTCAACCAGATGGAGATGCTAAGTGCTCCTCATCAGAACCCATCCATAAATGGGTTCCCAAGCAAAACTAATGTGTTTAGTTTTCATATCATGTGCAGGGTTCAAGTAAATGGTACTTAGATAGTGGATGCTCAAGGCACATGACTGGGTGGAAAGGATTTCTTAGTGATTTCCAAGAAGATGAAGGTCCTAAAGTAACATTTGGTGACAACTCCCATGGAAGAACAAAAGGCTATGGGAAAATGCAAGCTGGCAAAGTTACATTCCAGAGAGTTGCATATGTCAAAGGTCTCAAACACAACCTGATTAGTATCAGTCAATTGTGTGATGAAGATAATGTTGTTACTTTTAGGAAGAAAGCAGGAACAATCTATAATGCTAAGGGAAAGCCTGTATTAATAGCTAAAATAGAAAGAGATGTGTATCTACTTGATCTAAATTCAGCTGATCCCTATACTGAAACCTACTTGTATTCCCATTCTGTTCCTAAGCTGAGTTGGTTATGGCATAAACGTTTATCTCATCTAAACTTTAAAAATATAAATATGTTGTCCAATAAAGAGTTAGTCTCTGGATTACCAAAGATCACATTTGTCAAAGACAATTTGTGCTCAGCTTGTGAACAAGGGAAACACCATAAAGGGTCTTTTAAGTCAAAGCAAAATTTTTCAATAACATACCCATTGCATATGCTGCATATGGATCTATTTGGACCCATAAGTACTCCAAGCCTGAGTGGCAAGAAGTACACACTGGTTATAGTAGATGAGTTCTCACGATTCACCTGGGTAATATTCCTTAAAGCCAAAAGTGAGGCTGCCCTGGAGATAATTAGTTTCATCAAAAGGGAAGAGTTGCAAAAAGGTTTGTCCGTAAAGCAACTCTTGAAACTCAACTAAGAAGTGATAATGGGACTGAGTTCAGAAACTCAACTCTTGAAAGCTTCTGTGAACAAAAAGGAATATTACAAAATTTCTCATCTGTCAGAACACCACAACAAAATGGAGTTGCTGAAAGGAGAAATAGAACCTTAATTGAGGCTGCAAGAACAATGCTATGTGAGGCAGGATTGAAACTCTATTTTTGAGATGAAGCTGTTAGTACAGCCTGCTATACTCAGAATAGGTCAATCATTGTCAAAAGACATAGAAAGACTTCATATGAAATGTATAAGTCTAGAAAGCCCAATATAGGTTATTTCCATATCTTTGGTTCAAAATGCTATGTGCTGAATCGAGCCTGCTGTGACGAGACAGGTGGCTAGGTCTATCCTACCTCGAATGGGACACCCACAAACAGAAGGTGTCATAAAAAAGGCCACCTTTCCAACCAGCTGGGGCTTCATGGTTTCAACAGTGGTACATTCACTGGGTACAAAGGTTGGAGGATTGGACCAGGTTAACGAGTTTGAGATGCAGCTGCTGTTCAATATGTATTTTGCAAGGAACTTAGACTATGCACAGCTCATCTTCAACGAGCTCAGGGTCCAAGTGATGAAGACCACAAGGGATCTTCATGTACCTTTCATTAGGTACCTGTCCTTGGCATTTGAAGCCGAGCTAGGGACAGTACTCTATGAAGTTGCTCAGGATTTGTTCCTGTCTCCTACACTCAGCCCCAAGATGTTCAATAATGACATCTTCCCGGAGCAAGAGGGTATGAGTGAGCTCATGCTACGGATTGCTGAGGCAGCTTCATCGGAAAGTGTGGAAGAGAACTTCAGTCAAGGGGGAGCTTCTCAAGCTGACACAGAAGTTCAAGCTGAGCACTCTGCTCAGGCTGAAACAGTTTACACTGCAGCAACCTCTAGTAAGACCTCTCCACTTTCTCTCTCTTCTCATTTTTCTCCATCCACTTTTGGAGATAAGACTGTAGTAAACCCAACTCAGTCTAACCCATCTCCTCCACCTTCATTCCATTTACAATCCCAATCTGAAGCCACCCCTAGTCAGCCCACTGCTACTAGGGAGAATATCCGAACCTATACCCGTAAAACTGCCAAAGGTGGTGCCACTCCTAAAGGCATCACTGGAGCTGAGATCACATTGATCCCTCCACCGGCAGAAGTTGAGGGGGAGACGCCTACTCTTCAGGTGTCAACCTCAAGGCTCTTTAAAACCCAACAGCCTATACCGGGTGTGGTGACTACTCAACCCACACCTACTCTAGCCATGGGAGAGCCTATTTCTGTGACTGAACAGACACATTCAGGTCACATTGAACATCTGACCAGTCCCTAGGGTCAATCACCCCCCTCTTTACCCAAAAGCCAACCACCTACCCATACACTTCACATTTCGAGCCCTATTCATTCTCTTCACTTCTCACACTCTAGTGCACGACCTGTCAATGTTTCATCTTCAAACCTAGGTGATTCACAAGGTCCAAACTCTGGTGCAAATGAGTTTGAAGGTAGACAACAACCTTTGGATGATGCACCCAAATTCCAACCCTCTGAAGCTGACTTGGACGTCTTAATGAACTTTTTCAAAAGTCAGTTTGACAAGCTGAACCTCAAGAGAAAACAAGACAAGAAGAACATGTTAATGATCTTGGATTCTCTAGCGGAAGATGTACAACAGTTAAACTCTGCAGTGGCTGCCCTACAACAACAAAGGACTTCAACCCCTGTTGATGATGACAAAAAGGGGGAGAAGGTTCCAGAAGCTGAAGCTGAGTCTGTTCAAGCTGAAGCTTTATTACTATTGGCAAAAGGAGCAGATCAAGTTAAGGGGGAGAAAGAAATGGAAATAGAAGTTGGGCTGACTGAAAAGGCTAAAGGAAAGAGACCTGTAGTAGTCAGCTCGGATGAATCAGAACCCCTCCTGCAGAAAAGAAGAAGAGTGATTCTTAGTGAATCATCAGCCTCAGATGAAGACTCTGCTGACAAAATGACTCTACAAGAAATAGCTTCACTGATGGCAGCTAGGAGAATGGAACAGGAAGATGCTGATCATCTTGGAATTTCGGTTGAAGAACTGAGAAGAAGACAAATGGATGTTCAAGCTGAGTTAGCAGAAGAAAAAGAGAGAAGAGAAAGAGCTTGGGATGAACAAATCAGGAAGCAGAATGAAGAGCTTTCTAGACTCAGACTGCCAATTGTGCCCAAGGAAGAAGAAGAGGAACTTCCTATCAAAGATCAAACTGAGGAAGAAGATATAACTCAGTGTTATGAAAGAATGTACTTTTCTTCTCAGATAGATTCACTTCAGTTGAGCTCAGCTCAAGGGATCATTAGTCTAGAGTTTGTCTTTAGAGATGGTGAGACATCATCTTTGGAGCTGAATCAAATGCATAGACTGGGTTATGAAGAGTGGAAGCAGGTTTCTATACTTATTAAGAAGATAGAAAAGTCCTCTGACAGAAATCAAGTTAAAGATGAGCTGCTAAGGCTACTTGCAAGAGCTGATTCGTTGAAACTCATACCCAGGTCTGAGATAGCTACCCTACTAACTTCTTTTCATAAAGTTGGGAAGAAGAAGCAAACAAAGCCAGCTGGACTAGCAAATTTAGATATGTACAGTCTTGCTCTTCCTGAAGGCATGGAGTTTTAAGAGAATACATATGTTGAAAAGCCTCAGAAAGGGTTCATGTACTTGGACAGAAATGGTGAAAAATGCTTCCAGGCTGATGCATCAATTTATACATGTGGGGTATCTCAAGTATTTGCTCTGAGACAAATTGTTGGAAAGACTGAACAAAATGCATGGTTCAGATATAGACTAAACAGAGCAATACGATCACAAAAGGATCAACTTCAACACATTCCCAATCTGCAAGAGATCCTTGAAGAAATTAACAAAGAGATAAAGGAATTTAAAGAGCTGCATCCTCAATAGATTAGTTCTATTGTAAATATTAGATTAGTTCTGATATTTTTGTAAGCACTTAGTGTGCATGATCTATGTGATCAACATTTTGTATTATGATTAGTTCAATTAATACAACTATTCGTTTGATATGTTCAATTGTGTTATGATGTGTTCATATTTATAAGTCTGATAAGTTCAGCTTAAATGAATAATTGATAAGTTCTTATTCATTAATGTAATTGGTTGATGTGTTCAACTAAAAGTTGGTATGTTCCACTTAAAATTGATAAGTTCAATTAATATTGATATGTTCAATTAATATTTGATTAGTTCAAAGTAAAAATCTTGATAAGTTTAAAATTTAAAACATAATTCTGTTAAACAAACTTAATAACTGTTTGATGGTTTTGTCATCATCAAATAGGGGGAGTTTGTTGGGAAAATGATCTCATCAGTTAAGATTTGATGAGACAAAGTTAAGTTTGTAAGATGTGTTCTACATATAACTTAAACAGAATTATGAATCTTAGTCAGACTGAACGCTTATAGTGATTCAGACTGAGTATAAGCTGAGTATAAGCTGAGCATATGTTCGATCAGCTTAGACTATATCTTAGTAAGATTATCAATATGTTTGATAAGATATGTGCGTAAACTAAGATATACATATTGAGTTTCAGCTTGATGAGTTTCAAGCTGAGCGACTCAGCGTGAAGGCTGGGTCAGCTCAATAGAGTTACTAAATATGTTTTAGTTAATTCTTTAGACTTCTAAGGATGAGTTAATAATTATACATGTTAGTCCATGTTTGTTTTCGAGTGTGTTCTCGAAGAACTCAGCTTGATGAGTTTCAAGCTGAGTAACTCAGCCTGACTAAAGAAGTCAGTCCAAGAGAATTTAAATGTGTTTTAAATTCTGTTTTAACTCTCTATATCTACGGCGCGGATAAGAAGACTCCAGAATCAAGATTGAAGATTGAAGACTCAAGATAAGAAGATTCAAGATTCAAGATTCCGAGTTATCCGATAGTTAGTTAGCAAATTAGGATTAGTCCAGTTTGTTAGGAACCGTAGCAACAGGATTATAAATACTTATCTCCTGATAAGTTTAGAGGTACGACTTAAGAGACGATTACAACTACGTGTTGCAGAGCTAAACCTCACCTCACCGTATGTGTTACGAATCTTGATTACTGTTTGTCAGTTCAACGTGATCAAGAAACTCACATATTGCCAAAGTATTCGTGTGTTCGAATATTCACATTTGTTGTGAAGATTGGTAAGTAATCATCAGTTGATTGAATCTGTGTAAATCCTGTTTAGAGAGTCGTCAGTATCTATAATCAGAAGTTGATTATAGATAGCTAAGTTTGAGAGATTGAGAGATTTATATT
This sequence comes from Pulicaria dysenterica, assembly GCA_947179395.2. Lineage (NCBI taxonomy): Eukaryota > Viridiplantae > Streptophyta > Magnoliopsida > Asterales > Asteraceae > Pulicaria > Pulicaria dysenterica. The sequence continues at coordinate 5,942,432 of OX359295.1, forward strand.
AGGTGGTTATATATCAAGAGTTGCTTACTTGATAGTTATTGTAATCATCTTCTTATTCAAAGCATTGTAATCATCTTCTTTATAAAAGCATTTAATTAATTGTGGTTTGATTTACTGTGTGTGACACTTTTATTTGATTTGTTCAATTTCCGCAGAAAGTGTATTCAACCCCCCTTCTACACACATGTTGCTTGTTGTTATTCTCATACAAGGGACCAACATTTTTTCCGACAGACGAAATCCGTCGGAAATAGGCTTTTTTCTAGTAGTGTACCAATATCTAATATGCCAAACACATATATAAATAAAATATATAACTTTAAGCTTAAGTCACCAACTATTTTCACCAAACATACCATAAACATTTTGTAAATCTAAATTAACACTCTAAATATAATATGATGTATGTGTGTATAAGAGATAAATGGATACAAATGTAAATTTATAAAGTTTTATCTCAAAATCAGTTAATAATAACTAGGGATGACGACAGGGTCGGAGGTATCGGGGATCGCTCTTTCCATCCTCATCCCCGTTCCCACCCCCAGTCCCCATCCCTGTCCTCATTCCTGCCGGGGAATTGACTTGCATCTCCATCTCCGTCGGGTATCGGGGATCCCTGCGTGGAATTGAGGATTTCTTCAATTCGTGTACGAAATCGATTTTTTATAAATGGATATACATTAGAATGTTCAGACAAAACTAGAATTACAAATCTAACTTAACTCTCACAACCGGTTCATATAAAAATGTAACCAATCAAGTATTTTAATAGTTTCTTTAGATAGGTAATGTTTTTGGACATGATGTATTTACTAAGTCGTTCTATACTACACATAACATTATCAATCAAATAGATAATTTCTTTAAGATATATGTCCATTAACGACGTTTATAATACTTACATAGATGATTTTACATAAACTATATTAGTAATTTCATCAAATTAGTTTTTTTTGTTCTCCATGTTTTATAAATCGTATGAAATAATTATGTATGTTCAAACAAAAAACAATATTATTAATATGCATATTAAAGTAAAAAAGTTAAATTTGACACAAATGCATATATATATATATATATATATATATATATATATATATATATATATATATATATATATATATATATATATGTGTGTGTGTGTGTGTGTGTGTGTGTGTGTGTGTGTGTGTGTTTGTGTATATATATGATAAATTGGACTTTAAAAATTATATATATATATATAATGGATCAACAAAGATCTCCCTTAAACAAAGTCCCCAAAGTTCCTGACCGTTAAATCGATGGTTCAGATATATAATGACATTATTGTAAATAAGTAAACAATTATAAGATTTAATTTTAGAAGGAAGGATATTATGGTCAAAGCCCCCCTTTTTTATTTTTTATTACCTCTTAGATCTTTAAATGACCATAACTATTTCAATTTTTTGAATTTGTGCAAAAAAAATTATACCAATCTTCTCATTTTTTAATCCTCTTTCAAACGAGACCTTTCTTCCTATGTTTCTGGGGAAAAAAATTCGACGACAATGACGAAATTCATCATTTTCGTCACTTGCTTTTATATCACATAATAGCAGGTCCCGAAAATGATAAATTTTGTCATTTTCATCATTTTCGTCACCTGCTGTTACATGATATATAAGGGGACACGAAAATGATTAAAATGACGAAATTTTTTATCATTTTCGGGACCTGATGTTTAAGTCATATATAAGGGGACACGAAAATGATGAAAATGACGAATTTTATCATTTTTGTGACCTGATGTTAAGTAATATAGAAGGGGGAGCCGAAAATAATAAATTTCGTTATTTTCATCATTTTCGGGACCTGTTGTTTAAGTAATATATAAGGGGGACACGAAAATGATGAAAATGACGAAATTTTATCATTTTCGTCACCTGCTGTTATATGATATACAAGGGGTACGAAAATGATAAATTTCGTCATTTTCGGGACCTGCTTTTTAAGTGATATATAAGGGGGGACACGAAAATGATGAAAATTACGAAATTTATCATTTTCGTCACCTGCTGTTACATGATATATAAGGGGGCACGAAATGATAAATTTCGTCATTTTTCATCATTTTCGGTACCTGCTGTTTGAGTGATATATAAGGGGACACGAAAATGATGAAAATGACGAAATTTTATCATTTTCGTCACCTGCTGTTAGATGATATACAAGGGGCACGGAAATGATAAATTTCGTCATTTTCATCATTTTCGAGACCTGTTTTTTAAGTGATATATAAGGGAGGACACGAAAATGATGAAAATTACGAAATTTATCATTTTCACCACCTGCTGTTACATGATATATAAGGGGGCACAAAATGATAAATTTCGTCATTTTTCATCATTCTCAGTACCTGCTGTTTGAGTGATATATAAGGGGACACGAAAATGATGAAAATGACGAAAATCCATCATTTTCGTCACCTGCTGTTACATGATATATAAGGGACAGCCGAAAATGATAAATTTCGTCATTTTCATCATTTTTGTGCCCTTGTATATCATGTAACATCACACCAGGTGACGAAAATGATAAATTTTCTCATTTTTATCATTTTCGGGACCTGCTGTATAAGTGATATATAAGGGGACACGAAAATGATAAAAATGACAAATTTATCATTTTCGTAAAAAAAATTCAGAAATATAAGAAGAGTTGTCTCGTTTGAAAGAGGACTAAAAAATGAGAATATTGATATAATTTTTTTGTTCAAATTCAAAAAATTGAAGTAGTTATGGTCATTTAAATATTGAAAAGGTAAAAAAAATAAAAAAAATGGGGGTTTTGAGATTGCTGGAACTTGGCGTGGGTTTTTTGATCAAATTTTTAATTTCCCATCTTGCCCTTTTAGATGAGTGGCTGAGATTGAGACTTTGGGATTTTTGTTTAAGGAGGGTTTCTATTGAACCTAACCCTATATAAATTTAATATATATATATATATATATATATATATATATATATATATATATATATATATGTGTGTGTGTGTGTGTGTGTGTGTGTGTGTGTGTGTGTGTGTGTGTGCGGGTTCGGGGTTGAGGAATCGAGAGGTATAAACATCTCTGCCTCCATCCCCGTTTAACTTGAGGATTCCCCAGTCAAATCGGGGTCGGGGAACGGGTTCACCATTAGATACGGGGTTTTTTACCATCCATAATAAAAACTAAAGATCTTTATTATATAGGTGATGATCCAGACATCCTAGACTTAAGATCCTTAGTCTATATTATTATAATTTCTAATTAGTTATAAGACATAACTTTTATGTTTTCCATATTATTCTAATATTATTAAATTATAAAAGTAAGTATTTAAACTTATAGACTAGAATACATATATATAAACACCCTTATTAAATATATTACAAAATCACGACCGGCTAAGGTGTTTACCTGTAAACCCTGAATACTTGGCTATATTTTCTGACGTTCAAAGCAAACTACAAAGCTAGTGCTATAACACGTGGACGATATAAAGCAACTCCATCTCCACCTTCAAAACCCCACCATATCACCCACTTTCACTCCAACAGCCGTCACTACTCTCCGGTTTGCATCTTCCCTCCCTCTGCCGTCGAATAATTCCCAAACACCACCGCCGGGGCCACCAATACCATGTCCAATCATATAATACCCTTGAGTTTGCTACTGATATTAACATACGCGGCTGTTTTAGTCCGATCACAGTCGATAATTCCGTCCAGGTATGACGGATTTGTGTACGGAAAAAAGGAGGCGTCGACGGCCACCGTGATGATTGAGGCGTTTTATGATCCGGTGTGCCCTGATAGCAGGGATTCTTGGGCTCCACTTAAACAAGCTGTTGATCACTATGGCACCAACGTCGTCTCTCTCATCGTTCATACCTTCCCGTTACCGTTAGTATTCCATCTTCTCTCTCTCTATCTCTCTCTCTCCTTGTCTGTTTACTCATTTTGTTCATCAATGTCGATTCCTTTTTACAGAGCAATAATTCAAAAGTTAGAGTGGTTAGTTAAGATTATTTGGGGTAGCTTACTTTTTGATTTATGAACATAGCAGTTATTAAAGTGTTTCTTATAAGATTGTGTGTTTAAGCTATGATGTATATTTAGGATTATGTTAGTTGTGTGTGTTTAGCTATTAAAGAAAATTTAATTTACAATATTACAGAAGAGCTTTGATTTAGCAGTATCGATTCAAGTCCGATCCTAATAATAAATATATTATATAGAATTAGATAAGTGTGTGTTTAGTTGGAAAAAAAAATTATGATCTAAATTATCAAGATTTTTTCTAACAAAAGTTAGGAAATTTATATTTCATTTACTTCATCTATCTATTTAGACATATTGTATACTAATTCTTTTCTTTTTCCATCTATTCCTCTTGACACTTTTTATGGACAAATAAGAATTTGTAATAGAGTAATATAAAAGGGTAATGATTTACATACAACGGATTAGGATCCTCTCATGTTTGAGTCAAACATAATCCATCATCTGTCTCTTATATTAGTTAAGAATGAGTCCCCTTTGTAGGGTTCACTCTCATGTTTGTGAGAGAACATAATAAGTTATGTTTGACTTAAACATGAGAGGATCCTTACACACACACAACAAGTATTACTTATTGCATAATCGTCGTTACATTTTTACCCTTATAAACTTTGAACAATTATATGTATCATTATCTAAAGTAACATATACTTTATTGTATATAATAAATCTTTGTTATGTGTAAATTACAAATGAAATATAATATGTTCTACCACACCCGCCACACAACACACATCATTTTCTCTTTTATAAAATACATTTTTATTTAAATATTTTTTAATTAATTTGAGATAAGCATTACCCATCTCATGTATAGATGCACATCATTTACAATAAACATTTTTATTTAATATTTTTAACCCATCGCATTTGTAGTATAAGTCCGTATGATATGCAAAATTTGTTGATTTCACCTCAGGGAAAAGGACCGGCACCTAATTTATCTATCATAATATTTAAAGGAAATTAATTAATAATATATTATTTATTTATTTATTTTTAAACTTTTCTTTGACGATTATATTTTCTTTATATTGGGTATCTAGATGCTGTCAATATCAATTTCTATTAAAATAAATGTTAGCTAGAAAGCGCTAACAATATCTATCTTTTAGTTCTATTCCTAATTCTATGTTCAACTTTTCTGATGCAAATTTTTACGTTTTATTTTAGTAATCTTTAACTTTTATTACTTAGTTCTACTCCTTATTTTATAGTTAACTATTTTGAATACTTAATAGTAATACTAGCTTAATATCCCCTCTATAAACACTAGATGATTAATGCAAATTTTAAATATATATAGTTTGAAATACTAATAACGTGTATAGTACAACAATTGTAAACAATATATATTGATATAAAATCACCTAAAAATTTTATACATAAAATCATCATTATATATTTATTTTTTTTGTAAAACATATAAACAAATCATAAAAATCAGAACATAGTTTTAATTAACAAATTGGAATACCATATGCAACATTAATAATCATCAAACTTATAAATTTGTCTAAAAATATTATTAGCCAAATAGAATGTCTAAAATAATTAAAAAAACATAATATTATTAATCATCAAAAAAACAAAGAGCATGACATAAACAAATAAAGAAAAGTTAAATTTTGATTAATTAAAAGGTTTGATTAGTAAATCACCCTTAATTAAGAAATCCATTTTCTTTTATTATTAATATAAGATAAGATAATATAAGATAAGATTAGTAGTAATAATGGTGACTGGTGACAATGTGATACGGTCCAACCCAAGAAGGATTTGGTTAATTATTGTTATTTATTTAGAATTATCTATTTAGGGTTATTTTTTGAATTAATTGGTTTTTCCTAAATTAGTGGGGATAGGAGTCGGCTATTTAGGGGCTGCCGATTGGGGGTTAGGGTATCAGATATTACGTACGTATTCTATTTCCTTGTTATCGTGGAGATCCCTGGTTCTCGAATTCCAGGTTTATCTAATATAGCTTCCGACTCTTGGTGTATTACCAGTGTCATTATCTTCCTACCAGTTTGATTTGTATCAAATTGGTATCAGAGCCGTCTTCCTGCCGCCTGTGGAGTTTTAAAGCTGATCATGACGAAGAAAATTGCAGATGTGGATAGCGATCTGGCAGAATACAAGGCTGCCGCCGGGGAAAGATTTGAAAAAATCGAAAAGGCACTGGAGTCATTGAAGTTGGATTCTGAGAAGCGTCATGCGGAAATCATGAACATGCTGCTGAACCAGTCCAGGCCTACACCACCGCCGCCGCCAACGACAGCGGAATCCCAACCACCGGTAACTTCCATCACGTCGCTGCCGCCTTTGTTTACCACGAAACCCCCTGTTTTTTCGACACAGCCCCTGGGCTTCTTGCGTCAGCCGTCAATTCACGCCATTCCACGCAGCTTTGCAGACGAGGGTTTCTCGTTTCAAGAAGGCAGCAGTAATCGGGGTAAGGACAAATTATATTATGGTTCTGAATCTTTTGTTTTTCCGAATGAAACATATGTGAATGGTAGTTCCGGATTGCCACCTTGGGTAAACGGATCAGGGGGAGGGGCTGGTCAACTGGGAGAACGAGTTTGGGTCCCTAGTACGGACCACCGGTTGCGAAAACTGAAAATGCCGATTTTTGACGGGGAAGACGTTTACGGGTGGATTTATAAAGTGGAAAGGTTTTTCGAAATACAGGGACTACTGACAACCGGGGAGCGCCTTAGGGCTGCGCTTTTATGCTTAGAAGGGCAGGCCTTGGCTTGGTATCGATGGTACGATCGTAGGGAACCTTTCCGATGCTGGGAACATTTGAAACATAAAATGCTGGAACGTTTTCAACCGTCACAAGAGGGAAACTTATATGAACAGTTTTTGAACATTAACCAAGGAGGAACGGCTAGGGAGTACGTAGGGGTGTTCGAAACATTAGCTGCTCAACTTGAGGGGATTCCAGAACCCGTACTTGAAGGGACGTTCATCAAGGGTCTCAAACCCGAGCTCCGAAATTTGGTTCGGCTGCTACAACCGACCGGACTGAGCCAGGCCGTGAAACTGACTTTAATGATCGACGAGTCGAAGATGAGTGGCGGGGCTGACCAGGGAAAAGAAGAAGGAAAGATTCTGAAGGCTCAATCACCTAACCTTACTTCAGGAGGATCTCCGCAAACCCTCAAGCAAATGACACCGACAGAAATCGCCGACAAGAAAGCAAAAGGGCTTTGTTTTCGTTGTGATGGAAGGTTCGCTCCGGGTCACCGTTGTCCGCCGAAGACACTGCATGTTCTGTTGATTGATGAGGAAAACGCGGAGGAGGAAGACCCTCGCCCACATGCGGATTAGTCATGAGTCCACCACCTTGAGGACAAGGTGGATTTCCAGGGCGGGGTAATGATACGGTCCAACCCAAGAAGGATTTGGTTAATTATTGTTATTTATTTAGAATTATCTATTTAGGGTTATTTTTTGAATTAATTGGTTTTTCCTAAATTAGTGGGGATAGGAGTCGGCTATTTAGGGGCTGCCGATTGGGGGTTAGGGTATCAGATATTACGTACGTATTCTATTTCCTTGTTATCGTGGAGATCCCTGGTTCTCGAATTCCAGGTTTATCTAATATAGCTTCCGACTCTTGGTGTATTACCAGTGTCATTATCTTCCTACCAGTTTGATTTGTATCACAATGGTTGGCGACAAGTAAATTCGTTCTTATTACTTATTGTAGAGAAATTTTAAAAATATATAACAATATAATTATGTATAGCATCTTACTATTTTACAGGTAAAGAATATTAGTCATGTACGAATCACCTCCCACTTGTAAAACTCATGTCATGTCTTACTTTAGATTGGGTAACACATAACTTAATGCATAGAATACACATTCAAGATAGATGTAGGAAGAGTTATTTTTGGTAGGAGATTGCAATCCCTAATAAAGAAATTAGCTTCATGAGCAAAAGCTCATGTCATGATAGTTGCTAAATCAAAGGTACAACTATTATTGGGACGGACCCAAGATTTTGAATGAGCGCTGGCACCAATATAAATGGGTGAAATGTGTGGTAGCACTAGCTCAAAAAAAATTTGAAATTTAAACTACAGGGATAAAATTGACAGGTGTCTCGTGCCACCACTGCCGTGGCCTTGGGTCCGCCCATATTAAAGTCCATACTACAACATTTTGATGCATCGTTTTGAATCAAATTGAATTTGATGGGCCTCTTTCAATTTCTTGTTGGACCTTTAATGTTTTAATCAAAAGTATTCAAGTGTTATGTTTTATTAGTTCAGAACTTATACTATTATTATTATTTTTATTATTATTATTACTATTATTTTTATTATTATTATTATTGTAAATACCTTAGAATAAGTGTGGCAAACACACCAGGGCAGTGGTAGTTAGAAGGCCACCTTAGGCCACCACCATAACTGCCAGAAGGCAGTTATTGGCGCCAAAAGAAACCGCCAAAACATTGTGTATAAATATGTGTATCATCTGTGAACAATGTGTGTAAGTCAAGTGTGTTTTTCTTTCTTTTTTGTGTTTCTTTTCTTCCTTATTCACATGAACATACCTGTGTATATTTGTGTTATCTTGTTGATCAAATTGAACACATTTGGCACCCTATTATCGAGTGCCAACGAGGGCTACTTACCCACCATGTCGAAATCAAACATGGTATCAGAGCGGGCGATTACTGGGAAAGGCAATTCAAGACATAAAGATGATGAATGCGAAGACTGGGAACTGCAAAATTGAAAGGAAAGAATGCGATATCTGAGGATACGCTTTCTGTGAATACGAGATCAACGAATTGGAGATCAAACCAGGGATTGATGAATTGCGCAAACAAATTCGATGAAGTCGATCCTGTTGCCAGAGACAACAATCGATTTCGAGGTTGGCATTGGTACAAGCGGCGAGAAGATGTACTTAGAAAACATGCTTTGGTACACGATCGATCCCGGTGTTATATTTGTTTATAAGGGACCACGCATATTGGAATTGCCCCAACAAACATAGAAAGCATATTTTCAAGAAACAGGGTACTGGGTATAGACAAGTTGAAGTCTGCGAAGAAAGCAACAGGGAATGAAAACGATGAAGTTATTATTCCAACGCCAAACTGGCTCGTTATTGGATCGGATTAATGTGGCTGGAACGAGACATGATATGTTTCAGGTCAATATCCGAGGCACATTACACCAAAGTTGGAAGTTTTCGAACATTATAAGGCAGGTTCGATAGGAACAAGCAAGACCAGTGAACAAGGACTAAAAATTGATGGTTTTGGAGAGGTGATTGTGTCAACTAAGACAAGAAAGTATATTGTTCCTGGAGTCTACCATGTGCCAAATGGAGGCTTCAATACTTTAAGCCTTAGTCAACTTGTGATTCAAGGTTTTAAAGTAATCTTTAAAGGAGCAAAATGTGTTTTAATGAGACAATTCGATGATGAAAGGAACATAAGTGAAAGTGATGAAGATGTGGATGGGATAAGTAGCAATGAAGTTCTGTAAGAACTTGATCTCATAAGGAGAAATCAATTAAAGAGGTATTAAAATTCTTTGACTCTTTATATCTTAATGAATTGATAATTGAAGAAAGGTTAGATAACAAGATAGGTGATGTGCAAGTGAAAGTGCCTACTAAAAGTGATTTCGATAGTTTGATTAGTTTTATAAAGATGATTAATGAACAAGAAATTAAAGAAAACTGCAAGGAGTTGGTCAAAAACAATTTTGAAAAATTGATAAAATGGTTTTATCGCGACTACTTGCAATGTGAAGAAAGACCACTATCGGTAAAGGTGGTGGTCAAAAGGTTAGGAGGACATGTGAATGTGGTTGTGAAGAATAAGTTGAAACTTTGTGTTTATTAGGTGTATATTATGAGACTGCAAGAAACTACTCAATGGATGACTTGACATCGGAGGCAGTGGAGTGCATAGGTGTGCAAGAGGAGATGGTTTCGGTTTTGCCTAAAGAAGATGAGATACCCGGTTGTGTTGAAGACAAAGTCAGTGAAGATGAGCATATGGAAGAATGGATGAACGAGGACAGCTGCAACAAGGAGAAAGACAATGACTACATCATCGTGAATGGCTAGGAGACTTTGAGATGATTTGATTAAAACATTAGGGCGGTGTGTGGACCTTTAATGTTTTAATAAAATGTGTTTTAAGTGTTATGTTATAATTATTATTATGTGTATCATCTGTGAACAATGTGTGTAATTCAAGTGTGTTTTTCTTTCTTTTCTGAGTTTCTTTTCTTTTCTATTCACGTCAACATACCTGTGTATATTTGTGTTATCTTGTTGATCAAATTGAGCACATATGACACACTATTATCGAGTGCCAAAGAGGGATCCTTACCCACCATGTCGAAATCAAACATTTCTTGGTTAGAGTTCCTTTTCACCATGTTAATATTCGTTGGTTTTCTGTTGAATACTCAACTATGATGAGTTTTGCATAGTGTTCATGTTGACAAACTACAATCAATTTTTTTGTTGCAGATATCATGACAATGCTTTTGTTACTTCCCGAGCTTTGCATATTGTCAACGAGTTAAATGCTTCGGCTACATACAATTTGTTGGATGCTTTTTTTAAGCACCAGGTTACAACTCAACTTAAATCCTAATTGACACCATGTTCTCGAGTTTTATAACGGGAGGAAAGGGAAGGGAAGGAAGTCCTTTCCTTCGAAATCATGTTAATTTTGGAAGGATAGATTTATGACCAAAATTAGCCTAAACTCCCTCTCAAAACCACTTCATTTACTTTCTTTCCTTCCTTAAATGAAATTCGAAAACACCTTCTTTGAGGGTTTCCCGCCAAATCCTTTCTTTTCTTAGAAAAACTCGAAAACATGGCGCGTAAGTGTAGGGAAAATTGCACATAAAAGTCATTCTATTTGAGAAAAAGGATGTTGATTTAAGGGTCTATATTATAAGTTTATAACTAAATTACCTATATAACGAGTGTTGGCATTGCGTGATATACTTAACGCGTTACTATTTTTCTTGAAATTTATATACCTAACTCTACATGTTATCTAATCATGGTTTAACCAATACTTTCTGACATTGACCGATTGTCTGTTTATCGACAAATAAATAGGAGGGATTTTACAACGCACAGACCTTGAACAAGTCTCGAGCAGCTGTTCTTGATCAGGTTATAGGGTTCGCATCAAGCACTCTTGGGAACTCCATGCTATCTGCCATTAAGTCTGGATTCAATGACACAAAAACAGGCACCAAAACTAGGGTCTCATTTAAGGTAAATCGATCGACCAACCCTGTTTTGTAAGTTGTACATTATGCATAAAATGTAATATGACAGCTTAAGAAAGCTAGTCCACTCCTGCCCTGCTATGCAAGTTGGACCTGTTCTGTAAGAAAGCTAGTACCACATAACAAAAACCATCCTTGGCCTAAGCAGCCTAGGAAAATGCATGTTCAGGCGCTTAGCATTGGTTTTAAAGGGTGTTTGGATGTGCATTTTGAGCGTTAAATTCGTGATTTCGACAGATTACAAGCATGGAACTAATTAATACCCAAACTAATTGTTTGACCCACTAAAATAGATGATTTATACACCACTAATTAGACAAAAGAGATGATTTAAAAATACTCTTTTGGTTTATGCAGTATGGTTGCTCGAGAGGGGTGTATGGCACACCGTTTTTCTTTGTTAACGGGTTTTTGGTGCCCGTAAGCGATGCCATGATCGACTACAACGGATGGAAAAAAATCATTGATCCGCTTACTACCAAAAAGCAACACTATCCTTCAAATGTCTTCTGATTGAGAACTGTTCTCACTTCCGTTGCCTCTATTCTAAAACCTTTGTATTTTGGTGATGTTTATACGAATAAAACGTACATTGATAACTTGTAGACATCCCTAATCAAGGGAAAAAATGTAATTTGAGAATTTTCATCATGCTTGCGAGTTGCGAGAGAGGTATTGATATTTTGTGTACAGGAATTCGAGTCCGAGAAAGAAAAAAGTTAAGCGGGGAAAAGTTGAATCCTGAAAGTTTTCTCTTTCAATTTTTCTAGTTTTATGGATTTACCTTTTTCTCACTTGTGGGACAAACTAAAGTAAATTTGTAGATGAAATAAAACCTAAAACCAAATTTTAATTTGATTTGAACCTGAAAATTAAATTTGAATGTTAATTTATAATGTACAAGCATACAAATTAGCACAAGATTGTTAAGTTATAGAAAGACAAAAGAAGTTTAATGATCAACTAACTAAAGTTGTAACAAAATGAATAAACAGAGAATAATGAACTGAAATGAAAGAACAATTGGGTTGTGTTTAATATAGTCAAATTAAAAAACGTAGTCGTGAAATTTTAATATTCAATCACAAGCGATTCAGTATATAATCACATGTGATTGTAAAAGCATCACATGTTAATTACGAAAATAACACTCCGCCTATAATTTTAAAATTAAATCTGGACCATTGATGGGGTTGATCCAGAGACTAAAATTAGTTCCTTAGAACTATGAATTAAGTTTAGACTATACCTATAATTTCTTAATTTACAATGTAATATCCTCCTTGTTTTCACCGCTACTTGTCAAGTGGTACAAAAGTATTGGTCGCAAAGATGTTTATTATGATCCGGATAAAAACTATAGATTAGAATTATGTTTTGCTTGTTAAGTATTGTTTTATATTGTACGAATATGACTTTGTAATGTATTTAATAAGGGTCTTGGGTTATTCCACTAATAGCTAGTTGTTTTAAGTTAGAATCCTATAAACTTACATGGTATCCATGAATACCCAAACGGCTACACACTCCGCGTAACTAGTATCCACGTGTTAGGCGCAAAGAACCTCACACGTGAGGGGGCGTGTTGAGTATTGTCACGTGTCAGACTAGTATAACTTTGTAATATACTTAATAAGTGTATTTTGTTACTCCACTAATAGTTAATTGGTTTTGAGTTAAAATCCGACAAAATTTACATTGCTAGCCTCGATTAATCCTTTGAACTAATTAACCACGGATGATGAGATCTTCATAAGTCATAACTGTTTACACGGATGTACATTAAATTCGATGATGAGCTGTTGAAGAGCTGATACGTACCGACGATCTCAACCAGTACAAGCTTCTATCCGTAGAGTACAAGAAGTGATGCATCCTTGCAAAGTGGAGTATTTAATTGGTTTACTTACTACTTAGGGTCGTTTGTTTATTAAAAGGTTTAGATTCTGAATCTGAATACCATGTCTGAACATTAAAAGGTGATTCTAAGGTCTGAATATTCATTCATATTTTGCTATTTGTTTTTTAAAATATCTGAATGATTGTAATTATATGTTTTATAACATTTTATATTCAATTCTTACATATATAACTAAATTTTAACTTTTCTAATTATAAAGTAAATTCTTTTAATAACAAATATCAAACCATAATAATATAGGAAACTATAATAAATAATATATAGAAGAAGAGATATGCGCATCGGTATGTGGCGACCCTGAAAGTTGTCCATATATGTAGAGCAGTGGAGGAGTAGATGTTGACGTAAATTAGTGAAAGAAGGAGTATAATTGTTATAGTATAATGAAAATATAAATTCTGTTAAGATGTTATAAGAGGTAATTTTATCTTTAATTCATTAAAAAGTTTTAAGAGGTTTTCAGATTTTAATAAAAAGGAAAAACAAACAGCGCTTACATCTTAATACCTTTTATTGATTCAAATTAAAATGTATTAAGATTTTTTTCAGAAAAACAAAAAAACCGTTATTCCTTTTGTTTTCTTAGTAGTTTAGTCTCATGCATATTGTTAGTGAAGAAGTAGGCAACGATCCACATTAAAAGTTATTTATTATTATTTGCATGAAAGTAGGAGTAGGTGGCCACGATTGTTGTTTCTCAAATGGAATACAAGAAAATATGCGTATGGTACAAGTATATAAGCGCACTTCTCATGCATGTGATATGAAGTGGAGGAATTAGTTTAAATGTTAGGTACGTAGTTAGTGTGCATCAACATGGGACATGTTTTCTCCCCTTAAATCCTTAATTATTTCAATTGTTTCAAACGAGCCGTGATTCGCAGCGGAATAAAATCACTTGCATGTACTTTATATTATTTACTTTAGTTACATAAATTTAAAATAACGTGTAAAATTCAATCAATTAGGTTTGAAACATATTATGTGTAGCAAAACCTACATTCTTAAGTTTCATAAGTAACGTGATGGGAAACCAAAAATAAGAATGAACAAAATGTAAAAACATAAAGTAAATAAAAATGTTTAAATATTAAGTGGAGAAAAGTTATGAGGGAAATAAATTAAAAAAGAGGTGAAAAAAATTTCAAGATGATAATAATGTTATTTTGTTGTCTATCTAAAACATAAAAAGAAACTTTTAGATTATAAAATGCAACAAATTGTATTTCTTAGTATATATTTTGAAAAGTACATGTTTCAGATAAATATCCTCTTCCTCTTATGATAAAAATATATCTCCAACAATTCATTATTTACATAATCCTCAACATGAGAAACTAATACAAGAAAAAATTATAGAAGATGCTAATAATGTTATTTGTTTTCATTTGGGTTAAATTTAAATATAGAGGTTAACTTTTTCGTACTACAGAGAACATAATATTGATCAAAAAATATATATATTTAAATAGACATCGTATCACAATAAATTTATATGATGTGTAGATAAAATTGAGGTCGCAACAAATATATATTTATGTTGCGCTAAGCATTATTTGCTAAAAGTTATAAAAAAAGAAAATGTTATATGACAAAACAAAGTTAGCGTAGTTAACAAATTTAAATCAAAAATCAAAAAATAAGTTTATAGTATGAAAGTGGTGTTAATTTCTTACATTAAAATAAAAAACTAAAAGGCCACGTGAAGGTGGGAAAAAAGCAAAATAGCGTCAGGGAAAAAAAAGGCAAAAAAACGTAGGGAAGACTCGAACATGTAACCAGCTACCTGCTTTGAATTTATTCACATGCCTTTGCCAATCAGCTGGAAGCAATAAACAGTAAATTAGCTATTTCAAAAATATATAACAATAGCAGGAAAGTTACTGTTCATAACTTCCTGCTAATTGTTATTATTATAATTAAAGAACTAGAATGGAGTTGACTCTGAATTGGTCAAAATCCATTTTACATCTTAAATTCATACTTGTTAACATCATATTATTTTTTTGTCTCCTTTGTTAGAAAATACTCACTAAACTCCATCTAACTTCTTTTTTCCATTTTTCTCTCTATATCACTTCGATCTCTATCTCTCTCATCATCTAGAGTGGCATGGAGCTTATTTTGCATGTCAAGAGTGTTGTATAGAGGAGATAGGGGTGTGGTGTTCCCGTAATCCCGTCAACCCTCTCCTCCACATTAGCCTCCTTCCAGTGAGAGACAGGTCTATGTATTCAACTAGGTTTATGGTTCGTGCTTCGCGGCGATTTTTTATTCTTTCCTAATTTGTTACATACATTTTTTGCCTAATTATTGATTTGGTTTCTCTAGTTTATTAGAAATCAATAATTTAGTCTTTTAAATTATAAAATTATCAAGATTGTCCCTCAAACTAATAATTTGTCATTATAATATAGCAAAACTCAGTACCTACAGTTTTATAATAGTTTTACATTTTGTCCTTTAACCTTTTAATGAATATGTGTTATAAGTTATTAAAAAGGTCTAAATGAAAAGAAACATAAACATGTCATCGTTATATGTTAGTAACATAAAATAAAAATCGTAAAAAGTGTTTAGAAAGTATAATAATTAACAAAACTAAAGAATACATATGTTGCGATGTAATAAAAATTAAAAAAACGATAAAGAAGGAAAAATTACTTTACATTTCTTGTAAACATAAAATAAAAAAGTAAATAAAAAATATAGCATAACAATAATGATAAAGGAAGTTGAGAAAAACAATTTAAAAAGCGAGGGGAAGGATCACTTGATGAAAAGACAAAGAAAGAAATAAAGAAACAATTAAAAAAAATTAAAAACATGGATTGGGGAATCGAACCCTAGACCAAGAGGCTT
The DNA here is from genome assembly GCA_947179395.2 of Pulicaria dysenterica. Lineage (NCBI taxonomy): Eukaryota > Viridiplantae > Streptophyta > Magnoliopsida > Asterales > Asteraceae > Pulicaria > Pulicaria dysenterica. The sequence goes on from OX359295.1 coordinate 5,958,588, forward strand.
GCAGTGGAGTATCTAACCAACTAAGCTGAAAGCAACAGATGTAAATTTTGTTAAATGGCTGGTTAATAAACAGTGAAGGCGCAGAATAAAAAACCCCAAGTATGAACAGTGTAAGGCGCACGTTTAGCAATTGTGAATTGTTATATATTATAAATATAAATAAATAAATATAAATGTCTGAGGGGCAGGCTATTTGGATAATCGTCCACGGCACATGGTTAGATAGGACCACGATTAGTAATGTATCTTATATATATGTGTGTATGTAAGCTAGTTTAATTATTTATCCCAAATATACACACAGATAACCAAAAAAAGCATAGTTTCTTTGGCCGCCCTGTTTTTTAGGCTTAAAATTTGAAACACATACTTAGAAAATAAAATAGCAATTGGCTTGAAAATCTCAGATGCATAGCGACCGCGTATAGCGGAAAAGAAAAGCGAGATCAACGTCGAAATTTTTTGAGACGGCCCCATGTTTACTTGATCGTAGGAGTAGCATTTAAAGGATTCTAGTGTTTGGTTTTAAGAGGAATCGAAGAAGGAATAATAGTTTCAAAGTCCCGTTTAGTTTCATGTTTCTTTTGGGATGTTAGCGATCTCGAATCAGCTTCTATTATTTGACAATGTTATGGACTTACAATTAGCAGTATAGGATGTTCAAGTTTCTTAGTTTTATGTTTAGTTAGAGGCCATGACTCCAAACACGGCAAGAAATGTTACTTTTAGGGACCATTCTTTTAGGGACAACATATTGTAGTCTTTAAAAGCATATCTTTTGACACTACCAGTCATCCCTAAGGTGGTGTTTGGTTGGATCAATTATTTTTTTCAAGGAATTGGATTGTAGGAAGGAATTGGATTTTGAAAGATTTGGATTTGGAATCTAAATCTAGGCTCATTGTGTTTGGTTATTACACCTAAGGAATTGGAATTCAGACCTGCCCACCACCATTGAAGCTCCACCACCGCCGCCGACCACAACTAACTGCCACCATCGTCTCCACCACAACCAACCACCACCATCACCACCACAACAAACCGTCACCACCGCCGACCACCACCAACTGTCATCACCACCACAACAAACCGTCACCACCGCCGACCACCACCAACTGTCATCACCACCACCACCGCCGATCACCACCAACCGCCACTGCAACCGCCTTCACCATCGCCACTGACCACCACCAATTGTCACCGCCACACCGCCGGTGGCCACCACCAACCGCCACCGCCACCATGGCCGCCGACCAACACCAACCGTCACCGCCACCACCGCCGCTACTACCGCCGCCGACCACCACCAACAGCCAACGCTGCCATCGCCGCCGACACACCCCCACCCTACCCTACCCTACCCTTCCATGGGATTATTAGGGTTTAGGGTCACTGTTACGATGGGGTAGGTTAGGGGGTAAGGTGGGTAGGGTAGGGGTGGGGTCGGGGTGTGGTTGAGGGTACGGTAGAGGTAAGATATAGGAAGGGTAGGGTAGGGTAGGGTGGGGGTGTGTTGGGGTAGGGTGGGGGTGAGGTGGGTGTAAGTGGGGTATGGGTGGGGTGGAAGGAATTAGAAATCCATACAATCTTGGAAGAATTCTGAAATCCCTCATATGAAGGAATCTGAATTTCATTTAGAAATACAATTTTCAAGGCTGAGTTGAATCAAACATGGTATTTCTAAGGAATTGGATTCCAATTCCCACATAATCCCATGGATTCCTACCAACCAAACTGAAAGGATTTGTGTGCATAACCGTCGAACTCTGATGTCACGTCCAATGCTATAAGGCACTCAAGGGTCACACATGTGAGGGCATGTAATCCGAGAAGTGATGCAACCACAGTTAGGAGAACGGTTTGGTAGCTAGTCAATTATAAACCAGTATTAGTAAATTATGGTTTTAACTTACGGAGAGTATTAATTAACAAGTTAATTAATTAACAAGAATATATATTTATTAGTTAATAAATATTTTGTTAATTAATAATATTCGAGATGGGTTTAGTTCATAAAAGTGTATTCAACTTTACACCTTTTGCTATTGTATGTACTGAACTTTCAAACTTACCATTTGATGTATCCAAGTTTTAAAAAGTTACCAAATAATGTATTCGGTTACCTATTCTTCAGGTAACCGGTAATTTCTATATTTTTTCTTTTTTTATTATTACAATAATTTCCAACTCATTTGCCACATCATTAACTATTTCCACTTCATTTTACAAGATGAACATGAAGAACAACTTCATCTAACACTCAAGAACATTTCATCGTTTGATATAGGTAACGAAATCATGTCCTAAAACTCTGTAAAATCGATCTTTTCTTAGACTCGATTTGTTCTGTGTCTCTTTTTTTGATGAAATCTATTTGTAAACCCATCTGAATGAAAATCGAATAGATTCAAACAAGAACCCTAAAGAACTCAGATCTGGGTTAGAACCCGAAGAACAACCAAACAAGAACCCAAAAACTCAAATATGGGTAAGGAAAAGCGAACAAGAACTCAGATCTAGGTTCGAATAGATACAAACAATTGAAACGCAAACAAGAACTCACAACCAAGAACCGAGAACCAAAAACTCAGATCTGGGTTCAAATATGTTCAAACAAGCACCACCACCACCATGTTCGCAAATCAGAAACTCAGATTCGAGAACTTACAAATAGTAACCGAGAACTAAAAACTCAGATCTGTTAAAGATGTTCATAGATGGTGTTGAAAACCCCAAATTAGATGAATCGAAACTTACTTGGAATCAAAGAACATGAAATATGGATCCCTAAACCGCCGATCGAAGTCAAAACGAGAAAACCGCCTCCGATCTAAATCGATGAACATGGTACAGATCCGAAGAAACCTTATATTCGAACAATAACCCATATATGAAGAAACCTTAAATTCCAACAATAACCCAGATCCGCCGATCTAAATCGAACATGGTCTGAAGAAAACCCTAAATCGATATCTGAAGCCAACATTGTCAAATTCATCAGCAGCCAACTCAATCGATGAAAACCCTAAATCTAACCTGACGTTGGTAGTGGCGGTGTTGTCGGAATTCGACGGTGGTAGCAGATGAGATCGATGAAGCCTTGGTAGCATATGAAGCCCTTGGTTATTATTATTATTATTATTATTATTAATTATTATTATTAGAATTATTCTTAAAGAATAGAAAAACACATCATCATCCAACTCAACACCATGTCATCACCATGTCATTGCCACATCAATTTAACATGTGCCACATCATCATCTTACCTGCTATAGCAGGTTGGATACACAAAATGATAATTTTTTGAAACTTGGATACATCAAATGGTAAGTTTGAAAGTTCAGTACATACAATAGCAAAATGTGCAAAGTTGGATACACTTTTATGAACTAAACCCTATTCGAGATTAATGATTTAAGTTTAAATTATTAATTTTGGATAAGATTATTAAATAATAATTAATAAAGAAAATAAATTTTATATATATATATATATATATATATATATATATATATATATATATATGGTTTTGGCGGACGCCAAAACTCATATATATATTATTATTTAATCTTATTATTATTATTTAATTAAATAACTTGGTGATTAAGTTATTCAAATCAAGATTAGGATATATTTGAATGTTTCCTAAATTAATCCTAATCCTATTTTAGTATAAATAGGGATTAAGGGTTAAGGATTTGAGGGTTAACCTTTAATTCAAGTTTATGAATTAAAAAGAAAAATTCTCTCCTCTCCTCTCACTCTCACTCTCACTGCCGCCGGCCGAGAACACCCAAAAACCGAGTTCGGTTTTTGGTCGACATCGAGTCATGATGATCGTATGGATCATGGTTGCAAGATCCTTTATAGCGGGTACTCGTCTTGCCTCATTACGGGTGGACTACTTCTTAAGCAACCCTAGGTAAGAAAAATGTATAATCATCTTCTACCTCATATTCTTGTTGATCAAGTATGTATATGTATATATACATACTAGTTTCGATCGATATATATATAAAAATATACAAGTTTGTATATTGTTCTTATATGTTAATATGAATGTTCTTGTTTTATTTCCTTGATTCATATTATCATTATTGTTATACATATATACATAATGTCGATTTATATATATACATTGTTGATAAACAAAGATCCTATCCCTTTAGGGTTTTTGGGTGGTCAATTTGTCAAGTAACGCGTTTATGATAAATTGATCAGTTTTCATCCTTGAGTCAGTTCAACCCTGTTTGAGTTTAAATCAGTATGACACATAGGAGGTGTATTATTTATGCTATAAAACCCAACATAAACAGGACCTAATTCTATTTTCATGAAAACCAAAAAATTTCAAGATTTAAGGACAACATGCAGTCCCTAAAAATAGAGCTAGCATGGGCGCCAATATATCATAGGTATATAGATACAAGTGGTGTAGAGAAGGTTAGAAAATATTACACTTATATAATTTTGTTTATTAAATATCATTTGAGAGGACATGTCTGTTGTGATTTACATGGTACAACAAGCACAGTGGAATAACAATATTATAAATCTCATCCTAAGATCACAACGGGATCTGGTGGGGAAACAGAACAAATAATCACACTATAACATATATATATATATATATATATATATATATATATATAGGGTAAGGTTACACATAGAACCTTACTTAAACATAGAACCTAAAAAACCACTTTAGGTGATGACACGTGGCATCCCCCTCCCTTCCAACAAACTTTAAAAAAAAACACTCAATCTTTAAATGATCATAATTCATTCGTTTTTAAGAATTTTAACAAAAAAGTATATCGTTAGATTCAGTTCTTCGTCCTCTTTCAAACAAGACCAGACTTGATATATTTCTGAAACTTTATTTTTTTTTTGAAAATGCAAATTTTTTAAAATTTGCATTTTTACCTGGGTTTCATTTGAAAATGCAAAAATGCAAAAGCCGAAAATGCAAAAATCGAAGATGCAAGTAATGCATATGCTTCCAAAAATGCAAATTTTGAAACCAATACTGAAAATGCAAACAAGAACTAACTGAAAATGCAACCCAAAATGCAAAACAAAATTTGCATTTTCATAAATTTTTTTGAAAAATATGGCAAGAGTGGTCTTGATTGAAAGAGGATTAAAAAACTAAAATATTGGTATTTTTTTTTTTAAATTCACAAAACTTAAAAAGTTATGACAATTTAAAGTTTTGGGGGGTATTTTTTAATTAAAAACGTGGGTTTGTTGGGAGGTAATTACAATTATGCCATACTTAATCTCAACCATTGATTTTGATAATTCAATGGTCTAGATTGGTTCTATAGTTCTATGTTTAAATAATGGTTCTATATTGATCCATTTTCTATATATATATATATATATATATATATATATATATATATAACAGTATTAAAAAGGATAAGGAATTATACCCTGAACTACTATATGGGGATACACAGCTACTGCACCACGTGAACTGGCTGCTAGACCGCCAACATGAACAATACCCGAGAAAAACAGATCCCGTGTGTGTATCACCAAAAGCCGCCGGCTTTTGGTGTGTGTCGATCGCCGGAGAGGGGCAGGCCGCCGCTACACTACAAAAAAAGACCATTTAGTGGCACACATTTTTAATGGCATTTAGTTTTTGTGCCACTAATTGTATGTTTTTAATGGCACTTTGTATATATGCCATAAAAGAACTAGATACTTTTAGTGGCATTTTATATTTTATACCATTAATATATATACTCAATAATGACACATATATAGAATATGCCACTAAAAGTTTTTAATCAACTATTAGCAAAACACAAAAAAAGTGAAGAGATTGGTTTTGTATTCTCCCTCCACTCTGTCCCGCTCATTTTTCATTTCCCTCCCATAGAAAATTTTCATTCCCACATTATCAACCTCTTCCCCATTTTTCCCCTCGTAAAACTACATCTCCTTACATAGCAAAAATCTACATTTGAACAAGACCTTCATGCTTCTATCCTCTCCTTCACTCACCTACAACCAATTGAGACTCTAATTTGAGCATGACCTGTGTTTTCTATTAAATGTGTATGTGGCGTTTGTTATAATACGGAAGTTTCCACAAAGAAAAACATCCCAAAATTAAGGGTTACATTTGGGAAATGGAATTCAAATAGAAGCACAATACAAGCATTTGATGCACACGTTCTCATCTGTTGGTTCGAGTAGAAATGTATGTATACTTCAATCGATTTGCTGGCACCGGCTAAGATTACCACCGGCTGACATTGAACAGAGAAGTCGTCTTCGTTGATTTCAGGTATATATGTTAGTTGATGTTACAGTCTCTTCAATCGATTGTTGCCGCCAACTAATGTTTAATTAATTTTAGGTCATGGCCGGTTGCATCCCTTCACCTTCAATCGTTCCCTTTCTTGCCGCCAAAAGTAGCTCAACCTTCGTATGAAAGGATTCACTCGCTTGTAATTTCAGGTATGCAATATCCTGTTGAGTTTGTAATATGTAATCTGTGATCTGCATAATAAACCCTAGATCCCTAATATGCTTCCAATTCTTCTTGATAAATCTTAATATGCAAGATTTTCATTCTAAATTTAAACCTTAACATAGTGAAGTAAAAAAACACAGATGACTCAGACATAGAGGTGCACAAAAATTCCGAATATCCGATTTACACGAAAAAATATCCGAAACCGGATTTTCTCAAAACCGGTTTTTTTATAACCGGACCCGTTTTTTTATAACTGGATATTATAACCGGTTTTATGTGGAAATGGGCGACCTGTTTTTTTACCGGATAAAAAACCGGTTATAAAAAAACCGGTTTTAATCCGGTTTTTTATTCGATCCCGGAGCTGTTAAAAAATATAGACGTTTTATAGCCGTTGGTGAGGTTTTTTGACCC